>JAUCRC010000009.1:14126250-15440000 GCA_032399595.1 Tetragonula carbonaria
TTGCATATATTGCATCAATAACGTTGCACCAATGTATTCGATTGTTTGGTTGCCAATACAAAATTATTTAGGCACAGAGCTTGTCATTCTTTTTAAATTCTAAGTCATCACCAAATCATGAAGCATTAAATGCTATTTCCATTTTCTTGTAATAAGGAATATTAATTCCATTGTTTACACTTTTTAAATGTTCTTTTTATCTTTTTTTAAAAAATTAATGATTAATACATTCAAAATTAATATTATACAATCATTAGCGATTAATATAATTATATTATATTAATCATTTTACTTAGTAGCGTATTTTTATATCAAATACATGCAAATTTGTTTCAGATACAGTTACTTAAGAAAGATATTTCAGAAAAATCATTGATATAGAAAGAAAAATAAAATAAAAATAACTTATAGTGACTGAAACATAAAAGAAAACATGCATAAACAGTAACATTCTCTCTATGCAATGAAAATAACATCAAAGAAAGAAAGAAAAAAAAGAAATGATTGTATTAACTCTTTTATTAACATGTAGTAGTAAATACTCGCATGAAATGGTGAATAACTTTATTTGAAATAACTAGAAAAGATTCACGTCTATGATTTTTATGTACCATTTAAAATAATAAAATTTTTTTATAAACTTTTGAATATTTCAAAAATTATAAATAAAATTTATAAAATTTCACCTACAGAAAACTATAAATATTCCATAAAATATTAAGAAAATGAAATATTGCGTGCTTATTGATTAGCAAGTATATTGTCTTTATAATATTTAGACGTGAATAGAAACCTGTGCTCTATGAAAGAGTTACTAGATAATGAATATTGTGAAAAATTTTGACTAAAAATGTTTATTTTCTAAATGAACAGTCGCAAATAACCCCATAATTTTAAATCTCACAGAAAAATTAGTTGATATTTTCATGAAAACTACTTTTTAAGTAGTTTATTGTTCCCAAGTAAGGGTCTAATAATAGCAACAGTTACATGAGGTTCATATCTAACCTGCTTCACTGTCGCTTGAATCACTGGTGCTCGAAGAAAGTGAACTACTGCTGGAATCACTATCACTGCTACTACTGCTTGATGCTGACAATCGCGAAGGCCCACTAGCTCCTCCAGTTCCAACTACATCGACTGATTTACTACTGTCTTCTGTCAAACAAATTTTAGAAGATTGTAATTACATTAAATTTTAATATCGATTTGTATTGATAAAAGAAAAAGTTATATGATATATATAATCAAAGTACTAACCTTTTTTAGGAGCTTTCTTAACATTGCCTAATTGCCCTGTAACATCCTGTAGTCTTTTCTCTAACTCCTGCTTTTTCTCTGCCATTTGTTCATCCTTAGATTTACCACTCACTTTTTTATCTGTGAAGAATACAAAAATGTCGAATATATTAAAAACAATATATATAAATATATATTATTTATCGAACAAAATATAATATTAAAACAATAAATATGTATAATAAATATATTTAAACAAATTATGATAACTACTTATAATAATTCTGAAATAGTAAATCATAAGAAATAAATTAAATTTATAAAATCATAAATATTATCATATGATTATGTATTTATCTTATTTCATTCATAGTTTATTTATTCAAATATAAAAATATTTTGTTTCAAGCTAATTGGAAAAAAGATAGTGACCTAATTAAAAAGCTATAATAGAACTTAAAATAAAGCTTACGTGGCTTCTTTCTAAGACACGAAGCTACGTAGCTCTCTAATTCTCTCAATGTGGATGGTTTTAACGTTTCAAAATCAATTTCAATTTCATCTGGATTCGAGTCCCTCAATGAAGGTTCTCGAGATTGTATTATGTGCACAACACGTCCTAATTTGTCTCCTGCAATAGAAAGATAAACGATGTAATGGCAAAGATTTTTTATATCTAAAATAAATTTTTATATTTCATATCACATATCATTATTTTTATATCTCATATCACTAACAATTACTTACCAGGTAATTTATTAATATCCAAACTAAGTTGTCTTTTTTCATCATAAGACATTGGTTTAGCGTTATCTTCATCTTCTGAGTCAAATGTAATTGGTGGTGGTTGACTACTAGCATTTTTCTTTTTAGTTCCAGCTGATCTACTGTTTGCTTTTGGCCTTTTATTTGCAGTATTCGCTGTTGCAGCTTTCCCGGGTCCTCTTCCTTTTCCCTTTGGCTTAGCATTTGCCGCCGTTGGCAGATGATGACTCATGCTTCCTGTTGCATGAGTTTTGTTAGGTCCTACCGCTATTGCAGGATGATGAAGATCACCACCCATACCACCAGGCATTTTTAAATCACCTGCTCCCATTGCAACACTGGCTATACTAGCACCAACACTGTCAGAGACACTTGGGATTCCACCACTTGGTTTCATTAGTTCCTTCATGGCACCAGTATGACTGGCAACTAGGCTACTACTTTTATTGCTCATTGGCCTTGACTTTGACTTATCCGGTTTCTTTTTTTTACTTTTTTTCTTACCACTTTCTTCCACTAATTTCCTCATTTGCTCTTGCATAGCTTTCAGCTATAAATCAAGTTCATTTTTGATACATTTATAAAAAGAATTACATCAGTATCAAAAATAAAAAAAATATATAATATACATATACATAATATACATATATATATACCTCCTGCTGTAAAGCAACTAATTTTTGAGTACGTTCTTCATCTGAATCATCACTTTCAGAAGAAGTTTCAGATCCAGAACTAGTGGCACTACTACTGCTACCTTTCATGCCAATCATACTTCCCATTGGTTCATCCGGGATTTTCGCGTATCTAATTCATCAAAAATCTTATTTTGTCAAGTAAGACAAAAAGAGTAAATAAATTTTAGCATCGACATTCGTAAAAAAACGAACCTCATTTCGAATACATCTTGGAGTTTCCTAGCCATTGCAACAACGTCATGGTCAGGAGGATTATATTTATAACAATTAGTAAATATAAGTCGAACATCACTAGCAAACTCTTGTGCTGTTTTATATTCACGATTATCCATTTTTGTCTGCAAAAGGATAATTGTATCAACAAAATAATACATAGTTTTTTAAAGCAATAGAATCAGCAAAATCTAATCAAAATAGATTAAAGAACACTACCTTTACAGTACCAAGATCCATTGGTTTCTTGATAATATCGTGATAATCGTGAAGACCTAAGAGTTCTGCATCAACTGGTTTATAAAAGGGCCATGCATATCCCTATACGAGATAAAAATATACATTATAAATTGAAGAATTGGCTTAATATGTATTTGCCAAATATAATAGTTAATTAATTACCGAATGCTTTTTTGAGAATAATTCCTTCAAAATCTCATTACAAGATTTCAAAGCTTCTGAAAGTTTTTCTTTCGACTTTCCAGTAGTATGTTGAGGCTGAAAAAAGATATAATATAGTAAATATATCTAATTATAAAAAAATTAAGAAATTACATTTTTAAATATTGTAGACTGCAAGAAAAAATTATCAACTCATGAAAATATTTTTAGTTTACACTGTGACCTAAACTGAGAAATAAACAAAATATATGAATAAAAAAATTTATGCAGACAAAATTGGTATATTATTTTTCTTTCTTTTATATATTTAACATGAAATGATAAGACAACACAAATGAAAGGAAGGAGCATGAAGGAGTAGTAATAAATGTACCTGTTGGGCCATTGCCCCGATGAGGGGCATGTTGGCCTGGTGGAATGGCACTAAGCCGTCTTCTGCTTGCCTCGTTGGCTGAAACAGCCATGTTGTGAACTTTTTGTTAATGGATGATATATGATTATAACATACAAGGAGCAAAAATATAGTTGAATACGCATTAGCTTATTTGATGATCATTAAAAATTTATATAGATGATAAACTTTTACCGAGGTGATAAACTTTTTTTGTTAAAATTTTATCGCGTATACAAAACGATAAAAAAAATTTAAATACACTTTTTTATAACTAATATTTATACTGCGTCAGCTTTTCTGATCAGATAATTTTTTCAGGTATGTGTGATTAAATGATGAATAGGTTGCAACATGAAGATTGCATGAAAACACGCATCTTGACAATAATTAACATTTTAACGTTTCAACAAAAACACGCATTTTAACAATAATTAACATTTTAACGTTTCGACGAAAACAAGCATTTTAACATTTTAAAGAAATCTTAATTACACTTATTAAACAGACAAAATATAATTCTTACCTTCTTTATTTGTCTGCCAGACTCTCGCCTTGTGGGTATTTTGGCATTTTTAGGATCCATTTTATATAAAGGTTCAAAAGAATTCGCAGTAGGAGTTGTAGTATCAGCTTTTCTCTTCACTCCTTTTTTAAGCTTCGCTGGTTGGGATGGAGGCATTACCGTTGGTGCCGTGGGAACTTGTGGAGGAGGAGGCACAGCAGAAGCTGCTTGTGGATCCATTGCTGGTTGTGCATGGTAACCACTAGTTGGAGGGACCACTTGTTGAGGCAAAGAATTATGTGTAGCCATAGGAGTAACTCCCATGCTCGATGGAGGAGCAATAGTAGTTGTATTAGTGCTCCCAGGTACAGAAGCAGGTGCTTGAGTGCCAAGAGGAGGCATAGGAATTACACCTGTTGTTCCAGCCGATGTAGCTGAAGGTGTCAAACTATTTGGTACACTGGAAGTAACTGCAGCTGCACCAGAGGAAGGTCGGCCTCGACCTGTGCCTCCTGCACCTCCTGCTACACCACCTACTGGTGCCCCAACTCTGCCAGCTTTTTTACCTTTAGGTCCCTTTGGAACAGGGGGTTCTAATTCCACCTCTTCCTTTGGCATTTGTGCAACCTAGTTTCATTGACATTTATTTTGAATTATATTATAAATTATCATTATAATATATATTTTTCTAATCACTATCAACATTTTAAAAAACTACCTTTGTAAGAAATAATTTTTCGAGAGCTTGTGCCATAACCACAACATCTTCTCCAGGTTTGTTATAAACATAACAATTGGTAAACATCGTATTGAAGTCTTGAATGCATTCTTTTCCACTCCAATAATATGTATTTTCTAATCGTTTTTTGATTGTGCCCAAATCCATTGGTTGTTTTATAATTTTGTGGTAATCCTATTAAATTTATAATTATTTAATTGAATGATAATATTTTTATATTTCCTAATATTCCTATAATTACATTTAGATAATAAAATGAATACATTAAAAAATAAACATCTACATACTGGTAAATTTAGTTTTTTGGCATCTACAGGTTGCTGAAAAGGCCACGCAAATTGATGCTTCCATACTGGCTTGAGTACACCTTTTTGAAGAAATTGTAGTTGATTAGTAACACGCCCTGGGCGATTAGGTGGAGGCACAACAGGTGGTTGGACTACACCGTTCACAGGTTCCACGGTTGGTTCATCACGTGGTGGTGGCTCCTTCACAGGAGTTGCTGGTGTAGTTGATGTCTTACCAGGTGCACTCGTCTGCATTACCCAGTTTATACTTATATATTTGTTATCAATGCAACTTCATTTCATTAGTTAGTTCTATAACTACTGTTGTTATATACTATTAAATTCATGAATGAAAATAAAATTCCTCTGCAAAGCACAAACTGAGATCATGACCTCTTTTTTATATGAAATTAACAATTAAAATCATAAATAATGTTATTATACAGCTCATGCTTTGATATTCTATTGCCTTTATTTTTTATAAAATCTTTTTCTTTATAAATGAGACTACAGGTTATTGTTTTTTAGCAAAATAGTTCTTCAAAATTTTATTAATAAATATTTTTAATATGCAACAAAATTGAATCGAATTGACCTATTTCATACAATTTTATTATGATATACAAATTTATAAATAATAATCATGCATCATAAAAATAGATAAACCCATTCGTGCAATGAGCGAATTAGGCTGCTAAATATTTAAATTCCATAACCACAGGCAAGCAATTTAGAATTTTTTTTAATAGAAGTCTAATTGAGTATTGAATAAAAATATATGTATGTTACAAAAATATTTCCAACTCAAACATAATGGCAACTCTAAGTCATTTCATATAATCATGCAATTGAAATATAATAAAGGAAATAGAAACAAAAAAGAAAACAAAGATAGAGCAAGATTAAATAAAGCAAAATAAAACAAAAATAAAGTCTTTTTTCTATGAAAATACTCTATTTAGAGTGTATAAAAATTTGTCCAAATTGTATTTTGTACGAAATGACTTGCAAGCTTAAAAAATTTTAAACAAATAAAATTAAAATATATCGAGCAAACAGTATCTTGCTTCATAAATACTACATAAGAAATATTTATTAGTTTATACATAATTGTAATCTTTTTATATTTTTCTTCTTCTTTTTACATTTATTTTGTTTGTATATAATTCTATAAAAATATAGAAGCAAAACCACAAATTGCTCATAATACATATTTGGAGCTGCCATTTCATATTTTGACCATACATATCCTAGTTGAAACAATAGTCAACAAGGAATCTCACCTTGGGTATATTACACAGCCTTTCTCGCTCCTCCACATCTAACTGTAATTCATACATACCATTCAATCAAACAACGCTCAATTTCATTACATAAAAAAAATATGCTCAGCATGATACGAGGAGTAAGGCATACACAATATTTTAAGTTTTATTTTATTTTATTTTAAAGAATGTAAATAGTTTAAAAATAGATAGCAGACATAGTTTAGGAGGATGGTTACAAAACTATATATCTAATTTAAAAAGCATATTGAGCTTAAAATTTTAATATTAATTATATCTCTATTTAATAATTTTAAATTAAGAATTATATTATATACAAATTTTATATAAATACTAGTCAAATCTATATAAGATATTTGTGACATTAAAAAATAAAAAAAGAAGGAAATAAAGTCAATATAATTGATGTGATTTAATATCAAGTATAAAAAAGGAAAATCTTTCCTACTTCTTATAATAAACTAAGTAAACTTTAAAATAAAAGACACGACAAATCTCCATATGCTGTTTAACACAATGTGTCGACTATATTAAGGTCACCCAAAGGAAATATATATAATTAAATACAGCTTTTATGTAAAGCATTAGTAAATTAATAAGCAAGCTGCATTTTAAATTAATATCTCATAAAATTGATCTATAACTTACCGAATTATTTTGCGAGATAGTGTCCACCTGCTGCATCTTGGCTTCGTTTCTGCAACAGAAAAATACAAATGTGTAAATAAGTTTTAAAAACAAATGATTTAAAAAAAAAGGAATAAAATGGTCAGTATTAAATTTTATATCGCATTGTGGGTTTATAATATCATGATCTTTAAAACTCATTTGCATATAACCTATTTTACTTAATCATTGTAACATAAAGTCACGAAATACCACAGTTTCCAATATTTTTCAGTAACCACTTTTATTGCCTTCTCTCGAAATTACAGAATTCACTACAAGAGAGATATCAAACTCCGACTGACACAATCATACTTCACATTTCATAAAATAATTAGATGTATTTTATAATATAAGGCTCATCAAGTCCACGGTAATGAGCTTCACCTACCTTTCCGACATATACTGTACATAAATGTTATGCAGCAGGTAACTGCCTTACGTTGATGCTTGAGGCTATGAGGCTTCATCAACAATTGAGATGGCAAGGATATATTCTGAATTGAGCATGGTAGCTTACTAATTGCTTGCCAAGATGATTGCGCTGCAACCAGGAAGATTGGTGCCGTGGAGGCATAACACTACTCAAGCCTACCAAATGGTAGTACTTTGAATGTCAGCCCTGTACACTGCTGTGAGACTCCGTACCTCCAGCCAAGACTCGCGACATTAGCAACATCTGGATAACATAACAACAGGACCCCGTATTGTAACAACCCCAAACTGTTTTATCGCTTTAGAGCAAGTTAAACATTGATTTATTTTCAAGTTATTTGTGTATATGTACGTATATATACACATTGCTATGAATTATTTAACATATCATGCAAAATTGAATGTACGAGATACATGCTTGATTTGTAATCTCTTCTTTTTTATGCATAAACTGACAATATCTATCGGTCGCTATACCAAAACACGTTCAAATTGCTCTTTTCAAAACCTTTCCTAACTATGAAGTTATTGCAAACTTATTTTTGTAACTGAAAACTACAATTTATTGAAACAGCAGTAAGACAGAATGCATGTATCAAAGTTAACAATGCTTATTCAATGTTTATTAATATCCAGATACTTATAAAACTTCCTTGAATACAAAAAAAGAATTATATCTCCTTGCATTAATCATAAAGAATAATAATCCAAAAAATGTGATTAAATTGTGCTATAAATCTGCTCTTATGTATCTCGTTATAAAAATATACATATAGATGGTATAATAATAATTTACAACCTTCTATCATAGTTCAGTATCATAGTTCTTTGTAATAAATAATGTAAAGTGTGAAGTTAATTGTCAATAGAACAAAGTTCCATATAATAAAGTTACAAAAAATATCAAGAAGATGTATGTAAATAACACATATAATGCAAAAACTTTAAAAAAGAGAATGAATCAATCAGGAACATGGTGTCCAAAGTGTAATACTTCTGACACATGGTGATCTGCAAATGTATACAAGAGTCAACGTGCATACCCTACTGTTCAAAACCAGTGTAAGCCAAAATGGAAAGTTTGATAAAAGTAGCACAAATAACTGGTACACTGGTATAGAAAGTGAGCCGACTATTAAAATACAAAATTGACAATGCATAGGGAAAAAACGATGTTGCGAACAACCATAAGATCTCGACCATGGGAAGCAAGGGCTTCTGCCGTGGCGAAGAGGAATATTGCCAGAACAATCCATGCCGCGAAGACGTTTTATTCGTAGAGTATCAAGGGCAGAGATAAGAGAATTCGCGGGTCGAACAAAGTACTTGGTGGTTAAAAGTTGTTAAAGTAAGAAAGGGGAAAGGTAAGAACCGCGAAAGACGATCGCAGAAAAATAAACGCGGTAGATGCAGAAGTGGAAAGAGGAGGAGACAAGTAGGAGAGGATGTCGAGGGGAAGGGTAGCAGACCCGCGCCCAGCCGATGCACCCAGCCGACGCACAACAAACACGAGCAAGCCGCCGTGTGAGAATCTAGCCGAGCGCTCGACTGGCGCAGAAATCGCCAAATGTTTCTCACACTGGAGAGTTGTGGCGCGCGCGAAATAGCCGAGGCGCCTTTTCGGTCACTCGATTTGGCGTAGGTTTCAACATGGCGGTATGGCCGCTCAAGAAAGAAAGCTCTCAAGGGCCCGCCGCTACAGCCGCCACTTACGCACCACCACGACACACACCACGCGCTATACTTATCACCAACGGAGCCAGAAACTTCAGAATTACTTGCAATCACTTACCTGATCAATGGAAGTCCACTTTTTACAGGAATTCTATCGAAAAACACTACCACTACGTCTTGGACACTCGCACTACGCTTTCTCCCTGCTTGCTAGTTTGGTTGGTCGGTGTTATGGCCGTCGCCGAATGTGCCCCACCGTATCACTCACTCACTCTCACTCGTGCGAGCGCGAGCGCTCGGTTCGCATACACGACGAACGCGGACGCTGCCCGACCAACTAGTTCCACACTTACGAATACAGACGTCGATCTCTCGTACTAATATCGTATCAGTGCCTCGTACTGGGCTCCACCGACATTTTCCTCGAGTTTCGTACACTCGAATGGGTTTCCGTGCCCATGACGATCTCGGATCTAGAAACTAACGATCGCAGCACCAACAATGGCTACGCATTCTTCCGCGACGTACTGAATGGTCCTGTTCCGCTGTTTCTCGAACACGACCTGTCTATCCATTCCCCTCGCTGTTCTACCATTCCGAATTTTGTCGATCTAACTCGAACGGTAACGCGCCAATTTCAAAAATCGTTAATAAACGTTTGAAAATTATATTCATTTCGAATTTTACTTAAGAAATCCTTGTTTATAACGGCTATATTAACCATTGATTCGTTACAGTTGCGTGCCATGATAATTTATCATCGTCGAAAATTCGCCTGTATCGCCGTAAATCTATTTCAAAATAACCGAGTATAATTCCAATTCAAAATAAATTACATTTTCGCTACTTCGCTACAATATTTTACAGCAAGGAGAGAGACTAGGATTCACAGGGTACAGGTACAGATACATAATAATTAGACAATTTTATTTTCAAACTGACACTGAATTTTATTATATATTTATTAAAATATAATAAATATATATCCAAAAATTAATGGTTAATTTCCATCGTTCCATGTTCACCCATAATGCATTTTTATGCAAGTTGAAATAATAATTTATAAATATAAACATTAATAAGTAAGAACAATAGAAAACAAAATAAATTTTAATACCATTCGTAATTGGTAATTTTCTTTTTTGAAATATAATATTAAAATTTATTAATCACCGCGCAAGTCGTGGTTCGATTCCACGATTCTACAGTTACTGCAATGCATTTTGGGATACGTGCAAAATCTATAACTATATTTCACTTTTAACACTTTTAAATTATTAAAATAAAATTAAGAATAATATAATAATTAAAAACTTCATTAGTACGCAATGATTTTTACACGCAATTCAAATGATATTTTGTCATGACGTGTCATACAAAGTTCCGTTACACATTGAGACATGTAAGAGACAGTTGTCTTTTGATGTCATATATTTCAAACGAAATACAAATTTAACTTGTAGGGAACAGATTTTTTGAAGTACAGCTAATAACGCCCTTGAATAAATAATCTACTAAACTTCTAAAATCTTATCAATGATAAAGTAAATAACGCATCAATAGTCTAGAAATTCGTGATATTGACTACGGTAGTCAATTGGACGATTATGAAATTCATCACATATTACAAATTATATTGTTAAAGAGGCACTGAATAAAAAAGAATTTCACAATAATTTGGATTGGTATTTATAAAAATTTTCTATTATGTATGTACATTGACACAACCAGCTATGGCACTAAATCACAAAATGGCGTCTCTTAGACGAATACTATCACTTTTTCGCAATTTACATTATTAAAACTTGTCACTTTGAACAAAGACATTGAATCACAGAAACGACAGACCTTAAGATTTAGGAAATGACATACTATGGTCTTGAAAAAGTAAATTATATGAAGATAAAGAAGTGTTCTAAATACTTAAGATTAACGACCATTTTAGCTTTGATGACGTAATGAAATACGAAAGTCAAAAAAGAAACTAGATATTTACGACTCGATGTTAGTGCACACTTCCGGTGTTTCGGTCGCCATTACTATCACGTTCTAATCGGCGATTGGTGTGCTTTTGTAGAGCCTTTGAAACGAACCAATCGTTTAAAAACCAATATTGATGAGTCATTTTGTTTAGGATTTTCCATGAATATTAGATGTACTCCAAATACAGATGAATTGAATAAATATAATACAATTTTGTATAATATCTTTATTTATATTTACATGTCATTATCTTTTCGTTTCATTTTTTTTTTCAGTATTTTATAATTATACAAAAATTACTTACGTATCAATTACGTATATAATACAAAAAATAACGAACTTCAGGATTAAATAAAATTAACATACATTATGTATATTAATGTGTATTAACTTGGTATTACACTATTCCCCAAACTTCTTCAAATGCAGAGCATAATTTGCTACATGTTAAAGCACCAGACAATGGGTAATTGCTTATAGATATTACATCTTCTATGTAATCTGGCTTTACCTGTAATTTCAGTTATTAATAAGAGTAGTACAACTAGACGAGATAATGTGGAACAATGTAACCTATTTAACACTCGAAAAACTTACTTGTCCATGTGCCATTGCACCTACTGCGATGGCTATTGGTTCATCAGGGGGAACTAATTCTCGTGGATTTTGTACTTTATTTGCACTAAATGACATTGCAATTTTATGACATCCAATTGGCAGATGATCAGTAACTGGATTTTTAATTACTTTCAATAGTTTCATTGGACCATCACTGGCACGAACACTAAATTTATGTAATAATTGTACTGCAAAATACAAAACAAGTTAATAGAAAATATAATTGCAAGTAAAGTGTAATGAACACGTTATTCATGTTTTCTTTTAATTGTTCAAATTTAAATTGTTTCACGATTAAAGAAAATCATATTAATATAACGTGTTAATAGTTGAAAGAATCTATTAAACTTAAACAAGTAAGTTCTTTTAAAAAGGCTCTTACATTAATATAATTTTGTAAAAACCTAAAAATATAACTATATAGAAGAGTAATATTTTCATTAAATTAAATTGATAGACAATTGATTTTACACGATGATGATTACTAATAAATTGCTGCCCAGATGATGTGATCTATCACGTTCTTTTTCATCTAGGCATTTTAGCTTTTTGAAATGTTAATTATTAATGATTACCCATAAGACCAGCAAAACGTTTAAATGTTCTTGGTATCCTGGTTTGCGGATTTACTTCTATCAATACATTCTTTTCTGTATGGATGTAAACTTGTAAGAGTCCAGCTCTATTTAGGGGACTATCCATCAACATCAATAAACATTGGTGAGCAATATCTGGTCTACATGTACCAGGATCACGATTATTCTTCTTCAATACGCCAATGTGATCATCACAATTCAATAACTCAAAACTATTTCCAACCTGAAAAAATTTCGACATAAGTTATCATTATGAAGATGTATAATACAATTATTATTACGCTGCTTATAATATTAAATCGATTTATTAATGATTTTTATGTACGTACGTATATGCACCTGTGTATGTATGCGTGCATGTCGCATCATATACAAAACAATTGTATACATACATACATAAAATATCTATCCTAAATAACTATTAATAATGAATTTAAAAATCTGTTATTAATTAATAAATAAAATACATAATCGGTACTCGATCATGAAGACAAATATAATCTTACCTTAACCGATTCTAATTGAGCTTTCTCTAAAATAATAATTAAACGCTTCTCTTGGTTTTTAATATGAGCAACGCGAAGATGTTTAGGTGCTGGATCATATTCAAAGTCGTCCTTTTCATTCCGATTTTTACGTTTTTGACCCATCTTTATCACAATTCTACCGAAAGTACAAATTTTAACAACAACAAAAATACACTTAGCTGCTGATACGTGCGAACAACGGCTACTTAGAACAATGCTAGAACTATCATTCTGCCAAGAATAAGAGAGATGCTGCCATATTGCAACAAGAGAAACTATGTATACATTTTGGCCGTCTACAACTGATGGCAGCACACATCCTGTATGAATGCTACTGCCCTCTAAGCATTTTTAATTTTAATTGGAACTAGAATAGTTAAGTGAAAAACTCCGGTAGATAGCAGCACCCATTTCGTTCTTTTAGACAAAGAGCGCAGTAGCATGTGACGAAGATAGACACGAAGATAGTGTGTAGCGTCCATAGATAGACATGCCTTCAATAAATTCAATTGAATTTTCATTTTCAAGAGATTCAATTAATCTGTGAATTTTTATTATTACATCGTACGAATTACATTGCAAAGGTACACTCTGCTTTTTCATTATATTTCGCTCGAACAATGTTTAATTTCTTGTTGATGGATATAGTTAGAACTTCCAGCTTACAATTCATTTAATTCATTTAAAAAAACTGACGTATCTTCTGCACGCGATTAAAGATGGAAATAAGTTTAAGGAAAACTAATAAACAGTTAATTAAATGATAAGTCAATTTATCATTTCTCTAGCTAGTGCCTGTGTCGTTATATTCGACGTATAACACTGCTGTATAAATGGTTGCTAGCGTTAAAACAAAAAGAGAACACATTTGCAGAACAAACTTGTCAACGAGAGAGAATTCATCTTCTGAAGGTAAATCCTTTTCGACGACTTTTAATGTCGACCAACTGCTGTGCCTGTTTCTTCAGAGTGTTTCTAGTTGGCACATCCTCTTCGTCTTCAGAAGGCAATGCGGCCTGCGTTGCTGAGGATGGAAATCGCGGGAAAAGTGGCCCTCCATTTGTGCGCGCTGCCTTTCCCTCCACCGAGGTAGTCGTAATCGATACTGTTTCCAACTAAATAAACAGATACTTTAGAAAGATAAAATATCGTTCGTCACGATACAATAAATATCATACGAAATAGTCAAGATCTTCTGGGACACGCACCGTGAGATATGACGATCTTTACGTCTACGTCTTTGAAATTTACCTTATCGATCGATACTTCGTTCAATACTTCCATATACTTGTCTGGTCCTCCTAACGTTTCAATAATACTCGTCGCTCTTTCGTTCATTAAATTTATAAGTTGCAAAGGCTGTTGGATATCTTTTGGTTCTCTAGGCAACGTATCCATTACATCCTAAAAGTGAGATGGTGGAAAAAATTTTATATTTCCCCAAATTGTTATCGTCTAAAATCGTCCAAAATAAAAAAAGTAGACAGGCAACGTGTACAAGTTGTTATTTTGTTCGAGACATGATTAACTTTCAAAATCCTTTAAAGGAAAGGTTGAATTTCAAGGGAATATGTTCTTCCAGTATTTGAAATTCTCTTCTCTTTTCAACATTTCCCATTTCCCTTCGCTCTCGATATTTATACACGCATTTACACTAACAGTGTTCCCGGGGAAAAAAAAAAAAAAAACAATCCGTAGAAGGAGTTAACGACTAAGGGCAATACGTTCCTTGAGATCGATTGAATCAGTAATTGATTTTCTCGTGGTTCGACGTGCTACTGAAGTATTTACTTTCGATTAGGTCCAAAAGTGTTAATCACTCGCAAACTTAGGACAACGGTTTCTCAAGGTGAGAATTACAGGCAGGGATTGGTCATGGAAGTTCATTGGTCAACGACTAGCATGTCCGGGGGTGTTAAATCCTCGGAGAGACAATATAATGGCTATGAAAACTCGAAGCGGTTCCATTGCGGTAACCACCATTGATGGTGGCTTCGCTAATTTAATTAGAAATATACATGGTATTTCCATTTTAACATGTCTGCTTACAGAATGTTCGATTCCGTCGATGTGCTAATTCATCGAGATATTTCTTCCCGTTTAACCAACAGAAATACGTTAATTGATTATTATATCTTTCTTTGCAACGAAAGGTGATTAATTATTGGCAACACGAGTGCGAAAGCAACATTCTTTTCTACTGTAAGTTATAACGTCGTAAGTTACAGCTTCATTCTCTTCCCGATAGTCTCCGATACGGTAGAAATAGTTATCTATTCGAAAAACTTGCAACAAATCGTTTCGGAGCAAAAATTTTTAGCGACCAAATCGCGCGTTGATCAAATTTCTCTTACAAAAATAAAATAGGTTAACGAAGCGAAGGAATCACCTACCCGAAATTTGTTGCACACATTCCACAGTGTCGTGGTAATTTCCTGCAGAAGTTCTTCCACCTTTTGTCTTTTCGTATCCGCTTTTAATTGGCGCGATCGGTGTCGTTCGATAAGCTGGTTTAGTTTCTCCGTTTCTTCCGCGTTTCTAACACACGTGGTCTTTGATCGATAGGAAGCACAGGATACTCATGGCGAATGTATGAAAGAAGGTGGAAACTCACTGTTCCGCGTCCTTCGTTTCCGAGAATTTTCTGGTCTCCATCTCGTCGATGAGCTGCAGCCGCTGCTTTTCTAACGCCATTTTCTCTTGCTCCGTGGCCACCCGCATTTTCTGCAGATTATTCTTCGTCGCTCGCTGACCCAGAAACCGGTTCAGAACGTCCTCGGACCTGGACACTCCGGTGGCACTGCGAAGCTTTGCGAACGTTTCTTCCAGTCGTGTCACCTCGTCCTTGCTAATGCTAATGTCCTCCGTGAACTGTACGTGAACACTCTTTCCGCGCGTGTCAAAATCGTCCCTCGGACGCGAATGGAATATCATCTTCTCCAAACGCTCCAGTTCCATTTTTCTCTCTAACACGCGTTGCCTGGTTGCAGTTCAGAGATTACAGTTTAGTTTCACACTTTACGTCTCAAGCAGATTTGGAGCAGAACGCTCGTTGATTCGTACCTATATTCTTCGAGAACTGCATGGCGTTCCCTGCTGCAATTCGTAACTTCGATTTCTTCTTTTATCAATGTTTCCTGCATATGATCCTTCAACGCAATAGCTTCTTCTTTCACGCTCTATGCACGGACAGATAGATATGCGTAATTAGATATATTATTTAGTAGTCAAGACGGAACTTCAATTTGACAATTAGAATCACGCCTTGCCTGAAGACGTTTTATCTCGCTCTCCTGCTCCTTTATTTCGTCTTCCAGATTTTTTAACGAGGATGCGTAAAGCACAGATTTTTGCTTCAAACCGGTGCACATCGATCGGTATTTCATTCGCGCTACGTTCGCTTTGATTTGCATCATCCGGATGTGTTCCAAAAGTACTTCCAGTTTAACAATTTTCTGTGAGAACAGGAACGAGAGAACGGATACTCTGATAATATATGCGTGAACATTTTGCGATAATGTTTACCTCATTGTTCTAACTCACGTTTCGCGATGGATTCTCCGTTTTCCTCTTAAATATCTTCTGCATCTTATTGCTCATTAATTTACCATATTCATCCAGCAACGAGTGTAATTTCTGCTGTCGCTAAGAAATATTTACGCTTCCATGGATGTACGTTCGCGCGAGATAATGTTTCAAGAGATTGGTATCGCTTTGCTCACCTTCTTACGTTGGTACTTAATTAGATCGTGCTTCTTTCTCAAGCGTACATTGTCCTCTTGCATTTTATTAATCGCCTCTCCTAAATTGCGTTTTTTCTCACGAGCCGAAGATTTGCCGCTCGCGTGAATTTTACTCTCCGATTTCCCCTCATTCTGAAAATGTGATACATTTCTTACTTGATCAATCTTCTTTTTCTAATCGTCGTTTCTATTTCACAATTACGTTCTGCACGTTCGCGTATTCCACGTAGAGTTCCTTGATGCTCTGCTTGAGAGTCGCGATTTTCTTCGCGTACTCGTGCTTCTTCGCCTCGTATTCCTCGAAATTCGCTTTTCTTTGTCCTTCTGCGAACGTAAGTCATGCGCTTCTTATTACTGATACATCTTACCTCGTATGCGATGCCTAGTACAACGATAGTATCTATTCTTTGTCAAAAAGGACTTATAAGTAAACTGTACCTATCCATTCTTTATGTGGACTTTACGAAATGTTGTTTCAAATCAAGATAAAACTCTATTTGTCAATATGGTTTGAACGAACTCTTTACTTTAATGTAAATATGTTAACGCAATATTATTCCTTGCAAAAGAAATTCCAGCACTTTCTATATTTTTACGGAATTTTTATTTTTTTGAATAGGTTCAGAGACAACGGAGGAATAATTAAGCTGTGAAACGAGACAAAATCGTTTCTATAATAACAGCCGAAGGATAGAACAAACGCAAGTCGTGACCAAACTGATATTGATGATGGACCAAGCTACGACGCATCAACATAGTTTAAACAAACTAAATTGCCCAAATTACTTGAATCACCATGTCACGATTATCCTCAAACAGAGACTTTATGTAAGGAAAATATCAAATTATTTATATTATCATTTTAAGCGACTGTTAGAAGGAATCTAGGGAGACGATAATCGTGGTACCAGTTCTTGAACCATGAACTAAAATGATAATAACAAGATGACAACCTACTTTTACCTTACCTGGAATGTTTCTATCGAACAATTTACTATAATTATTCGTCGATATGATTTGACATCTCGAAAATTTGTATTTTCTATATTGTAACTTCTACGATATTAACAATTTCGCTCGCAATGTCTAAAAATTATTTAGCATTCGAAATTACATATTCAATATTCAGTATGAATATTCGATACAAATTAAAAATGATCAACGTCAACAACAACTACATCATATTATATTATATTTCATGCAAATGCTTGAGTCTGCGAACTGGAATGATATTTGCTACTTTTGCGTTTAATAGAAACGCTCACTGAAATATTCATGTTATAATTAGCATTTTGATAGCATTTGATACGTCGATACGCCAGCAGAAATTTTCTTTTCTTTCCTTTTCTCTCCAAGGAGCCACTTATGCGACACGAACCTTTTTTTTTTCCTGAACCCCTAGTCTTTCCGGTTAAACGTGTTCTTATCTCTGTGCATGCAATCGGGAACTTGCTTGGCAAATAAACATTAGCGAATTGTTTTCTTATTTCAAATGACGTTATGCGAGCGTAGCAAAACACTGTATATGAATGCTAAGCCAGATTAAGCAAACGATCGTAACGTTACTATCTCTCGCTCAGTGTCGTTAATTTCTAAATTTACCCGATAGCTGGATCTTTTTCTTGATCTCTGCAATCTTTTTATTCAAGTCGTTTAATTTGTTTTCCACAGTAGGTGCTAACGGACCAGACATGATTGCGCGCGAGAGACGTTGCCAACTAATCTTCTATTTATCGACTCAATAATACTTGGCGTTCCCCTGGTAACGACACTGCGTAGAAGATCGAGCGGGTTAATCCTTAATCTTTTAAAAATAAAGCCAAACGAAATTATCATACTGTTTCTTTTTTATCTCGTATTCTATCGTGAAATGTTTTCAGGGACTACCAGTGTCCACGACCAGCGTCAGAATAACGCGCGAGCAAACGAAAACGATGCTGTTCTTGATGGCGTAACATCTTGGCGCGACAATGCATCGCTCGCAGATGTTTGTGGTTCGATGATAGGGTTAATCGTTCCATTAATAAAAACGAATGACCGTCGTGTATTTTATAATTTCGTGCGTGCATCTCTCGCGTGCCACGGAGAACACAAAGGGGAAAGCAATTCGTAAGGCTTCGTCTGTTGAATGGACCTAAAGGGAGGGCACCGAATTATAATTCCGCATTTGTATTCGTTAAGGCAGCAGCAGCAGCAGCAGCAGCAGCAGCAGCAGCAGCAACGACAACAACAGCGCTTGGCGGCCACGCTGGAGATGAATTTCGCGTTACACGCAATCAACCGCTGGAAGGTTAATTAATGATCAGACTTCATGCTTGGCCAGTGCGAGTCGACTCAGCGAGTCCTCATACACATCGCTAGTCTTGGCACTTTATAACTGACCACGTTCGTTGCGTTGCGTTTGCCGTTTGAATTCAAGAGAAGCCTATCACGCGCCAAGCTGTTAGATTTCAATCCGGTCAGCAATCAAGGATTCCATACACATTTGTGCGACTCGAATTCGTAAAACTGAGTAAAGGGAAAGCCACAAAAGGCTTCAGTTTAAAGGAAAAGAGAAAACGTGTTACGCGACGTGAAGATTAATTTAATGACGAGGCGATTAAATCATCGTCATTAGGCTGTTTCTTTATCTAGAGGAAAATGAAATTAATCAATGCAGCGGAATTGATGATGAAATTAATCGCATATGCCTCTCTTCCGCAAAAACGAATCGATTGAAAATATATTAATTAGAAAATAGTTGCTACCAGTTCGATACGTCGGGCGAAATAATTTCACGTTTTTTCAAATACATCCAACAACGTTGTTTCAACGCAGAGTAATGTTATAAAATTCGTTTTTCGTTTTTAACGTACGCGTGTGAGTCACAACGTCAAGTAGCGTTGCAATTTTAGTACAAAATTCATAGCTTTCGTACCTTTGGTTCATAAAAAAAAAAAAAAAAAAGAAAAAAGAAAAAAGTTCGAAGTGAAGTTAGAGAATATATATATAATAATTTCTCGTGTAGCCGAGTGTGATGAATGCACGCCACGGCCCAATTCCGTTCTAGCTGAGTTTCTATTGGCTCGCACGGTCAGCCATCCCATGGCGGCGTAGTGATACAGCCGTTGGAGGCAGGTGCGCGCGCATTGGGGAACTACTTTCAGCGCGTTAAGCGAACAATAGGGAAACCAGAAGTGTTTCGGACGCGGTCGTGTTCGTATAGTGTTGCCGTATACTTTTTTTCCCCCGTATTGCCTCGCGTGAACGTGTATACATTTTTGTTGGACGTATCGGAGGTGACATAGATTCCGGACGATGTGCGTGGTCAAGTGACGGTACGCGGATTTTACACTGAAGTGCACCGAAGTGTTGGTTCTCTGTAGTGTGTGCGCCCCCCGGGTCCCGATGAGTGTGTGTCTACCCGATGTGTGTGGATAAAATTTACGGCGTCATGCTGCCACGACGAAAATTGGATTACGCATCGATGGCGTGTTTTCTTCTGGCTCTGTTCATCCTCGTCTCGTTCCCCGCTGTGTCCGGTAAGTCTAATGATGCGCGTTACAACGCGTTGAATTCTGTTTCGGAGTCAGTTTAAAGTCATTGTCCGCCACATGTCGCTGCTAGGCAACAAGTCGCGAAACAACGTTGAGCGCCGGCGCGTTAGTCGCCTGCACGTTAACTGACGTTCTGTACATTTTTCGAACGTTCCTTTCCTTCGCGAGCCGCGTTACAGACCAAAGTTTTCAGGTCAAAGCGTTGAAAGATTAACGAACGAGTTCGTTCGTGCAATTAGTATTCCGAAGCGATGTCGGACATTGCCGTGCTTGCTTTCAATTACTACCTGTCTCAAAAATATTGACCATGTCGGTGGTTGTAGCATTCGTGCCGCCCAACGCGTCTTTATTTTTCCAAACGCTTCTTTCCTTGCATTTTTTATTTATTTATTCATTTTCTTTCATACGATAGGATTATGAAAATCAAAGTACATGAAAAATAATATCACCTTCGGCTGCGAGATAAAAATTTTTTATTCCAATTGGGTAAATTGCATCATTCTGAGAGGAATTACTTTTCGTGATTATATTCTTGACGCAAATGAATTAGCTTCCTCGAATACACGTGGTTATGTTACTGTCACAGTGGTGCTCAATTTCAATATTGGAGCCGATGAGCTTGCGCCCTGAAGTTGCTAGTCCCTGAGGGACAGGTGCCCAACCCCGCTTTCCAGGAAACGAGTCTTCCTTCCCTCGTGTGCGCGTAAACATCCGAACCAACGTTTCTTTTCATTCTTTCCTTTTTTTTTTTTTCCAATAAATAACAGTTCAACTTTTTCCCTATATACGAAAAATTTTGACTCAAAAATAATTGTTAGTTGTCGTTTCGTTTTCACATTGCCGATTGATTACAGCCACGTCGCTACTAGACTTGCGTACATTTATGTATGAAAATTCACACTTTGATAAATACAAGCCTCGAGGAAAGCCTCGGGGGAAATTTTTTCTTATCTGTTTATTCTGGGTAGTTTACATGATTTTCTATGAAAATGCGGCATCGATTTTAGATCCTAGATTTTTGATTGAACGTATTTGTCTACTAAAGATTAAAGACTACAACTCTGAATTGACAGAAAGGATTTACATGAAATGTTGCTTCTTGCACGATGCGATTTTATCACTTAAAGTCAGTGTGACGCATAACAAAAAAAAAAGAGAAAAAAAAATAGTTACGACCATGAATCACTTTTCGTTTTCACTTTTCTATATGCGTAAATTTGCTCAAGCTGTGACGTAACATTGGGTCTCGAGTACTTAGGCGGAAAGAAAGTATGGTCGCTGCGGACCAAAGAAAGTCGACAAAATCTAATAGCAACGATACAACGTAAACAGATACAAATACAATTATTGAACAACGTTTACTCCATAACCTAGATACGTGCAATTAAAGTTAAGAACTAGTACTGATCGATGGAATATTTCTATTTTCTTCTTCTTCCTTTTTTTTCACGCTGCATTAACATTAATTTTACTTCAGATTTATCACTCGCTGAGAAATGGATAGATTTTGAAAGATATTCAGAATGTTGGCCAATTCGTCAAAGACATTGGCAAAGGTCCATTGGGTCAAGAGGGGATAAGAAAGAATTTGATATTACCGGATTACGATTTCTTGACTTTAATTGCAAAAAGTCAAGAACTAGTACTAATCGATGGAATATTTCTATTTTCTTCTTCTTCCTTTTTTCACGCTGTATTAACATTAATTTTACTTCAAAGGTCCATTGGGTAAAGAGGGGATAAGAAAGAATTTGATATTACCGGATATCACGATTTCTGGAACGTTCTCCGATTGATGTAGGCTGTGGCAGTCGCTTCCGAGAGCGAACAGACGAGCGAGGACCTCGCCTCGAGTCTGTTACTTTGCGTTGAGATATTCTGAATGCGGCATGGCGGCTGTTCTCCAGACGTTCGCCGTTCTTATGTTCTCAGGCTTTCTCTTCTCTCTCTCCTTAGGAAACGATTCGCCCTGGACTTAACGTGCTTTCACACAAAACCACGCGTCGCACATGCGCTGATACAAGTATATATCACGCTCATTTTCACGGAGCGAACTCGCGCTCTTCGTAGAGATGTAACAACATCTCTTTCCTCGTTAGAAATTTGAATTCGAACGTATAAACATCGTGTATAATAGATCGTTCTGGAGATTTGTACATACGACTGCGCATAGGAAATACCTAATAGAATCAGACGTTCATAATTATTCTATTTCGAATTTATATAACGTAAGAATGTTTGGAATATTTGTCAAATGGCTGAAACACACGCGGACTTGATCGATTCATTTCGAGGCTGCGCAATAATGTGTAACACATGCCGTATCGATTATTTCGTCCGAGATCTTCGTTTCATCTTCTCGGCCGTTTGTTCTCGGTGTCGATATTCGGTGCTTCTACATCGTGTTAGTTACCGGAGATACTCGAAACCGTGCATGGCTTAGAATCCGACGTGCGATCGACCTGTAACCGGTTCCTCGTTCCCTTTCATCGATTCAGGGGCCACACGAGCCTTCCGTGCACACGTGCACAACACACATGAATGCAACTTGAGAAACGCGTGCACGATGATACCAACCAAAGTCCGCCAACCGGCGGCGGGCTGTTTTCTGCCGTTCACTCGAAGGCAGCACCTTCTCCGAGAAAGGTCACAATTTGACGATCCAGCGGCTCCAGCCTGTCGCTGATTTTACTCTCGAAAAAAAATTCCACGTTAATTTGATCCCCGCATCGCGATTCGCGGCCTTCGATTCTCGACCAGCTTTTCGCGAGCTATTAACCTTTGGACATATATTTGAACATAACCCAGACAAAACAAATGACAAATTACCGACGAATTCGAAAAGAAATTATTTTGTACGTACGGCTTGGTCACTCGCTATGGTCCGCGAACCAGTTGCCAGCGCAAAAGGTTAAACAGCTCGCTCGAGTGACACGCGTGCTCTCCTGCTCGATGGATGGATACCGATACTTTCCTCCTGTTCGGTTTTCTGGTTCGCGAGTCGCGGCGGCAGGACATGGAGGAATACGGCGAGAGACGCGAGAGATACCCGGTATCTCGCCGGCATCTGTTAACTAAAAGGGCAAGATCTCTGCCTCGTGTACGCGCCGGTTGCGCCGACCTAGCCTATACGCCACGCGGACATTTGCATTCGTCTTAACCTCCCCTTCGTCGTCCCTTTTCTCCCTGTTGTTGGCGCATAGCGTAAAACCGCATAATTAAGGACCTTGGCTACCGTACGTCTATCCGTATTCTTTCTTTTCGTCCTTTCCTTCTGGTCTCTCCTCCTGCCAGTCGTTACGTCGTCCGTTCAGAGATCCGTGCTGCTCCTCAGTATCGTGCACGGATCGAGGATTGTGCCGTCAGTCAACGGCAGGACAGCCACCAGCCCTTATAAAGCACGAGAGGATCTATCCTGGCAGTATGTAGATTTCCGAGAAGCTCGACTCTCGTAGGCAGAGAGGGATTTTTCAATGGACAAGACGAACGGAAGGAAGGCGCGTCCGTCGGCTTACAGTACGTCTTCGTACGTTCGAACGTAGTCGATTAGATGCGTCTCTCCTTTTTCCTTTTTCTTCTTTTTTTCTCTCTCGCAACCATTTGAATCGGTTCAAAGAGAGACGAGATAGCTGAGGGATTTCCAAAGAATTCATATCGTCAATTCAACGATTCTCCAGGGATGAGATCTTGCCTCGTACTCCTCGTTCGAAGGAATCCTACGACGAACGGAAAAATATTATTCAGCGTCTCGGCAACTTTCTCACAACGTGCTCCCTCCAACGTGAGATACGCTTTAATTCGCTATCGTTCGCCGACGATCATTCGCGTTCCGTTGCCGACCAGTGATAAACACGCGAAAGCCAAAGGCGGAGGAAAAAAAGCGAGACCGGAGAGTGGCGACTGTTTTCGTGGTGAGAAGACCACCGCGAAGCAGTTTTCTTGCGGCAGACACGTGGAAACGGTTTCACGCGGGATTCACGATCCTACTCGAATTAGCCTAAAGCGATTATTTCCCGCGGCACGAGCACGAACACAGAGATCCCTGTGCTCGTCCCTGTGTGTCGCGGACGATCCTTGTATTTCCCAAGCAAGAGCAGCAAGCGAGGAGCGTCGCGAAGATACGCGAAAGGCTCGTTCTATCTTGGGTCAATGCGATCGTATCTATTAATCATTCGATTCCTTTTCTCTCTCTCTCTCTCTCTCTCCCCTTCTCCCTCGGTGTACACACCGTGTACACAGTCACTCTTTCGCCTGATAAATGGCAACGAGCGCCACGATAATGCGAATGTTTTACACGAGGCTAATCGCCGACTAACTAATAATTTCTCTCCCGGTCATGGGAACTTGCCGGAATTTTCCGAAACTCTCGTGTACCTTCCGAAAATTTTAATTTAGACGCTTTTGTATCGTAACACGTGGAAGATCGTAGATGCGCAAAAAAAAAAAAAAAAAAGAAAAAAAATAAGAAAAAGAAAGAGCTCTTAGAATTCGATCATCTTAGATACCGCGTCATCCGTGGCGAGAGAGATTCGCAGATAACTGGTCAGACATGTGTTATGCAATTAACGTTGCGGAACGTCGGTTTGATTAATTTTTCACGCGCTCGAAAGCAAGAGCCTCTCCTCGTAGACACGCTTGTTGATTCGTATTACATGCTCGCGAGACGGAACAATCGGCAGCCACGCTTACGGAGGCTAACGTTCCATTAAAACGCATCGACTTTAGTCCACCTTTCCAGCAGCGTGTCGTCAACCTTATCGGATTAAATTATTGAATTTCGGCAAATGTGTACATCGACTCTCGGCGTGCGTGTGTGGTAGAATTACAATCATCACGTACGTTGCGTGCATTGGCAAAAAATCTAAAAATTGGTCAGCGATCCGAGCAACGTTCTCTCTTCTTGCCTCTTGGATAACAGGATTTCGGCGTAATTTTCTAAAAGTTACGTCGAATCCTTGCAGACCGACCCGCCAGGTTTTACGCGTTTACGCGTGCAAACACGAGAAAGAATCCACGTGACGGCGCAGAAACCTTTCGCAATTTGTAAGTGAGAAATCGGCGTTCTTGCCGAGTCTCTCAGTTGCGCGAACACGGCTTCAAACATCTTCGTGGCTGCATCGAAACGTCGCACGCGCGCCTCCTCCGCGCCGTGTGTGCACGTATGAAATACTTCTGAGGCTGTGTGTGTACACGTGCGGCTGATATTCGTTTGCGTGCGAGGCTGTCGAGGCTGGCGTACAAGTTATCAACCACCTTCGCTCCCACAAACTGCTGGTCGCCTTGGTGATCTTTGTCGACGATAGCGTACCGCTTCGCGCGTCGTCCCGCGCTTTCACGTTTCTGCGACTGGCTGTGACTTCGCTCTAATTGGGCCCGATCCGCGAGAATCCACCACGAGCGACCACAGTGCAACTTCTGCGCGGTTCCTTCCGCACTTGCTTGGATGATTACTAAATTATAATAAATTCGCTTGATAGGTAATAACGTTGCAACTTTTGCTAGTGTCCTCGCGGTTTTCTCTTCTAATTCTCTTCGCCGAACGTTACGATTTCCTTCGTAATTGTCGCGCGAATGTTGATTGCTGCGTGGTTTCTTCTCGGGTAATACAATACCCCCTCCTCTCTCTCTCTCTCTCTTTCTCTCTTTTTCGTCGTTTGTAAAAGCCAGAAAACGTGACTTTCGTATTTAACATGCACGTTAATACACACAGTTCCATTGTGTAATAGTCCTTGAACCAACATCCACTGGCAGTTGGTCGACGGTCTCCCACGCCCTGCTACCAAACGGCACGAGTCCCTGCAGGATTCCCAGGATTCAGCATGCTCATGCCGTCAGCAATTTGCTCGCGATTCTTTTTCACCCGCGTGTGTGATCATCGTTCGAGAAAACGAAACTGTTTTCCTTGCTGCGACTTGTTCTTCTCTCCTGCGTCTTTGAACGAAAGAAAGTCCATTGAACTTTGTTTTGTGAATCAGTCTTACGTAAGTATGACCCGGTGCACAAGTGAGGATGTTCTCCGCGTATTTCACTGCTATTTACCAATGTTTGAATTACGCAACGAAACCATAGGTCCAAACGTGTCGAAAATGAAAGAGAATATCGTTATATATCGAAATTGTTTGTGTCGTTTATGAAATTTTTGTTCATCTTTGATTTCTTTGAAGTTACATACATACTCTAGCAGCATGTATTCGTATGTATATACGTGCATGCATGCGCGCGATTGTCACACATCTGGCGATGAGCTACGCGTGCATTACTTCCTGTTCAGTAGCGTTGTGCGCCCGCTGCGACAAAATGTACACTCACGTTTACGCGTATGAAAATTTTTATTTTCATTATTTAAAGTCGCACCAACCAGTTGTGCGTGTTATCAGCGACTTGGAACTAAATCTTACAATTTATTACAAAGGTTAGACTGTCTTAGAGAGTGTATTAGCTTTAGGATCGATTCTTTATCCTTTAGGTTAGGTCATTCAAACAAGTACTTACGTCCCAGTTGATGCCATTATTCACGGTGTATCTTTTATCAAATCATAAATTGGGTGAGCTCTTCTTTGTGACTTGAGGAGATACTGGTGGATGAGTTTTGTATTTTCCCCGTTATGATCCTTGAGATTACAACTTGGTCGTGTCTTCTTAAAAAAAATTCATTTTCGATTTTTTGTTGTTAGCCAAATCACGAAGTTTTACACGAGGACTTACACTTCCGTTTGAAAATCAAACTTTCCTTTGATTTTCTCCGGAGTTAGCTGCTTCTTTAGCCGTTTTATCGGCTTTTTTCATTTCCGCCAACGTGGGCGGGGAACCAGGATTCTTTTCGATTGCTTTGGCGTAGAGGACTTGGCAATTTTGAATAATGGGATCGTTTGTCCACTAATCTGGATCGATGTAATAGCATCTGAAGATGAACTTTTTACATTCGTAACGCGGATACAGAGAAAAGTTTCTCTCTCATTGTCGTGGTAATGAGATAATAATCACGTACGACAGTCATCACACAACGGTATCGTAGAGTTTCGTCGCGATTCGTTCGTCATGTTGCTATCACATTTCGTGAAATTCGCCTTTTCGTTGTCCTGTTCACCGTGTTGAAAGCTGCGCGAATGGGTAACCTTTGGATTCGCGTATCGACGATCATACGTGTAATCACGTCGATGGAAGCACGTTACGCCGTTTGGTCGCAATAGTGCTTGCTAACGCGTCGAACCGTGTAAAAGTGTTCTCGACTGTGCGCGAATAGCGCACGAACGATTCACAGCGGAGAAATAAATTGCCCTCTAAACGGCCACGATAGTGAAATTATCTTGTTACCGTACTTTTACGTACGAAAATTTCAATTGCAGTTGGAATTACAAGTTGGAATTATACGAGTTTCTTCTTCATAGGTCATCGTGATTTGAGATTAATTTCAAAAGGGAGAAACAGCGTTATTCAATGATGGTCGGAGTTTGTGATTTTCTTTCGACCGTTTGCCTTTTATAGTTCAAAGAGCATTACTTTTTGTACACTTCTGTCGCGCTGTATTTTTCAAGTCTAACTTCGCCTAACTTCCACGTACGTGCCAAGTATCATTCTTCACAACTTTGGCACAAGTTGCCTACGGAAAATTAGCACTGCCGCGCGAACTTGTTTCCGTGAAATTAACATTCTGCAAAAGGATCTCTCCTTCGAGATCTTTGTAGGCCGATCCTCGAAAAGTCCATGCCCACATTTACCAGGCATTTTGTGTACTTGCCGATTAGAGCGGCTCTGATTGCTCGGAAGACCATGCCTCATCAATTAGCACGGCGTGGCACCGTGTTAATTCGCTTCGGCTCCAAATCCGATTGGTTGATTTCTTTTTTTTTTTGTAAAATGGCCCGAGATCGGACCCGACATTTTGTTTCCGCTTGAAATTTTACTCGAAATCAAACTGATGTAAAATTCGGTGCACTTGAAACACGGTATCACGTTAACCTATTGACTGCCAGGCAAATTTAGAGCGTCTTGCCCTGGGAGGCAAAATTTTGTTTTAAAGAAAACATGAAATTTTCCAAAATACAATAATACTAAGTTACAGATTCAGTATTGAAATGGCATTTACAGTAATTTTTATTGAAAAATAAAATATATAATTCATATATATAAAAATATTTAATATGTTATGACCGAATAGTCTGAGTTATTATTTCTATAATAAAAAGTGATATTAAATATGTTTTATACACCATATTAAATTTTTATTCATCCTTTCTACTAATTCCTAACTCAACCGGCAATAGAAATATTCCCTGACCAATTGTAATCAATCTAAACTTGTAGCGCAAACTACGAGATATCTCGTAGTCGGCAGTTTTTGATACATACGCTTACTACGAGATATCTCGTAGTTGGCAGTCAATGGGTTAAACGCTAAAACCAACGAGATTATTGAACAAAGTTTCTACTGTCTGAGGCAGCATCGAGCACGACGTTGTACACGTTCGTGTTCGAGTTTTAACCCTCCTTTCGAATCCCTGTTTGTCCATTTCGAGCTTACCGGTACCTTTGTACCATTATCGATTGCCAGGTGCGTCTCTGATAGGTCCCCGAGCGTGGCGGGACGCATACGAAAAGGGTAGTAGCCTGTTTTTAGGGTAGATAGTACGTACGTAGTACCCCAAAGAAGGTTTGCAAACGTTACTTTTTATCAGAGTTGAAATATATTTTCCACGAGAAGGGATAGAGATCGAGAATGCAAATCCGAGGGGGAGAAATAAAAAAATAACTGTTCGGTTCTGTTTGTTTAATTATTTTTTGTCGTTAAATTTTACTACGTACGTGTTGTGCATTGAGCTCGTTAAACTCATTTCGAAAATAAAGATATTAGATTGCAGCGTGAAACACAATTAAGAACGCGTTTGGTTTAAGGGTAGCGCGGCAATTAACAGCGTTGCGAGATTCCGCTTCATTTTACATTCCCAATAAGATTCTTTCGTTCGTCGGTGAAGAGGAAATTGAAAAATATTAAATTATCCATCGCGGTGCTCGAGAGGAAAGTTCTCGGATTCCTTTGCTATACAGATTCCTCGAGTTCCTGAGGGAGCTTTAAATAGTGCATTTTTTTTTCTTTTTTTTTTTTGTTGTTGTCGGATATACAGGATATGCGGGCTACGCCACGTTTTCATACGTCAGTATTTCAGTGCATACCTACCTGCGCTTGTATTGCATCCGAGAATTCCTACGGCGCATTTATTTCTCACCGTTTCTGTTTTATCATCGAACCCTCTGCATCCTGTTGCGAACGCGATGCGAATGCTGTTTTCTTTATGCCAATATGGATCGTAGTTTTTTTACGCGCGCGCGCGCGCACGCACGCACGCACACACACACAGTAACCTTACTGCCACTTCCCTCTCTCGTGAAAGAAACGAACATTCTTCGAGAATGGGAAGAAAAAGAAATCACGTAGGAAATTATTGTTTCACACAGTTTCACAAGTCTTGGAATAAAAAAAGTCGCTTCGAAGTATAAAAAAAAGAAAAAAAAAAGAAATAAATGTTTAGATCGCGAATGTTTTTTCGGTGAAACAACGTCGAGGGAGAGATTACGTGACAGCCAAGTCAATCGAAGAGAAATCAATACGTATTTAGATCTTGTATTAACACGTTGACTGTCACGGTACTTTTCAGAATCCCGGTCTAAGAAGCCAATTCAATTTAATCATATTATATTAATAAAAACTCCTATTATAGTACATGGTAATCATCAAAACGCATATAGAATGTGTTTTTTTGAAGAAAAAGATCTTGCGAATTATCTCGTAGTTGGCTTATGTAAAGTAAGACCATTAGATGGCCCAAAAAGGTTGCATTACATATTACATGTATACACACACAGTGCCCACAAAATTTTTCATAAAGCAACTTTAATTAAATAAAACTTATAAAGTTTAGAGAAGCATTCGTCGACGCAACCATGTTCAAAAAAAATTAGATTGCAAGAGTTTCATTATTTACAGAGTGTCCGAATCTGTCTAAGAGAAGCCAGCCCTTTGCGTGGATGATTATTTGAAAAATTATCACAAATAAAAATATCCTTTTGCTTGTTGATTTTGAATAAACTTTGTATTATTATATTTTCTGTTCATGTAGGCCAATAATTTTTTGTTCTCTTCCATGAGGCTATCTATTCATATTTACACTGATGGACTACGAATTTCATCGTAGCTGCAAAAATAATGGCGAGTAAACAAATTACGAGATAACTCGTAGTTGGCGTCGTAGACAATAACGGAAACTACGAGATATCTCGTAGTTGGCAGTCAACGTGTTAATCGCGCCAGTTCGGAGACCGAGCCGAGGCGTTTTTCTCCTTCGCTTCTTACCCTCGTTATTTCGATAATTTGTCCCCTTCTCGTTGTTTCCAATCATTCTGCCCACCTATACGGACGTATATATGGCCATCGACGAATTATTACCGGCGATGCTCGCGACTTTTCTGACCGCCCGAATGGGCGACTGGCGCTCTCTGGACGCGCCCAAAGACGATGCTCTACAAAAACGAAGCCGACTTCCATCGCGGGCAAGGAATACCTCCGCACGGACGGCAGGTGCGAGATACGAAGGTAGTCAACAACGTTTTCACCGTGACTCGTTCCTTCGGATAACGCGCGAGAAGGTAGAGAGAAGGTATGGGGCGGTACGGGATTTAACTGTCGAGATTGCATTAGACTCGACGTATTGTCGTCGTCATCTTCGTCCTCGTCGTCGTCGTGACGTGAAATTTTTATTTACTTGAATATGTATCGGTATCGTTCGTTGCAGCGAGATGTTCGATTCAATCGATTAAACGACACTCTTACTTGGTATTATCAACGTATCGCGATAGGCAGAGAGCTCTCGTTTCATTCATTTTGTTTACACGTTACCCTTCGATCGATTTAATTGTTATTAAGAACACGAGTGCTCTCTCGTTGTGAAACGAGTTAGCGTTCGGTGTGCGTCCGTTGAGCGAGATAATTTGAGAAAGCAATCGGAGCAGAGGACTCGACTCGTGCCAGGGACACGACTGGCACCAGGTTCGATCGAACCCGAAACACGATTCCTCGCGCGAACTTCAGCGAAACTCGCTTCCAACACCGCCGATGTTCGTAAATTATTTAATCCCTCGTACAAATCCCACAGACAAGTTGTCTCAATTTTCGCTTTGCTCTTCGTAAGAATTTGCGCGACGATGATCACGTTTTGTCAACGATTGAGCGGTTCCCGAGGAGGTACGATTCCATCTCTCGCGTTAATAAACGTCTCTCGATCGAAAATCGAGGCGATGTCGAGACGAGCTCGCGACTCGTAGCTCGGTCCTTGCTCTCTCTCTCTCTCCCTCTCTCTCTCTCTCTTATGTCAGTGCAATTGCTCGCTGTCTTCATTCACGTGTACATGGCATTTATATCGTACGGTTCTCGGCGTCGTCGGCCGCGGCGAAAAGACCGGTCACGAAAGAATCGGCCGTGCGTTGGTATTTGGGGTCAACGAGGCGGCTGATCGACGGAGAAAAAGAAATGGAAAGGACGAAGACGGGAAGAGAGATGCACACGACGATCCGAGCGTACACACACGTATCGATACACGGTATATACGGTGTATTGATCCTTGAACCATCTCTATCTGGGATCAACGTGTTTGTACCAATACCTTTCTCTCGCGTTTCTTTTTTCTCTCCTTCCTTTTCGAAGAAGGGTATACACGGTGTGTCTTCTTCTCTCTCTCTCTCTCTCTCTCTCCTCGATCTCGAAGCACTTCCCCGCGATAATAATTATCCGCTCGAATCTCTTATTGCGGCCAGAGTCACGATGCTTCTTCTTCTTCTTCTTCTCCTTCGTCTTGCCACTTCCCTCTCGCGTTTCGAGATTAAGTGTCAAGAAATATTTGCCATCAATTATCCTCCTCTTTTTCTTCGCTCGTTCGTTCCTTTAGGAAGCGCCCGCTTACTGATTGCCTCCTGATCGATCAGGCGTCTTTTAATTTGTTCGTCTTTTAATTTTCAATTAAACGTCGATGTTGTCCGCTCTTACGTTGGTAAACAATAGTGTTGAGTGAATTAAAAATCTTACTTTACACAGTACGACATTGATGACGGATACGTTGCACGATCCTCCGTTTATCAGACGAATTTCTTCGAGTCAGATTTGTCGCGTGATATCTCCAGGCTCGTGATATTCTCTTGGTCGATCGATCTCGTCGTGTGTTGCACGTTCGTATGCATGTGCCACAGCACATTATACGTACTTGTTCATAACGCGCGCCGGCTCAAACCCGGCATCGACTTTATTATCTCGCGAAGCAAGAACACCACCGAGCACTTATACCAAGTATAATGGCTGCGAGGTATCCTATACACCAGCTTAGAAGAACCTTAGGCTCGAGATATTCTCTTCTCCTTCGAACTTGTGCTCCTCATTCACGGTCAACGACTATACGGCAAATGATGATGATTTGCTATATTCAGAGTTTCTTTCTCGCCTATGGTTGCCCTAAGAACCGGGCAATTGCAGACTCGTAAATTGCGTTACGCCGAGAGTCCTTTTTACCCGCCGACGTCTTTTTCTATCGACGGAATTTATTAGCGAATCGGGAGATAGCGAACCCATGATACAGCGTGTTTAAAATTTCACCTCGAAAATTGATCCGTGTAGTTTGCCGCAGGCTTGATTAATGATGCTCTCTGCGCGGCTGGCTTTATCGGCTAGACGGAAGTTTATCAATGGTAATAAATGGAAAATGGTGACTCCGACGTCGATCGATCGACTCGATTCGAAATTCGATGGCGATAATTAGAATCGGCAAGCTGTCCTCTCTTTCGAGAAATTATTGCCCGCGTTTCTTGCTTTTCAACGTTATACGTCGCAGCTCGAGCCCAATATCTTCTATAGTTTGGATCGAATAACTTTTTTCTTTGAGATTTTGTAGTTAATTAGGAAGCCGTTTAACTTTTCATTTCGATAGAATCTTTTCAATACGTACGTGTATGAATGCTTTTTAAAATTTCTTTTAATTGTAATAAAAACATTTTGATTCCGAGTTTATCCTTTTTCCGATTACTCGAAAAAAGGTGCTGGTTTTGTAACTTCATGCCATGGCGACGAACGGTGAAAAGTAAGCGTTTCACAAACTCGGAAATTATACGACGTATTTCGACTGGAAAAACTGTTTATCACACTTTCTCTCTAGTTCTTTCTTAAAAATTTAAAATCACCAAAATATCGTTATCCTTGATGAAAATTCCATCATCAGACACATACTTTCAGGGAAACTTTCATTGAGTAAATGAGGACAATTATTGGCAATGAGAAAATTCGGCTACTAAAAATTTAATAATATTTAATTTTTTTTTTTTTATTGTACATTCAACGTGCTTAAATGATTTCTTTAACCGAGCGTTTGCATCGAGTTCTACTTGCCAGCTTGTCAATAACGCCAAATTTCGGATACGAAAGCGATCGTAAGTAAGACGTATCGCATTACCAACATAATCACGTTGGATTTATGGATGACGATTTCTGAACATAAGTGGAAAGCACTATTACCTCACCGTGTTACATCGCGATCATTTCAGAGAAAGGACGAGACAATTAATGGACTGAATGCACGGAAAATAAATAATCTTACGTGTACACGTGTGACTACGAATACACGGATGATGCAAAATTGCCGTGCTCTATTTTAATTACGATTCGTAAATCAACTCTCGCGCTCTAATGCGGATCGTCATCGGGAATTAGAGCCCCTTTCAGAGGCATTGTTTAATCTTCTTTAGGTAGGAACTTTCTCTCCGTTGTGTTTCTATTTATTAGCAGCATTCGTGTGCACGTTTTGTCTTGAAATAATTCTTTACGTAACTTAAAATTCCATTATTTCTTTTTTTAACGCTAGAACTACCACTAGAACCACACCAGTCGAAGTGATTGGTTTTACAATTTCATTTTAAAATTTCTATCTCATGTTACATTTTCTTTTCCGCAATGATGTAGTGACTTTTGCAGTGATAACTGGAGAAATAATGTACTGAATTTTATTTTATTTTTATTTATTAGAAATCAAGGTAATTTGCATCATGGCTATTTATACCAATGCTAGTGAAAATGACTGGTACTTGTCAAAGTGTGAAAGGGTCCTACAATCTGTTTACCGAACCCGAATTAATCAATTTCGTACAACTTGTCACACGTTTTCAGAACTTATCATTCGATACGATGGCGATGATCATCAGGAAAATTGCGCATTTTCTTACTAATTGACGGCCATATGCTTGAACGTATAATATCTTGCACGGAATTAGAAACTTCTCGAGTTTTGGGTAAAAAATTTGGAATCTTGTATGCAACGAAACGAAAAATTTGGAACTTTCATATTTACGGAGCAGAAAATGGGGACCAAAGTTCTTTTCAAACACCATGAAATGATTTTACCGAAATATTGAGATTTATTCGTTTTTTGATAAAAAAAAGAATGACAAAGTCAACGTTTACAAAGTGATAAATTTGCTTCGATGCCAGCTGTATGGGATAAGTTTATTCGAAATAGTCAGAGTTGCTACAAACTAGGTGCAAATGTTACGATTGACAAACAACTCTTTCCATCTAAAGTCAGATGCAGATTCATTCGATATTTGCCGAATAAACCTAACAAATTTGGTATTAACATGGAATTTGCAAGAAAGTAATAAATCAATAAGTATAAAAATATTCTATTATTTCTTCTTGATCAAAAGACCAGGTCATTTTGTTCTAGCGTCATAATCATATTCTGAGATGCTTGAAGTTTTTTTTTTTTTTTTTTTTTTTTGATTTCGCGTAAAATACTCCAAACTCGAGTGGAGTGAGAAAATAGAGATAAAGATATGACTGAAAAATTGATATTCGTTGAGAATCAAATACCGTGTGGAAAGTAATGGTCGGTTGAGGAACACTGGTGAGCGTTGGTATTTAATAGTCAGGGCGGTATGAGGGCTGTTACGCAGGCAAACTCCCCTAGTTTCCGGTGTCAGTGATGCACTCTAGCCTCTGTGCCGCGGTTCCTTTCTAGCCTCCGCACGCGTACCAACGAACGCACACACACACACACACACACACGCGCGCGTTTCAAACACACATCTTCGTGCGTGTTTCGTTCGTTTGCTCTATTTCGTCACAGTCGAATATGGCGATGAAAGTCCTTTGCTCTCGCCGTTGCAGATAACCGGCGACGATATTTGACAGGAACATGTACAGGAATGTGCACACACAATTCGTCGCCTCGTATTTGTACGTAAGAAATTTCCCCGGATGTGGGTGAGATCTACGATGGGCGAGTACAGCGAAATGCCAACGCTTGCAAAATCAAGAAAGCAGGTCTCGAGAATACAGAATTTATAACTCCCTCTCTCTCTCGTTCTACTCTTGTCCTATCCGATTACGTTTTGAGATCCCGGTACTTTTACCGAGGCAGATGCAGGTCCTCGGCAAAAATTCATCAGGCTTGAGGCTCACGGAGGGATGAGAATTGTAGCAAACGATGGAGCAGAGGGATCCTCCGTGTGGAGGACAGTAGCGCGATCTCAAAGAGATAAGGTTCGCGAAGATGAAATCGGATAACTTACCTTCCCTTTTACGAACTTCTTCTCACCCAGCAACAGGCCAAACGAATTTCAAGTGAACGGGGTGCACCCATTGTGCATCGCGGGTCATATCCTGCTTGAGATGCATTACCTGACATTCCGTCTTCCTACCGTGAGGTTAGAGTGCAGCAATACCACCAAGGCTTGGAACTTATGCTTCAGCGACAAGAATTCGTAATTCTTCGCAACATTCTTCTAACAGATCTTGAAAGCTTGTTTGTACAATTTACGAATTATATTCCTTCGCTTCTGAGGGAACATGGTACTTAACACATATCCGTCTGGCATTATTTGCACCGCCATTGACCAAATGCCAAAGGCATTTTTTGACACTATTTGTAGAAACGATATGCTCTATATAAAAACAATCTAACTTTTAAAAAGTCATATATTTTTTCAGTGAAATTTTGGGAAATGAAATGAATTTGCATTTATATGTACATCTTTATTTTTTCTTTTTTTTCTTTCTGAAGTTAAATGAAAATTAAATCCACAAAAAAGTTGAAACGAATTACTGAAAACATTATTTATACTCATTATTTTATTAGACAAAGTAAATTATTTTCGAAACTTTAATTTTATCAATAATTAATGGTTCTTCAACGAATGGTACTGTTCGAAACATGTGTCCAGTATGAAGGGGAATGTTGCAAAAGTCACATACGTGGCTAGTTCTACTTTTTCTGTTGCGAACTTTACAAACTATGTAATATTTTAAAGGATGTTTTGTCTTTCCTGCAGTCACTATTTTAACGCATTTATGTTTACGTAAAAATTACGTTTTAATTTATTTGAATTTAATAAAACAACAATCAATTATTTACTGCAATATACAAATGAATTTTCGTCATTTGGCTGCTGGTGATTTTCTGTGAAATGACGAATTTTCGTCATGCGGATGGATATATGTTAAATTCGAAATAGCTTCCTCTCTTTATAATGGCAATGAGTCAAATACATATTTGCTGTTGTACGATGCAACGTATAACAGTATAGTATCTGAACAGACGCCTCGAGTGAAAGTTGTAATAACGACGTAAGAAGAACGAAAGAATTTCAGAAAAAAGATATTACTGAAGGCATTGTTCGCTGACACACGATAATTCGCATAATTCGCATAAACTTCTTATCATTTCTTACGAAAGTTTAAAGAAACGATAAGAAGGATACTATTTTCCCTCTCGCGTGTTATGTTTGTTCTAGCAAACCCGCAATGCACGTCGATGATTGCTTCAACTAATTATACACATTCGAAATACATATTGGAAAGATATAATCAACAAAATTTCGCGTCAAATGTTACTCGAGTGATTATTTTCAATGCTGTGTGTGTGTGTGTGTGTGTGTGTGTGTGTGTGTATCAGTGTTTCGTTTGAAGCGATGCTTCGTAAATAAATTAATTGATAGACGATACAGAGAAAGGTTTGTCGAGGGCAAAGGGTAAATTTCGTCGATCGTTAGAACATACCTAATTCCAGGGGAAGGGAACACGTTCTCGAGTTGCGCGCGGCTTTGAAAATAAAGCGTACGGTATCGTTGCGCGCGTAATCTCTCGCGGCCATAGTCGAAGCTGAGGTTACGCTTGCATAATAGCACGTCGGTAGATCGTTACGAACGAAATGGTCAGAGTCATGTCATCCTCTCTACGGTTCATGTCACTTCGCTACGTGACCGGAATTTTCAAGCGGCTCGACGAACGCTCGATGAACTGCGTCCACCGTAGTATCGGGTTCTATCAGTCGTTTCAAAAAGCTAAGCTTTTCCCTAAGCTCGTTCTCGCTGATCTTCAGCTCATTTTCCGGGTCGTCGGAGGGGCGCAGCGAAACGTGAGAATAACGAAACAACATTGTTCGTAATTTTAAAAGAGAATAATCGTGCGTGAATATGATGCAGACATGTTTCACATATCCCGAAAGTTTACAAAATTACATTCCCCGGCATCTAGTTGAGCAACACCCATTTTATGTAACGTTTTTAGACTTGCAGCAGTTGGCATGCGTTTCGCGAAATACAATTTTCGTACGTTCGTGATATTACCTACGTGAATTTAAAAGTACGGACAGTTTCTTGGAAATTAACATTATCTTTACGATTAAATTAAATATTCTTATTTGATTAATTTAATTAAGTTAAATATTCTTTTCCTTTTTCAGCAAATTTAACGTATGCTTGCTTCAGTATCATGTTATAATTTCAATTGATGGAGAGATAGATCTATGAAAAAACGTTCAAAAAAAAAAAAAAAGAAATAAAAAATAACTCGGAAATAATGAATATAATTATTTTAAATTTAATTATAATTTTTAAAATAAATGTATGATTACCTAAAAATGTTCTTTCACGAATAATATCCCGATTTCATAAAATTTTAATCAAAATTAAATTAAATAATATTAAATATATCAATATTATTTTTGTTTAAATCAATTCACAAAATAATTCTAATTAAAAGATTTATTAAATTTAATGATATAATAATAGGTCATGGTCTATATTTAACTAAAAAATATGGAAAATTTTTTTTCATTTATTTTTAATGTGATTCTTTAAGATATAATGCAAGTAAAATTGAAAGTACGTAAGCTTGAATAATTGATATTGAAATTTCTAAAATTAATAATACATCTTGAATAATTATATTAAAAGGTAAAATAATTAATCAGTTTATTATAAAATTTCTTAATAAAATTAAAATTAAATGTTCAGAAATTAAGTTTGATGATAATCGGATAGATGATGTTAATGATCGAATTATATATCTAATTAATTCAATAATTACTATAAAATGTATTAATAATTTTGGAGAATTATGAGGAACTAAATGTATAAAAAATTTAATAGGGTAATTAAGCAATGACTGTAAAAAAAATCTTAATCATAAAGATAAAAAGATAGATAAATTGAATAACAAATGTCTAGTTAATGGAAAATTATATGGAAATAATCTAAAGAAATTTATAAATATTAAATATAATATTAAACTTAAAGAAATTATAATGTTTGAAATTTTAGCACAAAATTTCTGCCGTGGTTATCGAAATTAAACGACAGTCATTGTTGCACTCTGCAGAATCTAATTCCGCGAGACGTTGATTCAAGGAATCTTGGTTTTGCGCAATTAGCGATTACATTAGCGACATCCGGTGGAGTGCGGTTGAAGAAAAACGAACTGGCGGGCAGCAATAATTTTTTTTCGTTTTTTTTCTTTTTTTTAACGCTGGTTATACTTTACCTTCTGGACGTATCGGGACGACCTCTTTTCTCGGTGATTTGAATGCCGGCACGTACCATACCTTTCTGGCCGCGCCGCGCCGTGACAAGAGTGAAGGCCTGATCGCTTCGTCACGAGCAATTCCTTCCTATAAAAGTTGATTGTTTCTTGTTAACGTTGCGAATAATCGAAAAAAAAAAAACGCGTTCCGCCGCGTTCGAGAAAATATATATATATATATATATATATATATATATATCGAGCGTGGGCTCGAGAACTTGAGAATCGCTTGCTATTGTAAAATTGAATTCCTCAACGATTCAACGTCTCAACGTAACGACACGTTGTTTCTCGACTTTTCGAGGATTTCGTTGAATCAAAAGTGTGAATCTCATCGAGCGCGTAGTTTCGAATTTTGGAGAATTTTTTATTTCAGGCTAGTCTTTCGGCTAAAGGCTGGAAGCAAGGCTTCCAACTTTGCGCGAAATGTCATCATCGAAGGAAAGTCGATGTTATCGGCTCGGTTAGTACATCGTTCGTCCCTCCTCTGCTCGTAATGTAGTGTAAGGTGGTTGCGTTCGGAAAAGGACCCCGACCATCGGCAGATGTTCCATTCACCCTGCTGCCCGCTACGTGGGCCCCCTCGCAGGGCTATACAAAGTTACGGGTACATACGGCGTCGTCACATACGAAGGAATCGATAGTATCGAAGAGAACAGCTGCGTTTTTCTCTCGATCGTCCTTCAAGAAGCTTTTTTCTCCCCCTCTTTTTTCTACCCGGGATTCACCGAGATTTTTGTCTAGCCGAGTTCTTTTAAAGAAACGCTGTTGTAATTCAATATTTACAAGCTTCGATCTCCCCTGGCTTTTTAGGTTTTAATTTCACGCGATTTCACTTTATTTCCAACTATGAATTGAATGAAATTTTGCAATTCGAGTTTAAGAAAAAAGAAAAGAAAAAGAAAAGAACCTCGGCATGGCATTGAAAATGGAACGTTGCGAGGGAGTTAAGCGAGGGAAATTAAATTTAAGAAAAAGGAAGAAAAGAAAGCGAAGGAGAGACTCTTGGGTGAATTTCTTGCGAAAGGGGTGGGGGGGGGCGATACTCTGCCGAGCATCGTAGATCGGGAACCCCTAAAAACAATATGGACGACTAACGAACGGCCATAAATTGCGCAATAGGAACAGGGTACGAGCCATTTAGGCGAATATCTGTAATGCCCATTACAATACAATGGGCCCCGGGTCCGCTGTCTCTTTCCTTTTTTCTTCGGCTGGCTCCGGCACTCTATTCTCCGAAAAAACAATGGCGACTGGTGGTTCCTCGTCTCGCCACAGGGCCCTCGAACGCGTGTCGTTCGATCGGCGCTGCCGAAACGGGACCCAGAGAGGGCCCCGAGGCTACAATGAGAGGAGTCAAAACAAAAGCCAGATACACGGCCTCGAGACTCCGGGCCCCCGACATACCTGGCCCGTGAACCTTTTTCGTGCTGCCACGAAACATTCTCTTTTATCGAGGGTCAACTTTTCGGCTTTTTAAAACAGCTTTTTTTTTTAAGCATTCTGAACAATGAAAATCTTCGATTTTACCCCACCCCGTTCCTCGTCGCGTCGTCTCTTCTTGTTACATTCGCTGAAACGATGGTTATCATTACCGTGAACGTAAATTTCTTTCCACGTTCGCAGCAAACGACGAAAAACGCGAACGTTGGCAACGAGTGTTTGTCTCTCTCTCTGTTTCATCGTGTGATAAACAGACGGACGAAAGCACTTCCGTGTGGGATGATTGCGTCGTAAAACGTAGGATCCAACGCATGCTGAAAACCTGAATTTGTACAGAACATGCTGGCAGAATCAGTTTCAAGATCCTGTGTCATTTCTTTTCTTTTTTTTTTTTTTTTTTTTTTCCAGAGAAGAAGCAGTCGCGACACGAGCATTACACGCACTTTCTTTTGCGAACGAAAATCCGGACAATTTTACAAAATTTTTATTCACCAAAAAAAAAAAAAAAAAAAAATAAGAGAAAGAATCGTTACTCGCAAAAGATCGTATCTCTTTGTTTCTTCGAATGTTGCTACGCTTGCTTAAAGTAAATTATTGCCGGAAGAGAGGAAATATACGATTATGGAGTGGAAGTACGGTTGCGGGGACGCGGGAAGCAAGTGAAACTCGCGTGTTCCGAGGGCGTCGTAACTTCCCTTTCGAGGACCGATGACACTTTCAGGGGACCATTCGGACTGTGTGTGTGTGTGTGTGTGTGTGTGTGTGCTTCAAGCCAGGCGATCGAGATCGCGTTTAAATATACTCCATGCTCCGTCCTTCTTTCCGTTCCACGTTTCGCTCCGATCTTCTCGCGTGCATTCAGCAGCGTGGCTCGTAGAGGATGATGAGGTAGGACAAGTGGTCGACAATGGCGCGGGAAAAATAGAAGGTCCTCTTCCGTGGTCTCTTTGGACCAGGCATCCGAGCCATACGTCCGTGTAACTTAGGTATTGAGTGTCGAAGCAGGTATATCGAATATCGGGGATACATCTACACGAGTCGCGAGCACAATCCCATGGACGCGTATTTTCTGTCGTAAAGACCGTCTTCTCGAAAGCTCGTAAAACTTCCATCGACGTCTGGCACATATACAGGCTGATTCACATAACTTGCACACCTGAGAACAACTTTTAAATTACTCGTCTAATGAAAAATCGTTTAATGGAAAATTCGTATGGTTTTAAGGGAAAACGACATCATCTTTATTTTTTTTTAATTGGACCGTATATTTTCCATCATAAATCGAAAGAATATTAAATTTCGAGCAAAAGAGTATCGAGTATATTACATTTGTCCTAAACCTAATGATTAAGGAGATATTTTACGATAATTTGTCTCGGGGATGAAAACTGCACAGAGCATTAGGATCATTTGCTCGCCATTGCTTTAAACATATTAGTGTTCCATGGACGATGATGATCAAATTATCATAAGATATCTGGAATTTAATACTCTTTCGATTTATGATGAAAAAAATATGTGGTCCAATTAAAGAAAAAAAAAAAAAAATAAAGATGACTTCAACACACAAAAAATTGCTTAAAACCATACAATTTTTGTATGAATTCAATTTTTTCATCAGACGCACAATTGAAATAAAAGTTATTTCACGTGTACAAGTTACGTGAATCGCCCATTATACAAATCTAGTTGAATTTTTTAATCGAAAGACTCGTGCATTGGCTTCTCAAATACGACGTGTCTTGATTCGAAAGCTTCGGTCATCGGAATTTTCCAATTTTTGCAAAGTAAAATTTATATCGAACGTTCAACGATAATTCAGTGGTTCGCTAAAATGAATTCAATCCCAAAGCAGGACTGAGCTGCATCAAGAGGTTGACATTGTGGCCATCAACATAAATCACGGCCACGGCGACGTTCAAAAAACGAAAGCGAATTTATTTCGCGAAAATGTTGCGTGGCAGTGTCGCGGCATGACGCCGTCCACGAAAAATAACAGAAAGTTATCGTTCGGGCGTATTTCTGCGAGTGAACATCACAGCCATAACTCCAAAGTTATGGATGCGAATCCGTTCTTCGGCCATTTCATTTATCATTTGTCAAAAAAATCTGCGCCGAAACATCGAAAGATGCAGTGTCGAAGAACGCGAATCGAGCGATGTCGATCGTGTTAACAACCGTACGAAAAGATATTTGCCACACGTGTCATAAAACTGTATAAAAGAATAGAAGAGCAACCGCGATATCGTCAATCGACTGCACGATAAATTCCGAAGAAAAATTTTGCACTTCTCGATAAGGTCAGACCATCGCCTGTATTCGATGGTTTCATGGTTCATAGTCAAGGCCGTTTAACAGGGACGTTTCGCGGAAGAAAAAAGTGAAAAAAAGAAAAAAGCAAAAATGTTGGTGAATTTTACGAGTACGCTCGACAAAATAAATAAACACACCACGATACTTAGACTACCGGCGATACTTGGCATACTACTTGGCAGTACGTAATGATGGAAAAGGCAAATTTATGTGCGTGTACAGCAGCTAGGGATACACAATGGGGATTCTACGGCAAATTGTACGCGGTTGCAGTGTTTGGCCACTCGAGAGGAAAGCCAGCACATGTAGCACGTGCACTCGTGTAACTTGTGCTTCGAAGATAGCGTTCGTGAACTCGTTTTGTTGAGCTGTAACAGTTCCTCGCCGAGCAAATGCTACACGCGTGTTTCGCGCTTTTTTTCCCCCCTTGTGGATCGCTCGATCGAGTTATCGTCCTCCAAGTTATCGCAAAGATAGCCAGTACTTTGCTGAAAGCGAGCTATTCGTAGAAATTTTCATCCTTCTTTTCGTTGAACGAAGCTCCAGTACAGTTGCTTTACGACTTCCTCTCTTTCTCAGACGCGGAATTCTGATCCGTGCAACGAGTATAACGTGCGAATAACCTGCAGGAAATTACCCAGCGATCATAGAGGACTGCCGAGTTCCGCCATATTTGGCCGAGGAGGCAGCATTCTCTAACCCGGGTTCTGAATGTTGTTGCATCGATGATACGCCATACGACGATTTCACGCCAAAAGTCGCACAGTCGAACGTATCCGCAAATGATCTCGCAAATTAATTCTCCCGTTTGCTCGTTTGCCTTTTTCGTTTCAAAACTGGCGCGCAATCGCCTCGGCTTAATCGCGAGCTAACGGTGCTATCCATCATGCGCGGTAATTTCTCTTCTGTGCGTTAGAAATGTACGTGCTTGGTTGCCTTCGGCAGGCAACCAAGTTGCTACTATTGCGCTCAAACGACATGGAGAACGATGATCTCCTGGCCGACAGGATGGCCAACAGGTAAAAAGCACGGCGGTGCACGTGCAATCGGCGATCGTTCGATAGCATCCTTAGGCCGGCGCATTCACACTGGTATTTACGCGCGTCTATATGCTATAACATTTATCATGCGCCGGTGGACTGTTGGACTCTTCATTCAGAACTTTCATTCATTGTCGGCCCGAGATTTATACTTACTCGGGCTGCATTATCGCGCATTGTTACGCGATACACATTGCTCCTCCCTCTGGTATCTGTACAGGATAGAAAGAGAAATGTGTCCGTAGATAAATTCTGTTTCACACCTTTTGGTGGAAACGACATGTAAAGGAAAATTGACCTCGACCTTGAATTTCGAGGTCAAAATTTTTGCATTGTACTCCACTCATCACGAAGGTAAAACTTTTCCAAGGAACCTAATAGTTATTGGCAAGAAACGTTTCTTAATCCCTTAACATACGAATTAAATGAAATTCGATATAACCAAAAAATGATATATATTTTTCATTTCTTAACATTTGTGTAAACTTGACAAAGATAACTTTTATACTTTTATACTTGTACTGAGAAATGCCATGAACGCAATACTTGTACAAATTAATAATTCATAGTCCTTAGGAAACGTATGACGCCACCCAGACGTCATTATATGTTAAGGAGTTAACGCATTGATCGCCGAGCGTAAATCAAGTAGATTTTTTACGGGGCCACGAATTCTTAGACGTTTCACTGTTTTTCTTTATGTTTTTGTTTTTTATTCTTTTATCAAGGTTACGACATACACTATCTGCTTCAGTGTTAGCTTGTCAAATTAGAAGTCTTCATATATTTTTTGCATCGCTCAAATGTAGACTAGAAATTTAGAGAATTTGCAACGAGGCTCCTAAATCCCATAACCCGTTTCCAAATATATCACAAATAACTATTATAGCATTGTGTATTTTTATGTAAATAATATAATTATGACTACCTCGAAATCATTCAAAAAAAAATGGACTATATTATTATTATTATTATTATTATTATTTGATATCAAGTTTAATTGAAAAATGATCCGAATATTAAAATCTCGTTTTCTTTTTTTTACTAAATATTTCTTCTATTATCTACTATATATTTCCTTTATTTATCTACTAAATATTTCTTGCCTCGAAATTTAAAAATAAGATCGTCATCCAATGATACGGGCGACGCGGCGATCAACGTGTTAGTTATTTAATACTGCGGACGCATGCTGTTAGACCTATGCTTCTTGGGGGATAGTTTTACCTTCGTGATGTGTCAAGGAAAAAAAATTTCTTGACCTTGAAATCCAAGGTTCTCTACGTGTATTCCCATCAAATCGAAGGTGTAGAATTTATCTACGACAGCCACGGACACAACTTTCCTTTCCACCCCTGTGCATCGTACAAATGCAGTTCATTGCTTCGGCAGAGAGTCGAATTTTTGCTCACGGCTCGTTGAATTGCAAAAATAGTTAAAGTGCAAAGTATTTCGTTGCAATAAATAAAGTAGCAGGATGGCAATGGGTATTCTTCAGTTAACGAAACAACAGGTTAGACAAAGCAAAGATATAACATAATAGGAATGTTAGGCGACAACAGGCAGGAGAAAGTCGTGCGTGTGGTTTTCCGAAATGAGAGGGGGAGGACGCCCATGAGAATTATTTCGTTGGTCCTAGAAGAATCCCGCGGACCAGTTGGCGGCGTCCTCCTGTCGAAATTCCGCGGTGGTCGGGTTCATCCAGCCGGGATTATCCACCCGCTGCGAGCACGACGACAAGAGACGGTTTGTTGCCGGGCATCGGCTCAGTGGGCGGTATTTCTAGCGCAGTGACTCGTGCGTTTCTGCAGCCGAGGCTCCTTCTCCGCCATTCTTCTCCATATGAAGCGTACGCTTACGTATATTATAAATACATAAATATACGCACAATTGCTCGACGAACCGCACACACGTGCCAGCTTATGCGTGTGTGCATATATATATATATATATATATATACGAAGCGACGTGTTGTTCAAAAAGTTCCAAGACTGACAAAGTAATAAAAAATTGAATCGCTGAGTTGATTAAGGAGTTTTTATTTCTCAGTTTTCCACGTATGTACGTCCCTTGGTACAACGTTCACAGAGTGCTTTGAAAGCCTTGGAGAATTTCTCTAGCGTTGCCGTTCTCTTTTTAATTGCCTACTTTTCGCATCTCTTCATAACGGGACCCTTTCGTTGGTAATTTTTCGATTTTTGGAAATAAAAGGAAAGTCAGTAGGTGCCAGATCTGGTGCGGAAATCGTTCTTCTCTTTTGTCATTTTCAAGTGATTGACGATCTTCAGCACGATCTTAAACATCGTTCCACTTTGAAAGCAAATTATCCTTATTGCGGACCACTTCTAACCGTAACAGCGAATGAAATCAAAGTTGTAACTACAAAGTACTAAAGAACAAATGAAACAATTCTGGGGCACCAAGAGAGGTTTAGATCGTATCGTTCCGTTGCATTTTTATAGATGGGGCTACTGGAATGTCCGTAATAAAAAATCAGTCTTGGAACTTTTTGAACGTACACGTACGCACGTATGCATATATATATATATATATATATATATATATATATATATGTAATATACGCAATACATAATATACGCAAACGACCATGCACGCGCGGCACACGCAGGATCTGAATTCACGTAATTGTGATTAATGGAGCCGCTAATGCGAGCTAGCCGGCTCGAATCGTTGCGCCCGGCAACGACGACGAACGATTTCCAAGTCGCGTCGACGTGATTCCGAAATAATCGCACGGAAGCAATAAAGAGGCAAGCAAACGGCAAGCTTGTTTGGCAAGCGACGTACGAGAGAAAACTAACCATAGACGCGTTATTGCGGTATGGTAAATTATTTACACTCTGTTTGATAGAGTGTGCGATTCGCCGTGCGTACGTACATACAGGGTGGAAAGAATAGTTCGTCCGTGGCTATCATAGATTTCCACACCTTCGATTTGATGGAAATGTATATGTAAAGAAACATATGTATGAAACATATATATGAAAGAAAAACATATATGTAAAGAAAAATATATGTAAAGAACATTGTAAAGAAAATTGATCTTGACCTTAAATTTCGAGATCAAAACAATTTTTTTTCTACATTGTGTTCTACTTATCACGAAGGTAAAACTTTTCGGAGGAACTGTAGGAATTAACAGTTCTCTTAAAAAAATGGTAAAACAGTTTCCCAATCATTTAGCGCTGCGGGCACGTGCGTCCTAACAGCGACTTTATGGTTCTGTACACGTGGATTAACATTGTTTCGAATAATGTTAACAGTCAGTTTTATTATTTGATTATTTAGACTCACACACTGGTGCTACAACTGTGATAAATCAAATGTTAGTGAAATCTAATGCGAAAATTACGTAAAATAGACATCCATGTGTCGAGAATTATAAAGTCGCTGTTAGAACGCACGCATGCGCTGTGTTAAATGATTAAGAAACATTTTTGTCATTTTTCAAAAGAATTATTAGATTCCTTGGAAGAGTTTCACCTTCGCGACAAGTAGAATGCAATGCAAAGATAAAAAAAAGAAATTTTAACCTTGAGATTCAAGGCCAAGATCAATTTTGCGGCAGGTTCTTCACACGTATTTCCATCAATTCGTAGAATTCATCTGCGACAGCCACGGACAAACGTTTTCTTTCCACCCTGTACGTCGTACGATAGGGTCGAATCGCATGCCCGCTGAAAGAGTGACGCTTGGAAAAATCGGATCCCGAAGGGATCGCGATTAACTTTTCGTTCAATTGCATCTCACGACGAGACGCGAGCGAGTGCTCGAACCACAGTCCTTTCCACACTTCGCGATCGCGCTGTCAAGATCGTCGTCGAAGCTGGTCGAGTATCGTCTCCCACACACCAGACACGAAATTTACGTGTCTACCGACTCTGCTGGCGCAACCGATTGACGCGTCCGATAAATCTGAAAGACGATTTGTTTTCCTGTCAGTGACACGGCGAAACCCACGTGGTAGGCGTTTGAATTGTCGTGCTGCGTTTCGAGATTCATCCTCTTTTTTTTTTTCTTTTGCACGATGAACGTCTCGTTTTGTTCCTTCGTGTTCCGAATCCCCTGTTTTCAACACTAGAACCACCAAAGTGGTCAAAATAACCATTTGAATATTTTCGTTAGATATTTCATAGACATGAAACAGTGTATTTCTGAAGACCTGAATAATTCTTTACAAAATACATAAGTAAAAGCTCGCGTGTTGTAAAGATTCATTGCATTATATTACTGTATTACAGCAATTTTCTGTTTCTTTTACTTTGACGTCTCTGATGGAAATTTGATGCTTTAGTCGTTGGTAGTTCTATCGTTGAAGATTTTGCGAGATTTTATTTTTAATTTCTTTCCTGCCAACTCCAGTGACTAGATATCGAAAGTCTAGATATCTATCCAAACGTGGTAACACACGTTCGCGAGCTTTTCTTTTTTACGCAATAAACGTCTCGTTCTGTTTCTTCGTGTCCCGAATCCCTCGAATTTTGAAGAAGACACTCCAAAGATTCTGCGATGCTGCAAAGGTTCACCAAAGGTTCTCCGCTCTTTTCTCCCAACTCTCCAGTAATTTCGAAATTCTCTCTAACTAGATATCTAATCAAGCGGCGGAGTCGAATTGTGTCGTCGGCGTATTTTCGTCGAAATGATCCGCTGTCGAGGGAGGGGAATCCGCTTTTCTCACAAAGTGGTAACACACGTCCGTAGGATATCGGCGTGGGAGTATACCCTGAGTGCGGTACATCGAAGCTTAGGCACGTCCGACTCACGTAGAACAAAATCGCTGGCCAAGCACTTCGTAATCTTCCTTATATTCTGCGTTTGCACGCGGAGACGATGAGAGCGAGGCAATCGCGATCCGCAAACGGGCAAGACACACGATGCTCATTTGCATCGCGATGGAGACAATTTCGTAGCGAGTGTTCGGTTACGTTGGTGGATTGCAAGCTGTTTTTCCAAATCACATGTGTCATAACAGGACGCCGAGCGGTTCGAAAACGCATAACGAAACTTCTCTCGCGTAATTTGACAAGGTTTCTCACGTTGAGCGTTAAATCGAATGAGATTAATAGTATATGTGCTTATAATTAATCTATACTTGTCTCTGTACTGCAATCGAGATTGTTTAAAATCGATTTCTTTTCTAGTCTAAGCTTTCAATTTTTAGTCTACGGTTTTAGGTTTATAACTGCAATAGTAATTGCTATATGCAATCATTTGTCATTGAATTCGAGCAACAGAAGAATTTGATTGTGAAATGCCGTGGTGTCGAACTATCAGGTGCCACGACTGTTTCAACTTTTTTATCCGACCATAACGTGTGTTTTTTTTTTGTTTTTGTTTTTGTTTTCGTAGCGTGAGTAAGTTTAATCGAATTATTTCCAGTTACCGTGTTGAGAATTTTGTGGAAATCGTCGCGATGATAGATTTTCACGTAACTCTCTTTGATTTACGACCGTCGCTAGAACACTGGCTATTAATTCAACATTGAATAATTTGGCTGAAGGAGAAACGAAAAGATTGGCGCGCGCGTGTGTTGTTGCGCGAGGCGGTAACGTTCGCAAAGTCATCGAGTTGATTAACCGTGGAATAATTTTCAGAAATTACTGGATAACGGGTTAATGATTTATCGTCATTTTGCGCGTCATATTACACATTTTCAATTTGGTCGTTCATCCTCCGTGTGAACTTATGCTGCCATAAATCAGCTAACGTTAACCTTAAACTAATTTACGAACATACGTCACACGTTTCATTGATCTTCGTCGAGCTAGTGCAAACTTATTGCTACGGGAGTGGATGTAGAGTGAAACCACTCTTGATAATATAAAATTTCGAAATTTCTTTCTCTCTTTTTTCTGAAAAATCTGCTCATTCGCTGCACGCAAAGTCAGGTGTTCGAACGATGAATGAAATTTCTGTAGATGATTGAAGAACACCGTGCATGTATAGCCTTGGCAGATTTTCTTGCCGGGCTCGTTCATTCATGCAGCCTGCAGTGAATCAACCGGGTTGAATAGTATCGATGACGCAAAGGTTCGAATGTTTGTTCATTCGCGAGGCGAATCTCAAAGTTTCACCGTGGAACGTGAGGTGTTCGTTCGGCTAGTCGCGAGAACTAGTCTGAGAAACTTTTCTCTTTTCGTATCGCGTGTCTGTTCCGGGAACGCTTACTAATTGCGATACCGAGCGACATCCTCGCGGCTTCCACGCTCGAAAACCCGATTCCTCTCCCTCTTTTTCTTTCTCTCTCCTCTCTCGTTATTACCTCGCGTCGTTTCTAGAACACTCGTTTCAACGTTTTGCAGACGTTACAATTTCTTTCGTAGCTCGACGTTTTTGCCAGTGATGCGATCGCAAATAAAATCGATCGCCTACGAACTTCGAAATTTATGATGTAATAGGATTCTAGCTCATTTAGGACATTTGTTTGAAAAACTCGAAGAAACTTGACTTCCAGTAGGAAATCGAAACTATCTGAAAACAATCGAATTTGTTTGGAAGATTTCGATATACCGAAAAAAAATTGTAAATGTTGGGTCGCGATTGAAATGTGGGTACTTGCACTTGTCAAAGGGTGATATCCTCGCGAAGGTCTCTTTCAGGGCGAGGGATCGTTCACACCGTCGCGATACCGACGGAGGGAAATCGGCCGGTAAATCAAGCTATAGTATCGCATCGCTGTGTTGATACGCGCGCACGTTGCAACCGATTACGTAATCCGCGAGGTCGTGACTCGCACTACCCACCTCCATTAATGTACACATTCTACTAGGTGTACTTGCAGAAACGTACTGCAAATATGTGCATAAATTTAAATTGAATTTGCGAAGCGACTCGAATGTTGACTTTCGCGTATAAAACACGCACTTTGATGATCTTCGAGTAACGCGAACTTGAACCGATGCTGCATTTCTGTCAAAACGATATCACTAGTGAGCAAAGTACGATATAATTCATTCATCAACTTTCGTACAAAATATATACTTCGATATGTACGAAAATACTTTAGTATTCTTCAAGTAATACGAATTTGAAATGATTATTTATAAGATGTATAGGTATATTGCATTTTTGTCAAAGTGATGTCGAAATAATCATCGTTCACTAATGAACAAAGTACGATCTAATTCATCCATCAACTTTCGTACAAAATATATACCTCAACATGTATGAAAACACTTTAATATTCTTCAAGTAAAACGAATTTGAAATAATTATTTATAATTATTTGTATAATTATATTGCATTTTTGTTAAAGTGATGTCGAAATAATTATCGTTCACTAATGAACAAGGTACTTTGAACTTTCTAATAAAAAAGGTACTTTGAACTTTCTAACTAATGAACTTTCATATAAAATATATAATTTCATGTTCTTCAAGTAATACTTGAACTTGATCATTTTGGTGAAAGTGACATCTGAACAATTATCACTGATAAACAAGGAACGATCTGATTCGTGGACAGGAAGAGAAACGGAAAGCAGTATTATTATACTGTCGTTGGTATTTAATTTTGGTTCTTAGAATAGCATTAAGAGCAGGCTTGCTTCGCTTCTGATTTATACGTAGGTGGTTCGGGTCGAGTTGGCGAGGCTCGAAAGCCAAGACTTGCCGCGGCGAGGAATCGTCGCCCACGCTGATTGGCAGTACATCCCTCCTTGTCGAAGTTGGTTATTCAAGAGGAAACAGAATACACGCGAAAAAGAGGAATGCATGGCTTCTCTTTGCCTCGTTTCCTCGAGAGAACTCGAGATAACACACGCTCCCGCGGCATTGACATCGCCATTACTTCCACAATGCAACGCACACAGAGATTGAATTCTAGATTTCAATTAGCCAGTATCCTATTGGCGAAGTCTGCCTCTCTCGAATCGTTTCACGGCTACCTGGAAAACCTAATGCGATAAGAATGTCTCCACCGTGTTGCAGATTCAAAGCCAATAAAACAATAACGCGACCGCTAATTCGCGACCCAGGAAACACAATTCGGTCAATTTCAAATATTTCACTCTGAACTTGTATTTATTTCGAGTTACAATCGACTCTGAGTTACATTCGTAATACAAGGGAATCGCTAGGTATCTCGATTTGAGACACGAATTGGAATTTCCAAACTGAAGATTAACAAATATACCAATTATTTGAAAATACTTTCGATGATTTGCATCTGACACGAGATGCTCAACAACAGTTTACTGAAGACCGAGCGAGATGAGAATTGTAGGGCGAAGGATTAATAAGTTAATTTCAACGTGTTAATTTCAAGTCAATAACGCCAGATACGCTGAGCATGCAAAACACCCGATGCGAAAATGCAGGGAAATTCACTCGCACCGAACGAGTACCACTGTAGCGTGATGGCACGCACTAGCGGACAATCATCTCGTATCTCTGATTGTACGCCGTACGTTTATTATCGCTTTATCGTTTTATCCTGTGTGCCAGTGAAATCCCGTGCAATCATTCATTCGTGCTGCGATGATAATCAGTCCGGCGTTCATTAACGAAGCCGTCGAAGCCGACTGCTTGGGAAAAACACTCGAATAGCCAGAGACTTTTGACTAAAATTTCCAGATATCCAAGGGATTTACGTTGAAGTTTCCGTGCTCTCGCGCTCGATGGATGACGCAAGTGGCAACTTCACTCGTTCACTGGTTTTTTTTTGCCTTTCGAGACAATTTGCACGGCGGTTTGTATCGTTATTAGCACGGGCGCGAATTAATTTTCGCGGGCAAGCAGGAAGGAAGGCGTAATTCAACAGTGGCTTTCTACTGGCGATGCAATTTACTCTGGAATTGAAATAATTAAAGCCATGCCTCCCCTCGCCTCTTGACTCGGGGAGCGGCGCGCTCGAATGATGATTGTGCGAGTGTATTTTCAGCCAGAGGAGGAAATGCTTGGCTAGTTACGGCATCGCTGCCGACATTCTGAATTTTCGTCGGCGATCAGTCGGTCGGTGAGATTCGTTAGACCGAAATTATAGTATCATTTCTCTCCGAGTTCTCTGGCAAATTAGTTCTTCGCTTTCTCCCACCGTCGAATAATTCGTTTGCTACACGAATTGATTTCACTCGCGATAATTCAGCCTCGAATTAACATAATGGCAATTTGTTGCTGACGGAAGTTCCGACAAATGTCCCGAGGACACTCGTCCTGTATGAGAAACGAAGACGGCGGAACGGTGTTAGGGGCGTTAGTTAGCTAGTGTGGCAAGTGTACACGCGAGTACGTCAACGACAGTTGAAACGGAGTCGCGAGCCGACAGAGGAAACGGAGGATTTGTCACGAAGGCAGTTTGGTTTAACTGATCTCATCCGTCTTGTCGCGGACGTAGCGACGATCTGGTACTTGTCTTCTCGTCGTTGTTTCGACGAGAACCGGGCAGCGTCGCCGCCTCGTTGCGTGCGACGACTCCGACTCTCCGCCTCCTCCTCCTCGTCCTTCACCGAGGCGAATTGAATCGTCTCGCCGATCCCAATTGGTCAATGATCCCGGACTTTTAATTAACCTGAATGTGTGCAACGCTTACGAGTTGTTGATTTCAAGTATAACACGTCGTGACGTGTTAAGGGAATAGCATGCGTTGCGATACGATTTGCGAAAAAAGAAAAAAAAAAAATTAAATGCGTTTAGTGTCTTGGAATTGGTTTTCAAAAAATTTAGAGAAACACGCGGCGAAACGTTGTGAATTCCGAGCGCACGCGCGTGTGTCGCGTGTGTCACGGCACGCGGTGGATATGCCTAACTCGAGAAATGTATGCCATTAAGATGACATTTACAAACGCTGGACTGACTTTCTGCGTCCCACGCGGCACCATAAACAGTCCCGATCGTTACGTCACGAGATTTACATTCCCTTAATACGCTTCATTTTTTTTTTCTTTTCCATTCTTTTCTTAGACGCGAACGTCCGGTTAATAACAAGCGTCACGCGGATCGATAAATTCCTGCGTATATAAATGAAAATGTTTAAACGAAGCGTTTCGCCCGATTTCTGTCGATCATCGACGAATGCAAAACGCAAGATTCTTCGAGCTTGATTCTTTTTACGATGAATAATGCGAAGAGCCCATCGGTAGATAGCCTCTCGACTAGTTGCTGATAAAACATAAACGCATCGGCTCCATGTTGCTTTCCTCTCTTTTCTACGTGTGTTCAGCAGGTTATGTATTTGCTACGTTAGCATGTATTAGTTGGTCCGGGTGTATTTTATGCGGCGCGGGGCGCGTTAATCGACTTTTGAACACACGTTTTCCGAGCGGTGTGATTTAGAACGAATGTTACTCGACGTTCGACATTAATGGTTCCGACGAAAAGGAATACATTAAAGCTTAAGATATACAAATGCATGCAGGGGTGGAATATCGGCGCGCAGCTCCTTGCACAACAAGCAACGCTCACGAGGTGCTTAACTACGCTAACAAGAGCTGAGTAATTGTATCGGTTCGTCTCTACGTTTCGCTTTTTCGTCCGTGATTTTCATCAGCTTCCTTCTCTCTGTCGATTAATCGGTTTCTCTTCAGTTGTCGGCAGAAGAGAAATCCGAATTTAGCGGTTTGTCGTTTTTTCGGCAAGAAAGAAAATGTTTCTCACAACAAACGCGCAACGGAAAGAACAGCGTAGGTACATTTACGTTCACGGGAATAGAATAAATAGGCATCCAGGAAAGGAAGAATTCCCGAAAAGGGAATTTGCAGATACGGATCGTTTAAATCAAACGTAAAAGCCACTTCCGTGCCGACATTTTTTCCCTTTTTTCCTTTTTTTCTTTTTTTTTTTTTTTTTTCACCGACTTTAGAATTGTATTAGGCGAAGCTCCGTGTCGTTGCACGTGCAAGAGTTTGAACTCGTGTGAAATTATTCAACGTGAACAATTATTCCGGTAATGGTCTCGAGCAGGATGTGCGCGGGTGGTTTTGCGCCGATCGCGATTTCTCTGCAGCAGAGTTTGGCCGCGTTTACACCCGAGGTGGTAAGATGCCCAGATATTTTCGCTCCCTTAAAGGCTCCCTTCTTCTCCTTCGCTCCCTCGCTCTATCCCTATCTCGCCATATACTTCAACGAGGGATACACGAAAGTTTACTTTGCACGGCGTGTCAAAGATTCTCGCGCGGGGGATTCGCGGTAACCGGCCGCCTTCGGACGTTCCCCGACCGGACTTTAATTGCTTACACGATAAACGGACGTCAAGCGTTCGCGCCGCAACGGAAAGTCGTACGCTTTCGACAAACATTCCACTCTTCTTTTTCTTTTTTTTCGGGACAAAGACTTTCTTCGATCGTACACTTTCCACCCTTTTGACAAGAAAAAAACAGAAAAAAGAAAAAACCTTCGCGAGCTTTTCTGGAGCCGAAGGAGGTTGAAACACGCGCCGCTGGATCGAGAACGAAATGTTGGAATCGTTACGTTGGCGATTCGAACATCTTCTCACCAGAGAGATTTGTGAGAAATAATCGGTCACTTTTTCTATTGTTTCAGGTTTTGTGTCGTGTTCGCCGAGCCCCTGCAAGAACGGAGGAGTCTGTGTGTCGTCGCCGCGCGGCGAGTCGCATTGCAAGTGAGTGCACAATGTTCCCTCATTCTTTTTGTCGCCGAAAATTACACGTTGTCGGCTCTACGAATCGGGCGTCGTTTGACGTCGTGCGTGTCAAGGAATGACGCGCGAAACGACCGGGTTTCGGTACCGAACTCTGTCATCCTTCTCTCTCCCTCGTCTCGCGATCGACGATCAACGAGAGAAGGAGCAAGAGCGAAAACCGGGAAACACACCACTCACGAGGGGGTGAGAAGATAGAGAAGACCGAGTCGAGAGAATCGGACGTTCCTCCGCCTCCCACGCGAAAAGGGAATTCATATATGGAGAAAGAGTGGCGGTGTTCAAGCAAGATGAATTTCGTACTCGATACTCTTGTTTCCTTGAAACTATTCAATTTTGTACCGTGACAACGCGAGTGTTTGTACCTATATTAGCCCTAACTTTTGTCCCCTACGTGCCAATCTTTTTCTCAATTGACCTTCCACGCGCCGCTAAATTATTTTAACAACAAAAACGCGTTTATAAATAATAAACGTATAAGAGAGACATTGGAAAAAGACGAAATAACTTGCTTTTTAATGGGATTTATCAGAGCCTGTTTGCTCTTCAGACCAAATCATTAATGTAAAAAAATCCGAGGTCAACTCTCGTTATGGCGAGAAACAACGAATTCTCTAAATTCTCATCGGTCATTATCGATTGGTGCTTATTCTTTATTAATTTCATGGAGAAGAAAGCTTGTTCGCATCTATAAGTATATATATATATTTTTTTCTTTTATGCAAAATTTCTAAGGTTTGGAAACATTTTGGGAGGTAGGATTTTCCAAAAATTCCAAAGAAGAAAGGATAACAAATTTTGCTTTTAAAAAGCTAAGAGAAGTCGATCGTGGCAATATATTGACTGAAATTCTGAAAGTAATCGGGACAACTTCAATATTTTTATTCTTTTTTATTTATTATGAAAACTTGCTCTACGCGCTACGATCGGCCATCCCTTATTTTTGCTAATTTGGAAGAATGAGTTTTCTTAACAACTCGACTCGTCGCACATTGCGTGGTAATTGTAAAATCAAAATTTGCGCGACATACGACGCAACATGGTAGAACGTGCAAGCATGGTTTACTTTAGCAGTCAGTTGTTCTTTTTCCTCTTCTGGAGAAAAATAAAAACGAACGATACACGCTCGCGTTCGATTTGATCAAAAGAAAATGACGCTCGGACTTGCATCAATACGTCGATATCGAGAGAATAGCAGGAGATGGTACGAAATGAGATGTACCGAGATGAGTCTCGATCCGGTAATAGCGGTAATAGTCGTCAGTCGTGACCCGACGACGCATGTAAATTATCTTTATCAAGCTCTCGTAGGTTTGTCATCCTTGTGAACCAGTCGGTTCGATGTCTTCGATACTTGAACGCGTAGTCCTCTCGCGAATTATGCAATATGTGGAAATTTGGGATAACGAGTGAGACGTACGATTTAATTGTTTTTGATCTCTATAGGTAGAGAACGCTTGCAAATATTCGTAGGATATACGCAGATACTATACTAACTGTCGTCGAGCACACACAGTTTCTCCCACTTCGGCCCGAAGCTCCCGCATGAAATGACCATAATCCAATACAATAACAAATTTAGCTAGTGGCACTTGACAATACGGTGAATTAAAACTGCCGCTAACGGATGGAGGATTCTGCACAATGGGGCGGAAACCACCCCTTGGGCGATCACGTTCGCGCGTATCCATATGTGCTACGAAAGCTACACACGTGTCTCTGCGCGCTGTGTGTCTACACGTCCACGTCTACTTGCGCACGAGATATTATTCACTTGCACAGTTACATGTTTACGCGGACGCGGCTTACACGTGCGTGTAGACAGATCACGTGTGCTGGCACGTGACCCCCATAGATTTTCCATTTGAAGGGAATGTCTCCCGATATGGAAAAGGGTTCGTTCGTTCGAGCAGAAAAATAATATTGTTTCGTCCATTCCGGTATTTTTCTCAACAGAGTAGAGCAGTTGTTGCCCTCGTTGTCGATCGGTGTGCCGTTTCACATTTCTTTAATCCAAAGATATCTCTGTCTCTTTCGGATATCTCTCTCATTGAGAGTACTTGCACGGAGAAAAAGAACCAAACGGAACGGTTTCAGACTGTGCAGACAGTTTTGCCACAGCGTACGTTGCCAGTACGAAATTGCACATTTCCGTTCTCTTTCAATGTCACAAACCTCCTCGCAGATCCTTCCCCCATTGGTACGCGCAGCTCGTCTTCTAAGCGCTCGGGCGCACATTGCGAATTGATGCGTGCCATTAGCGGCAATCTTTGCATCATCTGTTCTGTACGGAAGCGTGTTCCACGCGTTGTTCTCCGACGCGTTGTTTCTGACGATATTTCCTGACCCGGTTGGTACTTCGCGTATCGTCGCGTAAAAATCCGATCGACTCTGCGTGATATTACCTAGTTGGAATATCATAAGAGGGACGTTCCGCTTTGCGCAGAGATAAATCTCATAGCTCGAAGCTCGAAGCCTTTGTTCTACGAAGTGAATGGACCCCGAGGAGACACGACACGATCGACAGAGGATGACGAAGGTTGCCGCGCGCTGTCAAAATACGCCGTCCTTTTTCTTCGCGAGTATCCTACGAGAGAAGACCGCGCCATCCCGCATTATCGTACAGCTGAAAGAGAAGACATCTCTCGCTCTCCTCTCTCGACCGTGCGTGCACACGCACGAACCACGCGAACCCGGACGACAAATGCACGCGTATGCACGTACAATTTACTCGCGGTCATTTATTCACCGGTACACGACGGTTCTATCGCCAGCGTCCATCGCGGCTACCGGCTTTTTCTCACTTTTTCACGTCTAGGAGATCGGTACGCATTAATGGCACGCAGAAACGATACGCACATCCAGCTAGGTCTAATTTATTTTCCAATTACCCCGGCTGCTTGAACGACCATTTTCGAACTTGTCGTCTTTCGCTTGCCCGTCAAACAAATCTCGAGTCGAACGATTAGAACGCAGCGGCACGGTGAATCGGATCGGTTCTCTCGTATCGAGGCAGACAGACGTTCGTACGCAGACGCTCTCTGTCTCTCTCTCTCTCTCTCTGTCTTTCTATTTGCATTACCGATCACCCAGATATTGAGCACCCCTGGACGAGCAACTCCGTGCCCGCGGGGCCTTGGATCGTGCGCGCTCGGCCGTGATCGGAGATCCTCGTCGAGGCACAGAGGAGGGCGAATTGGGCCCCAGGAGCGACAGAACGCGCGTTACACGCGCGTGGAAGGAAGAAAGGCAGTAGAGGCAGGGTACGCGAGCGTGCGAGAGAGAGAGATAGAGCAAGAAAGAACAAACCAGCGGAGAAGGGCTGGTCGAATGGAACGAAAGAGAAAGAGGGGACACTGTCTGAACGTGAGCGCGCGTTCCCACGCCCGCCGCGCATGCGCCGAGTATCCTGGCCCCTCGTGGACCCCTCGGGGACCCCTCGGCTCCCTACGTCAGTAATCGGTTCTCTTGCACTTCCACACTCCTCTCTCTTACCAGCCGCGATCGAACCACCATGCTGCTCGCTCCGTTCCTCTGCGTAGCTCCTTCTCCCGCGTTCGTTTCTATCCCCTCTTCTCTCGCTCTCCCTCTCTCTCTCTCTTTTTCTCGCCGGCATCTCTCTTTTTCTCCTCTGTCTCTCACTGCCTTCAGACATCCGCATAGATTCAAGTGCGGACGTTTGCCGTTCTTTCTCTCTGTCACGTTCTTTCTCCATACATCTCCTCCGGGAACAATATTCGTTTCCACCACTTGTCTCGACGCGGCGGCTCCCTCCGCCGTCACGTTCACCTTCTCCTTCCACTTCTTTCGCCTATCAATAAGCTGCTCTAATTATCTCCGACCTGTTTGTCAGCGGACGTCGCCGATCAAAAGTGACATCGGTCTCGATTGAACGCGCCGCGTGGCTTTGCCCTCTTTGCTTTCTTCTTTCCCTCGCGTCGCCGGCCGATGCCACCTATTTTGCAATTTTACGACTTTGACGCGACCTGATGAAGGAAATCGGCAATTCTTACTTTCGTTACTTTTTTCCCTTTTCTCTTTCCTTTCGAGAGCAGTCGTAAAGTTGGACAGTCCGACACTGGCGGTTCATGGAAAAGAATTATCATTACCATGATTCGCGATGATGTTTTCATTTGCAACGAGAATTATTCCAATTATTACACAAGTGCAAGAATATGATTCCACTTTACGTGTCGGCGATCGAACTCGCGCTGTTATATGGTTAGTTGGAGGAATATATTTGTAGAAGAGATCATCGTGGCCCGTGGAAGCAAAGGAGTCCAGACTTTCTTCAGGAAGGCAAATTTGAAAGAGACGCGGAGTAGAATAAGAGAGCGGTTCGCGGGATGTTTGCAGAACCTTCGGAACTCTCCGGAACGTGTTATTTGCGAATACCTTTGCGAGACGATTTGACTCGGTTCTCGTGAGAAGCCGAACTTACGGCTTAAGGCTCTGTAACTATTTCCACGGAAGGGTAACGGAGGAACCGGCGGAGGAGAGGGCTGGATAAACCAATAGAGCCGTTGGTTCTTTGGCTCGCGCCCCTGTGTCGAATCTCGCAATAGCCAGAAGGTTCGTTTGCCTTGGCGTAACAAGCAATTAAACGGTCATAGTTTGGATTCGCGGAAGCATTAGTTCCATCGGAAGAGATGCTTCTCGTACAGATTCGCGTTCCATTCTGTTCGTTTGATTCCACTTGCTCGCGTTGTGTCTGTGTCTCCTCAATCGTCGAATTTAAAAAAAAAAAAAAAAGAAAAAAAGAAAGAGAAAGCTACAGTCTAGCAAGTACAAGTCTGCCTTGTCCGTTTCAACAAAGAAATCAGGAACGACGCGAGTGAATTTTCTGCCGTGTTTCGAGAACATGTTTCGAGGACATTAGGAAATTTTATCGTGGCCACAGCTGCGCACGTGAACGTCAGGTTTTCTAGAATGTTTGTTTATTACTGGCTGTTAGTCACTGGTAGCTGAGTGCTCGTCGGTGCCGTCTCGGCGCAATGGCGGTTGAAACATATCCCGTAAGTACACGTTAGTGTCCCAATCAGAGAAAAGTCTCGTCCTTGTTAGCGGCTGTAGTGGACGTGGATGGCGTCGTCGACGGTGCGCATAATGAAGGCCCAGCAAACGGAACCGTTGCCCTGCTCTCGCACCGACGTGCTGATTGCCAGCGCGAATATTGTCGTACAGTAATGGGTCTGTTCGAAGAAACTCACGGACAGGCAGAATTGGCAGGCTCTGTGCCGCGCGGAGGGAAGAAAAAGAAAAAAAAAATCATTATTTAGCGCCAATTAGAAACGAACGCCTAACGATTCGAACGAGAAGCGTAATCCTCCCTCTTGGTTTCTTTCTTTCTTTCTTTCTTTCTTTCTTTCTTTCTTTCTTTCTGTCTTTTCTTTTTTCATTCCGTGACCCGACACGTTGTCTCGTTCGAACTTTGTCGTCCTGTACGGACAAATCGTACGACTTCGACAGAGACGCGCAATCATTGATTGATGCACGCGACTCTGCGCTTATCTCATTCGACTATTGTGTACAGTATACGTACGTGTGTATATACAATTTATGAAAGCTAACGCTCGTAAATTATCGTGCATATCAAAAGTTTCAACAGTGGTTCAAATACCGAGAAATTACTTCGTCTCGGTATGATTAACAATCATTCGAACGATTCGTTCGTTCGTTTTTCGTCGAAATCAATGCGAGTGCAAGCGTTGAATTAAGATCTTCCGTTTGGAGAAGGAGCAGAAAGTACAGCAACGATACGACGAGGAATCCTAGTGGTGAAGAAGAACAGAGGCGAACACTATCGTTAGAGACGTAATTTCGCGTAATTAAAATCCTCGGCTAACCGATTCAGGCCTCGCGAAGTCCCGTTGGCCGGCGTGCAGCGATATATACAGCTTCAACTCGAGCATGATTGCTCGGTTAACGCGAGAGGATCGAGATAAATTTCACCCCTCTATCACCGGGTGAATGACTGTAGTCGTACCTCGGTATCTCTGTTCCTCGCCGAGTATCACGGTAGCTACCTACGGCCTCGTCTCCGGCGTTTCATAAATCCGCACGCCCTACATCTCTCTCGAGACGTCCGTTACACACCTCTCCATTGGTACACGCGGTCAGCGTGCATTTACAAGCGTGTTTTTATACACCTTTGGCGCGCACCGTCCATACACACATGGGATCAGAACGGTTTTCCAGCCGTTGCACAGAGCGCACAGAAATCGCGGCGGTGGATAGAGCGAGAACGAGCGAGCGAGAGCGGATCGGAGCAAGGAGAAGGATCGGCTCTTAATTACGATCGGTGCAGCGGACCCGAACGAGAAAAATAGCTAGTGCCTCTCCCTTGTGGCGAGCCACGCGAATTTTATTCCTGTCGTCGTGCCGCGCGTATGTATGTACATGCACGGTATTAATCGACCTCGCGTCGCGAGGTGTACTGGTATCTGTACAGGATCGATTGTTTCGCAGATAGAGCCGCGCAATCGAAGATCGAGAAGTTCGCGCGCGCGATTTATCACCGAGTGATATGAATGAGTGATTAAGCGACGCGTTAAGTAGGATTCCAGCGCGGGGGGGGGGGTGGCGGAGGTTGGTTCCTGGCGCGTAGATCGTTTCTAGACGAGCCTTAGAGACTCTATGGTCCAGAGTTTATCGCGACGATAAGCGCGTTTGCATCCATCCGTGCGTCCAGCTCTGCTCTCTCTCTCTCTCTCTGCACAGTTACAGCGTCGCGAGTATGGAATTCTTCGCTGAACGAGCAACAACAAAAAATTAATCGAGGAAACTGCAAATTACGCGTAGCTAATAACGCGGTGCACCTTGATGCACCGGGAAGGTGAAATGTAGTATGCGTAACTCCGTTGAGGAAGAAAAACAAGAAAAAAAAAATGTCGCCATTAACTCGCTCGGTGTAACTTGCTTAGTCACGTTTCGAACAAATAGACCGCATACGATAATTTGTCGAACGCGCGTCGTTTCGTCGTTTCGAGTTGTATCTCGCGCGCATTCGGTGGCAACATTTATCTCCATCAAGTTTTCGCAGACTGAGATAGAAGCCACCATCTGGTCTGGCCACGACTTTACTTACTCGAATTAATTATACGCACTAGGCTTACATCGCGAAACGATTTTTAACTCTGTTTCATTTTTCCACGCTAATTATAACTCTCTCTCTCTGCACTCTCGATCTCGAATACGCAAACCAGTTTGGTGGCCGAGAGAGATCAGGGAACGACATCGAAGGCAATTGGTCGAATCGCGACGCTCGACGGGTAATAATTACCGGCGGTCGATAAAGAACGCCGATTCTACTGGCGAGGATGAGGCTCGCGTCAGCCGCAAATATACGCGTACCTCGTATCCAGATCCCGCTAATCACCACGTGTTTCTTCCTTCTTGATGCTCCAGTTAGGTAGTCTCCGAAAGTCTCCTTGCGATCAGCCAGCTGCGATGTAATTGCAACCTCCCGTGATTCCTTTCTCTCGTTCGCTCTCGATCGAGCGGCCCTCTTCTCTGTCGGTAATATCCTGACACGGTTGGCAGGAGGACGGTATCTACCGTCCAGTTGCTCGTGTAGACCCGGTAGGATCTGGACTTGTCGAGGCGCGTTTATAGTGGCAAATGCTTCTCGACAAGGACCCGGCACCGTGCACCGGGTCCGAATCACTGGTTTTCTACATATGAGAAGGAAGGATAGGACGAGCTCATCGATAGAACTACCATCCAGATAGGTTCTTGTCCATAGTGGTTCGTCCTCCTCGCAAGAACAACCGTGTGCTCACGGTGGTGTTTAAGAGCGAAGGAACGCTGATTATACGGCACTAACGCTTCCAGCTACGGCCTGCATGTTAAGCGTCCTTTTTCCCGCACCTCCCGTGATTAGGGACGATCCTCGTGTGCAGTCGTTCTTTCTCTCCTCCTTTCCGAACCTACGACCCTCGTGTATCGTGTATCCTGTGTTACTTTTGTCTACCTGCCGGCTACCCTTTATCTCCTTTTGTCCTTTTACGTTGCAGGAACTGGCTCTTTTTGGGATTATTTCAAGACATTTTCGTAGCCCGAAATCTGTAGATATTTGTACTGTTCAACTCTGACGCATCCTATCGTTGAACCTATCTTTCATTTATCTGACCTGATTCGAGTATTTCCGTCTTTTCGTTCGTCAATTTTATGACTTTTCGCGAGCAATCAGTTCATTTGTCACTCAGCTCTTGATCGAAAATGAATTTTTTTCCAGCCACACACACAGGCTTGTTTCTTCCTTCCTTTTGTGAACGTGAACTTTTTGCACGTGAAAAAAAAAACGCGTCCAATGGCGATTCACTCGTGAATGATATTGGTTTGCGCGCGGTCGACAGAGATATAAATTAATGAACGCGAACCCTTTTTTGCCGCGTATTAAATCACCGATAACGAGCAACAGGCCCTTACATCCATATCCGCGGGGTAATTACACAAAGTTATCATTTTCTCGGCCGTGGACATCGGCTGCTGCTACTATGTATGGAGCGGTTCGTTGCAAATTAATTCCCCCTTGTCCGACAAGTTTGTAACGCCGCAAATGAAACTAGTCCGATATCAGTTGGCTGCGTGCAAATAAAACTGGACGCTACCGAGCAAATAATCCGGGGCTGATAATCCATATCTACGATCGAATATTGTGCTACGATCGCACTACACCCGCGTGCCATTGCGGTTAACAAGCTGAAGGTACTTGTTAATCGATACCGATAACCTCGCTTCTGAATTCGTTTTACAAACAGCCCAACGAAACTATGTACCTGAACGAGCTGTTCGTAGAGTTTTTTCTTAGAACGAATTTCGACGTTCTCGGTACGTCTTTTGTCTCGACTAGTAGAAATCGGAAGAACGAGAACGTCGAAATTCATAGTTTACGAAACGGGCTTGAACCACCGAGCGAACGTTTCATTCATCTTTCGTGACTGACTCGTCCTGTTTCTCTTCAGGTTCCTCTCCTCTTGCTTCAACCATGAAAAAAAGAAAAAAAAAAACGAGCAGTCAAGCTCTGTAATTTTTCCACCATCGTCGACGCGAAATACCGATTCTACCTATTTCTTCAGTCCCTGTTGAACGAAAAATTGTATCCCGAACCTACGTCGATGTCCAGTCTCCTCCGCTGCGACGTGAATACGAAAGTAACCTACTCGTGTATACACGTGTTTGAACACACGCGCACACACACGAGCGTCGAGGAATGTGTCGGTGCATAGATTCTGAAAGGTATCGGGTAGAGTGCAGCGAAATCGGTGAGGTTATGGCGCGGACGGTTGTGAAAGAAGCACAGTTTCCGAGACTGTAGGCGGTGGTGCTTGCCTCGGGCTTCGTCTCGCATACCTGAAGAAGAACCTGCGGCCCCGCCGTGTTATTAAAGAACCGGAGGGTCCCCTCTTCTTCTTCTTCTTCTTCTTCTTCTTCTTCTCCTTCTTCTTCTTCTTCTTCTTCTTCTTCTTCTTCTCCTTCCCCTTGCTCCTCTTCTTCTCCTACCGTGTGTTGTTGATGGTTCAGGGCTGGCGCGGCCAGCATAGAATTCTATATGCGAATCTCATTTTTTACCTGCCCGGCTTCGAATTATTATCATCTGATTATACGTTCATGTAACGCAACGATTGCCCGTTTCAATAATTCCGCTTCCTCCGCGGCGTGAAATTTGTCAAGCCGACCCATCTAAAATTAACAGGCAAAATTACCAGCTGGAAATGGGAAGAAAATGCGATGCGATTTTATTCCCCCCCCCCTTTCTGAAATTATTCGTTCGCAATTTCCCTTTCGCTGTTACAATCGAGTCGAGTTGCAACAGCAAGGCAAGCAACGATCATCGGCGTCCGCGACGATCGACCAATCCACGGCGAGATGCAAAATCGTAAACGTTTCGATCGTTTCGATTCGTTCTACGACGATCGAATCGAGACGTTTCCCGTTTCTGTGGTCACGAGCCGATTCCCAGCCATTATCGCGATTAGGCCCCCGGGGGCCGTGCCTCGGATTGTCCCCGTGCCTTCCACCCCCGACTCGCCCATCGCCCATGTGCTGACGATTATGGTAATAACACGTTTGCGCGTATCGCAGCTTGGAACAATGATACAGATACTGGCCCACGGTTTCTCCGCCGGTGCCCTCTGGAATCCTATCCAATAGGTCCCGATAGATTCTACAAAATATCACGACTTCCATTCGTTTTGATTGAGGATTTTTTGCAACCTCGCAACTGCTGTCATCTCGCGCGGATTTGTATATTTGTGGAATAGTAACTCTAAACGTTTATAACCCACGAGCGTTGAACATGTTGATTTTTAATCGCGAGAGGTCAGCGAGAATGAGAGGCGTAGCGCAGGAATTCAAGCGCGTTCGTTGATCAACGTTCGATTATACCCTATCTAGCCGGCGGAAAAACCCATCGTTCATTACCGTTAATTGATTTTACGAGGCACGAGTGGACGAAGGTATTTAGAATTTCAATCGAACGAAATTCGCGGACTTATTTCCCCCGCGAGTGTACACTATGGGAGTCGCGAGGGGGAGAATTCAAGCAACGCGAAAGGGATTGAAGACAGAGGTGGGAGGAGAGGAGGTTCCTTAAACGACGAATTTCTTTGTTATTTTTTAATTACTATGCAAACGTGGACACGCGGCGTACCGCTCGGCTGTGGTATTATAATACCACGTGATTGGTGGTTGAGTATATACTCATCACTATTCATAGGACGAGCACGGAGCTCGGAGCTGCAGGTTCGTTAGAGCTATCCACCCTGTTCCGCATAATGACGTAATTAGCGCGAGCCCTTGGTCCATCTTGGGCTACCAACTCACCCTTCTCACGCTTTCGTATAATGGCTCTCGCACGAAGTCACCTGAAAGACTAGCGTCGCGTGCACCATTAATCCTCCTGGCGATTAGAGTACCTATCCAGAAGTATCTGCGCTCGAAGCGCTTTGTTCCTTGTATACCACGCCGTATAGTATAGTACGCCGGCTGGAAATTAATCTGACTGATGTCCGCGCGACATTTGATCGATCCACCTTCCGAATCCACTTTCAATTCCATGGATATTGGCGCGAAATTTCCAAATCCAGTTTGTTTCCGTGTTAACCGAGATAACGCCAGGTTTTTTTTCTATCTTTGTAAACCAAGTTTGCAAGCAGTTGAAATCTCGTAAAATGTTCGTTTCAACGAGTTGGTGAAATCGATGCGCAAACGCAAAGGCTTTAATAAAGTCTCGGATAAAAGGAAAATGGACTTGCACCATTTTTCGAACGAAATGATCCGACTGGAAACTTGGGTACACTTGACTCCCTCGAGTCAGTGATTTCTTCTAATTGAAGAAATTTTCTTAGGTTGAAAAAGGTAATTCCATCCGTCGTCCTTTCTAAACTTGATCGATCTTCGTCAAATTACCTGGTTTCGCAATCACGATCTTTGCACGAGTCGTCTCCCATCTTATCACGATCGAAGTGAACTGTACTTGCAAGTGCTATGTTCGAACATCGTTAAAAAGTATGCCAACGCGAACATCGAGTCAACATTTTCACTGCAAGCGGCAAAGATTACGCTCGGTTGCCCAAAAGTATTACTCAAAGTATAAATGATCATCGATTAAACGATAATTAAAATAAATAAATTTGCGCAATTACGTTTCTGTCCAAACAGAAATTAATACAGTCAAACTTGTTTTTGTGCGGTAGATAGAAACCGCATAGAAAGAACTGCACAAAAAAGAAATATTGAGAAACTTCATAAATAGCTATAACAAATAGTTTTTTAGAACATATTAAAGAAGATTTTTTTTTATGCGGTGGAGGGATGTTCTAAAATTATTTTGATTTCTAATAAATGAAAATAAAATAAAATTCATTATATTATTTCTTTAGTTATCACTGTAAAAGTCATTGCATCGTTGCGGGGGAAAAAATTGTAACACGAAGTAGAAATTTTAAAATAAAATTGTAAAACCAGTCATTTTGACTGGTGTGGTAGTTCTAGTTGTTAACTGTTTTTCTTCTTGTTTCTGTCGGTTGCTTGGGAGCAGCCAGAACACAGCTGGGCACGTTGTAGGTGCACGTTATTCGTACGGGCGCGGAGCCCCGATGTCACTTCGCGCATGGCTGGGCTCCGCGAAACCGCGGCGTTCTGGTAGCTCGATATATCCGCATCCGTAGAGAGTCACGATTTTCTCAGCTGCGTGTTCTTATCGATAATCGAACCAATGGACGAGTTGGTGAAAGTTTGAGAAACCTGGGCCGGACATGGAAACTAGTCGGCTGAGCCGACTATGCTGTTGTATGAGAGGTAGACAGACGAGAATATGCAGAATGTAGAGTGAAACGCCTGTCGCACTGGCACTCTCCTCTCGTTGGCGTGTTGTCACCCGATTAATGGTTCATAATCGTGACGGAGAACAGCGTCCGGTTTTCATTGCAGCGACTTCTCTTGAGATAATCCACGGAGATAACGATTCCGACGCGTTATAGGAGTTACAGCGAAGCAAGCCGTGCGTGATTGCTACCCTGTGTGTTTCGCCGTGTCACCATGCGTCCTTAACACGTTCGAGACGAAGTGTATTTTTACAACGTGTATTTTTTATGTTATATAAATTATAACTTTTTACGCGTATTTTTCGATACGCCGTCCACTAAAATGTCTGGCCAAACGAATAATGAAGCGTCGGTCCGCAGGGACTTCAATCTCGTACGCTTGTTTCACGCGGGGAAAATCAGTCTCGTCGTTTGACAAGCCGTCGTCACTCGCTCGAAAACAGCATTTATACTTTACGCAAATTATTGAATTATCGGCGGGAGATAATTAAACGACACAACAGGGCCTGTTTGCAACAGACAGGTGACTTTAAATGGTAACACGCCATCAAGCTCGGAGAGACGCGATATCTGGCAAGAGAAGAAAAAGCAACGAGTTGCTTGCATTAAAGCGTGATTACACTCGCGCTTTCGAATAAAGATGCTATTATACATAACTACACTAACCGAGAAAAATAAAGAGCGCGTAGCGAGGAAGAATGAGTCAGTGCGACGAGAATGGATCAACCGGTGGCTGATTTGGAAACGAGTCGAGCGACGACTCGCACAATTCACGAGTCGTCGAGTCGCAACAATTTTCTTAATTAAAAGCACAAGTAGACGGGCATGTTTTCGTCACCTCATTTTGCTCATTTTGCTCATTTTGCCTCTATCCCTTCGTTTGTCCCATTGGCAAATCGTCATTGAGTCGGAACCGTCATCGTTCGTTGATCATCTCTTTCCACTCGCTGCTCTCGTTTCGGATAATAAATCCTTCGCCGCTTGCCACATTCGCTTAGTCACAAATAATAATCAGTTCCGCGAAACAGATTAGTTTGCGATTTCATGCAAGTTCTGATGGCTGTTTGTTTCTTTGAAAGCAAATTGAACGTCTAGCCTTTCGTCGACAAACTTTTTTCGTACACGAAGCATCATCGCTTCAAATAAAATGATATGAACGTTGGAAATGACAATCATCAACGTGCATTACGGGTTTGCTGGAACAAATATGACATACAAGAATCAATGATACGTAGTTTCAATCTTTGCAAAAATAGTATCCTCCACCACTTTTTATGTGAATTACTGTCGTATGTGAATGTCGTTTTTCGATACTGTTGACACAAAATTTTATTATTATTATTTTTTTTTACATTATCGTCACTAGATGGCAATGTTTATCAAATTTGAGAAAAATACTATTACACAATACCACGAATATATACATTCGTTGTACTCGTACATTTATATATCGTTATTATCAGCAAATTATAAAAAAAGGAAGTTCAAGCTAGTTGGCACAGAAGAGGGGATCACAGTCGAGTGCAAAGGATTAAAATTGAACGATTATTATCCGATTAAATACTGCATCTTACGCGACTTGAATATATGGCCGGAAGTTTCTTGCAACGAAAGTTTCAGATTCGTGGCGCGCGTCTCGACATTCGAATCGCGAGTGTAAAATACGCGTGTAAAGTGAATCGCGTGTAAACGTCGCGGCGTTTACGCTAGAAATCGTACGTTCCTCTGTTTACCGAGTCATCTAGCGTGCTCAGTCAACGAGGTCAGAAACACGATGGTGTTGCGATGCTGATGACCCCTAACCATCCTCGTGCCTTTCTACCAGCTCCTGGAAAGTCGTGGCCGCATGTTACTCCTCGCCTCGCTGTGTTTCCTTACGCGTCAAGCCTTCTGTCCTCCTCGTGTTTTCCTTTTCCACTGTGCCGGCGTAGTTACAGTGTGTTTGCACACACTCTGTGTACAAACGACGTGTGCAAGCGATAAAAACGTCTCGCCGAATCCTACCAATCGACATACTCCGACATACGCGCGAATCTATCAGAAAAGTACAGAGGCCAACAAGATTCCAAATTCAAGAACCTCGATTTCTTCTCTTTCTTTCTCTTAACCCTTTCGGTACGAGGCGCCGCTCCGAAACTGCACACATAGCGCGTGGTCAATCCTCTTTTGTATAAAGATATTCCTAAGCGTTAAGTAAGAACTGTGCTTAATAAAACAATGTTTCTTCGAACAAGTGTCGTTTATAGTTTTAATATCATGAAAGACATTTGAATATAAAATTCTATTAATTATATAAGTAACACACAGAATTATATAAGTACACGCAGGTCGTCAGATGGATGCCGGATATATCCGGCGCTCGTACCGAAAGGGTTAAATTTCGAATTTTGTAAAGTAAATCTTTCGTAAATTTTCGGACAGTCCGAGTCGACGAGCAGTGAAACCGAGCATAGAATGCGCGCGAGTTTATTGCAGTTGTGTACGTGTGCACGCGAAAACGATTACCTATCTCTCGCGAAACCAGCGTTCGTTTATCTAACGCGCTGACAGATACCTGACGGGGCAACTATCCATCGACAGATTCGATCGATTTACGCCACGCTTGATACCGAGCGGTTCTATAGGAAGGAAGAAAGAGAGAGAGAGAGAGAACGTCAACTGACGTTCCATGCATTAATGCATGAAGATGGTGTATCGACACACCCTGTCTTGTAAGGGACGATACACAACTATACGGGCTTATCACACGCTCGGGTCGTCACCTGTCTAGCGACACAAGAAACTCCTTTTCTTCTCTGAATATTCGTGCGCATGTCACATTGTCGTGTCGTGCAAGAACGATTTTTTCTTTTTTCTTTTTTTTTTTTCAACTCGCGAGTTCTTTCTTCGATTTCTGCCACCTTACCACCTAAGGGAGGAGAGGAACTTGTCACATTCTCGTGGAATTTTTCAGTCTGTTAAACAGCGATGTACGCTATGGACGTTAACGTGCACGTGGTCCCTCGTCTGGTTGGTCCGTCCCTTGGTCACTTTGTCGTCGGTCGAGTGCAGTGTCCATATTTGACATGTTTTGGGAATGGTTTGTTGATTATCATTGATATATTTGAGGACTGAATACAGGTAGGAGGGAGGGGAGGGATATTCCTTTCGCTCGTGCGCGCCTCGAAAAACGTGAGCAAATATTGTAATGGCGATCCAGCTTGGCTACCGACTGTTAATGTGCCTCTTAACCGCTTCTTCTTTGGCGAGTGATCTCACCGCTGATCAACTCGCGCACGAGAGAGACGTGCGTTCGTCTACAGAAGAAATCGGGATTTTTCACTGTCTCTCGCGCTCTCGTCGTAAAATAATTCCGCTTCTTATGTTTCGCAGCTTTCCGCCATGCTCGTGTCACGTCGCTCCTGTCTCAATGACAATTTAGCTCTATTTCCGGTATTCGATGAAAAGCAAATTGGAAAAGCAATATTTCTGCGCATACAAAGTCGCAACAGTGCATTTCGCTTATGGTTCGATAAATTTTCCAAAACCAGTTGGCCACACGTTGCAGCAATTATCCACTCACCACACCTTTCTTCAACAGATTTTCACTTTTTCAAGCATTTAGAACCATTTCTCGAAGAGGGTAAGCTCTTTGAAAACCAAGTTGATGCGGAGAATGAAAGCTTTCCGAAGTTTTGTCGGCTCCGGGGATCATATGAATTTTCTATTTTACCGGGATAAACAAGCTTGCAATAGTTGTTACTTCGATTAATAAAAATCTTCGACATCTAATATGTATGCGTGATAAGTAATATTCCTCAAACGTGTTTTTCTCGCCTCCTGAAGAAAGGCATTTATTAAAAAAGAAAAAAAAAAAAAGAAAAACGAGACACTATCCCACTTCGCGTACGACGGATTCGAATTAACAGCCCTCAAATTTTGTACGCAATTTCCTGCGCCTCGCGTGAATACGATCCACCATTCCGTGTCGTATTAAATGAGTCGAGTAATCCAGAGTCTTGCTCACCAGCGAGAGAGAGAGAGAGAGAGAGAGAGAGAGAGATCATAATCAAACCGTCAAATTTATTCAACGCGAAATTAATTGCGCGCGGGCAACGTAGATCCGCATATTTCAGTGAACCGAGATGATGAATCGCAAGCAGGACTCGGATCGAAGAGAACACGAAGCCAGGATACGCGAGGGTGCAGCGATTCGCACACGCCCCTGGCTAGTTAGTTGGTTAGTTAGTTAACGTGGTCGTTCGTTTTCTTCGTTATTATCGCGTAGGCGTCAAGGTTATCAAGGGGGGATTTCCGCTTGTTAAGGGTTTGCCGCCGCTGGCATCCGGCACGCTCGTACACGACTCGTCGCGTCAATGTGAAACTTAAAGTTGAGGGTCGCGGACGCGAGTTTCTCAAAGGCATTATCCACAAATCGCTTTGTTGCCTCGGGTATTTATTCAGAAATAACGTAGTCGTCTGTTGACGATATGTCTGTAATTTATCTGGCAAGAGAAACTTATCGCTGGCTTGACAATATTGGCTCACGAGTTCACTCGTGTTTGCACTTGCATTAGCTAGTTTAATTTTCGACACTCGGGGATACATAGAGGATATTCTGAAATCTCTCCTCGTCGTGTTCACTTTGTTATAGAGAAAAAAAAATTACTTTTATCGCAATTTTAGTATTACAAAAATATCAGTCCTGGCGGATCGTGACGGTGAGAGGAGAGCTTCTGCGTAAAAACACAGAGTTGACCAGTTATTTATACAGGGCAAATTTCAGTAGTTGGCTGAAAAGAAAAGAGCACTCTTTGCAACAAATATCGTTCCTTTACTCAGAATATCCAACAGTATTTTATTTATTTTATCGAAAAAAAAAAAACGTGAATGAACGAAGTAGTTTCTGCCATCTGTTTACATTGATTGCTTAGCAGAAATAGAGAAGCGACAGTGAGAAAATGGCGAGTGTGTCGCGACCGGCGAGTAACGATCTTTGGCACGTTCTCATCCGCGACTTGGCATTCGAATCTGTTAGCGGTGCATCACTTGCCAACTGGTTTCTATCACGGTGGCAATTCGTCGATGGCCAGAGATGGCCAACGAATCCGTAACGACCTATTGTCTTTGTCGCCGATTGCTCGAGTCGCGACGCCTTCCTGACGGTGTCGACGTCTGCAAAAATCACGCTTGTAACACACCGGCCGACCGGCCAGTACATAATTAATTAAACGAACGTTCCATTGGCGACAGAACTCTTCTGTCTGCTCGCCCCTTAACTGACTATTAATTAGGAGTTACATAGCGCGATCGATTCACGGCGCGAGATTCACGGCTTCGTCCCACGCAAAAAAAAAAAAAAAAAAAAAAGAGATCGAAGTGATCAAAAAGTGATTCGAGTTGAAACGCACGCGGTGAGAGAATTTCACTTTTCTGGCGGACCTCTGTCACTCTTTCACTCTGAAATAACAAATAACCGTCTCTCTCTCTCAAAGTGAAGGACGCTCGCCGATCGAAACTTCGAAAAACCCGAGCCCGTGAACTTGCCCTTAGCGGAAAGTGGTTTATTTGCGTTCGTTGATCGGCTGGGAAGTGCACAGAAGTGCATGGCACGGATGATGTACTTAGAATGATATATTGTTTATACTTGAATCTCCACACCGACGCCAGTCTCCCACCACTGACTTTCCCACGCGTGCTCCGACTCGCTTAGCAGTGTTTTTCTCTTGTCCCGGCCTGTTGCCAGCGACTTGCCGTCTGGGCCGTCAGTTGCACACGCAGTCGCCATTTCCCGAGAATCGCGAGCTTCTACATATACGCTCTTCTTCGATCGGTCGCCTTTTTCCACCAGCGCAACGTTATTGCCATTGAAAATTGAGTACAGTGAGAAAGAAGTATCGAGTCGCGATCGAGTGTCGTAACGGAACAACCGTTGATCAACTGTTTCCTTTTCTCTCTTTCTCTCTCTCTCTCTCTCTCTCTTTCTTTTTTGCAACTTTATACTAATACCGTTACGATTTTTCACGTCGTTCATAGTTTGTCTTTTAGAGTTTCGAGAGCTAGAGTTTCACAGCGAGACAACCTTGTACAGGCGTTTTATACGTTTCCGTCTCTTTTGGCTCGTCTAAACTTGGCGCGTTGATCCGCTTCTGATCCCTGTTGGTCTGTTAGTTAGCACGTTCGTCCCCGTTCGTGCCAGCAGAAACATTGTTAATCGACTTGAGAATGTCGCACATTCTGCGTTCGTTTCACGGCCACGGGCTGCGATGGTCGTACGACACACGTTTGAATCCTTTCGTTCCTTGGATGCAGGCACAAAGCCAAACGGCAAACGACACGAATTTGTCGGAAGAAGACGGCGCACCATCTGAAACACATACTTATTTCCCTCCAGGTGCCATGCTCTTCTCGAATCGTCAATTCCGTGTGATTTAAATCTTAATTAAAACTATCGGGGTCGTGGCTCGTAGGTTACAATGATAAATTGGTAATTGGCTTGGAAGAGGGACTTTAATAGGATAGAATTACATCTTATAGATTCGTGTTTTTGCGCGATAGAGCTTTTAGTCGCAACCACGGACATTCATTAGTTTCTGGTTGACAAGCTGTTTATTAACGTAGCAGCGTTCGTATGCGGATTTGCTTGCTCGTTTGTTCGTTCGTTCGCAGGCAGCGACTAAGCAAGCTTAAACGGCCTGTACACGTCACCTCGCCGGATAAATTTGACTTGTGAAAGCGATCGATCATCGATCATCGGGCTCGCCAGAAAGGAAGGCCGATGATCGTTAACGATTCCGCGATCGTATCCCCGTGATATCCTGTTAATTACGGAATTGCTGACACGACTGTTCAACGCAGATCCGCGCCTCGACAACATAATTCGACGAAAGCTGACTTCTGCTCGCTACCGACCTATTCCCTCTCTACCAAAAAACAACCAAAATAGTCACGCGACTGTTCAACTCGAAAGATTTCGGGAACATAGATCGTAGATCGTTGAAGGGCTAATTTCTTTTCCTCGGTATACCGTTGAATAACCAATCGAGTGATTCTCGCTCGTCAATGATTGGAAACGAATTATTAAATCAACGCCAAAATCAATATTGATTTATCTGGAAAATCATAATGGAAAGAACTTTTCAGTCCCTATTTTATATCCAATGATAGTCCATTTTTTTATTACATCCGAAATATAACATTATATACAATATTACATCTTAAATATATCTAAATATATATATATATATATATATATATATATATATATGAATAATATCACAAACAAAAGATTTAGAAATAGTCACAGATCTAGAAAACAGAAGAAATAAAACACGAAATACAATTTTACGATGGGTCAACTCTATCTTCCAACCCTCGTTGGACCAACCATAGTCTGCGAGTGATTACTTGTTTTTTTTTTTACAATGATTTTTTCTTATGTGACTATAACCTCTAAACTACTAATTAACTTTTAACCTGTTGATCGTCGCAGTTTTTTAGAGACCGCTCATTTCGCACGCGAATTTTGTTTCTTGCCTTTTTCTCGAAGCAGCTTTCGAATATATCCAAAATCAAGGAAGAATGTATACATATTTCTCGATTTTTTTAGTGTTAAAAAATGATTCTAAATATCACAAAGTTAAGAAATAGAAATTAAATTCGCTTCTATTTAGCGTACAGGCATGGCGCGCACGGCGATCAAATGGTTAAACATAACCTTCAAACTATAACTTTTGAACTATAAATTCTAACCCATGTCAACGCTTTCTAATGTATCAACTTTTGTCCGAAAAAACGATTAGTTTTTGGTAAAACGTAGGAAATTGTAGTTTAAAGGATAAGCAGAAAATAGTTTGAAAATATTCAATTACACGCGTTATACACAACACCTCTCACTTTTCAAATGAGAAACGAACAAGAATTAAAGGTTAACACATTGTTGGCCGGCAGGAGCTATCTCATCGGCTATTATTTCGTAATTGAGTGTGAAACAATTTAAATAAACTTCGATATACTTTACTTATACAGAACGAATTTAAATGAAACTTTGTATATTTCTTATATATATTATATTTTATACATACAATATATTTTAGTAATTTTTTTTTTTTTTTTTTTTGGATAAACTCTGACATGGCAATCACCTACGTATAATGGTATACAACAGGTTTTGCAAATATATCTGCGATTTCCTTTTAAAGAGCATACTGTACACGTTCTAGTTGCATTTCTTTTTCATATCAGTGACTATTTCTTCTAAAACGTATTTTAGTTGTCTTTTAGAAAGCCTAAAATGTGATTGAAATATTTACAACACTAAAATTGCGATAAAAGCAATTAGTGTCAAAAATTAAAGTAGCTGATGCAAGTGCTTATGATCAAGACACAATGTGCCGCTTGTTAAAAAGAAGCTGAAAATTGACATTGAGATCTCACCCTATACACATGAACATAGTTCAGTGTTCAGTGTTGCAGAGAAATTTTTGTCACAGTCGAATCAATATTAAAATCGTGTCTTCCTCAGCCGGTTCCACAGCGGTGAAATGGCCATTGTTGCTAAGTTACAAAGGGCGAGAGAGCGACGGGAAGCGACAGCGTCGTAGAACAAAAGGAAGAAGCCGTAAGACGACAGGAAACGATAAACTGGAACATCCTATCGATAGTCGCGCTTCCGGGAACCGCGGCGGGATCGGCCTGTGCAACTGCACACGTTCGACGAAGGAAGAGAAGTCGCGCAAAAAGTGGAATCCTTTCGAGACGAAGGCTAGTAAGTAGCCTTATGTAGGCTGACTCAGGAAGGTACCTGGAAAGCACGGTGTAAGAACCGTATGCTCGCCGTGCCGGTGAGCGGAATCGAGCTGAGCTGAGCTGAGCTGAGCTGAGCTGAGCTGGCACTTGCAGCCGGCATCGATGCGCAGAACGGTCGGAAGACCTGTTCTTCGAGGACTTGCCTCGCCGGCTCGAAAAAAACGGATGAAGTAACGAGGCAAAATTACGTCTTGTTACGTCCACGTGGATTCCGCAACGCTTCCGCCGATTGATCGAACTTTCGCGACACGGCCGCGACAAAAACCTCCTCTCGAATCTTATCATCGAGGCGTGCAAGCTCGATCTTCGTTCCCTCGGAAAGATTTGTCGGGTTCCGAGGAATGGCACGCGAGTTTCTTTCGTCCAAGACGAAATTCTTGATTTCGTCTGATACATATACGCTCGCTGTTGAGGACGTGTGAGAATCGGCGCTTCAACATTTGTACAAGTGTTCATTCATATTTGCGTCAGCGAGCGAATTTCATATCATTTCGTATCATGGATTTTGTATCGAGCAATCGATATTCAGTTGTTCCAAGAAAACTAAAACCTAGAATTTGGCTATTTTTCGATTCTGCTTCAGTAGCTTCACCCGTCAACAAGTGAATTTGCAAAGTTATCAAAAAGATTCGGAAGGTCGATCGATCGGAATTAATTTGATCGAGAGGTAGATAGATATCGAGTCGAATATTTTAACACGAGCCATTTCTAACGACGACCTACGATCAATTAAATAGGAAATGTTTCACCGTGAGATACGATGAAAGATCTGTGTTTACACACACACACACACACACACACACACACACACACACACACACACACACACACACACACACAAAACATACGTATTTACGTGCGTGCACGTAAGAGAAGTTCTCCATCGAGATTATCACTTTATCTGTGTGAGCGTCACACGAAGGGGCTGTATTTATGACTCCGTATTACCGATCATCGGAACCCCTCCGGTATCGATCTTGAATGTACACATTCGATCAGCGATCAACGAGCGAAGCGGTGCGGCGGGGGCGAGGGGGGCACGCGGGGAGGGACACGCTGGCTAGACACACAGTCAAAGGCCACGGGGAAGAGTTACACCCGTGTGTACGTGATTGAACGTGGGTTCGCGATTTACATCGCAATCGGAGTCGTAATCATCCTGAAGCGACTCCAGCGGTGTACACGACCGAGAGAAGAGAGAGAGAGAGAGAGAGAGAGAAAGAAAGAGTGTAAAAAGTGGCGTGGATCGGCAAAGGATAGACTCTGTACGTGGCCACCACGTACGAGATCGTTAGCAAAGGTGGAACAACGGCTATGTGAACGACGACCTGGAGGAAGAAGACGATTTAGCGCGCCTTTCCATCTCCGACTTTTATTCCTCTTGGATATATTCCCTCTTTACTTCCGTTCCTCTCGCCTCTCCAATACCCACGCGCGTCCGTGTTCATTTCTCCCTCGTTTCCGCTGCCTCGTCCCCAAGTCCGCGAACGGAAAATTTCAAATATCTCTTCTGTCTTACCTTCTGGAAATCCATCCACGTGTCTGAATTCTGATCTAATCTGCATTTCCTTTGGACGTTCCTTTCACTGTTGTTCCTCTTTATCTAATCCCTTACAGTCAGTGGCTAGATTTAGCCTTTGTTCTTCTTAATACTTCGTTCATTTTTGAATTCTCCAATTATCATTTCTTACAAAATTCTGAAGAACTTTTAAACTTTTTTCAAACGTAACCAAGCTACTTATCAGCTTGACTTGCTTATTATTCTTCCGCTTAAGTACAACTTTTTCGATCGACACTGAAAAGGATCAATGTTTACTAGATCAAGAGCCTGTTACGCTTACTTCTAGTATCTTCTTCTAGAAACGATCGTTCCATCACGATGCTTTAATTAAACGCTCCGGCCAGAACCATCGAGAATTTCAACTTTCAAGTGAACACTTCGACGACGAGAATCATGAGAAAATCTCGCCACGATTCGGCAAGAGACTACAGTCTGTTGCAACAAAAGATAAATCACGTCGCTGAATATCGACCAAAGATTTCAAGAATTTGTCATACGTAATCCGACTGATAATCAACACTGTGACTGTTCAGGCGCTTGAATGTTCAATTGGAAGCGGAATCTTCGCGGTCACAGTTGAGTAGCAAGAGAGAGAGAGAGAGAGTGCATGGCTTTTCGCGCACGTTCCGGTTCTTTCAGTTCACGGTTCCGCGTCCCTTCGGGGAAAGGGGGTCGTAGGTGTCCGTCCGTGGCTATTATTTTTGCGCTTGTTAGAGCATGAAAGTGCACCGTGAACGTATGTTTCTGTCAACGGTATCGGCATCATGCATCACCGGCTCGAGACGCGTGACTCGATAAATCCTGCGCATCTTTGAAGGGGACGCCACGGGCTTTTCCCGCGGATCGGCTGAATCGCGCCGACGCGGCTAATTTCCGCGCGTTAGCTCCCCCTTCTCTCCCGAAGCCGGAAGCTTTCAAACGAATGGACGATCACGCGGCTCGCCCACCAGACACGAGAAGCTCGCGTGTGCCTCTCGTTCTACGCATGCGTCGAATGATCCTCTCGGAGGAAGCAGGTTCGTGGCATTAAGTGGAGTTCTGCCGCGTGTCTGCCGTGAATTCCACGAGCATAGAATCCGCATTGGCCATTACCAGGGGAAAAGGGGGGGGGAGAGGAGGGCACCGGTTCCGGGGACGCGCTACGCACCACACATCTGCAATCCAATCGTGGCATTTTTGTCGCTCTAATGGCATTAACTAAATTGCGGTAAAGACCGCTCGCTTGGAGAGTGGACAACGCGCGGCGAGTGCCAACGCGGGGTTCTTGCCAGCGGCCAGCTGGAGTCGAGAAATTCTGCGGCTGAATTTTTCCCGACTGGGCGCAGGGGGAGAGGGCATTTGTTATCCTTTCTCATTTTTGCCGAATGCCCGCGATTAGTTAGCTTCGTTCCGCGAGTACGCGGCTGTTCTTTGTCCCGGTTTCTTTCTCGCTTAAGAACTATCTTGACATCTTTACTCGCGCGCAACGCGCGTCGTGTTCTCCGTTCCGGGACCCCTCTCTCGAGCGATTAGACGAAGAAGCTTGAAAACAATAATTCAGAGTAACTCGTTTCCTCAAAGACCCCTCACAGCGATGGAGTTTCGTCTCAGATCGAACGAAAATGTCTCGAATATTCCCAAATTAATGATCACGTCTTTGCTACCGGTGGCTAAAGTATAAAGTTTCCATCGTGAAAATTAGGGTGGGAAATGAATAGAAAACTTTATAATACGACAAAGGACACGAATGAAAATTCGTGTCTATTTTATAAGAATTATTCGAATCACTGAAAATACAAACGTTAGTACATCTGCAGGATCGTACTTTGAACAAATTAGAAATTGGTCATTTTGACCATTTCGGATCAGTTCGACGTTGTTAAATTAGTTTCACACAACTGTTTGTTTGAACAAAGATTTCCACTCACTTATAGATATAGAAATGTTACAATACTGGCTTATGCTAAACTGTGTTCTATCTGCGCTCACACATCCTTCCCTCCATTTAATTCCTGATCAAAGTACTTTAGGATGACTCGTACATGATTAATTCCTAACGAATCGAAAAGAATATATAAACGCGACAAAAAGGATCCACAGCCAGTCTAACCTCTTGCACTATGATTTAACGCGCGGTGCTGCGTGCCATAATTGGTCGTACCAAAATCGCTCACGCAGCAGTCCAGCGAGGCGCTGCTCAGATTTATAATTTCGCCACTGCTAATATTATAAAATTCGAAAAATTTGATTAATATCTATAAATATTTTTTCTTTACACGTACCAACGTCGCAATTAAATGTAACATATTAACTAATTGATACCGACCGAGTAGAACTCGTGTTTCTCATATTTCGGCCGTAAAGAGCATCACGAGTCTCGCACGTTGTTACAGTGCGAGAAATTTGCAGCCAATATCGCAACATTTCTATTTCTACGTTAATAAGTCCCCGGAAAATAGCACAGTCTTAATCTTGTAATTATATACCTTTGAAACGTGAAAATTTCGGTCTTCAGTCGTAAGAATCGTGGCACCTGTTACATTTCGTTACACACGTTACGCGTCGTTGTCGCGACGTCTCTGCATTGCATTTAGAGGGAATGTTGTTAGTCTACAACAACGCCGAACGAAATGTTCGCCATTGAAGAGGCGTAGTCGTTAACGCTCGCGTCCAGTCGTTATTTCATTCGCCGTCGCGTCGATGTTCGTACGTGAATAAACGTGTAAATATACGCGCGTATCAAGGGACAGTCGATTACATCTGCGCACGCACAAATACATATACGTACGTGGGCAGACTGATCCCCGGGGACCTTAATGATCGAACATCCTCGCTGCAAATGAACTGCAGGAAGTACCTACTCCGGATCCTAATGTAGCAGAATAGATAACGACGTGATTTGTGCATCTGACTCGGCGGGAATTTCAGAGTGACCGGTAAATACGTACGTCGAGCAGATCCTCCCCTGTGTAATTAAATAAAGAGGAAGTCTTAGTGGGCAACCGATCGTTTCGTTCAATCGATCGTTTCCAATTTAGCACGGCATTCGGATCTTTCGAAGTCTCGTTGGTTTTTCATCAACGCTACCGGCCTTTCACCGGCGTATCAACATTTTCTACGTGTAAATCGTTACAATTCAAATAAGTGGATAATTGAAATAAATAGATTTCGTTTTTATTTGTTTACTTTTTTTTTTAATAATTTGTCAATAATTAAAACGAGTAAACGTGTTTCTGTCTGAAAACGGAAATCGATATTAATTTTTACAAAAATACCAGTACCTCTGAAGCAGTTGTGAAGAAAGAAAATCTGGGATCCGTCACGTATTACGCCAATTTATATGTATCAATGCGATGTATTTATGGGATCATGATATTTGTATTGTTAATTTAACATCGACGAAAATGTTCCATTAAATTATTGATAATTATCGATTATTTTTATATAGGAATTTCAATAAATTTAGATTAATTAACAGTCACTTGATAATTATTGCTCTGTTATAATTTATTCGCTTAGTTCAAAAACATGTACGTATTAAATTTCAAATAGTTCAAACAAAATGTTGAAATGTTAAATTTCTTTACTTTCGAATAATGTTCCAGTAAACAATACTGGAATTCGTCTCGCTTAAGAGGGCACTGCTGTCTAAAACAGAAATCGAAAATTAAATTAAAATTAAATTAAGAGCATTGTTGTCTAAAACAGAGATCGAAAATTAAATTGCCAGTAACTGGCAATTCCCAGCTTCGAATCCTTACGAATTCTTGCAGTTTAGCCTAACATTGTTCGAGTGTTCGCGGGGATATCACTGTTATTATCGAGGGTTCGCGATTCGAAGGCGAACCTGTAAATGGCGAATGTAAAAATTATATTTTATAGTTCTCTATCGTGTGGTATTTTTCAAAGCACTTTTTCCAATATGAAGCCCTAGTTTTCGAGAACATGTTTCGCAAAGATAACTAGTTTGGCGCCTTCCGCCCTTAATTTTTCTGTTTGAACATACAGAACAATCATTACTCTTTACATCTTCACAGTGCTGCAACATGTATCGGGTTGGTGCATAATTATTGCGCATTTTTTTCGCAACTTTACATTCTTCACAGTGCCGCAGTATGGCATAAATGGCATTCGTTTTGCCATTTTAGAGTATTATATTTTAAAATATTTCACGAAGCGAAATTGCCTAGTTACACTTAAACGCAATTTGTAAAATATTATCGTCGTATTCTACGTATCTCCCGAAGCTTATCGACTTAATATAATGTAACATCAATATGGTACTTTGTTGTGGTGGCTGAGAGTAGACATGCGACCGCAAAGGATTAAACTTACATTACTGTCCTTGCGCGCATCTCTAAATTTCATGAATCCGCGCATAAAAGTTACGACGCAGAGAACATCGTTCGAGAGACGAAAATTCAAACTCGAGGTCGCTGATTTCAACGAGTATCAGCGTCGGTGATTGCGCTGCGCGCAAGGGATATATTCTCTTTTGGTGAGAAACGGTTAGCCTCTGCTAACCGAGACCACAGAGACGAAGCACGATCCAGCTCGACCAAACGGAAGGACGGAGACTAAGAAAATACTAACGAACGACGAAACAACTCGCAGAGCGGTGTCATCTTCCCTTTTCTACAAGCTTTTTTCTTCACTTCCGACTCGCGGTCTCCTCTTTCGTCGTCTTACATTTTTACGTACCAGAGAGAGAGAGAGAGAGAGAGAGTGAGAGAGAGAGAGAGTGAGAAGACAGACGCTCGCTAATAGAATTCACAGTCCTTCATTTACTCGTTTTCCCCGTTTTTTCATCCGTCCGCCAATTTTCTCTCGGCTCCGGTACTCGTCTCTTATCAAAACAATCCTCTCGGATTCACCGATTCGCCCGCAACCTGCAACCAACGTGACAACAACGCGAACGAATGCCTCGTCCTGTTGGCAGAAAATGACAAATTCCATTCGCGTTCTTCTCTGTTATTACGTCAGTTACGTTCGTTTCTCTGTCTGTCACTTGAAACAACCAGTTCCCTCTGAATGGCCGGTTGAATTTTTAACAGACCACGGCACGGAGAGTCGAACCATAAACCAGATCGTGATCGTCTCGCGGAATGGTTTTGTCATTTTAGCCGATCGTTAGAAATGATCCCGCCGTCTTAACGATCTAATAATCGAGCCGGTGGACTCGCTTTTTGCGGACGCGAGGAGAAGAAACGGAACGAGCAGGCGAAACTCGAGGCTCATACGAGCGAGCGTGCGCGTACGTACGTACGTACGTATATATGTATACGTACGTAGAGAAAAGGTGAAGAACGACCGAGTGCCACGAGAACCTCTCTCGCCAGAGCAAGAAGTTAAGCTCGTTGACATCGCACTCGTGAGGTCAGTCAACCAGAGTTCGATTCCCACCGATCTTACTTTCGTACTTAACCACTCTCTTATTCAACCGTCGACGACTCTCGACCGTGCGCCGGCAACGTGTATATCGACAGTATGTAATCGTCTTATCGTTACGACTGCGAGTCACGTGGCCACGCGTATCTTGCACGTCGCTATTAATTTGTTTACGTGTTACGTGCACGCCGATTTTTAGCCAACGAACGGAAAGAAGTTGATCAATCGTCTAAACGTGACGTTCAGAGATCGGTAACTTGTACTACACCGGCGCCTAAATCACAGATTTAGGCCAAATTTTGCCCACCCTGCGTGTTCTCAAGTGAGCTCTAAACGATGAATCACTGAATTAATTTAACAACGGAACGCATTTATAAATAGAACGTTTTAATGGAATTTATCAGCCCGTTTTTGGCTCGTGCCAAATTATTTATGTCCGGGGTTCCGATGCGAGAATCGGTGCTTATTCTTAATCTTAACACTTTACCGACCGGTAGCCTATTAATCGGCTAACATATTTTAACATTTTACCGACAAGTAGCCTATTAATCGGCTAACATATTTTAATACTTTACCGACAAGTAGCCTATTAATCGGCTAACATATTTTAACACTTTACCGACCGGTAGCCTATTAATCGGTTAACTATTCACCGCTAATACACGGTCGGTAAAGTGTTAATTTCATGGAGAAGGAAGCTCGTTCGCTTCTATAGGTATATATACTTTTATTGCGAACTTTCTGAGGTTTGAAAAAGCTTCGGGGGGACAGAATCTTCCAAAAATTGATCAGAAGTCAATCAGAAGAGAGGATATCAATTGTTGCTTTTAAAACATTACGGGAAATTGATCGTGACTGAATTCTGAAATTAGTTGAATTAATTTCAATATTTTTTTGTGTTATTCTTTTTCATTTATTATCAAAACTTGCTCTATGCGCCACGGTTGGCGCCATCCCTGGCCTAAAACAATATTAGCCGAAATTTATGGATTTCATCTTTTCTTTTTTTTTTTTTTTCGTTTTTTTCTTTTTTACGTTGAATCATGTTGAACGTGCATATTTCATAATCCCTGGACTTTATTCTATTGTCGCTACAAGATTGTCAGAGAAGTACTATCGAAGGGCTGTTTGATGCTACCGCCTCTTTATATTTCGGCTTACAAAAGTGAGATAGCAGTGAATTTTCGTTCTTCGTAAATTTCATCCTTTGTAAATAATCACTTTGGTTTATCGCAGAAAGAAAGAAAGAAAAAAAAAGATCTTGTCCTTTATAAATAAAGGTTCGTAGGTCATTTTATTGCTGTTGTTGAGCAGCGAGTCAACATCGACAGGAATGATCGATCGATCGATCACAACAGTCGATCGCAGCAGCCGCGACATTCTGCGTTTCGTCGTTTGGGAAAAATGCGCGCGTAGCTGGGTGCAGGGAAGCGTGTCAACGCTCATAGAGAAGGTATCTGGGAACGCGGATCGAAAAGCAGTCCCACCTTGATCCACATCGGTGGAACGCAAACCTGCAGCGCGTTCGTGGAGGAAGTTTTACAAATGGCGTAAACGCGAATAAGCGACCTCACCGCGTAATCTCCTCGCTGCGGTTTGCACGTTGTTGCACGATATTTTCCGTCAAAGCGTGACCAAAGTCTTCCGTCCCTCCCGCGTAACGGAAGTTCGTATTCAATTTTCAAATCAGAGATTTCTCTCGTCCCTGCAGCGGAAAATTAAGCGGCGTGATCGCAGCCAGGTTTTTGTTCCTCTTCGTCGTTCGCCGATCATTTTTCCAAATGGCGCGGGGAGTGTGGAAGGGGGGAGGGAGAAAAAGCGACGTTCAGACAACTGGCAAATTGCCGACACTTTGCCAGCGGTCTGATTTTTCTCTCATTGTCACGTCGAGGATCGAAGAACCGAGAAAAGTTGGTTTTTCTAATCTACGATTATGTTTCAATACGTTCCTCTCTTTGCTCTTTGCACGTTCGTTTTTATGAATTTCTTGAACTTGACTCTCTGTGGGCGGAATTTTTTTCCACAATTGTGAAAAAAATTTATGCAAAAATTTATGCAAAATCAACAAACGTCAACGTACAAACGCACATACAAATGAATCTATCGGTTTCAACGAACACGTTTTGTAACTTTAACATAATGGCATACGACACTTGTGTGTGTATAAAAACTCAAGTATGGAATTCCATGAAACAATTTACGCTTACGGTGTTGAACGCAGACGCACGTTGCATTTCATTTTTGAAATAATCCCTTTATAAAAATCAATGATTTACCGCTAAACTCATCGTCGCTGTTAATAATCGTCGTCGAGTAAACACTATTGGACGATCTTCGTTCAAATCGGAATCTAATAAAGAATCTTCGAATCTATCTACCGCTTATGCTCTTTTATTTTTATATGATTTTGTATTCATATTTTAGGCCTCTGATATAAAAATTTACTTGGAAAAACTTATGTAAAATACAGTTTCTTTCTAATTGTATAAACGAAAGGTTGTTTTGGCTTCATACACCATTAAATTCGTCGTTAAAAGAAACATTAACTTAAGAAGCAAAAGAAACACAAGCGTTATCGCAAATACATTGAACTCTACACAATTATAGCTCATCGTGACTTGAGAAAGTCATACGAAAATAGTAATAAAATGATTGCTGATATGCAAAAAAGCAAGATTGCATCGATATGCAAACCGGGATCTATTACGTATGCTTTTTCTCGTTTAACAAGCACCGATAGAAGAAGAAATAATGACAATTGTGCAAGGTGGTTCTTTTACCTTCTATCTGTAGAGAACTTGCAAAAGCACTTTGACATTTCAGATTAGAACTGATAACCGTTACCAAGGATGTTATTGGTTACTAAGAAGACATTATGTAACGAGATGTAACACGCCACCTTGCGGAAAAGAATTAAATTATTTAATAAAACATCGATATATTGCTACGTATGTGACTTGAAAGTCCCACAGAGGCCCATAGAGAGCTAAAGGTGCCATTTAAAAAGTCATCCGAACTTTTGCTCACGCTCGAAATCTACGTAGATAGAATCTCACAATCAGACAGATTCGTCTCTTCTCTTCCTAAGAGAAATATCACATACTTTAAAAGACAAGATGTATCCACACTACCTCGTGGAAAAGAAATTATTCAATAAAACATCGACGTGTTAGCATGTGCGACTTGAAAGTCACACCGATCCATAGATTTATAAACATCACTTTAATCCTGTAACTTCCTGCTCGACTCAATTTCGCGATTCGATCTCTGTCAAAGAGAACGCGACCGATTGATTCTTTTTTTTTTTTTCTTTTTTATTAACTCGCGCGTATACGGCTCGAGGAAGAAGGGTAAAAAGGGAGGAGGAGGAGGAGGGAGAAGGTGGTCTCTTCTCTCTCTAAGATTACATGTTCTAAAAGACAGTTGCAAAGTGAATCCAACTTCACTATCGTCGTTTCACATAGTCGTTCCGTGTTAGGGAACATAAAGATAAAAATGTCTCGGCCGATAAAACTCGTAGTTTTACACGCTCGAATAATATTACACAAAATATAAATCTGGTTTCGAAGGGGCGTGCGAAGAGGAGGGAAAGCGGACAGAACTGAACGTAATAGCACGGCGTAGCTCTGTAATTATTTCATCGTATCGTTCTCCGTCCAGAACCGCTTTTCCCGCTTGCGAATAGAATACTCGCGCGGCGGATACCGTATGATTTTCTGCAGTCACAGCCGTGGAACCTTGGACGGCTATTAGCAATTGACGATTAATGTACCGTCATTCATATTTGTATTACGTCGTCATCCGAGATCTAGCTTTCCCCGCGAGCTCTCACGTATCAACGAATGATTCCCTCCATGCCTGCTGCAACGATTTCGTCGAGCGTGCTTCTCGCGCTTTATCGCGAGCAATGAATTTACTTGTTTGTTTGTTCACATCTCGGGGCAAAAGTCTCTCTTTTTCGTTCTCCTCCATCTGTTTTACGAGTCTGTACCTGTATGACGTGGCACGCATCATGCTCACACTGTAAATTGATCCACCCACGAAGAAAGAGAAAACACGTTCGCGCGTATTTTCGTTATGTGTAAAAAAAAAAAAAAGAGAGAAAGAAAGAAAGAAAAAGAAAGAAGAAAATTGATGCGTACGAATGCGTACCGGATCGAGGAGAAAAACACTTGGACGACCTGTTTGTCGGGAGACGGAGCCAACTGGTGGTAAAACGGAGTCGACGGAAATGTCATTGCCACGCTTCGTTGCGACAGAGGGAAGAGCAGCCGGGATTCTATTTTTTCTTTTTTTCTTTCTTTTTTTTTTTTCTTTTTTCACGAAGAAAGGAACGACGGAGTAGGATCGCGAAGGGGAAAAAAGAGGAATCCAGCAGCCACATGGCGCTATGCAAACCCCATCGTCGTAAACTGTCAGCGATACGGCTTGTGTCCTGTTAGCGATGAGGAGCCTCCTTCCTCTCCTCTTTTTCTGCCCCTACTTACGTCTTCTTGCGCCGTTCCCCTCGTCGTTTTTTTCCCGCCGTCGGCTTTTCGAACGAGCTTCACGTACGATATGGAGAGGAGACATCTGTCCGCCAAACTCGCGCGGTTGACCCGGTCACTTTGAAACTTTTTCAACAACTTCGGCGCTGTTAACGCTAGAACTGCATCAGAGTGCATGTTCAAAAGAATTCTAAACTAAATCTTTCGTGAAATTATGCAGACATAAGCTACCACGAAGCTTTTCTATCTTTTCACATTAATGTCTGTAATAGTAGAAATTTTATACTTCGGTCGCATTACCTCGACGAAATTGCAATTGAAACGATTTATTAGGGAAGATTATATTCCCTTTTGTAAAGAAATTTGAGAGAAAGAAATGCAAAGGATTCTCAAACCTCGTGATTACTAGAAGAAACAAGGTTGCAACCTGAGGAGGACAATGAACGATGCTCGGTTTAACAAAGACTAAATGATCAATTCGTGCTATCGGACGAACTGCAAATCTTTCGAATAGACGTCGATTTTATAACTATCCTTTGCACTCCAAAACAGAGGATAGTTCTGCAGAGAGATATTTCTCACCTGCGAATGCTTGCACGATCGTCTCGTTACTAGCGGTAAGCAGTTAGGTTTCGACCTAATTGGTCTTTAACCCTTAATGGTCCGGAAGTATTTCAAGTTTACTTCCCACCAGGTCCAAGCTATTTTTCATACGAAGAGGAAAAGTATTGAATTGTATCCGAGGTGGAATGTCATCAATTTCTGTAACAATTTTTCCACTCGGTATTTTCATCAGCAGTATCATGTTCATCTTCTTCATCCTCGCTGTAACTTATATTTCGAATTTTTCTTCTTTTTGTAGAAACTACTTCGCTATCACTATCATTATAGTCTGAAAACGTAATGCTTTTCAGATTTTCATTTTCATCGATAGAAATACCGAATTGAAACTCGTCGTCACTACTGCTAATATCATTGAAATTATCGTTATCATCGTGTATTATTCTTTCAGAGTTTCCGGTCATATTTTACGGTTTTATCAACAAAATAAAGTATAATAAACTAACTCTGTGCAAAAGAACTCCAATAACGCGTACGTTCTTTTGAAAAATCGAAACAAGACTGACTTTGCACGCGAAGAGCACAAAAATGCACGTACACGAAAACGGTAAAAGATAACAGAACATAGAACATAACAAGCGAAAACAAATTCACAGAAACGACATGGCACGATACTTAACGCGTTAATAGTGTAGAGATATAATTTAGATGATTTATTATATTAAATAATAAAGAAAACGGAGACAAAGCAACGAATGATAAATACAAGATAGACAACTGAAACAACAATAATTCGAATAAACTTAAACGACACAATTAATATACAACACAAATTACTCTTTTGGCCACACTCATTCAACACTCTTTTTCGACTCTCTCCTCACACGCACGACTTTCTTCTTTTTTTAAAAAGAAAAACGCTCAGTGCCAACGCTGTGCCTCTCACATCACATTCGTACTTTTCATTCACGCATCTTCAGCAAACAGGCCATCTATTAAAAGTAAAAATAACTAAATATATAACTATACACAATAATTTCGATACTACAGTAAAAGTTCCATGCCGCTTATATGGCGGCATTGGTCCGTTAATGGTTAAAAGTCATTTCGCCTACGATTTTTCATCGTCCGCGCTCGTTCTCTGATTCAAAACTCAAATCGATCGAAAATTCTTTCTTCTTCAGTTTTCCTTCTTCCTTCGTCGCCTGATCGTCGTGTAATTCTCCGGAATTCGTCGCACAAACGCAGCGAAGCTTTTACATCAACGTATCTCGGACTATCTCGATTTTCACACGAAAATTTCTCTTTCTCACGTCTATATCGGTCGCGTTGCCTCGAACGGAGCCTGCGCGTCCATTCACAGTCGCGACGCGCTCTCAGAATGTTAAACTTAACGACGTATCATGAGCCCATTAGCTTATCAATGAGCAACCCCTTGAGCCCATGGGGGAGTACGAAAATAAACCCGTGGAACCCCGTGAGAATTCAGCCACCTTTCTCCGCTCTCTTTTTGTGTCGGATTTTGTCGTTCTCTCGCATACCTTCTCACACTTTAGATCGCGTTAAAAGCGTGCAAGCTTGCGTTGCACATGGCACGCCGATCGACGCCGACGACAAGGACAAGCGATAAAAACGTAAACGCTCGAGAAAAAAAAAAACCGTGTGTAACGCGGTTGTCTGATCTTCGAAAGCGGCCGGTGTGTTTGTTGGTAAAACAAACGATACTGCAGAGTATATCTCCTTAGATACTCTTTATACGGAGAGTCTCTCAACATCTTTTGTCTCAGAAAGATTTTTCGTGAGAATTTACGGGAATCGTTGTGTAACTGGGTGAAGAAGTCGTGAGAGTGTTCGATACACAACAGGGTGTGCTGCTTCGCTGACTATTTAAAAATTTTAGAAGCGTGATCTATGAACGAAAACAAAAAAAAAAGATGTGTAAAGCTTGTTCAACGTTGCAGTGAGTTCGAAGTATTTCGACGATGTAGAAGGATTTCATTTTGAAATTATAGAATTGAAAAATTTTCAACGACAAAAAGTAAACACGATCTTACGTCAATTTGGAAGCTGAAATCAACTTTGGACTTGGCCACTCGATTGGTTATTCAACAGAATTTGCTTTTTCGAAAGAACATCGCGCTGTCACGTTTGCAGAAAGTATAATCAAAGACTTGTACTTTACAATTTCACGAAACTGTTTATTAGAACTGGGCAAGACTTTCCACTTGATAACATAATTCCTGACATAAAAATATTGCAATTCTGCCTCTCTGTCAGCCCTGATTGATCGACTTTAAACTACACTCGTTGGGGTATAGTTAAGAATGATACTTTACAGATTCACAAAACTATTTATTAAGACTCCATTTTAGATACAAAAATATTATAATAATAGCTTGTGCTTGCTGCAGTGTTAACCCTATATCGCATGAATTTTTATGACGAGAAAAATATATATGGCTGTTGGTTTACTTAAAAATGAGTGTGGTCATGAAATAAATAATAAAATTTTCATTAGAAAATGTTATTTATTGCATTTTATGACTGTTGGCAAACAACTACCAATAAATTGTCTACTTAATTTATTATAGAAACATTTGAAATTCCCCAATTGGGAACGGAATGCAATAGAGGGCTAAGATACCAGAAATGGTGTGAGGTTTGAAAGATACCTAAGGCTATGTATCTTTTGACAGCTTGAAATTCATTCGTTGCTACGACAAACGCGAACGTCAGGAAATATATAACAAAGAAGTAACTTCGTTCGTATATAAGAAAAAGAATGTTCGTGTCAAAGGACAAAGGAGAAACTTCTCTCGTCGTGCAATTGGAATTGTTTCAGTATTTTAATCTTCCATTGCATGAATTTTTATGACGAGTTGAAAGAAATATATATATATGGCTGTTGGTCTACTTAAAAACGAGTGTGATCATGAAATGAATAATAAAATTTTATTATGAAAATGTTACTTATCACATTTTGACTGTTCCTGTATGGGAACTAATAAATTGTCTACTTAATTTACTACAGAACATTTGAACATTTAAGTCCCCAATTGGGAACGGAATGTAATAGAGGGTTAAACTACTTCTGTCTGCAGGCCGTTTCCGTTGTATATCCTTTCCTTGCATATCCTTTCCTGTCAGAGTACCTTAGCACGACTCGTGCATGACTGATTGCTAACAACGAATTCCTAGTAACGCTCGATCTCGTGTACTTTCTACACGAGGGTGTGCCATTTCCACGAGGCCGTTCTAGATCCGACGCTTTATCTTCCCTCCTCCGTGTTATCTTCGTAACCGGGTGTAATATTTGAGCAGGCTCCACGCGACTTGCTCGCGCGATCCGTCAGTTTCCCAGTTTCGCGAGCACGTACGTGCATAGATGGCTAGGTGCGTGCATGGTTTTCTCGTTGCAGCTGCACGAGAGGGTCGCGTCGGGTTCCGGAGCTGCGGTCATCCGCCACATCGCCGCAAGTCGCGTGTTAAAAACGTCGCGTCGCCCTGTAGAATAATATACGGGCATTTCTTTTTACATATTTTTCCTTTTTTTTCTCTTTTCTTCCCCCCCCCCTCTCTCTCTCTCCTTTTCTCCGCGATGTTGTCGCCGAGGTCGCGTTTACGATCGACGACCGCGAACGGGCCAGCGAACGAGTGTTACGTTTCAAAAACCGCAGTGGGCACACCGACACGGTCGTTCCACGCTCGCATGGGAACACGTCGTTTCATTCTTCCTTTCCCTCTGTTTGGATTCCATTCGATCCGCCAGGCCCTCGCAAAAATTACCGCGGTAATCCTCCCCCCGCCCTCCCGAGTTGCCATCTCGCCTCGAAAGATATTCCAGGAAAAGGGACTCCTCTCCTCGAAACGCCAGCCTTTATTCCATCGGCGTACGTACACTTTTGTACATTTGCAAGATACCACCTGACACTCGAATCGAGGCAATTAGGAAAGAATTGATCATTTTCAATTGGCAAATTTGATACTTGGTACTTGAAATATTTCACCGAAGTACGAAGACGAAATTCGACTTTGATCCGTTGCACAGTCGATCAAAAATTCGATTTATGACGGAACGCGTCGATCAGTTGACGAAGAAGCTGTGCCTCGAACAACAAATTCAAACAGGAAAGTCGGGAATGGGGGACGGTGGTAGCTTCTAATTAGAAGCTAACGAGGGCGATCATCGGCGCTCGAAGTAATCGGATATATGTTCGGGCAAATAATGGTTTTCCTCCAGCTTCGTGTGTTTATGGAGCGGCAGCCTCCCCTGCGGAAAACAAGCAGCTCCCGAACCCGCAGTCACATTATCCACGTGGGAAGCTTTACCACTTTCTCATTCATAGAGAACCACTTCGCTGCGTTATCCTTCTTCAACCGAGCACTTGATTGTCTCCGACGTGAATGCAGAATGGTCATCGATCTCGTCAACAGACGAGAAATCGGACGCCTGCTCTTTTGTTCGTCCCTGTACGCCCTCGAACGAATCGATGATCGATGAAGAGACGCACGCCCGGGATTTTCAAGCATCCGTTTCTTCTTAACACGTTGTTGACCGGTCACGAGTTAACTCGTGTTTGCACTGTTAGCTATTTTAATTTTTCACACTCAGGCTAATGCGAGATATTGTGAAATACTTATTCGTTGTGTTCACTTTATGAGAAAAAGAAAAAATTTTATCGATATTCAGGTTTTTATCGCGATTTTGGTGCGAAACCTACGAAAATTCTAATCGTGACAGGTGAAGAACTTTTCAATGAATTATATGCAAACAGATTTATCTTATTGTTCGAGTGATTTTTGTAGAAATTGATAGTTCATCGGAAGACAGCTATATCAGACCTCCAAAATGGCAAATTTGCAAGACCTGTTGTGTACCGTTACAGTTTATCATAATACAGTTTATCACACCAAAAAGAATTACTAAAATATATTACACGTGTAAAGTATAATATATATAAGATATATGCAGATTTATTTCAATTCATTCTGTATAAATAAAGTATATCGAAGTTTATTTAGATTGTTTCACTTTCATACTCAAATACGAAATGATGATAGCTTGTGCGTAAAATTTCCGGTCAACAATTTGTTAACACTATCTCTGACACGAAAGTTGATCCGATTACCCTTTGTGAATGATCCTCGTGCGTTTGAAATTCCTGGTTCTAACTTTATTTAATTCACCCTAATAATACGAGAAAGGTCAAGCAACCCTCGATCTAATTATGAGCTACGTACGTATGTTCTTTTTTAATTTTCTGCCAGTTTCGTTTCACGCGAGAACATAATTACGATCTTTTGACGATTTCCACTTGATTGTTAATTTCCAAGGAATAATATGCAGGATGATTTCGCGAGAAAAGACAACTCGAAAAAAGAAAGAGAAACAAATTTTCTCGTTCGACACTTCGTTTCCGAGAGAATCAGCTCTTTTTTGTCTAGCATTTTTATTTTATGGAGTCACATCAGGATACAAGCATTGACCAATTAAGAGATTAGATCAATTATATTTAATATAATAAAGGAGTAGAATGATAATCATAGAAACTTGATAAAAGCGCACAACCGTGTATCGAATGTGACGAAGAACGTCTCCAAGAATTTTTAAAGTAAATCAAAAAGATTTCAACACATATTTATAAACAACAAGCATTGACGGCAGTGTTAGATTGATAAGCCTCACTCAAATGTATCATATTTTAGAGTTGATTTCGTCGAAAACGAAGCTTTCCTCGGACGAGAAAATTTTATTTTCTCCCTTTTTCACTTATTCCTTCTCGTAGAGTCACTCTGTACCCGATTACGAATCACCCTGTATATCCAGCACGAGGTATATTTGGAAAAATCTGTCGTTGAATTGATTTGACCGACGGACGAGAAAATTTTGTGCTCTTTTTTTCCATTTATTCCTTCATGTATGTATATTCGATTACGAACCAGGGCTGGCTAAACTTTCGTACTCCACGTGTCGACATTTTCTCAAATGAGCTTCGATGCGCCAAATTATTTTAACAACAAAAACGCATTTAAAAACTAGTACATTAAGAAGAACATTAAAAAGAGACAAAATAATTATTCTAATGAATAATAATAATAATAATGCCTTACTCTAACACTTACTCTTGTTCTAAACAACTTGCTGTGTGCGCCACCTCTATTTGAGTAAATTTGGAGAAACCTGTCGTTGAATTACAAATATCATCCGTGACAACAGGTGAGCGAGGTGAAAGACGCGTCTACCCCGAAAGAGAGGAGAGGGTACGAATGATCGGGATTTAATTAACACGCAAACGCAGTGGCGATTGCTCAATCAAGGGCTATCAACCGGCGGGGTTGCGGGCGTCCAGTCACGATCCGATCGCGACATCTTTCGATTCCCTTGGATTCTTATCTCGTTTCTTAATTGATCGCGTCCGTTGACCCTTAATTATTCGACGATCCTGCGCCATCGGACGGGTTGACCCTCGGCCCAGCGACGATTCCGAAGCATTGCGACTCGCCTCCTACACCTTGCCGCCGCGCTCGGAGAAACGGTTCGTTCGTTCGCTCGCTCGCTCGCTCGCTTGGCTCGGCCGCTTGGCTGGCTTTCTGTCGGTGCGAGCGCGCTCCCGCTCTTAATGGATGCTAATTCGACTACCGTATTGCGGTGCCGTTTCTTAATTAGCGGTCCTCACGAGCGCCGGCTACGATCAGTGTCCCGAGCTAATTACACGCTCCTAGATCCTCCGGTTACTGCCATCCTCAAGGGGATCCTCTCCCCCCCCCCTCGCTTTTTCCACCACTCGTCGTTCTCCGGTCGCGACGTTTTTCTCTCTGCCATTCTCGAGACGCTATTCGGCGTTGGTCCAACAGTCTCGAACAGAGAAAGAGAGAGGAGAGTTTTTTCGAGGGGCCAAAGGAGCTTCTCTCTCGCTATTCGCAAGAAAAAAAAGAGGAAAAGAGAGAGAAAGAGAGTCAGTCCATTAACATTCGGCGCGGCAAATTACAAGCCGAGACACTAATGGACCCAGCACGGGCGGTCCTCCGTCCATTGATGGTGGGTGGTGATGGTGATGGCGATGCTGATGGTGTGGTGGTGCTTGGTGGCAGTCGTAATGCTGATGTCGGTACCTGGACCCCTCTCTTTCTCTCTCTTTCTCTTTCTATTTCTCTCTCTTTCTTCTCCTCTCTATCATTTCGCGGCGGGGCCAGGTTGAAGATGAGTTTTCGTGATACCGCGGTCGTCCTCGGTCTTCCTCGAAAAAGCACGCGACAGAGCTCCGACAGATTCCACACCCCCGTGCTCTCCGAGTTGCTCTTTATTTCTTCCAGCTCCTTTCGTTTTCTTTCTTTCTTTTTTCTTTTTTTCTTCTTTTCTTCTTTTTTCTCTTTCTTCTCGAGTTTTGAACGAAGGTTGGACGTTCGCGAAACGGCCGTTTCGTTTTAAAAAGAGTCCGAGACTCTCGGACTCGGCGCGAGCGAGATTCTCGATGGCAGCCTGTTGTAGCGACTTCGTTGTAGCGAAGCATTAATTCACGAGCCGGCGTAATTTATTCGCCGGAATATCAAATGAGCGACTGCGCGCACGATTTTCGCGGCTTTGATCGAGACCTGGCCCGCCTTCGGAAATCGAAAGCCGAGAGACACTCTCTGGCAAGATCCACCGGATCGCCTCTCTCCGTTCGTTCGAGATCGGACCAATCACGCGCGACTTTCCCGCGCTCGCTTTCGATATTCGTGTCAATCTCCCGGCGAGATGAGAAATCACGAGGGGAGCGAACTCGTTCGAAGGTTCTTTTTCTTTTCTTTTTTTCTTTCTTTATTTTTCAACGAGCGCTTCCCTTGTCGGTTCGCGCGAGAAGATAAATATGCAAGGACACTCTCGAGATCGAGAGTCGTCTCGAGCGAAGGAGTGGCCGCGCCGATCGTGTTTACCCGCCGAGAGGATAGAATGTAGGTCGGTAATGCTACTAGCGATGCATCGGCGATCTTTGAGCGATCGATCGGGTCCAGTGACGAAAAATTAGCGTCGTTTCGCCGAAACGCGCCGTCCATCTGCTGCCGCCGAGCGTAATTGGCCGTGTTGTCCAGCGGCGGCTGGAAAAACTGGCGTGTTGCGGTGCAGCGGCCGACGTAAAAAGCAACGATATCGGGAGCGAACGAGCGGTTAGTGCGAGCGACCAAGCGTGTTGTTGTTGCTGGCTTACGAGCCATCGATGCAACAGCTGGCTCGTCTACTCCGTCGCCTCGCGTCTTTCCATCGCGTTCCTCTTCGCGATCCCCCGGAGCTTCTTGCGCTTCTGCTTTTTACCCCTCCCCCTCCCCCTCCTTTCCCCGCCACCCAGTAATTCGAGCTCGTGCCAAAAGAAGTCGGGGAATTTGCCGCGGCCAAACGCGCTCGAATTTGATGGTTCCGCTCCCAAATCCGACCGTCCAGCGAGGGGACGTCGTTACCTTTATTTGTCCTTCGCCGTTTCTTATTAACCTCCTTCCTGGTCACGTTCTCTTTGCCTTTACTCCCTCGGTTTCGCTGCTCGGTTTCTTCTCTTTCTTTCTTTCTTTCTTTCTTCTTTTCTTCTCGTGCGAAACGTGGACGTTGGACATTGGCCCAACGAAATTCACTCCGTCTCCGGGACCAATTTTTTTCCCTATCCAACTCCCACTCGGGCGAGTTTACTCTTTCCTCCCCCCTCCCCTTCAAAAAAAAGAACGGAAAGTCAAAGAAAAAAAAAAAAAAAAAAGAAAAGAAAATTAATGAAACTGACGACACAAATTTCTTACCGTTTCCGCCAGAAAGTGACAATCTCGTTTCGGTCGGTCACGATTTCAGTGATTGTGTCGCGGAGACGCAATCGGCAGGCAGGATCTATCCGGGCGGGATCCTCAATTTGCGACGCCGCGGCTCGTTTTCCGTTCGTCCGCGACTGGCGATGTTATTACGGTCTAAAGTGGACGAGTCGTAATGACACCGGAGGCCGCCATTTTAGTGCTAAGTGCCGCGCATTATCGGCTCAGAGGATGAGGCTAGAGTCTCTTTCGTACTTTTTCCTCCTTTTCTCTTTCTCTCTCTCTCTCTCTCTCTCTCTTTTTGTTTTTCTTTCTTCTTATCCTCTCGGTTCCTTGTTTCCCCATTTGTCGTCCGCGCGGATCGGCGCCGCGCTCGCTCGCCGTATTTCCGAGCCGGAGAGCCGAGGCTGCAAACGACGTTCATCGTTTTATCCGATTGCTCGCTCTTTAAGGCCGGAAATTCGATTACGGTACCCGCGAAGCGTTTCTAAGAAACGGCCCAAAGAAACAAAGTGATTTAGAATAAACGAGCAAACGATGCGAAAAGCCACGTGTTCGTTTCGGATGCAAAACGTGTACGTCGGATCGGACGGCAGAAAATTTGTTCAATCTCCGTTTGGAAAACTCGTTCCTACGACTTCTTTCATTTCCTTCGTTTTCTTTCAACGTCAGTCTCGCCTCTCGCTGATGCAACTTTCCTTTCGAAAAGTGTGAATCAATTGACAATGTCGTTGCGTTTCCTCGAACAGAAATTTCAATCTTTTCTTTTACCAATTGAACGTCACTCTCCCGAAAGAGAGAAAGAGAAAGAGAAAGAGAGAGAGAAGGTGGACGGTTTACGAGGCAATTTTGAACGAGCGATCCGTTAATTTCCACACGAAATTCGCATAAAATTCGCGGAAATCGTGGCTTGCCACGAAACGACAACGCGTCTTGTTAATTGCCTGCGAACAACCTTTCCACGATCGTGATAAAATTTTTATTGCGCCCGGGTCGGATGTTCGCCGAATTCTTTCGCCGAACAACGCGACGATAAAAACACTCTGGCGGGAGGGGCGAAGGGGGAGAAATTCGTTGCTTCGTTTTATGAGAATTAAATCGCATCGAGAAACGTGAAACTTGCAAATTTTTTCGTATTTCGAAAGAAGTTCTGTCGCGCAGAAGTTTTGTGCACAGGTAATTTCTTTTGTTCTCGGAGCACAGGTAATTTCTTTATTTTAAATAATAATGGGTCATTGTAGAGGGGAAACTTCAATCTTATGGTAAGTTTGTTCCCCGAAAAGAACTTCTCGTATTTAGAAAATTTTCCAAAAGAACAGAAAGATTGAGAAGATCCCTGTGAAAATAGAAACATTCAGCCGATTTTCTAATTATTTTCCAATTTCTTTTTCTCTAACGAACTCTTTTCACAACAGTTTGAAATGATTTTTCCACTCCAGTGTGTATTTGCCCTTTGATAAATTTGCTCTTTACTTTCCGCGTACGAAATGCGTTCGTTGATGAACGCGGCGAGAATATTCAGCAAATATTGTTCCGTTTAATTAATCGTGTGAATAGGAGGCGAGAACTAGGAAGAGAGCACGGAAATTGGCATGGAACCAGCGCGCGGTTTACACTCCCACGTAGCGGGATCGGCATGATTCATCGGCGTTGTCTCAATTGTCTTATTATCGCCGAGTGAAAGTAGGCAGAAAATTTCGTTATATCGTTTCGCATTATTTTCACGAGGCCCACCTGTCGTCGCCCGAAATTCCTCCCGTTCTTTGTTCAAAAGATTTTCTAACCACCGTGTTTTACCGGCCAATTAGAACCCATCTACGAGGCATCATAACGCGTTAGATCCCAGAAATAAGTTCATATGCCACGTGTTGTTTGACTTATTAGTTAACGCTTGTATAATATATCCTTCCGTAGACTTTGCCACTTGCCGCTTGAACGTGTTAATTTTAAACCATCATATTCAGTTTGTGATCCGATCTTCAAATATGTCTTCAAATACGATCTAAAATATTTAATTTGTTTGATATTTCATTTAATATTCATTTCGTTATTAAATAGTTTATTTATTTTTTTATTTATTTCGTTGAAATAATATCGAACGGCGTTGCGTTTCCGGAGAAGTTTGTGGTCTCCAACAGTCTTCGACGATTGATCAATACGAGTAACTTTGCTCGACTAGTGAAACCGCAGAATATTTCAATTTTGAACACTTTTTGTGGTCGAAAACTGTGACGATTAACTGGCGTTAATTCGGAACGAATCACTCCGCGCTTGAAAAGAATTGTGCACTGAAACCTCTGGTCCATCTAGCTACAATTTCAATAAAATTGAATTCGAATATTTTTCCCTGTACTGTCTGTACGCACACTGTTACGTAAAATTTTAATTTTCTACCTATTTTATTATTTCTATTTCGCGTTCGAACATTGCGCTCCAAGCAAGTAAATCGATTTTCCTTTTGCAACCTTTGATTATTACGTATACGCTTTGTTGTCTATCTATGCTGTACGCGCCGTATCGAATCCAATATCGACCGCGAATGAGAGTCTTCGAGAATACGTCGAGACTACTTCGTTGCGGAATTAGTTACGAGCAATTTACATGGAAACAGGCTGGTTCGCAATGGAAGGGCAATCTGCGAAACGCGCCTCGCAGGTACATTCTTAGAAATGTTTGACAATTGGAAAAATGTAAAAATCAGTTAGAATTGCCTTTCATTGTCTTGTTCATCTTCGAAGACTTAGATTAGAAATCTTTAACAATTGATAAGTTTAAAAATCAGCTCGAACTGTATTTGTTCGTCTCGTTTATTTTTGATGATTCGATGAGAAAAATCTTTGGAAAAATTGGAAAATTTAAAAATCAGTTGGAATTGTCTTTCATTGTCTTCTTCATCTTCGAACACTTGATTAGAAATCTTTAATTGGTAAATTTAAAAATCAGCTCGAACTGTATTTGTTCCTCTCGTATATTTTTGATGATTTGATCAGAAAAATCTTTGGAAAAGTTGGAAAATTTAAAAATCAGTTGGAATTGTCTTTCATTGTCTTGTTCATCTTCGAAGACTTAGATTAGAAATCTTTAACAACTGGTAAATTTAAAAATCAGCTCGAACTGTATTTGTTCGTCTCGTTTATTTTTGATGATTCGATGAGAAAAATCTTTGGAAAAATTGGAAAATTTAAAAATCAGTTGGAATTGTCTTGTTCAACTTCGAAGACTTGATTAGAAATCTTTAACAATTGGTAAATTCTAAAATCAGCTCGAACTGTCTCGTTTATTTTTGATGCTTCGATCAGAAATAAAATCTTTGGAAAAATTGGAAAGTCTGAAAATCCGAAAGCCAGTTCTCGTCACTTCGGTGAATAACCCCATAGTCAGAAAATAGAAAAGAAAAATAAACAAACAAATATCGAATCCAATATCGACCGAGCGAATGAGAGTCTCTTCGAGGATACGTCGAGACTGTTTTGTTGCGGAATTAGTTACGAGCAATTTACATGGAAACAGTCAGGTTGGCAATGGAAGGGCCGGGCAATCTGCGAAACGCGCCTCGTTGCATCCGCAGCAGATACATCGTGCAGCGTGTCTCGATCTCGTGTGCACGCCGATCGATTTATCAGGCTTCGGGGGCCCGCGAGCGACCGTCCGGCAACTGACAATAACGAACGATGATTGAAATCGGACGAGTTGCCTTCTCCACTTCACCGTGTGTATTCGCGTATTCCTGTAACGCGAACAAAAAAGCATCGAACGAGTCTTCGTCGCTCGTGAAGAACAGATTGCCAAGCTGCATGCATAGCTATAGTGCCGTTTTGCAAATTGTGATACAACAATCGCGAATTATTCGTCGAATCGTGAGAATGACGCGACGCGTTCGCCAGAGACGAGTTATTGTAAAAATGTTTCTCGTGGTGTCTTTTCTTTTTTTTTTTTTTTCTTTTTCCCTCTTCCTAAGTTTTGTGGATAGAGCGAAGTTCTTTGATATTCGTCAATGAGTTTTACGGCTGCCGGTCCTAATAAATTCCTTTGGGAGAAAGGATTGACCGAAGTGCGAACTCCTACGAAACTCGTTTCAATTTTTACTCGTGCGAGAATTTCTTCTTTCGATTTATTTTTTGCTTTCGTAGCAACCACCCTCTGTGTCTCTGGTCTATTACTAGTTGTTCACGCGATGACTCTGTATACAGGTTTTGCACAGTTCCAAATTAACCCTTTCACAGGCTACATTCACCTTTTTGCACTGTAAATTTTTATGTAAATCAAATTCTTGCGGATGACTCAATGATGAAGCAATACGCTTTGTAATTTCTGCCACCACACTCTTCAATGACGAGAAAGTTTTAGAAATTAAATTCTGTGTAAAAAATATTTTCCCATCATCCTTCAAACGATGAACATTTAGTGGACATTATTAATCATTCTGTCGCTCCTACAAATTGTCATAATTATCATACGAATATGTATATAAAATTATATTAGGATCGTTTTTTGATACTGTTCAAAATTTTATTTTATTTAAGAGCCAGTACAGTTCTAATCAATAATATAATTCAACAACAAGTCCGCTAAATGTCGTTATATTTAATTAAAATATAGGTCATGTCGTATATGGTAAATTATTGTTGCTGGACGGCAACAATGTCTATGAAATTTAAAGAAAACATCACTTACAGGTAGGCCTTGATGGATCAATTTACACGCGTGTACAAACTTTTGGCACTAAATAAGTATCGTTGCATTGATCTCACATCATTTTATGTTATTTTCTTTTGAAATTACTTAATTACGCCAGACTTTATTTCCATCGCGATGGCTCGAGAAAACAAATTTGTAGGGAAAATTCGACTTGCAAAAAAGGAGAATACGCTCTTTTGCAAAATAGCGCACGAAGGTATATCGCGAAATCTGTTTTCGTTCAAAGACAGACGCGCCGATTTTCGTGCAGAAATCGTGCAGATCAGTTCTCAGATCTCGACTCTTTCTTGCGTCGTGTACGTCCGCACCTTGCCCGCCATTTTTGCGTAAAACGTGACGTAGAACTGTATCGACGACAGTGTTCGATCGAGTATTATGCCTCCGCCATAATTCACTGTTACCGGTTGCAGGCTTAGCAACGACAGATCGGCACATCGGTACGCGGCATTCCGCTCCAGTGTTTACAGAGTGACGTCGAGTCGTCCGGTGGTGATCCGAGGCTGATCCCGCGCGGCAAATACAAGTCGTCCTTCCGTTCTTCCGTCGGCTCGCGACTTTCTTGCCGCGGTCGATCGATCCTTATGGACCGGACCGCGATAGATCGCCACATATAGAAACCCGAACAGGGGAATCCGGGAGAAACTGCTGCTCCGTCGTGGAAGCTCGACGACACCTGGCTCACGCGGTGCTTTCAAGCTTTCAAGCAATTCCTTCCTTGCTTCCAGTTACTTTTTCTTTCGTTCGTTGTCCCCTTGTTATTTGTCCCCTTTCGCCGGAAAAATGAGAGAGGAATCGTTGTGCAAGTGATTAAATATTTGCGGTCGAGAGAGAGAGAGAGAGAGAGAGGACGAAAGGAACGCGGTGGTATTTGATGAAAAGTCGGCGATCTCCAGAGGCGGGGACAGCTCGATGATTACGTCGTTGCGAAAGAATCTTGATTAGCGGTCTCGAGGGGAAATCGCTCTGGTGGAAATCGCCGGCTTCGATTTTCGTGAAAATGCTGGAAATGCCCCGAGTGATATTTCGAATGTTTGCGAGTCGACCAATGGTTCCATTATCGACGAGAAATGTATGACATTCGTAGCACTCCTTTGTCGAGTGCGACTCGATATTAGTTTTCTTTATCGCACTCGACATTTTTAAATTGCCGAAAAGAAAGAAAAAAGAAAGTAACAGTGCAAGGTACAACAAAAAGTTACAAGGTACAACACAAGCTTCTGTTTTATTAAAAATCACTCGAGCACCTGTATATGAAATTCCACAGAAGATTTTAATCATTTTGATAATTCTAAGTGTTAACCCATTGACTGCCAGGCAAATTTAGAGCGTCTTGCACTGGGAGGCAAAATTTTATTTTAAAGAAAACATGAAATTTTCCTAAATATAATAATACTAAGTTACAGATTTAGTATTGAAATGGCATTTACAGTAATTTTTATTGAAAAAAAAAAAAGAAACACTACGAGATAACTCGTAGCTGGCGCCACTGAATAAGATTCCTGTGCTGCCCGCCGCTTACGAGATAATTGTAACAAACAAAGACATTTTCTTTTATACCAATTGTAATCAATCTAAACTTGAAGCGCAAACTACGAGATATCTACGAGCAAGTTGAAGTATTGTATCAAACTGTTGTTAGTTTCAAGAGCGGAATTGAATATCACTTTGTCTATAGGCTGTCGAGCGAAACAACGAGCGAAAGGGAACGCGTTTTCGTTTAAATCATGGGACGCGTGTCCCACATACGGTTAATAAAATTACCGTCCGTTTTCATAGAGCAACGCGTACGCGATAGTATAATTACACAGTGTACTTGACACGATATCATAGCGAGACGACCACGATCGCGCCGCGGCTAGACGAACATTCTACTTTACCACTCGTCGTACCGAAACGACGAAATTTCAACGAAAATTTTGCTGAATCTTATTCGATCACGTGAAAAATAAAAAAAATGGCATCTGTTGTGAACCGGTCGGTTTAAAAATCTCAAAAGATAGACGCTGCAAGCTCTCGGTCGGTCAGTCATCCTTTGCAGTAGGCAAAGAAAAAAACCGAGAACAACAGGATTGTCTCTAAAACGACACGTCCCCTAGGAGGTAGACGAGGTTGTTCGAGTCTTCGATGGCACCGCGTGGCGCGTTCGTTACGTCCCTGAACGCTGGCTTAGAAGGGAATATTCACGGATAGAAGTCAATAAATTGCAACCGGTGGTGCTCAACGTCGGTCTGTTGGCTGCTGTTGGCTAGGCCGGATCGGCTCGAACCGGTAGTAGTCGAGAAGAAACTCGCTGCCGGCGAATAATGGCCGTGGAATCGTCGCTTCCGTTTATAGAGATACCGGCTGCGGGCTTCTAAGCGCTCGCATACGCGATATTCTCGACTGAAGGAGAAGAAGAAGAAGAAGAAGAAGAAGAAGAAGAAGAAGTCGCGAGAGTGGTTGCGTGAACCAACTTGGAACCAGCTGTGCACTCGACAATGAACGCCGCGCCGATCTTTAAGGTTCTTGTTTTTAACTCTCTGCGAGTGCTTGGTCGTCGTCGTTTACTCGGATTTTTATTCGTCCCGTCGAGGAAGAGCCTCCGGGAAACCTCGTTTCGCCGAGAGTTCCGTTCGAGCAAGATAGGGGCACGATTGTGGATAAAAATGGAAGTTTTACACGTTCGGCGATTCTTTACATGCTCTCTTCTTTTGGTAGTTTCTCTTCTTTCGCGGCTAGAGTGGATTTTTATTATCTCCTCGATGAGGCAAGCAGACGAGAGAATTGCCCGATCGATTGTTGTCGATGGTAAAATTGAACGTTGCAAGCATAAGTAAAAATTTTGTGGTGTTGCAGTGGCTCGAACAATGCTCCAAATGTTGCTGGAAACATTGGCATTACACCTTCACTTGTATTCTCGTTCTCGTAACTTTTGACAGCTCGTTTGAAGAAAACACTCTAAACATTGCGCCCTTCGTTCGCGATAGTTTGAGATTCATAGCCGACTAAAGCGAACGTGTAATTATAATTATAATAAATTCGCTTGATTCATCGTCTCGCGACTTGTCAAGGATTCAACTATTTCCGAGATTTTTTTCATTAATTTTTGTCTCTGGCAAGTTGTAACGTTATTTCTAAACGTTCATTCCCAAACGGGATATGTTTGTGATTGTAAACGTATTTTCGAAAGTTTGGAAACGTTATGTTACAGCGTTATCTATTATTTCGTTGTTCATTAAACAATGAGACAGAATAACGAGAAGAATAGAATTTTTCAACACCAATTGATAAATTCAATCAACGATAGGTACACGGCGGCTGAAACCTAAAAACCTGTTCGCGGATCGAAAGACGCAATGATGTTCAAAGTTTGTCGAAAGAATGTGAAAAATTACGTATAGAATACAAGCGCAACCAAGTTTTTACCAACATATTTGATCAATACGTGTGAGTGTACTCTGTGCGAGAATATTCTGGTTCGAAACGCGTGAAATAAAATCGACGAGTATCGGTATAATAAACCATTTGTTATAATTGCGAGATGCAAGTAAGCAAGGGCCGCGACACGGTTAACATAAAAAGCCGCGCGGATAACGGTATGCAAATCGACGTGAGTCAACGTAACACGGATATGTGTTTCACCTCGTTTGAATAAACGCGCGATTTCCCAGATCGATCGAACACGCATTCCACGCCACGTGGAAAAAAAAAAAGAAAACAAGAAAGAAACTCGCCTTGATTCCGTCACATTCTTCACGCAGCCGAGGTGAACGAGTCGCAGAATACTCGATAATTTGCTCCAATTTGCATTAGAGTGTCCTTAGAAAATATCATACCGAGGGAATATTCGATTCGATCGAGCTGTAGTAGAAGTTGGACGACGGTCTCGTCGTACAGTTCATTTTAGATAAATCAGTCGTTAGAAATTAATACTTTAACAAAATTACTAAGGAGATGTTTGTAAATAATTGTCAAGGATACGTAACAAATTGGCGAATATATAAATAGCAGTTAAAGGAAGAATTAATATACATTCTAAAGTCTACGGTCAAAAGTCTAAAGTTCACAATCTATAGTTATTATTAAATAAGTAATTAAAAGTGTATAAATGATTAATTACAATTTTATTGTTCATTTAAATATTGTCGATTAATAGCCATTAGTCGTCAGTCGTAATCGATCCATTAAATTCTGTATCATTCAAACATTGAAAATAAATTATAAAAGTTTCCTTTGTAATACGGTGATTTTATTATTTATCGATCATCGTACCTACAAAATGGAACAGCCGGTCGTGTCCGATCGAGGAGAGAAATTCTTCAGCGATCACGCAGGCGACCAATGGAGGCGCTAGTTACCCTTAAAAAGACACGTTCTCGCGACGTTCTTTCGATCGGCGGCTTCTCGAGAAACCTCGAGATGCCTGATCCATCAGGTATCACGCGCACAATGCGAGTGATTCTCGAACCGGCGATCGTTGGAAATCAGCGGAAAGAAATCAGCGTTCCTTTATAAAGAGGCGAGTTCGCCCGTCTCGACCTCGCCTTTTTCGATCGCGTCGCAGCCAATGACCCTGGTGGAAAGTAGTTTCCGACTCTCGGAAACCTACGTTCTCACTTTCTTTCCGGTCGCATCCTCCGACGCGAGCTACCAAACGACGAAAGAATGGAAATTCCGTTGGGGAAAGAAGGCTGCTTCTTCGCGCTTTTCGACGATAAGGCGTCGAAAAGTGGCTTCGAACTGTCTCTTTGCTTTCGTCTCGTTCGTCGAAGATTTGATCAGAAACGTGTAAAAATTGGGACACTTGCAGATTTATTTTCAAACGTTTGACTAGAAATATTTAAAAAAAAAAAACTGGGAAAATTTGAAAATCAGTTCTTTGCTTGTTTCGTGAATCTTCGAAGATTCGATCGGAAATCTTTGGAAAAATTGGACAAAATCTAAAAAGTCGAATTCGAGCTGTCTTTGTTTCTGTTTATTCGTTTCCGAAAGATTTGAAAAGATTGGAAAACTTGAGAAATCGAGGAGTCAGTTCTTCTTGGCGAATGACGACCCAAAGTCAGAAAATGAAAAAAATAAATAAATGAGAAGGGCAACGAAACGAAACCACCATTTCTCTCGCTCTTTCTCCAACTGATGGTCATTTTCACGCTGTTACAGATGCACGTCGAAGTACGTGGGGGAGTATTGCCAACATTTGAACCCGTGTCACACGGGGCCACGGTGCCAGAACGGCGGCTCGTGCAGGGTGAAGGAAAGTAGCGGGGGTGGCACGCCTTCGTTCGCCTGTTCCTGCCCTGTCGGATTCACCGCGAGCCTCTGCGAGATACCGATCGAGAACGCATGCGACTCATCGCCGTGTCTGAACGGTGCCACGTGCAATCTGAAATCGCTCCGTGAATACGTTTGCACCTGCGCCACTGGATACACAGGTAAGGCTCCGTTGAACACAGATTTCACTCTGTGTTCAAACTGTATTAACCTCTTGATCGCCGCATATTTTTTAGGACCGTGCATCAGATCGCCGCGTATTTTAAAGAATTTTAAGAAAAATGTGCTTTTACTCAAAATAAATAAATAAATATTTTATATATTAAATAAATAAATAAATAAATAAATAGATAAATAGATAGATAGATAAATAGATAGATAAATAGATAGATAAATAAATAGATAGATAAATAAATAAATAAATAATTTAAATATTAAATAATTTAAATATTTTTTACTTACATAATTGGTGAGCCACAGTCAATTAGGATATAATTTGCACAAAAAGGAAAAACACTTGATTTTCACTAGTATCAAATACTAAATATTAAAAAAATTAAAAAAGTTATACGCATGTGTGTAAAATTTGAAATGTTATAAATTTATCTAAATATGTCTAAAAAATACACACATATATATTATACACGATGAGACTAATATTTATTTATGGTGTGGTATGCTTTGAAGTAAATAGTTGGAATTTTACAGTTTTCGCACGCGAATTTTGTTTCTTCCCTTTTTCTTCGAATAAATCCAAAATCAAGGAAGAATATATATTTTTTTAGTAATAGAAAGTGATTCTATATGTCGCTGTTCAGAAATCGAAATTAATTTCGCTTTTATGCTGATGCTCGCACGGCGATCAAGAGGTTAATCCTCATAGCGCGTCTCAGTTAATCTGTACAATTCCGCGTTGCTGTTCATTTTTAGGATGTTTAAGCATCGGCAGGCGCTATTTCTTCTACGTTGAATCTATTTTATTTTATTTCGTAACATTGAAAATAACTATATAATATATAATTTCATTTATCATGTCTATTTTATTTTATTTCGAAACGTTGAAAGTATTTTCATATACATGTATCATTTTCCCCCTCTTTAGAATCAAGAATATTACATTACATTATATTACTTTTATCTTTATAATATATTGTAATTTATATTCAGTTGAATAACAGCAATTGACTCGCTTAGATTACCATTCGTGCTTCGATGATACACGGCATTCGAGTATACAGCAGTACGTTTGAATTTCAAGAAACAAACGCGAATTCAGCAATCCAAGGACGGTCTCGTTAATCTCGTTAAAGCGCGTTGCATGCTCAGAGATAACCAATGAATCATAGGATTTATGTTACACGGTGAACCAGGTGAACTATAATTACGCGGCAAAAGAAAAAAAAGGAAAAAGAAAAAAGAAAAAAAAATATCAGACTGCGATATTAAAAATCACCGTCCGTGAAGAATCAGGAGCGGCTCTCCTCTCCTCTCTTCTCTTCGGGCTCTGTTCGCGTGGGCGCTGATCGCGAGCCCGCAAGGTTGAATGAAACGATCGTGATCACGCGCCGGTTTGCATTGTCTCTCGCTCTCAATAGTTAATAGCTAACAGAAAGCTCGGGCGCGAGCCGAGAATAGACAGTCTCGAAGTGCCGATGTGTGTTGGCGGATTCGCATCGTCGTCCGGGAGAGACGAAGAGAAGCAGAGAGAGAGAGAGAGAGAGAGAGAGACAGAACGGGCGCGCGGTCGCGCTGAATCGTGGCTGAACGTCGACTATAAATCGATCAATTAGAGAGATAACCGAATCGGCTGCACTCGACGTGCCGGTAATCGACGTGCTCAAAGGCAGCCACTTGACTTTCAGCTTGTCGTCGTCTCCTCTGCGCGCGGGCGAAAGAATTTCGGCCCGCAATCCCGAATTTGTTCGGATCGCGGAAGTTTCGATGCCGAACCCGAACCGATAGTATTTTTTTTATACGGGCCGGCTGTTTACGCGAGGGCACGTGCTCTCTTGACAAATAAATCGGCGATTCAGCGTGAAGGGGAGACGGAGGGAGGGCAAGGAGAGCGGAGGACGAAAGAGAAGAGGAGGAGGAGAAGAAGGAAGAAATGGAGAAGTTTGTGCCAGCCGGATAATTAGCGGAGAGCAATACGGCATTTCGCTGCGGCGGTACCTTTGCGCCAGTGGTTCTCAGTTGTTTCGTCGATATCTGTCTTTCTTGCTGAAGACGAGTAAAGTTGGTCAAAGTAAAATTCAAAAAAAAAAAAAGACACGCGACATACTGTTTCAAAATTATTAGATAACAGCGAACACTGTTGGGAGAATTTAGAATTATTTTCGATAGATTTGATGGGAGCGATCGTCGTCTGGAAATATACAAATTTCCCGCTCTTTTTTTGCTCGACGATGGCGTCTCGTTCGACCTGAAATCGAAGAATCACTGGCTCCTAGCGGATACGTCGCGGAGGATGTCTTAGATTCAGAGGAACGAGCAGCGACTCTGCTAATTAGTTGCACTAATCGGCGACCTCCGAGAAGAGAAAAATGGACTTAGACCGGCTAGAGCGTAATAATCGCCATATGAAAATGACATCTCTCTTCTCGAAGGAAAATGGACACAAACCAGCACGAAAGCACGAACGATTTCTGTTTCTGTTTGCGTACGCTGTTCAAAGTAACGGGGACATCTTCCTTTCTTCCTTTCGCTCCCTTTTTATTCGTCACGCAATCTTTTCAGTAACAGCTGCCGAATTTTTGTTATTTATCTTGCCTGACACTTCCAAAATAGGATTTCTACGTTTCACATACACGTGAAACATTTTCGAAACCAGTAGAATTTAGTAACTAATCGAACTAGATAATATGTACATAAATGACTGAATAAATATTTAAAAGAATATCTAAATATACTGAGAATACTCTACTTTTACTCTTAGTTGTATAACTATACCTGTATTATTTGTCACCCAATAATCAAATTACGTACATAAACGACGGAATAATTTAAAAATATCTTTGAAAATATTGGAAATACTTTACTTTAATTGTGCAACTACGCGTCTACTATTTTTCGTCCAATAATCAAACTGATATAACCAATAATCAGATAACAGAATAAATATATATAAAAAGAAAAATATCAAAAAATATTGAACGTAGTTTGAATCGTTTGCTCGACGAGTTGAACGAATTCTTTTACGAGCAATGCAATGGTATGTTTGTTGTCAAGTGGCAAAGAAACCGGTCATCGATGCAGGACGATTTGTTGGCGATTCGATTTACACAGGCTGCATTTCAGCAGATTCAGATTCACGTTCGTGGCGTGTATACTATTTTATTCTTTCGCCGTGTGTGTTGACAGGCGAGCACTGCGAACGACAAGACCACTGCGCCTCGTCGCCTTGTCGAAACGGAGCCGAGTGTCTCTCGCTGGAGGACAGCTACAAGTGCACGTGTGCACCCGGCTTTACGGGGCCGAATTGCGCGGACGACATCGACGAATGCGACAGGAACCCGTGCAGACACGGCTCCTGCAAGAACATTCACGGATCCTACAAGTAAGTCGAACGACATCGTTAACCGTTTCGTCTCTGCTGTTTTTATGTACTTTACATATCCTCTTTGAACTTTAAATCGCGCTCTCGTGGCGCCACGCCACGCCGCTTTTCGATCGAAAAACCGAGACGCGCAACTCAATTTCACGCCGGTGACTGCGCCATCGCTGTCTCTCTTCTTTTATTCTTCTTCTTCTTCTTCTTCTTCTTCTTCTTCTTCTTCTTTCTTTCTTTTTTTTTTGTACTCTGTCTTTGCTTCTTCGATGTTCGAGCAGAGATGCATATCGTCGCAGATACTTAACATAAATTTTTATCACCGACTCGACAGATCGTTATCCCAGTCGTTGCAGTCTCTCGGGCGAGAAACTTTCTGCGGTTACGCGAGCGAGAAATCGGCTCTGGTTTTTAAGATCTCGTGTGTGCCACATTTGCCATGTTCAATTTTCGCCTGTGAAAACTCTCGGCTACGAAATTGCGGATGATTTCGGTGATTCGAACGCGAAACGGTTATTACAGTTTGGAAACTATAATAACCGAACGATTAACTTCGATCGCAACATCTTGTCTGACCCATGCACGTTGCATTTGTTTCGATGTTAAATGCGGAAATTTATGATAACAAGATGCGGTACAAATTGCGATAGGAGCAGACAATTTCATATATAATGATCTTTTGGTGTTAATTTTAAGGCGAAATTTAAATACCAACAAAATACATCGAGATTTGAATACATTTTGATGTATATCTTCAAAATATAATAGGAACTCGAAGTACGCCGTTATACCATTCGAATTAAATATTCGTTTCTAGGATAAAATGTTTTACAAAACGAGAGAAATTCGCGAGGAAGGCCCATTTGACGTATAACGATCTTTTCGTGTATTAATTTGTATTAATTTTAAGGATGCTTCAAACTACCCGGGAAATTCAAGTACGACGATGCTATTCGAATTAAATATTCGTTTCTGATAAAAATATTTTATATAACGCGAGAAATTCACGGAGAAGCGAAGGAGGGAGAAAAGAGACGTCAGTTTGAAAAATATTTTCGAAACGTGCGTGCCGATGGTAATGTCGTTCGTCTTTGCCATAATTACCGATTGAACATGGTGTTCGTAACGACGTCGGGCAACGAGGATTCATCGATCCCACGGCCCATTATGAATTTGTCCGTAATTTTGTCCGACTATTCAAAGAGATCACCTCAGGTCTTTTTTTCTTTTCGTCGATCCGTGTCGAAAACTCGAAATTTCCAAAACGAGATCGAACCTTGATCGAAAACTAAAACGTTTATTTTCTAGTCAACCTATTTGCATCATTAGCGTAGTATCACCGCCAGAACATTTCCATACGCGCAATTTTGTTACCAAAACTGATTATTGTTACCAAAGCGCGTTACATTCTTGAACGATATTGCGAGTTATGGCGCGAACAAAACAATTAACCTAATTAATCTACTCCGATAATATACACGTGCGTGACAATATTTTTGAGACTTCTCCTCTCTTGCACAATCTTTTATTATATCTTATTACAGAGAAACCGAACCGAACTTTTGTATGTATCGACGTATACGTGCAAATTACTGAAACATGACGTTTTCCTGTACAGTGAAAATTGTCTCGAATATGGTCAAAGAAAGAGAGCATTATTATTCGTCCTTCCTTACGACGAAAATGAGTTAGTAAAAACTGGTTTGCAATACATCTGCATTGCACACGCAAATGAAACGAGCACCGAACGAAAAGTAGAGTTAACCTCTAGAAATTCGACGCAGGGTCGAGATTCGAAAAAAAGAGGGGCAGATAGCACAGACAGGGCGGAAGAAAGATGGAGGATAATGACGAGGGGATTTCTCGGTGTAACGAGAAAGAGGTGATGAAGGAGACGAAGGAGAGGGAGAGGGGGCAAAGAAGCACAGTGAAAAGGAAAAGAGAAAAACGAGGGGGTCGCGGAAAAGAAACGAGCTCGCCAAAAACTGGTTCCCAGCGAAGGGAACTGGAGTCTCCGGGCGGCGCGGAGAACATAAATCCGCGCTTTGTTGAGATCGAGTCGAGATTAATCGGGGCCCGAGTCGGGCTGACTGCACGAGAGCAGATAATGTCGCTGGGCCCTACATTATATTGAATTATATCAGCTCGACGCCGGTGGCTGCGAGTGTGCCGCGTACACGTACGCCTCTCGTCTTTTTGTCTTCGCTTCTTCCCCGAAGAGGAAGTACAGTCCCCTCGCGCGTACAGGCACACCGGGACTTTGTCGGCCGGACGAAATCGCGCCCGCTTCTTCCCGACGTCTTCATTTTTCCATATTTCTTCTCTGCGTCGAACGCAACGATGGCGCAGAATCAACATCTTATGCACGAGCACCTTGCAACAATGTAATTTTGTACGTTGTTGTGGTACGTTGCAAAAATATAAACGCCGCAGGAGTATAATATAATCGTCGCTACCCCTTCCGGTTTCTCGGCGGAGTTGATATATCGACTATACTCTCGTTGAAAGCTCAATCTCCGGAGGCAATATCGTGTCGACGCGTCGCGTCTTCCCCGGTAATCGCAGAAGCGAAGATGAGATAAAAGTCGTCGAGCACCGCCGGCATATTCGCCTCTGTGGAACACGGCGAAGAAGCAGAAGAAAGAGAGAGAGAGAGAGAGAGAGAGAGGGACGTTAATGCCGGCGCGCACCCTTAATTGAACGGTATCTGGTTAACACGGACGAGGCAAACTCGTAGCTGGGATAGGAATAATCGAGCTTTAGTCGGCTAATAAATATCGGCGAGGGGTTAATCGCGGCCGCTACCCAATAATTCCGTTTAACGTTGTTAATCTTCCTCTGGCTGCAGAACCTTTACCACGCGCGTATAGGCGAAGTTAACGCGCCGCGTGTATGCATCGACGTACGCGCATCCCGTTTGGATCCCGCTGGATTAATAAACTCTCCCCGTACCTAGAGGAACTTCTATTCGTACCTTTCATCACCTGTCTCCTCTCGTCGCTGTCTCTCTCCACCTCTGCAACCACGTTCACGGGGAAGAAAGAATTCTCCTCTCTCTCTCTCTCTCTCTCTCTCTCTGTTTTCTTTCCATTCTTTCATTCTTTCGCTCCATCTATCTTTCTCTCTCTCTCTCTCTTTCTCTTTGCCTCTTCTCGTTCTTCCGTACCGATCTCTACGTTACGCGGCCCGAGAAGCAATAACGTTCAATTGGGTCTAATAAAGACTTTGACGTGGCATGCCTGGCCGCCAGGTGGTGCTCGCCGGAGCTGCTGTGTTATTAAATAGTTAGATTGAATCGGTGGCCAAGCATATCGCCACGTCGAGGACAGATACTTCATCGAGCAATTCCTCTCAGCTCTCGATAACTCATCGAATCCCGAATCTTTTCATCGTCGAATCGACCTTACGTTGTGTCTGATGGTCATCGCGATTTTTATTCTTACACCGTATATCCAAATAATACATTGGATATCTTGTATACAATTTTCGTATCACTGTACGTACTGTATGCACTGTACGTATTTCAAATTTTCTACAGATAGAAAGGTCGGTGATCAATTGTCTGTACTAGAAAAAGAAAAAAAATTTGTCTCCGTGGCTATCATAGATGGATTCGACATCTTCGATTTGATCGAAATACGTAAAGAACCTACCGCAAAATTGACCTTAACCTGGAATTTTAAAGTCAAAAATTTTTTTCTTTTTTTTATATTGCATTCTATTCATCACGAAGGTAAAACTTTTCCAAGGAATAATAGATCGCGACCTAATAATAATTTCTTGAAAAATGACAAAGAAGATAACACTGCGAACGTGTGCGTTCTAACAGCGACTTTACGATTTTAGCCGCATGCATGTCTATTTAATGTAATTTTCGTACTAGGTTTCGCTAACAGTTGATTTATCATAGTTGCAGCATCAACTACGTGAGTCTAAATAATCAAGTGATAAAACTAACTGTTAACGTTATTCAAATTATAGACATCTACCATAAAGCTGTTGGAACGCACGTTAAATGATTAAGAAATTTTTCTTTTCCATTTTGTCAAGAGAACTATTAGGTTGCGACTTATGATTCCTTGGAAAAGTTTTACCTTCGTGACGAGTAGTATACAAAGCAAAAAAAAAAACTTTTTTTCTGAAACTCAAGATCAAGATCAATTTTGTGGCTGGTTCTTCACATGTATTTCCATCAAATCGAAGGTATAAGATTCACCTATAGCCGCGTAGGAGAAAAGTGCACGTTCGAAAAAGAGCAAAGGAACGTTTGTTTAAGTTTGCGCGCGTGCTCGGGACGTCCATGGTGATTTATGAAACGATCCGGCTGAAGTAGAATTTAATTGAACGAAGGCGAGGAAGAAGGAAGGCAGAACACGTGGACCGGTGTTCCTTAATCCAGCGATGGATCCCCAATGGATCTTAATAAACCGTTGCCTCCACGGCAATCTCGGGAGGGCCCTTGCTGCCCGTTGACCCCTCGGAGGCTCGAATTCTTCGCAGCTTCTAGCCGAAACTTGCACCTGGATCGGCTTCTCGCCGATCCCGGAATGCGCGCGTTCGCACCTGTTCTCGATTCACCTTGTTCCCGTCAGCGAGTATACAGCCTCGATCGCGATCCGAGCGTGTTTTCGCCTTAAAGAATGTTCGCTTTGCTACTTCGACCATGAAAAGTTCTTCCTCCAGTCTCGAGCAGTTCCCCTCTATCCCCCCCCCGTGTGTGTGTGTGTGTGTGTGTGTGTGTGTACGCGAGCTTGATTTATTAATTTACTTGTCGTTCTCGATACTCTGGCAAAGAAACAGTTTGAATCGCGCTCCTCGGCGGAGAATTTAAATTAAACACTGTCGTTAGCCTTGAGAACGAATCGGTGGAAATAATCAGCGGAATGCTATACGATTGCTTTCGTAACATTCGTACGCGCGCGCGAAGTGAACGCGAAGTGATTCACTTCGAAGATCGGTCAGAGCCGGCCGGTTTGAAGCCGGTTCCACGCTTCCACAATGAGGGAAGCTTTGGACGAGGTCAGTCGGGTCGACGATCATGAAGCTAGGCCCGTTTCGCCTTCTCGCGGAGACGTGGCACCAGAGAAGAACCGGAGTGGAAATAAGGATCTCGAGCGATTCGAAGAACCCGTTTGTTCGTTGCGACACCGACCGCCAACTGATAACTACGTGCCGTGAATGCAGACGCGCGGGATTTTCGAATTTCGCCGAAACCACGCGCTCGTCTAGCCCTAGATATCTCTGTTCGATCATTGAGGATCATCCTGTAGAGAAAGAAAACGTGCAGGTTTCGAACGCTTGGCTGCTCCGTTGATACGCATCGAGAATGTGGACGTTTGGACATTTTTTTTTTTTTTTTTTTTGGGAACGCTAGAATTCTCATTTGGGGACCATTTGCGTGCGTTGAATACGAAAGCTCGATTTAAGCGTGGGTAGAAATTCAGAAATGTCTAAAAATTGGAAAAATAACTGAGTAGAATTTTTTTTTTTGCATAATCTTTATATCTTCGTGATCTTGTCAATTCTTTGTGTCTTTACTTAGTATAATCTAACTTTGTATTAATCGTATTCCGTTCGAGGGAGAGCTTATCGACAAGAGGTGAACGATAATTAATCGTACAACAATCGTTGAAAACGGTCAATTTGACCGGTATGGCAGATTTAGTGTTAAAAGATATACTAAAAAATCGAACGAAAATTACAAATTAACGGTTTTGACCATTTTGGTAGTTTTAGCGTTAATAACTAGTTACTTAGTCGTACGAGAAGTGATTTTTTTTTTTTTTTTTTTGGAACGTAAAATGATTCTCTGTTCTCAACTTTTGAACTTTTCTTTTCACGAAGAACTTGCTTCGTAACAGATTGGCACAATCGAGCGCGATGCGACGCGGAAATCGCTGTGACATTTTTGCTGGTCCGCGGCGCGAGAGAAAAATTTCGCCAGCAAAAGCGGAATAATTCAACGGGGAAGTTGATCGTGGAGAATCGTCTGACGTAACGATTATCGAGCCAGACCAATTCAGGCAATTACGACGGTGGGAAAGCGCCCTGTGCTGTGCTGGCGTGTTCCATTAGCCGCGTTAGTCCGGCGTTGTGCTCCTTACTTTACGCGCGATGCATCCGTTTACGTCATAATCCCCTCTCTCCTCCTCCTCCTCCTCCTCCACCTCCTCCCCCCTCCGGATACACAATACCCGACGCGGAATTAATTGTTGCTCAAGTGTAACTTGATTAATCCGGCAAATTGCAAGTTTCACCAGTCCCGAGCCCATCGAGTGGCGAAAGGAACTAAGGCGAATAAAGTTGCCAGAACTGTGATGCCACATGCGACTTGCCAGAAGGTGGATTCAACTCCGAGGATGAATATTACGTTTTATGGTTTACGCATACAGTGATTATATTAATACGGCCTATTAATATTTGGGCACTAAGACTATGTTGAAATTGTTACAATTTTGTAAAACGAAACCGTACAACGACAGATGCAGTTTCTATTATACTACTATACTATTATATTCTACTATAGCATTATATTTCATACTATATATACTATACTATGGTATACTAATATACTCTAATATACTGTATCATATTATTATGCTACTATATGTAAAAACATTTTACAATAAAATACGTATTCATTTTATTCATTGCTATATGTAAAAATATTTTACAATAAAATACGTTATTCATTTTATTCATTTTATTCACTGCTATATGTAAAAATATTTTACAATAAAATACGTCATTCATTTCGTGACGGAAGTGTAAAGACACTTTTCTTCTCGAGAATACTGTAAATTTGACAGAGTACGTAAAGATGATTGAATAATTTTTTTTTCACGGCTGAAATTGCAATGGATTGAAAGATCGAAGCCTTCATTTTACGACGATGTCGTAAGAAAACTTGATACGAGTTTTCGCTGTTGTTTCGTTGAACTTTGAGTATCCTTGAAAACTTGCGAAATCGTAACATTCGTTTTTCGCCTAATGTTCAATAAGCTGGCGAAGAAAATGAAAATCGCACAGCAAGTGTTTTGAGAGAACGTTATGAAGGGGAAGCTTCAATCATCAAATCATAGATTCAGTCGCGAAGAAAATTTTTCGTGCAATGATTTTACGTACTGGGACAATTTGTAGCTTTTTTCAGAAGAAAAGAGAGTCTTCGCTTATAGAAATATCTAGGATACATTTAATAAACTGAAGGATCTAATTTTGATATAAAACGAGCTCGTGTTTCTCTTCACAAATATTGTAACAATATCTCAATGTTCAGTGTTTAGTGTTAAATTAAAAGACGCAAGGCAAGGAATCAATCAGGCACTGAGATAAACAAAATAAAAGCATCGTTTTCATTCCCCCCCCCCCGTGTTCTATTCTCACAGACGACGAGGAAATGCGCAAAACTAGCAACCGCGGTGATAAATATCACGAGAAGAAGTGAAATGAAATTGAAATGACAAAACGTTGGACAAAACGTGTACAAGGTGATTCCTGCAAACGAACAGTGACACGACTCCGCGATCAAATAAATCCGAAGCGGTCTCTCGTTGCTCGTTTCCCGAAACGTAAACGCGTAACGGCGACGCTGATGTATAATCAATGAGATGATCTAGATCTCGGTTCGGAACAATGTTGTGTAGCAGTCCCGTGCGAAAGAGGGACGAGAATGCGCGGGAACCGGAATATCCTTGCGACATCCTTGTTCCAGCTATCACAACATCGTTTTTCCTTTTTTCTTTTTTTTCCACGCGTCGATTTTCATCGACGTTCATGATCGATCTCATGACAGACCTCGTTTTCTCGCAGAATACGAAACGCTGTTCGCTCGTTCATCAATACGAAGCAAAGAGTAGAAATCAATTATTTAACAATTTTTACGAAGCACAGTCAGTCACACTCGACGATCGTTTCACACTCTTTGGAGCTTCCTGTCTTCTCGTCTGGAGTCGAAACGGCCCAAACAAAGTCGGGGACCGACCGATCGACTGTCGATCGTGACAAACTGCGATACATCGGTTTCGCGTATCGATCTTTTCTTGCGCGTGCTCGCGCGGCGCTATTTCCAACCAGAAATGACTTCATTCCGCGACACGTTATCGCGCACGCGTTTGCCCGCGATGGAATTGGGGCTCCGGATGGGAAAAACAAGAGTGTCATTCACGAGGTATCGTTCACGAGGTATCTCTTCGTGAACAGATTCTTAAGTCAGCACCCGGCCCGAACTTGCCTCTTGTTCGAGAGCAACAAAAGGCTTCGGGCTTGCAACTTACAGTTTTCTTTTTTTACGATTTGTATTGTCGTACGGCGCGATGCTGTTGATCGTCGAGACAGGTCCGGTGTTGGTAGCAGAATACTCTCCGATACTGAGGACTTAATTGCCATCGTAGAATCTTAATGCTCTCGTCGCGTGCCTAATTAATTAGCCGACCGAAAAATCGTCGCTCGTACGGGGGGCGGGGGGGGGAAGGAAAAAGATCGTGAATCGTGACTCGTTTTCTTTTCTTTCTCAACTGGGTTCGTAGAAACGTCACGACGCGCGTGAAACGAACACACAGAAATAAAAAATACAAATACAAAAAAATCGACAATTCGTCGCGCGGCGTGTACTATTTCCACGTCCGCTTTTGCGCAAATTTCTGCATTTAAATTTTTTGCAAAAATCACCGGTGGTATAAAATACGGTCCTGTTTTCGACCAGTTTTACATCTCGTTGTAAATTTCCGAACTCGTCTGAAACGAGAGGAAAGAAGCAGAGAATCCGGGATTTCGATTCGAGAAGCGATTGTCGCTGTCGTTCTTTTCTCTTTTTATTTTTTTTTTCTTTTTTCCATTCTCTCCTCTCGTGTCATCTTCTGAATTCTTTCGTTCTTTTTCCTCGTCGCGAGCCACGGGGAAGCGCGTGTTTTCGGCGCCAAAAACACCGCGTGTGCCCGACGTCCCCGAGATGGTCTGACCCTCGACTGGTTCCCGAATCACTTCTGACATATTTTCTTCGTACGGCCGTTCAGGCTCACGCTGGAACTTCCTCTTGTCGCAGTTAGCTGCCAAGGCACCCGTTATGAATCATATTACGAGGACGCACGAACATCAACCTGGCCAACCCCCCCCCCTCTTCTCTCCTTTGCAGTGTGCTCGACTGGATCGCATGGTCGTTTGGGAACCAGCACGACTTTACGTGTTCCTTTCGATACCTAAAATCGAGAAGACAATGGCGATCAGATTCTAGACGAAAACTATTTTCTTTCCTCTCGATCGAGAGCCATTAATTAACTGTGACTGCTCGAAATATTATATTCGAAACATTTGCAAGATTCAAGCTCACGAATAGCACTTTAGGTTTGTAATTTTTAACTTTGGGTTTGTTTTAACACCTCTCTGGAGATGTTCACTTTAAATATTCGAGGGATCCTTTCGATGCTTAGAACCGATGGATTAACTGTGGCTGCTCGAAATATTATAAACTTGACGAGTGATTCCTTTAGTTTTGCAAACACCTCTCTGCCAGACGTTCGGGGATATTTCGACGCCAGGCGCATTTTCCATAAAGTGAGTGACTACTTAATCCTGATTTAAAATGTACGAGGACTGTGATCGAAGACCCTCGAAAATCGATACGTGGAAAATTGCGAACGCGAGACAATGGACGAGGGAGACGGGGGGCTATGTGGGTCCGGAGAGACACTTACAGGGGGGTTGTTACTGCGTAGAAACATGAAAGGGGCCGGATCGTCCCCTCGCCTTTGCAAACCCCATCGCCTAGCCTGCACGATGCCCGCGAGCCATTCCGTTCGCATAGCGCGCGTAAACAAGTGGGAATTAAATTTTTGAATTGGCCAGCTTCGGCTCCGGCGCCGGAGACGCTGCTAAGCGGTTTCGTCAATGAGATTTAATCGAAATCTCTGTGCCCCCCGGCACGCTTCTGCGCCTCCGGTCTCTGTTTCCTCGACCGGCAGCCGGCGAGAGATAAATATTCATACGGACGGATTAAAGAGCCCTGCTGCTCCTCTGTCGTGCAAGTTTACACGAGTACGAGAGTGATGCGTCTGATGATCACATCGGCTGCACGAGCAAATCGAGACGAATTTCTACGGGTGGTGTACCCGTTGACGAGGGACGCGGGCAATTAGCGCGTGGTGACAAAGATCCGAAGATTTGCTGTGGCAAATTTAGTTTCCTGCCGTGTCGACACGCGTACGTCGTGTAACCAACGAATTAGCAAAATTCTTGCATACGTCTGTCGACGATGAAAGAGAAGGAGAGATAAATGGAGCGAGATAGACGCAACGATTCCGCGTGGTTCTGCGACCTAGGGGTCCTCAGAGAGACGTAGCTGAAGCGAGAAGATCCGAGGCGAGCCAGCGGGCGCGAAAGTGGGATGCAGCGCGACACGGTCGAAGACGAACGAAGGACGACGGAAGGAGCCGAGGGGACTTGACGAGCGTCGAGAAAGAGAAAGAGATAGATGGTTGAGGGGGACGGTTGCACGAGGTAGACGACGAAGGAAAAGGGAGTCACGACCAGTCGAAATGGCGGCAGAGTGGGGGTACGAGATGGGTCGGGTCGGTGGAAAGCGAGCGGAGAGGGTCAGCGACGACGGTGGCGCTCTCTGAACGGCCCCGTCTCGAAAGTGAGGTTAGTCTGTCGCTAGCCGTTTGAGGATGATACACGCTCGACGCGTGCCTCTGTCGAGTTCACCCCTTCGGTCCGGCAACGACTGCCAGTGCGAATACGCGCGAGAACAGGTGGCCACGCGACGCGACGTCCTGCCGTGTACCGCAAACGACTGCACAGTGACACGCGCCGCGTTTCACCATATTCCCACTCGTTTCGCCAATCTTCGCGGGCTATTCAAAGTGGCGCGCCTTCGCCCAGGCTCCGAAAAGGCCGCTAGGCGTCGCGTTGCTGGAAAATCGGCCGAGAAGTGTTTTCCGCGAGGAGGAATTGGGAGAGTGTTGGGAGAACACGCGCTGGAAAGCAGGAGGAGTAGCTTGACAGAAGCGAAGAGATGGTGAGACGAGAGCAGCATTCGGCGAATACTACGTACGGTCAATCGTCATGGGCAGCAGCATCTCGGCGATACGACGTAACACACGATAGAGGCAATTCGAGCGAGTTTAAGAGAGTTTAAAGCTGGACTGGACCACGGATTTTCGTTTCGCTCCGTTATCTCTCTTTCTCTCTTCTCTCGCCACGACGCGAAAAAACAACGCGAAAAGGCGTGAGAAAACGTAGAGCGGCTACGTCTCTCTCTCTCTCTCTCTCTCTCTCTCTCTGGAACGGGAGAGTAACGACTGAGAGACACACACGCTTACACGCGCCGCCTTCGTTCCATTGCCGTCATGCCCTTGCGTCTTTCTCTCTCTCTCTCTCTTTCTATTTTTCCTTTTTTCATATCTCTCTCTCTCTCTCTCTCTCGCTCCGTCGTCGCTCTGTCCTGTAAACTCCCCCTTTGAACGTGACGTATAGTTTATTTTGTTGCACACTTCATATAGTTTATTTGACTATCCGCTCTTCGCGAAGAGTAGCTGACTAGACGTATAAATATATCGACATACATCGAGAGATATCGCCGAGTGAAATCTCCGAGGACATTGCGGACAATTACGTGCAATCGTGTGAAACGCTATGCGCCGACGGCTCGGCCGATATTTTCTGCGATTCTCGTTCATCTCGTTAGTGTTTCGCAAGGAGAAATTTGTTGGTCTCGAGATGAGCGTATCGAGGAATGCGGCAACTGAAGACACACCGTTTCGCCCCCATCACGAGATGGAGTCGATCATCGGCAGGCGATGATACTGACTAACAAAAAAAAAAAAGGATAAAAAGGAAGATAGTATCTGTGAATGTCCTTTCCCTCGTACACGTTCTGTTTCCTTTCTTTTTTTTTTTTTCTCTCTCGCAAGTTTCTCGACGAGACTGAGTGAGGTGTTTCTCCGCGATAATTGGATAATCGAAGCTTGCTCAACGACTTTACTTCAGTTTGTGATAGAAAACTAGTGCAATCGAAAACGGCTGGTGCAAAACAACTTTGGGGCGAGTTGTCAGTGTGATACAAGGTGATAGTGTTTATCGTCGCTGTATAGTGATCTGTACATCGTGGTACGCCCTGAAAAATGGAGTAACCGCAGCAGCGAGTCTTCGACGAAATATGAGGATAGCGTCGTCCCGCGGCTCGGAGGAATTGATTTCGTGCGAAAATGTATCTCACGCCTGTGTTCTTGGTTCTTTCGCTGGCCACCAGCTCGAGGTGCGTTGCTGTCCCCGACCCTTTAAAAACCCTTTAACCTTTTGCGGTCGTATTAAATTTATACGTATAGGTGTCGTGCTGGTCGGAATTAATTCCGTTGAACGGACAGTAATACATAGTATGCAAGATTGATGAAGAAAAAACGAAATTTATTAATTCTTTTTTAAACTTTAGGTATATGTAACACAATGATATGATTTAATTTTATGTAAAAATTGTATTTTATATTTCTCCATCGTGTGATATGTTTCAAAGCAGTCTCCAATATGGTTTTCGAGAACGTGTGTCGCAAAAATAGTTGATTTGTCGGGCGTCTTCCGCCCTTAATTTTTCTGTTTGAACATACAGAACAATCTTTACTCTTTACATCTTCACAGTGCCGCAATATATGTAGTTGTACCATTAAGCCTTTCCTCTTTATCTAAGACGATGGTCTTCCTGATTTCGAAGATGATCCATCACGAAAATCACTTACAAGTTGTTCCACCAATTTCCGGTGACAAACATAAAAGGTGACATAGGCGTCTTGTTTTCTCTTTTAGATGTAGCTATTGATTGCGCATACCTCTAATCCCCTGAAAAAATATTTTTCTCCACCATTTACATGATTTTCGCATAAAACAATATGAACTTGCATATTGGCCAGCCTTATCGACACCTCCCATATTTAAATTATAATTTATAATAACTTTTGTCTTTTGCTAGTGTTGACTGTGTTGCCTCCTTTTGATTTTCTTTTTATAATTTTCATACCCGAGGTATCGTAGCTTAATATGGTTAGCTATGGTTAACTAAGATTAGGCAGATGTTCTTAGGGAATATTTTTGCACTCTTGTGCCGTACAAACAAAGCGAAAATGCCTAATTACACTTAAACACAATTTGTAAAATACTACTTCGGATTCTACGTATCTCCGAAGCTTATCGACTTAATATAATACAAGATCAGTATGGTCCTTTGCTGAGAGAAGACATACGATCACAAAGGGTTAAAACCCCTCTAAAGATCATCCCTCGCGTACCTAGAATTTAGAATCGACGAATCGTTCGAAACTGCAAGGAATTCTCGCTTTGCAGTCACAAATCTCATCGAAATCAACTCGATCACGTTGATCGAGAATCAAAGTAATTTGCAAACTCACTTTGAGCGCCATTTCAAGTTTTTCTCAAGCTTCAAATAGTTTCAAGTTTTTAATTTCAATTTTAATTTCGATTTTAATTTCAAGTTCCTTTCGTCAGTGAGCATCCGTCTCTGTCGCGAAACGTTTCACGCATTAGTTACATTCGCGTAGTTTAGTTTGCACATGATTTTTGCCGACGATTGCGCATAAAAAGTATCGCGTCGAGGGTGAAAAATGAACGCCACGGGAGAAAACCGGTATTGTAAATATTGATTCTTTCAATAGTTATAACGCGGTCTCCAATTGCCTCGGTGAGAGTCAATGAATGAGAGTCGACTGTGAGAAATCGATCGAAATTCGTTTCGTATTTCCATTGTACGTTTGCTGAAATGATATTCTTGATCGTTCGCAGACATCTTCTTCAGACTTTTACTTCGTTTATTTTAATTCGATCGTTTCGCACGTTGTTTCAAATATTTCGGTGTTTATTAAGGGGAACTCTCAAAGTAATAAATATTCGATCGATTCTTCTCGCTCTACTCTGAGACAAGCCTCGACTCGAACGAACGACGTGGAATAATTCTGCAAGATGTTTAGAAACAATTCTGTAAGATGTTTGTACTACCAAATTCCTCGAATTCGGGCGAGAATGAGATAAGAAATATTCGTCTGCTCGGTGTGTTTATCGATTGTATGGACGGTAATATAAATATTCCGAGAGTTGACATAAAAAAAAAAAGAACACCTTCGTCGTATGCGTGTGTCGAGTTGAAAGAGTTCTTTTGCGGTGAATTTATATACACAGGTAAAGGGGAATCAAAGGTCAGTTCGATATCACCGAGTCGAACAAGATTTCAATTAGCTGTCAGTGCTCATCGCGTATGCGTAGCACCAGTAATTAACGCTAATAATTTATCACTCCTCCTCGTCGATCGCCGATTTTATCGAATCGAATTTTCGTCGTTCGACTCCGTCCCTCTGTGAAGAGGGAGGGAAAAAAAAAAAAAGAACATATGAAAGATTTCGGCGATTTTAAACGAGTCGTTTCATTTGCAGATGCATGTGTTCGAGCGGATACACTGGCCAGAATTGCGAGAACGAGTATATCCCCTGCGACCCATCGCCGTGTAAAAATGGCGGCACGTGTCATCAGATCGACGGTTTGGATTACGAGTGCATCTGTCCCGAGGGTGAGTTTTCAAATTGTTTCTCCGTCTTCTCGGTCAGATTTTCGCGGTCAGGAGACGACTTTTATAAATTTTCCACTCTTGAGTAAACAAACTCGTTTATTCATTTGACAATTGTCTGTGTTTACTCATCACCTTGGAACGAGAAATCTCGACAAAGTGTTCGCCCCGTGCTCGTTCGAGCCATTCCCACGAACAGTTTTCGCGAGCAGAGACTGTTTCTCTCGTCCTCGAGACTCCCCCGCGATCCGTTTTTTTTTTCGCGCTTTCTCACGAAATTGAAAAGATCGACAGCCCGGCTCGACAGCGAAGAATCGCGTGGAATGCATTTCGAGGAAGAACAAAAGCCCACTTTCATCCACTTTTCGGCGTGTGCACGAAAATGATACTTGTTTTTTTTTTTTTTGAACGACGAAGCCACGTTCCACGGCTGTTTACGGCCCGTTGCGCAATCTTGTCCCAGGATCGGGCAAAACGGACAACAGGAGAGAAAGAAAAGAAGCGGGCCGGTGATTATTATTAGTCGGTGCAACAGGTACGACTTAAGTCCAGGGGGGTGGTGCGCCATTTACGTGCGCGCCGTGCACGGTGGATGGTTAATGTAAAGCCTAGGGTCAGCCTAGCGTGACCTTCTCGCCGGCTGGATGACAATGCGTGGTCCTGTCGTTCCCAGGCGGACTACAACCATGGCGACCCCACCTTCTACCGCCACCGGCGGTCCCTCCTTCCTCTTTTACGCTACTTTGCTTTTGGTCGCGCGCGCGCCTTTTCCCGTTAACGCTACAACTACAACGACAATCAAGACGAACGCTATTTCTACCAAAACCAGTCAAAATGACTGGTCTTCAAAAATACGTGATGATAGAATATTTTTATATTTATTGATTTGTTACTTTCTTGCAAGAGAAATCCCATGTTACGTAGTACAGTTGATACCAAATTTGTCTGGTTTATTCGGCAAATTTCGAATAAGTCCTGCATCTGGCTTTAGATAGAAGGAGTTGTTTGTCAAATCGTAACATTTGCACCTAGTTTGCAGCGACTCTGACTATTTTGAACAAACTTATCCCATGCAGCTGATATCGAAGCAAATTCATCGCTTCGTAAACGATGACTTTGTCACTTTTCTTTATCAAAGCGAATAAATCCCAATATTTCGGTAAAATCATTTCATGGTGTTGAAGAAAAGAGCTTTGGTCCCCATTTTCTGTTACACAAGTGTGAAAGTTTCAAATTTTCTGTTTCTCCCCGTGCAAGATATTATACGTTCAAGCATATGGAACGATAGCGGTGTAAATTCTAAAAACGTGTGACAAGTTGTACGAAACTGATTAATTCGGGTTCGGTAAACAGATTGTAGGAGCCTTTTACACTTTTTGACTGGTATTGGTACAAGTACAGCCATGATGCAAAATTATTTTGATTTCTAATAAATAAAAATAAAATAAAATTCACTATATTATTTCTTTAGTTATCACTGCAAAAGTCATTGCATCATCGCGGGAAGAAAAAAATGTAACACGAGATAGAAGTTTTAAAATGAAATTGTAAAATCAGTCATTTTAGTTGTTCTAGCGTTAAACGAGCACCCTCTTCTCCCGTTTGATCAGTTTCCGTCGCTTCGCGAAGAACGTTCAAATTTTCTATTTATTATTATTTTACTATTTATTATTATTACGTTAGAACAGTCCCCATCTTTCGTGGGGAGACGAACAATTCCCGTCAGAAGAGGGTTTCCCATGATGTTTCGGCTATTTTTCACGCGATTAACGACGATCGGAGTGAAAAGTGGCAATGAGATGGCTGTTTTCGAATTTTACGACCTCTCGATCGGTACGAGTTGGATCCACGTTATGTCGCCGATCCACATATTGCGCGCAAGTAAGATAAGATCGCTCGCGAGTTTTATACACCGATGATTTCTCGTTTAACGAGACCGCGGCCCGAATCGTTTACAATTATTTCGCTGCCGCTCGCGGTGATCACCGCTTCTTTAAACTTTCGTCGACTGTTGCGACTGAGGCCGTGGCTCACGTTTATTTTCACTCGCAAAGGATGCTCGCAGGGTTGCAACGCGCGGCGAAAATCGAAACTCGTAATGGGCGAGTCTGGTTCGCGTTACCTTCAACGCCAGAACATTACCTGAAGCTTCTCTTAAGGAAACACTGGAGTGAAAAAATGAAAGAGCTTTGTGATACAACGTAAACTGCACACGTTTTTATTTTTAAAGATCATTCAAATCTTCTCAAATACATTACTTTCCATAAAATTATATTCTATATTATTTCTATAAAATTTTTAATTAAAAAAATTATAAATTGGTCATTTGGACCACTTTGATAGTTCTCTAGTGTTTATGGCCACAGTTGGACCTGTTTCTTATGCATAGAGCTATCCCGGAATCCTCGAGCTTCCGAGTTTCGACGTCGTTTGCGAATTTCTTCCTCGGTTGTCTCGCGTCGAGAAATTCTTTCATTGTCAACGACAACGTGGTCGGAATTTATCTCTCGGATTTCTAATTTCCTTCAGGAACTTCTCCCGCGAAAGAGAGAACGACGTTGAACGCTGAAAGATATTTACAGCAAGCTCGTAACTGTCCTCGCTGGAGCGAACGCGCCTCAGCGCTAGGTTCGTCGTAATGGGTTCAATTTGCAGCGCCGATCTTACGGTGCTGTCTGTTCTCCACGTCCGCGAACCATTCTTTCTCTGCCCTGTTTCTTTCCCCTATATTTCTTCACTGCTGTGCACTGCTAATTCTGCTAGACGAGCCAGTGTTTTTCACGAGAGATTGGTGGTTTTTCACGAACAGGGTTGTGAACCGTTGCCTGGACACTTCTTTTCGACACTTCATTGTCCATTTGGTCGCATAGGTGGTGGTAGTCTCAATGGTTTCTTCTTCGTTTCGTTTCTCCGAGCAGGAGCCATTTTGCATTCGCTCGTTCACTTTCTTTCTCTCTTTCTCTCGTTCGTCTCCTTTCCTGCCCGTTTATCGGCACGTTTTCTTTCGGCTTGTGCAAGAGCATCGTGGAACGTGGTCGACGAGGACGATCTCGGCCGGCTGCAGATTTCCCTGGTCGACGATCCGATCACGCCTCCTCCGTCCCATTCCGCTAATTAGAAACTGCTCTATCGAGCGCCGGTTAAACGATTAACCGCACGCCCATAGATTAATCGGCTGGCTCGGCCGAGATAGAAGATCCAGAGAGAGAGAGAGAGAGAGAGAGAGAGAGAGAGAGAGAGGTTGAAAAGGAGAAGAAGAGAGACTCTTACTCGTTCTCTCTCTCGCTCTCTCTCTGTGTACATATACACTGTTGCTCTCTAAATTGAATCTTCGCCAATGGCGACGACTCGGCCAAGCGGCCGAGCAAGAAACACGCCACATTTCTGCCGGTTTTGCTTCCTCGATCGCGATACCGTGCGCCATGGCGATTAAGTCGTCGTTCTTTAAGTCTTTTCCTCCACCGGTGCTTATCCGCGCGGATTCCACCGGTGTTTTACAGTGTGTGTTGTATAGGAAACGATTGCGTACGCGTCGGTTTAGATACGCGTTGTGCATCGATCGTGCATCTACGCTTTAATTTCCCTTCGCTTTGCTACGATCGTGGTCGTCGAGTTGCTGCGATCACAGCTACAGCAACGTTGCTTGCACTCGATCGATCGATCGAATCTAACGATCGAATCGACGCGATTCTCACCGCGATCGTGTCGTACACGGTCACGCAAAGACCGCGATTGCTGTGTCGTGCGACGCGAGGAAAACGCGAGGAGAGCCGATCCGTATGCGCGTGTTGCCGCCCGGAGAGGAAGAGAGCCAGCCAGCCAGCCTGCTGGACGGGCTATGTACGCGTTCCAGCTGATTTATGCCAACGTGCGAGCGTAAACTGCGTATCCTGCGTGCCGTGCAGTGGGGAACACCGCTCTTCTGGGGTTGAAGGAACGAAAGAATGGTACGAGTTGGGGGGGACACGCGTTGCTTTTACCATTCCAGGTCGGTACCCTTCCTCCGTTGCTCCGTCGTTACGCAAGCCGCTTTTACGCGCGCGCGATTTGTCAACGGAATGGATCATTGCGTCGCCCAATTACGTTACGTTGTCCGTCGTTTAATTCGATCGTGAAAGTATCAATTTTCAAGGGGATTTTCGCCGCCAGAACTACCTAGAACAGCGTTGGCAAATACCATGGCTCGCGAGAGATTTTGTACGTCGCCCAAAAAATTATATAAAAGAAAATTATGTAATGAACTTTAACTTTACGTAACAAACTCTCTTTTCAAACTTGTATTTTTTAAATTTCTAATTAATGTAGCACTGAAACGCTTCGCAGATTTCGCAACGATTTTATTTCAAAGTTTGCCACCAAGTTGGCCTTGTATTCATTAATATTTTCATATGCATGCGTTAAAAGTTTGACTAAAAATTCAAATTTATTATAACGCTAAATTTTATATTTTAATTTTGTACTATTTCTTTATATTCAATATAAATATAATTACATGAACTTACATTATGCAATATGTTTATTTATATATAATAAATATTGGCCATAGATACTGGCACGGGAAGAAAAATTGAAATAAATTTTTATCTAAATTTGGCACAGCCATCAAATCTTATTTGCCATTCCCGACCTAGACGACTAAAGCATAAAATTTTCATCAGAGACGTTGATATAAAAAAACATCTTGCGCGAGCTTTTATTTATGTACTTTGCAAAGAATCGGTCTTCAAGAAATACGCTGTTTTTATCTGACAAAAATATTCAAATAACAAGCGATCCCATTGTTACATTGCGATTGTGAAAGAAAATTTCTAGGGTTACTTCACTGTGTGCCCAATCAGAATCGCCAACAAACTTCACAAGTACGTTACGCAAATTTACCTGTAGAGTAAGGGAAAAAAAGACACTGTTTTCGAATTTTCGATGGTTAGTTTAAGCCTAGTTTCGTAATTCACTTACGCTACCCAAATCTAGCTAAAGAGTTAACGAAAGGGACATTCAAATGGTCATTTTGTAGTTCTAGTGTTAAGTTTAATCTTTCTTGTCACACTCGAATGAATTATTGAGTTTAGTTAATTTTAAATACATAATTGAAACTGTTAGTTAACTGTATCAATTATATTATATTGTATTATTTAATTGTATCAATATATACATATACATATATGTATGTATGTAAAAGTTTCATTTCTCGCGAAATGAATCTACCACAAAAAAAATATTTATAATTATAATTATATTTATAATTATATTTATAATTATAATTCAAAAATGGATATTTTATCGTTCAGAATATACAAGTTTAAAGTTTTCTACATTTCTTATGATTATGTTTGTTAACTTCAGATATTCCAATATTCGTTAACATAGGATCGTGTTGCAAATTGAGGCACGTTTTAAATGTTCATGTTCCTGATGAAAATAATCTCTGCTCTCGGTTTGGCTCAATTGAAAAATTGCAATTATAACTTGTTGTTAGTCAACCAACAACGGAGTTCATCGATCTTTCGGCGGTAAGCTAAGCGAAAAAGTATTCCGCCCACGCGAAGAGTTTCCAAGCGTGCATGGAGTTAAGAGAACCCTCTTAGCAAACTCGACAGCGTCACCAAAAAGAAAAAAAAAAAATCTTTTTTTATTTTTTCTATTTCGCCACGGCACCTCTCAGAGGTTAATCTCCGAAGGATCAGAAATTTCGCGACAGAGTCGCACGATCCAACGGAAAGACAGATGTACAAACGATTCGCGGTTCAATTCAAACGTGAAGATTTGCTCCACGCGAGATATTCGACGCTATCTATCTCCGCAACGGTACACGAATTTTATCACCGAGCTCGTATCCTCGGTTACGGCCCACGCGTATCGATAATTCGCTAATAATTTTCATTCGCGTTTTCATTCGGCGGTCAGCGCGAGCGGCTCGAGGATTTATCGACACCTCCGCGTTACATTGTTCACAATGGAGCAGCCTCGACGAGGTTTTTTTTTTTAATTAAAAAACTTTGGCCCGTGGCTCGAAATTTCTCACTCACCTCCACGGGCCTCGGCCGTGTCTTGCTCGAATAATTAACAGCCAGGATCATGCGGACACAAAGGAAGCGCGTGCGATGACGTCTAACAAGTGTCCTCGCGTCGTACCAGCTGTTCTCGCACATTGTCATCACTCGCCTAACTCTATTCTTCCTCCTCCTTGGTCTTCCTCTTCTCGGTGTTTTCGTTGATGGTCTTGACGTGGGTGTTGGTGGAAACACAGACAGACACAGCGGTACTTGTACTTGATGATTTACTTTTACGCGACTGTGAATAACTCTCAAAGTTTTCAGTCAAATTTTCGACAAGGTCAAAACTTTGAGAAATTTTGAGAATTCTTCGTTGAGATCTTGCAAGATGGTAATATTTTGCTTATATTCGCAATCTTCTTTTACTTTTACTTTAGTTGCGAATAACTCTTAAATTTTCAATCAGAAACGTTGAAACTGAAATCTTGCGAGATCGAGAATTCTCTTATATTCTTAACACTGAACGTACCTACGTCCAACAAAGATTTGATTTCAAATTCAGCGTTTTTTCGTTTGTTACAAAAGAATGAAAATATTTAATTCTTTTTCTTACAGTCCGAAAGTTATTTTGTGCACTGTTCCCTGTATTAAATTGACAATCAAAAAGACTTGACCGATTACGGTAGGATCTAAGATGAAAGCTTGGAAATTTCAAAACCCACAAAAAATTGATACGCCACATTCTGCTTTTTTTACTTAACCTAAACCATACAACTTTCGTATTAAATAATTTGATTTTTAATTTTTAATTTAAAAGTTAGGGTTCAGGTGTGTAAGTTACACAAATCACTCTGTATATAAGGTGTCGATACGTTTAGTGTTAATCTTTTCACCACGCGAATACGCAAACGTGGACGCGCTCATTTCTAAACTCAAAGTTAAGAATCAATTTTAAAATTTTATTGAATGATTATAGTCGTCAGTGGTTATAGTCATCGATAGTATCCAATGAACGTCAGACGGTGAGTGACTATAGTCACTGTTATTCGCGAAAGATTGAGAAAGTTTCGTTCGCTAAATGACAATAGTATCTAGCAATTTACTTTTACGTGGTCACGAATAATTTTCAAATTTTGAATCGTCCCGCGATACAAGAAATTGACACTGAAAATTTGCAGAATTCTTTGTTATCTTAATTCTTGGAGTGGTTCGTTCCGTTTCGTTTGCAAGACGATAACGTCGCGATCTACTTCTACCGAACTCTCTCAAATTTTCAAGAGTTCGATTGAAACTGAAATCTTGCGCGATCAAGAATTCCTCGTTATCTTAAGGGGAGACGATAATGTATCAGTCGAACGTCTGTTTTCTCCGTTAGAACTGACAGATGAAATCGTTACGGAGCCGAGTGAGATGACAGATGATAGTCATCGTACAGACGGAATCGCGAAGTTGTGTACTCTGTCATTCGGTTTTTGTAACCAAGAAATAACTAAATAATGACGAATTAATTTTTCGTTGCACGTTCGGTCGATAACGAAACGGATGTACTGTGCCGGTATATGGGAGAAACAGAGGAAGCTCTCCTCCTTCTTTCTGTCCGCTGTGAAAAGGGGGACAAAGAGGACTGCGAGCGGAGAAAGGAGCTTCCGAGGGACACCTCGATCATCTCGATTCACCGGCGTTGCCTCGAGACAGTGACAGATACCGGTCGTTGTCGTCTATGGTTGGTTGCAGCCGAGAGGATATCGGTGTACTGGTGGCATTTCGTTCTCATAAAAGGCTGGCGTGGGCCACGATAAATGAGTCCGAGCCACGGAACTAGGCAAGCTAGAGCTACCAACTGAAAGCTCTCTCGCGTTTGTTGTTACCCGAGAGAGAGAGAGAGAGAGTCCCTCTCTCCGTTCCACGAGTTTACGCGAACGTAACAGGACTATTTCCCCGGAGGATCGGTATCAAATTTCGGAGCGATTCACCGAGTACCTTCTCCGTAACAAACCTGATCCATCCTGGGGCAATCGGTTCCAACTCGAAAAAGGGAATTGGATTTTCGTTTCCTTCGAATCTGAAAGAATCCATTCCTTTGACTACGCCCTCGCAGATTTCATCTTCGATACATATGTCCTCTGAATGTTTCTTACTATAACACATTTACTGTTTTACTAAATTGAACAATCTACCAGCGTGGAATTTATCGTTTCGTGTAGCATAGCAACTGCAAATGGCTGAATCGATAACTGTTTTCGTATGTTTTTATACTATATACTTATTCCTTTCCTACATACGTAAGTATTTATTTATTTCAATTGGACATGGAATATATGTTTGGATAACAAACATCTGAATCCGCGGCTCTGTGCATAAGATTCGTATTTGAACTGTATTTTACAAAATAATAATATTATTTCAGGATTACACGCGAGATGATACGAATTCGTGTTCGTCAATTCTCTAATTTCTCGATATTTAAAATAATGACAAATACAGTGGGTTAGAAACGAACAATTCGGACGATGTTCGATGACCGATATTTACCCACTGCAGATAGAAGAACGCCCAACTTCGTTAGTTCGTTCGATCGAATCTGCGTATGCGACGACACCCTCGAGTGTCCCTTAAGCAACAAGTTTCGCGACGAAACCGGTTTTTTCCCACGATTTCGTCGAATCGCACAGATGCGACCAACCCTCCCGCGAACCCTTTCCCGCTGGAGTTGCCGGGAGGAACGTTCTCCGGGGAACAACTCGGGGCGCAAAATCGGGGCGAGCGATGCATAATGCAGAGCCGGAGCCCGCTCGTAAAGCATAAGCGACCCCCATTATGTCGGGGAAGGCGAGTCGTGACAGGGCCATATCCACGAGTGCCACTCGACCAGGACCGAGTCTCTCTCTCTCTCTCTCTCTCTCTCTCTCTCTTTCTCTCGGAAGTCTCGGGATGGCCCCACCTTCGGTGCCACACCGCGGAGAAAACCAACGGAGCTATCGGGGCCCCTTTTGTTCGGGTATCTCTTTCTCTCTCCGTACGAGAGAAAGATAAATCCACGCCCACGCGGTGTAAATCGGAGTTGTCCCCGTGGTAGCCGATCAGCGGGGACTAGTTCGCGGGGATCCGTGCCTTGTCCCTCGTTCGCCAATATAAATCTGGATTAATTTAACACGTCCGTCGAATCTCGCATAACGATCGGTTTGCACGCGTCTCCCCGAGCCGTTTTCATTCGACGCGAGTGGAAAAATAAAGAGGCAAGGCGGCGATCGATGTGTCGTACAGATTGGCGCGGGACTAATTTGTCGGCAGCAGCCTAGCCGCAGTCATCGAGAACCGATTTGCCATCCGTGATCGTTCTGTGTTGGACTCTCAATCTCTTCGGGGAGATCTCGCGATTTTAATAATTGCCGACTCCAGCGACGAGTACTTTGCAAGTACTGAGGGAAATTTGCAGCGTTTGAAACTTTGGCATAATTTGGCGCGGTTTTACACTGGCTCGTTGTGAAGATTTCCCTCCAGTTTTCCCTTCAGGTTCGATGACACTCAGGTATAACTAGACGAGACCAGCGTTATTGCATAAAAGCAGTTTTTCGTTGCGCTTATATACAGCTGTCTACAGATAGAGAGCGAAAAGAGAAAGGAAGAGAGAGAAAATTGGCCAAATTGGGGAACTAGACTACCTGGAGGAACAGGACGACAGGATGAAAACTGGTCAGTGATGAAACATTTGGTGGAATCATGCAGATGCAAAGGATTCCAGCGGTCGGAAACAATGGGTCCGACCGATACAACGAGGGTGCCTGACGCGAGGAGAAGGGAGGGAGGGGAGAGCGATCTCCATAGAAAGGGGACCACACCCCGTAGAAGGAGACGGCGTTTGCTTTAGCGGTCTTCTGCCGTGAAAGTCGCTCCACGGGACCCACGAACGGGGACCGTACAAAGTCATTGACTTGCTCGTACAGCCGCAACGTATATAGCCGTACGCTAGCATTTTATTCTTCTTTTTCGTCCTCCTCCTTCTTCTCTTCTTCTTCTTTTTCTTCTTCTGCTTCTTCTTCTTCTATATCTTCGTAAGCTCCTCCTTTTTCTCCTGCTTTCGTCTGCTCTTTTTCTTTCCATCGGTTCTTATTCCCCGCTTTCGATACCATCTACGAACCATCGCTAACCCCTCTCTCGTACTCTTCATATTTTACCATTACCATATCAGGTTCTCCTCGATTCTTCTTTCGTCCCCTTCTCTCTCTCTCTCTTTCTCTCTTTTTTTCTATCCGGCCCCTTATTAAATATAGTTGGGTAGAGACACGATCGCGTAGCCACGCACCTTTCTTTCGATCGCTACCCTCGATCGTAGGTGCGTCTGCCGACGACGTCGACGAGTCGTAGGTCGAATAGCTCTCGGTCTTCTTTTCTTCCTTTCGCGAAGGACGAAATCGGTAGAAAAACGGCGTGCAAAACGTGTTGCTCTTGCCGGAAGATCGGCGGGGTCGAAGGTCGTCGACATTGTTGGAAACCAGTTTCGCGCGTACCGCATTTTTAATTATTTTCGATACCAGGGCTGGACGAAACGAGCCGCGTCCGCCTCTCTTCCGGGTTCGAGATATGCAAATGGCGGGGATATTCGCCGCGGGTACGGACCCACGCGAAACGCAATTTTCTTCTGGCTAGACTGCCAGAACATTAACGCGGCGAGGATCGCTGATGGCACGGGCTGTTGCTCGCCTACCGGTCGTCCGTTAATGCGAATGATGATTAACTGGCCGACTACTGGCGTAATTTAATATACTCCTTTGTTAATGGTTCGTCTGCGCACGGTGTGTGTAGAGGATTCGTCTCGTCCCAAATTGTGAAACATATTTTTTTCTGAAAGATCAGGTTTCTTAGAAATCGACAAGACAGATTCTTTAGATTGTCCCCGCGTAACGACTTTCTTCGCAAATATTCGCTTTGAAAAGCGGAAGTTTGCCTTTTTCGTATCAATGCCGCGACGCGACGTCGAGAGGGAGAGAAACGTGGAGTCTGACATGGACGCACGCTAGAGAAATCGCGGCGCGTGTTCTCGAACGCTCTCGAGTTCCCTGAAAGCCGCGAAACTCGCGGCCTGATACGCTTATACAGGGTGTTCCGTAATTGGCAATAGAACGACCGAGTGCGAGATGATTTTACGCGAAGAAACGAGTCGGGGAGAAAGAATGAAATTTGTTCCTCAAAGCCTTCGTTTTTCAAACTCGAGAAAATCGAGTTTGTAAATTTGTCGAGCATACTTGAATATTCTGTGCGTAGATGGATTTTTTTTTTCGTTTAAAAGCGTCGTTTTCGAAAAAATAGACTTTGAGCATGTTTCGTTAAAAAATTGCCTCGGTGCTCGATAAATTTTCAGACTCGATCCTCTCGGAAAACGAAGCGTCGTACGAGAAAATTTCATTCTACATTCTTTGCTTATTTTCGTATGTAGAATGACTGCAATAGTTTATGTTAATTATTTTCTTCTGTCATGCTCGGAATTAGTTAAATATTCAAGCACGCGCGATTTTTACAAAAAACGAAGCGTCGTAGGAAAAAATTTCATTCTACGTCCTTTGCTTATTTTCGTATGTAGAACGACTACAATAATTTACGTTGATTATTTTTTTTCTGTCATGTCCAGAATTAGCCAAACGTTCGAAGCATAGCTCGATCAATTTTCAAGTTTGATTCTTTCGAAATTTTTCTTTTCGACACGTTCTCTCACGTAGATTCAACTTGCAACTGGTGGTCGTACCAGCAATTACGGAACACCCTGTACACGCTCCCCTGGTGGAATATGCATACGCAATAAGCAGATACACACGTATCTTTCCGCGAGGGTATACACGCGCTCGTATAGGTACGTCGTACGTGTTTAAGACTCGACTGTGTAGGAATAGCAGACTCGCGGTGGTGCGTCGAGGGCACAGCAGAGCGTTGTTTCCGCGAGGTCGTCCCGGTGGAAGTCGCTTGACCTTTGCCTTCAGGCGCCTCCGTATTCGCATTAAAGGTGACCACGGGATAACTTTATGCCCCGCCTAACTCGCGCGTACACGCGGCGAGTTTCGTCGTTTGGTCGGTTCACTTGCAACCCCTATTTTGCGGTGAATCACGACGAGTATCGCTCGCGAAGGATAAACACGTTCGGCCAAACGAATATTGTAAGTGTCGGTCCCGCGGGGCCAAACAAATAATATGGCGTTGGTCCGTAGGGACCGACGCCGTCTCGAACGTGTCGAAACAGAAATCGATATTAATCCTGATAAAAAAATACCAGGTATTTCGTCAACGCAAATCGTTGATAAATAATTCAACACTAGAACAATCGGCTTTCAATACGTATCAAAATATTCTGCATATAAATCGTTGTAATTCAAACGATTATGATTAAAATAAACAGTCTCTTGTTCAAATATGTCCCTGCCGAAACAGAGATCAATATTAATTTTGACAAAAGTACCAGTATCTCTCAAGCGGTCGTAAAGTTTGGTGGTCCCAGTGTTAACGTTTCGCGCGATTGATCGTATAACGTTCACGAACTGGTTTTCACGAATCGTTTTCGTCGGAGGAGATCGGTCCGACCGGTGAGGTTTACAACAGCTTTTATCCGCGCGTTTTATCCTCGCTTCTAATTGTAAGTGGCTACTGTTCCACTTCGAGGGAAGATATCGTTGTTCCAGCACAGGGCGGAACGAGGGATCATTTCCGTTGCCGCGTGGACTCTGCCGGTTGTATCAATCGTAAAAGCATCATAAAGCCTGTTACAAAGGGAAACGGTGTCTTCCACTGCGATGTATCCTGAGCGCGTGTTCGTGGCTCGGTGAAAAGGCTCGGCTTGCCATTAAGTTTCGTATCGCGACGTCGACGATCTCTCGTCTCGTCGCGCTCGTCGGCGAATTACGCTAACTTTCGAGCGATCTTTGTCCGTCTCGACTGCGATCGACTCTCGTGGAGAGAAAATTTTGAATTTCTATACTGCCTGGCAATTTATATTCCGTAGACAGGGGAATGTGCGAAATAATAAAATATAGGAGAAGGATTCGTTCTTTATTCGACCAAACATTTCAATGTTTCACGCGAACGAGCTTGCACCGTCTCTCGAAAATTAGCTTGGCAATTGGTGAGTTACGTCGCCCCGTCGTCAGAAACTGCACACGAGAAAACACGGCGCTTGGTCCTGGTAACAGGAGTAAAAACGGCACTTGGTCGTGCCAGATCTATTTCTACGAGCGCGCACGGCGTCGTTAACATCCGCGGTTCGGCAAAAAAGCCGCGGAGCATGGCCCGTGGTTGCGGCCACGGTCGTCCCTTTTTCGCGTAATTTCATTATTTCGCGATGGCCGAGATAGTGGCGGTTAACTGGATGGCAGGAGCACGGGGCAGGAAAAAGGAGAAGGAAGAAGGAATCCAAGGTCTTCCCTGCCGCGGCAGATACGCGAGCGAGAATCGAGAGAGAGAGAGCCAGTTCGGAGGAAGTCGCGAATCGCAAAGATTAGAGAAGAACATGCGCACGAGCGCATCTCGAACGATCCACCGTTTCGATACCGTTCTCCAAACGTGACCGCCTTCCCTCTCCTCCTTCTCCTCCTCCCTTTTTACCCCCCTTCCTCGAGCCGTACACGCGCGAGTTAATAAAAAGAAAAAAAAAAAAGAATCAGTCGGTCGCGTTCTCTTTGACAGAGATCGAATCGCGAAATTGAGTCGAGCAGGAAGTTACAGGATTAAAGTGACGTTTATAAATCTATGGATCGGTGTGACTTTCAAGTCGCACATGCTAACACGTCGATGTTTTATTGAATAATTTCTTTTCCACGAGGTAGTGTGGATACATCTTGTCTTTTAAAGTATGTGATATTTCTCTTAGGAAGAGAAGAGACGAATCTGTCTGATTGTGAGATTCTATCTACGTAGATTTCGAGCGTGAGCAAAAGTTCGGATGACTTTTTAAATGGCACCTTTAGCTCTCTATGGGCCTCTGTGGGACTTTCAAGTCACATACGTAGCAATATATCGATGTTTTATTAAATAATTTAATTCTTTTCCGCAAGGTGGCGTGTTACATCTCGTTACATAATGTCTTCTTAGTAACCAATAACATCCTTGGTAACGGTTATCAGTTCTAATCTGAAATGTCAAAGTGCTTTTGCAAGTTCTCTACAGATAGAAAGTAAAAGAACCACCTTGCACAATTGTCATTATTTCTTCTTCTATCGGTGTTTGTTAAACGAGAGAAAGCATACGTAATAGATCTCTATTTGCATATCGATAATATCTTGCTCTTTTGCATTTCAACAATTGTTTTATTACTGTTTTCGATACGATGTAGCTTTGTGACTTTTTCAAGCCATTATGAGCAGGGTTCAGTGTGTTTGCGATAACGCTTGTGTTTCTTTTGCTTCTTACAAGGAAACATACCATACCAAAAAATGATTTTCATGACATTTGGCATAAATGTAGTTCAAAAAAATATTTGTAATTAAAAATTACAATTTTTATTGAAAAAAAAAACAACACTACGTGATATCTCGTAAGCGGCGGGCAGCACAGGAATCTTATCTTCTTTTATACCAATTGTAATCAATCTAAACTTGAAGCGCAAACTACGAGATATCCCGTAATCAATGGGTTAAACTACTCTTATAGTGCGAAAGGATAGTGTGCTGTGTTTTTCTCATATTTTCTCAATAATCGACGTACGAGTGATTTCTGTATATGCAAGGAATAACAAGTTCAATATATGCGAATATCGTTTGTAAAATGTAACACGTCACGATGTTTTTGGACGAGGACGAACGGACGAATACGAGGCGAATATTTGTCCATCACGTGTTTGCAAACTGTGTTGAGTATATACTTGGTGGAATATCGATCGGCAAGGACACAAAATCGCTATGACACACGTGAGAACGAAATCTGAAATTCTCGAGTTAGAGCCAAGGTTTGTCCATCTCGGTGAAAAATTTCCAAAGTTGTTAACAAAGACCGAAGAGTGATTTATATAATCACTTATCAAAGAATAATGTTGAGGTTTATTTTTCAATAAAAATTACCGTAAATGCCATTTCGTTACATAAATCTATAAACATGGTATTATTATATTTTGGGAAATTTCATGTTTTCTTTAAAATGAAATTTTGGCTCCCAGGACAAGACGCTCTAAATTTGCCTGGCAGTCAATGGGTTAAAGTATGTTTGAACTTCCCGGTTTCCCGGTCCGGCGATTTTCCAAGAAATACGGAGAATTAATCGTACGCGTGAGGAACGCGCAACATTCTGATTAACGACGTAATAGGGATTCCAGCGGGAGAAACTCGCGCGCGAGTTCTCCTCGCCTGTTCCTCCGATCGGAGAAATCGCGCATAACTCAGCCGGAGTTCTTATCGGTGGCGTTATCAGCCGATCCTCGAAAGCAGGAATTCCGTGGGTATTCCGCAAAACGGCAATGATCGCGCGTTATAACAACCGCGACTGTTAATCACCGCAAAGCGAGAACTCACCCGACTCACCCGGCACCGTTTAACAAATCGTCGTCGATGAAACGAGCGAGACTCGTTCGTTCGTTCGCCCGTCTATGTGTGTGTGTCTGACCGGAGAAATCGTAATTCTCTTTAATCGCAGTAACGTGCCACAGAGGCGAGAAATCTGTTACAAATTGTGCGTTGTTGCGCTCGATTCCGAGGTACCTGGGTGTACGAACGTATATATATCCCCGCTTTCGGACGTTCCAAATTCCTGGATTAGATGCCGATTTATTCACGCGACGCTAGTTAGTAATGTCTGAGAATTTCCCTCACTCGGAGAGAAGGTAATGCTCGTTTTTATGAATTATTAGGAAACTGGTTTCTCGAGCGGTGGGAAAGATGCAACGCGATAAAGCGATATCAGAAAATTTAGACACATTTGGAAAATTATATTACACACTGCGTACGTAATTATATATCGATGATCAATTTGAGCAATCTCGCTCAACACAAGTTCCACGTTTACATAAAGATTTTCAAGTCCAAGGTCATTTGAAGGTCATATCATACGTGAGTGTGTATTTCTTCACGAGCTACGCGATGGAATAGAAAAAAAGAAAAAAATACAAATGCGTGCTAACAGCGACTTTATGGTTCTGGACGCGTGGATATGTCTGTTTTACGTAATTTTCGCATTAGGTTTCGCTAACATTTGACTTATAATACTTGTAGCGAGTTTAAATAATCAATAAAGCTAACTGTTAACATTATTCGAAATAATGTTAATCCATGCGTCCAGAAGTATAAAGTCGCTGTTAGAACCCACGCGTCCGCAGTGTTAAATGATTAACAAACTTTTCTTTGCCACGAAGACAGTATAGTATAAAAGTAATTTCAAATTGCAAATATATTTTCGCAAGTGTAGAGAAATCATTTGACATTGCGGACGCGTGCGTTCTAACAGCGACTTTAAGGTTCTTGATCAGGTTTCGCTAACATTTGATTTATAATACTGTAGCATCAGCGTGAGTCTAAATAATCAAACGATAAAACTGTTAACGATTATTCGAAGTATAAACATTACGTCCATGTGTCCAGAATCATAAAGTCGCTGTTAGAACCTACGCGTCCGCAGTGTTAAATGATTAACAAACTTTTCTTTGCCACGAAGACAGTATAGGTATAAAAGTAATTTCAAATTGCAAATATATTTTCGCAAGTGTAGAGAAATCATTTGACATTGCGGACGCGTGCGTTCTAACAGCGACTTTAAGGTTCTTGATCAGGTTTCGCTAACATTTGATTTATAATACTTGTAGCATCAGTGCGAGTTTGAATAATCAATAAAGCTAACTGTTAACATTATTCGAAATAATGTTAATCCACGCGTCCAGAAACGTAAAGTCGCTGTTAGAACGCACGCGCCGGCAGTGTTAAATGACCGAGAAACTTTTTCGCCATTTTTCGAATCAACATAGGTTGCGAGCTATGGTTCTTTGGAAAAGTTTTACCTTCGCGATGAGTAAAATACGATGCAAAAAGAAGAAAAAATTTTTTTCTGAAATTTTTGAAACTCAAAGTCAAAGGTCAATTTTGCGACAGGTTCTTTACATCACCATCGAAAATCGAAAATGTGAAATAAAATTCATCCACGATGGCCACGGACAAACTTCTCTCTTATATATATTGAATATTTTTCATCGAATCGTTGGTCCCCTAGTCTCGCGCAGAATCACGCTATTTTCAAACGTATCCAATTACAAATTCGTTGTCAAGATGGACGATAGTCACCAGTCACCGGGTTGATGCATCGTGGCAATTTATCGCGTGGCCGAATCGTAAACTTACGCAACTCACGACAAAGCACATTCCGTCGGTACGTTTCCTGCTCGTAAATCCGATTTGCGTGCGTGGCGAATGCATCCTCCTGCGACGAAGCTTTCCTTTAGACTTCGTTCCGAAACAAAGTTGCAAGAGATTTTTGATTACTACATACACACACACACATACACGATATCGTTTTCTTTTCCACCAGCGAACGATCTTTTCGCAAGCTTTCTTCGAAAGGCGAGATAGTCGATCATTCGACGTCGATCTCGAATGTCGGCGGATTAGATCACGGCAACGAGCGATTTCCTGTCATCTGGAAGAGCGTCTAATCGCGTCGTGGTCACAGTCGGCGATTCGTCGTGCGAAAGAAACACACTGAATAGAACGAAGACAGACAGAGAGAGAGAGAGAGAGAGAGAGATAAGATTTCGGTTGAATGGGATTGCTCGTCTTTTCTCAGTTCATTTGTTGTTATCATTCCTGCCTTTCCATTGTGACTCGTTTCTTCGGCTCGGCTCGTCAGTCAGCTAGCCTCTCTGTCTATTTTTCTCTCGTGCTTCTCTCATTCGTTACAGACCAGCATTACGTCCCATTTGTGTTGCGTCTCTGTCGAGCAACAGCGTGCACGTGCATAATACGTTCGACGAATAATAGAATCCTCTCTCCGGCTCATTCGATTGGGAATTAATCACACGTCACACGCGCGGAGTGAGTTCTCTTGTCTCGCGAAGATTCGCGCCTGCGAAGGATCTCGTCTGTGAATTTTTCGAGTAAACGAGGATGAGAACAAGACAACGCGAGATCTTTCGTTCTTTCGTTCGTTCTGTTGCGATATTAGCAATTTAGATTTCGTTCGCTAGTCGGCCGATATTCAATTAATTAGCAAAATAATAATAATAACGATCGCGCGTGTGAAGGGTAAAACGAGTTTGAGAAGCGGAGGAGCGAAGGATCGTTGTTGGCTGCGTCTATCGCCTGCGATATATAGATGTGGGAAGAAGAGGCTTACCGTGTAATTGGCCAGCAGCGTTCGTTCGCTCGTTCATGAGAAAAAGTTCGATGCCGCCGCTAATTGGCGGTGTTCGCGAACGGTGGAAAAAATCGCTCGCGATAATTACCAGCGAGGGGGAGGGGGGGGGGAGAAAGAAATAGGGCCGGCATTCACAGTCGGAATTCATCTCGCGCCTGATAATCGACTCGTATGCATGTCAACGCGTTTCAACGATCGAAAATTATGAAAGTAAAAAAATACTTTGCCTAACCCTTTGCTCTCCTTTGTAGCTCGATGTCAGTTTTTATATTACAGGAACTCACACTCGACATTTTTAAATTGCAAAGAAAAAGAAAAATAATAATAATAATAATTGCAAAATAATTCGGAATGCAAAGGGTTAAAAGTTCGAAATACCTTTTGGAAGAGAAATTAACTAAATCGCAGTGACAATTAACACATATCCGTGCGGCATTATTTGCACCGCCATTGATCAAATGCCTTTTTTCGACACTATTTGTAGAAACGATATGCTCTATACAAAAACAACCTAACTTTTAAAAAGTCATATATTTTTCAGTGAAATTCTGAGAAATGAAATAAAATGAATTTGCATTTATATATACACCTTTATTTTTGATTTTTTTCTTTCCGAAGTTAAGAATAAAAATTAAATCCACAAAAAAGTTGAAACGAATTACTGAGAACATACTCATTATTTTATTAGACAAAGTAAATTATTTTCGAAACTTTAATTTGATCAATAATTAATAGTAATTAACACCCAAGTGCTTAAACTTTGAATAAACTTCTTCTATACGCAGTACCGACTAATACGTTTGAAATTAATTTTTTTTTTTTTTTTTGCGTTTGCACCCTTATACGACGCAACTTGAAGCTGAAATCAGTTTTTTTTTTCGTAGAATTATCTCTGTTTTGGTAAAAATTACGTTTCAATTTGCAATATACAAATGACGAATTTTCGTCATTTGGCTGCTGGTGATTGTCTGTGAAATGACGAATTTTTTAACGGATATGTGTTAAGAATTTGTTTAGCTCGTGAGAAAACGAGGGACGGTGGTGTGAACGAGTGATCCGCAATATACGTAATTCGCCGACAGGTAGGAACGAACGGAAGTGAAGTTAGAATTATAACTCTGACTAATTAACGAAATTGTTAGGGGGCTCCGGTTTAACGAACATCCATTGTCGATCGCGTTTAATCGCCCGGCCGATTTCTCACACGATTCTTTTCGAATTTATACGGCACGCTTCTTTTCTCTGTTTTCTTTCGAATGCTTGATCAAATTCATCAACGTGGACTTGTTATCAATTAATTTGAGGGGCGTAGAAATCATATGCGAAACACGTAGAATAATGCAATTTTTTAAATATACATTTTGTCGTCTGCTAAGTATTATAATAAATTGCACGAAGTATAATTATCTATAGTAGTTATTCGATCATTTTTGGAATATTCCTCGAAAATTCCACCGTTAAGACTCTGGTACTTAAGTCGATTATGTTTATTCGCCGGCGATTCACTAATTAATTGAAAAGTGTAAAAATGTATAGAATAGTTATTATAATATTTATTAAATGAAAAAGTCTCGCGACACATTTTATTTTCAATAAAAGAATTCAGTATTTACATTTTTGTCGCAAATAGTGAATGATTTTTCAATTGAAACGTATTCTTAACGTGTTAATGCTTTACAGATTTTCTTTGTTGAATAAAGTGTTATTTAATTCTTTGAATTAAAGCTTCGAACTAAATACTAATACCTTGAAATTTTTCAGCGGGGGTGTATATTTAAAAGTGCACAATCGACATGCGTTTGTAGACTCTGTCGATTATTCAATCGCTTTTCGAACGACAATAATGATTATATACAGTGACAACATTCCTCAAACATCAAACTACACTACGAATCTGTTATCAATGCAATGATCTGTTGTCAAAAATATACCAGAAAAAAAAAAAGAAAAGAACGTAGAACAATTATTACAAAATTTAATACACGAAACGAAAGTTTATTTTTAAAAAAGAAGAAAATGGATAAACATGTGTAGTCTGGTGATCGTTCAATCGCTGAACGAACTTTCAAACGATATACAGCGAAACATTCCTGGAAGATGGTGGTAGTTAAGCTCGATCATCGGTGAGATAAGCGTGGAAAAATTAATATCGCCGGGCTAATTACAGTGGCTGCCCTTTTGTTTTCCGTAGTCTCGGGGTCAAGCTCGGTAGTTCCACGGTGCCGAGGCACGCTCCTAATGACTAGCTCGCTACCGTTCAAATGCATGCCTCGTGTATTTTGCCGCGGTATACATTATATGTATAACGTGTATACGACACGTATGTACGTATCTGCTTTTATAAGTCTGCACAGAACCCCTATTAGAAGAACCTCTTAGAGGACGAGACTAGGGCGAGCGAGGGGTTGCAAGCTGTGTGTTGCGACGACGACACGACGATAGTCGCCGAGGGGAGGTGAACAACAGGTGAAAAATGCGCGCTCTTGGTCCTGGTGGCATCTAATTGGAACACGATTCTGACCCTGAAACCCAAGATAGGGGAATATTCCAGCTTCTTCAGCCTCTCTCTCTCTCTGCCCTTTTTCTCGCTTCTTGCTTCTTTCCCTCTCGCGAAAGTCTCGTCTGCTCTCTCTCCCCCTTCTTTTCCGCGAAAGTCTGGACGAAAGAGAAGAGGAATCTGGGTGACAGTCAAGTTTTCACCCACGTATCTGGGTGACGACTTGTTGATTTTAAATTTCCTCAGGCGCGAAAAGATGCAGCTGGCACTGTTTCGTAGGAAAAAAAAAACGAGCAAACACTATTTTCGAGTGAGATGAATTAAATGATCGAACAACAAATTGCTGAACTATCCTGAACAAATCGTTTCAAATTTATTTACATAAATGTACACGATGCTGTAACAACCTGATCTGACTGATTGCGAGATTCAGGGGCTTCGTTGTAAGTTTTCGAAACGGTGTATACTTGAGGGATGCGATGGAACACGTTCGTAACGCTCCTAAACTTTGAGAGCAAAGAAAAGAAAGAAGCATAAAACAAGGATACGTATAGTCGCGGATTGGCGCGTCAGCTCCGATTTCATCCAACTCTTCGTCGATACCGTTCAAACCGAAATCGTTGACGATGGAAGTATATATCGAGGTATATAGATATATTCAATTTCATTGAACGAATATCTGTGAACGAATTGTTTCCAAACCACTGTTCGAATCTTTCCCGGATAATTGCGACTTTTCCCCGGTTGTCAACCGTGTTTCGATTCCCGTTAACACGGTGGCGAATAAAAGAGGATCGTCGTTGGCTACTGGGCTGACAGAGGGAAGACGTTTACGAGGGAAGACGTTAGCTCGGAAGAAGAATAGCCTCGTTAGCACCTAGGCAGCTAAGGCCGTCGATCGGCGAGAGAGACGCACGCTGTCGGCGCAGAAGGCGCTTATTAATTTTAATCGTGCCGATCGCGCGCGCGCAACCGTACGGCAGCCAGAGAAAGCGTCCAATTTCCCGGGTCGCAACTCGAGTAAAACTCGATTCCGCCTCTCGAGACAGATGGAATTTCTCGGTTGCGCGCGGTAACGGTGCTTTCTAACCCACGCACGTATCGGGGCAGATGCGAACGAGGCGGAGTACACACCGAGTACCGAGAGAGAATACTTGCGGCTTGTGTACACAGCCGACGAGAGTACGTACCTACGTAAGTATTTCTTCTCTATCTCTCTCTGTCTCTCGTCTACTCTCTTTGCTCGTGTATATATATATATATATATATATATATATATATATATATATATAAATAAGACCGGCTCAGGCGACGCTCCGTGCGACGATCTGATTTATTTGCCGTACGGGGGACAGGGGCAAGCACTTCCGAGATGCAGATATCTCTAGCGGTGGCGTGAGTAACCTCGGAGGCAAAGATGCAAGAAGCAAGAAGAGAGGACGAGCAGGAGGAAGAAGAGGAGGTAGTTATCCACGGCAAGAGGTTACCCACGGCGGAGGTGGACTCGCGGCGGTTAAGAGCGATTTAAGAGGCGATTCCTATCTTCCTTAATTACCGTACGTTTTTTCGTAGTATCGCCGTCCTGGAGCAAGCGAATATATATATATATATATATATATATATATATATATATACAGAGGAGAACGAGACAGAGAGAGAGAGAGAGAGAGGGTAAAGGCTGACCAAGGGTTACCGCATATATGGGCTTCCTCGTGGTGCGACCGTTTCTGTTTCTCGATTTGCGATTCCGTGGTTTGGTTTACAAGTTCGCGGAATGGCGGTGCAGCCACGCTGATTGCGCTCCTCTCCTCTTCCTCTCGTTTCTTCCTGCCCCTGTGTCCCGTGTACCAGCAGACCAATGTCCCGGCGTCCCCTCGCCGAGGCGGTACCAAAGCCTCTGTGTATCATCAGGTCACAGTACGCGCATACTTTCCCGCGGTTGCGAACGATTTTGAAAAGTCGATGGTCAATCGAACATCACCGATCGCTGATTTTCTTCAGAAAAGTCTTCTCGTCTTTTCAAGAACGTACGTACTGCTCGTGCAACGGTGAAATTTAGTAAACCCGTTTTCTCTTAAAGACTATTCCAATGTCTGCATTGAATTCTTATGGACTTGCACGGCGAAATATGACGAAAATGATTTCTGATCGTCTAGATCGTGAGTGTCCAATCGTTTAGATCTTGTCATTCGATACAAAAATTTGTGTTTTCTTCTTTATTCAGTTCAACGTAACCTATGTTAAAACAATTTTTATCAATTGGAAAAATATATTTGTATTAATGAAAATGGTATGAAAATTTTCGAAATGAGAACACTGAGCTTACTTTTTTTAACACGGATCGTGGCAATACGAAGATGCGAAAATTTCTGTTGTGTTTCGCATGAGGACAAAAAAAATCTGCCCGAAAGAGAACATCGTGAACATTCATGGTCAAAATTATTCAAATAATAAAATTCTTATTCGATTATTCCGATTTCGATTACACAGCACGGGCCGCGGATTGGACACACACCTGATCGAAATCCTTTCGATCGTTGTCTTAATCATAATGAAGAAATTTACACCAAAAATCTCGTCGACGAGGGGATCGGTATCCCGTTTTCTTTAGAGAAAAATCTCTGAACGATTGAAGGCTCTTCAGAAACCGTCGAGGAACGCGTAGAAGGACGAAGGGCTTCGAAGAAGAGGAAGGACAGCAGAGGGAGAAAAAAGAAAACAAGAAAGCATCCACTACCTGTGTGTGCCTTTTACTGCGACCTTTCCCCTTTCTTCCTTCTGCGTTTCCTTCAGTCGACAGTGGTTAGCATTATGGAAATTTTTAGCCTTAGTCTGCTTTTATTATTATCTCCCCGCTACCGAATTATGCTTGGCGAGCCGCATCCTAGGAAAGACCTACAGTAGTCCCCAGTTAAGCGTCTATCCCCACCAGTTCTTGGAATTGGGACTACCATTTGGGACTAGCACTCTACTTTACCATAATACATGAGACTTGCACACACGAAATAAGCGATATGTGTGTGTGTGTGTGTGTGTGTATTATATTTTAATTTTACCAGGATTTGGATTAATTTAAAATCCACTGATATTCTTACGCTCATGCTCCGTTGTGTAACATCATGCTACATTAGTTTTTCAAAGATAGAGTAGCTCTCGAACTGGTGAATGGCGAGGAACATACACACCTTTCAGCTCTCGCAGTTTCGTCTCATCTTGAACTTTCAGTGATTTCACATTGAACTTTGGATTCTTCTTCTTCCCCCCCCCCTCCCTCCATTTATTTCGCCAAATTTCTTTGACAGACGAACGTCGTCGCCTGTGTGCTCGGCTAAATAAAAGCTTACCTACTGTTCGTTAATAATAAAGGACTCGGAAATTTCATTCGTACGCTATTGATGAAATGAAAAAGGAAAAGAAGAGATTTCTGGAGATTTAAGAATAATTCATGCAATATTAGGAATTGGATTTTTAGGATTTATTGTTTGAGCACATCATATATTTATTGTTGGGTTAGATGTTGATACACGAGTTTATTTTACATCCTACTGGATTTAAAGTATTTAGATGATTAGCTACGTATCATGGATCAAAATTAAAATTTAATATTTCATTTATATGATCAAATGGATTTATTTTAATATCTACAATTGGAGGATTAACAGGAATTATACTTTCAAATTCATTAATCGATATTATTAGACATGATACATATTATGTTGTCGGTCATTTTCATTATGTTTTATCTGTAGGAGCAATATTTTCAATTATTCCAAGATTCGTTGATTTCCATTATTCTCAGGATTATTAATAAATCGAAAATGATTAAAATTTCAATTTTTTTTTTAATATTTATTGGAGTAAATTTAACTTTCTTTCCTCGACGATTTTTTAGGATTAATAGGAATACCACGACGATATATTCAGATTATCCTGATTCACGTTGTTGTTGAAATTTTTTACCATCAATTGGATCAATAATTTCTATAAATAGACTGTTATTTTTAATTTACATTATCTATGAAAGATGTATATCTAAACGATTCGTTTTATTTAATAAAATGTATAATTTTATAAATTTAAATCAATCTTATATATAATATATAAAACGGTTGACGTTCATCTCCTCTTTTTCTCATTCCTTCGCAGTACCAATTCGCAGAACGTACCACCCCGTTTAAGCGCCCGCTTTCAGTCGCAAACGCTTTACTATATTTACCTGCAGACAAATCGCTGGCCACAGAGCCGGTTGTTCTGGTTTATTCGCTTCGACGTTGCACGCCTTCGTACGCGATTCGTCGAAGGTTTCCCAGCGAGTCTTATTAGCATATACTCAACGCGAAAGCTCGAGGTTCGTCGTTTGTAAAGTGTCTGTTAGCACTCTGTTGTTTTTTTTGTTTATTTTTTTGTAAGTATTCGGTTTTCGCGCGCGAATGAAAGGCGAATTTTTCACGGAGGGACAAAATGCTTTATTTAACACGTATATTGACTTTTCTATCCGTCTCTTAGGTAACTTCGTGACTCCGCTTTCAAAAGAGTTCTTATCTTTTTCGGTGAAGAATAACTGGCCAAGAACGATTTGACGTCGGCATGGAAATTTCACAAACCATTAGTTCGAAGATTTTTTTCCACCTTTTCACTTGCCCAGTGAAATGACGAAATTACGATTATTGTTCATTTCCATTTTCGATTTTCCATTGTGAAATCGGCGCCAAACGAACAATCGTCGACGACCACACCGCGTGTTTCCCTTTTTTCTGGAACAAGCTCGAACAATCTCAGACATCGGGATTACACATCGAATGTCGAAGGAATGCAATTAACTTTTGACCAACCCAGGCAACAAACGTTTTAGATGAATAGACAAGTTGATCGGGCAAGTAAAAACTAGGGGAAGAGAAATTCGTAATCCTTCGGTTCAGAAAAACATCGAGGTGAATTCGTGAAAAGAAACGTCTCGCGGCGGAGACACGCGTAGCATGAACACACCTCTGGCCCCAAAGACGAGACGATATTAATCACGACCACCTGACAGCAAGAACCACGGCGTATAATGCGTTGCATAGATTTATTTATCATGCGCGAACGCGTAAGTCACTCGTAAATAGCCACGGGCGGCGCCATTAAGCACCGCTGTGGGTGGAACCACTGTGCAGCACCCATTACACACGCCAACTCTTTACACGTTTTTTCTTCTTTTTTCACGTTTTCTACTTCCTTCACTTTTCGTTTTTTTTTTTTTTCTTCTTCCTTGAACATCGACGCACAATCGCGGCGTCAAGATATTTTTCAGAGATATATCACTACGATTGTCAGTATCTATCAGCATGATTAAATTCAGCTTAAAAATTCAGCATAGAAAATTAAACACAGCTGTCTTAGGGCGTGTCTCAAAGGAAATTACATATTTGATGAGAATCGAGATTCAAGATGTCTGACATTGCGTGTTCTCTGAACTAAAATTATCATTGTTATTTGATTGATTGTTTCATTTTCGAGATTGGAGGATGGACATTTGGAAATCAACGTACATTGAAAGAGAAATATATCAAAATAAGAAAGTCGATTTTTTTTGGTAATAGAATGAATTGTATGGTGTTAATACTGCGCGGCATGAACAACCGCGTAATGAACTTTCGGAAAAGGAGGTGGGCAGAGAAGATCGCGCGTAATGCGTGAGAGAGAGAGAGAGAGTCGTATCGGTCGGATCAAAGGTGCCGTAGGACTTGATAAAAAGGGGCCCTTTGAGCCTCGATACTTCCTTCGAACGAGACAAATCCACGCCTACCTCGTGCAGTCCTTCGCGCTCCTTATTAAGGGCGGGCCCTGTGGTCCCCTCGACCACGTGCCTTTTGCCCTGCGAAAAACAAGAAACACGATCGATCACCTCTCCACTGCGTTCATCTCTCTCTCTCTCTCTCTCTCTTTCTCCTCTCCCCGTTCCATCGCCGTACACGCGTCTGTCTGTCTGTCCCGCTCCGTGGAACGCGCGACTGTTCGAAACTGTTTAATACGTGCAATACACGTACGTGCACGTTGGTCTACGTGTGTGTGTGTGCACCGTTCAAAGATAGAGAAAGGGTACGCGAAGGGGTGCGCCGAGGCTCGGTTCTAATGCAAATTTATGCGGGTCGAAGTCTCTGCATCTCCCGGGAGACGGCGCAAAGAGACGACGACAAGCCACTCGGATATTGGGTTATCGGATACACGAGTGTCCTCGGTCGAGCGTACCCTGCTCTGCCTTCTACAGTGAAATCCTGCACGCGAGCTCTGGAAAGTGGAACTCCAGTGTATACACACACACACACACACACACATATATATATATATATATACGCGCGTCCCGGCATTGTTGAAATTCAAATCGGCATGGAAGGGAGACGAACCGGTCGTTTTCTTCTTGCCGATCACTGCCCGTCTAATCGTACATGTTACCAGGCGCGAAATATTTCACACCAATAATGCCGAGCACATTCGAGAAACGTCGAAGATCGGACGGGGGGTGGGGGAAAGGGGAGGGTTGTGGCGTTGCTCGATAAATGAGCATCGCGTGTTAGACACTGCACCGCGGCGCGTAGTAGCGCGCGGACGATCATTACGCGAAGTGTGCGTAAGGTAAAAGAAAGATCATTACGCGGAACAATAATGCCGCCGTCATCATAATTTCAATAAATCCGGTGAACACCGGCCGCGGGCCCGACCGGCAATTCCGCTTTTTCGCCTTTGTCGGCTTCTATCGCGCACAATTCACCGCCGAACGAATCACCTAACGCAAATACGTTGCACGCTTTGACGGTGCATATCGAAAAGGGAGGCAGCTCTAGAGCGTAGGAAGCCAGCGGAGAGAGAGGAGGAACAAAGACGAGAAGAGCAAGAACGAAGGGAAGAAAAATCAACGTAGACAATTTCCGGCCGATTCGACGCGCTTTTTCCCCCCTCCCGGTATCTTTCAGTCGATTGACTAAAGAGCGACGGCGATGGCGATGATGGCGGTGGTGTGTTGGTTGCGACGATGGGGTTCGTTCGCTCACTCGATCCTTTTCCTTGTCGGAGTTTGTAGCTACGAGGGAACCCGCACATACGGCCTAAGCTTCGTTTACCTTAGAACAAAGTGCTTTTTGTTCGGTCGCCGAGAGCAACTTGTGCAAGTCACGGGCGGGTTTTGTTGGCGTCGCCGCGAGATAGAAGAAGAAAGAGAGAAGCTGGCCGGCCGGGGCCAACAAGAGCAAAAGCCGCGCGCCACGCGTTGCAGTACAACCGTACTTCTCCTCTCCTCTTCGTTCTCTCCCTTCACCATTTTCTTTCTCTTTACGCGTCCTGTACGCGTAACCTTCGCGTAATGTACGCGCAGCGCACGCGCGAACTTGAAGAAAGAAAATCCTCGAGAAAAACGCACGTGTACCCGTGTACCTTCATCTGCGCGGCACCTTTTTTTTTTTTTTTTTCACGCGGTAGATTGTAACACCACTTACCGCGGTTACTTTTTGTCAATTTCAAACTACCGGCCAAAAAAACTATATTTTTCTGGAATTTTTGAAAGTAACAGTGACTATGTTTGTTCTCTACGAGAGCCGGTTATGGATTATTCAGCAACGTTCAAGTCAAATTTACGAAAACGTAGCGAAGAAAATACGTTTGAGAAACGAATCGCCCGGAAAAAATTAACATCAACGATGAAAATGAAAATTTTCCTAGAATTTTTAAAAGTAACACCGACAAGAAACAATAATGATCGTGGTATTTGTTTTCCACAAACTGGTTATGATTATTCAGCGACGTTCGAGTCGAATTTATGAAAAACGTAATAAAAGATACGTTTGAGAACGAATTGTCCAAAAAAAAGAAAAAAAAAAAAAAAAAGAAAATTTAACGATGAAAACGAAGTCGAACTTCTAAATATTTCGAGCGATGAGAATAATGAGTTAACACTTTACCGACCGATAGCCTATTAATCGGCTACTATTTACCGCTTTACTATTTATCGGTCGGTAAAGTGTGGATATCGTATAATAATATATTTATATATATTTTAACACTTAATAATAATATAATATAATAATATATAATATAATATAATAATATATTTATATATATTTTAACACTTCACCGACCGATAATATCGTATATTAATATATACAAATATATTATTATACGATATTAATAATGCTAATCCAATTTAAAAGAAATTACAGTAGCGATAGTGGCACTGAAATTTAAAATTTATTCTTGTTCTCTGAACTGTTATTTTTATTATTTTTTTCTTTTTTGTTTTTGACCTACGTGAAATAAACGTGTATTTCTATAACCTGAACCAGCTTTTCTTTCCAAGACTTTGTTCTCTGTCGTACTGACAGACTATTTAAGCGATTTTCATTCGCATAAAACGAATCCACGATTTACGTGGAACGAAAGTGGTACTTTCCACGGTCCATATTTCTTACGTTGCAATTTCGCAGATTTTCATCAGAGAGCATTACTGTTGTTGTTGTTGTTGTTGTTGCTGTTGCTGTTATCATTATCGTTGTTATTATTATTATTATTATTATTATTACATCTTTTATCCGTGTAATTTAGATGTCACCGATAAGTCTGTAAAATTTTCGATAAAATCCGCTCGCTGGCGACCCTTTTCTCTCTCTCTCTCTCTCTTTCTCCATCCGAGTTACTGAATTTCTTCGTGTCGGTTTTATCGGCCGATCGACTGATTTCGTATCTGCAATCGAAAGTCCCTCGCGTAATTGCCGGTCGTGTACGTCCCCGCGGGACTCCGCGTTTCTTGCTCGTTCGCAAAGAGAGTCGCGGGAGCGGCATGCAAATCGGTAAGAAACAGATCGGGATCAATGGCCATCTATAAGCGTCGATCGTTCGCCAGATATGAATTGAGTTCCCTTCTTTGGAATCTTCGAAAATCTCTTACACCGAGAGATTCTTATCCGAGCTTCTTAATTAACCGCCTCGAATTTGCTGCGAATGACAAGCTGTCCCTGTATAATAAACACAGTTTCAGGATTTCGGTGAATTTTGCAACGCCGCGAGAGGAAATTTTGAAATCCCGGAATGAAAACCAAGAGGTTTCAAGCAACGTGGATTTTTCCGCATTTCTCTATCAGTTTGGCCAGGAAGTAACGTTTTCGGCGTTTTCTTTTCTTTTTTTCCTTTTTGTGAGGAAATACGTCGATCATTTTGTTCGATTACGTTTCGCCATTTTTTGCGGGCAAATTTCGAAGAAGTTCCAAGAACAATTTGATATCCTCCTCGTCAATAGTAAAATTTAGCAAATTAACAAGTTAGATAATGTTTTGCGAGCTTGTGCAGCAAAATTTTGATTTCTTTCTGATATTCCATTTCGAAATCGACGCCAAGCAAACGACTGTTAACGGGATCGTGCATCTTCTTTTTCTGAAACAATTTTGTGTACATTTGCTCCTTCTAATGAGTATATTGCGAGAATTAACAAGAAACTGCAACTGTTTATTTTAATTTACATAGAACGAGATATTCGTGCCGATCGCTTGCTCGGTTTGCTCGATTCTTAGCAATTCGAAATTACAATTAACAACGTTAAAATATCTCCCGCTGTATTATATTTTCTTCTTTCTTCTTTTCGTAATCGTGCAAGTTGGCTACACGTGTGCTCCATCTCTTAGAAAATGTGCAATTACATCTCGTAAAACAAAATACGAAAATACAAAATCACGAGTATACCCGAAGAAAGAAATATACGTCAGGAAAGTACGATATTCGCCATATCCTGGAAATGACAAATGAATACGCCGAAAGAGTATATTGCCTCTCGATTGATTGGCAAGCTCTCTCTCTCTCTCTCTCTCTCTCTCTCTCTGTCTTTAAAGGCGAGTGTTCAGAGATACGCGAACGTCTCGCTGGCGAGACGAAATGGAAGGCACGACGATCGAATTTGCTTAGAGCGGCGGCGGTGGAGCTGTCATTCGGTGAAAGAAAACGAACTCGAGTGGAGAAAAGGTAGAGACTCAAGGGGACGAAGAAGAAGAAGAAGAAGAAGAAGAAGAAGAAGAAGAAGGTATAGAGGCACGAAGCGGAGGGTCCCACCCACTAGTGGCCCTCGGCTCGGAGTTCAGGACTCGTGACCACCTCGGGCTGATATGTCGAACCGAAACCCTTCGTTTCTTCTTGGCTCACATCCCTCTCACTCTCATTCTCTCTCTCTTTCTCTCTCTCCACCACCGATCATCCACGGGAACTGCGGACCCCTCTCGCCCTCTTCCTCTGTAGACCGCTTCGCGGACTCGCCGTCCCGCGTGGCTCTCACGAATACTCTTCCCATGATTTACTCGCGCGCGCGTCTCGAAAGAGAGAACCTTTTGCCTCTCTTCCCTCGTCCTCGTCCGTGGTATGGTATCTCCTTGCCAGAATCTCACACCCCCCCTCCCACCCCCAGGGTTTCCAATAGGAAATCTCTCGCTCTAACCGAAGAGCCGACTCTCTTCGTTCGGAAGAAACGCTTTGCTTTGCTTTGCTTTGCTTTGCTTTGCTTTGCTTTGCTTTGCTTTTCCACGATATTCCTCGTCGTGCAATCGCGCCGCGACTCCCTCTTTCGGCTCTTTCGCGCCCCCTTTTTTTCCATTGAATTTAGAATTAAAGATTGCGTTTCTTTGTCCCAACACTTTCACCGAGGGCGTCGCGTTATACTTGACGATAAAGATATCGATATGAATAAACAAAATGAAAATACTTGCCAAGTTGCTAGAAAACAACCGTGACCCAGAATATTCCGCGTGCAAATCATTGAAATTTAAATGATAATTCAAACGAATAGATTTGCTATCCAAAACGGGAATTGATATTAATTTTGACAAGATCAAGATTGTAAAAATGTTAGAGAAGAAGTGATAATTGAAGTAAATAAGTTTTAACACTTTGACAAGAATATCCGTATCTTTCAAAAGCCTGTTTGTAAAAGCTTGAAATCAATCATATCGACGAGTTCGGTCGTAATGATAAAATTGTACAATTATTTTACAACCGGTAATTCCAATAAATAATATCTCTTACGCGCGACTGTCTTGTTTGAAACGTCCCGCCGAAATGTTAATTAACAAAGGGCATTAATTTTCTATGGAACAAAGATGATCGTCTGTCTACGATCTCGTCGAGGATCTTTTATATTCTACACAATTGATATTCCTTTGCTCTTAGTCTTTGCTGACTTGTTAATAAGCACCTTGGTGTCAGTCATCGTTTCAATTAGAGGAACGACTCGACTTTGGAGTTGATTATCCAGAGCCACGGGTAATTTGTCGCACTGTCGTCATAGGGAAAGAGATGAACGACCGTGATTTTCGATGCTCTTTGTCTCCTGTTCTGGATCAGTTACGATCCAATTAACCGAGTCGCGAGGTGATGGTGCGTTGGATGGTTCTTCGGCTTGACCAGTCGTCGATTGTCGTCTAGCAATCATTTTTTACCTGTCCTCCCAGAGGATTTCTCTCCCTGTGGAATCTTTGACGAACGAAATCTCGAGGAATTTTTCTCAGTCATCGAGCACACACGCGGCAGATTACACATTGTTTCGATTGATTCGTTGATTCGTAGGATCAGACGAAATTACGTAAGTAAATGTTCACGGACTCGGCGAGATCGGAAGTAAATCCTGCGAAATTTCAATTGGACCGAGGCGATCGAGGGCCGAAGAAAGCCCCGGTCGACGCAATTAAGAGGTTAAGGTTATCTGCCTACGTGCGATATTTACGGTACCGGTATCGCGCTGCCAGCTCGCACAGGGCTAATAGACGAGGAAACGTACTCTTCCTCTCTCTCTCGTTTCCACCTTTGCTGCCTGGTCTCGTACGACCCACACGCGAAGAGATAAAGTGGAGGATGATCGACGCAGTAAATAAGGTATAGAATACGCATATGTAAATCACGAAGGGCGCACCCACGCCCCCTTACTCTCAGAGAGAGCTCTCTCACCGTGTGTTGCTCTTCTCTTCTTCTTCTCCTCATCTTCTTCTCTCTCTTACCAGCCTGTGGTCCCGTGTCTGGTTTCGCCCCCTTCTCTCTCTTCCTCGTTGATTCCCCATAAACCTCTCGACGAGCAGCAGAAGAAGAAGAAGGAGGTAGGTAGGTGCGTGCACTCGCCACTCTACACAATGGTTGTGTTCGGTGTTGGTGTACACTTCAACTTCTTTTCTGGCCTCCTCAACGTTAAGATAAAGCAACCGTGATACCACTATGCTCCCTTCTCTCTCTCTCTCTCTCGAGGCTCGTCCATTCGCCTCCACCCTCGTCACTTGAATCTTTTTCTCCCGCGTTGCAGGAGATCCGTCTTTATCTCGCGTTTTCTTCGTTCGCGACTTCCCACGTTCACCTTCCCTCTTTGCTCGTCGATTCGAGCGGCTCCGAGCTCCAGGCGCATCCCGCGGGAATAGTTTCAGACACCGAGAGATCGATACGTATGTCGAGTTTCAATGGATAACGCGTGTGATGTGTATAACGTTATGCGTAATACCGGGCTGTGCACACAAATGTAAGTAGATTGTCGTTTTGCTCACTTCAGATCTCCCGTTTTATTTGGCAGCTTGCTCTACTTGCCGAATTTCCGCGAATTGTAATCCGCATAAATTAATATGGTGAACATATACCATAAACACATAAATTATATATATATATATATATATATATAATGTTTCTCAGGATATTATATTATATATCTCAAATTTAATAAATGTATTGTTAAATTAATATTTAAATAAATAGGTATCTATATTTCAATATTTTATTTCGTTTCTATAATATTTATTAGATAATTCCAACTTTACGCATTTTATTTTATCGAACGAAACTATTCATTTTCCACGATTCTAATGTCGCTGTCACCGTGACTCGCTACGTAATAGAATATTGTTGATTTATACCTCTTGGAACCGGGGAAGGACCCGATAGATTCAGAAACTACAGAAATTCCGATCGAACGATGCTTGGCCCGCTTATCCCTAAAGAAGAATCTCGTGGGCTTTGTGTCGGTCCACCGATAGAAGTCAAATTCAATTAATCGCGTTGCACAATCATCTATTAGAGAAGCGTGCACGAGGGACGACCACCTCTCTTGACTCCATAAAAAGAGTCTCGTCTTGTTGTAAAACCCCGTACGGACACTAGCTTCTTGAGAAATTTATATCCAGCGTCGCCGCAGCGGGGGAAATCCTTTGAAAAATTTGACTTTGCCTTTTGGTTTAGGGAACCAAGCTGCGTCTAGATTTTTCGTCTCGCTCGTGGATCGTCCAGTCCGTGGATCGCGTCGTTCGAGAAAAAGCGAACGAAGGGAGCACCAGAAAGAGAGAGAGAGAGAGAGAGAGAGAAGGAACAACGAGAAAGGGGGAGAGCTGGTCAAATCGTAAATAGGAAGGCGATTGTCCTTTTAAGCGGGCTATGGGGCCCGTGCTGCATCGAGTGGAGAAAAAGAGCTCCGCTGATTGTCCGCCAAAAGAATGGTGGTCGTACGACGGTTCCATTGTTCGACCGCCATCGAGCTACCTGTATACTCGTAACACGTGCACGAACGCACGTACGTTCGCTCTCACAGGTAAACAGTTCGTGCGTTAGTAGCTTTGCTATTATTGCGAGAGCTGCAGATGTAGGGGTAAGTTCAGAGACTCTCGCTGCCGCTCGAAAATCTTGGGATAGGCACTAGCATTTGCTTCTAAATTGAAGAATTGTATTATGTAATTGAAAACTATTGTAATTGATAATAATAGTTGCAAATAGAAGTAGATGATAGTTTATAGAAGAAAGAATCTTTCAAGTAATTAATGATATGTTGACGATCGCTTTGCGCGCAGGTGAAAAGTTTTATTACCTAAAAGACTTGATCGTCAGCGATGAACATTAAGGGACTGTCATCGAGTAAGGAAAGAGTTTACTCTCCTAGGCTTCGTAAAAATGTGAAAAAGATTTTGGATTACTTAACGAAGCCTTTGCTATATTGTACAATCGGATTTTCAGTCTTTCGAACTTTCAAAAGGTTCCTCGTGAAGAATAAAAATTTCACGAGTGAAATTTCACTGAGGACGTTAACGATCCAGTTAAAAATGAACGATGTTCCAAGACTCTTTGAACGAGAGTGTATATATCGATTAATAACTACCTATTTAACTCATTCGATAATATACATACATCAGTGTAAAATTAACCCTCTATTGCATTCATTTCCCAATTGGAGACTTAAATTTCAAATGTTCTATAGTAAATTAAGTAGACAATTTATTAGTTCTCATACAGGAACAGTCATAAAATGCAATAAATAACATTTTCATATTAAAGTGAATTTATTATTTATTTCATGACCACGCTCGTTTTTAAGTAGACTAACAGCCATATATATTTTCTTCAACTCGTCGTAAAAATTCATGCAATAAAGGGTTAAAATACCGAAACAATTCCAATTGGTCATGGTAGATACTGGGATTTAATTTTTGGCCAATTTATCATGAAATTTTCACTGTGAAAATCTGCTTCTATGCGTGTGTCAAACGATTTCCAACGAGACGATTGTCACGAGAAACAACCTGTTGCGGCGTCCCTCACCTGTTGCACCGAAGCAACAAGCGGGAAGACTTTGTACGTCGCGCGCTTTCACCGAGCCTCCCGTTGGACGGCCGATTTTTCTATTCTTCGTTCGTTCGCTCGTATTTTCTGTGTATAATCGCAATTGAAACTCTGAATTGGCAATCGCCATCTCGCTTCTTGTGCGACTTCTCAAGAAAGAAGAAAGACTTTGGATTCGGCACGCGCGTACCACTTGTTGAACGGCAGGCACACCTGTTGCGCAAGTCTTCTCGTCCTCATGGGGGCGATCGAACTCCGTTTTTCTTCTGGACTCTGGCTTTTCTTCAGCCAACTCCAACCGCGAAGAATTCTCTTTGGATTTCTCTCCGGTTGTGCAATTTATCAGGTCGTATATCGTTCGCTACGAAACCACAGACATGTTACGCTGGCTCGTTTTACGTATTCCGAAACTCAAGCACGGAACGGGGGGAGGACAGACTCCGTCCTCGAGAGATCGTGGAGATCGTTTCGAGGCGTTCGCAAACGTTGGATGTTTATTTATAGACGAGCAACGGTTGGTCCACTGAGAAGAGAGCGTCTGAAGTATCTCTACCCGAAAAGGCTATGGGCTTTCCCATTCCGCTCTCGAAAATCCATCCGTCTCCCGTTCCTCCCTGTAAACGATAAAGGATATCTCGAAAATTACAGATTTAGGGAGCGATGAAAATACGTGAGCTATGCATTATTCATGAATTTGGGGGTGAGGGGGAGGGAAGCGTTGGCCCGGCTCGCGAGAGGCTGCTTGCTCTCGCCGTGAGAGTGGCCGAGTGGAAATTACCACTGTGCCTGCTTCGCAGTGGCCGTCCCCTTGATTAAGCTTCTTATTTAATGGAGATATTAAAAAGGGAGACGCGGTGGGCCGCGAGGCGACAGACAGCGCAATCTCTCCGGAGGAAATTGCCGATTTGCATTCGACACGTAGGGTAATGGGTTTCTCGGTGGAGTAAGCAAGCAAGCAAGCGAGCAAGCGAGCGAGCGGTGGTTCAGACGGAAAAATGGATCCGGTTTGGTAACGATAGGACTGCTCTCTCTCTCTCTCTCTCTCTCTCTCTACGGGGCCGTGTACCTCGCGGTTTCATGCCCTGTACCCGAAAAACGTCCCCCTCGAACGCCATCGAGACGAAGAGGGACGAAGAAAGAAGAACCAGAAAAAGAGAAAGAGAGAAAGTGCATTAAGGGCCCGGGGCGCGCGCACCATCTCGGCGCCCGGATCTTTTCTTCTCTTTCTCCGGCTTCTTTCCTCCTTCCAGCCGCCTCTCTTCTCCTTCCGTTGAACCCGTCATTAACCGGGGACCCTCCTCTTGGTGAAGCCATTACCCATTCAAATTACGCTTATCGGTTGGTCCTTTCTCGAGTACGTGCGCCTTTTACGGTGCGCCAGAAAATGGACAAAGAGAGCGGGAGGCTCTCTGACATACAGAGAGAGGGGTTAGGGGGAGGGGTGAAGAGGAGAAGAAAAAGGCGAGAGAGCGGCGAAGAAACGCGGAGTATTAAGGCTTAGTCGGCGTACAAATCGCGAACATCGGCTGGCATTATTGCTGTTCGGGGGAATAGTGGTTTGCTCTCGCGGACCTGCGGGCCCATGTGCGACCATACCGATAACGCTCGGCCTCCCCCCCTCCCCCCCAGTCTTTCGTCTTTTAGCGATGCTGCTGCTGCTGCTGCTGCTGGTGGTGGCGCTGCTGCGATTCTGTCTCTCGTGAATTATTTCCCTTTCACGAGCGTTCTATCTAGGGACTGCGGCGATCTCGACCCCGCATACCCGACATCCGGTCTTCTCCCTTTTTTTTCAATGCCTTTCCACCCTCTCCCCCTCCCTCTTATTGTTAGTTTGTGGAAAGACGACGATTCGTCGATCGAAACGAAAATTCTAAACAAATTCGTTCCTCTGCCGCGGACAGAGATTTGAACAATAATTGCTCGATGAATCGTGCGTGGAATCGTCGTTTTTTTTCTTTCTTTCTTTTTGTTTTTTAATAGTTACAGCGCGAGACGACGGTTCTCTTGCCGCGAACGAAGATTTTTAACAGAAAAATTTTAACACTGAACGTACCGACGGCCGGTCAAATGACCGGGTTTAAAAATTCGAATTTCAAATTCTGCGTTCATTCTCAACTTGTTTCGTTCATTTGAAAAAGATGAAAACATACAATTTTCTTTTCTTATCTGAAAACGTTATTCCGTGTACTGTTATTCCTATATTAAATTAACAATTTGCCGTACCACTTATGTAAAAGGACCTTTGTTATGTGAATGGATATACACATAAAGTATTTAGAAAGAGAGAGTTTTTGTAATTATTTCACAAGGTAGATACGTGGAATCGTCTTCTTTTCTGTTTTGTTTATAATAACTGCGTACGGTGTCATTAAAATTTTTTTTTTCTTTTTACATACTTTTACGAAATTCTCGCAGAGAGGAAATTGCTCGTTTTCTAACTATTCCGCAAGATATCGTGGAATCGTCGTTGCTTTATTATTTTCATTTTCTTGTTATATATATAGCTGCAGTGTGAAACGACTGCAAACGCTGTCAAGATATGTAGAGTCAAGTTAGCTAATTATAGAGATCGATGCGTGCTAATCAGCGGTGTTTTTATGCGAGCTGACAGAAATCGGGGTCTCAGGGAAACGAGCCGGCGGCGGGATTCTTTGAATGGAACGATGCACTCGCTCGCTTGGGCTGGGAATCGTTATGGGCACACGGCTTTCTAAGGGTTCTCTCTCTCTCTCTCCCCGATCATTACCCTCTTTCCCGACTGTCTCTGGGAATTGTAACAGGCGTGCAAAGCAGACGTGCAAGGCCTGGCCTGACTCGCGCCAGCGCAGGTTCGTTAGAGGTCTAACGAGGAGCGAATCGCATTGCAATAATTACTCCGTACAAGGCTACGAATGCGCGGCCACCTGTCCGCCACTGCAGATAGACGGACCCAGCGATCGGTGTCCATTTGTAAAGTGATTGTTTCTTCTCCGCCACGGAGAACTTCATTTCTCTCCGCTTGGGCAATCTGTTCTCGTCGCGCGCGCGACGATCCACCTCGTTCTACGAGCTATATTAAGGAGCTTTGTGAATTTGCCCGCTGATGGACACCGATGGCCATTTTGTTGGATTCCGCGCGAAGGAGATTTGTTCGCGAAATTTCGCTTCGTTCCTGTCGATCTTTTCGCAAAGAAGGAGATTTGTAGCAGAAGTGAAAAACGCTTAACACATATCCGTCCGGCATTATTTGCACCGCCATTGACCAAATGCCAAAGGCATTTTTTCGACACTATTTGTAGAAACGATATGCTCTACATAAAAACAACCTAACTTTTAAAAAGTCATATATCTTTCAGTGAAATTTTGGGAAATGAAATAAAATGAATTTGCATTTATATATACACCTTTGTGTTTGATATTTTTTTCTTTCCGAAGTTAAATAAAAATTAAATCCACAAGAAAAAAGTTGAAGTGAATTACTGAAGACATACTCATTATTTTATTAGACTAAGTAAGTTATTTTCCAAATTTTAATTTTATCAATAATTAATAGTTCTTCAACGAATGGTACTGTTCGAAACATGTGTCCAGTATGAAGGGGAATGTTGCAAAAGTCACATACGTGGCTAGTTCTACTTTTTCTGTTGTGAACTTTACAAACTATGCAATATTTAAAAGATGTTTCGTCTTTCCTGCAGTCGCTATTTTAACGCATTTATGTTTACGTAAAAATTACGTTTTAATTTATTCGGATTTAATAAAACAACAATCAATTATTTACTGCAATATACAAATGACGAATTTTCGTTATTTGGCTGTTGGTGATTGTCTGTAAAATGATGAATTTTCGTCATGCGGACGGATATGTGTTAAGAAGGTTTCCTCGGATTTTATCATACGAGGGCTTTGTATAAATAAAAAAGTCATAAAAAAGTCATAAGGCGGCACTTTCGCCTACTTGAATGAGATGTTAATGTCTGTATGTAGATAAAAAGACATTCAAATGGAACTTTTGAATTTTTATTTGAACGCGTTTACAAGCGTATCGCAAGCGAAACGGTCGATGTTTGGCTACTTTCTGTAGTGATTTTTTCTTCGAGCAGCATTCTCACGTTGTCCATTTTCCTTTTTTTCCCCTTTAACTTCAAACTTATTTCTCCATATAAAGAACGAAAGAGAGAAGAAACGTCTAAGAACTTCAACTGGACGACAAGCAGAAAAAGACTTTGATTTAATACGTAATATGCAAAATAAATCGCAAAAAACTGTCAAAAACTTATTTACGTATACCTAATAGTCTAGAAATAACGTACGTAATATAAAAAATTGCTTACTGAAAAATAAGAAAACCACCCTAGAAGTAACTCTTATCGCGCGAAATATAAATATATAACGTCTAATATCTCTGGTAACATTGGAGAAAAAAAAAATAACAACGTATTAGTTTATTTCTTCGTCAATAATGCAGACAGTTGGCAAAAAGTAAGAGGAAGGAACTACCCTTGCATCGTACATACTGTCAATTGCTCGATGCCGTGCGATTCTATATGTATAAGATTTATTACAGAAGGCTCTTCTCTATACATTGGCTCATCGCAGATGAGAAAGAAACTAGTGAATTTTGCCCTTTATGAACAAGGAGTTCATAAGAAACTCACTTTGTATTAAGTGAGACTGAGTCGGTGTATCGACAAGAAATCGGTCATCCAACAGTTATTATTATTGTCAGAGGAGAGAGCTCGCAATATATCCTCAAGGTGGCACTGAAATTCGCGGGGAGGATCGATTATAGCGACGCTATGTACAGTGGCGGCGATTCGATTCGATCCGCAACAGGTGCGATTCGTGATTCGCTGTGGCGCGACCACGTGGCTGGAATAATTATAACGTTCCGTGCGACGTGGAGGCGCACTTATGAGGACGGACAAATAATTTTTCCACGGGCACCCCCGTGGCGTGCTCGTGGCTACCCGGTGCCAGCCATGCTTTTTGGTGGGGAGGCACGGGCCGCTGTTAACCTTCCTCCTCGCCTCGTAGACCCCGATCGGGCCCAGTGGCTCTCAACCGAGTCCCCGAGTCTCGGCGGCTCACCACCGAAATTCCAGGGCAAGGACGCCATATGGTGAAACAAGAAACGTCACTTCCGCGTCTTGTACTTCTCTCTCTCTCTCTCTCTCTCTCTCTCTCTCTCTCTCTCTCTTGTGAGAAGGCGAGCACGAGTTTTCTCCTCAGCATTTCCTTGCTTTTAATTACAAGTCCAAATTTGAAGAGAGGAGGAAATCTAACTCACGTTTCCGTCTCACTACAGGAAAGCGAGCGTTTCTTTTCTCTGCAAGGTGATTTGAAAATAATTTCAAAGCATGATTTGCTTTTCATTACTGGACAACAAGCTACAGTCTAAAAAAAAAAAAAAAAAAGTCAAATTGGGAAACAGAAACGTCGCTTACGACGAAGGCGTCGGTACGACCTCATCCGACTCCCTCGACTCACGACTCGCAGGATTTTCTCGTGACGCCCCTAATAATGATACACTCTTTTTTTCGTCTTCTTTCTTTCTTTCTTTTTTTTATTTTCGCGTGCACGGTGAAACGCGCTCCTGGAGCGTGAAAGCAGGAAGTCGTGTAAGGTTTCTGGCCGTTTGATCCGGCTGGTGGATGAGCACCGCTGCCACTGGCACAGTCGGCGGCATGAGAATTTTCCCACAGTCCCCACTACGAAGCCTGCGGCCGACGCACACCCGCTCTCGCGACGTTGCCACACCTTTGCCCGGCTGAGAGGCACTGTGGTTGCCCCGTCCAACTTGGCTTGAACGAGAGATCGAGGGGCGGTAGAGCCAGAGAAAAAGAGAGAGGAGCAAAGCTAGGAGAGGGAGAGACCAGAGAGAGAGAGAGAGAGAAGCATCGAATTGAATACAGAGAGAGAAAGAAAGAGACAAAGAGAAGATAAGCAGAGTCGCTGAGAGATCTGAGAAAGCAAAGAATGAACGAGCCAACGGTGGATCAGGGGAGTAAGGGTGAACTTGTGTGACAGAGGGAAAGAGAAAAGGTGAGAGGCGAAAGAAGAGAGGAGCAGTATGATTGGGAGAACGGTCGCTAAATGGAGAGACGGAGACGGCGTCGTCTTAACGTCTCTCCGCGAGACAAGATGCTCGGAGAAAGGTGAAAAGAGGAGAAACACATGGCGCGGATCATAGGTTCAACGTACATGCAGGAACGCCGTTTTTTTCGTTGGAAAAAACGGAGTGTGGCAGCAAGTGCGGGGCCGTAGAGAAACTTGGCGTGGTGTGATCCGGAAAAAGCGGGTCGGCTGATCGATTCAAAGTGGCGTTACGTTACGTACGGATCGGAAGGATCGATGATGCTTCCTAGTTTTGCTTCCTTTCAGTTAGCCGTGGAAACAGAATGAATATCCTCGTGGTAACGAAGCCACGACGATGCAGAGACTACACTTTTTCCTTCTATTTTTTTCTTTTTTTTTTTTCACTTGAGAAACCTACATGTTCGTGATAGAAACGCGAGGCTTACTGTGGCCATTCCGTGGGTCGACGAGGAAGAAGGACGACGCAGGTCGAAATCCTCGGATTCCATCGAAATCGTTCAGTCGGAGCCTGAAACGTGCGGAGAAAGGGCGATCGACCGGCAAACAATCCGTTGCTCCACCTTCCTTTTTCTCCTTTATCCTCGGCTCGCCGGAAACTCTGTTCGCTGGCGAACGAATGAGATCATTCGGATTAAGCTAATTGTCAAGTGCTTCGCAGGATTCTCAAAAATTCCTTGGCGTTGCTGTCTCGAGATAGCCATTTTTCTTTTGCCCTGCACTGTGTGCAGAAATTATTGTACAAAGCCACACGGATACCCAGGCCATTTATCGTGAATCCACGTTTGAATTAATTTGCTATTTAAAATACCTAAAAAAAAAAAAAAGAAAAGAAAAGGGAAAGAGAAGAACGAGAGTAGCCAGCTATTGAATCGCCGAAAAAGAGCAGGCAGATTTATACCGATGTTCCGCTCGTTACGGCCCTGCATCTGTAACGAAGTAACGGATACGTATCCTTTGTCGAATAGGGTCTGCACTACACGCAAACGTCCATCGAGACCCACACACGGACAGAGGAGAACACGTACACACAAACCAACGGCTCTTGATCGTTCTGATCTGGGTTGAGGCTCACGGACAATTGCAATTATGGGCCTCCGTCCCAGGTTGATTTATAAGTGGTGGAAAACATTATTCCCTCCCTTGCCGACACGCACCCACGCGTAATCTCCCCATACTTTTTTCTCTTACTTTCGCGAGTTTTCTGCAAACAGTCCCCCGGAGAAGCATTTCGGAGCATCTTCGTCGTTGGATGCACAGGATAGTATTGACCTGAAATATTTGACAGAATTCTGGGGAAAAGAGCCTCGTACCTTATGGAAATGAGCCGTGGTTGTTAATGGGGATAGCAAGAGGGTTCCTCTTCGGTTATTTACGAAGGGTGCAATCCGTATTTATATACATACTTTTTCCATCTAGAACGTCCGTAGCTAGCAGCGTGTGACCGATGGGTACCATCTTTTTTCTTAGTGTTGTTGGAATTATTCATGGTTCGTTGGGATCGTTCATTGAATTTTCATATGTTTAGCTGTCGCTCACTGTCCATATGCTCTAATGTATACATGTGTATTTCAAAGTCTGGGATAGTTACGTATGATTACATAATTTTTGATACGAAACATACGCATATTTCAAAGTTTGGTAATTATATATATGATTATATATAATTTTCGAATATTTCTATTCAATCTATGCATATTTTAGAGTTATATATGATTATATAATCTTCAAATATTTAAGTGTATACTCTCATATACATACATATACTCTCATATACATACATATATATGTTTCAATATAAAATATATATATATATATATATATATATTTTTTTTTTTAAAGTTTCATATACGATTATATAATTTTCATACGTTCAACTGTTGTTGATTATCCATATGCTCTAACATACGCATATTTCAAAGTTTGGTAATTATATATGATTATATATAATTTTCAAATATTTCTATTCAATCTATGCATATTTTAGAGTTATATACGATTATATAATCTTAAAATATTTAGGTATACTCTCATATATATATATATATATATATATATATATATATATATATATATATTTCAAGTTTTCATATACGATTATGTAATTTTCAAACGTTTCGCTGTTATTTACTATCCATATATTCTCATACGCACATGTGCAAATGATTTCAAAGTAATTTGGAGTAATCACGATTGTATAATTTTCGTACGTTTAGCTGTCGTTGATTATCCATATGATCTGACATATATACGTACGTGATAGTCACACGTGACCGCACTGGAGATGAAACGAATTTTTTCCCGAAAATTTCGATATTTATCGAAAACTAAACGCTGTGAACGCGCAACGAACGTAGAAAATCAGCCTTTTCAAACGCTCATGCACCATCGTTGCATCACGGTTAACAGTTTTTACTCGGCATTCTCCGTTGCCCTGAAAGGCGGTTCGCAAAAAGGGGGAGAGAAAAGCGATCGGCGGCGGATGAAATGCCGCGCGAATCGAGTACGAACGAACGCGGAACGAATGGCCTGGCAAATACGCGGACTTTTCAGCGTGATCTCCCGCTTTTGTCTTCGCCAGTGTCGACCGATTCATGCCGATCGATTCGCCGCAGGACCGTGGCCAGCGATACCAACTCTCTTTCCACTTCCCCCTTTTCTCCGCGTTTCTTTCTCTTCCTTTTCGTCGCTTCGTCCCATAGCTCGTTTTTTTCGCTCACCCGGGGATCCGGGAGAAAACCAGGCTCCAACCGATACACACTCGTTTCCACCTTATTACCACTTTCCCACTTGAATTTCTAAGTGAGAAATCTCGTAAAGTTATCGAGAAAATCGAGAATGAAATAAAAATAAAAATTCATTATATTATTTCTTTAGTTATCACTGTAAAAGTCATTGCATCGTTGCGGGGGAAAAATTGTAACATGAAATAGAAATTTTAAAATAAAATTGTATAAACCAGTCATTTTGACTGGTGTGGTAGTTCTAGTGTTAAAAAGACTGCGACGATCAAGAGGTTAAATCGTGATGTCTAAATATCTCGAATTCGTATCGTGTCGATTCAAAGATGAAAAAGTGGTTTAGAAAAAGGAAGAAGGTCATTCGATATTCGTATATTTAGCGAACATTCCATCGAATGTTTGTTGTAAAAAAGTTCGTTTATTCGAGATCAGTTCGAAGCTTGAAAAGTCTTTTAGACTTACAAAACGCACCGATTCGTTTTATTCGCGTAGCGTATGTGTAAGTGAATGAAGATAATCTACTTCTCGAAAGTCCTGTACATATGTCGAAGAATGTTTCTTTACTGACTGAATTTGCAATGGATTTGAAGACTGAAGCCTTCCCTTTACACCAGAAAATTTTACACGTGACTTTTTCTCGTCGTTTTAACGCCGAGATGTGTAATGAATTTTTCAAAGTTCGACAAATCGACTGAGGAGGCTTTCAACTCCTCGAACATATCATACACTCAATTATGAAAAAAAAAAAATTTCCACCTTATTACCACTTTCCCACTTGAATTTCTAAGTGAGAAATCTCGTAAAGTGTCGAGAAACTCGAGGATGATAAAACACACTTTTGTTAGAGTTGTACGTTTATATGACGTTACACGTATCAATTCGTGACACGTATATACGTGCGTAAATAAGTTCGTGAGCAATGGAAAACGTTGCAATCTGGACTTGAAACGACGCGAGGGTTTCACGGTAGCGTGCGAGTCGGCGCGTCGGTCCCCTGTAATCCGGTAACTCGAGGAGTGAAACCTCCTTGAAATTCCAGTTCTCCAATCTCCACCGAAATTCGCAGCCGAAGCCATGTGCAGCCATCTGTTGCGCCGTGGCAATTCGATCGTCGACCAAAATTCCCGCACTTCTCCCGGTCGTGGCTCTCGTTAAAAATTTATTATTAAAACTATACGGACGCGTGTGTGCGTAGTTCGAAAACAAAATTCCTTAGAAGCCGTGAGCAGATGATACGCGCAACGTTGACGCTCTGATTGACTCTTCACTCTTCGTCGTTGTTTCAACGCGCAACACGCGGAAGTAATGCTCGAAGCAAAGCTCGAGCGAGCAAAGGCTCCAAAAACTCCAAGTCTGGAAGTTACACGACAGGAGAAATTGGCTAAAATTTTGTACCTTGTCAATTTTTCTCTTCGACGCGCCACTAAATTATTTCGAGAAAAAGAAATAACTTGCTTTTCAGCGGGGTGTACCAGCCTGTTTTTCTCTCGACCGAATTATTTATCCTGGGTTCATTCTCGTCGCAGCGAGAATCGTCGAATTCTTGAAATTCTCATCGGTGCTTATTCCGAATTGATTTCGTGGAGGAGGAAGCTTCTTCGCACGTATAGATACTTCTAAATATATTTTTGCGCAAACTTTCTGAAAAAGGTCTGGAAAAGCCTCGAGAGGGTTAGGATCTTCCAAAGATTCGTCAAGTCAACGTCATTTGGAACAAGGGGGGGGGGGAGGATATCGAATTTTGCTTTCGAAAAACTAAGGGAAATCGATTCGTGACGATTGCATTGAATTCTGAAATTTATCTAATTTTACATTTTGTATTGTTCTTTTCACTTTATTATCAAAATACCTGGTGACCTTCTCAAATTTGAAATCGACAACTGTAGGGGACGACCAGACCTCCAAAGATTGGCGAATTATTGGTTTGGTGCATAATTATTGCGCATTTTTTTCGCGACTCGTTTCCTCTTGAAAATTAGCGTTTTGTTTATTTCTTTTTTTTTCACAACGATAATCCTCTCTTTTCAAATAGTGAAAATGCGTATCCATATTCGCCATATTACGCTCTACCACTTCGATAAAGGTTGGAATGCAACCCAGTCATTTCGCGATCTCAACGAATTATTTGGCGATGGCGAATCAGCCAAAGCCAAGTTGTAAGACTTTGTAAGATTCAAGAAGTTCAAATCGGGCGATACAAACATTGGCCAAAATATAATCCAGGTCGAATTGAAAATAAATTTAGTTGATTAATTCGTCTAGGAAACTGCATCTACTTTGATTCCTAATGAGTGGATGGTTCATGAGTGAATAACATCTAAAGAAGAAACAATTAATCGTATTGGAACTTTAATGGGATAATTAATCGATTATAGACGAAATTGATCTGTATATTGATAATTTATTACATAAGAATTAATTTCAAAATTATTGAATTCAGGGTATTCGTATGATCAATATCATTGGTGTGTCCAATAGCTTTAATTGAAAAGTAAGGATTTAATATTTCGTCAACAAAGTACAAAATTTTAAGCGACGGGTAACAAATTACTGATAAAACAATTATAGGTATTAAAGTTCAAATAATTTCAATTGTATGATTTTTTAATAAGCCTCACAGATGAAAAAGGAACAGGTCGACCATCGTATTTCGACGACCAGGCATTTTCGGCAGCCGTGGAAGAGGAAGACGAAAGCTATTTGAAAAGAGAAGATTATTGTTGTGAAAAAAAAAGAAAAAAATAAACGAAACGCCAATTTTCAAGACGAAAAGAGTCGCGAAAAAATGCGCAATAATTATACCAATATTTTTCGCAGAAGAGTATCGGGCTCGAATAATGGCGCACACGGAAAACCGACCGACTTTACTTTTGCATCGCTTTAATATTAATGTTACGCCCCTGTCCGCGAGCTCTCGGCATAATAACGTCGTGGTGGACCGTGGTTATACATATGTACGTATCGTCCGGGGGATTTTTTTCCATCTACGGGACGAAACTGTGGCTCGACGTGGACCGACACGTATGTATATGTACTCGTGTATGACTGGCGAACCGGTGCAGATGCGCAGGAAGTTTAGTTAACCGCTCTATCGGACATAAATTATGCGCGCCATTAGAGTTGGTAAGTACGTACACGAGCGGATCTGCTGCTGATACCAATAGATAAAGCTAGCCGAGCTTTTTGTCCGTTTACTGTTATATCAGATCGATTAAATTATGATAAATTAATAATTAATTTCAGTCGTCAATGGCAACATTCGGTGAAATGCTATGAAAACTGGGGATCGAAATGATACATAGAGGATTCGGAACTTTTGAACAGGCTCCTAGAACATTGTTACGTTACAAGTCCTGATAAATAAAAATATGTTCTTAAAGGTTTCACGCAGAATGGGATATTTTAAAAATTTAAAAAGATATTTTTCCGAATACGCTGAATAGTGCTCGATTATAAAAATGGAATTTTTAATCTGCTCCGTGAAAATATTGTTTCAGAAGAAAATATTTTTTTTGTAGGATATATAATAGAAATTTTTCAAAAAAAAAAAACCTTAATTTCGATCCCCGATGATACGTAAAAATAGCAAATTGTCCTTGGTTCGTTTAGTTATCGATGATATTTTTTAAAACAGATATTACGGAGAACTTAATCAACTGCAGTAAACAACATGAGAGCAGTTTGTATGGATAAATATGATTTAAAGTGAAAATGATCTCCGATAATTGAAAATACTGCTCCTACAGATAATACATAATGAAAATGATCTACAACATAATACGTGCCATGTAAAATAATATCAGTTGACGAATTTGATAACACAATATGTAGTAGAACAATCGTTTGTTTCTATAATGTAAATAAATTTCCTTTATCTGATAAATATAAAGACACATATGTATATTGAAATTTTTTTTTTTTTTCTGAGGAAAGAAAGGATAAACAAGATACTTTGTCACTGATTAAACAGAAGTTACACGATGAACATTAATGCTACGAATTAAATTGTTACGCAATTACCTGACCTGTAAGGGAAAGAGAACTTTCTAATTTTGAACTTTTAAACTTTTTACGTTAGAAATTTCTTCGGTGTTCGACTAAGATTATTAGCTTCGATTTTATTACTCCGACGAAACTTCCTCGTTACTGTTACCTTTTTGTCGCCGATCAGCCGGACCGCGCGCAGTATAACGCAAAATCTCCTCGAGTCTATCAAGCACAGCCCATAAATATGCATCTTCTCCGCTCCGCCTAGACGAAAAAGCCGCACAAAGGATTCTTTTGCCCGGGACACCGCGCGCAAATAATCGATCGTCACGCTACATCGATCCATCCCTCCCCGATCCATCGTCCCGCGTTTCTTTCCCTCCGGTCACGCCATTTTTTGCGTCTCGCGGTGGTTCACGCCGATTTTCGCCGCGATTAAACACATCGTGTGTATCAGCCAGAGACGTTGCTTCTTCTAGCAACTTCTCTCTCCTCTGAATATTCCCTTGCCTGTTTAAACAGTTAGGTTTTCGTTCCAGGCCGATCGTGACGCGGTGATTGTGGCCGCCGGCTGTTTGTTAACTGTCTGCAACATAGTAGAAAAATCGATCGACACGGCCAACTATCAATTTCACGGTTATCCCCCGGGCCTATATCGCTTTATCTCGAGCCGGGGGCCGATCGCGTTTCTTTCTTCTCTTCTTCGGCTGCTTCGGCTCGTTCTTCCAGGCCACCAGTAAATTCGTGGAACAATAAAACCCACGGGTGCGTACCCCTCCCGATGAAGAAGAATTCCCTTTTTCTTCTCTCGAGGAGAAGAGCCAGGTCCTCTGCTTGAGATAACGCACGAGGGAATGTAACGAGTTCACTTTACGACCGTGACTATCGCTGTTAGTGGCACAATAGTCACCGTCTGACCGGTTCAACGAGCTTTGCCCGCAACATCTTCGTGATCTTCTGCTTACCCTTGGATCGTTCCTTCCCTTCTCCTGACGAGAGTGATTGTGCCGTGTAATCCAAGTGCTGAGTCGAATTTTCGCTAGTGCCAAGTTGCGTGAAAATAACTTATAGGAGGGAAATCTTAACTGCGCTGAAACTGAAGATATACACCCGTCCCTCGATTTATATCTCGCAAATATCCACGTGGATTTGACTATTTGATTTACGCGAATAAAAATCGTGTGAATTGAATGTGTCAGTATAAAAGGGAAAATATCGGAAGTAAAAGCTAGTGAAAGAAGTGAAAGTTTTAGAAATATACACGCGTGCATATTTGTTTCACAGAACTTGACAAAAAAATAAGTAAGACATTTCAGAAAACAGAAGTATGTAAGTTTTATTCGATGTCACTGTCGCTACTGTAATTCAAAACGATAAGTTATTTCTTTTTAATTGGGATAAAACTCATCGTCTTTATCGCTTGAAATATTTGCAAGTTCGTCTTCATTTTCATTGTGAATGTAAATTTTTTCCGATGAGTTTTTCTGTTCGATATTTTCTGTTCGATATTTTCTGTTACGAAGTTCTCATAAATTTGCTGATATTCGCTGCAATATTTCATGAAATTCTGACGAAATTTTAAGGCTCGTTGAATGGTTGGATCAATGTCTGTAATGGCATATTCCAATTTTTTGGCCGACTCGAGTGCTTTACAAAGATTTTCCGCAGTGAATGAATCTGTTTCTTCGTTGTCTTCACTGCTACATACATCATGACGTTGGGTTTCACATATGATTTATTAATTCACGATCTGCTAGTAAATCATTAATGTCACACTCGTTTAAATTGGCAAAGCATCCTGTTTCAACTTCTTGTGATAAAGTAATAACTTATAGGAAAATATGTGTGTATATATATCGCGTAAATCAATTCCGCGTATAAAAAAAATTTTTTTCCGTGTAAATTGAAGTAAATTTGCTGCATAAAACAAATACTGGCGTAAAAAAGTGCCTCGTGAATTGAGAGACGAGTGTAACAATTTATGTTTGGTCTCTAGATATTGAAACTGTTGTAATTTTATAAAATCGTGTAGTAATAAACTTGCCCTCGAAATGCATTTATGTAGCAGAATTTTTTTTTTTTTCCATAATTGAGTGTATGATATATTCGAGGAGTTGAAAGCCTCCTCGAACTTTGAAAAATTCATTACACATCGGCGTTAAGACGACGAGAAAAAGTCATGTATAAAATTTTTTGATGTAAAGGGAAGGCTTCAGTCTTGAAATCCATTGCAAATTCGGTCAGTAAAGAAACATTCTTCGACATATGTACAGGACTTTCGAGAAGTAGATTATCTTCAATCCACTTACTCGCTACGCGAATAAAACGAACGATGCGTTTTATAAGTCTAAAAGACTTTTCAAGCTTCGAACTGATCTCGAATAAACGAACTTTTTTACAACAAACATTCGATGGAATGTTCGCTAAATATACGAATATCAAATGATCTTCCTTTTTTTAAACCACTTTTTCATCTTTGAATCAACACGATACGAATCCGAGATATTTAGGCATCACGATTTAACCTCTTGATCGTCGCATTTTTTTTAAAGACCGCGTATGTTCAATTTCTAAAAAATGTACTTTTACTAATAAATAAATAATTTAAATATTTTTCCTACATAATTATTGAGCCACAATCAATTAGGATATAATTTGCATAAAAATAAAGAACGACACTTGATTTTCACTAGGGTTGCCACACAATAGATCAAATAACTAAATATTAAAAAGATTAAAAAAGTTATATGCACGTTTGTTAAATTTGAAATGTTACAATATTATAGTCTAAAAAATACACACATATATTACACACAATGAAACTAATATTTATTTATGGTGTGGTATGCTTCGAAGCAAGTAGTTGGACACAGTGGAATTTTAGTTTTCGCACGCGAATTTTGTTTCTTGCCTCTTTTTCGAAGCAGCTTTCGAATATATCCAAAATCAAGGAAAAATATATATATATATATATATTTTTTTTTTCGTTTTTTTTTTTTTAGTGTTAGAAAATGATTCTAGACGTCACCGTCAAGAAATCGAAATTAATTTCGCTTTTATTTAGGGCATGGGGACTGGCGATCAAATGGTTAATGAAACTTTCGTCGACTTTAAAGATGTCGGCGGAAAAACGTTGAACAAAAGTTGGCCGACTAATGAAGAATTCTTCTCTCGGGAATGTTTCAGGCTTCCGCGGCGACCAGTGCGAGGAGAACATTGACGATTGTCCGGGGAATCTGTGCCAGAACGGCGCGACCTGCATGGACAGGATAAACGAGTACTCGTGCCTGTGTCCACCCTCGTACACGGGCACGCAGTGCGAGCTAGACGTCGACGAGTGTTCGGTTCGGCCTTCGTTGTGCCACAACGGTGCCACGTGCACGAATTCACCCGGTAGTTACTCGTGCATATGCGTGAATGGCTGGACCGGGCCCGACTGCAGTGTCAACATCGACGACTGTGCTGGCGCTGCCTGCTTCAACGGTGCTACCTGCATCGACCGCGTCGGCAGCTTCTACTGTCAGTGCACCTACGGCAAGACAGGTAAGTCCTCGGTCACGCGAGATTCAACGAACCAGTCGAAATTTGAGAACGTGAAAAGAAGACGGAGAAAATTTCACGGAGATACACTAAAGAGAGACGCGCTCGAATTTTTACGGTTTCGCTGGTTTTCTTACTCGCTAAAGACATCGTTGAAAGAAGAAAAGAGAAAAAGTAGAAACTTTGTTTTCTAACCCTTTCGATACTCCCGCTATACGAAAATGCACACATAGCGCGTGGTCAGCTTCTGGTAGCGCCTCTTTTGTATAAAGATTTTACTAAACGTTAAATAGGAACTGTGCTTAATAAAACAATATTTCTTCTAACAAGTGTCGTTTATAGTTTCAATGTTAAAAGATATTTATATAAAATTCTATTAATTATATAAGTAACACTAGAATTATATAAATGGACATAGGTCATCAGATGGATGCCGGATATATCCGGCGCTTTTAACCGAAAGGGTTAATCCTTTTAGTGCCAAGTTTTTAGATCGAAAGAAGTTGTACTCACGAGAAAAAAAGAAAAGTGTAGAAACTTAGCGAGAAATTAACAATATTACAGAAATTGAAGGAAAAAACGTATTGTTGAAAGAAAACGAAGAGAGACTGAATCGATATGATCGACACTGTAAAAGTTGAAACGCGACCAACTAGATCGATGTACGATTCTCTTTCTTTCACGAAGTTGTAACTAAATACAGCCCGGTGAAATAACCGGTTTTGAAGATTCTTTCGTTCATCTAACTCTCTTATTGAAAGGAAAATAAAAACGATCCAATTTTTTTTTTTTTTTTTGCATTTAACGTTAAAATCCTTCAATCCCGCGCTACTCCTCGTCGTAGAATGTTCATAAATCGTCGTGAGTTTTCCGCTCACCGGAATTGTCGCCGAGATCGTAGGATCCCGAAGACCGCGTACGATAACGCGGTCTCCACGGCGAATCGGCCGGCGTAAGACAGGCCGATTCCTCTCGATCCCTCTCGAGAGGGCCGGTGTACGCGGAATCGTGTCGGTATTATGCATAGCGAGAGCATCGGCATCAGCGAGGCAGAGGCAGGTGCATCTGCACGTGCAACAATATGATGGCAGCCTCTGCGAGGGTCCGGTTGGAATCCCGGGATTCCGGGAGGCTGGTGTGTGCGCGCAGCCTAGCCTTACCGAGCGGCGACCTTGACGACTGAAAACGAGTTTCTGTCCTTACTTCTTCGGCCGGCGGACTCCGACGACGCGCTTTTCAGATCGATCGTTTGCGCGTCCGCGTCCACGCCGATCGCCAAATACAGGCATCCTTCTTTTGTCATCGCGCGGTGTGATCGCGCGCGCACTCTCGCGAACGCGGTCCCCGATCGTCGAGCACAACTGCTTTTTTCGCTAGCCGCGGCAACCCTCCGCCCCAGATGCCAAGGGGACGAAACGATTTCGGAAAGGGGCACCAAACCGAGCCATCCGACTCGCACGCGCATTCTGAAGAAACGTCGAGACTCTTCTTTCACTCTTGGTATATTCCATCGTTCGTGAATGATCAAATTTTTTTTTTTTGTAGCTGCACCGAGTTCGCGATTCGATTTTCCGATTTTTCAAACGATCTTGATCGAAAATCGCTTTATGATTATCGCGGATAGTCAAATTCTCAAGTCGAACGTGTATTTTTCGGTACGATTTTAATTTCCTGATTTGTCAAACGATCTTGATCGAAAATCGCTTCATGATCATCGCGGATAATCAAATTCTCAAGTCGAACGTGTATTTTTCGGTACGATTTTAATTTCCTGATTTGTCAAACGATCTTGATCGAAAATCGCTTCATGATTCTCGTGAATAATCAAATTCTTAAGTTGCACGTGTATTTTATGCAAATTGAACTTTCCAATTTCTCAAACGATCCCTGATCAATTCGATTTACAATTCTTATGGATAATGAAATATCTTTAGTTGCACTGTATTTTGAATGTGTATACTGAAGTTGCAGTATATTTTACAATGCAAATTTAATTTTCCAATTTTTCGGACAATCTCGGTCAATTTTCGCGGATCAAGTTGTCATTTTAATTTTTGCGTTTTTTCAAACGATCTTGATCAAAAATCGCTTTATGATTCTCGCGGATAATCAAATTCTTAAATCGAACATGTATTTTTTCAGTACGATTTTAATTTTCTGATTTCGATCAATTCTCCGCCGAAAATTGTGACATTATTGTGACATTATTGGCCATTCCTTCTTTTTTTTCCTCTTTCATACTTGTTTCTGTAATGTCATAAATTTTCCTTCTTTTTCCTTCTTGTTTCGTACTTGTCACGAACGCGCATTTTTATGTATTTATATGAAACTTGCAGATAATAATTGGTCGTCTTCTCTCCCTAGGTTACCATTTCTAAATTTCATTGATAATTAAATTAAAATCTGCGATAAAAAAATCCGCGAGATTATATTCATATTCATTCGCACATCGTGATCGCATCGTGACTTTTATCTGCCTTGAAAATGAGAAAAATTAGCGTAACGTGAAGTGTAGTTTTTTTCTTTTCTTTTTTGCTTTCTTTTTTTACGCGATATGGACCCGAGCAGAAGTTTACGAGCTCGTTACCCAAGAGATGTGCACGACGCGTACGAGTTAACGGGCTTGCGACGTCTACTTACTTGCACGCATAATGGTGGCGTATCTCGTCGGCCGTGTTAAAGCCCGGGGATTCGTTTTCTTTCACGTGCGGACGACACGCTTACAGTTAGTCGCGGGTGTAATCGTGTATCTGCGCGCCGGTTTACTTTGCTTTATATGCGAACGTTTCTCGACAACCGGTGGTCCCGTTATCGAGATCCGACGCTAGTTCGAATGCTATTGTTATCGGTCACCCATAAACGAATATATATATATTTCCTTCTTTCTCTTCCTTTCGAATCTATCCTACCTGATCAGTTATCTGTAGCAATTATCCTCGAGCAACGAATAATTCCCTATTTCGACGCAAATTTTCGAAAATTAAGTTTATACGGTTATAAATTCCAAACTAGGCCTATAAATACCCGCGTGAATGTACGCATACAATAATAGTAAATTTTAACCCTTGCGCGGAATTTGTACAGAGTGACGAATGAATAAATGTTGATCTGATTGAGCTAGTATCGTAGATCTGTAGAAAATTAATAGAAAAAAATGAAAATTCAGTTTATTTGATTTGATCAGAATTTATTAATTTAGTTATCTTTTTCTTTTTTTTTTAGGCTTGTACGATGTAATTTCAGTATTCGAAGTTTCAGCAACTAAATTAATAACAACGATAAGAATTTATAGGCCTAGTTCGGAATTTATGACCGTATAAACTTAACTTTCGTTACAAGGGTTGAAACATTTGAATATTTGAATATTTTAAATATACGTCGAAATAGGCAAATATTGGTTGCTTGGGGATAATTGCTACACATAATTGATCAGATAGATGGAATAATGAGACGAGACTAGATATAATAATTGATACGAATAATAATACGATACAATTAATTCAAATAATTAATATAAATTAATAATAGATTTCGCCTCGAAAATACGAATAGGTGTTCTCAACAATAAACGTGAAAAGTAAAAAATAATATCGATTCTCACTTCAAAACTACGCAAAGACAAATGCTCGATGTTTGAACAGACACGATCCTTAATCACTGTTCGCGTTCTTTCTTCGATGATCGTGCCCTGTGCGAAACTGAGTCAAGTACAAATCAAATTAATAAAACAAATATTAAGTTAAAAGATCAAATGAAAAATTATAATCGCAAAACACCATGCGAGAAACGAAGTAAATAAAAAAACGAAAAACTACGCCGCTCGAGACTCAAGCTTCAATTACCAAATCAAGCACAAGTCAAATTGATAAAACAAAGATTACGTAAAGAGATCAAACGAAAAATTATAATCGCAAAACACCATGCGAGAAACGAAGTAAATAAAAAAACGGAAAACTACGCCGCTCGTACTCAAGTTTCAATTACCATAGATCAATGGCTCAAAACCCCTGTTTGGCAGCGGAACGCGCATCACCGAGTACTCGGTGCAACTCCAATTGAAATTCTTCGGATTTCCTCTCGCTGTGGGGAGCAATTAGACCGTCTTATCCTGCGCAAGCTCTCTCTCTCTCTCTCTCTCTCTCTCTTTCTCTCACTCTCTCGTGCGCCGGCGGATTCTCAGTAATTTACTGAAATACGAATGCACCGACCGACGAACGAGCGTTGCTGGGATTTGTCACTATTCTCCGTCGTTCTCTCTATATTCCGCAATATCCTCCCGTTGCTATCCTTCTAGCTAACGTTAACGCGGACCTTAATGATGTCCATGTTTGGCCAAGTTGCCGCCGAGTTTGGCGTTCGACGATCGACACTTTTATTCAACGAGCGCGCTCAACAGCGCAGGTCTAGCTAGATTATTCCGGTTGTTCCCCTTCAAAATGGCGGTGCCGATCGAATGGCCGCCGCCACCGCCGCTGAATAATCGTTGAAATTCGAGAGTTAATCGTTTTGTTTCTGTCGTTTTTTTCAGGGCTGCTCTGCCATCTCGACGACGCTTGTACGTCGAACCCTTGCCACGAGGGCGCGATCTGCGATACCAGCCCCATCAACGGCTCGTTCGCGTGCTCCTGCGCCACTGGCTACAAGGGCGTCGACTGCTCCAACGACATCGACGAGTGCGAACAGGGTAAGTTGTTAAATCATTTTGTAATATGTAATACGCGACGGAAACAACACTAGTTTAACAGATAAATTAGCCTCGTTTTGACGTTTGTTCCTCGACATTTTGTTTAGAAACGCTTTTCCATCTTACAGGGGAACAACACCGATGTGTCAGTCACCGATTGTGTCAAATATGGTATAAATGTAGTTTCTGAAATTACAGTAGACTCTCTCTCAAATACGAGTGATTGTAACATTATAACACGACGAGGAAAACTGCGACTAGTTTCAGAAATAAATTCAGTTTCATTTTCGAGACCTTTGTGCTCTTCATAAACAAATATTCGGGGGAAAATGTATTTATTTAACATTTGCTTGGAAAAGTAAAGTTTTATAAAAAATACGATTTTTAAATATATTGTTTAAACAAGTGGTTTTTCTTGCAAAATAGTATGTTATACATTAGTATATATTTATAGTAATGTGTAGCATAAATTCGTCGTTCGACTAATTATACTATAATTAGTTGAACACTAATTTATACTATATCCTCAGTAATTTCCGGACAATATATGTTCCGCGCCCCCAACTTTGAAGTTAGTTTTCACCCCTTCGACATCGACGATTACTAATAAGAAAAAAAAAATAAATACGGGTCAAATATTTTTTTGGAAACTACATTTATAGCAAATTTCATCAAAATCGGTGGTTATCACTTCGTTATTTTCCCTTGCGCGTCTGCTTTACGAGATCAACTCCGTTCGAATGTATAGTTTATATTTTGTTTCTACAAATTTGTCTGATAATGCATCTGTCGCAATAATGTTCACTGTATTTGATTATCTCGATATTCTCTGAATCTTTAGTTCTTTGACAATAAATGTTGATGAAGAGACGATTTTGTCTAGAGAGATAAAGTCTGACTTAATTTTGAAACTAACAAGCATATATACATGTTCTTTTTCACATATGTTGATTCAGTAATACGTTCGACTCGAGTGAAATGATCGAAAATTCAAGATAAGCCGACCGAGCACACAATCAGAATTAGCTGAGAAAGTAATTTCGCTTTAAAGCGAGAGCGTTGCACGCTTCCATATCTCATGAGGCACGGTTATTAATGATCCTCTCGATTTCAAAATGACTCGCTCGATGATGATTTCGCGCATGAACGAACGAGAAAAATATCTTGCAGAGATTCCATCGTCAGATAGATTTTATCACGCCGCGGTGCACCGTATTAAACGCGGTGCTTCAAAGGATAAAAAAAGTAAATTAGTTGCGAAAATAATTTCGCAAAATAAATTGTATATACTGTGTGTTTGAGTAATTCGAGACGACAATTTCGTTTTTCAACGATGAAAAATTGATGATGGTACAGATGACGAGTGCCGAGTTTTTAAATGTCAAAACATCGGGTAGAGGACCGATAAACTAAGGAAAATCGTCTTTTGGACATTTGCTCGTCCTTGCTCCAGTTTAGAGAAAATAAAAAATTTTAACTTATTCGGTAAATTTATAAACCTTTTTTTTGGAGGAGAGATGAGGATTTTTGAGAGAAGGGGGTACTCGTAAATGAAAAGATTGGGAACCGCTGATACAGGCGATAACAGATAATGATCAAATAGGTGATAACATCAGCAAGTGAATAAATGAATAAATGGAAAATCGAAAATTTCACCAAAATGCCGATACGTTTTCGACGTTTGAATTCGGGACACCCTGTAATACCTACATAAAATCGAAGAGAAACTAGTTTAAAAAGATGATTTGTGCGATCGGTAATTATTCGACGAACGCGTACGGTGGTAGACGAAAGCTCCTATGGTTCGAATAAATTGAAATCCCACACGGTGAGAGAGAACAACAAACGGTGGAATCGATCGATCGATTGCCATCGATTAATTCGGTGCTGGTTGCGCTCCATTCATCCTCGTTGTCGTCAGTCGTGATTGATCCATCATGAACGAGGAATCCTTCTCGATCGCCATGTTACGCCACGTCTTATCTGAATACATCTGACTGTAAAGCATCGGCTGCGCTCTCGTCGATCCCTCTTGTGGGAAACACATGATACAAACACCGTGTTTCAATGAAATCCCCGTAGGGATCTGTGTTTATTGAGAAATAGTTTAGCAACGAAGATTTAGCAAGCATGTCCCGATTGTTTCGTTTTATCTGAAAGATTTCTGACTCTCTGTGATCCATGAAATTACCACGATTTAAATTAAAATTAACATTCTTGGGCGCAAAAATCTCTCGTCTTGGACGCTGGAAATACTAAAATGGCCAAAATGGCCAATTTCGTTCGAAATTTTATATAGACGTGTGTGAAGCAACGTGTTTTCAACAAGCGATTTAAATGACTTTTCGTGAAAATGTGCGAGCTTCAAGTATCTCGAAACGAAATTTTTACGTTTTAATTCGCCGGTAGTTGCTAGCGTTCCCAGAGTTGGTCATCTGGACCTGAGCGAGAATAAAGGCCTGCATCGAGGCCTGCAAATTTGTGAAAATTGCACTCCGCGTGCCTCAATGGGAAGAGGAGACGCCCGGGTTTCTGTGTAATAATTCGTGAATTCCGATTCTCAAAGCATCCACGCGAACAACACCTGTAGGGTGCAGCGCACTCTAATAAGCATCCTGTAACGTGGATTTCTCCTTCTCTTCCCCACCTTCTTATTTGCCTTTCACGTTTGCTGGCAAACTTGTCATTCATCTCTTTTCCCCGTGGCGTTGTTCTCCGAAGCAGTGCCCGAGGCCGCCACAGGCCGCAAAAACTTCACCATTGGACGATCGATGAACCGGCGAGAGAGTCTCAGCGTGGCAGCGACGATTATTATTAATAATTCCCGCGGATATAATTGATGGTCCGGCGCGGGATTTCTGTTCGGGTAGTACACGTTACACGTTGATACCCCCCGATCGATCGACAGTTGTCTCTAAAAAGCGACTACGGCGGGGTCGGGCCGCTCCTTTGAATCCTTTCATCGGCGTCCAACGACTTCGACTTTCTCTTCCTCTCCCAGCCGCGTACATAATGAAGCGTGTTTACCGATTCGCGACGCCTCGTCGCGTCCACTCGCGGCGCGTTACAGAAACTGCCGAAACTGTGCGCCCGGATAAAAGCGAAGTTTCGACGGGATCGGATCGCTACGATAATCTTCTCTTTCTCCTTGATTTTTCTCTTTCTCTTTCTCCCTGGCACTCTCTTTTTTCGTTTCGTTCGTCATCCACGTAAATCCAAGTAAAATTGTTCTGATAAATTTTGGATTGAATTGTTATTCCAGTTGGACTAATTGCGATAATAATTCGGATTTTTAAAACTGTTATTACAAACTTTGTTAATAGACATTTGTATACTTATGAATTTAATTTTGATGATATATATAAATGTATTATTTTATTTTATTTTGTATTTTAATCTAGATTATCGATGAATTTCGATTTGATGCTTTGTTCTATTTCTACTTTGGTATTTCCATTGCCATTTATTCATTGAATTATCGTAGAGAAGATTCTAAAGTTTTCAAAGTTACGCGAAATAAAATCGGGCCATTGAGAAGTGTAAGAATTTCAAACTAAATTAAAATACGTAGAACGATTTGAGTGTTAACACTGATTTGGTGAGGAATAAGATCGCAATGACCTGGCTCGTTAAAGAGCCAGTCGTCACGTGAGAAATATCGGAAAAATTTGAGGAAAAACGATGAAAATTCAAGGACGATTCTGCACACGGTGGAGAATGTACAAACGGATTCGTAATTAACTGGCAGATAAAGAACAATCGCGGAATTTAATTGATCTAGAAGCCTCACACATATTGACGATTTCCTCGGTGTACTCTCGCCACATTATCAGTTGGAACTCGATTTACGATATTACGCCATATAATACGCGCTTGCCAATCCCATGCTGATCGACGTGGAAAAGTAAGGAGAAAACGATCGTTGTCATGCTTCGTCATTCGTAAACGATGAAGAACGATGAGAAAGAAAAAGGAGAGAGTTTGTGTCAAAGTCAGTGGAAAATGCCGATTGTTTTTTTTAACACCTTATCGACGCGAGTCATGACGTTGATTTCCTGTCGTTAAAACGGGAAAAAAATATACATGCTGATTGTTTTAATTTATTTAATAGAAAAGTAAATATTTCTTACTTGAAACTGACAAAAATAGAAAATCACGATCTTACGAGGAAGTTACACTTCGCGAAAAATAAAACATACGTGTACCTATTCCGCAATATAATCGCAGAAATAAAAGAATTTTAGTATAAAATTACAGATTTAATAATTTTCACTTGTATACGACAGGCGAGTGGAACGGGATAAAAGCAACGCCTAACATTCGTAACAGATAACAGCATTCGACGTATATTTGACGCCGAATTGACGTCACTCGCAGATAATAAAGTGTTAATATCTTTCGCGAAGGTCCACGTAGATCGCGAAGTTGGCGTGCTCCTATCGATCCAGCGCTTTGCATCCGCGTTGCATCAGCGGCGAATAAGGGAAAGAAAACGCTTGAAAATGCAGCCGAGTAAATTCCTTTCTTTCGCGCCGGGCTCGATATAATAAATACACGTCGCGTTGCAGCGAGTGAGCGCGCCGATTAATACGCTTCGTTCCGGACAAAGACACTTCATTAATAATCGGAAACTCTTCCCTTTGTATCCTCTGCGTTTTCCGTTCGTCTCTCTGTTTCTCTCCGAAGGGATTCCCGCGCATTAGCTCGAGCAGCGGCTCGAGTCGTGCTCCTCGAAGCGCGTTAATCAACCGGCGCGGCGGAATTAATTGGATTTCGGGGGTGAACGTTAACAATCGTGGCTCGTTTGCAACTCGAACGGAGAGGGACACACTGTTTTTTGTAGGCGAGGCCGTCGTAACGACCGCGAGATTCGCGATTCATTCTCTCGTATTTCATTAAACGCGCGCGAGACGCACAGAGAGACGATCTGCGCAGACTCGGCCGACCTCGGTCGGTAATTTAGCAAACATTCGCGTCCGACCGAGCTATCAATCTGCCGGATCTTGCAGTTTCTCTTTTGCACGCCTTTTCCTTTTTCTTTTTTCTTTTTTTTTAATCTTTTCTTTTTTTCTTTTCCCTTCTCGCTCGAATCGACTCGGTGATGATACCGAACGAAACAACCTGATTTCCACACGGAGAGGTTAAAACTTCTGCGTCTAATTTCGAAGAAATCCCGCCTTAACCTTTACCTCTTAAGGTTATGGTTAAGGTTACGGTTGGTACCTGAAAATGTTTCGTAGACTCTCAACGTGTAAAACAGACACAATTAACAAGTAAGTAAGCACAAGGGGAGTGATGTTTCATTTTTTCTTAAAAGAACTATTACGTTTCAAATATAATATAAGATATTTAAAAATATATATATATTTTTTTTTTCTCGAAACTAGATACGTATAAATTTATAACATTACGAATAAAAACAATGATCATAGATTTGCAAACCAAACGAAATGATATCTCATGCCATTTCATCCGGGTGATATAAATGATTCAAACAAAATATACGTATTTCCAGCTCAATTACCGGGTCATTTAACTCGAGTTAGTCAGCGACACGTTGATAGTCTCTCATTTGTTCTTTTTTTATAACAATACGACAATCTCTAAGCGCTATATTAACACGCTATATTCGAAAAACACGAAAAAGTAATTATTTTTTAAGTAAATTATAGTTAAAAGAAAACTTTAAAAGTAAATTATATATTTAAAGATGATATACACATTGTACATAATTGTCCTTATTTTTCAAATGAAAACGAACAAGAAGATCAAGCTACCACTATAAAATTGACAACCTATTATATACATATTAGATCGACCCGAAAAGGTCGAGATCGAACGAAATTATAAATGTTGTTTCGATGATGATCCTTCGCGAGATTCCTTCCAGCGACCTTCTTCTCCAATCCCTTTCTTTTTTCGTTTCTACGCAATTGGGGTTACGGCAGTTGGCGATTAGTCGAAGCTGGCACCTTCCTCCTCTCATTTGTCTGGCCCTCGCTTTTGTTTCTCCTCGTGCGATTCTTACCCGCTGCAAGCCATGAAACACACCAGCTCTTCATCTTGCCTCGACGATTGCCCCCGGCAGTCCTCGGATCTCTCAGATCCTCTCCTCCCCCCCTCCCCCCGATAAAAGCGACAGCTCTTGTTATTGCCCGACACGAATGCTCCTTATCGGGGGTCGGTTTATTAACACTATTCCTACCACGGCCGGTCAAATAACCGTTTTTAAAATTTCGATTAGAATTTCCTATGTACAACGTGATTAAATCGACTTTAAACTTCACGACTTTTCCTCAAATGTACGTGTAATACATTTTTCAATATTCACTTCTTTTTTTTATTGTTTATTTGTTGAGAAAAATTTGTAGTCTGTCTTACCTACCACGACCGGTCATTTGACCGGTAAAACGATTTATACATTTTTGCAATAGTATTCTCTCAAGAACTCAATTCCGAAGCTATAAAGTCGTTACAAACGAAAGGCAATGCAGTTGTGGCATGATTTTAGCCGAAAAGTGGCTTCCAGGGACTGATTTACTGATTAGGCACTTGCAAGTGTTTACAGTTTTCGCTGGCCTATCGGCCTCGCGGTGCTTATTTGCTTGATTGGTATCCGAAGCGGTCCAGAACCTCGGATTTTCTTAAGGCCCCCATAGACGTTGAAACATGCTGCGATGCATGCATCAACTCCTAGGTTTCATGAAACATCAGATGATGTTTCGGAATCAGCTTGCCTCCACTCTACCGATTCTTCAGTTCTTCGTGCGACGCCAAAGTTGAAACAAGTGTTTTAAAATGTCGGATCGTCTTCCAGCTCCAATATTAGTAATGTTAGGTTTATTATCGCGGACTTTCTTTGTCCAACTAATGCTAGAAGTCTATTCCTGCATCAGTGATTCCTTGCTTCTCAGTAGTGCTTGCATCAGTGATGCATGCATCGCAACATGTTTCAACGTCTATGGCGGCCTTTGCACTGTCTTATCTACTATGACTGTAAAATAAATAAAAAATGCGGCAAAAACGAATAAAATGTACATTATATACTTCTGAATAGAAGAAACTATATTTTTATACTGTCAAATTGGCTTTTATCTTCATTCTATATTAAAAAATATAAGCTGTGCTAAAGACCGGTCATTTGACCGGTCTCGGTAGGAATAGGTATACGTGAAGTGTCGGTAGGAATAGTGTTAACCGCTGGGGTGGTCAGTCATTTTTTTCCAAACAAATCTCGAACTCGTTTTCATCGACCCACCTTTTCACTCGCACATCGCAAGATTTCTTCTCTACCTACTGATAAGTCATTGTTTTTCATTTGGGGGTGACCAAATCGAAGAAATGAAATTCTTCACTCTGGCGATTTGCAATCGTTTCAGGTCGCCATCGTTTGTCCTCGAAACTCGAGAAACGTTCGTTACACGCCAGGGCTCAATTACAGCGTCCGCGACAAAACAGCTAACGACACAGCAATCCTTCATCGCCGGTTAATTGCGATTTTATTCGCGGCGAAGCTCGATTCGTCGAAAACTCGGTTCTCATCGGGCGATCGGACGCGGCGGGTTCGATAGCGTTTTTTCGGTTCGGCAGGTTTTTCGGCGCGATACTCCTACAAAGGGAAAGCAGAACTCCTCCTCGGCGGGAATTTCGGGGAACTGCTTTAAGGTGATTTATTCGCCTCGCGAGATAAGCCCGTTTCGTTTCGGCGCGCGTTGTTTCTTGCGATTCGGCCGCGGGAGACCCGACGAATCGCGAGCCGCGGGCAAGAAGAAGGTTCCTCGTCGGCGACAGCCTTTCGTTCGCGTCGCTCGTAAATATTTATATTATCGGCCCGAGTCCTCTGGAAACGTTGATCCATTTGCAACGAAAGACCACCGCGAGCCGCGGGTCGTGCTCGCCCGGTGTTAAATTATGTACACGGCCCACCATGTTTGCGGCCGCTGGAACTGTGGCCGCGCGAAGGTGACACCGCGTCGAGACGTCATAATTCCGCTCGCATCGGCCTTTGCCGGTGAAAGCGTACACGGTGTGGCTACCTCGCGACACTCCATCGTCGTTTTTCGCTGTTCGGTGAATTAATAACTCGGATCTCAACAACGAAGGGGACCGTGACGACACACGCTCCATGCTCTCCAGCTCCAATGGATTTCGTCGCGACGATTGATGAAGTCATCGCGACGCTTCGTTTTTGCCGCTTCAGACCAGACCGGTGGTGTGTCGCGCGTCGAACGATTTTTGCAGAGCCCGAGTCGAGTCGAAATTCTAAGGAAAGTCGGCAATGCATAAAATTCACATTGAGGGAAGAATGAGCGTTACCTCAGAAGGTTATAAATGACACTCGGAAGTAAAGACGGTGGTCAATTGAATTCTTGAATGCGAACGTAATCGAACGAACACCGCTTTTGAATAAACTGTAAGAAATATATATATAATTATGTACAATTTATACAATTATACAGCTTGATGTTTATACAAAAAAGCGCTGCAACTCGAATGGAATCCAATTGTTCTCGTCTGTACTTCCGAGTGTGATTCATAGTCTGCAGATATCGTCCTTATTCCTTCTATGGATCGCGCGCAGATTCCTCTGTTTTTATCTCTTATCTCTGTTTTAGTGATCGACCTTCGATGTGAATTTTATTGAACTATTGACTTTCGTTTACAAAACGTGCCTACGTAATTCTTGCCCGAGCGAAAGAGCATTTTTTCTTCTCGCACGTCTCGACCGAGAGCAGAGATCGATCCAGAAAAATGACGAAGATCGGGCACGAAGATCGAATTCCTTCTTCCTTCTCTGCCGGTGTGCTCGCGCGAACGGGCTTCGTGTGAGTTCCGCGAGTCCGGTGATTGCGTGCCAGTACAAACAACGTGGTTGCCTGTAACAAAATCCCTTTTCCCTCGCGGTCAAGCTCCGTGCTGCTGTTGGAAACGCCGCTTCCTCGTCTTCTTCGTTTTCGTGGCCGGAGCTCTTTCTTTCTCTCCTCTCTCTCTCTCTCTCTCTCTCTCGGTTCGGGAAGAAGCCAGGTCCTCCATCCAGCGTTCGCTACCTGTCCCGCTAAACAAAGACCCATTGTTGCACCGAAATTTGGCAACGTCGAGCTGACAGTGGTAAACCGATACCGGCCGCAAGATCGGTTCGTATACCTGTTCGGTCCAGTCGGCCAGGGATCGACCCCCGCCATCTTGGAAATGCCCGAGCCACAATGAAAATCCTCGATGAGACGCAATCGTGTTTCCTCCTTCAGCACGGCTTTCCTTTCGTGTTCGGCGTGCGTTTGATATACCTTTTCCAACGCCAGAACTACATTTCGACGACTAACATTTCGTAAAGTCAGAGACGTTAAGTAAAAAGAAAGAAAAAAAAAGAAAATAGAAAAGCTTTGTAATATAATGAATTACAAATAAGCTTTTATTTGCACGTTTTTGAATAAATCGTTTGCATTCCTTCGTCTCGAAGTGTGACTCGACATCAGTTTTTATCACAGGAACTCTTATGCTGAGCTACACTCGATATTTCTAAATTATCAAAAAAAAAAAAAATAATTGAAAAGTTTAGAGCGAAAAGGGTTAAAATTTTTAAAAATACTCTTGCGTCTATAAGATTTCCAACAAAAATTATAATTTGGTCGCTTTGGTAGTTCTGTTAATCGTTTGTTAATCGTTCGAGCCGAATCTCGTAATCTGAATCTCGTGTTCGATTTCAGTTTCATTTCAACCGATCTGTGCGAAACAATGCGTTATTTTTAAAAACGAAAAGTGGACAAAAAACTATCGATATTTTGCGAATTTTGCGAAACAAGATCGTGTAGTCCACTTGATCTCCTTTCGAAGCGTGAAATCTTCAGCTTACTCGATCTCGAGTTCGTCTTTTCGAAAGATATTTCTACATCATGCAGCAAGGATATTTTCAATCGAGTCGAGAACTGTGAAAATTTGAACGCCTCCAGAATCGTTGGAAAATGTTTACATCAAACTCTTGAAACTTGCTATAAGATTTTTTTCTCGCCATTTCGTTGAATTCTGAACGCCAGAGTTAAACGACAAAAATTCACAGACTCGCTTAATCCTTGAAAACAAAAAAAAAAAAAAAAACAAAAGAAAAAGAAAAAAAAAGAAAAGAAAAAGAAGGAACGTACAGTGAGTTTTGAGAGATCGTTATTAGTTATGAAAAAGGTTTCAGAAACGTTTGAATTTTGAAAATTTTCAAGGGAAAAGCTTTTCCACTTGTTGCATGATGTAAAAACATCTTTGAAAGAAAAATCGAAAGAACTCTCAGAGCTGAGGCCATCGACGATAATTTAAGAAAATTTTAAATATCTTAAAATACTGACGACAGAAAGTTTAAAATATAGACAATGTTACTTTCGTTATTAAATAAGTCTAATTTCTCGATTAGAACTTGGCTTAAAACTGGCTCGGTATTTTCAATTACAAAAATCCCGGTGAATCCGGCACGATGCAGCCCGGTGGTCGTTGCAGGATAGGACAGGACGTCGGTAATAAGATTTTGCCGGAAGTGGAGGCTTAGGAGGAGACACTGCAGTTGGCGTGGCCAACGTGGCGACGACGCCGCAACGTTGGCGCAGCGATGCACGAACGAATCTAATTAAACGCTTAAAATTGTTATTTTAAGTTTAATAACAACCATAATGACCTCGCGGCTCGAGCCTCTGCTCTGTTATTATCTAGATTGCATATTTTCTGGTAGATTAAGTCCCTCGGCAGGCAAACACTCGGCGGTCGAGTAGAAAAACCGTTTCGCGCTACCGACCGAACGCAACTCGTAAACTGCCGCCTCCGTGTTGCCTCCGTGGTGCTCGATTGATCGATTATCCGTGATATTATATTCGAGAGCCGGCGACCGTACCTTCCACATCGCCGTAATGGTAATGGCCTACAGAAATTTCTGCGTTAAGCACGATCGAGACCTGGTGCTCGAGCCCTGTCTCAAAGCAATTAACTGAACCAAGCTGAGCCAAGTGTTCAAATCCATGCTCTCTGCATCTCTTTACTTTCGTTTGCGTTTGCTTTTTCGTCTCTGTATGTGTGACACGACTATGGAATATTACGTAGCTACGTAACTACCTTCGTGTGTCAATTTCTCATTCTTCAACGAGATATTTTCGTGATTTCATCGAATAGCATTTAAAATCTTTGGTCTCCAATAATTTATTGTGTTGACACGTTCACTCACATCGTAGGTGTGACGACTTTAATTTTTAAATTTTGAGAAAGAGTGTAGTAGTATTTGGTAGAAAAGTGAGTCTTCAATAGTAAGTTATTTTTAGATTAAATTGTCAAATGACAATATGATAGTGATGTAGTGAATTGTTAAACTACTTCGTTTATATAAAAATACTATAATAGTTATACAGTAATACTATAATTTTTTTTAATTTTATTTTATTGGAAATTTAGGCAATTTAAACAAATTAACTGAAATTGCAAATTCTTTAAATTGTCTGTACTTGAGGGATGCAAACAACGTGTAAAAACCTGTAATTTGACAAGCTGACACCGTATCACGAACTTAACAAAAAGAATGAAAACTACAAACGTAGAGAAAAGCCCCAAAACCTACTCGATTTGCTCGCGGCGATCAACGTGTAAACTAAGTAACATATAAAATATAAAGTATAAAGTATAAGCAAAATTTGTCAATTCGCAACAGCGAGTGCCAAGTAATTAGGCACAAGTTCAAAACTAATTTTTTAAACTCGAATCCCAGATTTTGTAAGGTTTCGAAACTCGTGAAACTTGAAGTGCTGATTTTGTTTTGTTAAGAGGAACTACTTGTCTCAAGAACTGCAGTTGACACTCTTATATGAATTTTTATTGGTCACAGAGTATTGAACGAAATACAAACAAAAATATAACGTAACGACATAACATAATATCTAATTCGTTTTATTTGAGGACATGAACGTGTTCGAACTCTCTTTGGATCTAATCTAGTTCGATTTTTAAATTCATCGATTCTACACTTTCTCTCATCCTCGAGAGTTTCGACAGTTTCGAATAAAGAAAAGAAAAAAAAAAAGGTAGAAAGTTTCGAACTGTCTGAATCTCAACATTTCCTCGGATTTTAATCGATCCCTGAAACTAATAACAAAATGTCCGTGATCTCGACGTGACCGCGTGCCAGCCATTTACCTGTTTATTCTTCTCCGTTCGCGTTGCACTTGGTTGTTCAAGTGTCGCTTCCTCGCATCATCTGTCGGCAGGATCGGCGTCCTTGAGGATCGCCCGGTCGTCTCGTCGTCTCGTCGACCGATTCGTCATCTGTTCGTCACCGTGGCTCGATTGCCAACACGGCCGAGCAATGCGTTTTTTACCGCGCCTCCTCCCTCCTCCTCTTCGCGGTAACACGCGTACACCCCTTTTGCTTGCAGCTTTTTCTTCCCCCTTTCCTCGTTCTCTTCGCGTCGCGACGATTACGCGCAGCTGGAAAAACCATCGTGGAGTTGCCAGAGGCCACCGGTACCCCGTTTTACAAACGACCGAGGCTTGCCTCGTTGTTCAAAAAAAGTTTATAAATATCGCCGGTAATCGTGTTTGTTGGTTGTTCAATCGGAGAATCAGCCTCGACGTTTCTTTTCGAATGCGACGCGATGTATTGCACGCTAAGAATCATCGGCGAGTAACATCGAATGATCCTCGCGGATTCTGTCGGTAACTCATCATCGGAATTCTTGGCTAGTTATCGTAGACCAGAGGTGGTTAACTGGCGGTCCTCGCCCCCCACTTTCTTGATCGCTATCCCCTCCATTGCGGATCGATCTCTCCACTGAGGCCAGTTGAAAGGCGTTAGGTATATACGCGTATAAATTGTTTTCTTTACTACAGCTGCCCCCACTACGGTGAGACAGAATAATTTTTATGGTGGAGGAATCTCGACAGATTGAGTGGTCAGCTCGTGCGACCTGCACGTTGACAATTTTATAAAATTTGGAAAATTTTGATTATGGTACGACGAGGATTCAATAAAGGAGGATAGTTGAAGAGTTTTAAGGTCCATTCATATCGTCGACGAGCCGAGCAGTTGGAACAGTTTTGTCGACAGTGTTTTATCATTATTTTTAACTGTTTATTAATGACAATTAACCAATGAAAAATTGTCGATAATATGATATAACTTGGTAAAAAGAAATCACGTAACGATCTATTTGGTCTCTTTTAACGTGTTTTTTCAAAGATGATTTTACATCAAGTAGTGGGTGAGAAAGTATAATTTTTATTTCTTTTTTTTTATCGAAAATTTAAGCATCCCTAGAAACGTTGAAAGATATTTTTATATGACTTGATCCACAATGGTCTTGAAGATTGAATTTGTCCCTTCGCAACGACTCCTTAAACTTTAGCCGCGCGATTTTTCCTTGCCATTTTGTCGAACTTCGAACCTAAGGGTTTTAGAATTTCCTAAATTTTTATCATTTAACACCAAGTGTTAAAAAATCAATAAAACGACGAGAAAGAATCGTAGCAAGCAATCGTTTCAAAGGGAAGATTTCAATCTTCAAAACCCCCGCTAAAAATGAATTTAGTCGCAAATAAAATTTTTCAATGTTTTTACATACACGCGTACAGTGAAAAAAAATAAATTACGCGATAATAATAATAATAATTTAAAAAAAATTGAATTTCACCGTACGTTAATTTACTTTAAAATAAATAAATAAATACAAGAGGACGCGCAACAACACGGAAAACAAATCGAGCTGATCAATGCAAACGGGGTGGCGATATAGAGAAACCAGGAAAAATGGTACGAACTTTCTTCTCAAGTGCAAGAGCCATTTTACATTTTATATTTATATTTCCAAGGCTTCGAAGCGTGGCCGAGCCATAAATAATAATCGTTGGAGGTTCAAATCACTCTTTCTTAATTACCGCGATGCAGAAATCACCGTGATGATGAAGCGATTAAGTGCCTGCGTTCGCGTGATAAACGCGCGCACAGAAGCTGGCTTCGACTTCTTTGTCTTTTTTCAGTGAAAGTACAGAGATGCTTGGTTTCTAAATTCCATCGAGTCGCTAGGAGTCCGCCGCGTAACGAGCCTGATTATTCCATCGGACGATTTCTATCTTTTTGTAACTGTACCCCCATTAATCGCGTACGAACGCGACGATAAAGGATGATAGATATACTTTGCAGCGACTTTGCACTGGCATCGCGCTGTTATTTCAATCTCTCTATTATCGTCTAAACGGCAACGGAAACACTGGTAATTCAATCAAACGATGGATTGTTTAACGCAATCCCATTTCAATTCTGAGTGAACAATTATACGAGAGGAAAATTAATATCGCGAACCAAATGCGTTGTTATTTCAATCTTTCCATTACTGTCTAAAAGGCAGGAAAATAATTTAAAAATAATTTAATCTAACGACGGATCCCTTGGTGTTTGCAAAATCGCGACAACGGGACATCGCGAAAGAGTCAATTTAACCCGAATCGAGCGCAACTTTCAAAAAAAAAAAAAGAAAAAAGAAACTGTTGCGTGCCCTGACGAAACACTCGTTTCTCGAATCGAGAGACAGCTGACGATGGCAATTATCTTATTGCAATTAGCGCGCAACCGCGCAAGTCGGAGAGAAGCCGGGCAGCCAAACGGATTGTTGGCGTTCTCGGGAACAGGCAGGCTTGGAATTCGCGCACGGCATCTTCCTTCTTATGGTCGTGGTCGTTGATCGCTTTTTTTCTCCTCCGTTCCGTCTTTCACTGATGCCACTGCCCTTAAAAACCACGTCCACTGGCCAATTAAGGCGTACTATCGTTCACTTGTCGCGCGTCCCGCGAGGGATGCGCTTCCACTGCTGCCGGTGGTTTAATTATCATTCGCGTCTGTTTTAACCCTTAAGTAACCATAGACGTTGTGAATTACTGTAGAAGCTCCGTATTTACCAATAACGATGATATAATTTCGCAAAAGAAAGAGAGAGAAATAAAATAAAAAGGAGTCTCTACTTTGACAGTCTATTTTGATAGAATGTAGACTTTACATCATGTCGCGTACTTTGTCAATATTCGAACGTGCGCAAAACATTTTTTTTTCGTAATTAAATCATTTCGAGAAAGAATGTAGTCAGCTTCTTGAAACTTTTTCTCGTCGTACGATTTCGTTGAATATCAAGATCGAACGAACAGAAATTCAGGAGATCCTAACATTTTCTCTAGTGTTCCAAGTTTACGAAGGAAGAAAATCGTACAGCGAGTTTTAGAGCTCGTTGCAAAGAGGAAATCTCAATCTTCAAGATGAATCATTTAATTTTGGAGGAAACAGAAGATGATGCAGTAGTGAATTATCTTTAAAAAAAAAAAGACTGTTAAATGAGATCAAGTAGATAGTTATATATCTTTTTTACGAAGTTGTGTCGATTTTTATTTTACAGTTCTCCGCTGTATATATATAAAAGAAAAAAAATTGTCAGACAAATTCGATATTTCTTGCTAATCTTATAACGTTAACAATTACAAGACGGTGTAAAATTTTTTTTCCTTGCTAAATTTTTCTTCCTGTATTTTCTAGGATCGCCCTGCGAGCACGATGGTATTTGCGTGAACACGCCCGGCTCGTTCGCCTGCAACTGCGCGCAGGGATTCACGGGGCCGAGATGCGAGACAAACGTGAACGAATGCGAGTCGCATCCCTGTCAGAACGACGGCTCGTGTCTCGACGATCCTGGCACCTTCCGTTGCGTCTGCATGCCTGGTAAGCGAACACTCTTCCTTTCTTTTCTCGTCGTTTCCTTCGTCGTTTTCTCTTTGACAGCTGCCCGACTGCCCGAAAGTCGGTGGTTCTCGAAACGTGTGTGCGTGCGTGCGTGTGTGTGTGTGTGTGTGTGTGTGTGTGTGTGTGTGTGTGTGTGTGTGTGTGTGTGTGTGTGTGTGTGTGTCAGTAGCTGCGAACACCGCAAACGAACAAATAAGCGATCGGTGATTCGCGTGACCGTAAGTAAACCAAATCACGAATCGCGCGGGAATACACGTTCACAATACAGGATCCAACTGTTTCGTTTATGTATGCGTGTAGCCCACGCGGGAAATTTACACTTTCAGTTTCATTTTTCTTTTTTTTCTTTTTTTTTTTGGTAACGAACGTCGTTTCATCGTTTTCTAAATATCTAAATTCGATCCGAGCGACATTTCTAAATAATTCGTCCTTTTGTTACGATGGTTTGTCTCGCTACGCCAAAAGTGTATATATCGATCGAATCATACTCTGAGTCCGTTTAATTTGAAATAGAGTATATTTTACGAATTTCCTGGTAACAATTTTGAACAAGGACTGCTCGAATGTTCTTTTCTTTTTTTCAAATCCAACCACAAATTTTTAAGAGGTCGACATCTACAGCCGGTCTTCTCCGAATTGCAAAAACATTAGATTAAGAAAGACTTTTTGTTACGATAGTTTCTTGTCGCGTAAATATTCCACTGTCGAGTCTTTTTCGAATTTCTTGGTAACATTTGACCTGGGCCTGGAATGTTTTTTTTTTTTTTTTTTTAACAAGCTTTAACTTTTCAAGCAAACACCTTAAATTTTTTAAGAGGTTAACAGTCTTGTGCCAGTCTTTTCTGAATTGTGGCAGATTTTTTTATTCCAATATAATTTTTCACCGCGTAAATATTCCACCGTCGAGTAGAAAAGATAGAAAAAGCTCGTCTCGATACTCCAATACGATAATAGATCCTCCGATGCTCGTAACGAAACCAATACGCACTTGCCACGTATAATCGAGACGAACGATCCGAGGGATAATCAGCAAAGAATGTTCGAAAAGGTCTGTTGCGTGGTCTGGCGCGATGGACGAATGACAAGAGGCGAAAAGGCACAGGGGCATTTTCGTGGAAAAGCTCGGTGTGAACCGAGAACGCTTCGTCAACGGCGGAAATCAAGATCTCGCCGGGGCGATAGTGCGGAGAGTAGAGAGATCCTCTCGCGAGAGGATCGTTGTGTGCTCGGTCCTCCGGCGGAATGTCGCCAGTAAATTCTTCCGAGATGACAGGGCCTGGGCTTTGCATTATCTGATGCGCGGCAAGGCCGGTAACTCGTTTGCTCTTTTAACGCGGCTGCTACGCGCCTCGGTCACGCGTAAGTCAACCTTAATTGTTTGACCAGCGGTGCGCGTTGACTCGTGGAGGAAGCGTCTTCCTGACTGCCAAGAGGCAGACAGAGAGAGAGAGAGGCAGATGTGCCTCCTTAAGGGCCTCTAAGCATCTAGAGAGAGTCCAATCGAGATCCTGCCGGTCGATAATCGTTCGTGTAATCGACAGGGAATCGAGCAAACGCCTCCCCGTGTCTGCACGATGGCCGAGGATGAAGGATGGACTACCGGGTCTGCTTCGCGGTGCCCAGTTAGAGAAATCTAGGGATAATCTATGTTCCAGTTGTTCGAGTTGGACTGTGGCTCTTTCGAGGATCGCGAAGTCACGTTAATTGGATCGTGTAAAGTGTAGATGGAATTTCAGATCGTACGTTTTCGATTTAATTTGTTCAAATCGCGCGGGTGAAATCCCACCTAGAGATAGAAACGAGAGGAAGGTAAAAATTGAATATCAAGGACAGAGTTGTAATATAGATGGATAATAAAATGAATGAGATGAATATGATGGATAAATATGCAAGTAAGGTGTTGCAAAGATAGGGGAAAATCACATCTTATACAAAGAAGAAGAAAGATAGAAAAGTTACAAAAACAAGCATCGAGATTGAAAATCAAGGACGATATTATGGTATAAATATTAAAGTAAGTGAGATGAAAATAGATGTAATAAATCGAAGTGAGACAGATAAATATAGTCGTCGAGAAAATGAGGGAAAATCTCTTCTTATAAAAAAAAAAAAATGAAGGACAGTGTTATACAAATAGATAGTAAGATGAGATGAAGATAGCTAGAGAAATAGGTGAAAATGACGAAGATAAGAAAAAAATAAATACGATACACAAAAGCTGTGCAATGAGGGGATGAAACCGCCTGCAGATCGAGAGAGAGAGAGAGTTGGCAAAAATCGCGAAAAGGGCGATTCGAGGGAAAAATAAGCAACGCGAGCCTCTCTGGCGAAAATAATTCAATCCGGCTGGCGTTTCTCTTTCGTGCCTGCTTTCGGAAACCGGTTGCACCATGTCCATCTACCCCCGAGGGGATTCGTCCGGCAGGATGATCAACCGCGCGCGTTAGTCTCGGGGGGCTTTGCTAATGCTTGGATCGATGAAATTCAACACAGCGGGCAAATGAATCGACAGCGGTGCCAAAATGAAGAATACGCGAATGAAATTTCGAGAGAGCAAAATTTTCGCTCTCTTTCTCTCTGCATTCGGCGTCGACGAAAATCGATTTTTCGATTACTCTTCCATTTTTCGCGCTCGAACAATCGCTTCTGTTCTTCGTTCGACCCTTCTCTCGTTTCGACTGCAACGCGAAGGATCGCCATTCTTTCCACGCGAGAATATAAATATATATATATATATATTTACGTGACGTATGTTCATAGATCAGCGACTTGCAAACATAATGAGCATTGTACGGAATACAGCCGCGCGACAATGATCTCGGTAGTACGATGTTCCGCCGAGTACGAGAGACAGAAAATTCATCTTCGATGAACCTCTCTCTGGACTAGAGCAGCGAACAATCGAGGGTGGCTAAGGGGGCGGGAGATGGAGGATCGAGAAGGTAGAGAGAACGATGCCCCGGAGAACGGGTCTCGAAAAGCGGGAGAGCAAAAAATGAGGGCCGAGAGGGCCGAAGGGCTGTGGAAGGGTATGAAAGACGCGAGGAGGAAGGAAAGAGGGCAACGAGTAAAATATGATAGCGAGATTCGCGAAATATGAGACCCGAAACGAAAAGGGGATCTTGGGGCCCGGTGCCCCGGGGCCCGTGTACGGGCACAAAGGCTTATCTTGTCCCTGGACTGGCCGAGCCGACTGCCATTTTGCTACTCCACCTCCGCCACCCTCCCTCTCTTCGTCTCCTTCTTCCGTCTTTGCTCCTAGCACGCTCCCTTTCTCTTTCTTCGAACTCTTCTCGTCTCCTTTTTTTCTTTTTTTTTCTTTTTTCTTTCTCGTCCCGTTGTTTCGAGGCTTCGTCGGCCCTCCCCCTCTTCCTTTGACCGCGCTTTCCTTTCTTGTCGAGTCCTGCTGTCCCGTAAAAGGATCCGCTAAATAGCGCTAAGAGCTTCGAGGAAAGAGGATACTCGAGCATTCAGGGCGTCTTGCAAACCGACTGCATACGTGCGTCCACTCTCTTCGTCGTCGTCGACACGTCGTGGACTACCATCGTTGACCAAAGTGTGTGTTGGAGGTAACGAGAGATAGTTTTTTGCCAGGCTAAATCGCACTCGCTGTCGTTCCTCCTCCGATTCGATCGAAACGACCGATTGCAGATTGCTCCGACGATTTTAGAGATTTGCCTTTCGTGTCATGCGTTCCTTTTCTAAACTAATAATCGACACAGACGCAGATTAATATGGATTATAATAAAAAAAATAGTTTTCTACCTGCTTGACGGATAGATAGCTCTTTTCAACGCTCATACCCCATACTCTAAGTCAGTAGTTCAACAAAGCAATCGCCGATCAATTTTCGTCCAAATATTGGCGGAAGGAAATTCGTTAATCGAAAATCCATTCAATATTTAAATCAGTGACAGTGACATATCTATTCGTACAAAAGTTCGTTATATCAAGCAACGTGTTGCTCTACACTCGCGCACGATGAGTAAAAATAAAACTGTCGATGTAGTTTGCGGAAGCGATGGCGGACACGTCGGCTTGCAACAAAATGGGGAGCGACAGCAGTTTGCTTGTCATTGACGGACGATACCAATTACGAGCCAGTACCGCGTTTTCTATCCGACTGATCTGATAACGCGACTCTCATACTGCAGCCGTGAAAAATGAAGATTAATAAATCGGCAAGCAAGAGCAAGTGCAAGAGCGTCCACGCAACGTAGATCGCATCGAACCTACCTCTCGAGCCTACCTCACGTACATACGGCGAGAAAAAAGATTGCGCGAATTCGATAACGATCGGCGAGGAATTTGTTTGTCGCCTTTGACCAGCGAATAATTGGCAACGTTGCAGCATTATTACTTCGTTACACGGGGTTTACATGGAGTTTTTGACTACAAACAAAATTACTATTTCCTATGTTTTGATAAACAGAAAAAGGTAAAATTGTCACAATATTCGAACAACGTGAAAGATCGTCGCTTTCGGTGGAAAAAGAGGAACCTTTGATTTAAAACTTCGATCGTTCCGATCGAAATGAAACACTCGAACCAACGAGGATATTGTGCCTTTTCGGTGTGGAGTGTATCATTTCACTAAAGCATATATGGTGCCTTTACGCTACCTGACCACGATGATGATATAAAGGTGCCATAGATCGTCCCCGATGAACGGTCCGACAAAGGCAAGACAATGTTATCCGCGACGCAATCTTCTCAGGTACACGTCCAGGCGTTCACACGGAACAGGAATTCGCAGTGTCCCGGCGTTCTTCCTGAATTGTCGCTGAAATACCACCTGATACATCAAATTTTCAATACTGTCGTTAGATTTGATTCGCTTTGGCGCCCTTTCGTGCAGTTTCCACGCTCCTGCTCCTACACAACATACTCGCACGACTCCAAAAAATATTTTGCACTTTGTTCTTGTTCTTGTTCTTGTTGTTGTTGTTATTATTATTATTATTATTATTATTATTATTATTATTATTTTTACGTATTATGTAATTAAATTCGTTGAAATTTTGTAAACGTTGAGCCAAAAAACGTCCACACAGATCCTGTGTAAACGTTTGAAAGAAAGTTTTCTTTAACCAAGCCGTAGTACGAGCCGTAGTTTCGATTCTTTTTCTCCTGTTTATTCACTTTCCTTCGTAATAATACGCGCTCGGCTCGCGGAACGTTCGCTGCACCGAGAGAAGATATCTCAATACACCTTGAAGTTAGATGCAACAACAACAACAACGCGTACCGTGGTTCTTACGTGGACTCGATGTATAAACACGTGAGCGTGAAAGAAAGAAAGAGAGAAATAGCGAGGGAGAGACGTGAGAGAGGCGGAGAGTGGCGTTTCAGAACCCATCGAAACGCGCGCGCTATGATACATTGCTGAAGATGTAGATTGCTCCTAGCATAATCCTCAGCAGCCTTGCATTGTCCACGCTGGACAATAGCTGGCGCGTTCTGTTATCTCGCAGCCCTTATTCTTCTTCTTCTTCTTCTTCTTCTTCTTCTTTTTCTTCTTTGCGAATCTCTCTCTCTCTCTCTTTCTCTCTTTTCTTGCCCTTATAGCGGCTGCTTCTGGCTAGATATTGTGCGTGGTAAATCTCGGTTGGAAGAGTCAACGTGTAGTTACCGCGCACAATCGAGCCGATCGCGGACAGTCGGTCTCAACGCGGTTCTTTGTTATCTCAATTTGATTTTCATCTTTTTTATCTTCTTTTTTTTTCTTTTTCACTCGCCAGTAACTGGGAAGCAGTTCTTTTTCGTAAGAAAAGAATGTCTGAGTTGACTCTCGTTCCAAGCTCAGCTGCTCGATCGTTTCCTGATGCACGTGATGGGTTCTTCGAGGAAGTTTATCGTCACAGCACGCGGAACGTAATTGTAGCCTTAGGGAGAAGGATTTTGAAATTGGAATTTTCTGACGAAGTGAAAATTCAAATTCCATTCAGTTTCTCCGAGCGTCACGTGACGTTTGCATCAACGTGATCGTTGTTGTCAAGCTGACGTATCGGTACACAAGCAGCTGGATCGAATCTCTGCGTATCAGAGGGATAATTTATCAGAACAATACCGATATTATTCTCATCAGTCAGAGGAGGCTCGGTTTCGATTGACATATCCCTTCCTGTCCGAGTGGTGGCTGGCACGATTGTGTCTGCGCTCTTCCTTCTTCTTCTTCTTCTTCTTCTTCTTCTTCTTCTTCTTCTTCTTCTTCTTCTTCTACTTCTTCTTCTTTTCCCCCGATATAAATTATGCTTTTGTTTCTTCGTCCGGGACGATCCGAGAAGCGATCGATCGATCGATCGATCGGCCTGGTCAAAGACGACGATGCCGCGCCGTCGTCGACGAGCAAGAGAACGAGGGGGAGGAAGAGTTTAAAGGCGACTGTCAAGAATGACGGCACCCTCCCGAGAGAGCGGACGCGCGCATTTATTGTTCACGACTCGAACTCTCGGTCCCTTGGCCGATTTCACCACTCGCTTGCTCCTTTTTATTTTAATTTCTGACCCCTCCTCCGTTCGTGTTTCTTTCTCTACGCTGCGCGAGCATTCTGCACTCTGTCAGTCGATCGTGTCAAAAATACCTTATACCACTCGCGTCAAAATACCCTGCACACATTTATGATACAGATTGTGGCTTTGTTTTGACGTGTGTATATCCGAGTCAAATCGACGTTTCTATTCGAGAGGTACTGTTCGAAATCGTCGATCTAGAAGGACTGAGAGAAATGGTAGCAAACTGTAAAAGACGTAAAAAAATACTCCGACCTTTCCTCGTCGTCATTTAACATTGGAACTACTGACTAAAGTATAAACGTTGTTTCGGAGAAGAGTTCATAAAAGCAATAAAAAATGCAAAGTTTTATTCATACATTTTACAGAAGTCAGTCAAATCTCAGTAAAAAAACGCAATATCGTGAATCTGCAAAAGCTACAAGTTATAACTCTAAAAAGTTATAAATTGATCGTATTATAAATTTGCTATTTTCTGTTAAGAACGCTAGTGTGATATTAACGGTTAATCATAGAATAAATCAATAAAAGTTTTTAACCAATGGAACTTGGTACACAACCTATATTCATTCAAATAATACTCTAAACTAATTTGAACTTCAATTTATCTGTTCAAATATAATAATTCGAACAAAATATACAACACAGAGTATAAAACAAATAAATTAGTACCATAGAAACTAATAGAAATTTACTGAAAAGAGGACCAACTAATCCAGTAAATTTCTAATCAATAGAATTTTATAGACAATGCTACTTAAATGCATCCAAATAACGTTCTAAACCAGTCTGAATTTAACTTAAACTTATCTGTTCAAGTATAATAATTCGAATAAGAATATACGCAAATAAATTAATATCATAGAAAAAGAATCAATAGAAATCTACTGAAAAGAGGATCAACCAATCCAGTAAATTCCTAACCAATGGAACTTGGTACACAACGTGCACTATCAACGTGCATTGAATTAAACCAGTCTAACCACTAGCTTTTATCAATGGTTAACCGTGTCCCACGTGCCACGACTCTGGTACTATTCGCCGGGACGCAGTTAGAATTTCCTTTGCACTCGCTTTCGAGTCGGGTCACCGTCTCGGGTGACCCCTTCTCACCAGGTTGAGAGTCGTGGCTGCGAAGCCGAGACCCCGCCGCAAATCCAGAACTAATCGAAAGTGCCGTCGAGGATTTCTTCGATTTCGTTTCGCCGGGACGGATAAGTGCTGTGTGCACGTTTCACAAAGATGCGTGCTCCAAAAAGGTTCGTTTCCCTTCTTCGAGTAAATTACGTGGAAGAACTTTGCATTTGCATTCGACCAGAGTTGAGCGACATTTTCTAGAACAATGAAGATTTCTTTCCTCTTTCTTCTTAAATTTAGATTATCGGATACTTTTCTCTGGAATAGTTGCAGTCAGAAATTTTCGGAATATTAAGTTGAACTGAAAGGATTCAATAGAAGTTACGAAAATTTCGTTATCGTTCTCTTTGGTTTAAACTATTTTATTCGAGTATCGACAATAATAAATCATGATTCCGAGGTGACTTTCACAATTGGCGTACGTTACTTTACAGCGGTGAGAAAATTGTAGAAAAATGACGTTTCGTCGACGTACGCAAGCAAATCTCTACTCCAAAGTTGGTGTCAACTTCTTTAGGTACCAGGTAAAACAAGGGCAAATCTTTAAGTCTCGATTGAAAAACATTTCTTCAAAAGAAAACCGGCTCGAAAACGAAAGGAATGAATATCCAGATCTGTCAGGACTCTGGTCGATGCGTGTCCTTCGTGAAGGCGATGGTTGGTCTAGTTGGCAGCATACCGTTAGGCCAAATCCAACGTGTGACGGCGCCGCAAAAGGCTGGAGACAATTTCAGATCTTCGAAGACGATAGTCCGATGACGAGCGAAGCCCGGTAGAGAAAGAACGTTTGACGAATAGACAAGTCGGTATAAACACGAACGTAGATCTATACCGGCACAGCCCGTTTTGCTACCGGCCTCAGATCGAGATAAGTCTCTGTTGCCATCTTCTTTTTCTTCTTCTTCTTCTTCTTCTTCTTCTTCTGCGGCTATATTCCCTCTCTTCTTTTCGTCTTCTTTTTCTTCTTCTTCTCCTTCTTCTTTTTCTATTGTATTCTCGTTTTCCTTTAGAAGAGAGTTGCAATACCTGAACGACAGGCTTCTCTTATTTTGCAAATAGTCTGATCGCGAAATTTTGATACATGTGCTTGTACTTGTCATAAAGTCTGTTATAAATATATTACGTAATCATAATATAAATATTCAGAAAGAATAATATAAATATATTGTATATTACTAATATCAATTTATTAGATATGGAGAAAAGTTCTTGATACGCGATTGATATTCATCAAAATGTGAGCCTTCATATTTTATAACTTGTAATAATCGTTTGTTTTAAAAAAATCGCAATACTTCTTTCATCATTGTTTCTCATATAGTTATCCAAATTCAGAAACAAGTGAAAATCTGTCGGTCAGAGGTCCAGCGAATATGATGGCTGGGACATGATCTTCCACTCAAGCTCCGCCATCTTGTCTTTGACACGTGAAATATGGAACGTTATCCCGCAGAAACAAAATTTTCTTTATCATTTATCGATGGCTCTTTTTTCTATAATTTTTCCTTTTACTCTTTCTAACTTGGATGTTGGCAATTATCAGTCAGACAAATCCTTTAAAAATTATGATCAATAAAAATCGGCGAGAACTTTTTTTAGGTTAGAGGCTATTGTAAACAACACTTTTTTCCTGTTTATCAATGTTGGCTCTTTTTTCCGTAATTTTTCTTGAATTCTTTCTAACTTGTCACAATCGACAAATTGGCAGTTATTAGTCAGAAAAGTCCCTTAAAAATTGTGATCGGTAAAAATCGGCAAGAATTTTTTTAGGTTAGAACTATTATAATATATCAGAGATATAAAAGACATATGTCTCTTATTTTCGTTGACTTTTACAACGACACGACTCATCAGCAATTGACACAAATTCTTAACGCGTTGATTGCCACGTGAAATTTTGTTACATTTAATCGATAAATAACTGGGTTGCAACAAAGCACAGCCTATTTTTCGTACATTTTACAGTATTATCCAGTAGTTCTCACTTGGTCGCATAATTATTTAAAAAAAAAAGCTCATTGTTAATGGCATTCATCTAGTTTTAAAATGATCGTCCTAAAACATTCATAGAAACAGAAACCAACGATCGCCAATAATCATCGTGGCAGTCGACGTGTGTTGCGCTCGCGTTACCGTGAAAAAGAAAAAAAAAAAAAAAAAGAAAAAAGAATTCCTAAATCTTGACGCAGAGTTGGGTAATTAAAATTTCTCTTGGCTCCGATCAGATGTCCACAAGTTAGGACGAGTCCCCCCGACTTCTTCTCCCTCCTTGTCATCCTCTTTCTCTTCTTTTTCCTCTTTCTTCTCCTCCCGTCGAACGACAGTTTCTTAAGTCGCTGCCGCTTCTTTTTTTTTTCTTTCTTTCTTTCTTTCCCTGTGGAAGGATCCGACTGCCTTTTAGCAACCCCTGTCTCACGGGCCAAACTTTACCGAAGAATTTGATCTCGGACCGGCGCAGAGGTAGACGGTCCGCGATGGTGTTCGATTTAAGCCGACGGAAGTCCCCGGACGGAGACCCGACACCGATAAAACGTCCCCGATGGGTTCGTTCGTTCTCCGCCATGGCGTAACTGGACATGATATCGTCCTCTATGTGTCTGTGTGTGTGTGCTCGGTTTTGCGTGCATGGTATTTATAATTCAATCCTCTTATCCGGCGCGATTCGATGACACCGACAAGCTGCCACACCGGGATACTCCGTTTGAAATCTCAATTTGATTTACTGCGTCGTCGTCGACGAGTACACGAGCACTGCGAGAGTCGTCTGCGAGTCGAACGAGTTTCGCTTCCTGTTAATAGCGTGGTCCTGGCCACTGGCTGGAATGTCTTTTAACATGCGAGTTTCACCTCGCATGCGAGGCGGGTGGGGGAAACGATTTAATTTTTTTTATTTTATTCATTCGTTGTGGTATTCTTATCGTAAATTGTGTATCAACAATTTCATTTGCTTTTCATATGTGTTTATATTATAAATTAATATTTGCACATAATTATATGTATATAAGTGATTAAAATTTCTCCTCGTGTGACAAAACCCGGGGGAACAAATGTCGAAAGGAATTCTTGAGAATTGCGAAATGATAAAAGATAGAATACCCGAAGGAGAAAACTATATATAAGCATGATGAATGTAACATTCCATTTTTAATTTTCGCGTAGCGAAAAGCTTCTCAACATCTAGCAGTAATCTCGTTCTGTTTTTCGCTGTGGAGAGCCAAAGGCTAGCTGAATGAAAGAAAAGTCAATGCCAAAGAAATTTTCAAACTGTATATTTGCAATAGACAGTATATGAGTTAATTACAAAAAAAATATTGTTCAATTCAAATACTGTTTTGAAACGTACGTTGACAAAATTAACTTTTTTTCTCGAGGAAGATACAACGACATCGACAGTATCTTAACTTAAAATTTAGCGCCTCTAAAAAAAAAAAAGAAAAGATTCGATTTTTTTTTTTTTTTTGAAATTCTCAAGAATAGCAATTTTCTTAATTCTCGAGAATTGCCGAGACAATCTCGTGTTACGAGATAATTTTGAATTCTCTCACATCTCTAGTATCACTTGACATGTTCACATCAAAAGAAGAGAGACGAAAGAGAGCAAGTCTCAAGACTAGAGAAGATTAGTAACTTTTTCTCGCGGCTGTTGATTAAATTTCGCGAACAGGCCGGCGCAAGAAGCTCGATCCGCGAACGATCGATCAGAGAGGATCAAGCAGGCGGGCAGGCGCTGTCGTTATCGCGCCGAGAAAATTAATTTGACCGGCGAAAACAAGCCGCCGCTTTATTGGCGGGAGTTAATTGCCGAGCCCCTCACAGTTTCAGCTTCAGCTTCAGCCGACTCCTGGCCGAGTCGTTGCTGCTCGCTCGCTCGCTCGCTCCTATCGTTTTCCATTAAAGGCGCGTGCAAAAGCCGCGTTTGTATTTCGCCGGTAGGCTTAATTAAAAAGTAAACGTTCCGGATGGCTATTTCACGAAACGGGATCGATCCGCGTTTTTTAGGTTGGAAATTTTTTCCAACGACCGAAACAGAAGAGAGAGAGAGAGAAAGACCTCGTTCGTTCTTTTATAACCAATATCGCTCTCGTCCCTTATAATTGTACAAGAAAAACGAATCTCCTTTTCAATAAATGAATGGTGTACGAAATCGATTCTACGAAACGGTTATTCTCGGTTAATTGAATCACAAAAGGGAGTCGATTGCCGGTCGACTCGATCGAGAGACAGATCTCTTTGATCGGTGAAAATTGAGCATTGCAACGACGGCGATACGAAAAAAAAAGCCAGAAAGGTAATTTTTTCGAAAGAATTATGCACTTCTCAGACACGAGGGGTATTCTAATTTCGCTGCCATCAAGTTCGAGATTTTTCAGCCTCTTGATGCAACCTCGGACGCGTTTCTCGTGTTAAAGATCGGCGTCGCTGATCGATTTCTTCCTCACCGATCACCGCGAACACGGCCGATCAATTTCATCGTTCGTTTCATCTCACTTCAGCCGGCGAATCGTATTCGTATTTTTCTCCCCTGAGACTGCGTCTCGGCGGATCTGATCTCTTCGATTGCCTGAGAGAAAAGGCTCCGACCGATCGGTGGCAGGCTTTGTAGTAACAAGAGCAAATGTGGGACAAGATCAGAAGATGTAGCAAGAACGTGGTAATCCTGTTCTCTGGCTCTCCACATTGATTTCTGAACTGAATTTGCGACCTAGAACTTGTTTCGTTGCACTGCTCGCTTATTGCGAAATCCAACAACGAAATCTTGTGTAGAGATCGAGCCGATTCCGATCTGTCTCTGATTTATCTGTTGGAAATGAGCGAAGAAAGCCAGTGGCACACTTAGTTTCCTGGCGATGTCTCTTTTTTGTGAGAACAAATACTGTATTAGTTTCCATAAGAGTAACGTGCGCTCTGGCAATTTATTTTCGGTTGTTTTTAATTCCAGTGGATTAATTTGGCATTTAATGGCGAAATTTTGTTGGGAAAATTACCTGATGAATCCTTTGCAAGTACTGGAATGTTAAAATGAATTGAGAAATTACCTAGTAAATTCTATTGCAAATACTGGAATGTTATCGAATGACCGTCGCTTGTTGAGAAATATAGGAAAGAGGACCATTAAAAATATTTCGTATTCTATTCTCTCAAATGTACGGTATAATTGTAAAAAAGAACCCCTCGTGTGTCAATACTTTTTTGATTCTCGAATTTTTATACCACTTGTATTACTTGAAATATCCTTTTGCAACTATTGCAATAAATATTTTTGCATGACGTCGCGCCAAAATTAGGAAAGGGCCGTTAAAAATATTTCTCTCAAATACACGATAGAACTGCGAAAAGGAACCCCTCATATATCAATATCTTTTTGATTCTCGAACTTTTATGCCACTTGTATCATCGTCGTATAACTCGTTATTAGAAAATATTACGTTATTGCGAAATATCTTTTTGCAACTGCTGGAATATTTTCGCACGACGTCGCGCCAAAATTAGGGAAGGGCCATTAAAAATATTTCTCTCAAATACACGATAAAACTGCGAGAAAGAACCCCCGATATATCATATTATCATCGTACGACTCGTTATTAGAAAATATTACGTTACTTTTGTATGTAGCAAATTACTTATTAATGCCAAAAGCTGTTAAGTATATTAAAGGTATTTGCCTTTTAATACCTTTTTGATCCACTACACGAAACTAGACGCGCCGATACCTCTTTGATCCACTGCACGTTCCAAAAGGAATCTTCCGCGGAGAAAGAGCGATTTAAAATTTAAAATATCGGAGAAACCGCGCCTGGCCAAATAAAATACGAGTAAAATTCGAGATCTCGAACGTCTAATAAGAATCACTTCTCCTTCTCGTTACCTCGCTCGTCTCGATTTATGCACCATATTCCCCGGATACGGGCAATCTGTATCTCTCGGACGCGACTGCATACAGTATGCGACGCATGCTCGTACGCGAGCGGTGTCGCTTTGTCCAAGTCAGCGCGGTTCGTTTCGATCATGTAAATCCCGATGGATCCTGATCGTGTACACGAGCACCTGCATCGTCGCGGCCTGGCTAGAAGAGTCGCATAATGCCGAGTCGACTACGAGGCCCTTTCGGGGACCATCGTCTTCCTCGCCGGTTCGTGAATCCATGAATCTTTGAAAACCCACCGTTCCTATAGATCCACCGATTCTACGCGCGCATACATGTTTGTTTGATAGGTTTGATCGAGGGATCGACGATTCCATTTGAATGAGAAACGGCCAATATACATGAGACGTGAATATACATCGAAAGATGGGGGGGGGCAGGTAGAGGGGATTTTTCGTTGACGGATTTGGGGATGATTTGTTGACCAGAGATATCAGTACGAAGTTGTTCCGACGAGAAAGTATGATATTTAGGGAAGTACAGTGTCGAATTTTTCTATTATAACTTAAGAAAGTGACATTTGTATTTGTGAAAATTATATGTTCAAATTACGGATAAAATGGTATCTATTGGATTATTTTCAAATCCCTATTGTAAGAACTTTAATTGGACGACCAATTACCATCGGTTACCCAATAGTCTCGAAATAACGTATAACAGAATACTGCCTGAAATAACAAAATCACTTATTTGAAAAATAAGAAACCCACTATGAAAAATACTGACTTTTGTCGCGCGAAATTAAACTTATGACGTTTAATATTGATAAAAAAAAACCTGAAATACATCGCTAAGAACGATAGTGTTAATTTGTATCTTCTTCAATAATACAGATAATCAACGATAAGAACAAAGAACCATCTTTGTACTGTGCATCTTAGTATTGTTATCATCTGGTCATTGGAGAGTGTAACTGCTATCACTGTGAAAGCAAAGTACTTTTTTTCAATCTGTCTCGAAGAGAATCTCGAAGAGTATCGTCGACGCACAAATTAACCCTTTGCGGTCGAGCGTTTTTTCAAGCGCGGTTCTCGCTGAGTCGAACGAAATTTTGTTGAAGAAAGCGATATCATGTACTAAAGCGTTAAATACATGAAGTTAATTGAAAAATATTTTGTTTAATGGAATTTTAGACTTTATTAAAGAACAATAATAATTATTATTTTATAACACACAAACATACGTTTTAGTTCTTGTATTTTTTCAGAGTGTGAAGTTTCTCGTCTTCACTGCTGCTACACATAGTTATCGTCGATAAAATCTTCTTTTTCCTTATTTTGCGACGTATTTTGGGGTTATAAAAAGAAAAACCAGTGAAACTTATTTTGATTTTAGCAAATGTAAACTTAAGTCGCCAATCGAAGCAAGACTGTGATATCTCTATGCCTGCGTGACATTTACTCAAGTCGTTATTTATTGCAATTCTTCCTGTAAAACGAAAAGCAAAAAAGTTTGTAAAGTGTACTACTAATAGTAACAACAAAGTATTGCCAAATTGAAAAAAAACCTATCGACGGTATAGATAACGAAATGATTTTCCGGTGACATTCGACCTAGCAAAGGGTTAACCAACGACGCGGCGCGTGCATTTTGTCCCTGTTTTGACTGAAAAGGCCCGGAGTAGCCTGGGGAAGGGCCTCTCATGCATTATTAACACGCAGCCGCGAGTGCATTAGCAAATGGTAGAAAGAGGAGGCGAGGCGGATGGCCGATTTCGATGCGGTTCCATCGCGGAGCGGCGGCCTTTTTTCGTTCCGTTGCCGCTCGCGGAAAGGGAGAGAACGCGTTTTAAAATCGAGCCAACTGCGACTTGGACTCGGCATTCCCGCTCGTGCTCCAATCGCTTATGCGCGTTCTTAATAAGATGCCTCGAGAGAAGACGCGACGAGAAGAACGCAGCAACGCTCCTTCTTCTCTCCGCCTTGTTCGGCCATCCGTTGAGAAAGAGGAGCCGGAATGAGAGAGAACCGGAACGGGATGAATCCGAACGAAGAAGCCGTGTTCTACGTGGGCCACATCCACGATCGGTCGCCGCGAGGAGAAACCGGGAAGAACCACCGCCGACGACGACGACGACGCCATCGTCTGCATTTGCATTTTAAATACGCCCGGCATATCCTCGCGGCCCACCAAATTGTTGTCCGCTTCCTCCTCCCACTCCATTGTCCCTTCTTTTTCCCTTTTCTCCTTTTTTCTTTCTTTTATCTCGTTACTTTGGCGCTTTTTGGGGATAACTCGATCGTTTTTCAAACGACGATTTTCAACGACGACAGTTGTCGAAACTTCGACTCACACAGACTCGAAGACTCGAAGAGAAAGGAAAAGTAGAAATGTGCAGAGCATCTGCAGTTTCTTCTTCAGATCCGTTCGAATTACGTCGTCGTTTCGAGAACAAAACGATTTGCACTTGCAGCTCCCACGGACGCGTCGAGAGCCGATCTTCCGGGCTTCTGCAACGGGCACGTATTCGAATTAAGACGATCCACGACGTTCTTACATCGCTGCTCGAGGTGGAATCATTACGGAGTCCCCTCGATTTGGTAAGGCGTGCATGCAATTCCTCGACGTGCCGTGTCTCGCGCATGCAAGAAACGTTGGTTCCACGCTACATTGTGAAGAAGGACTACGTGACGAAGAATCGGGCAGACGATCGGCAGCCCCGCGACTTCCGCCTCGCGGAGAGCTTTCTGAAAATTCGACAAAAAGCTGATCTCTTTGCGTACGGCGCGATCTTCTCGTTGCAGCTGCGTCGTTCGTTCGTTCTTTCTCTTTTTCTTTTTTTTTTTTCTCATCTTACTTCGTACCGTGGCGAATCGATGGATGAAGAGAAACGATTGAACTTCGCGCGAGCGAAAAATGTTTGCGAATTTTTATCGTTATCCAGTTGCTTCCTGAGATTAACACTATTCCTACCGACACTTCACGTTATATCTATTCCTACCGCGATCGGTCAAATGACCGGTCTTTAGCACAGCTTATATTTTTTAATATAGAATGAAGATAAAAGCCGATTTGACAGTGTAAAAATATAGTTTCTTCTATTCAGAAGTATATAACGTACATTTTATTCGTTTTCACTGCATTTTTTATTTATTTCACAGTCATAGTAGATAAGACGGTGTAAGAAAATCCGAGGTTCTGGACCGCTTCGGGTACCAATCAGGCAAATAAGCACCGCGAGGCCGATAGGCCAGCGAAAACTGTAAACACTTGCAAGTGCTTAATCAGTAAATCAGTCCCTGGAAGCCACTTTTCGGCTAAAATCATGCCACAACTGCATTGCCTTTCGTTTGTAACGACTTTATAGCTTCGGAATTGAGTCCTTGAGAGAATACTATTGCAAAAAGGTATAAATCGTTTTACCGGTCAAATGACCGGTCGTGGTAGATAAGACAGACTACAAATTTTTCTCAACAAATAAACAATAAAAAAAAGAAGTGAATATTGAAAAATGTATTATACGTATATTTGAGGAAAAGTCGCGAAGTTTAAAGTCGATTTATATCACGTTGTTTATAGGAAATTCTAATCGAAATTTTAAAAACGGCCATTTGACCGGTCGTGGTAGGAATAGTGTTAAATTGGAAAGTAACCGGGGTAAAAGAGGAATTCGAAGAAAGTATGTTGGTTGAAAAATACCGATTTCTTTCTAAGTTACATTTCTTCTCGATGATTTTAACTCCTATCCTCGAGTCGCCAGAATCAGATAAATCCGCCTACGAATTTATAATATTCATTAATATTTCTTTCAGTTTCTTCGTCAGCCTGTTACTCGTAATTATCGAAAACGATGACTGCGAAAGCAGTACAATAAATGTCGATGATTGTTGTTACGTATTTACGCGATCCTCGCATTATTCGAGCAACAAATGACACTCAGAGTAGGGACTTCGGTTCTTAAGTGAAAGAGCTTAATTAAGGCGAACGCAATAACGAGTGGCGTGGTCGGTGATTTTTCTTCGATCGACCTCGGCCCTTATCTGACCACTAATCGGCCGTGAATTCTTCGCATCTTTTTACGAGTATATATATATATGAACTCGATTACGACCGGTTACAACTTTCGGCAAACAAGCCTGAAGTGAACCTGGATCTTATGTGTCATGCCGCCGGAAAATAGAAATGGCCGTCGAACGAACGCGGTAAATTCCGACTCTGCTCGTCTCGTCGGTCTTCGAGGCCGCCTTTACGAGCCGCTTTTCAATTTCATGCAACTTCCTTTACACGATCGTCCGCAATTCGGCCGCTTGATAATTTCGTCTTTCAGGTATCCCTGAGAGCCATTTTTCCTCGTTGAAACTCTCGCATGAAACGTAAGTTGGGGGGGGGGAGAGGAAACCCTATATATTTTTTCGTAAAATTGCAGCAAGACGCAGCTCGCGCTTGTTCCTTCGATCCTTTATTAATCGTAAGTGTGTTTCTCTGCGTCGTTCTGCGTTTTAATGCAGATCGTCTAACCGGCCGGCAGATAATTTCGAATCATCGCTGACTTGGCGGCTGCAGGAACGAACGCAGGCGTAACACGACAATGAACGGTCGCGTAACAGGCGTAATGCTCCTCTTACGACTCATTATCGCGATTGTGCGAATACGTATCAGGCGTGTTTCCCATCCGTAAATGGCGCGAGGCAAAAAGTGCCTCGGCCGAGAGCTGCCGATAATTTTATTTGGCGGGTGCTAACTCTCGGTCGGTCGTCGTTTGGTCCGCCAAAAGCGGAAGCACCTGCGCACGCCAATTTACAATAGCACCGCCGGCACCGCTAAATCACCCCCTTTATTTCCTGGAAGTATAAATCAGCCGGGATTCATGCCGCGAGTGTATCGGGCCACGATCGGATCCCCGGAGAGCACAGGAACAACGATATTCGATTTCCTTTGCAGATCGTTCTCGCCTCGGATCCTCCATCTTCTCCTTCTCTTTCTCTCTTTCTCTCTTTCTCTCTTTCTATCTGTCTTTCTCGTTTCGCGTGCGCGCGGCCTTCGTTTCCTCCGACGCTTCTTTGCTCCGTTTTTTGCGGCCCCGGTCGTCCTTCGAAGGCGGAGAGAGAGGCGATCTGCGGCGAAACAGTTTTCTCGATAACTGACCCCCTTCGATTTCGACCGACGTCGCTTCTTTTTTTCTCCTTCTTCTTCTTCTTTTTCCTCCTTTCTTCGTTTCTCTCTTTTCCCACCGTCGTTTTGTCGAATTACTACGGCACACCGGTTTTATCGCGTTTAGCGGCGAACGATTCACTTTGCCGTCACGATCATTTTCACCGGGCTTGTTCCTTCTTCGTTTGCCTCCGACGAGAGGCATTTTCTATCACGCTGGCTGGCACGCGTCGATTTGTGGTATTCGGCGATGAATTTACATTCCCGATTCCTCGTCAGATCGATCGACATGAAAGCGATGGTGTTAACGCAACGATCGACTTTGTAGAACGGTCGTTGTGAATTAAAATTAAATCAATACGATTGTTCTTCCGGCAGACAAAGAACCGTTCGGCAGATAGAGAAATCTTACCGCCGTTTTTTGTCACCGACAAGAAGTTCTGACCTATCATACTCTATAATAGGTACTATTGCCGGGAGCATTTTACTGTTGTCAATCTCGGTCATTGACCGGCGAAGATCTGCTTACTTTACGGGATCAAAGTACAAGTTCTCGGTCGATTTTCTGATCGACGCGTGACTTTCAACGGTCCGTACTTCCAAATGATTGGCCATCATTGCCGTCTAGCCAACGCTAATAAATATAAAATAGGTATAAAATAGCGAGCAGCGAAAGGTTCATTAGTTATACTGCAAAAATCATTGCATAAATAGAATGATGCTCCATTATTATGTGAATTAGTCGAATTAATCACCCTGAATTAAAATCAATTCTTTTAAAATCAATATTAGGGCAATAATGTATAGATAAAAATAATCCTGAAATAATTTGAATTATTAAAAAAATTCCTAATATCGACTCGAAGTTTCAAGAATAATTCATATTTACAGGTGTAGGTAAATAAATAAATGATAAAGGTATTTTAAATAATTGAAAACTTTTAAATTTTTTCATTAAATTATTTTATTCCGGAAACATTTTGTTTTGGCAAAGCAAATTTTTAATGGAATAAACAATATTAAAATTAGAAGAAAAATAATATTAAAAAAAGAAATATTAAATGCCAGACGCGTCTTTGCCAAAATGTACGTATTAAAAGTCTTTCTTTTTTTTTTTTTTCTTGTCTGCTGTCAGTCGCAATTTTATCGCGCACGATACTTCGTTCATGTTACGTTTTTCTTTTCCGAATAGCAGTGACCTCTTCCTCGATGCCGTGAGTTTTCAGTTTTCGATTCGCGACCTTACGCAATGACGTCGCGAGTGGAAGTGGATTCCACTTGCTTTCGCTTCTTCGGACTTCGGAGAGTTCTCTCGCACAGTCCTTTCGCGTGACGTTGCGGAGGACACCTGCTGTCCGCCATCCTGATTTTAATCCTTGCGTAATACGAACGCCAGGCCCCCGATGGTTTACGGCCGCTATAAAATCGCCTTTAAAGCCGGCGACTTTAATGGTCCACGACTTTTGCCTGTGCAGATTTCGTGGCCGATAATCCTCTGCTCCGACCTCTCGATCCGCAGTATCCTTTCGATAGGCAGCCAACAGCAGAGTCTTTCCGCGAATTCTCCGCTTCCTCCTCTCGCCGAGATGATCTCCCTGATGTGCGCGATAAAATTCGCAATCGTCGATTCCGTCGAACTTGTTAAATAAAAGATACTCTCTCTCTCTCTCTCTCTCTCTCTCGGCGTTGAAATCACTCGGTGACAGACGTGAGTTTAATTTTTCTCGATACTGCAGATATATAATAATAATAATAATAATAACTTTTGCATATGGAAACTGCAAGATTTCGTAGACAATTTTTCTCAAGGAACTGGAAGCACAAAGAGCAAAAGTCACTCGCACAGTGAATTGTTTGCTTCCTTTGCCAAGATCTCCTTGTTGATGTCAAGATCAAAATTTATTTGCGATTGCAATTCTAACGATTGGTTTAAAATACATTGGCAGGGAATCAGATATTGCAAATTCTGCACACATTCTGATGAAAAACGAAAGAAAGCAGAATTTTAATTTGTATACGGGATAACAACTATTTGTACTGTGCATCGGCAGAAACTTTAGCTTTCGTAAATCTCTGTTTGGCGCCATAAAAGGACATATTTTTCGCAACGTTTTAAAAGAAATATATATTTGTTTATGACCGTTCCAAGCATCTTTTCTGATGCACAAATACCGTATATCATAATACTGCCTTATTTTACTTTATTTTCCGAGGGGAAAGTTTTGTAATAAAGTTTCATTAACTTTTCCATCTTCATTCTACATCACTTTCACAAGAAAGTACAAAGGCGGGAAATATGAATACATTGTTGAAGAAGACACCGACCCTACGCGTCAAAATTATGTTAACAGCGAATATATAACAACAATATCGTAAATATTGCCACTGAAACTTTTGCACGCCACTGTAAATTGTAGATAATTCCTTCGAAATCGAAAGATTAGTCGAACCGTCGAGGAAAAAGGGTCGGGCAAAGGTCACAGTTTTTTTTCATTTAACGAAACTCGTCGATGGTCGTTTAAATTGGTTCGCTTGCCGCCTACCGCGGTGTTCGTTTCTCCTATGCACAATTTCGTCGTCGTTTAACGAGCACTCGTCTCGTCGAAAGCTTTCCAAGCGAGGCAAGTCGCCAGCCAACAGGATGCAAAGATCAGGTACACATTCCGTCACTATCTTTTCTCGGTAGCCCGATACAGATAGAGGTTCATGGAAACCCCTGGAACGTCAAGATGTCCGCCTATTATTCCTCTCGTGTGACCATCGTCATTGTCAAACGCGTTTTGAGATGCACCTCGTTTGTAGTAAATATCGTATCTGTCGTGTCGTGGAAAGAACAAGAACCGATGCCTCGTCGGTAGAAATTTTAATTGAACTGGAAAAAAAGAAAAGAAAAAAAGAAACGAAGGTAAATTCGCTTTGGCGAATTTTTCCATGAAATACTCCGTGTTGCGATGCGAGACGTCAGCCCAGAGATAAAGTCGCGAAATCGCGCTTCGACGCGCCAACTTTTTACCAATTATGGTTTCAACCGCAATATACAAACGCCGTGTTGCTGTTCGTAAAACGATCGTGTGTTTTCATCGGTGGTTCACATTAAAATCGAATAGCAAATAGTAAGGAAATTTCGAAGCATGTGAAAGCATATCGTGACGAGGTGAGTTTTCAGATTCTAATCCTTTGCACTCGGTTGTCGCTGCTGCGGCGATATTGTAAGATAAACATGTAGCTCCGCTGTCGCCGCAGAGGCGACATTGTAAGATAAGCTACTACTCCGTTGTCGCTGCAGCAACGATATCAAAAAGAAACATTGTTTTTTCCAATTTAAATATTTTATATATTGAATTTAAATATTCGTTAGTTTTTCTTGGAAGCCTATGCTGTTAGTTAGTTTGGAGTAGCTGGTAGCCGATAGTAAAAATGACTCGGAGTTGCTCGGATAAGTTATATTAAAAATTGCTCGGAGTGCAAAGTGCAAAATTTCCTTGAAAGAGATGCTGCCGAGAAATGTTATCTGTGAGATAAATATAGAAATATCGGTATAGTAGAGGAGGAGGCGGAGATTTCCCTTCGAGACTTTTCTGCACGAGAATATTTCCACGATTCCAGAGATTCCATTTTTCGTGGCTTAAAATAAACTCTACTTTACTTGGCAAAGTAAAACTCTCCGAAGCAGCGGCTTCGTTCCACTGAATCGCAATGCGAGGAATTTCCAGCGAACGTTCCGTCGCCGGTTGTGCATTAAGGCGGGATCCTTAATCTCGGGACAATCTTAATTTGCCTCCGTATGGATCGGAGATCATGCAGTCGCTAACTGTATTGGACCGTGTACTCGTTAGAACTCTTCCAGCTTATCTCGATGCCGGCTCGACGCGTGTACGACGGCTGTTTTTCGCTTGGATCGCAACAAATCGCGGAGAATCTCGATCCTACTCCAATTGTATCGGCGCAAAATGGCACGGCGAACATGCGACAAAGAAACTTCCTAAGCGAAAACAACAGCTCGAGGATTATTACTATTTTGACAACCTTTGCCCTCGACGAACGTTTTATCAGCGAAGCATTCACTTCGTAAATGAAATGATGTAGCATTGGAAGCGATCATTCGAAATGGTACTTATCCATGAAATTTTGTTGACTATATCATTCTAACACGTAATATCGTTTCAAATTTAAAGCAATCGTCAACTTGCATTGCACGGGTTTGCTAGAGCAAGTATAATATACAATACGTACGTAGTTTCAATTTCTGGAAAAATAATATGCTCGTAAGAAGCGATGAGAGTTTTTCTAGTTTATGCGAATTATTCCGAATTATGTAAATTGTTGAGTGTCAAGGACTGTCTTGAGAAATTTCTTCTTCGTTGTTATATTATAGTTTCCACACTAGGCGACTGTTCAGACATCATAATAAGCGTAAGTAACGCCTAAGATGCTTAAGTTTTTTTTTTTTCGATTGACTGTGCAAAATTTTGTTTTATTTAAGAGTTGGTACAGTTTTGATCTAATTGATATAATTTAACAATGTCAGTATATTTGCACGCTAAATTTCAGTATAGTTACTAAACTAGCTAGACGGCTTATGTTTATTAAATTTGAAAAAAAAACGACATAATTATAATATATCGCATCGTGCAACACCACAAACGTATAACGTTCGTTATAATTGTCAGAAAATTGTAAAAAAAAAAAAGAAAAGGAAGTCCAAGCTGTTGGCTAGATTGAACTGTCAAATTTGAAACACTTCTGAACGAGTTGTCTCGAAATTTAGCGAGAAATTTCAGTCGACCTTCAACCGAATCTTCGAACTTCAACAACTTCCCCAGCAACTGCTCGTAACTCTCAAGGCTGAAACGATTCGCGGTTTGCAGAGTTATTTTCTGCAACATTGTCCGCAATAAAGTTATCTGACATATTCTCAGAGAGAGAGAGAGAGACTGCTCGCTGTGTATATCGCGTTTCAACGCCGGTGGTCTTAATCTACCCGAACGAAGTATCATCCCCGAGTCACTCACAAATGTCGTAATCACGTCGTGGCGTCCACTTTCTCTCGATGGATGATTCGGTTCACCGATTCTCACTCTAAACGTTACCGTGCACTACTCGTTTCCGGAGTACAGACTGTCAATAACGTCGAGAGAATTCTACGATAATAATATCACGTTGTGTGCACAGTGATAATTGACACATCTTCTGAAAAATCGGCTGGTTTCCGAGGACTTCATTCTCTCAAAGGAGTTTCGGGCAGGTAAATCTCGATCGAACCGCTGATCACGCTCGTTAAAGGTTCTCTCATCGAGCGCATCTCGTCATCGTGATGCGTTCCTCGATGGCTCGAGGAATATCAAATTAGTTTCATTACCATTCGAACCTCGCCGATTCGCGTAATTTCAGCTTTCTAAAGTGACTACGCCGAGCAACGTAGCTCGTTGATACGCTCTTTCTCGCTTGACACTTTCACGACGGGCGTATAATACTTGATTTTGGTTGGTAAAATATTAATACAAAAAAAAAAAATAAGTGAAAATACTTGTCAACGGCGCAGAACAAAAAACTGTATCGAAATATTCTGCATGTAAATCGCAGAATATAATTTAAACGATAACTAAAATAAGTAGATTTATACACTCGCGTTTCTGTCCAGAACAGAAATTAATATTAATTTTGAACAGCCGTATCTTTTAAGTGATTCGAACGATAGTCTGTAATCAGGATTCGATTGTTATAGTACATTAATAAAATTAGTTAAACTGAAAGTTAAATTAATACGATACAGTAATAAAAATTACACAATTACTCACATAATATAATATATCTTACGCGCAACTGTCGATTTCGAATATCCCGCCGGGATAAATGTCAATTGAATTCTTGAGAACGGAGGTTTGATCGTTATAGTACGTTAATAAAATTAAAATCGATACAGTACAATGACAAAAAATTGTACAATTATTTGCAAAACATACAGAAAAATAATCATTCTCATTTCAAGGTATCCCGCCGGGAAACTGTTAACTATTGTTCGTAACGCTAAATTATAATTATTTCGTAACTTATTTTATGGTTAATCGTCTTTTGCCAAGTATTGCTCGGAAGTAACGAGTTTCACTCTCGGAATCAGACTCACGTAATTGCGGCTAAATCGAGATTAAAACTCTCAGGATCGTTCCCGTACAACCTCGCGTATAAATCATTCGAAATCAGGCGAAATACCCCTCGAAACAGAAACGCAAGATTACACGCGAGCGAGAGCCTGCAACATAGTTACACGAAACCGAAGCGAAATGTACACGCGAAGGAAGGATTTAGAGGGAGCAAAGAGAAGGAGAGGCTCCGAGGAGGGGAAAAAAATGAGAGACGGTTGCTTCTCGTAGCTCGTGATGTCCCGAGGCTACCGCAGACTCGCCGGAATATAACAGCGATGGTAAACTACGCCCGGTACCGGTCACCGGCCGGGGCGAATTATTCTCTGAATTTATTTACTCCCTCGTGACCCCGAGTAAAACCAGCCAGTTAAACCGGTCGAACGTATCGGGCCCCGCTCTGCTTCGAAATTGATACCACGCTCGCGGGGAAATCGCGGGATTTTCGTGACGAGCGCAAGCCCGCGATATTTCTCGCGGTCCGTGGAGACCCGTGCAACTCGAGATTGCGGCCCCCGAGGCTCCGGGGGTAGAAGTCGAGGGTGAGCATGAACGTTCGGCAAAGTAGCCTGGGACGCGTTATGGGTTTCACGATCAACTGTTTTCAATGGCTGGAGGAACGGTTTCGAAACCGTCTCGAGACCAATCGGTCTCGATCCGTGGGATTGTTATTTTAAGAGATACCGCTCAGTCGGTAATAGTAGATAACTACGAGCAAGTTAGAACTAGTGGTCAAAACGACGAATTTATATAATTTTCGTTGGAAATTTTATAGACACAGAAGTAACGTGTTTTTAGAAATTTAAGCGATTTTTTTTCGAAAAACGTGTAAACAAAAGCTGTTGCGTAATTTATTATATTGTATCATGAAGCTTTTACATTCTTTTGCTTCAATGTTTCTGAACAAAATGGAAATTTTATGCTCTGGTCGTCGATGGGTCTAGCGTTAAAAATACAAAACGTAAAAGAGAAATGACAGTATACGATGGAAAATTGTTGGCAATTTAAACTGATAAAATTTCGTCGTACGACGATCCATTTAGTCTCGTTTCAAACCGTGAAGCTTCCATTTCGACGATCGTGAATCACTTCTCTTCCAAAGAAAATTTCATTTCCTTCGATTGTTACATGATGATCTTCTCGTATAAAATTGTACAAATTCAAACATATGTAGAAACATCGAAAAATATTTTTCGCGACATCTCCATCATGATCTTGAAGATCGAAATTTCCTCTCTGTGGTGGGCCCTTGAAAACTGTATGATTTTTTTCTTTCCGTCGTTTTATCGAATCTTGAACGTTAAGGTTACGCGACAGAAAGGATTTCTTTTACTTTAAGTAAAATTCAGATTTCTTGAATTTTTACTCGGAGTTCAAAGTTCAAAGTTGTAAAGAGAAGATTTCAATCTTCGGGACGATGATGGATTTATTCGTGAAAAAAAAAAAACACATCAAGTACGATCTTTCTTTACGAAGTTGCAAACTAACGCTAAACGCACCAACGCTTATAATCCTTTAAAATACATAATACGTAATTATAATTTTTTTTCTTATTATTGTCTACAAATTGTTTCCTATATTAAATTGACAATTACCAGTGTTCCTCTTGTAAAAAGACTTTTATTATATAATATATATTATATATACATATATATATATATATATATATATATATATATTCCTTCGTAACCAGTCAAATCACCAATTATGAAATAAAAATTATATATATATATATATATATATATATATATATATATAAGATTTTTATACGTTTAGTGTTAAATTAATCGGTACGCTATTACGCCATTCGCTACAAATAAACAAGAGAAAATAGAAATCCTGATGGTGACCGTGCAGCGGATCGAGAAAAAGCCGTGGAACAACATGGAACGTGGACCGCCGCGCGCGAGAAAGCGCAGCGACGAAATCCGAAAGGGAGAAAGATGAGAGAGGAATCCCTTGTACCGAAAAAGGGATCGACTTGTCGACATGCAAATATTCGGCAATCCAATTAAAAGTTACGAAACTCGATTTGGCCAAGAATCCCGGTGGCTCGTTAAACTTATTGAATGTTTGTCGTGAACGGTCCTCCACTGAGAGAGAGAGAGAGAATGAGCCGACTCGAAGAAGAACTCTGTCCTTCTTCTTTTTCTTTTCTTTTTTCTTTTTTCCTTCACTGCCTTTGATAAGTACAGCGATGCTTCTTGTCAGAGGGAAGGATTAAGATAGCATCCAAGAGAATCCTCTCTCCTCCTCTCCCCATCTTTATCGTTGTCGATGTGTTTTATTCTTCAACATCAATTGAAAATATTATATTCAAATAACTTTCTTTGTTATTATATATTTATTATACCATTATTATTATTATTACCGTTGTCGATGTATTTTATTCTTCAGCATCGAGGAATTATTGAAAATATTATATTCAAATAACTGTCTTTGTTATTATACATTTATTATACCATTATTATTATTATTACCGTTGTCGATGTGTTTTATTCTTCAACATCAAGGAATTATTGAAATTATTATATTCAAATAACTTTTTTTTTATCGTTATTCACTTGTGATATTTATTTATATCATTACTCATCAAAAATATTTGTTCCGTCACTCTTCGCCATAAGGGCCCGCATATTCGCATTCAGTTTCTACGAGACTCACTTTTTTTCTTTTTTTCCTTTTTCATGCTTCTGCACCCTTAATCGCGTATTATTCCTCCCCTGATGCCGATTCATTTGCCACGTTATTCCGGATTCAGCACGAATTAGTAACGATTCGACTAGGACGATGCACAATTTGGTGATTTCTTTGTACGACGATTTTTTCTTTCTTTTTTTTTTTTTTTTTTTCTTTCGAAACTTTTCCTCTCATTGTGACCATAATCCCCATAAGCCACACGAAGCACATTTTCTTGCCAAACAGCTGTGGGATGATCGGCCCGATACTTTTCTTCGTGGTATAGTTGAATGGACACGATTTCGCCGAGCGGGGAAGCTTATAGGAAAACAAAAAAGAGCGACTCTTTCATGGAAATATTAGAGTAATACGTAGTATCTGACAATGAAGTGTGAACGATGAATTTAATTTATTTAGCAAGATGAGAAGTTCGCGCGAAACTTGTGTGCAACAACGAACGATTCTCTCAATATTCGAAGCGTTCAAAACGCAATCTTCCAAGATGGCGAATCGAATAGTGGTTTCGTTATCTCGAATCGCGTGCCACGTACTGTCTCGAACTTGAAGCAGTTAAATTTGAATCAAACTTTGTCAAAGTTTGCTTTTTTTCCCCCATAATCAAAATTCGTCTGTTTGTTAAAGAACTTCGAAAAATATATTTCCCGCAATCTGGCGATCTTGCGATCTTCGCGAAAGGATGACTCGGGAATAAGATCGAAACGAGCCAAAACGCATCGGGGCCAATCGGTTACGAAGCGTTTCGCGTGGACTTTCTCAATTACACGGGGAAACGTAAACCGTGTTGCTGGAAGGCGCGCCGCGGTCGAGCCCGACCGATTTCGAACGATCTCGTCGACCGGCCAGCGATACACGATATGAATGTCGATGGCGCGGTATTCCCACGACGTGAACGGGACTCGTCGCGATACAGGACGACAGTAAGAGAAGAAGAGAACGCGTACCGCGGAGCGGGAGGAAACGTTTCAAAAGTCCGGGTCACGCTGCATTTGCGCTAATGAGAAGAAGAAGAAGATCGCCGAGTGTGGAAAAAAGAACCGGATCTTCTCGTTTGCCGCCGAACTAATTGCCTTTTTTTTTCTTTTTCTCCCCCTCACTCATTTTCTCGTCAATTACTCGTCCGCCCTCGTTCGCCATTTTCGCCAGAAATTCTCGGTGCTTTCGCGAACGTCGACCAATCGATGGACAATCAAACGCACGATTCCCCGCGTTTTCTTATTCAGCGAGCCGATTTTTCAGTTCAACGGCCAGAACGTCAACATGAGTTTGTTATTATACAATGAGCATTATGTTGAAACATCATCAGCAACAGATAAGTTGAGATGTATAAGCGTATTTCATCTCACGGCGCTAAAGTTTCTTCGATTTTCACATATTTCTCACGATATTTTATTTTTAATAGTGGATCGAGTGAAATTGCATTTCTTCACGCACAAGCCTATAGAGAAAATACTATACAACGAAGTGAAAAAAAGTCAGGAATGCCATGAGATGAGGGAAACCAGGATCGGGCGATGATTCTTTTTTAGACGTTACGAAAAGAAATTCAGAACAATTGGATAAAACAAAAGCAAAGAATTGCAATGACGAAGAAAGTCGTCATGTTATTGTAAAGACTGTACTATTGTAATTCACTTTTTCTTTGTTTAAAGCAGTGCTTTAATACAATATATATGGCAATATTTAAAGAATATTTAAATAACATTATTTTTCTATGTTCACCGCGTATGCATATTATAAATAAAATTATTTTTCCATGTTCTTCACATTGAATTGTAGTGACGAAGCTAACAGTGAAAAATTTAGAAGTATTAACATTCATTCGGATTATGTTTTTTCTACTAATAACCATCGCGGTGAGTGCGACTCCCATGGCAGTCTCACAATATATAGCGCCACACTCGAGCAGGTTGGATTCAGTGATTTCGATTTACAAGGAAAAGCAAATTGCAAAATTTTCAATTTAATTTCACGAAATTGAACATTCACATTGAACTGTAAATTGTAAATGACGTTTCAATGTTTTCGTGTCTGAAATGATGTTACAATTACGGAATATAACAAAGAATATCAGAAAGAAAATTAAAAGGCAAGCAGAATTACCGCCTCGTGACGGCTGTTTCGGCAGAGCGAAGATTAGTCGCGACTCGTGGAACGAGAGTAAATCAGGCTTTCGGTCGTTGACACGTTTGGAGGATTCCTTCTCGTGTGCCCGCGAGCCGTATCATCTCCTCTTCTCGTCCTCCTCGGAGAAAAGGAGGAGGAGGAGGAGGAGGATGACGATGCCGATAGCGACGCTTATGCTTACCGGCGGTAATGGTGATCTCTCTCGGCGACGAGGACAACGTCGGGGCGGTGGGTTCCTCCGCTTGCTTGCGCTGCCCCCGTGATAAATCACTGGCACCACACCGTCGTCACAATCCCGCGGCCATTAATCTCGATAATTGAATCAATATCTATGATATCTGCTTGTGTATCCGGGACGGCCTCATGGTAATTAGCCGTCCTCGTCATAAATCATGCCCTCCGGGGGTCGAAGTGCGCCGCGGCGGACCGAGAGACCCTTCTCGTTGTTGTTTCTTCGCCTCCTGTTGCCGAGTTTGCGCAACTGGTACATCGGATGGGTATATATATGTATATGAATATATATGGTGTTCTCCACGTGGCTCCATAAACCGAACGCTTTATAGAGAGGAAGTGGGTGTCGCGATCAATGGATGTCGTAAACAAGGAAACGTACTGCCAGCCTGTTGACCCACAAAGTAGAATGCGCGGCGCGCAAGACTTTTCGTCGTAATTTGCTCGAGAGTCGATTCGACGGAAGCTGCAACGTTGCACCTCGACATTTTTACGGCACAAGTTGTCTGAAGAATGATTTCTCTACCTTTGCGAAAATATATTTGCAATTACTTTTATACCCGTACTGTCTTCTTGGCAAAGAAAAGTTAATCATTTAACACTGCGGTCGCGTGGGTTCTAACAGCGACTTTATGATTCTGAACACGTGGACGTAATTACGTTTATACTTCGAATAATCGTTAACAGTTAGTTTTATCGTTTATTTAGACTCACACTGATGCAACAAGTATTATAAATCAAATGTTAGCGAAACCTGATAAAGAATTTTAAAGTCGCTGTTAGAACGCACGCCTCTGCAATGTCGAATGATTTCTCTACCTTTGCGAAAATATATTTGCAACTTGAAATTGCTTTTATACATATACTGTCTTCTTGGCAAAGAAAAGTTTGTTAATCATTTAACACTGCGGACGCGTTGGTTCTAACAGCGACTTTATGATTCTGAACACGTGGACGTAATTACGTTTATACTTCGAATAATCGTTAACAGTTAGTTTTATCATTTGATTATTTAAACTCACATTGATGCTACTAGTATTATAAATTAAATGTTAACTTGATCAAGAACCTTAAAGTCGCTGTTAGAACGCACGCGTCCGCAATGTCAAGTAATTGAGAAACTTGCTTGCCATTTTTCAAAAACTATTAGGTTCCTTGAAAAAGTTTTACCTTCGTGATGAGTAGAATGCAATGCAAAAAGGAAAACAATTTTTGACCTTGAAATTCAAATTTTTTACAAATCGAAAACGTAGATGTTCATGTACGATAGCCACGGACAAACTTTTCTTTCCACCCTATACGCGTGACATCAAACACCCGAAAAACTCTCTCGTATCGTGCCATTAAAGTGACTAGAATCGATTGCAGTATCCATTCGTTTCAGCTTGTGTGGCTGTGTACAGCCAGATCGAAAGAGAGAAAAAGAGAGAAAATCCACGGTGATTCATAATAAACCGCTCAATGCCAGGAGAGTTCACCGTTTCATCGAGCACGTATGGCGATTCAACGAACGTCTCGGGCCAACACGGAGGTCAGGCCGACTTAATCAACCGATCATTATCACGGGTTTGCGGCGTAATGACTGAAAGAGCCCAGCGTTGTTGTGTCCTCCCTTTATATCGCGGACAACGGTCCGAGGCGTGGTCGTTTGCCAGCTGCCACGTATCGCGGCTTCCATTATTGGGGGAATCGATTAATTAACGGTCACCGTCTAATGATCGATAATACAACCACCGTTCATCGCGTGCACGCCGGTTCCTGGAAAGAACGCGATGCGGTGTGTAAGCACAGCGAGCGACCGTGCAAACACAACCGGTAATCGATTCGACTTTCATCGCGCGAACATTGACGTTCTTTAATTCACTTCGCGTACGTATGGACCGATGCTCATTTTATTCTGTTGGTTGATGGAAGAACTCGAGTTGAAGATATCGTACGTACGTGTCGGAAATCTGAACCATTTCTTCTCTTCCTTTTTTAGATGTAATAATTTTCTTGGTATATATATATTTTTTTTTAATTTATTTCACGTACGAATGAATCGATGTTCATTTTGTTCCGTTAGATGATAGAAGACCTCGTACATATTAAAAATTCCAACTACTCCTTTTTAGATGAAACGATCTTTCTCGTACATCTTTTTTTTTTAAATCCACTTCGCGTATATACGAATCGATGTTCATTTTGTAGTTCTCGATGATAGAAGAACTCAAGTTCTTCACACTTGGCGCATTTTAGATTCTTTCCAATGAGAGCACGGAAGTACAAAGGAAATTTTTGTGATTAGCTCGTCGCAGTGTCAAATTTTTTTCCCTTTTTCTCCTTCCTCTTTTTTTTTTTTTTTTTTTTTTTTTTGACTGAACAGCCATTGTGATTGCAAGATGAAGAATTCGGCGCGAGGGCCGCGAACACGTCGACCGATTTATCGTTCCCTGACTAATTGACTCTTGAGATACGGTTCTTTCGTCGACTGTTGGCTTGTTCTGGTTATCTGCTCGTCGCTGAGATCGTTTCCCCGTGGTGGCGTTTCTCTCGAAAGCGCATCGGGGGCCGATCGTCGCCGTTGAAACGAGCCGCCGCTTTAATGAGCCAATTATTTAATTGCCCCCGCATTCCCCTCGCGCGGACACTTTCAACCGCGTGTTTCTCGAAAAAGCAGACCAGCAGCGGTCTCGTCAAGCCTGTCCCCAGCGAAATTGTTTCGTCTCCTCTCTTTTTATTTTTACTCCGACTGCATCTCCATCAAGATCTGCGGCCGAAATTCTCGTGCAAGAGAGACTTCTGGTTCAAGAAGAGCGATCGGTCCTTAGGGAAAAAAGTATCAGATGTGTATCACAATTTCTAGTTTGCTCGTTTCAAGCTTTAACGAATTCCTTCGACATCGCTGCTAGAAACTTACTTAAGATACTTAATTACGGAATAATTAAGCCTGTTTTCGAAGCTTCTCTTAGAAATTCTTCTCGTCAGAGACCTGTAATTTACACTAGATAGAAAATTCGTTGAATAATCCAGATATAAGAAGGATGGTCGGTTTTTACCAAAAAAAAAAAAAAAAAAAATATGTTAGACATGTACACACTATGCAAAGAATTGAAGATTGAAAAATTGTTTGCTCATTTCAAGCTTTAACGAATTTTTTCGACATCGCTACTAGAAACTTACTTAAGATACTTAATTACGGAATAATTAAGCCTGTTTTCGAAACTTCTCTTAAAATTTTCTGTGGAAAACTCCTCTCGTCAGAGATCTGTAATTTACACTAGATAGAAAATTCGTTGAATAATCCAGGTACAAGAAGGATGATCGGTTTTCACAAAAAAAAAAAGAAGAAAAAAATATGTTAGACACGTACTATGCAAAGAAATTGAAAAATAAAAAACTGTTTGCTCGTTTCAAGTTTTGTTCGCAGTTTCTTCGATCTCGATTTTCAAAGAATGCCATCAGAAGCGATGCTTACTTCAAATAATTGTTAACCTCTTTTCGAGCCTTCTCTCGAAACTCTCTCAAAACGGAAAATTCGTGAAATCTTGAATAACCGAGGTGGAAAATGAACGAGAAAAGAGGTATATCACTATGCGAGAAAGTGTGAAAAATCTCTCATCAGAGATCCGTAATCACTCGAAAGATGGGAAACGTTACTCGTTCATGAAATGGACGCGGTGTTGCGCGATGACGCGATTAAGAGGGATCTAGATGAACTCGTCAAGGACGCGGTTCGGTAGAATTCTCAATTAAGGCTGTATTGCTGCCCCCATGCGGGCTGAAGAATAAAGCGTGAACAGGCGCGGCAGTGCATACTCGGTGGAACTCGAGGTTGCGCGGAACAATACGAAGAATACGAAGGGAAAAGAGAGGTTTCTTCCACCGAGAGTTCATCCCGCGAATGGAAGTCGAAGACCCCGAAGAGCAAAACGGCATTCCGTACCGTGCTTGATTGGTTTTGGCGAAGGCGTGTACCTCCTTTCTGGAGGTCGGGTCGGGTCGCCGCTGCCTCTTACGTGACTCTTCCCTCGCTCGAATACGTCGATCCTTTGGATCCTTTGGATCCTCACCGGCGACCGATCGTCCTTAACGTGTTACGTAAGACTATCCTTTCTTACTTCCTTCGTTCCCTTTCCCTCGTTCACATTTGAATCGCTGCATTCCTTGAATGTGAGTGTAGTATATCGAGTACAACACGATTGTAAAAATATAGTATAATTTCCAAAAATGTGGATACCGGATTCTCTTTAAATTTTATTACTATTGCTAACTAAATTTCATTCGAACGTTTTTCATTCAATTGTAAAGAACGTCGACAGTACTATGGAACCCATGTTGAAAGTCAATCATAAAACAAGTAGATAGGACCCCTCGACTTTCTACAACCGGCCAGCTCCTAGAACAGTGACGGCGAACCTTTTTGAGAAGTAGGTCAAATTTTGTTCAATATTTTTTTTTTTAGTACTAGCTCGTGAGTCACTAAGTCAGTGGCGTCACTTGGAAAGGGGGAGGGAAGGATGGTTAAAAATGTATACATAATCAAATATAAAACACTCCACAAACTACAAACATGCACTTGTTACTCATTTTTAAGCTCTAATTAGACACTTGATATTTCTGAACATTTTTTGGAAAGAGGGGTTCGAAAAATAATTAAAACTCTTATATATATATATATGACTAGCAAAGCTACCCATTCTGAGAATGGAGAAACAATGTTTGTGTATTAATTCTACTTTTTAAACGCTTCTATTAATTCTTGAGTTTCATTTTATTATTTTCAAGACTTTGTCAACTGCACTTATTATTCATTTTTAAACTCTAATTGGACACTTAATATTTTTGAACATTTTTTGAAAAGAGGGGTTCGAAAAATAATTAAAATTCTTATATATATATGACTAGCAAAGCTACCCATTCTGAGAATGGAGAAATAATGTTTGTGTATTAATTCTACTTTTTAAACGTTTCTATCCATTCTTGAGCTTCATTTTATTATTTTCAAGACTTTGTCAACTGCACTTATTATTCATTTTTAAACTCTAATTGGACACTTAATATTTCTGAACATTTTTTGAAAAAAGGGGCTGGAGAAATAATTAAAATTAAAATTTCATATATATGATGATAAGTTTATAAAAATCAAAGCGTGGGTCAGTGTCTGACTCGCGGGTCATAGGTTCGCCATCATTGTTCTAGAAGAACATGGGACACTACCTGGGAATTATAAAAGACAGTCGGAAGTGCAGACGAATTCAACGAATTCGTACTAATAACACGAGGTTATAGCCTTACTACGGAAAATTAGACGAAGAGAAATTGAACAATCTGCTGAAAGCTCTGAAATATAAAGCTTTGTACGCTACTTTAGAGTTTAGAGTGCACGGAGAAGAGACTCAAACAGGAGAAGTACCTTCAAAATTAACTGCGACTAATTGGTTCTGTTTATTGAAAACAACAACAAAAAAGAGAAAGAAGATCTTACATGGATTTTCTTTTCAAACTAGAAAAGAAACAAGAAAATCGAAAGCAGAAATTGTCAGAAAAAAAAGCTGAAAGAAGGAAAAAACAGTACAGACAATGAAAATAAGGATATATGGATTATTTCATCGCACAGTTGAAAAAAAACAATGAATGATTTTTATAATGGTAGATTAATAAGTGCTACGTTATACGAGCCAGCATTAGTATTTGATCTTGACTTTGAAGAACATATGTCTCGACCTGAGCGATCGAATATCGACAATTGTGCATGGATAAGAGAAAACGAGCGAAGTCTCGATAACGATGATGAAAATGAATCTCGTCGCGAAATTTTGAAGCTTGAAACAATTTCTAACAATTTTTCTAGTCAGCCTTCGAACAGTTTAATAATCTTTTTCAAGATGTTGTTATTGTTCTTCTTCTTCGGTTTACGATCTAAGACGTTCAATTTTCAAGGATCGTTAAACATCTGCAGGGTAGCTAGAGGTTGTTCGCCTCGCCAGGATCAACGTGTTGCAATCTTCCTACCAGTTGTAACATTTTGCAAAAATTACGTTCTCTTCTCTGTTTTTTGTTCCTTGTTGCGTATATATATATATATATATATTTCCTTTTTCTACGTCTTCTCGGCGTGTATCTCGTCGAGAGAGTATTTTTATTACGTGTCAGAGACTTTGCGAGAAACTTACTTTACAATTTAAGAACACTTTCGTGCAAAAGTTATGTCGTCTTCTGTTGTTCGTATATTACGTATATTTTCTCTTTCTCGTCTTTGTGCATCATTCGTTCGAGATCCTTTAGTCGCGTGCAGCGACTTAACGGGACCTTTTTACCACGTGCGAGACAATCGGGCAACTTTCACGCCTTCTTTTGCTCTTTCGTCCATTGCCCGCCGTGGAACGGGCGCTGTAAGCGATAAGAAGATGAAAGTTCGCGTTCACTTTGCGTTTGTATCAGAAAACTGATTTCTGATTTGCGAGTTTTTGGAAATCAAATTCACCTTGCGATTGACAAAATTGGACTAGCATTCCTCATTATTTCCACAACCGTATGATGCACTTGAAGAATTTCTCAGAAATTAGACTTTCTGAAATATCACGCCTGATCATGAACCATTCAAATCATTTAATGGATGATATTAGTTTTGTAAATAAATTAATTTGTTAAATTAATTTCTTGTCAAGTGTAAGTTTATTCGGATTGTGTTTTAATTATTTATATAACACTGTGATCCAATCTATCATTGAACTTATTTTTTTACAGTATCAATTTAAATGAAATTTCTATTTGGCTCGATCTTTTCTCATTTTTACGTATTTGTTTCAACGATTCAATATATCTGTCCACGAATCTTTTTTATCAACAACTTTGGAGTGCAAAGCCTATAGCGGACTGTGGAATAATTTCAGTTCCGTCGAAGTGACGGGTTTCACATTCTCGACGCGACGAAACTGATAGAAAAAAAAAAAAAAAAGAAGAACAAAAGAAGAAAAGTCTGAAAACCAAATCGAGCAACGTAAAAACTCTTGATCTGTCTAATTGCAAGCCGTAGAGAAAGAGAAAGAGAAAGAGCTGTCTAGCGTTGCGAGCCTCGCGATACAATCGATACGATGCGATCTTGGCGTTTGCTATTTTCACGGTCCGCTACCTAATTACCGTGGCCGGTGCAATCTGCCGCGTAGCACACACCCTGTGCTTCACGATTGCCGGTCGTTGCGGTATATCCGCGTCAACGGCGGCTCACGTGTCCGCCACGAACAGAACCATTCGGTTCCGAGTTCGATTTCAAAGTTAGACAGTTAACTTAATTAACCCGAGTCGTTACGTTATACATGGGTATACGTACGTACGTGCGTACGTAGAAGAAACAGACGAACAGATCGGGTAAGCTGTTCATCTTCGTGAATGACGACGAAAGCCGAGGAGGCGAAGAGCAGGAGGAATAGATGAAATAAAGGACAGAGAGAGAGAGAGAGACAGAACGGAGAGGCCGCATGCTACAGCAGATAAGCAGAAGATAAAAGAAAGAGAGAGAGAGAGAGAGAGAGAGAGAAGCACACGTATTGCACACGGGAGAGAAATCGACCAAGGTAGGTCGTACCCGGGTGTGTTCATGTCCGACGCGACCTTCGGCCTCTCTTACGAAGCTGGTGCTGTTGCTGAAGCTGGACTGGATTGTCGGTACCGCTATCCACCGCTCTCCACGGGTCGCGTTGTGATAAAATGGCATTGCTACCCTACATACCGCCGCGGACCACCGGTTGACTCTCGGTTCCTCGTTGCTCCTCTGTTCGTTCGCCGAGCCAACACTCGACTCGACTTGACTCGACTCGGCTCGGCTCCACTCGGCTCGTTCGATCGTGTCTCGAATCGAACTCTCTGAACAGATGGGACATTTATATCTCGTCCCTGAGATAAAATCCACTCTTCCTCCGATTAATCTCTCCCGACGGCTCTCAAACTTCGAAACTTCTTCACGTGAACACACGGTGAAGTTATTAATATACTCGAGCTTATTAGTCGCTGCGTACGTAGAAATTCCCGCGAGGACGTGAAAATTGCACGCGTCGTTCCGCTTGTTCTTTGGAACCTGTTCTTCAAGCAGACGTCTCAATTCGTGTCGTTCACGACGAATCGATCGGTTCCACAGACTGCGATGTGTCAGTCCTCGACTGTCAGTCGTTCAATTTTTCTTCGAAGAGTTAATTACACCCATTCATATAACCAGAAGCCGAAAGAATTATGATGACTGAATTTTAATAACAAAAATCCTCAACCTACCCTGGCAAGAACCGGTCGATAACCGAAGAGATAAACCTGAGTAAACTTCCTTAATCATCCTGAAGGAATCTTTATGTATTGAAAGGTATTTGCAAGGCTAGCTAGGTTAGCGCAATGAACCGGGATAATGCGATTTTTAAAGCAGATGCGGCCAAGTCAGACGATGATCTCGTTGACCAGGATCGCGGAACCGGGCCTCATTAGAGACCAAAGTTGCTTCAAATCTCGGTGTCTCATCGAGGTCCTTCTAACAAATCACGTCACTAAAAAAAATTCCCCGCCATTTCGAATTTCTTTCCTCGTCACGTTCTGCGTCGGCGCATTAACACTATTCCTACCACGACCGGTCAACTGACCGTTTTTAAAATTTCGATTAGAACTTCCTATATACAACGTAATTAAATCGACTTTAAACTTCACGACTTTTCCTCAGATATACGTATAACACATTTTTCAATGTTCACTTCTTCTTTTTATTGTTTATTAGTTGAGAAAAATTTGTAGTCTGTCTTACCTACCACGACCGGTCATTTGACCGGTAAAACGATTTATATCTTTTTGCAATAGTATTCTCTCAAGGACTCAATTCTGAAGCTATAAAATCGTTACAAACGAAGGGCAATGCATTTGTGGCATGATTTTAGCCAAAAAGTGGCTTCCAGGGACTGATTTACTGATTAGGCACTTGCAAATGTTTACAGTTCTCGCTGGCCTATCGGCCTCGCGGTGCTTATTTGCCTGATTGGTACCCGAAGCGGTCCAGAACCTCGGATTTTCTTACACCGTCTTATCTACTATGACTGTGAAATAAATAAAAAATGCGGTGAAAACGAATAAAATGTACGTTATATACTTCTGAATAAGAGAAACTATATTTTTATACTGTCAAATTGGCTTTTATCTTCATTCTATATTAAAAAATACAAGTTGTGCTAAAGACCGGTCGCGGTAGGAATAGGTATACGTGAAGTGTCGGTAAGGAATAGTGTTAAGAATAGGAATGTTCGATCTGTTTTTCTGAAATAAAACGCCGCGAAATTAACTGCGAGATCTATGGAGGAATATTATTGTGTGCAGCAACGTGTATCAAAGGCACGGTTGTGAGCTACTTTCGACCACAAGAATGCTCTCGATTTATAAAATTTCACAGCCGAGTCTCGGTCGAAAAATTAACCATTCTTCACTGTAAATATTTACAATGTTTTAGGTCAAATAAAAGAAAACCATGCATCCTTTGTGCTTGAATTAAATTGCATATAGAGAAATACGTGCGTTTTTCCATATTATTTTTCATAATACCAATTTTTATTTTTGTCACTTTACTTTTTTGAGGACGCAAACTCGCACATTGAATCAGACACGAATTTTTATCATTTTTTACAATTCGTAGAAAACTCGCATGTTCTACGTTGAATGAACGTTGAAGTTCTTCTTCAACAGGTTGTTAACTCCTCCGTGGAACTCCGCCGGTATCGGCGACCGGACGAGCAGCAGATTCCGCTCATTTACTCGTTACGACGAGTCGCACGAATTTATGTGGCACGCACGTTGCCATCGATCGGTCGCGAATGCCAATAAATATCTTTATCGGTCTGTCCATCTGGCTTGCTCCTCGTTTGCGACGACATTCTTCCCACTATCGGACAGCCGCCGGTTTCTAATCGGCGATTAGCAGCACGCCTCTCCCCTCTTTCATCTTGTATTTCGCGGTGCAAGAGCAAGCTTTCGGCTCCGTTCGAAGTTGTGCCGCTTGAGAGACGAGAGGAGATGAAGTAATTTTGTACATACGGAATGATAAAGTATGCAGAGAGAGAAAATTATCGTTAATTATCGTTAACTTTGCCGACCGCTCGCCATTCAATTTGTTACGTGTTATATACTGAAGATCGGCTTGGTTTTCGGCTATTGTACGCGAGAATGTGAGCATCTCTGCTATTGCATATCGTTTTGCTTTCAGTTATCGTAGGGTGCAATGAAATTTAATGACATTTTCAGTTTCCGTGATATCGATATTAAATATTTAAGACCGCCAAAATTTGAAAGACTCGCCATGGCGCTTTTGTATAACGATGCCAGGCCTATTACATACGAAAAATATAAGGATATGGAGCAGTTATTTACCTTATATACCTGCTGTGCATCGTGAATATTTCAAAAACACTGCCACACAGAGAGCATAAATAAATAATATCAATATCTTATGTTAAGTTTAACAATATATAAATTAACGTTCGAAATAAAAAAATACTACTCCTATTTTATTTCTTGTTATTATTATTTATAAACAAAATTGGATTAATACAAGATATATTTTAAGTGATATTTAATTTTTCACAATTGAAATTAAATGATTTTTGATAATTGGTTATGAAATTATGAAAAAATGGCGTAAGTCCATTTACAGCCGGTAAATATATATAATTTTAGTTAAATTCGTCTGAAAGGAATTTATATAATCAAATATAATCAAACATATTGATAAATTAGTAGAAGCATTGCCAGATTTAACATGATTAATTTATATAATTTTTGAATTGACTAATATGCCAACCTTTAATTTTCTCGAAACAACAAAAAATGGGGCTTGCACCACTTTCAAAATAAACGGTCCAATTTATTTCATGCATTTCTTAAGCATTTACAAATTAATTTACTTAAATACGAAAATTCATTAAATACAATGTCAATGTAATATAATGATTCTCTTCGAGCATGTAAATTTTCAATATTTCTTCAGAGAGTGATGTCCCTCGAAACAGTTACACCTTTATGTAGAAATATTCTAATTTTTTGAAGATTTTTTTTTTTTTTTACTTTTACCACAGACGAGATATGTATATGAATAGACATTGCATTTTACTTTCTCTACTGAAATACACATAGTAAAAAATCACTGAATATACCTCATCTGTTATCATTAGCTACTAATTAACTTAGCGTTCTACGTTTACAAATTTATGTTTTCCGAAATTTGATAGTCTCCTGAAATGGTGCAATCTGGACGTTCGTCTTAGAAATATCAAATAAATGTCATCAAATGTTAAGTCATCTTTAAAATTTCAAAAAAAAAAAAAAATTAATAAACAAGCTGCCCGGTCGATGAAGAATTGTCCGTAAAGAATCGATCAATGAGGGAAACCGTAAGAATTGCGAAAACGGGATTCGCCACAACGGCACAATGCCTAGGCTAAATGCCAAGGACAGTTGAAGAGTTTCTCTTTCATTCCAGTCCATCTTTCAAGCCAGCTTGAGTTTCGCGCTCTTTTTTTAACGTTGCTCTTCTTTTCTGTTTGTTGCAGGTAAGTTTGCGACGAGTTTGCGAACGATACGTGTGATCGACGACTTCTCTCATCTCGAGGTCAGATCTTTCTGCTAGTTTTTCTGTAATTACGTTTGTTAGTTAACGTTGGCCATTCTTCACGCTTCCCGTAGAAACGTAAAGATCAATTTTGCAAAAGTATTCGCAATCGCGTTGGTTCCGCGGAATCGAGCAATTTTCCGCTTGCACACGTTCGCGCCCATACGTCAAACCTGTTCTTCCCTCGGCCAACGTAACTTACATAAGTCATTAACATCACGTTGACCCGAAGACGCATGCTTGGCACGGCATTCATTGCAGCTGATACTGGCGGAATTCATTCTTGAAGAAGGACGATTTTTTTCGCGAACAAGTTCGATTCACGCGTTATTCGGCGAACAATGTGCACGAAGCTTTATCAAGCAACAAGTTTTATCTTTTTCTTTTTTTTGGTATAATACCACGATATTAACGTTGAAGAAATATTTGTCTAAATTTCAAATGACGTTGCTTCAAATTACTATTTACTCTCGATTAAATCACGAAACTTTTTAACACTATTCCTACCGACACTTCGACGTATACCTATTCCTACCGCCACCGGTCAAATGACCGATCTTTAGCACAACTTATATTTTTTAACACTAGAACTACCGACTAAGACGAAGTTATTTCTACCAAAATTATTTTGATTTCTAATAAATAAAAATAAAATAAAATTCATTATATTATTTCTTTAGTTATCACTGTAAAAGTCATTGCACCATTGTAGGGGGAAAAAATTGTAACATGAAGTAAAAATTTTAAAATAAAATTGTAAAACCAGTCATTTTGACTGGTGTGGTAGTTCTAGTGTTAATATAGAATGAAGATAAAAGCCGATTCGACAGTATAAAAATATAGTTTCTTCTATTCAGAAGTATATGACGTACATTTTATTCGTTTTCACCGCATTTTTTATTTATTTCACAGTCATAGTAGATAGGACGGTGTAAGAAAATCCGAGGTTCTGGACCGCTTCGGATACCAATCAGGCAAATAAGCACCGCGAGGCCGATAGGCCAGCGAAAACTGTAAACACTTGCAAGTGCCTAATCAGTAAATCAGTCCCTGGAAGGCACTTTTCGGCTAAAATCATGCCACAACTGCATTGCCTTTCGTTTGTAACGACTTTATAGCTTCGGAATTGAGTCCTTGAGAGAATACCATTGCATAAAGATATAAATCGTTTTACCGGTCAAATGACCGGTCGTGGTAGGTAAGACAGACTACAAATTTTTCTCAACTAATAAACAATAAAGAAAAAGAAGTGAATATTGAAAAATGTATTATACGTACATTTGAGGAAAAGTCGTGAAGTTTAAAGTCGATTTAATTACGTTGTATGTAGGAAATTTTAAAAACGGTCATTTGACCGATCGTGGTAGAAATAGTGTTAATTATAATATTTCATGTTCTTGAGAATATGCTAGTCACGACGGTTTGAAAATTATTCGATATATACCCAATCAAGTTCATTCTTTACGCTCTACTAAACTATCTTGGATTACAAAGTGGAAACAAAAGTCGTCACCGTGACTTGAAATTGAGCGAATCGGAGTGAAATCCTCTCGGACGAAAATTATAGTGCGATAGCGTGTAATGCAATAATGGGAGAGTTATGTTATTTTGAAGGCCTCACTTTTGCTATCGCGGATGGCTCGAAAATCGAGATCACCAAGTGGACCTTTTTCTCTCGTTCAATGCGTGAAAACATTCTTTCGTTCTTGTTCCCTCTGCGTGATAATTTCAACTGCAAGAAATATGAAAATTGCAAATCGTACGTGTATCTACCATTCGTAAAATAATCAGAAAGGTAAATTAATCCTTTTTCGCTACTAGATTGCTTATGATTGCTTAATTTGTAACTAAATAGTAATTTAATTAATTTTTTTAAATGGTAACTTAATTTGTAACAATATTACAGCCGAGAAATTTATCGAAAGATATAAAGATTTCATATTAACATTAAAATTAATAGTTCAGTTAAAATATTAACGTTATAATTTATATATTAAATATTAACTGGAATTGAAAAGTTTAGTAGGTTCGATATCATAGTTGAAAAAAGAAAACTTAAGACTGTCAACAATTTGAAGATTCAGTTCCTAAAGAATATAATATGAACACATATGCGTATGGAATATGAACACAGACATATTGGGCGTTTGCAATTTGAAGTAGAACAGGATTCTAGAGGTCTTGTGGTATAATTGGCCGACGCGACGCGTCGACTCGGTCCAGCTCTCGATTACGAAAGTCAAATCGGGGGCAAAGGGTGGTTAAAGCTGATTTACTCGCTCGAGCAGCAACGTTCTGACACGATCCTTTGCATGATAATCAGGCCGACGAAACGAGGACGGCCAACGTACAACGGCGCGTTCAATCGACCAGGCTCGAACCATCAGGTTTTTTAAATTGAAAGCCAGCTACTTCGATCAAAGTACAAATTTTCGGCTATCCTTTCCCCCCTCGGCGTGTAAATTAGTCTCGCCGGCCGATACAATCGAATTTTGCGATCAAACCCCGTTAAGACGGGACGAGAACATTTCGATTTTCATTCGATTTATGACGTCGGCTGGCTTAAATTGAAAATTAGTTTGGATCGTGGATTAAATTCCAGATTGCGTTCGAGCGAGGTTGCTCTTGATTTTGATCAACCAGTTCGAAGTATCAAACTCTGTTCGACTGTTTCAATCCAAGTCGAAGTGAGACTCTATTTTTTTTATCGTTTTCTTTTTTTAATGAAATTGAGTTCGAGAGAAATACAATTTGGTTGGATTTTGCCGATCAATCTGACGAAACGAGAATTGAGAGATCGAGTGTAAATCAGATATCGAATGTTAAACAAAGAGGATCTAGTTCGGTCTTATTGATCCATAATCTCGTCGATAATGAATATATTTAATTTCACGAAGAATTCGATTCGAATTTATCGATCACCGAGAAATATTCAGAAATATTTTCTATCATCGTCATGAAGATCGTTTGTCTCGTTTCACTCGTTATAAACGCGATGAGAAATTGTCGGAATTGTCGTTCCACGATTCGTCAATAATATTATCAATATTATCACGAAAGATGCAAGCTTGTTGCAACGAGAGATTTAAAACGTTATGAAACGCGCTATGTTCGAAGCGGATCAATCGGAAAGGACGATCCGTTCGACGATCGAGAAACGAAGGCTGGCATAACGGTGTATCACTCGCAGCGAAATGTTCACCGTGAAAACGATGATTTGTGTTTGATTTCTCGCGATAGAATCGCGCGGGGAGTGAGGGGTCAGAGGCACGCCTAATTACGGTCCAAACCATCAGTTCAAGAGCATCATGTGTCAGCGTGTTGCGGCGACCTGCCTGTCGATTAAGTCGAGGAATTCCGATCTAATTGGGATTAGGCTTGCTGCCTGCTCCTTTATTTTCCATTCGTCATCGTTCCAGCCTTTCTCGTCTCGTTTCCTTTCATCGCCAGCCACCTTTTCTCCGTTTCTCTGCCTACGTTCCTCTTGCGATTCACGATGCTTCTCGCCTGCGTCAACAATTTCTGCTAGCCAATTAACGTCACGTCCACGCGTGTAGCTTTTCTCCAGCTACGTTTCGCTCAATATTCGCTCTTACTTTGCTATCGTACTGACTTAGCCCTTTGCACTCGACTGTTCCCTGTAAGAGGAACGTCATGCTAAAATTATAAAATTTTTAATAATTGTATAATTTTATAATTGCTGATAACGAACGTAAGTATGATGTTGTATGATATGATGTAACGTAACGACGTAAGTGGAACAACGAAATTTCAAACGAAGAAATTTTTCGAGGATAGTCGCGAACAGTCGTGAGTCAATTGACACTCGTTATCATCGAATACACTCCATTATCATCGAATTATTAATCGAACAATTCGGGATAATTCGCACGGGACTTCTTATCGATTCTTGTAACGAAAGTGTTTGTAAAAATGAAATTCTTCAGGAAATTGAAATTATGTATCGTGAACTTTTTATATACTGTGCTTGGTGATTGCTTCACGTGCTATTTCATTTGAACAAGTTTTCACTCACTGTTTCATAATATGATAAAAAAAAAAAGAATGTTTCCAAGGAGTTTTAAAACATTTCGATACAGTCATAAAATTGCAATTTAGTTTCCGAGCGAGGAACGAGTGAAAAATGAATCGAAACAACGTACGCTGAAATGTTCGCGGCGATAAAACCGAGAGAAGGATGAAAAATGTAAAAAATCGTGAGAAGGCCAGAAAGTTTAAAAGCAAAGCCTCATTTCGTTCGCCAAATGTATCGCTGTATCGCTGACGATTGCGAAAAAAAAAGTTCGATTTAGATCGGTCCGGTTTATTATCGGTCGAGAGACACTGTCAGAGAACGACGGGACAGATAATCATTTTGGCTCATCGTGCGTGTACGATGCGTTAAAAGAATCAAATGGATTCGATCCGTTGGTGATTTGTTGCCGACAAGTCCGATTTAACGTCGGATCTTGTCGAACTTCTGTCCACGTTCGGCTGCAGACTACAAATTCTCGCCTCGAACGTGTCTTCTTCTTACATTTCACAGAGAAAATAATTCGAATTTTCTTCTATTTCTCTGTTTCTAACGTCGCATAGATTATTTAACTGCCTTCGACGTTTTGTTGCTGTTAAATTCTGAGTTGGATTTCTTTTGACACTAGAATTTCACCAAAATGGTAAAAATGACCAATTTACAATTTTTTCTTGCAGCAGTCTTACAGATTTATAATGTTACGTTCTCAGAGATTCGAATGATCCTTATATGAAATACACATAAAATATACAAATAGAAGTTCGTGTTCATATTGTAAACTTTCTTCAATCACTTGCATAGTAGTTGTAGTATCAAGTAAATAAGGATATGATCTTGGAATGTCAAATCTGCAATTTGTATTTTTATCTCGAGTTCTCTACACTCGTAAAGTGTAGAAATGGGCCAAGGGTTTCTTCCCACCTTTTCCTTCTTTTTTTAAATAAAACATCAAAATATAAGGACAAACTAATTTTATGAATTTTTAATTAAATTTAAGCTCAAACGTGAACTTAAATCAGTGTATTTTAATCTGCGAAAAAGAAAGAAATTAAAAAAGATATGCAGTAAAAAAATTGCGGATTTATTTTAGTAAGACGGATGATTTTTGGCCCACCCTATAGATGTTCGGTTACAGCAGTTGCAGAATAATAGTAGATATTCATGTCTAATTCTTAAATACTATCTTGTTGAGATTTTCCTGTCTCTTCTATTTAAATTGCGAATGGGCATTTTTTGGAAAAATCTCCATAATTTTTATATCCGATTTCATTCTTCTCTCCAAGCATTGTGGATCAATCCTACGAATATCTTGATGAGGGAATCAGTTTGTTGGATATTATCACACCTCTTTGGTAGTATATCAAAAAAGAATTTTGCACTGCGTTGCACTTCGTTGCAGTACAAGAAAAATATGTACGACGGTATTTGATACAAAGGGATTACACTAAAACTACCGAAGCATAAAATTTCAGAGACATTAAAGTAAGAAAATAGGAAAGCTTCGCAATACAATAAATTACATTTCGTGTATTTTACGAAGAATCATTTGAATCTCCAAAAAAAAAAAAAAAAGAAAAGAAAATACACTGTTTTGCATTTGTAAAATTTCTCACCGAAAAATTGGTCATTTTTGATACCGCTTTGGTACTTCCAAAGAATTGACGATTCAAATCATGTTCGAAGGATAGCGATTCGGGAAACAAGTTTTCGAACTTGGTTTAGCCATTTGCCCAGGCGTTTCCATGGTAAGTGGATCGATTCGAAGACACGGCTGCTGTTCCACCATCGTGGAACGATAGAACTGTGCCATTAGATGGTACCCGGGGACCAGGATTTACGAGGGAAAATACGATCGCGCCATGTACGGCGTAATTGCTACTATTTTGTAATATGGTCGTTGTGCGTTGCACGTGGCTGCACAGCGGCACACCAGAGAGAGAACTGATGACTTAAAATAATATCGCCAGCTATTTATAAAACCGTAGCTGGCATTATCTTGAATCTCACGGCAACGCAATTACCGGGGGCCAAACCAGACACACCGCGCGCAATAAATTAATAGCCTTGGCGCGGACTCGTTAATTCAATCTGCCCCATTGTGGGCCGTGGCCTGTTCTTCGAGTCACGTTTCTAAAAAAAAAAAAAAAAGAAGAAAAAGAAACTGGAAAAATGACGATGAGAATAATTGGAAAAAGAGATTTGTCGAAACTTTCTATAAAATCATCCAAGCGATATTTTTATCGTTGAAGTCTTCCTGTTCCGAGCGCAGATCTCTAGTTTTATTGTGCCTGTTGAATCGAGCGTTTGCTGATTGGCCGCCAATCGAGCGTCTTCTATTTAGAAAATTAATGCCCCGGTCGAGGGTTTATTAAGGGGCAATCAGTAGCGAATAAGGAGTCAATCGAGGAGAGCAGTTAATAAGTATCGGATGATAGTCGGATTGAGATTTCAGAGTCGCGTCGGATTTCTCTTCTCAGACAAGACTACGATCAAAGTCTATCGTCTATCGCGATTAAATCGAGGAGGGGTCAATCATTGAGAAAAAAAAAAGAAAGAATCGCTGTGTCGACATTCGTACATTCGTACTTTCTCTTCTCGGGATAATGAATCGAAAATTGTTCGAATTTGTTTCTCGGAATTTTGTCTGCGTTCTTAGCATTTTTTCCCTTGTGACACAGAGCGAAAAAAGAAGGAAAAAAAGAAAATACACTGTTTTGCATCTGTAAAATTTCTCACCGAACAGAAATTATAAATCGGTCATTTTTTATACCGCTTTGGTATAGTTCCAGCGTCCAAGGAATTGACGATTCGAATCAATTCGACGGAGAGCGATTCGGGAAACAAGTTTTGAATTAAATTATTGAATTGATTCGAGCGACGAGAGTAAGAGAAAATTAGAGAAATTAGACATCATCGATTAGTCAAAGCGACAGAAGCCCTGCTTCACTAATCTGAAATTCACGAAGACACATTAGCAAAGCCTGTTAACTCGCCCGTTCGTAAGCGACGAAAGTAGACGCCATTAAGCCGGAATAATCAGCAACACATCGGGATTCGATCAGCATTGGGACACGGTCGGCCACACGCGGTCAATCGGGATCGCAGATGGCCGCGAGAGGTGGCCTGCTGGTGGCACCGCGGAGAAAAGATGCACGAATGAACCGTTATCCTGGATCCTAGAAGAAAGTGCAACAGCTCTCTAAAGACGAGCCCACACTGTTTAAAGGAAACAACGTTCTTCTTTCTTTTATTTTTTTTTTTTTTTAATGTTTGCAACACATTTCTGTAAATTGTACAGGTGAAACTCGTTCAAACTGCGTTTACGCTGCAGCGAAGAACATAGCTGTGTGCCAGAGAAAAGTGACAGAGAAAAATGAAAATAATTGAAAATGATGTAACTTGGTCTCGTTTTGAAGCAAAGACTCTACTTTGACAGTCGCGAGCTGGTTTTTCTTTTCAAAACGATTTTACACCATCATGTAAGGTGGGAAAGTCAGGATACTTTTCTCTTAGAAATTGTAAAAATTCGAACATTGAAAAGTTTGTTTTCCTCGTTCTGATCATTGACGATTTTCTTTTGCCACCATTTTATTGATTTTTTTGGACATTGTTAGGATCTCTTGGATCTCTGTCGTTCAATCCTGACGTTCTAATGAAACGGTGAAAAAAAAAATTCATCAATCGACGAAAAGAAAGTAGAGATGATTTTACACCTTGAAATAATACATTGATTTCAATTATCATTTAAAAGTCACAATTTTTCATTTTCGTTGGTTATCACAGTTTATGCTAATCACGTACGAACACACCGAGAAGATATTAGAGAGAAACTTGCTAAGTTGTAGATGTAACAAATCATAGAGAAAAATTTGGATGAAGTTTGTCTTTTTGGTTTCCAAACGAATTATGCAACTTCGATATGCAACGATATGTTTTGTTATAGTGTGGATTAGGCTTAAGTGTGGTACGGCGTGCCACGTCGGGCCTCCTATGGAGGTTACGAAGCTCGCTCGCAATGCGCTCTCCTGCATCCGTGCGCGCGATATCGTCGGACCACACCCACCTTCTCTCGCTCTTTCGTTTCAGAACCGGTGAGAGAAACGGCTGAAACGTTCTCAGATATCGTGGCATCGATGGATTTGCATCCACAGTTTGTTCCACTTGCTCGCGATCACAGCCGCCTCAATGGCGGAGAAAAATGTGACTCGAGCTGCACGAACGCCCTGTTTCGTTCCCCCCGCCATTTCGCTCGCACTGTTCCACGCTGCTGAATTCACTTTTAAAGAAAGAAACGAATCTTTCAAATTTCCAATTTTAAGTCTTTTACAGTTTATAATCTGTCGCGGTTTCTAGATTAAATTGAAAAAAGAAAAAAATTGAGAAGAGTTCTGAAATCACTTTTAAAGAAAGAAACGAATTAAATTTCCAATTTTAAATCTTTTAAATTTTATAATTTGTCGCGGTGTTCATGGTCTGTGCTACAGTGTCAGAAATCGTTGGAATTTTTCTAGATTAAATTGAAAAAAAAAAAAAAAATTGAAAAGGATTCTGAAAAATCACTTTTAAAGAAAGAAATGAATCTTTCAAATTTCCAATTTTCAATCTTCTAAATTTGATAACTTGTCGCGGTTTCTAGATTAAATTGAAAAAAAAAATTGAGAAGGGTTCTGAAATCACTTTTAAAGAAAAGAACGTATCTTTCAAATTTCCAATTTTAAATCTTTTAAATTTTGTAATTTGTCGCGGTGTTCATGGTTGATTGCTGTGCTGCAATGTCGGAAATCGTTGGGATTTTTCTAGATTAAATTGAAAAAAGAAAAAAAAAATTGAAAAGGGTTCTGAAAAATCACTTTTAAAGAACAAAACGAATCTTTTAAATTTTTAATTTTTTAAATTTTATAATCTGTCGCGATGTGTTCGTGATCTACGCTGCAAATAAATCGTTGGAATTTTTCGTTGAGAAGTGTTCTGAAAATCACTTTTAAAGAAGGAAATGAATCTTTCAAATTGCCGATCTCTTAAATTTCCAATTTTAAATCTTTTAAATTCTATAATGTGTCGCAGTATTTCATAATCTATGTCTGTTACAATGTCAGAGATCGTTGGAACTTTCGGATGAAAGATGGAGAAAGGGCCGTAGGTGTTCTGTTGTTTCGCAAAGATGGAGCAAGGTTGGCAACAGCGAGTCGCGTGAAAGTGAAGAGAGTGGTTCGCGAATGTGTAGGAGAACAAAGTCGCGAGAACAAAACTAATATGGAATTGTATCAGTCTCGAATTGTATTAATTTTGAAATTCATGGTGTCTCGTTTTGCGAACATTTGGAATCTTCTGTTCTGACACAGCACTTTGTAATTCGTAAATGATACGACGTTCGCCTGATTGTGAGATGTTGTAACTTTTAACTAGAGTGAATATATTATAGTATATTAGAGCAAATTTAATGGTTCGGTAACTTTCTGATATAATGTGGCGTATCTTGTGAAATATTAATATCGTGATTTGCATAACTTAATAATCTGATAACGCCAAGAGTCCAAGAGTGATAAAAGAATTTACAATCACATAGTACGCGTTCGAAGAAATCGTTCTTATTCAAACTTTCCCTTCAAAGTGACCATTTGAATATTTTTGTTAAATACTTTATAGATATAAAACAAGGTATTTTTGGAGAAACTTGAATGACCTTTCGTAAAATACTTCAGTCGTCGGTGGTTGAAAATTCTCTCTTTCATTTTTTTCGGTGTGTATCAGAAAGGCGTAACCCATTACGTAATTTCCGTATATTCACCTCAAACAGTCGCTCACGTTCGATGAAAACAAAAATGAAATTGCCCTGGCGGACAACACCGTTAGGCTGCATTCAGCATCTTCGAATAGCGAACGATAAATCGCGGGACAAACCAGAGGACACGAGAACGTATCAATTTTCACGATGTGCGCACGCTATCGTAAATCCTGGTGCGAAAAACACGCCCATCTTTCTTCATTATGAAAGGATAAGGGGTATCCTAGCCGGGGATAACGTTCAATTCTGAAGAAATTCCCGGAAAAATTTCTTCCATCGTTGCTGTTCGAGAGTCTCTCACACACCGTATCGACGAGTCGTTTTTCGGCAACGTTTCAAAAGACCGTCTCTTTCGTTCATACTGTCATAATAGGCCGACGTATGAAAGACCGTAGATAAAGGCGTAGCATGTACACGAAACACGCAATCCCGCGTTTTCTTTTCGCTCGACGTATGAAACACGCGCGTCGAAATGTTAGAGCCGTGGTAAAGTTTATCCCTCTCGCTTGCAAAAGAACTATTTACGGTCGACTACGCGAGAAAGTTCCGGCGATCTGTGCGAAATAGATAACGCCGGGTCTCGCATCTGTTTCTGACTTTCTGAAGTGGAGGACGATAACGAAAAAATCTTGTTCTTCCTCTCTTCGTTTCTCCTTTTTTTTTTTGTTGTTATTATTCGCACTCATTTATTTTCGAGCATTAATAATTGGCGATTAACGCTAGAACTACCGACATTTAAGACGAAGTTATTTCTACCAAAATTATTTTGATTTCTAATAAATAAAAATAAAATAAAATTCATTATATTATTTCTTTAGTTATCTCTGTAAAAGTCATTGCATCATTGTGGGGAAAAAAATTGTAACATGAAATAAAAATTTTAAAATAAAATTGTAAAACCAGTCATTTTGACAGGTGTGGTAGTTCTAGTGTTAATCATTAGCGACATCGTAGGATTACACGATATCGCGATCAATTATGCTCGTCGATATATAATATTATACATGTAATTGATATGTAATCAGACGTAAAGGATTGTATTTTTTTATATACCAGGGATCATTTAGGTTTGATCTGAAATCTTTTAACATGTGAAAGCCTATATTCCTTGTAGTTATTTAGGACTATATAGTTCATTCAGTAATGTAACAAGCCATGTAATGTAATGTAATATTACACAAATGTCAGAGTACTCGGGAGGTATAAGTGTCAAATATATGTTTATTTCCATTAATTTCCCTCTCGTCAGTTCGAATTGAGGCAACTCGCAAGACACAAAGTTCACAGAGAAATGAAAGTCAATTGAAAATTAGTTGTAATTAGTTTACCGGTTTACATAATTGCAATTGGAAACACGTGTCGTATCGCTTGTTTGTTAGACTAGGCGTTCAAGATTCAGCAGATTTCGCAGAAAAATCCACTGACATTCTCACGCCCATGCTCCGTTGTGTAACATCATGCTACATTAGTTTTTCAAAGATAGAGCAGCTCTCGAACTGGTGAATGGCGAGGAACATACACACCTTTCAGCTCTCGCAGTTTCGTCTCGCCTTGAACTTTCAGTGATTTCACATTGAACTTTAGATTCTTCTTCTTCCCCCCCCCCCCCCATTTATTTCGCCAAATTTCTTTGACAGACGAACGTCGTCGCCTATGTGCTCGGCTAAATAAAAGCTTACCTACTGTTCGTTAATAACAAAGGACTCGGAAATTTCATTCGTACGCTATTGATGAAATGAAAGAGGAAAAGAAGAGATTTCTGGAGATTAAGAATAATTTATGCAATATTAGGAATTGGATTTTTAGGATTTATTGTTTGAGCACATCATATATTTACTGTTGGGTTAGATGTTGATACACGTTTATTTTACATCAGCAACTATAATTATTGCAATTCCTACTGGGATTAAAGTATTTGGATGATTAGCTACGTATCATGGATCGAAAATTAAAATTTAATATTTCATTTATATGATCAATTGGATTTATTTTAATATCTACAATTGGAGGATTAACAGGAATTATACTTTCAAATTCATCAATCGATATTATTCTACGTGATACATATTATGTATGTAGGTCATTTTCATTATGTTTTATCTGTAGGAGCAGTATTTTCAATTGTTCCAAGATTTATTCGTTGATTTCCATTAATTTCAGGATTATTAATAAACTTTCAATCGCAGTTAAAAAAAAATTATTAAAAATATAAATTAAATTGATCGTGAATCGTTGTATTGAGAATGATTCCCTGTAAATGGGCAGGAACAATTAATAATTACACTCTTGCACTAGATGAAACAAGGAAAGACTTGGAATTAATACTTTCAATTGCAGTTAAAAAAAATTATTAAAAATATAAATTACATTGAATCGTGAATTGTTATTATGTTGAAAATATAATAATTAATTAATTATTCCCTTGTAAATGTAGCAATTACATTAATAATTACACTTTTGCGACAAAAATATGAAACAAAGAAACTGTAACAAGCGTCATCATTTACTCCGATATTGTAATAGTAAATATTCATCGACAAGTACGTAACAAATTTATAATCCGAGTGACAACTGGGAGAAGTTGTTGGTCATTTTCATTATGTTTTATCTATAGGAGCAGTATTTTCGATTATTGCAAGATTTCCATTAATTTCAGGATTATTAATAAACTTTTAATCGTAGTTAAAAAAAAATTATTAAAAATATAAATTAAATTGAATCGTGAATTGCTATTATATTGAAAATATAATAATTAATTAATTATTTCCTTGTAAATGTAGCAATTACATTAATAATTACACTTTTGCGACAAAAAAATGAAACAAGGAAACTGTCATCATTTACTCCGAAACCGTAATAGTAAAAATTCATTGACAAGTATGCAACAAATTTATAATCCGAGTGACAACTGGGAAAGGTCGCTGATTCACTACCTCCGACGGTGGTGACTGATTCCCCCCGGAATTCGTTGAAATTCGCCCGTGAGATCGCTGCACATTCGAACGCTCATTCGAACGTGACTGCCTGTTTTATTGAAATTAAGCCGGCGTCTCAGCTCCGGGTGCAACTCCAAAGGCTTCCAGCTCGAATTCGCCGCAGATATATATTATCGATAAGTCGACATCGGTGCATTCGCGCGTGGGAGATCGCCCCGGTGTAACACACCGACGCTGCCACGCCCCGGACAATTACCAAGAAGTCGAGGCGGTAAATCAGCCGTGAAACCATAAGAACACGAGACCATGGGACGCGTATATCCGAAGAATAGCCAATTCTCCCCGTTGTGTCGCGTTCAAATCCTCCTCTCGCGAATCGAGATCTTGTTCATCGATGTCGATGATGAAACAATACCTGATTAACAGAACTGTGTATATATCGTTCTGTATTGGAAATATGCCAGACTCGTAACGCACGGCGGCCAATTAAGAAACGGAATATTGGGATTTATAAATCAATTTCATCGGTGGGTGAACGTATATCTTCATCATCTCTATTGGCCGAACCGCCAATAGATCATCGATCATCGTTTTCAGATTGTTTGTGTCTTTGACAAGCACAACTCTCGGCTGTGAGTCGAAGTTTTTATCACCACCGCCCGGACCATCGATCACGCGTCTCCTCTCGACCAAATTTCGACGCGTTGCTCGAAAATCTCTCAATGCTTGTACATTGGAGAATATATACTTCTCGTCAGGTAGAAAGATACCGGCATGTGCGTGTGTGTCTCTGTTCGATGCTCGAACGTTCCCGCGTTTGGAGGAAGTTGGAGAAGAAAGTGTAGACACCAGGTCTGTCGGCGAGTAATTTCTCTAACGCGCGGCCGAAGAATTCTCTCAGGAGCGAGGTCGCGAGCAGCGTACCCTCCGTCGCATGAGATAGCGTATCAACAGCGTCGGAGACGGTGAAAAATGCGTCGGAGACGGTGTTACGACCTGGGTGTGGCACACTGCCGACGCGCGGGTCTCTCTCGCATATGTGTAACCGAAGGAACGGCGTTCCGAGCCGAGAGTGCTCTCTCTCTCTCTTTCTCTCTCTCCCTTGGTCGCGTTCGCGTGTCCGCGAGAGTGTGGAGAACCGGGCGAAAGCACAGGCCAACCGAACGTTACCGCGCCGCTTATCCCTTATATCCATGAGAAATACGGCCAGACGTTATGCAATTCTATGTGTACCTATATGTGCTTCCTTTTTTCTCAGCCGCGGAACGCTTCGAGTGCCGCGTCTGTCAAATTTCGTGAACCCTGTTCGCTGCACGCCGAACGAAGTTTCTCTTTTGTCCTTTGACACGAACTCTTTCTCTTACATATGAACGAAGTTACTTCTTTGTTGTATATTTCCTGACGTTCGCGTTTGTCGTAGCAACGAATGAATTTCAAGCTGTCAAAGGATACATAGCTTTAGGTATCTTACGTGTCTTTCAAGCTTCACACCATTTCTGGTATCTTAGCCCTCTATTGCATTCTATTCCATTCCCAATTGGGGACTTAAATGTTCAAATGTTCTATAGTAAATTAAGTAGACAATTTATTAGTTCCCATACAGGAACAGTCATAAAATGTAATAAGTAACATTTTCATAATGAAATTTTATTATTTGTTTCATGACCACTCATTTTTAAGTAGACCAACAGCCATATCATATTTTTTTCGTCATAAAAATTCATGCAATAGAGAATTAAGAGGATGATACATTTTTAATATGAACAAAGTTTTTTATATGTTATATAATGTATTTTCCGGTTTTCACGTTTATCGTAATAGCAAATAAGAGAGCCAAAGAATAATTTTAGGTATCTTCCAAAATGCACGTCGTATACCATTTGTGGTATCTTGAGATAGTTCATTTGATATGAACATTTTTAACATGAACAAAATTATTTATATGTTATATAGTGTATTTTCCGATTCCCACGTTTCAAGTTTCAAGAGAGCCAAAAAATAATTTTAGGTATCTTCCAAACTGCACGTCGTATACCATTTGTGATATCTTGAGATAGTTCATTTGATATGAACATTTTTAACATGAACAAAATTATTTATATGTTATATAGTGTATTTTCCGATTTCCACGTTTAATCGTAATAATAAATGAATTTGACCAGCTGTAAAAGAGTCAAAAATCACCTAATTTTAGGTATCTCCCAAAATCCGCGCCGTGTACCAGGTACCATTTCTGATATTTTGGGATACGTGTTAACGAGCACGCCGAGACGAACGAAATATGCATCACAAAAATTAATTAAAATTAATTAAAGATTCCAGGCTTCGAAAGTTTTAGTATTATAATTTGTGAAAGCTCGCGTGAAAATGCTGCGGTCACACTGGTTGTATTTTCTAAATTTCTTTCGAAAAGACGAATCTTCCTTCCCAAGAATCGATCTTACGATCCTTCCAAATCGAGACTCACGCCTGGCTGATGAAACTCTCCGAGCTCTTGATACAGTCGAAAATATCGCTGTTGATCGTCGATTTCTTTTCATACTGTCGTCAAAGCGACTATAAATCTGAGCGAGTCGCTTTTCTCGTTCGTTTGATCCATCCATCGGAGTCTCGCCATCTTTGGATCGGCTGGTATTCCGCGATGGAAAAAGCTTTCGTCTCTTCTCATTTCTCTCGTGACCATTTCGTTCGCTTTGGTAGCCGGTTCGTCGACTTCCCGGCGAGAGACCGCACATTTTAATGGATATTACGCACGCACGCGATGCATCCTGCTCCTCGAATCCGCTTCCGATTCGCCCTCGCCGGATCGCTTGCTGGATCGCGGTCGATAATTCATCGTTAATCAAATGGAATCTGCTCGGTCCTCCAAGGACGTCGAACGAAACCGAGAAGAAGTCGTTGCGTGCGTGTCACACGATATACCGAAACGTCCTTCGTCGTTTCATTAATTAGACGCCCCGTGGTGGCCATTGCGTTTTTTTTTTTGTTACTTTTTGCTTCCCCCTCTTTTTTTTATTTTTTTTTTTGTTGTTATTTAACTTCTTTCTTTTTTTTTTCTTACTTAACTCCTTACACGCGAATCCTCTCGAATTTTTGTGTACGATGTGACCGTAAATTAAACGGGCCATTTTATCGTCCGTTCATCGAGCAATATCGATAAATTGTGAAACAATGAGCTTGATGTATCTTGTGCGGTATCATTTACGTTACATTTACTTTCACGCGCATTCGCGTGATTCACCGTGACCGTCAATGAAACATTCGTGCCGATCGGAAAAAACGAAATTCGCAGATTCGTCCCTTTTTGTCGACGAGTGCAATTGCTCGGCGAGATGCAATTTGAACGTAAAAAGCGAGTAATAAGGTCGATTACAAGTTTCGCGTGTTTTAAGGACGTCGTAATTTACATCTTACGACGATCGCTGGCGATCAATCTTTCACCTCGAACTTTAACCCCATTCGTTTCGTCATCGTGGTCGAATTCCGTTTCGTAAAAGCCGGCAGAAACAGGCAGCGACTGTGTGTGTTCGATACGAGAACGAAGTTAAATTTATCATCAGTCAAACTAACCCGTCGGATCGCGCGATCCGTTAGCAAGAACCGGAAAAACCACGGATATTCAGGGAGCGCCGTTTTCCTCGACCACGTCCTTTCCCGTCACGCGAGCATTCGTCGACGGCCAATTACGAGCGATTAATCGAATCGTCCGACAGAAACAAAAAAAAAAAAAAAAAAAAAAAAATTAAAAGAAAAGAAAGAAAGAACGCGAACTGAAGAAACTCGTCTGTGATTCCCCTTGCGTCTTGGGAATCGCGAGGATGGCTTCTCCGCCTTATTCAGAGTTTCAGGAAGCTCGAAAGGCGCGGCGCGAACAAGGGACAAGAGAGAAATGGAATTAACAATTTTCATCGGGCAGAATCGAACAACAGAGGCAAACGAAACCTTGACAATTCGTAACCCTCTGATCTTCCTCGGTTCGTCTCACGAACGCGAACGATGCCGTTTGTTCGTTCGTTCGTTCATCGCTCGGACAATCCCACCGATAAATAAATAAATTTTCCACCAAGTGGAATCTCCTTAGGCTTTAACTGCGGAACGCATCGTCCATCGTTCATGACGATTGTGACCGCTTGGGTCACAATCGACGATGATGAGATGGAGACAGAGAGAGAGAGAGAGGGGAGAAAAGTGCGCTGTCTCGAGAAAAGGATTTCATATGCCACAGCATCCTCCTTCAACTGGAGAGCGAAAGAAGACGGTGAAAGGGGATAAATTCAGCGTCGCAGCCAATGAATAGCAGGAATCCCAACGGGGTATTCCAGCAGCGCTGGCAGAAACGCAATCAGCTTTACGAGCGCTGCGCTGGGCTTCCGGAATTTTTCTATCCCTTCCGGCGAATCACCTCTTGCCTCTCCTCGTCCCCACGAAGTTTACAGTTATTCTTCGAGATGTACACGCGTCACGGGTGGGGCTCTCTCTCTCTCTTTCTCTATCTTTCTTCCCTCTCTCGGGACGAGAGTCTTCTGATTCCTGCGGATTTTTTTTTTCATTCCGCAGATGAGAGAAGGCGCGGTTCGAAGCTCCTTCGGTGGATCCGTTCGAAGGATTTTCGTCGTTCATCTCCCGCGTGCGATTAGCTATTTACGCGGCCCGTTATCTCGGCGAGCGCCGCGAGAGATTCTGAATCGTACGTGCAGAGGATAGCAGCAACGTTGTTCCCTGTTTCTTTTGATGGAAGCTTCGATCGAAAGGGAGGGTGGGGAGGGGCGAGGAAAGAGAGAGGAGTATATATTCCCTGGGCGGTTTGTCAGAAACGGGGAAACGTTCGCGAGGAGATTTACAGTTAACTTGGCCAGATACTACGGCCAAGACACGACTGGAGGGCGTGTTTTTACAGAAAAACAGGCGTGGGTAATGCCGTCATTTTCCCGCGCAACGCCACGGCTGCGTGTGTTACACGTGTGTACATGTACGACCGTCTTTCTAGGCGTCGGGAGATTAGGCGATTTGAAAAAAAAAAGAAAGAAAAAAAGAAGGAAAAGCCGCGCGCATTTGCTTCCGCAGGGAGGCTTCCTTTTCGATGATTTTCTGTTTAGCCCGACCGACACCGTTCAACGGGAGAATGATTTATACGATGACGTCGGTAAAAAGCCGCAAAGTCTTTCAATTTCAAAGTCTTTTAACGCGAAAGCGTTGAGGCGTTAGACGCGCGCGCATCCCGCCGGTGATTGAAGCAGTTACGAGCGGTTGAGTAATTGCGTTTCGCCGACGTTGGTGGCTGACTTTCGCGACTTTCAGCGGGGATTCACGTTCTGTGAATTGATTGATTTCTTTTTTTTTTTTTTTTTTTCATTTACAACGCAGCCTCGCGCGTAATCAAACGCTCGTTCTACGTTTGTAATGCAAAAGATGCTGGTCTGTATCTCAATCCTCGAACAGAGAGGCTTGCGTATTTAATTATCACTAGACTGAAGAGAGAAATTTTGCCCTTTTGCACGTGACGTGTGTTCGTTCGACGAAATTCTTCTCACAAGAGAGAGAGAGAGAGAGAGCTGTTGTCTTTTCATTTCCTTGATGAGACATCTGACGAGACCCTCTTTTTCACTCGATTCGATGAACAACAACGCAGTCACCGGCGGCGACTCGTCGTTACACGTCGTCGTGCATTAACATCATCACCGGGGGCCATCGAAGTGGACAGCTCCCTCTTTCTCTCTCTCTCTCTCTCTCTCTCTCTTTCGCTCTTTCGCTCAAGTAGCAGCCGAGAAGCTGCCCCAGCCGCAACCGTTAATCGCGAAAATCATCTGGTGCCTCTCACAGGTGTTCACCGTCTCTTGTCTTTTTTTTTTTTTTCTTCCGCGCAGCTCGACCTTCGACCCTGGAACGCTGGCCAGACCAAGCAGGCACCTTGATCACTCGAAACGCTCGTCTCGTTGTTACCTACCGTCGTCATTACCATTGCTTTACCATTGCACCGAGGAGATGCGTATTTGCTCGAATTACGCTCGATCGAGAGGCGAAATGCGTTTGTCGAACGTCTTTGCACGCCAGCTCGAAATTTTGACACGCACGTTCGCTTCTCCGTAAATACAGCACGTATCTTTTCTTCCGAGTTGTGTTGCTCCACATTGACAATGATCGCGAACGAAAAATTGCTGAATATAATGCAACAAACGGCGACAAAGTCTGAAATACGCAGAAAAATATGAATCTCTTGGTTAGAAAAACACGTGTAGTGAGACACTGAGTGAAGATTGTTTCAAATATTTATGAAATACGAAGTTAATCTTTACTCAACGAATAATTGACACGAGGTTTTTGAATTGGCTCACAATTCGGGTTAAGCAAAAAACGAATTTTTTGATATCAATATTTGCGGATGATTTTAACACTTTTTCACGCGATTGCAATATCGCTTATATAAAAAAAAGATAGATATTAATATACAAATAAATATCTAAATATAAAGATATTAATGTTAATATATGAATTTATATTATTTACATGAATATAAATAAATATCATGAGAATAATATAAATATAATGTAATATCTATATATGGATATAGTTTTAATGGCAAAAAATACCTGCCGTAAATTCCTAGCCGAATTTAGTATAAATGATCTGCTGAAAGTGTGTCAACGCCTTAACTATTACTATTCCTCTCGACGATGCTAAAGAATATCTCGCATAACGTGTTCAACTTTGACTTCCTCTTCACGAAATGTAGTATCAAATACACACACGTCGAACGTGATATTTTGCGATAAAAAAAAAACGAAAGCAAATTTCAGCTTTCAACCCCGCGCGCGTAATTTTTTTTTAAATTACAGAATTTCCGCCTCCTAAATTTGAACTTAAATTATTTCGTTTCGTTCGAGGAAACATTTTCTGGTCACGTTTCAGTTTCCGAGTAACGGGTGAATTTTCGCGAACACGCAGCAAAAAACGAGGTTGATTGGCGAGGATTCGGGGAGGAAAAAAAAAATTTCTCTTTAATGCGTGGATTCCGTGACGCGGGATCTTTTTTTTTCTCCATAATTAAAACCGAACGGCGATTCTCGAGCGGACGATAGTCACGAAATCACCGCGCGAAATCGGACTAAATACCACGAAAAATGGAACGATCGTTAACGAAGGATTCGCAACAAACCAGCCGTTTCGATCGTTTAAATCATTCTTTTTTCTTTTTTTTTTTTTTTTTTTTTTTTTTGATCATTCGCGTAAACGCACGAACCGATATGGGTCGATGCCAAGGGTCACGTTTCCCCCGTGATCGAGAATCACGTACTATCTTCAAAGGATTCCGCGACCGCACGGTAATGCCAACGATGTGTTTGATGGGCGTCGTCAATTTCGCAGGCATTGAAGGTACATATCTCGAGAAAGAGGAAATTACTTTGCTTTCTCTTCCCTCTCGTTCTCTCTTTTTCTCTACATTTGAACTTTTCGACGATATAGGCGGACGTTGTCTCAAATATTATAGCTGTATATAGTTATTGATTGTCAGCGTCGACAACTGAACTCTTCTTTGTAACTTTAACATAAGTCGCATCGACGTTCGGACAATATTCGTAAAAAGTAGTGGTATGACAATAAATTTTGAGTTTATTTCGAAGCTTGAGGCCTTCACTTTCGAAGCAAATTATTCGTTTTATTTTCAAGTGTTTTTTTTTTTTAATTTCACGCGGCGGATGCGTAAGTGAAGAGACTCTTCGCGAAAATGCTATAAATTGTCCTAGTATGTGAAAATATTTTTTCCATGGCTGAATCTACTACATAAAGGCCCACCTATCTTTTCCTCCGTTTTATTGGGATTCAAATATTAGGTTTAAACAACGAATATTCTTTTCGCGAGATCCTAATATTTTTGTCGAATTGACGAAAAAAGAAAAAGAAAGATTTCTTTAAATCTCGACGAGTTGTTGTAAAGGGGCAGCTTCAGTCTTCAAGTTCACGAGAAAAATTTCAACGATTTCACATGCTGTGACAATTTATAGCACTTCCGAGATGTGAAATGCTTTCGTCTTTGTCGTCTGCTACACAATGCGTACACGAAAATATCTTAGAATAGAAACTGAACGATGGATTTTAAAAGTAGAGTCTCCGAAATTTAACACGAGCCCCAGTTCATTCTTTTCGCGAACAAACAAGTTTCAACATTTAACACATATCCGTCCGCATGACGAAAATTTGTCATTTCACAGACAATCACCAGCAGCCAAATGACGAAAATTCGTCATTTGTATATTGCAGTAGATAATTGATTGTTGTTTTATTAAATCCGAATAAATTGAAACGTAATATTTACCAAACAGAGATAATTCTACGAAAAAACTGATTTCAGCTTCAGTTGCGTCGTATAAGGGTGTAAACGCAAAAAAAAAAAAATTAATTTAAAAACGTATTAGTCGGTACTGCGTATAGAAGAAATTTATTCAAAGTTTAAGCACTTGGATGTTCGGATATTTAAGAAATTTCAGGGACATTACTGTTAATTTTCTTAATTTATTTTTATCAAAATCAAATAATAAAGTAAATCTAAAATGGAGAACGAAAAAGAAATATGTGCAGACAATTTATCTGATTGTGAGTCTAGTGATAACATTGGAGATCTTTTAAAATCTAATTTTGATAGTGATGATAGTGACGATAGTGATATTGTTGTGACAAGAAAACGCCCACGTCTAAATCCTTCACAATATAGTGACTCTGAAGATGACTTGTGGTCTGATACTGACATAGAACCCGTTTTGGAAAATTTTAAAGGAGTGCCTATTGTAAAAATTATGCCAAATTCACCCTAAGAAGTGAAGAACTATTAATTATTGATAAAATTAAAGTTTCGAAAATAATTTACTTAGTCTAATAAAATAATGAGCATGTTTTCAGTAATTCGTTTCAACTTTTTCTGTGGATTTAATTTTTATTTAACTTCAGAAAGAAAAAAATCAAAAATAAAGGTGTACATATAAATACAAATTCATTTTATTTCATTTCCCAAAATTTCACTGAAAAATATATGACTTTTCAAAAGTTAGGTTGTTTTTATATAGAGCATCGTTTTTACAAATAGTGTCAAAAAAATGCCTTTGGCATTTGGTCAATGGCGGTGCAAATAATGCCGGACGGATATGCGTTAAGTGCCCGAATATTAATGGCAGTCACACGGTATGCATTCGTACAGATTCTAAAACGATAAGACGACGATTACGATAGGTATCGCTGTCGATAATCTTTCAAATACATTTACCCTGCCATTGTACGTCGTTAATCTGCAGTCCAGAGCATTGATATAAGCTTTCGTATCACGAATTGCTATTAACATTCGTTGCATCAACCGAACGAAAAGCGGCGTCTTTGAAGCGGTTGTCGGTTTGCTTCCTCGATCGTCATAATCACCTGATACCAGGCCCGATACATATTCAACGTGACTAGGAACACGACGTACGTCTCCGTATATAGGAAGCACGGACACAGAGCAACGCGCATTTAAATTAGAAAACCGATACCTCGTTGGAGCGCCGTTTGTTTCGTAGAGATATTCATTCGATGAAGGGGAGGGGGGGGGGTAACAATATTTCGCATAGAAAATGTGAACGCACTCAGTCGGTGGGTGGCGGCTGTTCTTGATTAATAATTCCGCACGATGCACTCTCTTACCTCACGCATAAATTACGTCCCGCGTGATGTTCGTACTCGCCTCGATAGAAATCGTCTGCCAGCGAAACTCGCGGTGATACGAGGATCCAGTTTTTGGCAAATCGTTCTCATCTTCGTCGTGCGCAAGTGGTTGAAAATTTCAGGAATTTTGGTGACTTCTACGATGATTCAAACTATCTCAACTCTCTGCGATTTGTGAAAATCTTTCTTGTTGCATGCGGTTGATAGTTTATCTGTTAGCAAATCGACCTGGTTTTATGATACGAATTTTAGATCCAGTTTTGTTGAATTATTCTCATCTTCGTCGTGCGCAAGTGGTTGAAAATTTCAGGAATTTTGGTGACTTCTACGATGATTCAAACTATCTCAATTCTCTGCGATTTGTGAAGATCTTTCTTGTTGGATTGATAGTTTGATATCTGTTAGCAAATAGACCTGATTTTATGATACAAATTTTGGATTCAATTTTGGTAAATTATTCTCATCTTCGTCGTGCGCAAGTGGTTGAAAATTTCAGGAATTTTGGTGATTTCTACGATGATTCAAACTATCTCAACTCTCTGCGATTTGTGAAGATCTTTCTTGTTGGATGCGGTTGATAGTTTGATATCTGTTAGCAAATCGACCTGATTTTATGATACGAATTTTGAATTCAATTTTGGTAAATTATTCTCATCTTCGTCGTATCATACACAAGTAGCTGAAGATTTCGCAAATTTCATTCGGTAAGTTTCTACAAAATAAATTAAACTATCTCAGCCATGTGTGATTTATGAAGATCTCATTGAATGAGATGACACGAGATCTAGTCACGAGATAGACAATCCTCGTTCACAGTCGTCATATCACGTGCAAATAGTTGAAAATTTCAGGAATCTCGTTCGATAACTACCTACCGTAATTCGAACTACCTCAAACGTCTTACGACTTACGAAGACCTTATTAAATCTCTGATAGTTTTATCCTGGTATGAAACTAAGTTCTCAATGGGGAGAACCTTCCTCGAAGAAATCTAATCGAAACAACCTCGAGCACAAGGTAGTCGAGCGTTTTCTTCCTTCGATCGAAATCCGAAATGCGCAAATAGAATAAAACGCCGCGCTCACATTTCACCGTAGAAAGGCGTGTACGTACGCGTACGTTTCTCTGTAGGTTCGCGATCACGTTCGTTAGGCGTTCGTTCGAGGCAGAGACGTACAAGCATCGAGACATCGCAGAGAGGAAAAGGACAGACGAGGGCGACGAGGACAGGTGAGAGGCGCTCTCGATGCAAAAGGAAAGGATTGGAGGAGGATGGATCGTGGATGGTGGTTGCATCCGCGAAGCCGTGTGTGTGTGTGTGTTGGGTTTCGCATAGTTTATCAATGCGCGTAGGCTGGTTCGAGAACACTGCCGAGGCAATAGATTACAATTATCCGAACACGCCTGGCTAAACGTGGGAGTTGCCAGCGATCGACGCGGATCCGATTCTCGCCAGACTTGCGCCCGACGACTTTTTTTTTCTTTATCATCGTCATTACACGCCATTCTCTCGTCTTCAGCTTTCTCAGAAGGAAAAATGAACGACGAAGTTGAATTTAAACGCAAAAGATCGTAAAGAGAGGATCGGCTTCAAATTAGTTGACAGCGAATCGTTTCATTTAAACTTTATTTCGACATTTTAAATCTTCGCACTCTCATTCGCGTCTTCTTATCTTCTCGTTTACCGCGACTTTAAGTAGAAACATTCAACGTTTCACACACATACAACACGAGCTCGTGAACGTAGATTCTTCGCGTCGGATTCAGAAAGTCATCGATCACACGTCCCACTAACTGCAAGATTCTACATTTTTCCTCGCCTCGAGGAGAAGACAAATCTCAGGCAATAACGTTCCATCGAGACAACGATCGAGTGAAAAACTTCTTCTAATTCCTTGCGATGCAACAACAGGCCTCCCCGCGATTCGCGAGTCCTTTCGCATTGTTCCCGGCAATCTTCGATACCGTTAGCCAAGCGCCGTGGTTCGATTTCCGTCTGATTCGTTTTCGCATCGCGGAAACGATCCCAGGATCAAGGTCCAGGCAACCTTGTGGAAGCTAGTCATCATCCTCATCGTCGTTGATCGCGCGCGCGGCAGCCTGCTCTCCTACGCAACTCTCGTGAATCTCGAATCGCTATTGTAGTGTATTGTGCCGGTGTCGAGGTCAAGATCGGCGGCGGTTCTTCGATTTTTACGTACATCGTACGTACGTAAAGTAGCTTTTTCCACGAGATCTCTATTTTATTTCTACGAGATTTGAAAAGTAGCGAGTGGGTTGTTTTTGTTCAATTAAAAAAAAAAAAAAAAACGTTCGTGGAAGATAACACTGACAGTGGAAAATTTCGCAGTGAAAAATTGTCAAAAAGTATATTTAACGATTCACGGTAAAACGTGGGTTTCCCCTTAAGGGTTCGAGAGGAAACAAGGATCCGCCATTGGTGTACGTGCTTTCAGCTCACGGCTGAATTAACCGCGTCATTGTCTGAATGGAGAAAGAGACAGAGAAATATCAAGTGAATGTAAATACGGTAAAGTATCCATGCGTCATCCGGTTGGCGAATGGCATCGATATTTCTGCGAACGAGCGATTGGAAAATTCGTAAAATTCTTCTACATGATCTGTTTATTAACCCGGGACATACGTACGTGAACTTTCTGACATGGGTATCATAGAATACTCGCTTCAGTAAAAACATTTATTGACTACGAGATACGAACGTTCTGTGTGTTTTATGTTCCTTCCTTAAAATAAAACAAATGTTGGCTTCACTCCAGAGAATTTTAAGAGAAGATATTTATATAGTTGAATACATTGATAATCTACTTATCAGATCAATTATTCTGTTTGATCTCCAATAGAAAGAGAAATTTATTGGCTACAATACATAAATGTCTATATGTTTCATATTTCTTTATTAAAATAACAGCATATAGACGTTTGTAAATATTAACTTTGCTCCAGAGAATCCACGAGAAAGTATTTATAGTCGAACAAGTTATAATGTAATCACCAGATAAATTATTCTATTGGATTCCCAATAAAAAGTGAAATTTATTGTACATAATGTACCAATATATGTAAATAACAATGCAGACATTTACCAGCATTAACTTCACTCCAAGTGAATCCAAGAGATGGTATTTGCAGTTGAGCAAATTATAATCTAATTATCAAATCAATTATTCTGTTGGATCTCCAATAAAAAGTGAAATTTATTGATCACATTATATAAATATCTGTATATTTTATATTCCTTTATCAAAATAATCAGAATACATATAATACATAGATGTGTACAAATATTATCTCTTTACTCCAGAGAATCTAAGAGAAGGTATTTGTAATTGAACAAGTTATAATCTAATCAATTATTCTATTGTATACAATATATACAAATATCTGTATGTTTCTTTAATAATATAACAACATACAGACATTTACAAATATGAAACTTTGTTTAACTTCGCTCCAAGTGAATCCAAGAGATGGTATTTGCAGTTGAGAAAATTATTCATTATTTGTTAATCATTAACGACGTGTGTTTTCGGCTTAAATTTCAGAAGAAATTTGTTCAAAATGTTCACTTGCTTTTCCTCGAAAGATATCGAGAAAGTAGACTCGGCTACAACCGATTTGGATATTTGTCCGATGCAGTATTTTCGCTGTTCGATCGAATCGCTCTAACGCGGAAGGCCAAGCTAAACTCGAACGATAACTTTCACCCATTGAGAATTCTGCCATACACGGATAAGGAATTTATCGGTTGGTCGCGCTCTTAGGATTCGTTACTAAATTCCCTGGCTTGTTCTTCTAAATTAGCTCTCTGCCATCCCCAGTTAACCGGTCGCCATTTCGATCGCGTAATCAGCGGAAGTTGCCAGAGTTTCATGGATTGGTTTCTTATCGTTGTTCGTAGAATTCTACAGTTCGTTCTCTCTTCGCAATTTTTTCTTTTTTCTTTGCCATGCAAAATGCCAATGCTGGAAATTTAACGTTCTAATACTATCGGGTGGTACTTGTAAAAAAATTTACCAACGAATCATCCTTTCTCTCTGATGTCATTCCGCAATACGCGATGATGATCGCGTTAGGTGTAATTACTGTCGATAATTGATGCAATTATCGGTGTCCGGGATCCATCATCGTCTGATGGACAAAAACGAGTGAGAGTGAAGAAGAAGAAAAAAAAAAGAGAAGAAATCGATCGATCGAAGATGCAATTAGCGGCGAACGCCTATCTGGTTCATCTGGTTCCCCCCTTTTCTCGACTGTCGTGGCTAATTGAGGCTAATTGCGACGATCATCCGTCGTACGACTTTATTCGCCTGCTCGAGTATGTTCGCGAATCACGTTCAATTTCAAAAAAAAAAAAAGAAAAAAAAAAGCGAAGTTTACAGAAAGATAAATCTTCTTTTTTAAAAAAACTTTTCGTCAGAGCAATCCCTTGCGTGTATCATCTGATGTTCCAATTCTTTTATAATATCTCTAATATTTAAGTGTCGATAACATCTCGAATTCAATTTATCATTCTTTTATAAATCGAGTCGTATCTGTTTCTTCAGGTTTCACCGGCACGCAGTGCGAGATCGACATCGACGAATGCGCAGCGAAGCCGTGCCTGAACGGGGGCGTTTGCACCGATCTGATCAACTCGTTCAAATGCAACTGCGCGAACGGATTCGCCGGCTCTCACTGTCAGATCAACATAGACGACTGCGCCTCGTCGCCGTGCAAGAACGGCGGCATCTGTCAAGACTCCATAGCCAAGTACACGTGCGACTGCCCGCCAGGATTCACGGGCGCCTCCTGCGAGACGAACATCAACGACTGCCAGTCGAATCCCTGTCACAGCGGCAGCTGCATCGACGGCGAGAACAGCTTCAGCTGCAACTGCTTCCCGGGGTTCACCGGCAAGCTGTGTCAAACGCAGATCGACGAGTGCGAGAGCAATCCTTGCCAATTCGGCGGGAGGTGCGAGGATCGTATCAACGGGTACCAATGCATTTGCAGACCGGGAACATCCGGGACCAACTGCGAGGTGAACGTGAACGAATGTTACAGCAATCCTTGTAGAAACGGAGCGAGATGTATCGACGGTATCAACAGGTCGGTCTGCAATTCCTTACACGAATTTATTCTTGTATTATCGTACAGTTTGTAACGTTTATAATGTTAGAGGTTCTAACCGAATGTTACATTTATATAATTGATGTTGATGTTACATTAATTTATAACTGACTTGATATCACGACTAAATAGATATTATCGCAATCACTGGAAGAATTGACAGCTGCGCTTGATCCAGTCGAAAATCTGCGGTAAATTTGTTGCAGTGAAATTTTCATCATTCGAATTCCTCGGCCGATCTGCGCATAAACTCCTCGTACACGCCCTTAACCCTTGGATTGACGGGTTTCTCGGAATATTTATCGGGATTTATCTTTTTGAAATATATTACAGCAAAAAAGAAATATAGGCTTTTGTTTTTGGAGATAGATTTCGAAAAAAAATTATTAGATTTGGAAACATGAAATGTCTTGTACACACTCTTAACTCTCGGATTGACGAGTTTCTCTGGATATTTATCGGGATTTATTCTTTTGAAATATGGTACAGCAAAAAAAAAAATATTGACTTTTGTCTTTGGAGATAGATTTCGAAAAAAATGAAATTATTAGAATTGGAAATATTAGATTATACAAATATAAAATCACGTAGCGATTGGATGAAAAATAGTCCATCACAAGATGGCGAGAGTCTAGAAACTTAATTAGAAAATTCGTGCCGCGAGGAACACCCAGTCTGGCAAAATCTAACTTGCCATTACTTTTCATTCTACAGTATAATATTGTATTGTTACTTGTATAACATTAACACCGTTGATCGCCGCGTCACCCATATCTGGGTGACAGTCAAGTTTCCATTGGATGACGATCTTCTTTTTAAATCTTAAGGCAAGAAATATTTAGTAGATAATAGAAGAAATTTAGTAAATGATATTTAACAAAAGAACGAGTTTTTTATTAACAATTAAACTTGATGTCAAATAATAATAATAATATAGTCAATTTTTCAATTATTTCGAGATAGTCATAATTACATTATTTACATAAAAATTACATAATACTATAATAATTATTCGTAGTATATTGGGAAACGGATTATGGGATTTAGGAGCCTCGTTGCAAATTCTCTAAATTTCTAGTCTACATTTGAGCGATGCAAAAAAGTGTGCAAAGACTTGTAATTTGACACTGAAGCACACAGTGTATGTCATAAAACGTGATAAAAGAATGAGAAACAAAAGCATCATGAACAGTAAAATGTAATCTAAGGATTCGTGGCCCGATGAAGAAACTTACTTGATATGGCGCTTGGCGATCAACGTGTTCAAATCAACGTATAATACAACTGTACAATTGTACAGAATCACCAGTTACTTTCCATTCTCAGTGGACGCGATACGTTTGCTTTTTTTTCAGGTACTCGTGCGAGTGCGAGCCAGGGTTCACCGGTTCGCACTGCGAAACGGATATCAACGAGTGCGCCAGCAATCCCTGCGCCAACGGCGGACGGTGCATAGATTTGATAAACGGCTTCCGGTGCGATTGTCCTCGCGGCTACTACGATGCCAGATGTTTAAGCGACGTGGACGAGTGCGCCAGCAATCCTTGCGTGAACGGCGGCACTTGCGAGGACGGCGTGAACCAGTTCATCTGCCACTGTTTGCCCGGCTACGGTGGCAAGAGATGCGAGGCGGACATCGACGAGTGCGGCTCGAATCCGTGCCAGCACGGCGGCACTTGCAACGACCATTTGAACGGGTACAGTTGCAAGTGTTTGGCCGGATACGCCGGCACCAACTGCGAAACGAACATCGACGACTGCGCGAACAATCCGTGCCAGAACGGCGGCTCCTGCATCGACCTCGTCAACGATTACAAATGCGTTTGCGAGCTACCGCACACGGGCAGGAACTGCGAGGACAAGCTGGATCCTTGTTCACCAAACAAGTACGAGTAATTACATTGTTTCATCGTTCAACAAACAATTGTGTTGGGTTACCGTTTTTTTTTTTTTTTTTTTTTTTTTTTTTTTTTTTTTTTTTTTTAATGAAAGTATACCAAGAGATCCAAAAATCGAAGTTGTTGACCGCACTTGCATTAGCTATTTTAATTTTCCACACTCAGAGCGATACGGGATATTGCAGGAAATCTTTCTTCGTCGTGATCAATTTATTACAAAAAAAAATTACTTTTATTGATATTTTATTCGCAGTCTTAGCGTTAGAAGAATTTCAAACGTGACGGTGAAGAACTGATTTTGAAATATATTGTAGAGAGATGTGGAAGTTGATAGTTTATCGCAGCAGAACCAGATATATTTGCGAAACCTGTTCGTACCACTACACGTAGGTGATTGCTCTATGTGTATATATATATGTATATATTTTAGTTTATCACACCAAAAAAAATTATTGAAATATATTACATGTATGAAATATAACGTATGTAAGAGATATGCAAAGCTTTCTTTAAATTCATTCAGTAAAGTATATTGAAGTTTCGTACTCAATTACGAAATAATAGCCGATGAAATAGTTTCTGTGTAAAATTGCCGGTCAACAATGTGTTAATAACTAATGGAACTACCAAAGTGCTCAAAATGATCGATTTTATAATTTTTGTTTAACACATTTGTTGGATTATGTTTTTCAAATGATACCAAGAGATCCAAAAATCGAAGAATTAATAATTGGCACTACCAAAGTGGTCGAAATGACCGATTTATCATTTTCGTTAGTATATTTTTGAAGATCTAAATAATTTTTCGTAAAATATATGAATAGAAGCTTGTATACTCTATTGTATTATAAAATATCTTTATTCTTTTGTCTCTGATAGTTTCAGTGTTAAAAATTAGTAAACTAACATGAATTTTATGCACCAATTGTCAGCAACGCGAAGGATCAAATCTTGTTGCAGCGTAACATATCATTTCACATTATAGTCATTCCTGAAAGGAAGCACCTATATATATATATATATATATATATATATATATATAGAACTCCTCAACGTGTTAACAAAGTTTCAAAAGATTCGTCAAAGATTCCTTAAAGATGTGTCCTACGCTAATTTTGTTCTGAGAAATACCGCGGATAACAATATATATACAATATATGGATATATATTTCTATTTCGACGTATAATCGTGTTCGGTTAACAATGACAACGCCAATCTTGAATTACAGGTGTCTCCACGGTGCCAAGTGTTCACCATCCTCGAATTTCCTCGATTTCGCTTGCACTTGCACGGTCGGCTACACCGGCCGACTCTGCGACGAGGACGTGGACGAGTGTATAATGACCTCTCCGTGCAGAAATGGCGCCACTTGCAGAAACACCAACGGCTCTTATCAGTGTCTTTGCGCAAAGGGATACGAGGGTCGTGATTGCATCATCAACACCGACGACTGCGCTTCGTTCCCCTGTCAGAACGGTGGCACCTGCCTGGACGGTATCGGCGACTACACGTGTCTCTGCGTGGATGGTTTCAGCGGGAAACACTGCGAGATCGACGTGGACGAGTGTCTGTCACAGCCGTGTCAGAATGGCGCTGTCTGCAAAGAGTACGTAAATTCGTACACATGTCAGTGTCAGCTCGGATTCTCCGGCATAAATTGCCAGACCAACGACGAGGATTGCACGGACAGTAGCTGCATGAACGGTGGTAAATGCATCGACGGGATCAACAACTATACCTGCGTGTGCAAGCCCGGTTACACCGGCTCCAACTGTCAGTATCGCATCAACGAATGCGACAGTTTACCGTGTCTGAACGGTGCCACGTGTCACGACCACGTTCAGTATTACACTTGCCACTGCCCTTACGGATACACCGGGGCTAGATGCGACCAGTACGTAGACTGGTGCGCGGATAATCCTTGCGAGAATCAAGCCACCTGCGTTCAGCACAAGAACAAGTATCAGTGTAACTGTTCTCCTGGCTGGACCGGCAAGGTCTGCGACGTCGAGATGGTTTCCTGCAAGGACGCGGCCATAAGAAAAGGAGTGCCCGAGAAAAATCTATGTAACAACGGCACGTGCGAGGACATCGGCAATAGTCATCGTTGCCACTGCCTGGAAGGGTACACGGGTTCTTACTGTCAGGAGGAAGTGAACGAGTGTGACTCGGCCCCCTGTCAGAACGGCGCCACTTGCAAAGACCTCGTTGGATCTTACCAGTGTCAGTGCACGAAAGGTTTCCAAGGGCAGAACTGCGAGCTCAACGTGGACGACTGTAGGCCTAATCCTTGCCAGAACGGCGGCACGTGTCACGATCTTATCAGCAACTTCAGCTGCTCCTGCCCTCCCGGCACACTGGGCTTCATATGCGAGCTGAACGTGGACGACTGCGCTGTCGGCACTTGTCACAACAACGGAACCTGCACCGACAAGGTCGGTGGCTTCGAATGCAAATGTCCGCCAGGCTTCGTGGGACCTAGATGCGAGGGTGATATCAACGAGTGCCTGTCCAATCCCTGCGCATCGCCGGGCACTCAGGACTGCGTGCAACTAGTCAACAACTATCACTGCAACTGCAAGCCCGGCTACATGGGACGCCACTGCGAGGTGAAGGTAAACTTCTGCGACAGCTCGCCGTGTCAGAACGGCGGCGTTTGCACCGCGAAGCAGGCTGGACATACGTGCCTCTGCCCGAGCGACTATTACGGGAACAACTGCGAGTTCGCCGGTTCCTACTGCGACCGGGAGCCTTGCTTGAACGGCGGTACCTGCAGAGTGGTTGAAACAGAGATCGGCTACAGATGTTACTGCCCGCCGGGAACAACCGGGACGCACTGCGAGATAGATTCCAGGGACGAGTGCGCCAGCAACCCCTGCCAACAACCCAACGCCGTTTGCAAGAATCTTCTTGGCGACTACGCTTGCGACTGCCCGCCGAAATGGACCGGCAAGAACTGCGAGATTTACGATCCCAACTACGGCGGCGGTATCTTTGGCAGCCCGAACTCCAACATCCCGAAAACTATGAACGCGTACGATCTCGACCTGGAGTTGGAGAGGAAGAAATGCATCGAGAACAGGTGCGAGGAGAAGTCTGGTAACCACCATTGCGACGAGGAGTGTAACAGATACGCGTGCAACTTTGACGGGAACGACTGTTCCTTGGGTATCAATCCGTGGCGCAATTGCACCGCTCCTATCAACTGTTGGGACGTGTTCATGAACGACGTTTGCGACGAGGTTTGCAACAACGCCCAGTGCTTGTTCGACGGGAGAGACTGCGAAAGGAAATTGGCACCGTGCAAGTAAGTAACTTCAATTGGAAAAACTTGGAAAAACTTGAGAAACGTTTCCATATAATCTTACTAATTAAATTTGTATTTTCTTTTCTTTTTTCCTTCACCCAGTCCCATCTACGACGCCTACTGTCGCAAACACTACGCCAACGGATACTGCGATTACGGCTGCAACAACGAGGAGTGCAACTGGGACGGTCTGGATTGTGACAGAGAACCACCGTCATTGGCAGAGGGTGTGATCTCCGTGGTAGTCAGGATGGACATGCAAACGTTCCGCTCGAACGTGGTCGCGTTCCTGCGAGACATCGGCCACGAATTGAGAACCACCTTGAGGGTGAAGCAGGACGAGCTCGGCAACGACATGATATACCCGTGGAAGAGAGAAAGAGAGCACGGTTTGCAAACCAACATCTTTGGCCGACCGGCCACCATCTACACCAACACTCAGAGTGGTGTGATCGCCTATCTGGAGATCGACAATAGAAAGTGTACCGTCACCCAAGGAGCAGTGTGCTTCCCGTCGGCGAACGAAGCGGCGGAGTATCTAGCAGCCACTGCGTCCAAACATTCCTTGTCCCGAAACTTCCCCATCGAGCAGGTGCGAGGCGTGGTGGGACCGCAGGGTCCAGAGTACCCGGACGCGCCGACCAACTACAAGTACGTTTTCATCGGTATCGTGATCGTGGTGCTCGGAGGAATGTTGGTCGGTGTGTTGGTCACGGCGCAAAGGAAACGAGCGGTGGGCGTCACTTGGTTCCCAGAGGGATTCTTGCGCACCAGCAGCGGAAGCGGTCAACGTCGCAGATCGAGGAGACGAGGTCCGGACGGCCAAGAAATGAGGAATCTGAACAAACAACCTTCGGTGAACTGCATGGACCTCGACGTGGGGAACGGAAGGGCGCAACAGTGGTCGGACGACGAGTCGGATTTACCACCATCGAAGAGGATGAGGGCGATAGAGCCCGGATACGCCAGCGATCATACCGTAATTACGGATTACGAGGAGACGGAGCCTCGAATGTGGACTCAGCAGCACTTGGACGCCGCGGAGATTCGCAGACCGGACGCTGGAGTGTTGACACCACCGAGTCTCGAGCACGGCCAAGACGTGGACCCGAGGGGACCCTGCGGGATGACACCGTTGATGGTCGCTGCCGTACGAGGTGGTGGATTAGACACCGGGGAAGAGGAGGACGAAAGCGACGGGACGGCGGCTGTGATCGCCGATCTGGTCGCCCAGGGTGCAGACCTGAACGCCACCACGGACAAGAGCGGCGAGACGTCTCTTCACCTGGCGGCTAGGTACGCCAGAGCTGACGCAGCGAAGAGACTCCTCGATGCTGGCGCCGACGCCAACTCCCAGGACAACACCGGTAGAACGCCTCTTCATTCGGCCGTCGCCGCTGACGCGATGGGAGTCTTCCAAATACTGTTGAGGAACAGAGCGACGAATCTAAACGCCCGTATGCACGACGGGACCACGCCACTGATACTCGCCGCCCGCCTGGCTACCGAGGGCATGGTAGAGGATCTCATCAACGCTGACGCCGACATCAACGCAGCTGACAACAGTGGGAAAACGGCCCTCCATTGGGCCGCGGCTGTCAACAACGTAGACGCCGTGAACATACTTTTGGTTCACGGCGCGAACAGAGACGCGCAGGACGACAAAGACGAGACGCCGTTGTTCCTCGCCGCCAGGGAAGGCAGCTTCGAAGCGTGCAAAGCGTTGCTCGACACTTTCGCCAACCGAGAGATAACCGACCATATGGATCGACTACCGAGAGACGTGGCCAGCGAGAGACTGCATCACGACATCGTTCGATTGCTGGACGAACACGTACCCAGATCGCCGCAGATGGTGAATGTGATACCAAACGGTCCTCTCATGGGCTCGCCGAATCACCCGCAACTCATTACACATCCGACTGTGATCGGTTCCGCGCCGAAGCAAGCCAAGTCGAAGAAACGGCCGAAAAACGGCGCCGCGGGGAATCCGAACAGTCCCGAGTCGGAGGCCGGTGTCGTGGTGGTGAGGCGAAAACCCTCGGTGAAGAAGCCACCGGCGAAACGCGGTGCTCAGCCCCCAAACCAGGAGATCCCTCAGGGTGCGGAGGGAGCGGAGGGAAACTTGCCGAGCCCGTACGACAGCGCGAGTTTGTACAGCAACGCGCTTCCGCTGGTGAGCCACACGACCACCGCGAAACAACCACCGCCGTACGAAGACTGCATAAAGGGGCAGTCGATGCAGGGCCTTCAGCAGTTGGGACTGGACACGTTCACGACCAATTACGGGTTGCCTAATTTTCACGACCAACTGCTAGCGTCGCACCAACGACAAGCGCAAGGGATGGTGAACACGTTGTCGCCGCCGTACAGTAACCAGTCACCGCCGCACTCGGTCCAGTCGAACATGACCCTGTCGCCGCAGGCGAGCTACATGGGCTCGCCATCCCCGGCGAAGAGTAGGCCCTCGTTACCTACGTCGCCCACCCACATCGCCGCTATGAGGCAAGCGACGCATCAGAAACACGGTGGCATGCCACCGGTGGGGTTCGACTTTGAGAATCTGCCCTATTCGTCGAGTCAGCAGCAGCAGCAACAACAGCAGCAACAACAACAGCAGATGCAACAGACGCAGCAGCAGATTCAGCAGCAACAGCAACAGCAGCAGCAGCAGCAGCAGCAGCAGCAGCAGCAACAGCAGAATACTCAACAGCAACAGCAGCAGCAGCAACAGCAGCAGCAGCAGCAACAGTACTACCAGTATTTGACGCCCCCTTCCCATCATTCCGGACCGGACGTGACACCGCAGCATTTGATGCAAGCACCGGAGAGTTTCCCCACGCCGTCCCCGGACAGTCCAGGTCACTGGTCCTCCAGTTCGCCGCATTCCAACAGTGATTGGTCCGAGTGCATGGCGTCGCCGAACGCGTACGGTGCCGGAGCCAACCACCAAAGTAACAAAGGCTCCGAGGCGATCTACATATGAAGAAGGCGGTGCTCTCTAGCTCGCGCGAGTAAATCGTCATAAATCACTGTGATTGGCTCGTCGGGTTCGAGGGCGATTTTCGCCGATGTTTTCTTTTTTTTTATTTTTCCCAGAGGTGGCCCGTCTCTCCCGTTGGAGACGGAATCACCGCTACGACGAACACTCTCTCGTGAGGTCGACGGTGCGCGGATCATTTTACATCCCGCGAAGTATCGTTTCCGTAGATGTTGGCGAACGCGTAACACCGCTGCTACTGCTACAGCTCTTTCTCTCTCTCAAATATTTATGAATATAAATATAAATATGAATATAATATAGATGATATATGTATATGTACGTAGAAGAATATTTTTGTTCTTTAGATGGAAAAGATGCTAGATCGCACGCTGTTTGACAATAAATCGTGCCTTTTCTCGGAGAATCTGTCTGTAACGATTCAGCAAGCAACGACGCGTGAGCAAGATGTAGCTAGACGACGTACTCTATGCAACCTGTTCGTGCTTCATGGCTCAACGAATAATGGTGCCTTCGACTTGCCACAGTGTGAAGACCCGTGTTCTTTCTCTTCTTCTATTTTTTTTTTTTTTCTTCGGAAAATAATAAAAAGGAACGAAACCTTGCTATCTACAATAGTATTGTACATAGGACAATATAAAACACGAAGAGAATCGTCACACGCTGCGATCAGGCAGCGTGTTCGAAAGGGACCACTATATAGAGTGTAATAATATAATATTCTATTTAAATATGCAACGCATAATACTTTCTACGAACGAGAAAAAAAAAATATATGGACAATCGACGTGCGTTGCACAATCCGATCATCTCGCTAGGCGCGATACATTCGCACAGAAGCAGAAGAGAAGAGAGACTCGTATAGAGGAAAGTCGAGAATCGTGTAATTCGTGCCTTCGAATAATGGTAGGGTATAAGAAGAATTTTTTTTCTTTTTTTTTTTCTTTGCGTATAGATAAATTTATTAAATTATGTGTAGGTGTCTTGACGAAACGCAGCGTTTCCAAATGGCCTTTAATACCGACTCTATTACCGATTAACAACACGAGACATACTATTAATTGTAAGATAGAAAGAAATGTAAACGTAAACTTTTGTACGGTGGTCGACGGGAGCCTCAGAGAAATCGTCTTCACCCAGCGAACGGATCGTTCCATACGCAGACATTCCATTTGAACGACGCTATTCTTCTCTCTGTCTTTTGATTTTTTTTTCTCTCTCTCTTCTCTCCCTTTCGAAGTATGTATCTTGCTTTCTTCTTCTCTCCTATATCGGTCTCTCCGACGCGACGGAATATCCGCGGATCGTTGTGGTCTCAAATTTTCGTTCTCAAGATCAATGAAATTTGCGGGTATTGTCTTGCGGCTTTTTCGTTTTGTCCGTCGAATCGTTTGTTATAACGGGCTGCTAGCATAATCGTTAATCGTTTAACCTTACCTTTAAAAAGCAACGTAAATGTTAAATTAAATTAAGCTTAACAGAGAACGGGCGGTAAGACGATTCGCTGATCTCTCATCTGCCAAAGCCAAAACGAGAGAGTTTTCTTCCAGATGGAAAGGAAAAAAAAGAAGAAAAAAAAAAAAGGGAAAAAACAAGAAAATGCGTGGTCAGATCTTCTGATCGTACGTACGCATAATAGAATTAGATATTAATCGTAGATTGTTACGAGAGAAAAGAAGCAATTATCGCCGAAGCGATATCTCGTGGTAAAACGAAACTTCATATCGCGCTTCTACAATAGCTGTCCATCAGCGATGTGAATTCACCGAAAATTCAAGACGATCGCGTTTCTTCTGAATCCTTGCTTGTTTCTTTTTTTTTTTTTTGCTTTTCTTCTACACGGAAAATTTGTAAATATTCTTACAACATTCGCTCTGCTGTTCCGCCATTCTATCCACTCATCCAGTCTACTACGTATCCAGTACTTCTTACGTAATTCTCTTTTCTCTCGATTTTGTACAAAACTGTTTTTATATAATTCTTTTTTTTTTATATTGTGTAAGCTAGATTATCGAATATAGTTTCGTAAGGCGTATATCTATATATATATATATATATATATATATATATATATATATATATATATATATAGATATAGATATATATATAGATATATAGATACATATACATACAATAAAATACCTAATGTTTCCTTTTTATCGTATTACATTATGATGACTCATAGAATAGAGAAAAAAATATAAATATACATAGATATATATATATTTTTTTTTCTGTGTGTATGTAATTGATTGTTGGGCAAAAGAGAATCGTCGAGCACGCTCATGCTCTTCAATACAATTATTTCGAGCCGCATATACAACACGTGGTGGTGTGACGGAGCAATTTCTCAAACATCGGAAGATCATGCGATCATATAATGTTCTCGCGAAACCTACAGTGCTCCTAGAAGAAGAATTTTTATTTATATATTAAAAAAAAATATATATATATGTATACATAAAATGTTTGTAACGAATTAAATGTATCTTCACGCGACTGCCTTTGTATTTGTTATAGCCACGAGAAGTCTGCCAAATAGCGAGATAATGAAAAATATCAAGAGATGTTGCGTCGATATACTTTTCTTTCTTTTCTTTTTTTTTTTTTTTTTATAGAATATTGCACGTGCTCAGACAATAAATAAAGATGAATTTCAACGAATGCGACATAGAATATTATTGCGTCGAAAAATAACAAAATTGGCATTTGAGCTGGAAGTAAATCGTCGAGAGGAGCCTATGTGGAAATCGAAGATTATTAAACGAATGTAATCGTTGTTAATGTGTTCAAAAAAATGAAGACGACATCTCACCTCGTGACGGGACGCCGCGACGCACCGACTTTTCACTGTGTTAAGCGAGAAAACAAGAGAAAACAGCGACGAACTTGCGAAAGAGAGAGAGACGAATAGATTGTAACACTACACTCCAATTTTGCAGTTTATCTACTGATAAGTTAGAGAAAACTTCCAATTACTATGATAGATCTTTGTTATTCCTTTGTAACTTGTAAAAAGTACTGAGTTTTATTAGTATTAACTATTCTATAAACTGAGGAATCGTTCGATCCCATTATATCCTGCCTCCCTCTATTCCCTGATTGCCCCCCCCCCTTTCACCTTCCAAGGATACTCTCTGATCCTCATATTTTTTTATAAATAAGTTATGTCTTTGAAACAGATGTAATAATAAAGATAATCTAACATTCACAATAGGGTTGTTCTTCTCTTCTATTGTGCTATCGCTATCCGCGATTTTACTCCTTAATGATGTAAAACATAGATATGTTCTCTCTTCCTTTTTCTTTTTCTTTTTCTTCTTTTTTTTTTTTTTCTTTTAGTATACTACAACAGATTTTACACGATCAAATTGTATTATAGCAATAAAAAATAAAAAAAAATCTGAAAATTTCTCGAACTTCGTTCGTTCTTCGTTCTTTATTTCTATATCATTTTATTTTCCGCGCTTCTTTCTTCAAACGGAGGATACGAAAACTAAAGAATTCCACTGTAAATTAAATTTCACGGATAATTGCTAAATCTTCGTTGAATTCTATACGTGCAGATATATTCACACGTTGATTCTCTCGTAAATTCTCACATTGATCCTTAGTAATGACGATAACATGTAATAATTGTTGAAAACAAATCGATTGAATAAAGATTCACGCGCAAAGCTGTGCGAAACGTGTACGCGAACTATCTTGATTCGAATTTCGAATGTAATTCGCGCCCAATTATCCGTGCGACTCTACCTATTGAGAAATATTTTTAAACTTTTATACATACGTTTCACAAGTCAAACGGAACGTAAGAAGAAATTTGAGGGTCTAATATTAATGATACAACTGCAAAAAGTTCGTAAATTAATCATCTAAGTTAATTTTTTTTGATAACGAAAATTTAATCGATTATGGACACAGAAATGCTAGCGTCGCGTAGCGGTGAAACGATGGAACTAAAATCTATTACTGTCCTTGTTGCACATTAGCGCGTTCCTCGTCTGCGATGATGCTGCCACCTAAGCATCTCTCAGTTTTGATTGGAACTAAAATAATAAACTGGAAAAATCCTGCAGATGTCACCACCTGTCTTGTTTGTAGACAAGAAGGGTAACATTGCGTGACAAGAACAAACTCATGTAGTGTGCTAAACAAGGAGAGCGCTAGTGTGCGACAAAGACAGCAATAGATTTTAGTTCCATCGTTTCACCGCTACGCGACGCTAGCATTTTAGTGTCCGTGAATCGTGCAAATTTACATTTGCGAAGAAAATTAATTCAGCGAATTAATTTACAGACTTTTACAATTGCATCTTCTAAATAAGACTCTCAGCTTTTCCTCCTATACTCGATCTATCCTACGAAATGCACGAATAAAGATTTACAAATTTCGCTCGATCGAGCAGCTGTCTCACGCTAGTAACATTTCAATTTCGATAAATTTCATTATTTTATATTAAAGTCACATAATTCTGTATCGTAGCAGTTTGTTTTCGTATTTAAAATTTGATACTTCTTCAATGGTATCAGATCAAAAGATCAAGTAGCAATGAAAGTAAAAGGAGTTATATCGAGGATAAATTGTACGACGAAGATGATTTTCCAATTGCAATTAGAAACTTTTATTTGCATAAACGAAGTCGTCCAAGACATTCAGATCGAGTCGGAATAAATTTAGAATTTTAACGAAAACATTACACGCGCGAATGAGGGGAAAAAGTCCAAGCCATTCCCGGTTCTCCTAATCTTTACTAAGAATTTAGAGCTGAAGGACCAAGAATTATTTACTCGAGGCAATCGTTATGCCCTTAAGAGCTCATACAGCATTGAACTCTCAAGAAGGAAGCACATTGCGGAAAGTAATAACTCGACAACAAATATCGTAATCGTAAATATAAAGTTTTACAAGTTTTACAAGCAGAAGATACTCAGAGTTTTCACTTTCATCGAAATTGGTAAACTATATTCTATCAACTCTGTTCTTCTTTTACGAGAAATCGTCGCGACTTTTGGCTGATCTAATTATGATTTACCGGACCGGCTTAGAATTTTATGTCTTTTAGTATCCAACGATATTTGTCGTATTTCAATCGCTCTTATTTTTACAAAATGTTCTACATTCTGTTTTTACAAATATCTACTAAAAAGCAATGAAATGTTTCGCCGAGATTTTTCACACGGCGATTTCTAGACAAATTGTAGAGTGTTAAATTATTTTTATTAAAAGTATATCATAGTGTATCATCTATGAAAATACTTTTCACAGCATTGCAATATCAGTCTCGTCGATAGTTTTTGCAAAACATGAGGATCTCGCTCTCGGATGCCAAGGACATATTAACCCGTTTACACATTACCATGTCTCCGGATTCCGGATATAGTGAGGATATATTAATCACGATACGAATTGATACATCCATAGAACCTGAAGACATAATGCTAATTGCAAAGTGCGATACATCCTTAGATCTTCAGAGTATGATTATAACTATACAAATCGATTAACTTTTAGATACTGAGAATGTATACAGAATCATGTATAAAAACCTTTGCATTAAGAGAATCGATTTCTCAAACATGAAAAATAACAAGTACTTGCAACAATCGATGTAACGTTAAAACAATTTATGATTTATAATTTCCTTAAAAGAATAAGAGATATGAACTTACGATGTTAACGTTGAAATATCTTCTAAGGGGATGATAAATTAAAGCAAGCATAAATTGAAGAGTTCACTTTATTAAACGACGAAAGGAAACAAAAAAGTCGCTGAACAACGACGATCGTAATATTCGTACAAAGTGCGATACATCCGATACATGCGATAGATCTTCAGAGTATGATTATAACTATACAAATCGATTAACTTTTAGATACTGAGAATGTATACAGAATCATGTATAAAAACCTTTGCATTAAGAGAATCGATTTCTCAAACATGAAAAATGACACGTACTTGCAACAATCGATGTAACGTTAAAACAATTTATGATTTATAATTTCCTTAAAAGAATAAGAGATATGAACTTACGATGTTAACGTTGAAATACCTTCTGAGGGGATGATAAATTAAAGTCAGCATAAATTGAAGAGGTCATGAAGAATTCACTTTATTAAACGACGAAAGGAAACAAAAAAGTCGCTGAACAACGACGATCGCAATATTCGTACAAAGTGCAGGCGGTGTATATACAATTTTCCACTCCTCTCTCTCTCTCTCATACACGCTACAGGAGTAACCTTAAGAATGGAAACGTAATCAAGGGATCCTCGAAAGTAGCAATTCGATTATCACGCAGAAAATTATCATCACATTCTTTCTTATCTCGCTTTCGACGTCTGAGAAATATTTATTTAAGTTTGAAACTTAGAAAGTTCGGAAAACTCGTTTATATATTATACAGAGAAATCGAAACAATAGGGAAATCTCTTGCATTTCTCTTTCTGCAGTTCATCAGATTTCGATCGATATTCGCTCGACGAGATCGTTACATTAGAAGATCACTTGTTTATGTTTCCTTTTTTCTCCCATCTCTTTTCGTAGATTACACAGTCGTACATCACGCAAATTCAGATAGACACTTTTTCATTTCGTCTCTTTGATTTTGTCACTTACGCGCAGTCATCTTTCCTCGCAGAAATCATATAAAAATTTCGTTTCTTTCTTTCTTTTTTTTTTTTTTTCTTTAACGATAAATCGAGAATACTCGTTAAAGACATTAGAAAACGTGTCGAGTGAAGAGTGTCGCAGAAAAATTATTAGCAATTTGTTGGCACCTATTCGAGCGAGCTTTCGTTGCTTGAGGTATTTGCAGGTCGATCTGATTTATAGTGAGTATAGAATACTAAGAAATCGAGTATTCGAGAAAGTTAAATGTACCGTGATGCGTGCTAAAATAATTATACAACACTCGTATAAAAATGTACTTGTTACATCGACAGTCTGTGTCTTCTAAAAATATTTTTTTTTTCTTTTTTTGTTCAGTGTAAAACCGCAAATGCTCTCATAAAGCATGCTTGGTTCGATACTTTAACAATGAAGTTCTACTCGTACGAAAGTTCTCTTTTAAAATTTTTGTACATACGAACTTGTACATTATACCGGTGAAATTGAATACTTTCAATGATCATTCAAAAAGAAGTTCTGGAAATTTTTATTCTAGCAGACTTCTATCGATAGCAAATTAAGACACGCAAAACTGCAAATGCAATTGAATTGAAATGCAGAAAGTAACGTATATAGTATATAGTAAAAAATTTGTTTTTTATAGAAAAAAGAAAAAAAAATGACACATAAATGTATTCAGTCAGACTTGCTTATTCTCCATTTGTACTAAAATTTTCGTCTTACTTTAGCGAATACCTCGTATACTTTAATATACGTAAGAACATTCTTAACGAACAGTCTGTGTAGCAGTCACTAAAAAATCATAATTAAAGATTCTTCTTGTTCAGAAATAGCATGTTTATTAAATATATATATATATATATACGTTTAGTAGCTATGAACAATTTTCTCGTACAAAAATTCTTTAAACAGTGCATATTTACATGGAACATCCTAAGTACCCTTGGTTCGAAGTGTGTATTAGCTGCTAATAATTTTTCTTTGATCACAATTTTTCTTCGTATATATCTTGCTTTCCATCGCACAATATAAAAGAATTCGTTCGTTTCACGACGAAAACATTTCTTATTTATCTTTTTTCTTTTTTTCTTCTTCTTCTTCTTCTTCTTTCGATTCGATCTAATGACGGAGGCAAATTATTCGGGCAACCAGCACTCGAATTTTTTCATTTCATCAGAGAGAGAAAAAAAAAGCGTCGGCAAAGACCCAATAACACGATTGTTACACGATTTTGTTGTCGTCGATGCGATGCATACGGAATCGAACAAAGAAAAGAACATCATGTTCACCGAGCGTTACTTGTGTCGAGAAGAAACATTTCATTGCATTTAATAAATCGGCGGTCGTCGGCAATCGATTATAAAATGTAATTGAACAAAATATTAAAATCAACACGAAGAAAGTTTTGATATGATATATATACATATATATATATATGTGCTGTATTATTTATTAAGTCTTTCTCCTAAATAAAAAAAAAAAGAAAACGAAGAAGAAAACAAGAGACGATACTCGAATTATAATTTTGTCGTTCGTACAAGACATAAATTGTTCCGTGTCAAAATATTTTATATTACTATTTGAAAAATATCGTGCATTTAGGGATTAGTGGTTTTTTCGAATTATATGAAAATCTTGCTCGGACGTACACATCAAATTACACGCAAAATTATTGCTACGAATCGATATCTCAAGCATCACACGATATCACTACTGAGCATGGCAATGAAATATACCGAGAGTAAATGAAACGAGAATCGTCGATCAATCGTTAACAATCGTGACCGCCTATTTGATAAAATGCAATCGAATGCAATCTTCTCTCTCGCGCTAGAAGAATATAAAGAGCAGTGTCTAACGAAACCATGCACACGGAGACGACATACTTCGGATACATTCACCGGAAGTGAAGTCTAAGAGGAACGACGGCTCGCTTCTCTTCGACGGTTTTCCGCCTCTATAATCGTGTATAAACGTTTACGCAAACGTACATTACAACTATGCGTATTCCTCGCGTATTTGCATTAAAAAACGGGAATTCGGGGGATGAGGGGCGGGGGAGGGGGAGGGGGGACAGTTGTATCTGAAAGAGGTGGGACTATATTTACAATGATACTGGCAGTACATCTTCATTCCGTTTATGTTGCTTCATCGTGGAGACTGGAAACGCCAAGTCCGAGCATTCGATATACATAATCCAGTACGAGTCGTACTCGTACGAACACATCGATTTACTTAAATCGAACGCATTTCTTTTTTTTTTTTTTTTGCTATCTCGTGCGTAGAACAGGCTCCAGTAATTCTCTCGTGATTCTTTGCTTCGTCTTCGAAGCGGTTAACGCTGACTTTTCTTTTTTTTTTATTCTTTTTAATTTTTTTTTTTTTTTTGTACAGAAGATGATTGTTTCCAAGTGGATTTCGATCGCAGGAATTTCTCTGGGATTTCGTTTCCTGTCGCTTTGTCGCCTTCGAATCGGCCTCACGCATCGTGCCACATTCCAGATCAAGTGGACGAAGATCCGAAACGAAACGAAAGTGGATTTTCGCTCGTCTTTTGAGATGTAAAACTTATCTTTTCGATTTATTGATATCGTGCAAGCGACTTGAAACATCCGCGAAATATCTTCCGTTCCACATTCGTCGATTCGATCTGGAATTGGCATAATCCTTCAAGGTGGTCTTCAACGAAACGGGTCGCATTGGCGCGAACAGCATTGGTCGCTTTCGTAAAAACTTATAACATAAATATTAAGAATGTAACAAAATGGAAAAAAGATTAAAGGGATTAAACAAAGTATTGTTTAACAATACAATGTGATAACACAACGCCCGATTAAGTAATCAACTTGAATAATATGTTCCACCGATACAAGCGTCGATCCTAAATCGTTTTTCTCTCTAAGTCTTCTACTGAAAATGTACATGAGAAAAACAATGAAACGATTACGAAGCTTCGATGACGCTGATCGAGAAGAGAAAAGAAAATGAAAATCGTCAACTTCTTTTTCCCCCAATGTATTCGACGAATTCGTGTTACTCGATCATTCGCGCGAAAAATGCACGAATTTATAATCTTTTCCCTCTTCTTTTCAACAGCTTAAGCAAAAAGAAAGGGGGGAAAAAAAAGAAAGGAGAGAAAAGCAGCTCTACGCGTGTATTTACGAGACTCAAGTATTTGTATTTAAGTTCAGCTCGTTTTTAGTTCCCCGTGCATGATGATGACGATGATGCGCGAAGAAGAAAAACGGGAGAACAAGAGAAGAAAATCTATAAAACGTAACAAACGTTCGTTTAATTAAGGAATTAACGTGTCATAGCGTGGTATTGTCTAACGTCGTTTATTAAATTATAACTTAAAGATGTTTGGCAGTGTCTTCGTCCAACATTTATTTATATGTACGTTTCCTTTAGAGAGTATAACGTTTCGCGCAATTAGAAATAAGATATTCCTATACTGTTTGAGTATACAAAAGTTGTTACGAAAAGTTGTATCGTGTCTCGCATGTATAATGCAATTACAGTTTGAACACACTTGAACACATTTTTTTTTTTTCTAACGTACGAAGACAATCAGGAAATACATTTTCTTTTTCTTTAGGAAGAAAAGAAAAAATAAGAAGAACGAGAAACAACAAGAAAAAATATCAATAAAGAAACGTATAAAAAATGAGTGCGTGTTTAACTGGCAAAAAATTGTATATGTGTGTATATATACGCGCGCGCGTGTGTGTGTGTGTGTGTGTGTGTGTGTATCTCAACCGACTTGATCCAAGAGTGCCATTACTAAAACTGAGCTTCAAATAACAGTCGGTCGCGACTTTGTAAAATCTCTCTAAAGGAGTTACAAACATAGAAAGATGATCATTACGTATAGTAGATTAAATAAATAGCACTTAAAAATACCTATCTTAGGTAAGTCTGTCTCTAAACGTGAATGACTCGCGGATTTTTCGTACCTAGACGTTAAAATTCGTATGATTTTCGCTTTACTCGCTTTACGAGGAATCGAAATTCATGAAACAAACAAATGGCAAATTTGCTTAATTAGATGTAACGAAACGTGAATCTTTTTCTATCTCGATTCTCTCTTTCAGCATCTAAAGAAAGACTGATTGCCAGACGACTAAAAATCTCCTTACTAACTGTTTTCGTTGTTACGTAATTATTCGAGACGATCTAGGAAATAAATATAAAACTCGAATTGTATAATTATAAAAGTAACCATACAGGCAAGTAAGTTTTTTCGACTTTCCTTTTCAAGAACTTAACGAGAATCGTGTTCAACATTTAATCTTTTTTTTTTTTAATATATATCTAACAATCAGCAAAGTCAAACCACAGATCCTATGCTTGCAAATCGAAACACGAATCAGACAAAAAAAAAAAAAAAAAAAGAAAAATTCGCAATACAAACGATTCTGTACGAATATTCATTGTTAATTGCATCAGTTCAGCGTTTGTTTGAAACTTCATTTTATGAAGTTTGAAAAATTTCATTCAAACTGTGGAAAAGTATTGCCTACCGCGGGTCTCTATTGAATGAACGAATAAATTTTCACATGCCCTACACATTTTTTCCTTCGCTTTAATTTTTTTTTCTTTTCTTTTTTCTGTAACAAGAACAGTTTTATAAAGATTCGCTACGTTTCAAGTTCAAAATGATCTCTCCAACTCGGAAAACCATATAGAGAAAAAAATTTACAACGTTATCCTTCACACAGATAACTTTGGCCAACCACTTACGTACCCCAGCTTTGCAACTTTTTAAATTGTACGTTTACTATGAAATAGGTATGATTTTTTTTCCTTCTAGTCTTGTATAATAATGAGCAATGCTAGAACTGCATCTTCATCGTCTTGAACCGTAGAAGAAAAATTCTCGAAGACTTCTATAACAAACGATTGCGTTGTTGTTTTCGACTATATAGTTATCATATATTTAGAATTTGAACGTAATAGTCTAGTTATAAAAGATAGAACTTGGTGCAGATGTGGCAGTACGATTACATGATAATAATTTTGATTTTAGTTATATTGTCGTATAGATAGGGGATGAAAACGATGGTTCAAGAAGATCAAGTTACAGAAGCGGATGTCTATCTCTACGATTGTATTGAAAAATAACCTTTGCAGAATGTCTGCTTCTTTTTTTTACTCCATATTTTTCATTTACTCTTTAAACACTAACTACTAACGGTCGCTAGTATGTTAGCTCAAGTGAGAGGAACAACTGTTAGTTTTTTCAATTCGCATTTTCTCCTTCTCGTTGGAATTATGATTTGCTCCGTAATTTACAAAAAAGGAGCGATTGGCCAATTTTCAATAAATGCAAAACCCGATGCAAATGATCCCTTTGTTTTACATTTGCTTTACATTTGTTGATTTTTTTTTCTTTTTTTTTTTTTAGCGAAACTACTATGCTACAATATATACAGTTCATAAAGCAATGTACCTGATTGTTCTTGTAAATGTTTTTTTTTTTCTCACATCATTTCTTCTTCTATTTGTCTCTGTATTAAAATAGATATAGAAATAGCTAATTGAATTTTGTGCATCGAAGGTAATCATGGACGGTACACTTTGAATGTAAAATCTAAATTAAACAAGAAAAAAAAAAATGAACGTTTTTCGATTTATGAAACGAAATCAAACGAGTGAATCGGTTTTTCTACTTTTTTTTTTTTTTACTTTAAATATACGCGGCAAAGTAAATTCACTGTCCAGCAATGAATTTACAACTACTATTGTTTGGAACAACGTTGTCTTTACAAGACTCAGTTTCTTAAACGAATAAAACAAAATTTACATTTGCAAGAACAGTCACACATCGTACACCAATTAATATATACCTATTACATAAACATATGTAACGAATGGCAGTGCATGTGACACAGATCAATTTGTCACTAATCATCTTTCTTACACACCGAGATTTGCAAATGATCGAGCAGCAATTTAATCCTTTGCGGATGGGACTGCATCTGATTCGCGAACATACCACCTGGACGCGAGTGTTTAGCGAAAAGCTGAACATAACATATAAATTTCATACTGCATGAACATACATATTTTCATTGTCATTTGATTCAATATAAAAATCATCACTGCTGATAATGTAATATCCTTCTTTTACACATTATAGAGCCATAGTAGAGTAACTTTCATAAATAACAATATATAAATATAATGAACTTTATATGTAAATCTAGAGGTATGAAATGAACTATTGGGGTATTAGAGATATGTCGGAAGCTTTAGGCAAGACTGCCTAAATCGTGTACGAATGCATGCAATTAGAAGAAATCAAACTCATAAAATTTGAGTATATATCTAAGATAAAACGAGAGTTCAAAATTCATGGTTATGTCAATAGTAGTCTGTAGTAGAAAAATGATCGGGCTGCTCTCCGTAAACACGCGTCCTGAACGGTAAAAATGCTTGTGCTGCTGTCCGCAGATACGTATCTTAAACGGTAAAAATACCTGTGCCGCTATCTGTAGATACGCAAAAGGTTAACACTGCTCATGCTCAATGTTAACAAAAATTCTATACGACTGCAATGCATTTATAATCATAAACAAATTATTTATTGTTAAGTGTTAAGTCCCTCCCACTCGATTAGGTATTGAGTTTGACCGTTTGGTCCTATCCTCTTTGCTCTGATGACGAACTTTTCACCAGCAGCGATCCTATTAGCTGCTCCAAAATATATGTTCACCGATGACTTTAAATCATCCAGAGATATGTCGGGAGTACTTTGTTTAACAGGTGAACACTTTGGAGATGAAGGTACGCTACCTTTCTTTTGCGGTTGCGGATCTGGGGGCGGTAATTTGTCATTGCTTTGACGTTGTCTTAGTCTTCTCCCGTTTAAGGCATAATCGACACAATTTCCAATTTGACTACTAGCACTGCTTGAGGCACCGTTAAACGAACTTCTTAAATTCTTTGCAAACTCACTTTTAACTTCGTTGTTACGTGCCGGTAAGATGGTTGCCGTCTTACTGGCAGTATGTTGATATTGTTGTTGTATTTGCTGTTGCGATGGACGTCCTCTCCGATGTTGACGTCTACGTTTTACTTGCCCGTTTCTGTCTATAATAATGTCTTTTTCCGATAATTGTCTTTTAGCTGGCCGTACTACCGGCGGTTGAGATATAACAGGAGTAAGCGGTAGAGGTAATGTAATTGGACATTGATTGTACGGTGATTGGGTACTTGGGTTTGTTTGATTGAGATTACCAGTTGTACCCAATAAATCACTAAGATTTCTGAAAGGATTATTCTTGCCTTCAAAATCTTTTGGTGGTGGAATAAAGGAGTCCAAGGTTCCTCTTGAGCTGGTTTCATCTCCACTCGTATCCACAGGCGTAGATGGTGGTAAAGGATGCATCAATTCCACAGAACTAGGCACAGATAATTCAGATATACCCGAAGTTGTAGCTGGTGGTGTAGGTGGGCCAGATACTGAAGTTGGAGGTGTCGGTGGTAGATCAGACGTTTCCGAATTGCGAGATTTACTCTATAATATACGAATAATTGGACTTGTATAAATATAATAATAGAAAATAATGATATTTCTATTATTTGTTACCTTAGCTATAGCATTCTTCAATAATTTTCTTGCTTTCCTGTATCTAGCTTCTCGAACACCCTGAGCCTTGCTTAAAGCACTATCACCTTTTTCTCTTTTTTTGTGTTTACGTAACATTCTTTCGCGAGAACTTCCTAATGCCATTAAACGTCTTCTTCTTTGCAAACTGAGTTTGGGAAATGGGAATGATTTTTTTACAAAGCCACCTCCGATATATCTATAAAAAAAATTAAAATCTGAAGACTTTTATGAAACATGTTACAATGAATTAGACTCTACCTTTCTCTCAGAGATTGTGTAGATTGATTCAGTGGACTTGGGCATGAACTTTGTTCTGCTTCTGAATTTTGATAAATTGTTCCACGCATTACTACATCCGATGGATTTACTGGAATTTCTAAATTCTCTGCTGTACTTTGCTTTAGCGCAGTTAATTGTTTTGTACTTTCTGGTAAAGATATCGGTCTGGAACGAAACGATACTTCCTTGAAGATCATTAAACGAACAAATAATTAAAACAAATATTTTAAGTAATAATGTTGCAGTAACTAACCCTGTAGGTGGAGGAAGATATTGCAGTCTTTTATTAGCACCCCAGCACCTACGTAATACAGAATCATCTATTACACCAGTTGCTGGAAGATTAACAATAGGACATGGTGGTGGTAATCTAACTCTAAGACCCCATATCGTAGTACGTTTCTTTATTTCTCGGCCGCATTTGAATCTGTTCCTATTATGTGTTAATATTGCTAGTATAGATTCTCTGCGTATTTGAGCACTGACATCCCTGATCTAATAATAACAAAATAAATGCATATTTTAACGAAATTTAATTTAAAATTCATATTTAAAAAATTTTACAAAATAACTCACCCGTGGAGGAAGCTGCAAAGTATTCCAGTTATCATTGGCATAAGGTACAATAACAGTGTCCAAATCATAATACTTTTTAGCATTGTAAACAGTTAAATTGTACAACATCAGGTGCACCAGATCTACCCATTTCAATTCCAGTCGCCGTACGAATTCCTTGCCATAATTGCACATTGAACAAACAAATACATAAAACCTATAAACCATATTAATTATTAAACATATTTTAGAAATACCAAGTAAATTTGAAAGAGAAAAACTAAAGAAATTTGTGTATTGAAAACTTAATCATTTTTACTTACCTATCTCCACTGTATAAAGGATAAGCCAAGCAACTGACACATTTTTCATGAAACCATTGCTTGCAACGAGCACATTGTAACATTTGTGTATACCATTCACCATTTAGTCCACAATAGCAATAAATTTGTTCTGCATTTACTCTATGATGTGCATCCCAATTTAACATATTAGGCTGTAACAAATATTAACTATTGATTTTATCAGTATTTTAATATATCTTTCAAGAAAACAACATATATATATTTAAATATCATTAAGAAACTAACAACTTGTTTATTATCATTGATACATTGCTCAAACTAAGATTAGAAAAATTTATTTCAGACACTTACATCGTACGGCAACTTTGTCATATCATCTGGTGGCGGCTGAGGTTGGTCCCTACCACTGCAAACTTTTCTGATACTTGCCTTTACCATAGAAGTTTTTGGTTCTACAACTTCACGTGTCCGTGGTTGACTATCTACACATCTTTTACACATCCAATGTGCCTCAGCTGAAGTTTCTTCTTTTAAAATTTGAGGCTGTAAATAATTATACATGTATGACTACATATAAAATGTTGATCTCTCATTTAAATATTAATTTCTTATTACCTGGTGACAAAGCTGATGATAACCACGACCACATTTGTCACAAACAATAATGTCATTATCAGTCTTGGGCTGAGATTTTTTACAAAGTACGCACATAACATCAGAATCTGGCATTGAAAGCTTTGTCAGCTCCTTAACAGAGGACCATGAGGAGGTGTTGTCCATAAATTTGACAAGGCATTTCTCCCTTGCCAAATCCACCTGTATATACGGTGTTTAATAGAGTTTCTTCTAGCTATGTTAAATATAGTCTCTTCTAACTATGTTAAACTTCTAACTATGTTAAATCTAATAGCGAAACATAATTTAATTATGTTTTATTAGAAAATATAGAAATCAACATTTGAAAATTAATATACAACTGTACCTCAACAACTGTTCCAAGATAATATTTTCCATCTTTGTGTTGTAGAAGAACATCATCCCCATGAGAGAAACCTAATTTCTGTTCCCTCGTAGTGCTATCCGGCGCTGCCAGACTTTCTTCTGGCTCTGACATTTTCTACCCTGTGTCTATAGTCATACAAAACCACAACAATAATAATCATATAAGACTAACGATCAAATCAGATCTAAGTGATATAATTAAACAATTGTTATTTAACTTGATTCAGATGTTACAAGGGTAGTTTCAATAAAGATATTTTAAACTCATTTGAACATTATTTAATTTCTAACTGATATTAATATTTATCAATATAAATACAGAAATTTATAAAAAATCATTACATAGAAAAAATTTGTTATGGCTTGACAGCAAATAATAACAACATGATAAGTTCTCTATATTAGTTGTACTAATGTTACCATACGTGTGTTTGTGTTAAATTATTGTTTAATGTTATACTTGTAAAGTACGCAACACGAAAATCAATTTTTTACGAAATAGATAGCATCCTATGGAAACAAAATTGTACATGTTTTAAGGTGTAATTACAACAATTACATTAAGAAAGTGGTTAATATCTCGAATAGAAAACCATGTTAATACAGAGTCTTCTTGCAAAATGTTTGTTGAAATCCGAAAGGAAAGCAAATCTTACATGCACGTACACATAATTGCTTGGTCCACGCAAATGTGCAAAATAGATGGTCGTCCGCCAAATCATTCATTTATGTACGTTTCCATTACAAGCGGCGATAAGTACGTTACAAGAATGAAAAAAGTATCGCGAGTACCTGCGAAAGAAATAACGACCATATGATCGGCATCTCATTAAAAACCAGTCCGCGCGCTCTTGCTCTCGTTAACGAACGAGAGCACCTACAAATGCTGTTCTAAACAAGACGAGACGTCGCGCACGAGCGGCTCCACTTTCGAAAACATTTTTTGTCGTGGATGACAAGTATTGAATGAGATTCAGCTTTCTGCTGATTAGAGGGACAGAGGAGACCTTAAAACCTAACTAATTGACGAAGACACTGGCGATACGATAGACACGAACAACCCCCGAGACAGCTCCTAGCACCGGGCGGTGCTTGGACCGGTGGTGGTGTTTTTAGGACAGAAGACCGCGCGAATATCGTTCGATCTCCAAACACTTTTTCTTATGTCGTACCTCAGCGTCTTAGCCGTCGAATCACGCGCGACGTTCGGACCTCATTTTCCGATTCCCGTCAGCCATTTACAACCATGGGGGCCCCGCCACGGTCGGTCGCTCTCAGACACACAATCGCGGCGCGGCAAAACCCTATTCCGTGAAGTCAGGATGGCGACACGCCGGCACGCATGCAACCGATACGATCACAGCGGCGCCCGGGTGTTTACGTCGACCACCCTCAAGATCACCACACGCCCTTAGTCAAGGACATCACAGCCGCGAACTCGGTGCACTTTCATTGTGTCCCTTGAAAATTCGAATAAGCACCGTCCGCCATGTTCGGGGAAACACTTGCTAGAAACTACGCTAGTCAACTAACCTACTGTGGTGCCAGTGCTCCCCATAGGGACGTCAAACCAAACAGAAATGCCTGTCTCTCGCATTAAATTTACATCTCTGTTTAAAAAGTGCAACGCTGCTATCGAAGATTGCGAAATGATCAGAAATGATTCGTTACATTCAGAACAATTGACGCTTTATAATTTGTTCGAGATATTTCAAATAGCTACAAATATTTTCTCTATGAAATAATCTCTTTGGTTCTATTTCGTTTTTCAATATGAGAAAATTGCTGATTAAGTTATCAACAAGCTAAATGCAAATTAAATGCCGTGTATCGTGTTTTCGTATACATGTAAAAATTCATCAACAATGTGGTGCAGGGTGTTTAAATCTTAGTGTACTGTCATGGTCGTTAGTTGGACGTTCTATTGTGGTACAGGTATAATATAAACAATTGATGACAACGTAGCTAGAAATTCTGTTCTACCGTGATAATTATAAGAAATTACTACAGTAATTTAAACCGTAGAAGAATTTTCGATTGGACTCTATATAAAATCCTTAAATCTTTCAACAGTTAAAGCAGTACATCTTTCATACACAACATTCTCGTCGTCTATACCCTAGACCTGTATAAGTTTTGTTACATTTTAAATAATCCAAAACAGATTTTAAAGTATGTTATAAAAAATATTGCAATAGATAAATGCAATGGTTTGTTTCAAAAACAAAATTTCCATGTATCATGTTGAGTTTTGTTGGATTTTTGAAGACAACAATTACAATCGCTTCGTGTAATTAATCTGTAACCAAAATATAACAATGCCATATAATGTTTACGTACAAATAATGATTCTACCATTCTAATCTCGAATAGTTGTATAAAATATAATTTATGAAAGCTACACAACATTTTGGTCATTGGTTATTCACACATTAACTGATCATTGGATATTGAATGCGCTCTAAAATTAGCTGTAATTGTTCAATCGGCAAAAGAGTGGAATACAAATCTCTCATGCCTAACGAAGTAATACTTAAGCTATTCACGTATTCGCAAGTGAAGGGTTGCTAACTTGGAAGTTGAAGCATGTAACTTTTTTTTTCTGCTCGTAACTCACCTGTCGATTTTTTTTTTATTTAATTTCAGCAGCTCTTCCTGTGTTCAGAAAGCAAAGGCCAGACACGCCATTTTGGGATGGAAAAGATCATTTGTTTTTTGCTTACAATAGTAAGAATTTTGCTTGCACGTTTACACTTATAAATATTATAAATGCAACAAATTCGTTGTTAAAAATTGAATAAAAAATAAAAGTTGAAAATAAACGTAATTTATGTTTTCAAAAATAAATTAATGAAACAGTAATCACATACATTGCATGCAATAAAGTTTTGTGTAATTGTAATAAATAACTATAGTAATTTGAAAAATGTCTAATATACATATAATTCATTTTGCAAAATTCATTTAAAAGTATATGTGAAACATTTAGAATTGTTCTTTTTACTTACATAAAATGTATAATTGAACATTTTACAAAAAAATGCAGAAATTTTTCGCAAAACATATTTTATTATTTAATACATCTTATGTGTATGCTCTAACAATGATGCATAAATTGCATATATAAGAACATTTTTATAAGAACTATACTGCAATATGAAATATCAAGACATTGTTTTGCAATCAGTGTAATAAAAAATTGTAATATATTAGTATGAATGAGATACTAAATATAATCCGATATATCAAGATCAAATTTGTTATCTAATGAATATGATTTTGTACAAAAATGCTTTCCTGCATAAGTATTTATCGATTTATTAAAAACATTATTATCTCGCGATTAATTGCAGGGTTTTATTTTTTAGATTACATTATCGCAAGTGTCGAATATAATACAATTGCGCGAACACGATGCGGCTTCTTTTCAACGTTATCAAACAATTATATAGTTATTATTATTTATAACAAATTTCATAATATCCCATAGAATATCTTTTAAAACAGCTTCTTTTTTACTGCAGTATATCTTTCCATATAGTTATCATAACCATCGAGATTAGCAAATTGTTTCATTTCGAATAAATTTCCTTCAACCGATAAAACGGAGATCTTGGAATTTTCCAAAATCTTTGTGGGTATCGCACTCAATTGCAGACAATTTTCTTCGAGCCTTAATGTTTTTAAGCGCGAACATTCCGCCAATTTGTCAGATATAGTCGATATCTGATTTTGATTGAGGTTAAGTTCAACCACATGTAACGCAGCAACCGCGTCGGGAATTGTCGTAATTCGATTTTTTGATAAGTCTAGTACATCCAGAAATTTTAAATCGCAAAACATGGGTGGGAATTCGGTTATACGATTGTCAGACAGATTGACGTGTTTCAAACGCGTCAATTTAGACAAAGACCATGGGATATTTTTTATTTGATTCGAACTTGCGTTTAAACCTTCTAACTTGGTCAATGCTCCAAGCGCTTCAGGCAAAGTGGTCAATCTGTTATGATTAAGATTCAGTTGCTTTAACAATGTAAAATTCCCAATTTCATTGGGAATGTGAACAAATTTGTTTTCCGATAGATCCAATGTGCGTAACAATGGCGACAAAGCTAGTAGATTTTGTGGAAATTCGTCGAGTTTCCTCTCTGACAGTTTTAATGTTCCAGTTTTCTTTGCAGTCTCATAATGCTGTTTCAAGCCAGAGTTCCCCATTTTATGTCGACATCAAATAAAATAAATCGTTATAAATTATTCTCAATTTTTCTATGTCATAAACAATATAATGATACTTTCTCAATCGATCTTCGAGAGGCATAAACAGAGACGGAAAAATATAGTTTTTCGTCGAATGCACTTTATTTTTCAACAGATGATTATCCAATTTACCAGAAATTGACACAATATTTTCCTTACATTTTTCGTCGACTGTATGGTACTTACTTCTCGTCACGATTAACGTGAAACCATCCAACTTTTTGTTGGAGACTGTATTTGATCGGTGATCGATGACTTTTGCATGGCACTGTATCAACATATGTAGCAAAACCAGTCGCTGTCGTTGCGCCGCTATTCCTCCAACTAATTTTCACACGACAATACTTGCGAGGCGAATCGTTGCAGCGGGTTAACCCGGCGTCGTAATTTATATTCTTCGACAGGTGTGAGAGCGAAACATGTTGCGCTCGTGAAGATCAACCGTTCGAAAACATGTTTTCAAGATCGAAAATTGAGTCAGAAATGTCACTCGAATGACAGCCCATCGGCCATATTGGCCTGGATGGTGGTTGTGTTTCAAATTTCGACCGTGCGATGGCGGTTCGCGCGCTCGCGCCCCGAAACATGGCTGACAAACGAAGATGTAGCGGTGCACGTCGGGTTTACATTAGACTGAAAACGCCGCTACTGGTGTGTAGTTTACGATGCAGTCATTCGTAGAAATGGTGAGATAGTGTCGTGGCTCGAGAGGACATACTACCGGCTAGCGATGGCCTCCACGCCGAAGTCGGAGAAGCACGCAGGTGAGTAGCGATACTACGTATCTACTATGACCTACGACGAAAGAGAACGTTATATACGGATGTTCTGCGACAACCACGGAACCCGGCCGTCGTCACCGTCGTTCTTTCTTTCTCTTGTTACTCAAATTTTGTTTCGTTCACCAAGAACGCAACGTGTCGCGAGAATCTCTCACAACTTAACGTCATCGAACGCCGCTAGAACAACTGCCGCGTTAATCTAAATATTAGCGAAGTGATCCTTCACACAGACGCTACCGGACGCGAAACGTCAAAAGCATATGCGTGTGCCCTGTAAGCTTGCTGCATCCTCTAGCCTGTTTCTTTCTCTCCTTTTCTTTTCTTTTCTTTTCTTTTTTTTTTTTTTTCTTTTGGCATCGTGTCATTGCTACGTTCGCTTCATACTTGACAATTGCAAGAAGCAGCTTTCTCAAACGTGTATCTCTCGCGATAAACATCACGCTCAAGCTAATACCAATTACAAGTGAACGATAATCGATCGTTAAATCCGAGCGTTCATAATTTCATCTTTCGTTCGATTCATAAAGATCATCGATTGTTTCGCGTTGCTACGATTTTTAAAGGTTCCGGATTCTCGTACGAACTATTGGCAAATCTGTTTCTAACGTTTCGAATCTGTAGATTAAAATTGAACATCGTGTCGTGGTGCAAAGGAGCATCGCGTCGTGAAATCATTGAACTGAAAGAAGAACCGCGTGAAGAATGGAGAGAATGGCACGAGAGGTGGAAGCATTGTGTTGAGTTTCTCCCCCCTCCCCCGCCCCATAGAGCCGAGATGCTGCGATCACTTTGGCAATCATTTCTCTTTCTCTCAAAAACCAGTCGTACGGTTTCGTGGTGAATGCACACGACACTGGTAATAATACGCGGTTGCCCTGGAGTGTGCGTGTACATATCAATAAACCGTCCACGCGCCAGGAGCAAGCCCAATGTAATTCGAACAGCTGCCCGTGTCACACAAGCTTTTTAGTCCGCGCTCACACCCTTGTGAAACAAAGAGTTACTTGCAACCTCGTCGTCGATGCGATGTCCGCGTTAACCCACGTTCGCTACGCGTGTCTCGTGCCATTGTCGATATGACAATCAATTTCAAAGTCGAATTAAGAATTGTAATATTTCAATAGTATGCATACTTTTGTAAACAAATAAATAGAGTTAACTTCAAAAAAAAAAAGGAAAAAAAATTGTAATGCAATTGCGACAAATGGAATATGGCGGTTTTTAACTTTGACTGACCTTCTGGGTGCTGGAATATTGGGTAGAAAAGAGAAATGGACTTGAGTCATAACGTGAGCCGGCTTTTATTTTATTATTATAATAATAACAGCTGCTACTTATCAGAATTGATACGTTCGACCTCGTAGGGCTGGTGATGGATAGATACTCTTAAGTAAAGGCAGTTTGATCAATTTGCCGGATAACGAGTGGCGACTAACTCAATATATACCCTACGTCATCTGTCGCTGGGTAATTGTGTTTAATGCGAGTTGATTTGTTCCCGGTTGAAGTCATGGTGTGTCTATCATCGTTCTGGCATCGTATGTTCTGAAAAATAAATCCACCCGATCGACGAGTTACGAGAACGCGTGACGCGTAAACGACATAAAGCCGTACAGTCGGAGTTGCCAAACTTTTGATTATGCTTTTACTTGTCAAATGCATCGAGTTGAAGAAGGTAGCGAAAGCTGACCAACTCATGTTCTTTCTCTACGTCTTTCAAATGTTTGTTATGGGAAACGAGTTGAAAGAAATATTTCTAAAGAATCCAATGAAATGAAATTATAGTAAATCTTAAATCGTATTAGTTATTTCGATTATTACACACGGCGTCCAACTATTTACATAATTGTGATTGAATTTTACGTTAACAACACAATAATCATCATTAGTGCATAAAGCAATAATCCTTTAATGTTAATCTTCTGTGACAGTATCTTCTGTGTATCTGTGCATTCTAATTGATAGAAATTATATGCACAAATAGATATACATATGTATAACAGATATGCATTATTGACAAGGAAGTGCCAGTCAAACTGCTTTTATCAGTAAATGATATTTGCACTCTTGAAAATGAAGTATCTCCTGCGAAAGCTGTAGCTTCGTGTGATACGTTATACTCGATCGTCTGAAGATCTCTTCTCAAAAGAGTAGTATCGTATCGCTGCTTTGGAAAGATTTAGTTAATCTTTATCACTGATGAAATATTCACGAGACACAATACAAGAGGAAAGAGAAAATACCTAATCTATTTAATTAAACTTGATCTCGAAATTATCCATAAGAAATTTCGATTGTCTGTGAAATCAACATATAATATTTATTTTTGTTATCACATGCACAGTTGAAACATAGTTTTGAAACGTTATTTCACTGTACATTCTTCTTTTGAAGACGAAGAGGAACGATGAAACTACACTCCTTCGTTTTTTAATTTCCTTGAAATGCAAACTGCGCTTAACTTAAGTGCGTTTCATTTCTACCCAAGTAAACCCCCCTCCAAAAAAAAACCAACCAACAATCTCTGCTTATTTAACTAAAATATACAAATCCACATCTCTCGGTGAACGTTCAAAAAGAATCTCGTGTTGTCGGAGAGTGCGCCGCGCGCTTTCCGGCGAAACATCGGGAAATCTCGTGTTTCGCAAGAAGTAAAAATGCTCGTAGAACAGTTAACGTAGCCGCGAACAGAGAAACGTCGACGAGGAGAAGAGAAATTGTGTCGCTGGCCAGTGAAACGGCACTGCGAACATGGTCAATAATAAATCCGCGGTCTCATTGGGAGGGGAATTCCTGGTGAAAAGCGAACTCTCATTAAATTTCCAGCTAGACGGTCGTGCTGGTTCATTGAAATAATTCTATGGTGTGTCGCGCAAAGGTCCACAACGCTCGAAGGAGATTGAACGACTTTGTCTGGAGGAAGAAAGAAAGAAAAAAAGAATGAAAAGGCGGGTGAAGGGGGGGAGGGCGAGAAAAGGTAAGAACACGCGCTAGATCGAAATGTGATTAAACTCTGTTGCGCGCTCAGCTTCTCTGTGGTCTTTTCCCGTTTTCTGCACCGTGGACATTGTATCCGCGACCCGTAGGCTTTGTCGACGTCCAACCGCTTTATCAGTCACGGCCCTCCTCCCTTCTGTTGTTGGATCTGCTCGGTGAAAATGGGACACCGAGAGGAGAAATATAGAGTACGTAGTCGTGGTGAAACTGCAACTGTTTCGAATGATGAAATTCCAGCGGCACAGGTTCCTTTTCTTCGTCTTTGTTTTCTTACTTTTTCGCTCTTTGTTGTAAATGTAGCTTATACATAAAAGATGTTAGAAAGAAGATACGGAAGTTTTAACACTAACAAGTCAAATGACCGGTTTCAAAATTTAATTAAAAATTGTACATTTATTGTTACTGCTTTTGTTCATCTAACTTTATGTAAATTCTGAGATTATCTGATTAATCAATTTCTCTATTTTTTCTTTTTTTTTTTTGACTTCTTTTTTTACTGAAAAAAATTCATCGCCCGACTTGTGTTACCGTGACCGGTCATTTGACAAATTTATATCTTTTTTAAATTTCTCTGCCTGAGATCTTAGCTTTGGACTCGAGTATATCTGAACTATGCATAGCTGCGTACATCTGAATGCGATATGTGTTTAGTTTATCGTGAGCAGCCGAATAAAACAAAACGAACAACATTAGTTGGAACTATTCGGAGCAACGAAAGAGTGGCGAAAGCCACTATAATGGCGCATCGTGCCTAAGAGGCTAATCTCATATACCCGTGCAATCGGTATCCTGTTATTTTCGCGCGCGAAAATCATCCCCCACGTGCTTCAGACGAAATCGTAGATTATTTAATCTCTCACTCTTCTGTCTCTCGTTTTTTTGGGATGTTTCTCCACGCGAATTACAAGTAAACGATACAGCACTGCAATGCTGTTCTCTACACGAGTACATTGGAATGAAATTTTTGATGATTAAATTATAATTTTTCTTAATGACATGATACACATATACTTTCAGAAAGATGACATCCTGCAAATGAAGCGTGAGGAATAGGGATCGGTATCTGTACGTTCACCGTACTACGGCGATTCATGAATATGCATCTGTTTTCACGTTTCATCGGGCAAGAACGGTACACGCGGATGAGAAGGAAGGGTGTGCACGTGCGAAAACCAGTCGGCGCACGTGTTACGGCTTGATCCTAATTTAGCATTTGATACGAGGGATCTCGTACGTCTTCGTTTTTCTTTTTCTTGTCGTACGTTGTACCAAAGCTACCGATTATAAACTCGGTACGATACGAGAGACCTTCGCTTTCCTTGAGTAGTAGTTAGTCATCTCGTTATCGCCCTCTTATCGTTCAGTATCTGCTGCGTGCACACAGATAATCGCAAACTGGAGTGTTGTTCTTGTGGTTTGTCAGAACAATGTGTCTGCGATAGAGAATCGAGAAGGTTGGGAAATTCTTCGTAGTGGGAAGCTCGCTGGATGGATCAAAATGGTTGTCGGATTCGTTTTCAGACGACGTAAGTTTTGAATATTTCACTGTTCTGTGTTTCTTGTTTTACGCGCGAAGCGTAGAGGAGAATTGCATTTCGAAATTGTTGCGTTTCAATGTGTAGACGATAGAAGCAACGTTTCCATCGTTTTTTCATTCGATTTTGTTGCCAAATGCGAAGCATATTGACCACATTCGAAATGATAAAAATGATATTGAGATCACGATGGTATTTAAATTTCCAAAACTTATTTAAGAATTGAACATTGTCTTCTATCGAGTTAAAATTATCCACTAAATATTTTTTATTGTGTCTCCGAAATTGGAAAATGTAGCAAGGACTACGCGTGAAGAGCTATTCCCACAAGAAACGTATCAAATTAAACACGTCTATTTAGCACTCTCATTTATTTAAAAAAAAAAGAAGAAGAAAAGATTAAACAACTTGCTCTGTACATGTTCCCTGGAAGAGAAAGAGAGAATCATTGTGTCTTGTTAAAAATGAGGAAGAATTGAAAAGAAAAAAAGAGTGACCAAAATGGAGTAGAAATTCACAAAGAATGGCGTGCTCCACCTGATCGAGAGGAAACGAAATATCCACGGTCGTTTTCTTAATTTATGCAGTGGCAACGACGAATGCAATGTCCATTGTGTATCGTCGGGGACGGGATCAGAAAAAAGAAAAAAGAGGAGGAAGAAAAGTAGTTCTGCTGGTCGTCGGTGTCGCACACTGACACAGTGCTGCAGGGGTCCGCAAATAAATTGTACCTCTTCCTCCTCCTCTGCTTCTCAATTCCTCGTCTCCTCTCCTCGCTCTTCTCCTCACTGCTCGACGAAATAAAGAACGAGCGTAAGAGATTCTGCCTGTATGTGAGATCTTCTGTCTCTTTCCTCGGTTAACCCTCTCGCTACCACCGTCTCTTTCCCTCCCCTGGTCTCGTCCTCTCTTTGTATCTTCTTCGTCTCACTCTATCGCGCGGACATTTGCTAGCCTCTGTGTGTGTGTGTGTGTGTGTGTGTGTGTGTGTGTGTTCCTCTCTCTGACCCGTTAAAATAGACAAGCCTTCTTTCCCAGCCAAAGTCGCAGATATTACCGGGCGATCTTGCTAGTGGACGGTCCACGGTTATTAACCACGGTTCACCTCCACGGATTCGCGGAGCGACTCGCTTCTCTTTGACTCTGCTGTTTAAACTCAGACCAGACCTGTTTGGAACCCGATCCGCGGACCAGATTTACGCTCAGTGCTCTCTCTCTCTCTCTCTCGTAGTAGACGTCTCTAACGCCACTTGTCTAGACGTCGAGCACAGGGGAACGACGACGACGACGTCGTCGGGGGAAAAACGGCCAGTGAAATTTTGTCACAGTGAGATTTTGTGATGGACGCAAGCGGTTCTCTGTGATCAGATTCGGTGTCGTCGTGGCAAAAAAAAAGAAGAAAAAAAAGAAAAGGAAAAAGAACTCGGGAATGACATCATTAGGATAGTTTGGAAAATCGCGTGTGAATTTGTTTCAGATTGATCGCCCGCGATTCTTCGTTTGGTGTTTGCATAAAGATGTTTGCATACAGTGCTGAAAGTAAAAGTTCTCTCTTCGACGGTTAATTGCATTAATTGTGCAAGATGCGCCAGTGTGGAAAATAAGTCGCATTAAAGACAGACGCGCGACTGCAACGATGATGGTGGATCGGGATTCGCGTTTTGCATCGGTTTTTATGTAATTATCCGCGGTTCGGTGAAAGTGCGTGCAAGTCGCTTGGAAAGTAAAGATTCCAATCTTTCAGAAAATACACAGTGAGAAAATTTAGCGGACGATGGATCGACGTGAGAGGGACAACATCCGTATTGAGAAGATAAATGCCTAGCGTCTTTAACGAGCCATCTATTTTTCAGTGGCTATTTGTTGCGGTGAAGTTCATTGATTCGTATTCCTTTCTCCGGTTGTGTGATTACGTGGAATAGGGATTAGTGGAAAGTAGACAATACGTGTTGCATTACAGATCTAAAGGTTCGTGCTATCTTGGCAATGTTTCGTCAATTTATAATTTTCCTTTAATGAAGGATTCGAAAGTGAAGTCTTTTGTGTTACACGATTGATAAGATATATCCATTTATTTATTTCTATAAAAAATTTTCGCGCTCGATTGGTTACGTCTAAATCTAATTGCGCTACGTTTGCAAAATTGATTTATGCTGGTTGATCTTTAATTTCGTGAACTAAAATTTACTCCATTTTCTATCAGTTGACAAGTTGGGAGGTTCCGTCGTTGAAAACAAAATTTCTTTCTTATTCCTCTCTTATTATTCATCAGTCATGAATCAAATCTCCGCGAATGAAATATTTGTAAAATTGTGATAACTTCTTCGACAAGTGCATCAATTTTTCACTGTTATTTACGATGCGTTGAGTTGATCGAGGCGTCAATATGTCGCGTTACATCAGAGACAAATGTTCTCAATCCTCAGAGTTCTTCCGCAGTTTTCTTTGAATGAATCAATCGAGAGTTCTTAATTATAAACATACGGTACGTATCGAATCGTACGAGAAGTAAAATCTTTTCTTTGCGTGTGTTAGAGTAGCAATCAAAGAAATTTTGTTTTCAGTAAAAGTTAATTTCTTCCATTAAATGTAGAATTAGTTACACTAGTTCGTTTGTGCGTTGTACCTGCACTTCGAGATAAAATCGGCAGTTGTTTGAAGTTGAACAATGAATGAAATCCGTTGAATGAAAGTGTCGTGGATTTCCGGTAGATCGCTTGGTGAATGGAGAATTTATAATATCGATTCTTCCAAGTCAAAGTACAAAAATTAGCGGAACTTCCTAAACGACGTGAAAAACGTAAATGAGGTTGTTTTTTATTAAATTAATATCGATTTGAGAAAACATCGAAACGTTCACCTCTCTTTTCCGAACATTCCTCGTTTTACTGACAATGAGATCAATCATGTCTTTTTTTTTATTTTTTTTTTTTTTCAAAGCGGCGGTTAAAAGATGTACGCGATGCTCTCGACGATCTATGTAGATCGCAGTACGTCAGACGATGTGGAACAAACGGCACATAGACGCTGTCTAATAAACGATCAAGGCTCGATTAGTTAGCGGAATAGTAGTTGACCGATGTGCGTTTGAATCTGTACGAACGATGTTCTCCGATCGGACATGGTGATGCGCAAAAAGCATCAAGGGCTGTGATTATATTACGTAATTGGCAAGGAATCGATGTAAATTTTTTTGAATTTTTCCTTCTTCTAATAATATGGATTTAATTTAGTCACGTGGAATAACATTGATTACTTGTTAAAAGTGTAATGTCAGAGAGCGCAGAAACCAGTCATTAAAAACAACTTGCGCTAAGCGAGTACCCTCTTATTGTCAAAAATCTTCAGTTGATGAAAGATTTTAGTTTATTTTAATATAACTGCTACGATATAATTGTTGAACATTGTAGGGCGGGTCACTTTCCATGGAAAATGACTCCAACTGATTAACTTCTGAGCTCTCGATGTATTAGATTAAAACGAAACGAAAATATAGAAAAAAAAAGAAACAGGAAGAAATAAAAAAAAAAAGAAACGAAATTTTCAATTCTCAGTTTTATATTTGGAAGTGAACTCGCGCGTCGCGTCACGATTCCTTTTCACTGCTTCGGTATCAATGTTGACAATTCCGTTTCGCCTCGTCTCGTCGTTTCGATACTGAAACGTCTTCGCGACGTTTAAATATCAGTAGTAGAGGAAATCGCTCGAATTACGTCGAGTGGACCGTGAAAAACTCCAAAAATAATGCAACACCTTAAGCGCGACATGCGGCGGCATGCCTACAAGCGTAACTAGGTCGCAAGTTCATCAGTGCTAATTATTATTAATCAGGAAATCTCGGCCCGCCGTGAAATTCCCGCGAATTTGCATACGTAATTGCAAGGCCGTCGAAGAGCACGCTAAATAATTATAATTGGAACGGCCTGTTGTCGAGATATTACGCACGGGAAAACGCTTTTTCAGAGATGGTTTGAGAAGATTTCTCGTTGTCGTTGCGCCTGTTTCGAGATTTATAGAATTTCAATTCTGCTTCTAGGTAAATAAAGAGGAAAATAGTATAACAGTGACAAATTCTCTAATTCGATAGCAACAAGCACAATCATCCTATTTTCTCAATCTTGTGCTTCTCTTGGCTTCCTCGAGGTTATAGAATTTTAATTCTGCTTCTAGGTAAATAAAGAGGAAAATAGTATAACAGCGACAAATTCTCTAATTCGATAGCAACAAGCACAATCCTATTTTCTCAATACTCAAAACTTGTGCTTCTCTTGGCTTGCTCGAGATTTATAGAATTTCAATTCTGCTTCTGGGTAAATGAAGAGGAAAATAGTACGACAGCGACAAATTCTCTAATTCGATAGCAACAAGCACAATCCTATTTTCTCAATCCTGTGCTTCTCTTGGCTTGCTCGAGATTTATAGAATTTTAATTCTCCTTCTGGATAAATGGAGGGCTTTCTCCCTAAAAGAAAAGGAAAATAATACAAGCGACAAATTCTCCAATTCGAAGGGAACGAGCATATTTATAAGTCTGTTTTTTACTGAATCCTTCGTGTTCTTTTTTCTCTTTTCAGTCTAGCAACTGCATAACCACCGTATTCTCTGTTTTTTTTATATTATATCTCACCAATCACCCTCTATTATATCTCACCAATCAGCCTACCCCGAGCCAACCACGTTTCATTTCTTCGACAAAGGTGGCCCCGTGTATGTATAAATATTGCCAGAAAATTCGATAATTTCACGACAGCCAACTAAGCCAGAAAAACGCGGTCCTTGTTGTGTTCAGCCCAGCGTGGAACGAGTTACACGATTGACCTCCTGGTCTTGTATCGAATCATACACGTTGCTCGGAGAGGAGTAAAAGCGGCGCTGGAACCGCGAAGGTGGAGAAAAGGTCGGCCTCTCGCTCCAGTAACTCGCGCATCGTTTGTCGTCGAAAATTGATGGGAACCTTCAAGGATCTCGCAGCTCTCTTGCTCATACTTTGGCTCTTGATCGATGCAGTTCTTTTTTTTTTTCTTTTTTTTTACCAACTCCGTTAAATTGGATTCTGACGAAGTTCGTCTTCTCCTTCAATTTTTCCCTCCAATTCTCCTGTCACAATCCATTGGCGCTTTTGCGATAGACTTGCATTCTACTGTCTAAGATTTTGATCTTCTTTCGCTAAATTCGGTCATTCTCGTTTCTTGAAAATGTTCGAATTGTCGAAGAAATAGATTTTGTTCCAGGCGGCGTGTTTAAATATTTTTCTTATTTTTTTCATGACATTCCTTGATATTTATTTATTTTTATAATTTCTGTTTAGTATATTTTACAGTTATTTGACCTGATCGTGAAATACGTACGTAAGCGAATGTGTGTCGGAGAGCGATGGTACGAATGGCAGTATCGATCGATTGATAGTATTTATGAGGTCAGATGAAACACTAGGAAGCGCGGCAAGAAATCGTAGCGAAGCATCCGTCGCGTTAAAATAGACATCCTGGAACTCAAATGTGCTACGGTCCTCGGTACATCTACTCTACTTTAGCGTAGTACACGAGGTCGCTAAATGTATCATCGCACGTATATTTAGGCTATACTGTCATCGGCGTGGCTCGATTTAAATTTCCTAGCTGTATTTACCGTTTTATGATCGATTCTCGAATTTTCTTTGGTATCCAGAGAAATGCCTTCTGTCTTCTATTTTAATTTTCTCGCGTTTTTGCTTTTCAGTTGTTTATAATTTCTAGAAATATAATTGTAAATACATAACCTTAAATATAATCATAAATATATATAAATATATATATGTATATATGTATATATGTATGTGTATATATATATATATATATAAGTGAATTATAAATTCAATTACAACTATAAACATCTATATATATATATATATATTTATTTATTTCTACAAATTTATAATTATAAATATATAGAAATATATAGGTGAATTACAAATTCAATTACAATTACAAACACATATATATATAATTATATTTCTACAAATTTATAATTTCTATTAATTTATAATTTGTAGAAATGTAATTATAAATACACAGCCTCAAATATAATTATAAATATATATATATACATATTTATAATTATATCATACGTATTATATACACATATATAGGTGAATTACGACAGGATTCTGATCGATCCAATGATATTTTCACTCGAAGCGAAGATATGTCGAGTAATTTTTTCCAATCAACACGTGATTTCTTAAAAATCGTGTGCCGTTAACCATTCATCCGTCAGTGAGCGTAAAATTATATAAGTTTCAGCAAACAGCGGATTGTCGTCCGTTGTTATCTGTTTACAGCGTGAACTCACAGTCGCTTGCTAAATATACTGTTTCGTGAGATCATGTGTAATTACGTACATGCTGTTTCTTAACGCAAGCTTGAGAAAGAGCTCGTTATTAGATAGCGATCATCGATAACTGGCAATCTGGTAACAGTCGTCTTTTTTGTCGCGTTAGCAAGTGTTCATCCGCCGAATGAAAGAACCAGAGAATCAGTCATCGGCTTGCTTTTGTATAGCCGGAATAGAACGAAGCAGCAGTTTTAAAAAAACGCAGTTTTCATCAACGTTTCACCAGTGATATAACTTCATCTAATTTGTGAAATCTGTGGCGGTGTGTGCCTCGTTGTTGGTACAATGTGAGAAGAACTAATTGTTCAGTTGTGAGACAATGGACAATCCATTTGTGGCCCATAATGCGGAGCTAGGTTTTTAAAGTGAGAGATGCCACAGTACGACGACAGTTTCCTCGACTCGCCGATCTTCCGGCGACGCACGCGTAGCTATGCAGTGCAAAAGGAGTTCGTACCGAAGTCGAAGAGCTTCATCACGGCCACACCTCTGCTGCTGGCCGTGACCAATCACGCCAGGACTCTTTCCGGTTCCATATCGACCTGCAGTTTGAAAGGTAATTGGAAGAAAAATTCAGGTTAAGGGCATGATGCATTCTCTGTCGTTCGTACAGATTCGAAAACGAGCCTCTCCCAGCAGTCGAGAGACTTCTTTTCTCCCCATTTCTTTGCAGCTCGACCTGCTGAAACAAAAATTCGGTCGCGCGATTTTCTCGCTCGATGAGATTTTTTTCTTTCTCTGTTATAATAATAGACGTTCACAAGTCGATTTCTTTGCTCGATCAATTTCCGATTAATTTCGTGCATAATTCTACAAATTGCCATGGCTGTTTCAAAGGCAGAGTCATAACCTTTCGTGAACGATTGATTCCAACAGAAATTTTGCGCGATTTTCGCGGGATATTCGCGTGGAAACCTTGCGTGACTGAATCGCTATCAACGTTTCTCAAATATTCTGTTAGAATAATTTAAAGTTAGGATAACCACGTTATAGAAGCGAGTTTGGCTGTATTGAATATGCCAGCCCCTTCAGACGCCGCGCCGCTAGCGCACTGCGTGTGAAAGCAATTCGGGTTGTTAATTACTCATTCGTGCTGTCAATCATGTTAAGCCACCTTCAGCTATTAACTCCTCTCTCTCTCTCTCTCTCTCTCTCTCTCTGGTCCGCGGTGTATAAACTATAATGTTCCATCCCCTACATGGTTTTGTGTAAGATATATATACAGAAGCCAGTGATTTCCCTCTAGGCTAGCAGCGTAAGAAGGCTAACAAATTGCTATATTTAACGCCGTTGAGGCGTTCGCTATATTTCTAAAAAATACATCTACGGACAAACTGCAACAATACTTGCGCGTTAGCTTTTGTTTGAGAAGCTGAGAGCGAAAAGTCGGCTCTCGATTTTCGAACTCTACAAATTCCTAGATCCCAGAGTGATAGTCGCGAAATTTTGTCCCTCGACGAAGGAGAAATTTCCATAGGAGTTGTTCATAAATACGCAGATTCAGCCGATTACTATGCGATAGCAGCAGCGTTTACGCGCGTCCGTGAACTCGCGCGAGAGAGGGCTGGACATTAATAAACATGAGACGTGCGGTAATTAGTGCAACGATAAAGTGTACCGATATTACAGCCGAAAATTAAACCGTACCTGGCCGAAATTTTGTTTTCAGAGGCAGCGAAATGCGATTATTTGCGGGTCACGTGCTGTTTAAGCCGGATTCATTCGCCCGAGGGCGAGCGTTGAGGTTTGATGAACTGAAAGTTTGAATACGGCATTAGATTGGCGTATCTCGATTGTCAGAGTCGGAAATTAACATCGTGGATTTAAGTCTCGTCTGATTCGTTAGAAATCGTATTTTTCGTCGAAAATTTTTTGAAATTGTCCATTCTTTTCGAATGTAAAAATTTACGAAGGTCGAGGATGTTTCATCAATTCATTATCATTCTCTTGCAGTTATTTCAGTTGACAAGCGGTCGATTTGAATACGAAAAAAAAATATTATAATTCAATAAAGGATCTCTTACCATTTTTATCGTAAATAAATAGTATAACAGCGTTTATAGTAAATAGCACAATTAGCTCGTTAATAAGAGTAAGTTTATCGAGACACTTTTTCCGGTATTCAAGTTTTATCTTTTGAAACGAATGTATTCCTGGAGAAAAAAAAAAAAGAAAAGGAAAGAAAAGATTCCCTCGACGGGGTTAATTTGAATAAGAAAAAAAGATATTATAATTCAATAAAGGATGTCTTACTATTTTTATCGTAAATAAATAGTATAACAGCGTTTACAGTAAATGCACAGCGTTTATAGTAAATGCACAATTCGTTTGTATTCATGGTTAATAAGAGTAAGTTTATCGAGACAATTTTCCGGTATTCAAGTTTTATCTTTTGAAACGAATATATTCCTGGAGAAAAAAAAAAAAAGAAAAGAAAAGAAAAGATTCCCTCGACGGGATGTGTAATCTGCATCCATGGAGATCGTTATAGCCGACGCTCTCATGAATAAAAATTTTCTGTATGAAACGATAATCGTGAACTGACTGAAAGGAAGCTGGATTCCTTTTGACGGAGAGACAAAATAAGTATTCGAAAGAATAATTGAATAAATGATTCAACGAGGCTAATGGAAACGACAATGTTTCTTCGCTTGTTTATTTTTTCCCTCTCTTCTCTTCGTTTCGCTTTGCTTTGCCCTGAAAGTTAAATCTTTCATTAATTGCGATATCGCGAAATACGCGAAATTTCCAGAGAGATCATACATCTTCATTCGAAGTTTCGTGTACTTTGCAAACGGCGGTTTCATCCGATGAAAAAGTCTGTGAGGATCATTTAGAGCTTCTTTCATTTAGAAGATCGAAGTGCCACCAATTGAAAAGAATTTTATTCCAGATAGAACTGAGAAAACCTGTTTTAATTTTTTGCAATGTTTCTCTTTTGTATTTAGATATTGTTGGATAATAATTTCTACGCGATACTTGAAAATATAGAACGAAGGAGATACATAGCGATTTATACACGAGTTTATATTTCAGGGTAATATAAGATTACATAATAATTGTAGTGTAAAATTAATTCTCCAAGGCAATTAATAAATCGATTTTGAAACAGAGCGGTATATTAATTTTTTTTAAATAAATATCTTTCAATTATTAAATCTTTAGAATAAAATCCAACTAAAAGAGGAAAACCACATAATATTGTTAAAGATAATATTATAATTATACTTTTAACTGAATAGATGTAAAATAAACCTTTATAAAATCGAATACCTTTTATATAATGAATAAATCTTGAATACCTTTTATATAATGAATAAATCTTCCAACTCTTATAAATATTATTGATTTAAATAAAGCACGAATAAATAAATGTAAAAAATGCTAATTCATTTGATTTGAAAGATAAAATTCTTAATATAAAATCCCAATTGACTTAAAGAAATTGAAAAAGCAATAATTCTTTTAAAATCTACTTCAAAATTTGCTGTTAATCCTGAAAAAAATATTGTTATTCTTGAAAATAATGAAATACAATTTTTATAATTTACATTTAATATATCTCCATATCAAATTATTAAATAAATTCCTGCAGTTACTAAAGTTGAAGAATGAACTATAGATGAAACTGGTGTAGAAGTCATTGCTATTGGTGATCATATGAAAAAAAAAATCATCATAAAATTCCTCTCCGCTGGTAAAATTCCTCCCATTCAGGGCGAGTAAATTTGTTCCGTTCAATGGCAATTTGTTGTTCAGGTGATCATGAATCATGCATTTCCCTTGTACACGAGGATTTAACTCGTCAAGCAGAATCGCACGAGGGAAAGCAAGTCTGTTTTACGAGGGTGGCCCTACACGCCGGAGGGTGTAAACCACTACTTAATCAAGACGTTATACGAGAGTTCTCTTCGCGAGAGTTTTCAACCTCTCTTGCCCCCTCAGGGATTGGTCACCCCTTTTTTAGCATCATCGATCCTCGATAGACAAAGAAGATTCGAAACTATTTGGATGCTATAAGTTGTTACGTATGCAGCTTCGTGATGCTTCTCAACGAATCCATTACTCTTTTTCTTTTTTTTTTTTCTTTTTTTTTTGTTCATCTTGAAAATTCGTCGCGATTGTCATTGGTTTGTTCAACGATTCGACTAATTTTTCAAAAATTAGAAAACTACTTGCCGGGTACACGTTCGTCAGAAGCGGGGGACGGTATTACGAATTCACTGGCGAGAATTGTTCGTTGTACACAATAAGCGTGCGGCAAATGCATTTGTAGACGCGGAGAACAATGGCGGCCGTTCTTCGCGAGAAAGTAGTCAAATCTCAACCGGGTTGGAGGAAGAAGTTGGTCGTTTAATGCAATATTGTGCTCCGGTAAAAGCGAATTTGACGCTCGCCGTACTTACTTTGTGTGTGTGTGTGTGTGTGTGTGTGTGTGTGTGTGTGTGTGTGTGTGTGTGTGTGTGTGTGTTAGTGTGTTTGATAAGTTCCGCCCGTAAATCTCAAGGCAGAGATCAACGATGACTCTTTACAACGTGTCTGTGTTTGTCTGCCTTCGGCTCTCCTCGGTAGCCAAAGATGACAAGAAATCCGCTTTCGACGCGAAAGGGGCTTAACGTCGTCGCGCCGATAAATTTCAGGCGGAAAGCGCTGGAATATTTCGCTCGGCAAAGTGCATTCACGCGCCAGCCTGCGGGGCCAAACGTGTCTCGCTAAACGTGTCAGCGAGGTTCGATAGGTTGCCACGATGGTCGAAACGTGTACAGAGTGAAACAGCTACAGCATTTCCAAAATACTTTTTCAATTTCTTTTCATTGGTTACTTCAAGTAGCACGTAGCTAGTCAATTCGACGAGATATCGTGGAACAGCAAAGTATTATTCTGCCTTCGTTTCAATTGTAAAAGAAATCACAATGAATCGGGGTTGAGGCAACGTTTTGTTGTAATTTCAATTGCAATTTCATCGAAAGAAAAAAAGAGAAAATAATAATAATAATAATAATACTCCTGCGAATTTGCTGTTGAATTAATCTTCGATCGCATTTGAATAGCCGATCGAACGCGACTGCATCTCCCGACCGAGTAATCGAGTTATTAACGAATTAACGAAAGGGAAAATAAGAAGACCAAAAGGAAAGGAAACCTCGTTTCGCCTCGTTCACCCGTTTTTCCCCCCCACCGGCAATTTCGCAATGCAATAAAAGTTTCGATTCGAAGGTGACAGTAGTAGGTTTTTCCCTTGTTACATGTTTTCCCCTATGCCACATCGTGCAAGGTCTTAGAACTCGCTGTTCGAGGGTTCAAGAAATGCGAAAATTCTTTATTGAACACGCACACATTGGCAGATGGCGGTAAAAAATAAGTGGAAAAAGAGTTGGAGTACCGTGGATATTTCTTCTCCATTTTGCGGCCTTCGCCTCTATTATTTTCTGTGTCTTATACCTCTGCCTTTTCTCGCGTTTTCTTCCTTCTATTCTTCGTCTACGCGTTCGATTCCTCGTTCTCGTTCGTGCAAGAACCTCCTCCAGCCAAGTGAATTTCGCTCGATTTCGAAGAAACTGGTAGAATCCTATGATTTCTCGCGTTTCCCCCCTCCCCCTTGCGAAATCGTTATTTCCCCGAGACTAATTAAAAGTTTCTTTCGGCGTTCGACGAGGAGAGAACGAAAGAGAAAGGGAAAAGGAAAAATTACGAGGCGTGTTCCTCGTTAAAAAAAAAAAAAAAAAAAAAATGCCTGCGACAAACATCGGTTGTTGGGGATGGGCGACAACTCAGCCAGCCCCGCTGGCGACTGTATCAAAGAGGCGCGGGAAAGAAAAATATCAGGGAACGCGTGTCGTCGCGGCAAGATCGTGCGCTGGCATCTCATTAGGCTGCGGATCCTCCGGCGCTAATGAGATTAATTATCGCCAGGCTGTCGTCTTTCTGTCTCGTGCGACAAGCGAGAAACAAAACGGAAGAAGGAGGAGGAAACGAAAGAAAAAGAAAGAGAAAAAATTGCGATAAACAATCGGGCGTTGCGTTCGATCCGTGGCGACACACTAATTTGACGAGAGAGATAGATAGAGAGAGAGAGAGAGAGAGTCGATTAATTGCGCGCGGCGTCCCTCCTATCCCGTCACATGTGCCGAGGAATTTAATTCGTGGATTCCATTGAAATTTCCACTAAGCTTTCGCCCATCTTTTGATTTCCGCAAAGACTCGAGGCAATTTATCCCGCATGATCCTCTACGTCGGTGTTTCCCAACCTTCTTTTTTGACCTAAGCCTCTCTAAAATTCTGATGACGTAATTCTTGTTATTCGAAAGGCGAATTTTTGACACGGAGGAAGCCTAAAAGAGTCTAAACAAGCTTCCATGAAAGAAAAAAATGAAAGAACGAGGGGGCGGTGCCTCGAAGAAGTCATTGAGAAATTGTTAAAAAAAATAATAATAATAAAACGAAGCGATGTGACAAAATAAAGCTTTAAAACATATGAAATGCGCAAATATGAAATAATTTTAATGGAAGCTTCGATCGTCGAAATTATTATAAAATAAAATAAACGTATCTAGCAAATTCGAGATCGTCAATTTCTGAGCTCGTCTTAAAAATGTGAAGTGCAAAGAATTCGCTGCTAATAACTCGAATTCTCGAATTGTCCATCTAGGAAATCAAATTATGCCTCTTGTGGGAACCACGGCTCTAAATAAATATACCTGCCATTTTCTCTTGGAAACGTACTTATACTCACTTTTCCACGGAATTTCACCCTAGACTCTAAATTTCCTCGTTTTTGGATGAAACTCAAATTATTATCAAATCCTTGATATCCGTCTGATCGTTCACGTGCTCAATCGTTCGAATCGAACCGAGCGAGCGAAGGATCTCGTGAATTATCGATGATCGAGCGAATTCCCCGGCTTACACGGTCACCGATCGATAGCAGCGGGACATAGCTGACATTCGCAAGTGCGGATTACTCTGCTGAATATCGCGTCTGCCTCTCTACTCGGTGAAACTGTGTCCGGGGTCGGATGCTTGCACTAGCCGCGTGCATATTTATTACGGTGATCGGTAATGACAGTGACCCCTTAGGCGGTCGGCACCCGGCTTGATTTGCATAATTTCTGCAATTCAACCAGCTCGTCGCTATCGCGAAATCCCGCGGTGTTTAAAACCGCTCTGGGAGGGGGAGGAGGAGGAAAGCGAATAAACAGCGAGCGATTAACACGTCGTTTTTCTCAGCCGAACCGTGGAACCGATGAATTTTCAATGTTCGATCCACGCGATTCCTCCGATTCGACGTCGAACGTTCGATCATGCAGCTTTGGCAAACTAATTAACGAAATTTAACTTTCAATATTTCCTGCCTAGTGAACGAATGAAATGAAAAAATTAAAATCCACTTTTGAAATATTCCACCAAGTATTAGCGATCATCCAAACTAAATCTATCTTTCTAAATGATTTTATATTTCATTCTCGTGGATGGACCATGTATGTATTGGACAAGATGGGCCATTTGCAAGATTAACACTAGAATTGCCACATCAGTCAGAATGACTGGTTTTACAATTTTATTTTAAAATTTCTATCTCACGTTACATTTTCTTTTCCGCATTGATGTAGTGACTTTCGCAGTGATAACTGAAGGAATAATATAATGAATTTTACTTTATTTTTATTTATCAGAAATCAAAATAATTTTGTATCATGGCTACTTGTACCAATACCAGTCAAAATAATTGGTGCTTGTCGAAGTGTAAAAGAGTCCTACAATCTGTTTACCGAATCCGAATTAATCAGTTTCGTACAACTTGTTACGCGTTTTTAGAATTTATACTGTTATTGTTTGATACGATGGTGATGATTATCAGGAAAATTGCTCATTTTCTTTAGTAATTGACCATATGCTTGAATGTATAATATCTTGCACGGAATTAGAAGCTTCTCGAGTTTTGAGTAAAAGATTTGGAATTTTGTACGCAACGAAAGGAAAAATTTGGAACTTTCATATTTCATGGGACAGAAAATGGGGACCAAAGTTCTTTTCCAACACCATGAAATGATTTTACCGAAATATTGAGATTTATTCGCTTTGATAAAAAAAGAAGTGACAAAGTCAACGTTTGCAAAGTGATAAATTTGCTTCGATGTCAGCTGTATGGGATAAGTTTGTTGAAAATAATCAGAGTTGCTACAAACTACATGCAAATAGTTAGGTTTGACAAACAACTCTTTTCATCTAAAACCAAATGCAAATTTATTCTATATTTACCGAATAAACCTGACAAATTTGGTATTAACTGCACTACGCAACATGGGATTTCTATTTTAAGAAAGTAATAAATCAATAAATATAAAAATATTCTATCATTACGTATTTTTGAAGACCAGTCATTTTGACTGATTTTGGTAGAAATAGCTTCGTCTTAACTGTCGATAGTTCTAGTGTTAGCTCACATGATTCGAAGTAATTCGCATAAACTAGACTTCTTGTTGCTTCTTACGAAAGTTCAAAAATAGTGGAAGATATTATTTTTGAATCTCTCGAAGTTGAAATTCGCCCGAATATTCAACATTTCTCAAATCTCCTGAAATCTTCTCGAATAAACCTGACAAATTTGGTATTAACTGTACTACGTAACATGGGATTTCTTTTGCAAAAAAATAACAAATTAATAAATCAATAAATATAAAAATATTCTATTATTACGTTTCTCTTTTTTTCTAAGACCAGTCGTTTCGATTGGTTCTGGTAGAAACAGCTTCGTCTTAACTGTCGGTAGTTCCAGTGTTAAATCAGTCGCTGTGAACGTGTTTTTATTTCCGCCATGTCCACCACGGGCGAAAGTTCGAAAGCTATAATTGAACGAGTCTTGGTCGCGCGACGCGGTGCCTCCGGCTGTAATTAGCCAAGGAAAATGAAAGATAAACAGCGAGAAGTGCAAAGGAGGAGGAAAGGCGATCGAGGAATTAAAACGACACTACGTGTGTGTGCGTGCGTGCCGGTGGTATCGTTTTCGTTTTTAAAGTAGAAGAAGAGGAGCCGTGCATTTCCTTGGCTTTTCCCTTAAGTGTGCCAACGTAAAACTGCATTAATTAGGCAGAGGTGGCCCTTACTCTTCGCCTCAGGTATGTAACAGCGTCGCAAACCTCGCGTCAGACCATTTACCCGACTCGAGGAAACGCACGGCCAAAGGGAAAACGGCGGCCGGCTCTCTTCAATGTCATTAAACCAAGCACCGGGTAACATTAACTACAGCCGTCGTTAAAGGGCTTACTTTTTTCCTTCTCTCTTTCATTAAGAGCCACTCGCGCATTCCCTTTGACGCTTACCCAACGTTTCCGACGACTAACAGAACAATCGATAGGGTTTTCTTTCTGTTATTTCCATTTTTCTTTTCTCCTTCTCTTATCCCCCTCCCCTCCTCCTCCTCTGTGTGTGTGTGTGTGTGTCTTTTTCCCTTTTAATCCTTTGATTAAAGAGCGTGAGACAGGGAAGTGGAGAACGGTACTATTAATTATAGGATTTCGATGAGAGATTGCGTGGAATGATCAACTGAACGAAAGAGAGAGAGAGGACGATAATGGAGTAAGCTTTACGAATTGTTTGCATTTTGGATCTTTCGAGAGAGGGTGATTTTTTTCCGAGGGTGAAATTAATTACTTAATAATACTTTTTCACCAATATTATCGTCTATCGAGCACGTTGCGAACGAGCAATTATGTTAAATTATTATTGAGTTAATTTTTTCGTTTTTTCTTTTTTATGAATTTTTTTTATCTTTTGTTAGAGTAGAGAAGAGAAAAAAAGAAAGAGAAACGAATGGATGTTGATTCTCTGTCTCTGTTGCCCCCGTCGAATCGGGAATGCGTGCTATGACGCAGCAACAATATTGTATCTCGGAGGGCAATATTTTTCAGAGGATGTCGTGCCCGGCCTCTGTAAGTAATCCTCGCGCAACCAACTACGATACCTGGCGCGCTGCCTTCTAAGCAAAATGTATAGCCGTGTTCTGCAGCTGGTAATGGCTTTCCGTTGAATGAAATACCGCGTGAAACGTGGGTGGGTGGGTATACATCGAAGCATAAATGGATTGGTTCGAACGAGAACCGGCTTCTGAAATCCGGCGCGTCTGATTCATCCACGTCTCATTCGTCCCACGTGTCTCTGTCTTCTTTTATCAAGATCGGATTATCAGATTCTAATGTCGAGCAGGTCATTGTAATCTTCGGGGCTCGGCTCTCGACACTTTTTCCTTTTCAATTACGAAGAAACGTGAGCTTGTTCCGTTTGGTCGTAACCGCGAGACGATCGAAAACGAGGAGATCGTGAACGTTCGAAGAAGGGTTATTGCTTCTAGCTGCTAACTATAATTGAAGGTTGCTGTTTGTTCGGATTATAGACAATCGGATGATTGTGAACTTTGATTAAGGTTCTTCGTCAAGTCTGATATGACTTGAAATGTTAACCGTCCGGCATTATTTGCACCTCCATTGACCAAATGCCGGCATTTTTTGACACTATTTTATTGTAGAAACGATATGCTCTATATAAAAACAACCTAACTTTTAAAAAGTCATATATTTTTTAGTGAAATTTTGGGAAATGAAATAAAATGAATTTGTACTTATATATACATTTATTTTTGATTTTTTCCTTCTGAAGTTAAATAAAAATTAAATCCACAAAAAAGTTGAAATGAATTACTGAAAACATACCCATTATTTTATTAGACAAAGTAAGTTATTTTCGAAACTTTAATTTTATCAATAATTAATAGTTCTTCACTTCTTCGGGTGAATTTGGCATAATTTTTACAACAGGCACTCCTTTAAAAGTTTCCAAAACGGGTTCTATGTCAGTATCAGACCACAAGTCATCTTCAGAATCACTATCATTTTCAGAGTCACTATATTGTAAAGGATTTAGACGTGGGCATTTTCTTGTCACTATCATCGCTATTAAAATTAGATTTTAAAAGATCTTCAATGTTATCACTAGACTCACAATCAGATAAATTGTCTGCACATATTTCTTTTTCGTTCTCCATTTTAGATTTACTTTATTATTTGATTTCGATAAAAATAGGTTAAGAAAATTAACAGTAACATCCCTGAAATTTCTTAAATATCCGTACACCCAAGTGCTTAAACTTTGAATAAACTTCTTCTACACGCAGTACCGACTAATACCTTTTTAAATTAATTTTTTTTTGCGTTTACACCCTTATACTACGCAACTGAAGCTGAAATTTTTTTTCGTAGAATTATCTCACTTTGGTGATTGTCTGTGAAATGACCAATTTTCGTCATGCGGACAGATATATGTTAATGGTTATGATAGATCTGTATTATCACGCGACTTAAAATGCTAGTCTCGATTAAGAAAAAAAGGATGGATGTTGAAGAAGTTGTATCGCAGAGAAAAAAACCACATAGAGATTTGTACAAACATTCTAGTTTATTATCTAGCACTATTATCAGTGTAGTAGTAAATCAGTGTAAGATACGAGATTTTATTAGAATTATCGATCTCGAGCATCTGTATCAACTGTTCGGATCAAAATTAACTCATCCAATTGTGCTGGACATTATTTTCCGGAAATGAAGCACATCGGAGGACGATAAACGTGTCTCCGATGCAATCGAACCTATGACATCTGAAGCATCTGGTATCGATTGCTTCGAATATCCTCCAGATACTGGAACACGTGTTAATTAACGATGTTAGGTTATCGTCCCATTTAATATTATATTAACGTCCACTCGGTTTCCTGTTATTCGCTCAATCTCACATCGCCTCGCGTTCACTTATCTCTACTTTCTAATTTATTTTGCATATTTAAGAAAATATCAGGTTGGCCAAGAAGTGACTGCGTTTTGTACGTGTGTGTGTGCGCGAATTTTTCATGAGAAACTTTATTAATATATTGAATCATTTTGTTCGATATTTTCGACTTTCCATTTTGATATATCGATGCCAAACGAACAATTGTTAACGAGATTGTGCATTTCCTTTTTTTTTTTTTTTTTTTTTTTGTAAAACAAGCTTGAACACTCAGGTATCACATTACAGAATGAATCTGCGATCTGAAATGAGGTTAGGTACATTTTAAGACATATATGTCGATTCGTTAGAAACGCAAATTACTTTTTGTCCAACCCAATGCAATCGAAATGTGCAAATGAAAGGCGAACTTTTCACGAGGAGAACAAACTTTGTTAATATTTATTAATATGTAATAATATATAAATTTATTAATATCGGCCATTTTCGATCACCTTCTGCCATCTTTTCAATTTTCCATTTTGAAATCGACGCCAGTTTTTCACGGGATTGGGCATTTTCTTTTTTCTAAAACAAGCTTGAACGTTCAGATGCCAGATTACGCAATGAATTTGCGATCTGAAATAAAGTTATATATATATATATAAAACTTTATTAGATGTAAAATTGCATTACTAATCTGATGTATATATATATATATATATATATATAAAATTAAAATATATATATTATATAAATAAATATATAATTAAAATATATGTATATAATACTTTATAACTACTTTGTACTTATATAAAATATATGTTTATATATATATATATATATATATATATATATAATATGTAAGTTTATTTCGATTATGTGTGTGTGTGTGTGTGTGTGTGTGTCGATCTATTCGAAAGAAACGCAATTACTTTTACTATCCAGTTAAAAATCGCAAGAAGATATCAGATACACTCTTCAGGTTTTCCTTTCGCTTTTCGCAGAGATGCCATAAGATTTACCGTAGGAAAAAAGAATTAAGTAGCAGAAGCATTGCGAACGTAGTTCCTTTTGACGATGTTCGTGAAGCGAGCATCTCGAGCTTTTTGTCGTTTCCTTCAGCGTTTCTATTGCGCGGAGGTACGCTTGCGCGTTTCATTTGAAAGCTGAAAAAACCCCGTTGTCGCCCCGACACAACTTTTTCGTTCCGACACTTTGCAATGTTAAAGCACACTCGCTCCTCGGCTTCTCCCCCTTCCCCTTGCACCCCTGGCAATTCAAGAACGTTTCGCCCATGGTTTTTCGACAAAGGAGGTTTGCCTGCTTGCGCAAACAAGTCCCGGCGCGAGCGTTTATTCCCCGGAAAAGCCTTGAAAGCCTCGTTCAAAGCTTGCGGCTAACATCTGTCGCGCGCGATTGGCTCGGAAACGTTGGCACGGGGGGGGTAGTTTCATTTTGCAAATTGGTGACTGAACTCGCGACAACAGACATCAAAAGACGTTCTCGTCGTTCGTCGCCACATTCTCTCTGCTGTCCCCGACCACTTTCGTCGCTTTTCGCTCGCGTACAGGAACAGTTGTACTGCTCGCGATACAAAAGAAAGAAAAAAAAAAGCTGGCGAAAGGGGTGGATTTTCGCCACCTGGGATCAAGTGGAAAGGGTCGAGCCTTTCGGTTGAAGATTTCCCTGTAATTATATATTTTAACATGAAATCAATCCAAACAAGGATCTTACAATGGTATAGTAATTGCACGTTAAATAATAATTGCCCAAGTCTCTTATCACGTAGAAGTTTCTTTCTCTCTCTCACTTTTTCTCTTTCTCTTTCTATTTTTCACCGAGGGATGCTTTTATCGGAAACTGATAACATCATCCACGATATGGAGACCCGAAAGAAATAGCAAACCTTCGTTCTCTCCCCATCTTCTCAGACCGTGTTCATTGCACTGGCTTTACGACAACATTTCTCTCTCTTTCTCTGTCTCTCTCTGGCGTCGTCCTCTCTCGCGAGAGCGAATGTTGCGTCTCGTACTCGTATTTTCGTTTACAAATTCTTGATACATATCGTGCACGCGAACCATTTTCCCCGGCGAGGGTTTATGTTCCCTCTGGTTTTCTCCCGATTATTTATCACTGCAGAGATTCCCCCCCCCTCCTCCCCGTCTAATTCTTTTTTCATCCTGCGGTAATTAGCAACGCGCGCAATCGACATCGTGATTCAGTGGAATAATCCGATTGTGAGTGTATCTGAAACAACAGCAGGAACGTAATTGGAATAAGCAGCGAATACTGCAACGTCTCCTTTGAATTGTATTATGAAGTGCTGCACTTCATCAAATTTCTTTCATTTCTCGCTCTCGTAATTAAATGTTGTCTGCAGTGGAACATCGCTTCGATGATGTGCTTTGCCAACGCGATGAAAAATGAAAAATGCAAAATGAAAATGTTCCCCCGGTGGCTCGGTTCGTTCCCCTATTTAGGTTTTTATTTAACGTGGCCAGTGCATACTGTAACACCGTGAACTGTGGTGTTTTACCGTTTTCCCGTTAATTGCAACGACGTAGAAACCGCTGCGGGTCGCGCTCGTAAAATACGTTTATCACCCCCTAAAGTCATGGCGGCGTTGCCTCCGCGGGACGCCATTAATACGCAAATTGCGACCAAGAGAATTCCTCGGGACCACGGGCGATTAATATGCAAGTCGATACGGTCTTGGAAAGTCATCGACTTTCCAGGACTTTTCCGCTGTTTTCACTGTTTGAATCGGGAAGAAAAAACTGCTGAAAATATCAAAGTACGCTCTATTTATTTTTTCACTGCGCGGTTAACACTCGGCCAACGTTACACCGGAGCTGTTCTACTACTAGCTGTTCGCAGATTTTTATTAAAAATATTGTGTTCTATAGAAGCAGAGAAAGTATCCGACGAATTGCAAACAGCTCCAAAAAGAAAAAAGAAGAGAATAGTGGAAAAGTGGAAAGAAAATCTCTCCGGTTACAATCATGCAGCGATTTACACGAAAGAGAGATCTCCCTCCCTTCTCTTAATTGAAGTGTTGTAGAGAAATTCTTTTCGGACGTTAGATTGACAGCTGAGCAGCTCTTGCGTAACGAAATCGCTATAAATCATCTGAACGAGTACAATAAGATGAATCGCGAAAAATAGAAATATATCAATCGTGTCAAATGGATTTTAGGAAGATCACTCGATCCTCCTGTCAGCTGTTGAAAATTGACTGCGAGCATCAGACACACATGCTCAAGTGAAACGTCGACTCACAAAAACTGGGAAATGTGGTCAAAAATGGAAAATCTCTGTCGAGCAGAGCATCGTGCGAGTGAAGAAAGATGGAAGATGTCTCTGAAAATACACGAAAGGTGATAGAACGAAACTACGCAGGGGATGAGAGAGAGAAAGAGGAGGAGTAGGAGGGGAGGACAGAAACAGAAGACGAAACGATAGGCAGAGATAAATAAGCAGGAAAGAGTGGGCCGACCATGACACGCACGTCGGTGCGACAAAGACCGGGAACGAGAGATTGTACTCGATGCTTGTTGGGCGAAGTTAGCAGTCGATGCGCACACGCCACGCGTTCCGGACGTACGTTTAGTTCCTCTCTCCGATATGTGTGTGTGCTTGCGTGCGTGTGACTTGTCGCGTTGTCCGTTCGTGCCTTTTTCGGTTTGACAACGTGTCCGGTTGTCCGGAGACCAGGGAAATCCACCGGGAAAGTGACCTAAGTTGACGACAGATGCTCTGTCGGTCTCTCGTCTCAGCTCCGAAGAACAACCGCATGTGCGACGCCGGTCTCCGATTTCTAGAAAACCGATCCTCCCGGCAGTGGGAATTTACGATACACGCTTGCGATATATCACTGCTACCTGTTCTGTGTAACTTTTTCAGTATCGTGCTCGCTCGCTCGTTCGCGTGTTAACTTAGGACAACAGATTTATTGAAACTTGGAGAAACTTTCACTTCCCTTGGAAAATGGGGAGATTTCTTGTCGGTGCTTGAAGAAACCGTGAACACAATTGAGGAGATTGAACTCGCTAGCGGACCGAGCGGAAGTAGTTCTCCGAGTAATTGCGAAGTTTAAAGGTAAACCGATCTCTGTTTCTCCGTAGAGGACAATTATCGTGCTTTGCACCGTCGAACGTCGATCGCTTTGATCCTTGTAATTCCAATAATCCTGCAAGACTGCAGTTTCAGTTTTTTCAGTGATTCGGAGTTGTGTATCTCTGTTACAAGTCAACTCTGTGAAGCAACACTGCTCTCGATAGAGTCTTCTATAAACGAATCGTATACTTTTATTGCTAGTAAAACATAGCTCGTTATCCCTTGCACGTAGTTTCTGTCAATCGTCAAATATGTAATCCGTGTAATTCTCTTTCTTTATTACGTCGAACGTTCATCTGTAAAAAAAAAAAGAAGATGTTTGTTTCGAGCAAACATTCCTCCTTCTTCGAGTTTGTAAAGCCGTATCGACGAGAAATTCCTGCAAGATGCAAGAAATTTAAACCACTCTCGCTTGAAAGCTTCCACGAGATGAAACTCTAAGTACTATAGGTAATCAGTAGATTTCAACTATTCCCTTGTGATTCGAACCATCGATCGCACTCGAATTCGAATTCAGATTTGCAGAAGCAATCTGGTTGCTATTTCGATACGATGTTTCGAGCGACATTTGAATTTCGAAGGCTCGCGCGGGACGACGCGAACGGGCGGATCAATCATGGCTGGCACGGTGGCAATGACAGAATGGCGTTTATTAATAACTTTGTGACAGAAGTGACGTGGCCCGTTCGAACGAAACCTTCACAGAGGCCCACGTGTGTGTTTTTGCCACGTAACGATAAATCACGGCGTCCCGTTGTCAGCGAGTCGAACGAATCTAATGAAACTTTTCCGTTTCCACGCGTGCATGTACTCTCGTGTGTGTGTGTGTGTGTGCGTGCGTGCGTGCATGGGTTCTACGTAAGAGCGTGAACCCGGCGCCTGTGAGTGAGTCACTTCTCACGGGCGTGTTTCGTGCTTTTTTGCGGTTGAAACTCGCGCCGAGTCGCGAGATCGTAGGAAGGGAATATTCTTACATCCGCATTCTGCCTCTCCGAGACAGTCTGGTTATGTAGGTAATTGTATATATATATTTCTCACAAAAATTAGAAGACACTGTACTTTCAAAGCATTTCCACCCAATGAAATAAAAGTGAACAAACAAAAATCAAATGCAAAATCATATCGATATCCCCTAATTTTTGTGAACAGTGTACATATGGTCTACCATGAGCGAAGAAAGAAGGAACAAGCAGCTTCCTTTACCAATTTGGCCAATTTTTTTCAAATTATTGAAAGATGGGATTGTTAAACGTCGTTTTGAACGACTGTGTGTTATTTAATCATTCCTGCTGGAATGTTGATCCTTGTGACATCTTGGTAAATAGTAATTTTGTTTAAAAATCGTAACGTCGGTTAGCGAACAGTGCATAAAATTGTACGAAACGCCCTGCATCCGGAAATACCCACCCAAAGGGTGATTTTTCTTAATTTTATCTTATCAAATGCACGCGTTTAATCTTGGTTTCTTATTTCCTGTTACGTCCCACAGTTTACGCGAATATCCGTTCCACGTGGATTTGATTTACGCGAATAAAAATCGTCAGTATAAAAGAAAAAATAAATAAATAAAACTAAAATATTCTACGTGCCTTAGCAATCGCTGTAGGTTTGTCTCCTTTTTCAAGTCGATTGAAAATTGTCATTTTCATGCTGAAAGACATCGATTTTCTCTTCTTTCGTGTGATTGAAAGTTTGTTAGACAACACGACTGGGTTGAAATTAAAGAATATAAATTATAAATCTAAGCAGTATAGTAACAATGTCGTTTTCTCAACGTCCAAAGTCACACTGTTCGCTTTCGCGAAAGACAACGCCTTGTGCGGGCCTAATGCAATATAAAGTTTCTTTCTGCGTCACGCGTTTCGTCAACCGGTCTCACAATAGCGACTGTATGAAACTGTCAATTTTAAAACTTATCGGAAAATATGTATGTATATACATATCTGACTGCGTAAATCAATTCCGCGTATAAAAAGTTCACGCTTAAATTGAGGTAAATTTGCCGCGTAAATTGAGGGACGGGTGTAGTTACTATTTACTGAGCTAAGAGAAGCCCTTAACTGTGCTCACATGCATATAATCACTCTGATAAGTGATGAAATATAAAATTTATAAATCAAAAACAAAGACTTAACTAATTTTATTCTTGAAACTCAAATCAATACTTCACACCAATATTGGAACCAATATTTTATTCCTTCGTCACGTACACGTGTTGTTTGTTCGCATTGTGCGCATTGTTACAAAATCTCCTGCCTAAAAATAGCTCGATCGTATGAAAAAGTGATATCAGGAATGTTCGAATCTCGAATTCCCGATCGCAACAGCGTTTCCCATTCATTTGGAGGATTCGTAATCGTCCAGGAATGTCTGGTAACATATCGATATTCGTTAAGCTTGCTACTTATTACAGGCATTGCATTATTTAATAAAACATACCGTAGAAGGAATTCAGAGATGAGATCATGGCAAGTGCACGAAAGTAGGCGGTCGGGACGATTCAATAAACAGCAGGACGAAGGTCAGTCATTAAGTCATCCAATGTGTTAACATTTTTATTTTCGACTCGTTCGTTCTCCTCGTTCTCTTACAAGAAAGGATTTTTCAAGGCGTTCGAACGTAAACGCCTCGACGAAATAATTTTTTTCTCTTTGCTCGATTGATACCATTAACTGCGATGATACTTTGCACTCGATGAAAAATATATATCTCATCTTCATCCATCGGGAAAGAATTTTACTTCATCTCGTGAAGATCATAGAGATCCGCGAAATTTTCCATTCCAAACGAGTAGATTGATTTTATTCTCCGTTTCTAAGAAGTTAATAAGACGAAAACAAGATTGGAGATTCGACTCGCAATGTGAGTAGCACTCTCGTTCGATAGAAATTTGGCGGCCATGTTTTTCGACCGTGAACCACCATTCGAGGAAACTTAATGTCAGGGACTCTGCTTGCAACGAGAGTTGCTAATTAATTAAACGAGGCGAAGCTTAACGCTAGAACTACCGACAGTTAAGACGAAACTATTTCTATCAAAATGACTGGTCTTAAAAAAAAACAACGTAATAATAGAATATTTTTATATTTATTAATTTATTACTTTCTACTAAATCTATCCATTCTATCTTACTAATACTATCTATTACTTTCTTACTAATTTAATTTATTAATTTATTAATTTATTACTTTCTTGCAAAAGAAATCTCATGTTACGTAGTACAGTTAATACCAAATTGATTGAATAAATCCTGCATCTGGTTTGTCAATCGTAACATTTGCACTTAGTTTGTAGCAACTCTGACTATTTTGAACAAACTTATCCCATCACAGCTGATATCGAAGCAAATTTATCACTTTTTATCACGTTGACTTTGTCGCTTTTCATTTTAAATACCATGTCGTTCGTGTTATTATAAATGTTGCAAAACGTAAATTTACTCGAATGTAGTTAAATTTGTCGCGTATATAAATTCTGTATCTTAAATACCAGCGCTTGACCAAACGTCACTTTCATTAACACGGAAATGAAAAAGAAACAATTTACAAGTGACTGCGGTGCAGAAATTTACGTTTGAAAAAAAAAAGAGAGTAGCATTTGTCGAGGGTTCCTAGGGCTCTTCTGTGTCGAATTTCTTACTCTACAGGTTATCAGCGTCCCACATGTTCGACACACGTGTTACGCTGTTATGTCAATCGTTGCCACATGGATAAGTTCATCAGCAATTTATTACTTCAAGGGCTAACCTCCAACACGTGTAAACGGACGACCAGCGTGAAACACGCACTCGGCAATATTTCTTAAATTCCTTTTGTCATATTTTCTAGTGTTCGTTCTCTGACATTTTTCTTGCGTGCGTTGTGCACAGTTTTACTACGACGAAAAATATTGAATTCGATTTACGACGGTAGTCTGAAGGTAGGCTCTGGAATACAGATTGCAACACGAGACCCTCCTGAGTCAGAGAAAAATTCTTGTTTGCTTGCGTAGAATTAACGAGAGTATCGCTTCACCAGATTTCACACGTGCAAAACAAAAAAAGATCTTGGACTTTTTTTTTCTTTTTTATTTCTGAAACAAATCTGAATACAGATTTCTCTTTGATACTTGTCGAAACGAAGAAAACGATAAGACTGTTAACAATTAATTTTCAGTGAAAACTGGTCTAAAGTGGGCAAGATCTCGCCTGAAACGGAGAGGATTTTATTTCACAAAAAAAAAAAAAAAAAAAAAAAAAAAAAAAAAAAAAAAAAAAAAAAAAAAACAGTGGAATAATGGCGAAAATGCGCGGTGCACACGCTCGAGAATATAATGCTTGAATTCAGGAAGCAAACAAGCAGTCAGGCCACTCGCGCGTTCTTCCACACTTTCGCGGAGTGCACTTCTCGTCCGCGTTTTTACCAGCCACTTTTCCACCGGCTTTTCACCATGAAAAACAGCACGGTTTGCATGTAGCGAGATTTAGAAAGCTCATCCGCTCCACCGAACGATTCTCTCTCTCTTTCGCGATTTTTCAGCCCTAATGTGTTTACATTAGTCCGTGTAATGCGTAACATTTAAAGTGAAATGTATAATACTTACTCTTTTCAGAGAGAGAGAGAGAGAGAGAGAGTCCGTTCTATTTGTTCTATTTAATTTATTTTTATTTCGCTCTCAAATGCTGACGAATAGCCCCAACTCGTTGTAATCGGATTTTCTTTCGAACGAACGAATAAAAAGTACGTTTATATTTTACAAATGGGGGATGGCACGATCGTGAAAATGAAATTGCATTTTCTAGATATGGTAATCGGATCCTGACGGGAATGAAATTTTGGAATGTTGGAATCGTTGATTTGCGTTTTGCGCGTATGTTATGTTAAAATTGATTCCATCTCCAGCGGAAATATCGACGATGGTAACAAACGGCGACATTGTAAATCAAATTTAGCCTTTCGTATGCGTACCCGTCTCTCATAATAATTAACGCAAGCCGCGTTTCGAGCGTCATTGTTCCGATACCACGTGACAGATTAACGTAATTGCGACGCTCGTTAACGTGGAAATTTAACGAATTGCCGAGTGAGAAATCAGACGAGAAGAAAGGAGAAAGACAGAGAGAGAGAGAGAGAGAAAGAAGAAGAAAGAAAAAGTCGCGGGGTTGACGAGCCCGCAGAGATGCAAAGTAAATTAGCGATCCGGATAAATGTAATTAGTCTGAGATTGGATTGGCACAGGTGAATTCACGCTGGGATTTCTCGAGTTTGGCAAGGGATCCCCCCGTTTTTTTTTTTTTTTTTTTTCATGGCGAAGTTTCGAATTGTTTCGAATTTCGTTTTTAGATTAGACGCGTCGTACAGACGTCAATTAATTTTCAACGTTCAAATGCTGTACGTATCTCGCGGACAAATATCTTTCTTATTATCAGGTTATATAAATTTCCAAGCGATAGCGATTGACTTCTAAGACGATCAATCCCCTGTCAAATTAATCTCGAGACACAGAATATATCCCCCGAATGATGGATCGTATTCGATGAAAATTTAAACGTTAATGCGACGCAGAGGAGAGCATGCTCTCGAAATCCGCGTCCCAGACAGAGCCGATCCCGTAAACGGAAAGGTGGAGCAGGCTTCATCGTCGTCGATTCGATCTTTCAGTTCACAGAATACGACATTACTCTCCGCGTGCTCGCTAATATCGCTCATCGAACCGTGAAATCCCCAGCTGGATACGGTCCGTGGTATATTCCACGGGAACATTAAAGTCCCGTAATTGCATCGACTGCGAGCGGAACGCATCGGGAGAGAATCGGGGCCCGGCCGGTTTCCATGCTGACGCAGTTGCAGAATTTAACCTGTTAACAAATTAGCCGGGGAATTTGTTGATTCGGGACTCGTCCGAGAGCCGGACAGCAGCAACACGGCGTATGATTAAACCGCCGATCGAAATTACACGGGGATCCATTAATATCCTGTAATAAGTATAATTGACTCGGCGATCGCGATAGAGCGATAGAACGAATCATTCACGTTCAGACGAAAAGATAATAAATATCGGAATATTAAATGTACGACAATATAACATTGAGAAATATCAGAGATATACGTTTTCAAACGGACGCGATCGATTATCCGTGCGTTGTTCTCTGTCTGTGAAAACTTTCCGAGTTTTCAATCAAAATGAAGTAGAAAAGAATCCGATGGAGGTGTAACAACAATAACAACAACGATGACACACAGGTCGACAAGTCCAGACAAAAAAAAAAAAAGAAAAAATCGAAATGGAAATTTCGGTTTTCCCTTTCCATTAATATTCCGAGTAACGAGTACGATTGACTCGGTAAAATATTAAATAAAAACAATATGGTGGTATTGAGAATGTCAGAGATACGTTTTCAAACAGACGATCGTTTATCCGTGTGTTCTTGTTATTGGGATTTTGCCGTGTTTTAAATAAACTGGTGGAAAAGAGTTCGATGGTAGTGTAACAACAATAACATCGGCAAGTCCAGGCAAAAAAAGAAAAAAATAAAAATGGAAATTTTTCTTTTTTGTTCGTTCCGTTTTCACCGTTCGCTTTATATGGCAGCCGGTAACGATGCAGTTTGATTGCCTCGAGAAGCCCGGAGGAGGATTCTCGTCTCCGGTGAAGCGTTTCGCCGTGTTTCACCGTGTTTTGGCCGTCGGTTTCGGGCTCGCTTACTAAATTTAGTTAGTTGGTTGTCCGAACGCACCATCTTGGAATAATCCTCTGTCGGCGTTTAAGCTATTTCGAAAGCTGTTTAAGCCCCGGCAACGCTTCTTCATATTTCGCCGACGTTATTCATCGCGGTTCAAAGTTTTCGCCGAGCACTGGTGTGTTGTACCAGAATGTTCTGATCTTCAATTTCTTGTTTTTATCGTCAGATTTTTAGGATTCGATTTCTTCAATAGTTCTTCTGTTAGTTGCAGATACATTTATGTACTCGGTTGCACGAGTTTGTGATAGTTTATTATCTCTCTCTCTTTTCTTGTTAGAAGTACACTTATAAAGAAATAATAATACTAGTACATAACGAATAAAATATACCTATGTATACGATAAAACCACTACTATATAATAATAATACTATTATGTGTAATAGTATATATGTATAATATTACTACTATTATATACTGCTATATAATAGCAGTTATACTTTTATACGCTGCTATATAATAATACCACTACTATTATTAGTATACTGCTATACAATAATACTACTACTACTATACTACTATATAATACTACTATACGATTATTATATATTTAACAATTGTGTATATATATATATATATATATATATATAAGTATATTTTATTTGTTATGTAGTATTATTGTTTCCTTATAAGTGTACTTCTAAAACAAGAAAAAAGTGATAACAAACCATCACAATTGTATATATAATAATTGTTATATATAAATATATATATATATATATATACAGTTATATATACAGTTATATAAATATACATACAATTATAGTAGTATCATATAACAGTATATTATTATATAGCAGTATAGTATTATTATTATATAGCAGTATACTAATAATAGTAGTAGTAGTACTGTATAGTAGTGGTATTATTGTATATTGTAGTAGTACTATATAGTAGTGTATTATTATATATTGTATATATTATTGTATATATATATATATATGCATATACTACTATTATTTTTGTACCTATGTACAATATTACTACTATATAATATACTGCTATATAATAATACTACTATTACTGTTGTGTCTTTATATATATGTATATAACTGTATAAAAACTATTTAACTAGCCAAAATTATTACTGTATCATGAACATCATCAAATTGTTATTACTGTATCGTGAAACGCGTTCGCTCGAATGATCTCGCGTTCAAACAATGTGAACAACCCTTGTTTCAACCCCTCGAGAATATGTAGACTGTCACCAAACAAGCGTACTGTCGCTAGCCAACGTTCTCCTACCAACTCGTGTCCCGAAGTCATATTTCGCGCCGTGTATTACGAGGCGGTGCAACAACCTCTGGCGGTTATTTCGGCGTGACTCCCGTCTCACGGAATGCATCGTGCAGACCGACGTGACTTCGGGAATACGCGCGTGTGTTTCGGAAAAAAAACAGCAGCGTTGTTTGTTGTTTAACTATTCGCGACAACAGTTTCTGAAAAATCCATCAAATCGCTCGCCACTTTCTTCGTGATCGCGCCACGATAGATAACTCTGTCGTTTCTCTTTCTCTTTGCGTGTGAGAATCGACTCTCTCAGATCGATAGTTTGATTAAGAAAATGTATGAAATTCGAAGAATATTTCACTTATCGGTGATAGATGTGCTTCTAGACTTTTCGTCAGTTTTCACGAATGAGACTTTTTTGGTCGAGCGTGTCAGCTACAATACGATATTCTGCCTGAAATGATTACGTTTGCCGGGAAGAAGGAAGTAGCAGAACAACTTTCAAGATTAATTTAATATCCGGGCAAACGTGTAACTCTCCATTCACGCAGTCGCGAATAAATCTCTGTTGGCGAGATCGAGTTGGCTGATATTCAGTCCAGCCACCGCGAAACGATTGATTAATAGACCATTTTCCACGGGACGGGGGAATGATCCTGATTTCCCGTGGTTCCGCCGCGAAATACCCGGAAAATCCGCATTTCGGATATTAGCTACGATCTGCCGTGAAATCGCGTATCCGATAACCGCACGGACCACGATAACCATCCCAAGTCTCGTCTCTCCTACGTGGCTCTCCCTGTATATACACGCGTGATATCTGCCTCGTTCACGCAATTTTCTATGCACGTACCATCCTCTTTCTTTCCTTCTCTTTTTGTATCCTTGTCCTTTCCTTCGCCCCTCTCCCTCTTTCTCTCCCTTTCTATTTTTCTTTTTGTTCATCGTTGTTCAATCTCTTGTTTCACGACGACGTGTAGATTGCCAGGGACATCCTGCGCCGTTTTGTTCGTAACATTATGGCGGCTGCACGCAGACCGAGCGCTATCGAGTTTCTTCGTATCGCGGACGATTTTCAGGCTCGTTCGTTGATTAGAAAGGGCGAGCCACAGCGAGTGAATCGATACGACGAGAACCGACCACGGTCACGCGGACATCGGTATCGTTTCGCGAAAATTGTCACTGGCAATAAGGGCGAGCATTATATTGCCCGATGAATACGAAATCAGACTGGGGATTGATCGTCGCTCTGACCGATTCATTAGTTTATTGCACTAAACACGTTATCAATCAATAATCTATTAATTGATGTCGACTCGTTCCGAACGTCCAACGATTTCGATGAAATTTTCGGTGAGGGAATATTGTTCTCAAGCCTGTGTATTATCATATTTCTAAAGGCTTTTTTTTTTTCAATCTCTCGGTTCAGCGGGATTTAGTCATTTTTGCAGAGTTCTTTGCCCAATTTCCGGTCCCCGTGAAATCGCATCGGCGCGTCGCTAATCCGAAATCCATTAGCTCAGCCTGACGCTTTAGTTAACGATACCGTGAATTTTCAGCCGACTAAGGCAATTATTAGCGCTGCTCGACACTTCTCTCGTTCCGCTTTGTCAAGTCCACGTGCTCTCGCGCCTCTCCATTCGTAATTTAGAATGTTTTGCGCGTGGCACTCCCTCTGGTAGCTAGAATGTCTTCTGCCTGGGATCTAAGCTAAGCTCATTATAATTTGTCACTGCGATAGTGCTTGTTTTGCGTTGAAAGAGTAAGACAGAGCTTTCTGAAAGTGAGTTTTAGATGTTGTTTTGAGTATGTTTCGTAATGATAAATGCGGAAATATACACATTTCTTGGACGAATAGTCCATGAACTATTTTATTAATTGTTGACATTCAAAATTCACTTCAAGCTTGCGAAACACGTTCAGCATCCAAAAAATTAGTCCTTTAAATACATCCAAAGAATAGTCCATGAAATATTCCATGAATTGTCACTGTTTTGACACTTGAAATTCATTTCAAGCTTGCGAAACACGTTCAGCATCCAAAGAATCAGTCCTTTTATCCAGAAAAATATATAGACCTCCTGACGAATAGTCCATTAAATATTCCATGAATTGTTACTGTTTTGACACTTGAAATTCATTTCAAGCTTGCGAAACGCGTTCAGTATTCAACAAATTAGTCCCCCTAACGTTGAGTAGATAAGCCTAGATCCCACGATCTCGTCTGTCTCGCAGATACGTGTTTAATCTACCTGGCATCCATTAGTACGTACCAATTCGAAAATTTATTCTCGTCAGCCACCTTGCGTGTACACAGCTGTTGATCCAGTTCGGCTTTCGGCATCTATCGATTCCCAAAAGGCGATCGCGAAGCGTGTATTAGCGGTGGCGAACGGATACACGGATATACGGATTGATAGCTGCGCCAACAACGGCGATTTCCAAAGCCTGTCTCGCGCGTGTTCGCATTTTCCATCAAACCGAGGGCACAAACCCTCTCGTACGCGTTTGAGATGATGCGGCGCGGCAGGGAAGCTTTCACGCTGATGAATGGCTGGCGGTGACGCGATTAAAAGGACACACGTGGAAAGTTATCGCGGTCGTTGCGTTTTCGAGCACGTTGCACGCTCGCGATAACGATGGAAAGATGACCTGACCACTCTCGTGGCTCTTTGTTACCCTCACGTCGTGATCCATGCGCCACGTGTACAGGTGACGTGATGTTTACTTGATGAGAAGCTCGCTTGTACACGTGCAAGCACATCCGTGCAAGTTCTATTACCACTTCATCGCATTCAGTGATCATCTTCTTTGCGCTCGACTGTCCCCCCTGTAAGGGGACATCGTACTTAAATTTAGCTAATAACTAAAATCATAGAATTCTTGAAAATTGCAAATAATCGTTGGTAATTGTAATGAACAATAGTTATAGCGTTGTATAAGGGGAAAGAAGAATAATAAAATTTTGAAAGAAGAAATTCTTGAGGATACTGACGACGAGTTGACGCTCGTTATTATCGAATTATTATTCGAATAATTCGGGATAATTAGTGACTAAACTTGTCACGAAAGTTTGTGAAAATGGTGTAGGAAATTTTTCAGGGGATTGAAATTATGTATCGTATACCGTGCTTGGTGATTGCTTTAAACGAAGTCACATATTAGAGGAACGTAATCAACAAAATTTCATGCTATCGTTTCAACAAGTTTAATGTATCATTTTATTTAAAGATTCATACTTCGCTCACTCTTTCGTAGATAAATTGCTGGTAGATGGTACAAAAAAAATGTTTCCAAGAGCAAAGAGTTAATAGGACTTAAATGCATGGGCGAGCATACTTTCATAATATTTCTTGTCCAATTATGATTCTTCCTTTTAACCTTTTGATCGCCGCATTTTTTTAAGGACCGCGCATCAGATGGCCGCGTATTTTCAATTTTAAGAAAAATGTACTTTTACTAATAATTTAAATATTTTTTTTACTTACATAATTGGCGAGCCACAATCAATTAGGATATAATTTGCACAAAAAGAAAAAACACTTGATTTTCACTAGGGTTGCCACGCAATAGATCAAATACTGAATATATCAAAGAAATTAAAAAAGTTACATGCATGTTTGTTAAATTTGAAATGTTATAAATTTATAGTCTAAAAAATACACATATATATTACACACAATGAAACTGGAATATTTATTTATGGTGTGATATGCTTCGAAGTAAATAGTTGGGCAGAGTGGAATTTTACAGTTTTCGGCACGCGAATAAATCCAAAATCAAGGAAGAATATATATATTTTTCGATTTTTTTTTTTAGTGATAGAAAATGATTCTATACGTCACTGTTCAGAAATCGAAATTAATTTCGCTTTTATTTAGGGTACAGGGATTAGGGCACGGCGATCAAGAGGTTAAGCTAAACAATCAACGATTTTTCGATATTCGAGATTAAATTCACACGTCAGAGGATCGAGACTCCGATTATTTACAAACCGCGTGTACAGTGGCTGCGAGTGCCTCGATCCCCATAGACTCGCCATAGACGGCGTGGCGTATAGGAATCGAACGGTGTTGCGTGAATCCAGTCAATCACGGCAATTTGCATCGACCGCGTTGGTCTCTCTACGTGCGCTCTCCTCCGTCCTCGTCCACCTTGTTCTCCGTGTTTTCTATTATCTCTGTCGGCCATCCCGAGCCGTGCCTTTAACGCAAATCATGTCTGATTGAGGTTCCAATCGGAATTCGTGAATAGAACTTGATTTAGTGGCGTGCGTACGTGGAAGGAGGCGGAGTGGTTGCTTTGGTTAGTCGCTTGCTTGCATTTCCCCCTATTGCGAAACGCAAACCACCAAAGATGACTGGGTTCAAACCACTTCTGTTCCCCCTCTGTCGCGTGCTAGTGCTCAGACAAATAATCTAGTAATGATCCGAGCATGAAGTTATTAATCGAAGCGATATTATCTACTATATACTTCGGAGTATATTTTTCAAGGGATGTTCATGCAAACCAAGGGTGGTTTCGCTTGGAAAGAATTTTCCAATTATTTCATCTGATATCTGATATGAAGATAAGAGTCAAGCAATTAAGAGAGAAGTTCAAAGCATCAGATCTACAATAATTTATTATTTACTTTGGCATACGAATTAAATGGAACTCGATACGACCAAAAAATGATATTTATTTTTCATTTTAACATTTGTATAAACTGAACCTAACATAATTTAATCTTTACGCTCTTATATTTATACAGCGAAACGTCATGAACGCATAAAATACTTAAAAAATTAATAAAAAATGAAAAAAGAAATTAATAATTCAATGGCTCTTAGGAAACGCATGACGTCATTGTATGTCAAGGAGTTAATAACAATAATATTTCTAAATCGAATAGCTACATATATCTCTGATGTACGTAATCACGGAATTACATTTCATAATTTGTAAATAAATCATAGCAAGGCAGTAGTAGCATATTAATAAACTGAATAGCAAAGTCAAATTTATGTGGAAGAGAAACCTTTAAAATAAAAATAAAAGAAAAAGAACCCGAAATAAATTGAATCGGAAGCCGAACTGTGCCTGCACGTTCGAATCTTCTCGAAAAACGAATCGATCAATTGAGCGCCGGTCGTCGTTTTGACTTTCAATGTTTGCTCGCGTTCGTTTGCTATTCGCGATATATTTATTTGCTCGCGTAGTGAATTTCACGGATCGGTTTTATATTACCATCGCTGCCGCGAAATTTTTCAACACAGAATTTCTCGCGACGCGATCGTAATTGTCGCAGTTTCGCGGCTGATCTATTTTTCTTTTTTTTACGTTTTCCGTTTTCTCTACCATGAAGCTCGTTTAACTGGTCGTTTGGGATATTTATGCGAAACTACCGAGATGTGAAACTAACTTCAAGAGACAAGCGCTACGAAATAGAATGACGAGAAGCTAACTGCAACCGTAAACGTCGATAATATAAATTATAATGGCAATTGCAATTCGAATTGTTACGATATGAATTGTAATTCGTCGTCGTGAACGATATTGAAAACGATAGTCGTGTTCGATTGCAGAAGTCGAGGAGCGCTCCGGCGGGAAGGCGCGCGGCGGTAAACTAGCGCGTCGTGCGCGCTCCTTCAAGGAGGACTTCCTGGAGAAGCTCTCTCATATGCGGTCGCCTGGTAGCGGAAGCGGTGGCGGAGGCAGCGGAGCGGCCACAAGGGCCGCCTCGCCCTCCTCGCCGCGGACACCACGTGACAAAAGCGCGCCCGGCTGCACCGATGCCGCGACAACAACCCTCGACAAAAATCCCCTCCGTGACCTGCACATCCACGTGCGACAGGTGCAGCTGGCACTGCTCCACTTCAGAGACGTCGTGTCGAAGAAGAAGCTCGAGATGCTGCCCGGCAACGGCACCATCGTCCTCGATACTGTCACCACTATACACACTGTGCTCAAATCCTATCTCCTCTACGAGAACAGGTAATTCGATTGCTATCACGTCGAATCGTTCTCCTTCTGAGTTTCTCAGAGTTAGCTTAGAGAAGAGACCCTTCTTCTCCTCGTCGAGAGAAAGGAAAAAATTATGCTTTCAGTTTCGAGATTTGCTGTTAAATGTAATTTTTAGTTATCGAATATCGTTATTAGAGAATGATGCTCTCGACGTGATCGTTTTCACGTTTTTTTCTTGATCGAAGCTCCACATTGGGATCAGCGACGAATCAAGTGTATCAAGCCCTGGCGCAATTACTCAAACTCTGCGACGACGTGCTGCTACACGGTGATCAGTCATCTGCGCTGGACACCGAGAACGTGACACACATCATAGGATTAGTCGAAGAAGCTGTGAAAAACTTGGTTGCCCTGGCGAATGAGAAGATCGCCAACAGACAGAAACCTGCCGCCACCGTTACGAATAGTAATAGGTATCATTCTTTTATTATTATTATTTCACCTCAAGCCTCTACTCGGAGACAGTAAAGATTTTCAATAAATTTACAAGTTCTTCGATCTTCGTTTTACCAGTTTACGAATTAGTATTACGAAAGTTCGACATTTTTTTGTGTCGTCATAACATCAGTGTAGAATTTGAGGATGAACGCCATCGGATGATCGTCACGTTTTTCAGAACGTCCGGTTATGGATCGGAATTGACGCCACAAAGAAATTCTTTACCTGATATCCCGTTAACCCCGAGGGAAAGGCAGATTTTAGAGCAGACCGCTGCGACTACTAGTTTGGTCCGTAGCTCGCATAGTTCAGAGTCGATTTTAAGGGATTCTAGTCCTCCCCCGAAACCGCCACTCCCCGAGAGGTAGTTCCCTAAGCTTCTTATAGCAGTAGATAGTAACAGTGCATGTACTCTTGTGTCTAGTCTAGAGGAATATAGTACTATTTAAAGTGTATGAGTATGAGCTTGGAAACGTAACGTGGTCTCGGTGATTTTCAGAACTAATGTGTGTCTGTCGGAAGAGAATAGTTCATCCGGTACACCGCCGCCATTGCCACCGAAACGGAGAACAAGAGCTCAACAGTTGCTCGATGAATCTGAAGGTCTTTTAGCATCTAGTCTCGACGGTGTTTCCCTACGAAGTCGATCTCCAGAGGATTCGTCGTCTCTTCTAAGCGCGTCGGCTGGTAGTTTGGATTCAGCCCTGAACCATTCTCGTGACGAGGATGAGATACGGGCGATAATGGGACCAAACGACGAGTCTCTGAACGACAGTATGGATCTCAGTCTGATGGCTACTATCCAGGGTAATTAATGATATGATTTTGGAGAAACAAGAGAGAAGAAAAACTCAGTCTCAGCTCTGATTAGCTGAAAAAGTTGCTTTATAAAGATTTCTATTAAATTTATGACAACGAAATTTAGAACCTTTCCAAGAAGGTAATGGTAGAACTGCATATAAGTACATTCCCTTTTGTGTAAAAAAGACCATGGTACGTTAGCTGCTTAGTCAGCGAAATAGTTTTTAACTGCGCTTGTCTCGATCGTTGAATCAGTCTTTCTGAAAGAACCTTAGAACACAGGCTAATTGTAGCTTCAAAAATTAAATAATTTCACGTTAATAAATTACGTGATGTAATAATAAAAAAAAAAAATCATATTACTGATAGTTTTGTTTTTATCACATAGACTTTTAAAAATATAATTATCACAGAAAACAGCTACATATGTTGATCATTCTTTCACATTTATAGGCATGCAAGTGAATGATAGTTCAAACTGTAGTTGTTGGGACGGTTCTGAAACAAATATACCAAGTACCATGTTATTGGGTCAACAAACTCCGCAAGAAATGCTTAATCCATTTACCGGTGAGTGCTATAAAATTACTTCGTATTTTCGACAGCAGTGTGGTGGTGAAGCAACGGCAGTACCGATGACGTTGCACATTTCTAAACGTATAGAGAAAAAAAATGTAAGAGCTAAAATTACGCAAGAATTCCTCAAATAGCTAGTGGAGCAGGTAACGTAGGTGTTAGGCCTTCGGACTAACGTGAACAAACAGTATAGTATAGATCTTTATTCGAATCAGTGCAACGAAGTGGAATTCTTCTTCTCGGTTCGTTCTTTTCGAAATTCATTGGTTTATTGTTATTTTTGTAAAAACACAAACGCCATCATGTCCGGTAGTAGGAGTTGGGAAAAATTAGAAACATTCTTGTGTACGAAAGCTAAAGAATATATTCAAATGGAAATTCTTACTGTGTTATAAATGAAAATTGTGTTTCAGGTATAGAAGGAAAAATGGAAAGGTTATCAACTCAAACGCAGGAATCTGGTTTCGTATCAATGCATTCACAACGAAGTTCATCTCAAAGTTATACTACCTCTAGTATGACGTCCAAAAGATCTTCCCAGCAAAGTAGTATTAGTTATAATTCTCAGACGTTTAACTCGCAACAATCGTTTTCCCAAACGAAATTGTCTTCAGATAGTAACGGGTCTATTTTTACTCAAAAAACAATGACTAGCTCGAAAAGTACTGTTAGCGCATCAAATATGTCCGGAACTGGAGATTCTGCGGCATCAGAAAAATTGGTAAACGTTGCACATTATATTTTGACTTTGTTTTTCGTGATTTTTATTGTTTGCTATATATAGTAGTTCATTTACAAACCAAAGTATAATGTAGAAGTTTAAATAAAAATTCTGCATGTATTTTTGCGATAATTTAAAGAAAATTCACATTAAATGCATCGTGGATTATTGCAATTTGCAAATATAAAAATGAGTGTTTTCTTTGAATGTGAGTTTCCATGTTTGATAGGAAGTGGAATCGATTTCTTCATCGGACGCTAATGGTGTGCCGCCAGCTTTGCCAGAAAAACGGTCGAAACGAAGAAAAGAACGTCAGCCATCGCAGTACGACAATGTACCTGAAAATGAGCATTTATCAACCTGTAGTTTACACACTAATAATGGCGATAGTTCAGATGCTAGTAAACCTCCTCCACTCCCTCTCAAGAAAAGGCACAGTAAGTCGAGTCACAGTTTATAATAAACAACAGCAATACAGCAGTGCTATAATGTTCAATACTATATTCAATACCGTTGCTTTATTGCTGTTGGAGGATTTAATTATATAATATCAATTAAAAATGAAATTTAAAGAGAACAATTAGACGAAATTATGTTAGACATTATTTAGATTATATTTAGAATAGTCGTTCAGAATTTTTTTTTTCACATAGTAGGTTAAAACTGATACAATATTTTGTATCCCCCAGTGTTCCAATCAGTGGCATATTCTGGTAAGTGGGATCCTGCCCACACAAATCAGCTATCCCTCAGCAAACACGTTCACGCTAAGTTGAAACCCTTCGTTTCACGCATTAATTATACACGATTTTTAAGCTCCTAGCTTTTTTGCGGCATGTTCTCGTCGTTATTTTTTCATCTCATTTTGTCGAAATGACCAACACGACTCCATTTGATATCGAGCTTGGATATTTTTTACTCATACTTTGGGCTTTTTCGTGGCTTATATTTTTATGTAATTGAAATAATACCAAATACACGGAGAATAATGCGTAATATTTGTTTTTCCTACATAAAGAATAATTACGACTACGATTTAATTACACTGTCTTTTTTCTCTTTAATGTAACATCAAGTTTCGTATATTTATTTAATTTAAATCTATCATATATCATGAATTTATTATTTATTATTATTTGCATTAACACCACTGTGTAACAGTTCTTAAATTTCATTAACCGTAGAAAACTAATCCTCAATCACTTATGTGGGCGTCGTTATTGTTCCATTAATTAAATTGACCTTTTCTTGCTAATAGTCAGTTAACACTTATGCTTCTTTAACTCTGGAGTTAAGCCAGCTGACTTTAGTTTTCGTTTCCAGAATTGTACGTAAAGAATCAACGATGGGACATATCTCCTGTAATCTGAAATTTTTTCGATATACATGATGTTTGTTCATGCTTGCATTATTATAACATTTATCCCATTTAGTTTAATCGCGAAGAGTGTAATAATTAATCGTGGTGAAAATGTTATTTAAAAAATTTCACTTTTATTCCAGTAAGTTCATACGTCTCTCTCGTACTTGCAAATTTACATTATCTATCGAGGTACATGCTTGTGCATCAGTGTTTTTCTGTATTTTATATACCTGTGCTTTGATATTTCATTTTAACATGAATCGTGCTTGTATCATATATGTATATCATATATGTATGTATGTATATCATATATGTATGTATGTATATATGAAATCATATTTTTTATTTATTTTTTATAAATATGTTACATTACCTAATATATTAAAACTATATGAATCTGGTGGTATCTATTTCAGTCATGGCGTACATGGAGATGTTTGGAAATTGTTCTCATAGTAACAATGACTTTATCTCTGGTCTTGGAACCCGTCATTCAATGGCAGCTTATAATTCAATGCAAGCGGAATGGCAACAACACGAAATGGCTCTTACTACGACACAATCATGCTCTTTTATGGCACATACTATAACCACGTTACACGATAATTCAAAGTATGTGACTTGACATCAATTCTTTGCGCATCTTCCCATGCTTGACTAGAATATACAACATGTGTTTTCTTGTATTTTTTTATATTTTGTTTCAGTACCTTCATAACGATGACACCATCGGTAACAGAAGTAGCAAATAATTCTAGTCTCCCACCCGCATTGCCACCAAAGAGATCTCGTTCCATTAAATCAAATATCACACCGCCGCCAATTTCGCCAAAACCAACCAGCAGCATGCAAAGCATTCATACAATCGACCCAATTGTAACATCAACTCCAGTGAAAGTAGAGGAATCTAGTTGCATTCATGATAAAAGAGAGTTAACACCTTCAACTCCAGTGAAATTGGTAATTATTCTATAAACCCGCGTATATCAACACAGATTTGTATCACACGAGATACTACTAATCGAAATTTTCAGAATAACGTTGCTTTAGACGCCATATTACCATCCTCAAGACCTGCTAGTAATGCTTTATCATCGATTTCTATCGATGACAATACCTTGGACTTAAGAGATGTCGATCAAGACGATAGCATTTTGGATGAGCTGGATATTAGCAAGTATTTAGTTTTCAAGAAATCAGATGAGGAAGGACCTGATATAAGAGGAGGTCATCCCGATGCACTGTTAATTCATGCAACCAAAGCTAATAAACATGGTGAGATTTTATTCAAATATTGGATAATCAACGTATCTTCATTAAAGGCTATAATATATTTCATATTTTTCCATGCTTCATAGATGAGAAAGAATCAGGTCAGTGTGTAATAATTTGTTGGATGCATCTTAAATAAGTTAACTTAAAATGTGCAAAATATAAAATTTTCCCCCATCTATCAATGAATATCACATTAATTATTAATTCGTATATCTTTCAATTTATTTGGATGCTTGTTTAATTTACAGACTTTTTGTATCAAGAAGCGTTCTTAACAACATATAGAACGTTCATGCAACCATTGGAATTAATACAAAAATTACACAAACGTCATCAACGATTTTCTTGTTCTGCTGATGTTATTAAACAAAGAGCAGCTCGTGAAGCGTTTTCCTTGTTAGTTAGAGTTGTTAGCGATTTAACGTAAGTTTACTAACAAGTTGCTCGCGATTATTTACATTTTTTCTATATCTCGTAATATTTAATAATTATAAAGATGTTAACTTCTTTCAGCATGTCAGATCTCGATGATACTCTTTTGCAAACCCTAATGGAATTCGTACAGCAATTAGTATGTAGTGGTGATCTTACTATGGCGAAAGCTTTGCGTGTTAAAATTTTAGAAAAACATGCCGCGAAACAGTTACAATCTACACAACCAATTCTTTCTTCATTGAGTGTGACAACAAAGCAAGCTTCCCTTCTCGATTTCAAGAGTGAACAAATTGCAGAACAAATGACGTTGTTAGATGCTGATCTATTCATGAAAATTGAGATTCCGGAAGTGCTAATCTGGGCTCAAGAACAGAACGAAGAACGAAGCCCAAATTTAACTAGATTCACGGAACACTTTAATAAGATGTCGTACTGGGCTAGATCGAGAATACTGGAACACAGATTAGAGAATGAAGCGAAAGACAGGGAAAAATATGTTGTTAAATTTATTAAAATAATGAAGCACCTTAGAAAAATCAATAATTTTAACAGTTACTTAGCCCTGCTTTCTGCATTAGATAGCGCGCCTATTAGAAGGCTTGAATGGCAAAAACATATTACGGAAGGTTTAAAAGAATATTGTGCTCTTATTGATAGTTCTAGTAGTTTCAGAGCTTACAGACAAGCTTTGGCAGAAACACAACCGCCATGTATTCCGTACATGTAAGTACACGTCGATTATTTTATCTTAATAATTGAAAAGCATTGTTCACCGAACACTATTACGGATATATGAAACAATTTTTCTACTTACAGTGGACTTGTGTTACAAGATCTTACATTCGTGCATATTGGAAATAGTGATCTGTTACCGGATGGTACCATAAATTTTTCAAAAAGATGGCAACAATTTAATATTGTTGAAAATATGAAGAGGTTCAAAAAGGGGTAAGTTCGCAACTTTAAAATAATAATAAATATATAATTTAAAATACTAAATATATTTCAGTGCTATTTCTAAACTGAATTTTTTACTTATTGCAGGACATATTCGTTTAAAAAGCACGAACGTATAATAACGTTCTTCAATAATTTCAGTGATTTCCTCTGTGAGGAGGCAATGTGGCAGATTTCAGAGAGTATTAAGCCGCGCGGTGGGAAAAAAACACAGCTACAGAACTAGAATATATCAAACCCTTTCACTGCCTGCGTCTCAAAATCGAAAAGCTGAACCAATAAATTAGAATATTTATATTTATGATATTTAGATAAATTTGCTTAATTACGAGTCGAACGGAAACGATACAACACTCTAAGGGCGGTGAAAGGGTTAGCTATATCTATCCCGTTTCAACAGCCTCTGTGAGGTTGTATTTTAATTTATGGAAATTTAAATATTCAATCTATATTGAAAAATACAAAAAAAAAAGAATGTGAATAGCCATCTAGATCAAATTAAAATTTGATGTATTTGTTTCGTTTAAAAATATAAACTGCGTGTATGGATATCGATTGAATCGAAACACGTTTAGGGAGACTTTAATGAATTGGCTAGATCAATCATGTCTCAATGTATTTTTGTAGTTTTTTCCTTTTTGCAATAAGATTAGTAAGGAGAAAAAGATCGTGTTTGCTATGGACCTACGTAATGTATTCTTAAATGATACAGCTGTAACGATGCTTAACGTGGCATGATGGGAAAGAAACCCCACAGACACACACATTAACTATTCCACACACACACACACACACACACAAACTATTTATTTATTTGCTTCATATCAGCGATATGTAAAAAGTAGTAAATGTCATTCATTTTCTTCTTCCTTTTTTTAACTTACTTAGATATATATGTAAACGTCCATTATATAGCTTTATTGTAGATAGATAAACTTTTTAAACGTCACAGAGAGACTTCTGTTGACTTTGCAAGGAAAAACACCAATTACGTTGATTAATGTAGAGCTATTGTAGTCTCAGATTAGTGCAGGATTGATGCGCTTTTCTGAACACATGGCACGACTGAGCGTAACTGTTACATATACTATTGTATATGATTCTAGGAAACATTTTTTTGTTGGAAACTCGTTAATAGGTATCCAAGCTTTCAGCTTTAAGTCAAATGGTTACCTAAAAGTGTGTAGGTAAATTAAATGTAAAAAAAAAAAGACCCAAGATTATAGCTGAAGAATTTAATCGAAAATTTATTCACACCGTCTTTTCATTTTCGCCGATAATTCAACAAATATGTATTTTCCATTTCTTTACTAGTTTCTGTATATGTTTTTAGTGATGATAACGAGAGTTTCTTTCACAATACATTCCGATGGAGTGAAAGAATCTGATTGAATCTAATTTCATCAAATTAAAGGTAGCAAAAAGGAAAAACATGTTGTTGTTGTTACCTATAATTTTCATACTCTTTGTTAAGTCAAAACTTAACAGAGTGCATCGAGTCTATTTGATTTTCTACGATAAATGAAACCGCTGTAATGATATATGGCTGTCTGTGTGCCTCATATTATAGAATGAATGAATATCTACCTATTAACGTTTCTCCGATCTCATGTTTAATAATATAAATATCTCGTATACAAAATCCATGGGCAAAACTATAATAATCGGGCTTAAGACACATAAAACGTGAACCGTAATCTGCATGTTAACGTACGATCTTACGTTTTACGTACGATCGTGCTGATTGTACACTTTTATTCATATTAAAAAGAGGGCCTAAGCAATTAATAGTTAGCGTCGGTTAATAAACATGCCGTTGATTAACATTTAAAACATTGAACACAGGAGGAAATAAGAAGATAAAACAGTCATGATCTAGACTCAAGGTGTAGTTAGAGATTTGCTATTGTATACATACCGTATATAAATTCGATAACAGTTGTCAATTTCTGAACATGCACCAAATATACATACGTAATGTAGCTTTCAATATTAATTAACAAAGAATAATAGACGTTATAAATCATGTTTCCATAAGAAATAGATGCACTCCGTTAATCGCAACTAGAAACAATTTTGAAAGAGAAGGAGAAGGAATGAAATCTTAATTGTGAATTTTTAATCAAACAATGACACATGTTGCGCCGATATAGTTTACGAATAACTATAAATATAACGATAAACCTGAATTTCTTTTTCGTAACATGAGAGCGAATGTGCAAATCTGTGTGGATAAAGTCAAACATCTCTGTTTAATAATTCGTATGTATAAGAATGGTTCGTCTAATCTAAAGCTAAGAAAAGGTTTATTAACGTTGTAAATAGTTTGGTTGTATTCATAATTTCTTGTATGTACGCGAGTGCCCATTTATTATTCACGATTGTACAGCAGTATATTCTCGTCTCTAATTATCTTTACACGTGACGTAATTAATCTTATATGATTTTTAAGTTGACAGAAATCATTGTGATGCCATATTACATTCTCACTTAATAGCGAGCACATGATCTTTATGTTATTTTTATTTAATTGACGAAATTAAATACACAATTCATTTTGCCAGCTACTCGTAAGTCGTGCAGTAAACAGATATACATAAATTCCTTATGACAAAAAAAAAAATAATAATAAGAAATAAATTAAAAAATTATCATTTATAATTCAAAATTTCATTTCATTAAAACTTGAATTTCACTTTCACAGAACATAAGATAAAATACAGATCCACTTGTGGTATTTACTATTTACATGCTATTAAAACTTTATTCGTATTGTGAAATAAATTATAATTTTCTATCGTCACAAGGAATTTGTGTGTTCTTATCTCGCTGCATAATTTTGACATATCTAGTATCATGTTCAACATTGTTCTTTTGTTTGTAATTTTTTTTTTTTTAATACAGTCATTGTCATCTTTTTTTCTAATGTTCATTATGCCATTTCTTTTTCTACACTATCCCTTCAATTATATATGTACGTATGTTTTGAAATCTCTCCTATAATTTTTAAAGTTTTGTCAATAATTCTTTTCTAAGCAAATATCTCGTGTGAAAGTGTATTTATAAATGTACAATGTAATTATATTAATCGCCTTTGCATCTATTTTCTATTACATATATTTTTCTTCGATTTACTATTACATAATAGAATTCTCATGTAAATTTCGCGCAAACACATGTGTGTGCATATAATTTAAGGATAAACGCTACAAAATCATGAGTGAGATAAAAAAAAAAAACACAGTTGAACATGCAACGAAAAACTTAGACTTGATCAGTTATTTTATTAGATAAAGGAATATTAGGCTAATCCATGGTAGGCGAACAAACTGCGAGAAAAACAAATTGATTTGATAATAAGATATTTTTGAAGTTCTTTTATTTTATACTTTATACTACAATAATAACAGTAATTATTAATTAAAGTAATAAATACCCGTACATATCTATGGTTATAGAGGAATTTAATATTGTGGTCCACTTTCTGTACTCAGAATTTTTATAATTGTTCAAGTATCCATACTTTATTCGCCAAAGAATGAAAATAATAATTACATTTTCGGTATTATACATATTATTGAAATGATACATAATATTGAATTATTATGATTTAAATGCTAAACAAAGATACAGAAATGTTGAGAATTTTCATTGTTTGTCCTTTCTTCAGCTTTTTAGATTTTTTAGATTCGCTCAGTCTAACAAACTATGTAACTCTAAAGAGTGAAATTACGCTGCTTAACGTAATCTATTTAGAATTCATTGAATTCCTTTTACGTAATTACTAAATAATATTTTATAATACAGTTGCATGAATTATCCAATTACATAGTTACAAAATAAATGAGCCAATCAAAAACTTAATAATCAATGTACGCGAAAACATTAAAATTATGTATGCATTTAGTTCTTCAGTGATTGTTACTGCCAAATCTATCTTATTATCAATGATATGAATTACATAAGTGTATACAACTTATTAGTTAATGTTGCGAGTATTCTGTATTCTTTCGAGTTTGACTTGAGTATGAACTAGCATGAGCAGCAATAATATAAAGTCACGTTTTTTTCTATCTTTTGCTGAACGTAGCTACTAGCTTTCAGAAAACAGTCTATAAATGCATATGGACTCTAAAGCAATCGCTGTTGAACTTATCCTTGTGCAAAAACGATTTTAATGTTACGAAACGCCCTGCAAACGCGACCCTCATTGATTATGGCATATGTATGTACATATATCGATATTCCTGTGGCGAGAGATATTTGCGTTTTTTTTAACGACACATAGTACAACATATATTATACGATAACTTTGGCGACCGATTAATTAATTCATTGATATAATTCGTTGATATGTGTATATTTTCGCAGAGGAAAAGAAAACACATGTTTCAGGGCAGCAATGAGAAAGAACAGTTCTCCTCTTGAAAATTAATCTGCACGTTCGAAATCAATAATTGCGTCAAATAACTCTCGCCGAATTTCAATTACGCCAGAAATGTTTTGAGTGTATTGTTCTAACGAGAAAACAATCGCTAAGCATCAAGTAATAATTACTATTAATGTGTTACTGATCTCTTATCGATAACGACAAAAAAAAAATTATATATGTGTAATTTAACATTTAAATAGGTACGATGGTAAGTATAAGAAAGTACTGATAATCGATCGTTGCTGTGATCATTGATACTTCTGATTGACATTCGTAAAAAGTATCAACTATCGCAATGACAAAAAAAAAATAAAAAAAAAAAGAGAACATATCCACAAGATACATACTATATTGCTGTGTAGGGATGACAGTAATCCGAACAGCTTGTATATGTATGCTCTATCTCTAAAATCGAATATCTGAATGGCGAATGATGTAATTTGTTCGTTTGTTTTCAGCAGCATGAAATACGGTAATTCATTTGTCAATTATTTTATTCGAAATAATTTCTTTTCTTTTACTTCGATAATTTCTTACACTTTTTAATGATTTATTGATTTACACTGCAGTTGATTGGCAATATTATTCCTCTCGAATAACGTATCGACTGACAACGAGTGTATTTGTCATTGTATGAAGGATACACTTCTTACACGTGCATACATGTACACATATACATAGATAGAACGTTTAATGTTAAATTATATAGTAACATCGCACTTCATAAAATTCATTAATGATTCGGAAGATTTTAATTGTCTATCATGATCGATCGATATTGCATATTGGTTATTTAACGAAGATGAAATGTACCTTTTGCTACTTCATTTCGTGAATAAAATCAACAAAATCAAACATAGTAAATCAAACGTACGTAGACAACAAAAGCTTCGTTTCTGTCTCGATCAAAATTACCAACGATCAAAAATTACATATTTTTTAACGGGGGAGTTTATCAACTTGGAAATAAGAGAATCAATTTCAGAATGCATTGTTTCTCGTTTATTTTTATTCTCTCTTTATTCATCACGTTCTATTTTATTGCTGCTTTGTACAAACAATGAATTGCACGAAATTGTAATGCTTGATTTCAAGCACCTTGTTCAAAAGTTGAATAATCAAACTATCATACAGTTTCTTTTGGCGATCCGTCTGTTCAATTCATCATTCAAGTTTCAATAATTTTAAATGCTGTTTGTATATGAACATATGAATTCTTGCTCTTCGTTTTCATGAATAATTTAGTAGACTGCAAGTCTACTATTGGGGGAGGGGGGGGGCAGGGGCAACGGTACCATATTGGATTCATCCCTTAAATAAAAAACCTTGAATTTTTGACCAAAACAAAATTCAAAAAAATTTTTCACGATAATAACATCGTATAAGAATTCCTTATCTTTAGACGTCTTCTAATTGATTTTTGTCAGAGAAGTGCATACGTCGTATAATACAGTTTTTTCATTAACTATAGATTAAATTTTATTTCTAAATAAATTACAATTTATTACTAATTTTGCGATGCACCCACTCGCGCATTATTATTGTAAAATGTGTACCTAATAGTTACCATAGAGAACTGCCACGAAAACTGTGTAAATTTCTCCCCTCGTGGAAAATCAAATAGTAGAATATATATCGCGAATGTCACAGCAATCATTTAAGGGATCAATCCATTTTCTAGTCCATATTCCAAAGATTACAATAAAGCTATAACGAAACACGATTTCTTATATCCCTAGCGGAGCGCAAAATTAATATAAGACAAAGATATATCGATATGGCATTTATATTCTATGTGTCTCATCAATAGGACTCTATACGTACGTATAGGATAAATTAATATCATGTAAACGAGGATTAGGTATGTAACAAGTAATTTTGCGATTCGTACTGATCGTGAGAACGAAAACTCGGTGTACTGAGCATATCATTTGTAAGCAAGCGAAAATTATTACGTATGTAACCGATGTTATATTCGAGGTCCCGTTTTTCATTATACTGTTTTTCGACGAAGGAAGAAGGAAAGAAAGAAAAAAAAAAGAAATTCTGTACTTGAGCTGTACTTGTAACTGAGAAGAAGTAAACGTAACGTTGCGCATCTTTCGATTTGATTATGTAATCGATCATATTTTTCTGTATACATTTTTTCTTATTGCGCTACGACACGCGCTATTTTAAAGCCACGTGTTTTATGTAATGCGATTGACACGTGACTGACGTGCGTACCTACGATTATTCCTTTAGATAGATTATCGTGAGAATATCTCTTTAGTTCTCTCTCTCTCTCTCTCACTCTCTCTCTCTCTCTCTCTCTCTCTCTTTCTCTCTCTATTTGTCTGTTTGTTATGTTCACATTTGTAAAATCTGTACGAAATTTTGGACCGAATGTTATAGCTTCTTTTGTAATAGATGTGTGAAGAAGTGAAATAAAAATGTTAGAACCAAATGTATCTTCATAATGTAATTGTAGGCAATGGTGATAATCCAAATTTGAATACTTGAACATTTTCACTATCAGTAGATATTAAATGGCAATATTTATTTTCGATTAAATAAAAATTATAAAAAGTCACGGTCAAGAATCCTATACAAAATCCAATATGCTTTCTTTCTATGTGTACGTACGTAATAAGAAAATAGCATAAATACATACAGTGACATAGCATAAATACAGTTATTTTAAATTATCTATCTGTACGTATATGTTGCTGTCTTTATCGCATATTAGTGCGTTTCTTGTCTATTAAGTTATATAAGTCTATCCTTGTCACTCACTGGTGTGCTCCTTGTCTACCGATAATGCTGTCATCTAAGTACATTTCAACTTTGCCTGGAATTAAAAGGCTAAACAGGAAATATCCGATAGATGGCAGCAGTCCGTATTAACCAAAGTCGGTAATAAATACATCGACTTTAACTCTCGTAATCTCCGATAGATGGTAACAATCGTTTTTTTCCTCAATAGATCGAAGCATTGATTCTAATAATAATGTTCAATAATTTTTTGTAAATTATGTTCAAAATTTAGAACAAAATTATACCTGAATATAATTAGAAGCATTAGTTTAGAAAATCAATTCATATAAACATATAGTCGATAATACTTTTTAATTTTGACATAAAATTCAATCTCCATAGGATAATCGTAGTATAAATTATTGTATTTAATTTGCAATTATAAGCTATTTTTTATTCCGTATCGCATTTTTAATTTCATAGAAAAGTTTAGTTAATTCAAATTATTATTACACAGAATCGTCGGACGTTACGAAAATGGTAAGAGTCAAATGATTCCCACGAGACGTAAATCTTTGATTTAGTCTTCAGTTATCGATAATAATCACTGTGTAACTACATATCGATTAACAAATATAAACTATAGAAATAAACAATAACGACTAAACTCTGGTACGAAATATTTATTTACAATAATTTAATTGTATAAAAATCTCGAAAATCTAATATTTGTTCTCTGTAAGTATAATAAGGTAACTTAAATGTACATGCTTCTATAGGAAGAATTCATTGACGTTTGACATCATGCATATAATCCGACTAGGATATTCAAGATCAAAAACAGAGAGAAAAATTAAAAACACACAGAAAAAATATATTTTGTTTCCTTGATAAATGTAGTGTCATATGTACAATGCTGTTATTGATTATATAAATTAGTCTTAGTGCTGTCTTCACTTTGTTTCTTCTTAAACATATTATTCTGGAGTTCTTTCACCTTTTTTTTTTTTACTTTTAATTTTATGTAACTGTGTCTTCAAAAATTTAAACTTCGACTCGAATAATTTAAAATGAATTGCTCTTTGTCCAATAAACAATGAAACTTCATTGAGCATACAAAGGAACAGGAATGGGAGACATTTTTACTTAATCGCCATGACAATGTAATGATGCATATTCAGATGATACTATGACATCTACCATTCTTTTTTATGCTCATCCATTGATACACCTCCAGGACCTAAAGAAACTATCATTAAAAGGCCACCAATCACTGATAATGTCTGAAAAAATAAAAATTTACATTTAACGCTTGTAATTAATAGTCAATTGATGTAACAATGATTGAGATTTAATGATTCCCAGATTACCTGGAAAAAGTCATATTTAAGGAAGTCCCTAAGTGCCTTATACTCTGGAATGGTCCACCACGCATTGTGGTAAAGGTTCAGTGCAGACAATAACAAAACAAGTAATAACGCACTGAGTTTTGTTTTATATCCGATGGTTACCAATACCATTAGACTGCTTCCAAGAATATCTTGCATGATTTGTAGGAATGATATCTCGAAGCGAATCAGCGTGGTAAACATGAATGCCAACAAAATTCTGCCAGCTAGCTGCAGGAGATTCTTAGGTTTGTTATCTCCAAGACTGGGTACACCAGCAAATAATGATCTTCCTTCTATTCTTGATTCAGCCAGAACCAAAAGAAGCGCTCCTATCAATGCTAGGTTTCTAAATAAAAACGTAACGTCCCACAGGATATTGTAAGCTAGTGTCTGGAGTACTACTATGAAAAATAAGATTCCGCAAGCAATGCTGACTTTCCATCTTCCGATAACCATGACACAGCCACTGAGTTGTCCAACTAAATTAACCAGGACAAATATCGTAGCTAAGAAGGTACCACAGTGCCAGGTATTGTTCATAAACTCTTTTTGCTCTGACCATTGAAACCACATTCTCAATCCATCCTCTAGAAATGTAGCGATGAGACAAAGTCTTGCAAGAGTTGGCAATATATGCTTTCCATTGCGAATTACCTGTTTTCACAAAAGAATAATAATTAGACAAATAATTCATGTCCGTTACGCAACAATATTTTAAGATTCGTCTGTGCGATCTCTTTTTATTAACATTTGAATGTTAATGTTACATAAACATAAATAAACGTTTCTTATAAGAAATAATGTAACAAAAGCATTATACAAATAGACAAAAATTGAACAACGTTAAAAATCAATCTTCTTCCACGTATTTTCCAAATCTTTGTTAATTCGATCAATTTAAATCGAAAAGAATTATTATTAAATTGAAACCGGTGAAAGCAGTGGAAATCGTCGCACACGTATTTCCTTATCGAAGCATAACCTTCAATTTCGTCAGGGCGCAGACAGCAATATAGGAAAGTTTACAACACTCGTCAACATTGAGAAGACATTACATCGACAGATAATCAAAAATAAAGGAAATTCATATCGAAATATGTGAATATACATATTAGGATCGTGTCGCGATGACGTTGACAGGAGTACACCTGTATTCCTGCAGGATTTCTGCTGATGTTCTCTCCGTGAATGAAAACTTGCCTGGTAAACGAAAATAAATCGGGCAACGATGGTTCGTTGATTTACCTGATCCGCGATTTCCTCCGCTTTTGAGACCACCTCTTGCGAGATCAGCATCTTGTTTTAATTTAAAAATCAAAAAGTACCCATACACTTACATATACACACGTGCGCGCACGCAAGGGATAGCAACGACCAGAGGAAGACAGACGAGGGAAGGGAGAGAAGGAGAGGAAATCAGAGAGACATTGGAACAACCAGGCTGCACGACACTGTGTAAACGGTATTTTTGCAACTCCTCTGAATGATGTGGAGATCAAGGTGCGGCGTCACTTCCGGCATACGTGGTCGGACAATACAATTCCGCGATCATTTCAAAAGTACAAAGATCAATTACTTCAATACTATATTTATTTCTCACCTCGCCAAGACTTCCTCTATCATTTCTCATCGAGTACCTAGTATTTTCTTTATCGATGCCACTTTTCGAAAGCGTCGAGTTTCAATAATATCATCTTTCGTATTTTGAATATTTACATATATTATCGATAATATATTTTTCGAAGTTTTCAGAAACATTAATAGACAAATAAAGAGATGAATTTTAAAAATGAATGGGATCAAACTTTGTACCGTTTGATTATTCTCCTTGTTTTTTATCTTTTCAACGTGATTCCATCGCTTTGTTGTTTTTGTTAAATTGTGCGTATCTCTTTGAAATGATGATATATTTTATGGATGCAAATAAAATGTTTATTACGAGATACTTTGTTATAAAATGATTTCAAATCATCCGTCATTGAGTATCACGCGTTATTAAGGAGATTTCCATCGAAGAAATTATAATTTTTAATATAAAGTCGCGGAGATTAGAAATATTAATTTTTATACAAAACGTTTAAAATATAGTTATTCGATTTGGAAATCACAGCATGGAATCAAATTTACATGCACTGTGAGGGAGAAGTTTTAGAATTTAGAAATGCGCCATAAAAATGTGTTACCGAAGCGCCATCATAATGTCGTGCGTTGACAACTGAACTAGTGTATAGAGCTTTGCTAAATGTAGAAGGTGTTTTTCGTTGTTTTATGTTGTGTAGAAGCAAAGAAACGAATTCAAAATATATCAAAATGGGCGAAGGATGTACGAGGTTGCTGGAGAGTATAAAGTCGATTGATCTCGAAACATATTGTGTTTAATGCCAACAACGCTTTTGCGTCATGAAGGAACAATAAAACTTTTTAGAAAACATGTTGCTGTTTATTTTTCGTATTACTCAGATAACATTTATAGAAATAGTTCCACAATCCAAAATACTGCAATTACTTGCAATACGAGTTTAAGCGAGGTAATAAAAAAATGTAATTTTCACGTAGAGCATGTTCCATGTACAAATAGATTTTGGAAATTCTACATTCTTTTCGCACAGAGGACAACTAGGGAAGTTACATTTTATTTAAGTCATCAATTTTTGAGACTGTGAGACTGTGATGCCGTTTAGAAATTTTACGTTGATGTTACGAATGTTAAGTTCAATCTATTATGTCACATATTTTGTATTATAACTGACAAAATAAATTGCGATCAAAGATACACGTCGTAGCTTTATACTTTATTCCAGAATAATCACAATGGCACAAGAAGCAAGTACTAATCTAATTAGAGAAGACTTTGATGCTGGCCCATCGAGTTACGATGAAATTATTCCTGGTTTGTTTCTTGGGAATCTTACAGCTGCTACAGACATCGAGTGGTTAAAAGAAACTAAAATAAACTATATACTCACGGTAGATTCGTGTCCGCTTCCAAGAAAAATCCAAGAACTTCTACCAAATTTGACTATAAAGTACATACAAATTACTGATATGCCGCGCGAAGATCTTTTAACTCACTTTGAAGATTCTTACGAATTTATAGATCATTCTCTACAGCAAAATGATAAGATTTTGGTACATTGTTATTTCGGTGTCTCTAGATCAGCTACAATTGTTATCGCATATTTAATGAAAAAATATAAAAAGAGTTTCTGCGATACGTTTGAAACTGTGAAGGAAAAGAGACGCTTTGTCGGACCGAATGCTGGTTTTTTGGCACAGTTGAAGCTTTACGAAGAAATGGCGTTTGGAATAGACAACACCAATGTGCAATTTAAAATGTACAAGTTGCAAATTGCAGCGGATAAGGTACGAAAGGCAAAAATTCTGCCACAGAATTGTGCAGACCTGATAAAACCAGATCCAGCTCTTGCCACGGTACATCCAGAGCCAACGGTATACCGTTGTAAAAAATGTAGGAGGATCATAGCTAGTGCTAGTAACATTTTGCCACACATGCCGAAGGAGAAGCAAATCTGGAGACATATAAGTCAGAAAAAGTCATCCAAACAGTCGAAAACGTCGCACGAATTATTGGAACCAGTACAAAAGGAAGAGCAACAGCCAGCCGAATTTTGTACCAAAATATTATTCGTCGAGCCGCTAGCTTGGATGCCCGATATAACGCACAATGTCGAGGGAAAATTGAATTGTCCGAAATGCAACACAAAATTAGGTTCTTTCAGTTGGATAGCGGGTAGTCAATGCCCATGCGGCAGCAAAATAGCACCAGCATTTTATTTGGTTCCCTCAAAAGTAGATTGGAGTAACGCTGTACAAAATGTACAAGTAACTGTATAGTATTAACGCTTGTTAATTCTCTACAGTTAAGAACTTTTGGACGGATGACTGACATCTATGATAATGACTAATATGTAAGATGTGAGATTTTTGGAATCTTTTTACGTGGTTCTAGTTCGATTATAGCGTTATAACGAATATACGTGTGACCAATATACTTAGGAAATTTGTATTCTAATTTCGTGCCAAGATATTCGTACCTCAAATGTAAACGTATTCGTTTCACGACTGTAATTTTACATGCGTTTCTTGCCGCAATGAGTACACCGACCCGTTCTTCCATTGTTCGATCTTCATATTTATACGTCTTGCTTTTTTTCTATGATTAGCATATATAATGATATATAATGATACAACTTTGTAGACTAACACTACTACCTGTATAGATGTCTTGTATATTAAGCAGATAATATATTTATGATTTTTATTATTTATTAAGCTACTTCAGTTCTACAAAAATAACGTTTCAAGTTATTTCCATTACCCTGTATTTCGCGCTTATATTACCCTAATTCTTATGCAATGTTTCATCTACTGGTCCTTTACATAAATATCTTCTTCGTCTTCGTATCGACGTTGTTGAAATCTTTGGTATTTTATCATTTTCGGTATCGTTCGAAGCTGACGAGCTTCGCTGTTTAGAAAAAGGATATTGTGCAAAGAGAGAGAGAGAGAGTTACATGCTTGCATGCATGGCAGAATACGTGGTTCCATATGGATGTGCTCTGAATCGTAACGCATTTAAACTGCTCATCGTAGATCCTTCGAGCCCCCCGTGAATATCTGTTTGATGATACGGAGGTAGACTGACGTTTCCTAAATTCCCGTTGATAAATCCGTGGCAGGTGGATGTTTGCATGGAAGTATAATGCTGCGAGGATCTCCAGTACTCGCCGTAAGAGTATTGCGCGACTTGAGATGCCTGCAAAGTCTCCGTGTTATTATCCTGCGTGTGCGTTATCCTGATAGGACGTAAAGGTAGTGTGGCTTCCACTTCTCTGTTCGCGGGGTTAATGCCCCGGTTAATGGCAGAACTTCTTTCGTTCCGACGGAATTTCGCGCGTCTGTTTTGAAACCATACCTGAAGAGTAAAATTTACCAAATGTTCAGTTTCAGTTACGTTAAGATCGATAGAGGCCAAGAATTTTTACAAATATATTCAAAATGAAAAGGTAGGCCAAGAAACGAGGGATAGATGATTGCGGTAAGCTGTAATTGTCGAACGGAGGAAGAAAGAGAAGAAGAAGGAGAAGAAGAAGAAGAAGAAGAAGAAGAAGAAGAAGAAACAAACGGACACAAGAAGGGTTTCGCCGGCAAGCGAAGAACGGAACAGCGTGACGGCTTCTGGCAACCGTACAGTCTGTCCACGACAGACAGACGAATGGACAGACATCAGCGAGAGACGAGAGACTGCAGGCCTGTGCAGAGCGGTGGATAGATCGACAAGAGCAACGAAAAGTAGTATGCTTTCCGTGCACATAACCGTGCAGAAGAGTCGCCACACACGTGTGGCGATACGCGACGTATCGCACAGCATATACGTCGTATGCCAAGCACAGATGCTGCTGGAACGACGCAACTATCCTGCCAAGCTAATCATAGCTCCTTGCCCCTGACAACCTGTCTCCTCTGATTTTCTGCTTTCCGCTATCCGCCGCGACCTCCATCCTCTTTCCTTCTTTTTTTTTTCCACTTCTCCTTCTTCTTCTCTTTCTTCTTCTGTCTGTCTGTCTGTCCGTCTGTCCGTCTGTCTGTCTGTGCGCCTCCCTTCTTAACGTTGACGACCAAAATCTCAAGAAACACGTGTGAACTTGGCCCACCAGCTATACGATACTTTTCCTCTCTCGCAAAGAATCATTTTGTCGAATATTTCTGCAAGTACTTGACAGCGAGCCGATGCATTATTCTTATACCCGTTTCTACTTTGTTTAGCTCTTCTGGAAATTCAAAGCTGAATCCGTGACCAATTACCTGCACCCTGGCTTCTGACAGAGATACACGCGTTGCAAGTTCCTCGCGAACGAAGGCGTCTGGATAATGGGTCCTCTCGAACACTTTCTCCAGCGCGGCTAATTGCTGCGCCGAGAACGTTGTTCTGCTTCTTCTGGGTCTCCTGCAGCTAGACGTGGCGGAACTTTCGTTGCATTCTGTAAAACAGAAACGTCGTCAAACACGTTTGGCTTACGCGGATCCGATTCGTCTGAGGATCCGCCTGTTTATCAAAATACGGGATTGCTTGGAAGGTGAAAATTCGAGTGAAATATATTTTCGAGATGCCGTCCGAGATAAGGAGGCTGCGCTTTGAAAGAAAGAAAGAAAGAAAGAAAAAAAGAAAGAGAGAAGGAGAGTCGAGAGAAGAGAAGCAGCAGCACAGGCGTGGCTATTCTTGAATGACTCCACTGTGCCTGGGTATTCATCAAAGCGGTATAACGCGAACAGCATGGCTGGAAATGCGCGATTTCGATGGAATCAGCATGGCTCATCCGTGGATCACGGATTGAAAACGCGTGGAAACGAATTGCGTTTGATTCTCTACCCGTTACGTAAGCGTTCGCGAACGAGTCTTCGATTCGCGAATTCCCGAGATTCTTACCTAACGAATTAGTCGGCGTTGACAGCAAACGCGAGACCGTGAAATCTTGCGGAGCGTGAGGATTCGTCATTTGTGAAACGACCGCGCTGTTGTTTTCTCCTTGATCGGTACTTGCGCACAACATCGTTCTCTTTTCGTTCAAAAGAAAAAAAAAAAATCGTCTTGGATCGAAAATAGTACTTCGAATCGTCGAAAATTACAAGCTTCGTTTACTGTACCTCAGAATATACATTCTCTTATAGGAGTAAATTCGCGGCAACGTTAATGAATCATTTGATGAAAATTCGCGAGATAACATTTCTCTCGTTCGCTCTAATTTTTTAAATTTAGAAACGGATGTTTCTAAGCAGTTAAACTACAGATGTGTTGAAGATATCAGAATTATAGATCAGGTGATGTCACGTGTAATTCTTTCAATTCTTTTCCGGAAATCTCGACGGAAGCGTGACGAATTAATTGAAGTATCAAACCACGTGCCGATCTAATACAATTCAATGTGCTTCCAACGTCCTTGGAAAATGTTTCTCGTAAATGCTTTTTTTTAACAAAACGCTCTTCTTGTCACTGTTTCATTTGTTCCAAATGTTACTTCCGAACAACTGTGCTGTTAAGCACACACTGTGAATACTTTTCTAGAATGTGAGCGTTGACTTACGCCGTTTCCTTTCGTATTTTCGTGTATTAACATCTTTTTTGTACGCACTTTTTACGGTGATGAAACTTCTCGTAGTGAATCTTTGCCAAGCGTGTTGTTAACGGTCGATTATCGATTATAATTTGTTTCAAGTTTCTGCGAGCAAGGGTAGACTCAGGTCGAAACTCGTATACCTGTCCTTTTTCTCTGCATCAAATCGACCAGCTAGAGATATGTAAATTAGAGAAAATAAAATGAATCGTGCTGCTCCAATTATCATATTACACGAATACCGTTTCCATCTCGCGGCGCTGACAGTTTCAAATCGATTCTTTATGCTCTACACAGTAACAATATATAGCAAATGTACGTTTCGTGAATCGTTGGTTGAGAACGATTTTTCTCCTCTTCGTAAATCAATCGCTCTTCCGGACGGTTTACGATTTTCTGACGTTAATCGCCGCAGATCACTTAAATAGCAAGGGGAATCTGTTGCTAGCGCAACAGAGCTTAAAGAAAAAATCTGTAAGCGTGTCCGATTCGACGAGTTAGAAGAGTTGTTCTATTTCAGTTTGTTGTCTGTTTTCAAATTCTCATTTTGGAAAAGAATTTCTTCCAACTATCATTCAGCAGGGGAGAGGCGATAAGAAACCCTTTCTTTCACGAGTTGCACCGTGCTCGGAGTTTTCCTTTTTTCAAACGAACAATTTTTTTTCCAGTAGAACGAGAATTGTCTTCAACGACGATGTTGCCAAAAGATGAAAATAATAATAACTACACGTTTTTTTATACGCGCGACAATCACCCACTACAACGAATAACTATAAATCGTTCTCGGTGTCGTTTGTCGGCTACGCTCCTCTTTCGTTGCAGTTTCGCAGCGAAATGCTTTTTCATCTGGACGCGCGTAAATCACAACTGGCCGATCGACTTTCGCGGAAGATCGTTTGGGAAACGGTGAAACGAAGCCATCGTATTAGTTGATGCGGCGAGATGCCAACTGACTTGGCCGAGTTAAAACGTACTTGAAAATCCTCCTCAGCCTCTTCATTTGTCTCTCCTCTTCGTTCTTCTCTCTCTCTTTCTCTTACGTACCCCCTCGCGCTCCCTTTCCTTCTTCCACTCTCATTTTGCCTCTCGTTCCTCCTTTTGTACAGGGAGACACGCATGCAGGAGAGGAGAGAAATAGAGAATTTTAAGAGTAGGTGGAGATTTCCTCAGCAAGCTCCACCTTCATTTGATGCTCATTGGTTTCTAAATGATAGCACGGGCTGCTTCTCTGGATCTGCAACCCTTGGCGATTAGAAAAAAAGAACGTGCGTGTCGTCGGTTAATTCGAAAGAATCTTCGAACCACCGCGATCGTTTCGTTCGAGTCGAGAGAAAAAATTCGTACGACGAATTTGGCAAAAGAGACCAGATCGTTTCGAATTCGAGCACGTGCTAATCGATTCTAGTTGAAATTTTAAACGGGGAAATTAAACTGAATTGAAGTGAATTCTTTCTTTTCTTCTTTTTTTTTTTTGCGATTTGGAGATGAGAGGCGCCAGTGTCATCGGCGGTTTCGGTTTTCAGTTTTCAGGGACAAGCTGAGCCACGCTTCTTCATGCCCTCGAAACATTGGCCCTCTTCATTGGCTGCGGCTTGACTCTCGTTACACAAGGGTGTCGAGTAACAATTTCGCCCTAACGCGAGAGAGGCTCCTGGTCCTTCCTCTTACTCCGCTCGCTCTCGTTATTCTTCGAAAGTAAGAAGACACACACGCTGATTCAAATTAGCCGGATCGTGAAAACACGTTCACGTTTTTACGCGAGTGTGCTCGTCGAAGAGCAGAGAATTTTCACGATAATTCTTTCTGTGTACAGGGCAGAACAGTTCGTAAAGAACAGACACACACACACATACACACAGAATGGTCCGCACTCTCCGGAAGTTGGAATCCGACGGCAACGTCTCAGGAAATTGCGGAACGAGTCGCGAAACTCGAGTTATTGGTCAAACGTTGGAGAATGCAATCGACAGGAAGGGGCTGAGAAATTGGAGAGGAAAGAACGCAGACAGAGACAGAAAACACGTTCGAGAAAACGAATATAGCGAAAAATGGTGGTGGCCGGTGTACGAGGTGGCGACGTATAACTGACCGCGTTACGAGCTTCTTCCCGTAGCTCTCTCGTCAACAATTATATCCCCGGCGATTTTATTTATACGAGGCTTTTACGAGCGCAGTCATTCTTGCTGTCAACCTAATAAAACTCATCCTCCGTTGCCCGAAGTTTCTTCGATATTCGATATACCAGACCGAATTATCACTTTTCGAAATAAATTTCGGGCGAGCACGAATTGAAAAAACAACGAATTGAAAATGATTCGCCGATATTTGAAATATAAAGTCGCTTGCTCGCGATTCGGGGGAATTGCCTTGTTCGACTGCGCTCGAATCAAAAGGCATTCGATGTATTTCACGACTGAGTCGGAAAGAAAAAAGAGAGAGAGAGAGAGAGAGAGAGAGAGACGAGGAGGAATCTCTCGAGAACGGTAATAAAATAGTCGGAGGCTCGTTTTTGGTGTTTCAGTCGCGATGAGACGGACGGGTGCGTCGCGACGCGGTGACACGTACACGTCGCACGTCGCGCGACGCCCAGGGAAAATTATGAGCCAAGCCTGGACACTCCACCGTGCCTTTGTCATCCTCTTTATCTTGACTGCGAGACACGATGCCTCCTCTCTCCCCTTTTCACCATTTTTTCCCCCCCTCGCAACCGCGACATGTGCATTTACGAATCCGCTGAAAGAGTCTTCAGATTCTTCGGCATTCTTTCCTGGTATTCTCGTGACGTGGCAGACAGCGATTACACACACGGACGAGTAAAAATTTCATCGAGCTGCAAAGAAAGGTAGGTGATATCCAAATTTTTTTATTTCCGTCCAATTGCTCGGAATATTATGCTCGCTTTAATAGTTATATACAATGAATGCTATATAGCAGCCATCCGTCGATACGGATCAAATTCATATTATTACGTCGACCACGCAAAACGAATGCTATAGCATTCACGTGATCCGCGAACGTGTTGACAATTTGAGAAGCCAGTTGCTTCGATGAAAGTAATTTTTGGTCATTATATTTTACATTGTATGTATGATAAATATATTAACCCTTTGCGGTCGTATGTCTACTCTCAGCCAACACAACAAAGAACCATATTGATGTTATATTATATCAAGTCGACAAGCTTCGGACATACGTAGAACGCGACAATAATATTTTACAAATTGTGTTTAAGTGTAATTAGGCAATTTCGCTTCGTGAAATATTTTAAAAATATAATACTCTAAAATGGCAAAACGAATGCCATTTACGCCATACTGCGGCACTGTGAAGATGTAAAGTTGCGAAAAAAATGCGCAATAATTATGCACCAACCCGATACATGTTGCAGCACTGTAAAGATGTAAAGAGTAAAGATTGTTCTGTATGTTCAAAGAGAAAAATTAAAGGCGGAAGAAGCCAAACTATGTTATATAAACGATGGGGAACTATAAAATATAACTTTTACGTATAATTAGATCATATTATTGTGTTACATGTATCTAAAGTTTAAAAAACAATTAATAAATTTTGTTTCTCCTTCGTAATCTTGCATATTACGTATCGCTGTTCGTTCAACGAAAATTAATTCCGAATTAAACCAGCATGACACCTACGTATAAACTTAATACGACCGCAAAGGGTTAATATATTGCCCGCGTGTTTGGGAAAAAGATTCGAAAAACCACGAACAATTCACTCTTCGGGAGCTTCACTTGGATTTTAGGTGATCGTGAGAGATCTCGGCATGCGTCAAGACGGATCAGTGTCTGGCTGGTTGTGCAACGCCAGCAGGGGAAATCACAGATGCAGTTTTGACCACCGTGACAGTGATTGTTGCTTGACAACTCTCGAAATAGCCTCCACACGCGCACTTTGGAGAAATGGTCTTCACGGTATTTTCCATATATTTCCATATATCCTCGATTCCTGTTTTTCTTTTTCTTCGTCGTGATACTCGTCGTACGCACACGCTCAGCTTTTTCTGGACTCACGTCGCATACAACATTCTGACCACGATGAGAGCGTAGAGTTGGCTCGATCTCTCCTGTTGCATAAAAATATAATACTTTGCGTCGGTACTTTGCGTTCGGAGGAAAAAAAAGTTTGCCATCGTTTTGTTGTTTTACGTCTTGATTATAATATACATGACAGGAGTCGCTATAACGCGGACTAAAATTTAGAGCGTTATAACGCGATCAAAGTGTTGCTGAAAAAGATTCGAAGAAAGAAGCACAGTTTTGCACTAACTCTTGTGTGCGACAAGGAAGGATTGTTCAAAATGTGTATCGTGCAGAATTCGTTTCGTTATTTCAAAGAGGAATTAATTTCAATTACAAAGTAGATATTGATCGATTATAGGGTAAAGCAATTTGTATTCACTATATTTAATGTCAGAAATAAGAAATAATATTTTTCAACCATGACTGCAAAGATCTGCAGAAAAGATAAGCCGAGTATAAGATTTATATCGTTAGAAAAAAAATTAGAAAATTCTTGGTCGGTTGAAATCTGGTGATAAATGAACATTTCTCTTTGCAAGAAATTTAACAAGAAGTGAATCAACAATTAGGAATGCTGGAAAATGAAAATAAAATGCTGGAGCACCATCAAAGTTTAACACTAAACGTACCGGCATTTTACATATACCTATCTTACCATAAGGGGCCATTTGACCACTTATGAACGAACGTTGATTTTTAGAATGAAATCCTTAATTTATTAAAGGAAATAATTCGCAACGTAACTTCTGATTTCTAATAAAACAATCAAACATATATTTTTATTTAAATAAAAAAGAAATAATCAATTAATTGCACTTTTTTATATATGACTGGTTTCTCCTTCATACATTTGTCCGCAGACAAATTTTTTGCAAATTATGCAAGTTCGAGTGGTTTTATTACCCGTGCACAATCTTATTTGACATTTTCTTCGTGATTGGGAAATATTGCTTGGGCTGCTTGATGTTCCTTGTTGTAGGTTTTCCTTTCCTTTTTCAAGAAATTCGTGATACTCTGTGACTAGTTCGTCTGCTAATTGTAACAGGAAACGCTGTTCTTGATATCTTTCATTCCAGTTGTTTCCCGATCGAGATATCCATGCATTGATTCCAGCTAAATCCAGGATACTGAAGAATACGTGCACAGGCCATCTATTGCATTTGGATTTGACGCTGTATTTTCGCGCCATTTGATGCAACCACATCGACGCCAAATTTAGTCTTATTATAATAACTAATTGTTTCGGGTATTCGCTTTCCATTGTTTTTGGTTTTGATTTATGTTTCGAACTTAGTATCGTAATTTTTTTCGTTGGTTTTGATTTATAAATTCAGTCAGAAAAATGCGTAAATTTCGTAAGGAGTCAAATAACCCCTCGCGGTACATAAGGTATGCAAAGAATGTTTCTCTATTAAAAAATGAGAGACAGCGAGAAATTGAACAATCAGATAATGTAAGAATCTACAGAAACGAAAGATTAGCGAAAGAAATAACAATGAATGTACGATTTTCAAGTAAATTTTGAAAGCGGTCATTTGACCCCGCTTGGTACGTTTAGTGTTAAAGAAATATTAAAGATGTTTTATGTAACAAAACCAGAAAATTGTTTAATCACATGGACAGAAGATCGCAATGGGAAGAATATTCCTTTGAATACTTATTTAATAAGACAGAAAAAAGACTATTTATTTATAGTTTTTTGCGCTCTTGGATTCGTGTAACATTGATGAGAGTTCACGTTCAAGTAATCGTGAATTTTTTCGACATTCTCTTTCGAATTTACCCCGCGTGTTCCAGAGTTACCATTATTCCAAACTCGCCTTCGCCAACTTTGCCCGAAAATTTTCGACAGAACTGTTTCCCCTCGAAACTTTCTCTGAACTTTCGCGACCGCGGCAATATCTACCTCGTCCATTTGTTTGCGAATTCGTCTGACTTTAGTCGCTTCGAGAGGAATTTTTATCCCACGGTGGGCGGAAAAAAAGAACCCACGAATTTACGACAATTACTCGGCGACCAACTTTCGACTTCCGAATTCTCTCTTCTTTCATATTTGTCTCTCGTCTCGAGCACGAGTGCCGAAGGGTGGCGAACGATGACCGCTTAATGTCCCGTGACGCCTTAAATCTACCTATACAGAAGAAGGAGATTCTCGTCTGCAGAGAGACGGCGAAAAGAGAGAACGTGCAACGTGGAAAAGGAGAAAACGGCGTGGTCATCGGGCCACCGTGAAAGCATTCGATTAACAACAGTGAAAAGAAACTTCTGGGGGTCTGCGAAACGGATTTCGTGTCTTTTTCACTGGGAGAGCGACGGTTACGTTCTCATAAGTTGGAGATAAACGGCTATCATACCATGTGTGTGTGTGTGTGTGTGTGTGTGTGTGTGATCAAGTTAACGCCGAATTGTTAACGAAATCGCGTAGACGAGAGAGTAAAAGTGACGAATATTTCAAAGGAAAACGAGAAAGGTCGGAGGAAGAAACATATCATGCTTCGGTTTCTACGGCTCGTTCGAGCAATTACAAGGGTCGTGCGTCATTCTTGCCAATTAGGCGGAGGAAGCGTCGTGGAAAAGCGTCGCCCTGTTTCAACATTTGCTCCCTCTCCTTTTTCCCTTTCTCCTCTTCAGCTTGCGCCTTTTCTTGCTCGCTCCTCCAACGGAGGACCAGATAGGGGGCAGATAATTTTACTCGTGCTCTACCTACCGCCCCTCGGTTCGAGAGGTCTGTCGTCGGTCGTGTTTCTCCGCGCGGAGAACAAGCCGCCGTTTCTGTTCGTCCGTTCTTTTACGATCCTCGGTTTATAAACGACTCATAATCGACAATGGACTAAAAGACAGGTCAACAACAGGTCACGCGTGTATCAGAGCGTAAGAGTTGCAATTAGAAACGTCACCTCGAGAGAGACATCTTCCGGGCTCGACGAAAGCCAATAGTGCCGTCGAGAGATTACAGTCCGAAGCATATTGACGCTCGACAGGCGTCAAACTTGACAAGACTGTAAAATATATCGCCATCCCGGCGGCTGATTGTTAACCCTTTATAGGATGTATGACTTTCTCGCAATAATAAATATCTCTTTAACCCGCATATTTTTGCCGCAATTCCCCCCTTTTTTTTTGGTAATTTTTTACTGCGTAGAGATGAAACAACGTGTCTTTGTTTTCGAAATCAAGTTCAAACGGGGGAGGAAAAAAATGCTTCGAGGCCCTTCACTGTGCACAACGCGATTAGCTCACTGTTGAAGTTGCTTTATTAGCTGCAAAGTGTTAACATAAAAGGGTTATAACATTTCGTGGAGAAAAAACGAAGGAAACAGTCATTCTGGTGATTCGGGCAACCGGCGTTCATCCGCGGCGTTCAGCGCCGTGCGAGGCATGAAAATCCCCCCTTTTTTTGGTTAACAGAGCGTGAACTCCCGTTACCCGTCGTGCCACCCGCCCTGCCACCGGTCGCTAGTAAATTACGCATTCACGCTAGTCCAAGTCGTATTACGTTGGTCATTGTAATGTATGTCAAGGGTTGACCATCTCGGCTGACGCAGGAAGGGGTCGACGTGGGGGGCTGACGAACCCCAACTTCGGACCTCTCTCGGTCTGGCCTCCCTAATTACACCTTCTTATCATTAGCGTTTATCCTGTCAATGTTATTACGCATTGACCGCCGACTTATTATTCACGTGACGGAACGTTGACAGCGGCCGTGCGTACACGATCGGCGTGCGTGGTCATTTGAAGGACATTACGGACACGCCACACCGGTGTGTATATTATATTCGAAACGGACAGAAGTCGCGCGAGGATCTGCCAGCGCTAGGTTTCTCTTCCCTTTCTTCGTTCGTGCGAAGACCGGTTTCGCCTCGGAAATTTCACACGAAACGAGCGCTCCACCGAGTGTGTTCGTCTTTCGTCAGTTTTTATGTTACGCGATATTGAGATATTTTCGGCTCGTTCAGAGACACGATCGATCGTCCATTAATAATGGCGCATATGGCGCATATGGTGCAACTAGAGAGATGTTGCGAAATCATTGCCCTTAATTTTTCGGAGATAATCGATTGCGAGCGAGCGGGTGCTCAGCGGATGATGGAAGCCTCTCTCAATGCAGCCACTGGTTCCCTTTCGTCGCGCTACTCCGACTGAATAAATTGCTGACTGGTGTGTTCTCTATGGGTCGAAAAGTGCGTTGCTTTCGTCAGCGACATAGCGAATAGTAATAATCAAGAGACAATGTTGTTCGATGTTTCGAACGAACGCGTAGGAGACGCAACGTACGATTCAACGTTTCACCGTAACGTGTGACGTTCGTTAACTTTTCGGCTTACTATATTTTATATATTACTATATTACTATATTACTATAATTGTTATATTAATTACAAAATTATTACCAATTATTATATAACGCTATTAACACCTCTTACTAAATTCTAGCGAATTTTAATTGCAATTTATTCGAGATTTATTTCGAAACTCTGCGAATCTCGATTCCAGCTGCTCACGATTTTCGGAACTTCAGAGGAGAAGAAGAAAGCCAGATAGATACAGAAGAGAAAGAAAACGGTACGACGAATAGCCAGATCGACAATAATAGGCTTGATTCGAGAATGACGGCTCATTATCGACTTTCGGGTCCTTCTACGCGTCGGACCTCCCGCGGAGAGCGTAAACTACTTTTCGACTTGCCCTTTTACGTGGTTCCTCTGTCTCGCAAACAACTCTCTTGTTTCGTCCCCCTCGTGCGGATTTTCCTTGCGATTCACGCGCAGCATGATCGTGGCGCCCATCCAATCTCTTATCTTTTTTCTTTGAAAAGAAGGAAAAAGAGAGAGAGAGAGAAAGAGAGAGAGAGAGAGAGAGAGAGAGAGAAAAGAAATAGACAAATTAGACAACGCTCGAAGTGTTCTCACGCGAGTACAACACTTCTCTCCGACCTATTTTCTCGCACAGACGTTACTCGATCAATCTTTCTTGACCATATCGTTACTCTACACTGAACTCTTGCCAGTGACCCAGTTGGGGGTGGAATTTATGGTCAGCCCTCTAGTGCGCTCTTGAAACGATGATTGTATCGAATATCCTGTATCCTCGACTAGGTTACAGCTTATTATCATTCTCTCGTAAAAATTCAGAAATGCAACTTGTTTTCACGGCAACGTGTTCTGATTTAGCTTCATTTGGAGACAAGGCGAACCTTGTTGACGATCAAATGATTTTTGAATCGTATCGAATATTCTGTTAGCTGAATATCCTATATTTACTTGCACTGTCTAGTATCATTAGCTATTCTCTCTCATTAATTGTAAAAATTTGTGTTTCCACAAATTTGTAAATGCAACTTGTTTCCACTTGATCGTTCCCGTGATTTAGATTCATTCAGAGACAAGGCAACTCTCGAACTTAGAACCGTAATATCAAAATGACTTTAAAATAATTTAAACGATGATTGTGTCGAATATTCTGCGAGCAGGATATCTTATTTATATATTCATTTTGCACAGTCTGGTATCATTAGCTATTCTCTCTGTCGCTAATTGTAAAAATTCGTGTTTCCACAAATTTTTGGAAATGCAAAAATGTTTCCACGTTCCAGTGGAATCCTAATTTAGGTTCCAATTAGGCTACACCGTAACATCGTGATATCTGTTGGCGGTACAATCAAATAATGTCGTTCTTGTTGTTTGTTTGAGAGGTGATACGGTTCGTGGCGTTTCTCCCGGTTGCATTTTATTTTCGTAACGGAAGCAGAATCTTCTTGTTCGTAAGTCTCGGGACGAGAGATGCTCCCACGGGACGGTGAGGTTAGCTTTGCTAACCGCCTTCTTCGATGTATCCCGCTGGCAAAGAGAAAAAGAGGGAGAGAGAACGACGCGCATGTGTGCGCCCCTGTCGAGCAGCCGGATTCTTTTTCTTTTCTCTTCGATCTTTCTCCACAAATTAACTTTGCTGAAAATGGTAAAACGAAAGTGATTATTTACAATATTTGTACAACACATTAAACGACATTAACCACTTGATCGCCGTGCGCGCCAGTCCCTGTACCCTAAATAAAAGCGAAATTAATTTTGATTTCTTAACATCTAGAATCATTTTCTAACACTAAAAATATCGAAATATATATATATATATATATATATATACATATATATATATATATTCTTCTTTGATTTTGGATACATTCGAAAGCTGCTTCGAAAAAAAAGGCAAGAAACAAAATTCGCGTGCGAAAACTGTAAAATTCCACTCTGCCCAACTACTTGCTTCAAAGCATTCCACACCTAAGATAAATATTAATTTTATCGTGTATGGTATATATATTTGTATTTTTTTAGATTGTATTATAACATTTCAAATTTAACAAACGTGCGTATAACTTTTTTAATCTTTTTAATATTTAGTATTTGATCTATTGCGTGGCAACCCTAGTGAAAATCAAGTGTCTTTCTTTCGTGCAAATTATATCCTAATTGATTGTGGCTCACTAATTACGCAAGTAAAAAATATTTAAATTATTTATTTATTAGTAAGAGTGCATTTTTCTTAAAACACGTGGCTAGCTGATACACGGTCTTTAAAAATACTGCGGCGATCAAGAGGTTAAATCGAATTGTATGCTGTAAGAATTGTATGAGTATAATGATAAAAGAACCGAAGGATAACGTAACAAACGAACACACCTGTGACTAAAGCAGTGACTCTTTTGTTTTCAAAGAGCGCTGCTAGTATCTTCCAGACGGCAGTTTTCGAAAATTGGCACTTTGAAAAGATTCTTTCTTTACCTCAACCCTTTGATCGCGAACCGAGTCTAGACTCTGAGAGGAATATGAAAAGCACGAGAAGAGGGGTCGATAATATCTTCAGGACTGGGACAGTATTTGAAAACAACCCCTATGAACGTGCTTCTCGAGCTTCTCTCTCTCTCTCTCTCTCTCTCTCTCTCTCTCTCGAGGAAACCCTGCTGCTTTTGTGGCCATCGGGATACACAGAATCGTTTCGCAGACAAATTCTTTCACTAAAATTAGGGTTCGCGGATGCTGAAGGGGTTGACGACAACGTTTGTAGCTTGTTTGAACGATCGATTCGAGACATCCGATTGCTTTTGGGCATTGAGAAACGTTATCGATCGCGCTAGGATCGAATCTCTGATCGACGATCTCTTATATTAATGGCAAAGAGTTGATTGAGCTGCTAGAAAGAGTTTATTTGAGTTGTGACCGCGTATATTAGTCGTTGATCTGTGTTCATTACCTTGTTTAATTATCTACTGCTTTAATCACCAGCCATTGTTATAAAATAAATATTATTTATATTTAATCTCTGCAATACAAAATTCGTGGGATCACTTGCACGGAGGAAGGATTGAACAACGATCGTTTATCGTTGGAAGAGAAAGAACTTGGTAACGAAGATACCGATGAATTAGCCAAGTCTATCTCTAAAAGAGTCTTTCAATCAAGAGCCAGTCGTCACTCAGCCAATTTTCTAACAGATCAAGGCCTGACGTAAGGGTAACACTTTGGCCAATTTTACACCGAAAACTCAACTCCTTGGTTCACTCGTGAAAATCTTAATAGAAAATTTATATCACTACGGTAATCAATATTTTGTGTGATACTGGTGTGGCCACAAACTGGAAGACATCGATCATATACTATGGCAACGCAGTCTCTACGACCTGCATAGGGCTAAACTTGTCAAGAACCTCGTCAAATACAAATTGTTCTTGCCCTCGAAGAGTCGACATACTAATTGCTAAACCGGATGTCCCGGCCTGGTATTGCGTCTCCACGCTTTCCTCAAAGACTGTAACCTTGATATATAAAATTTAGTTTATATTTTTAAAAATATTATAATTATAATTAGTAAAATTAATCGTGTATTTTATAATTATAACTCTGTACTTGCGTGTAATTGAAATTATAATTTTAAATAGAAGAAAAAATAAAAGAAAGAAGAAGAGAAAGAACGTCGGGAAACGTCGACGATCTCTGTGAAAAAATAAGCCTCTCGGCCGATCACGCTTCACACGACGATTACGTTTCACAAGCGAAAGTACTGCACGACCGATTTCACCGATACGAGGGTCGAAACACTTACCGTGCACGGAATTCTAATCTCTACCGATCGCAACAAATACCACCAGCATTTCCCTAAAGTCTCTAAACTCGTTTTAATCAAAACACCGGCCGTTTGACTTTTAATGGACATGCCGAGCCGGCGAAGTTATCTCGGTTGATCTACGATCGCAGATAGTAGTTCGATGGAACGAAACCTGGTTCGCGTTCGCAGTGAACTGCCGCGCGCATAAATTAGAATCGATCGACGGACTGCCGCAGCCGCGGCCACGGATTAACGTGGTTAATACTGGAACGAAGCATGAATCAGGATTACCACCTGCCACGATTTATGACCGCGTGTATCGTTCCGTTACTTTCGGCCCACGTGGAGGAAAGAGCTCGCGATCGTGCATGAATATGCAATCCCATCGGGGCTTCGATCGAGCCTTGTCTCGCGTTCCTCGCTTGTCGCTTTTTTGTCACCGTTAACCCGACAAATTTCCTCTTCAATTCAACGCGAGATATTTCTCGAATACTCGTTTATCCACCGGATGAAAATTCGCTGAAATACTAAATTTCTGTTATTTCTATTCTATGATGTTCGTTGTCTGACTTGTTCAAACGAACGAGACTCTCTGTCGAAGATTTCTGAGCTGAAAGTATTTTCAGAAGGTTCTGTTTGAATGCTGAGATCGAAAGTGAGAGACAATCGGTTGGGGAAGAAAATTGCGAGTACTCGTCCATCCGCTGAAAGGAAATTCGTCAAAATAGTGAATTTCTATTCTATAATATTCGTTTCTTAGCTTGTCGAATCTTCCCGAAAATTTCCGATTTGAAAGTAATTTCAGAAGCTTCTGTTTTTAGTAAATTAAGTTTATTAGTAAATTAAGTTTATTGTAAATTAAGAGACAATCGGTTGGGAAAAAATTGCGAATACTCGTTTATCGCTGGATGAAAATTCGTTAAAATAGTGAATTTCTATTCTATAATATTTGTTGCTTAACTTGTCGAATCTCTTCGGAAAAATTTCCAATTTGAAAGTAATTTCAGAAGCTTCTGTTTGTATGTTGGGATTAAAATTAAGAGACAATCGGTTGGGGAAAAAAATTGCGAGTACTCGTCCATCCGCTGAAAGGAAATTCGTCAAAATAGTGAATTTCTATTATTTCTATTCTATGATATTCGTTTCCTAGCTTGTCGAATCTTCCTCGAAGATTTCTGATCTGAAAGTAATTTCAGAAGATTTGGTTTGGATCGAGAATTGAGAGACAATCGGTTGGGGAAGAAAATTGCGAATACTCGTTTATACACCGGATGAAAATTCGTTAAAATAGTGAATTTCTATTATTTCTATTTTATAATATTTGTTGCTTAACTTGTCGAATCTCTTCGGAAAAATTTCCAATTTGAAAGTAATTTCAGAAGCTTCTTTTTATTAGTAAATTAAGTTTATTAGTAAATTAAGTTTATTGTAAATTAAGAGACAATCGGTTGGGGAAAAAAATTGCGAGTACTCGTCCATCCGCTGAAAGGAAATTCGTCAAAATAGTGAATTTCTATTATTTCTATTCTATGATATTCGTTTCCTAGCTTGTCGAATCTTCCTCGAAGATTTCCGATCTGAAAGTAATTTCAGAAGGTTTGGATGCTGGGATCGAAAGTGAGAGAACAATCGGCTGGGAAAAAATTTGCACGGAGAATAGAACCGGGCGACCGCCTCCCGGAAAACGAATCCTCGGTTTCGGTTTAACGGCTTAGAAATAACGCGACGATGGCCGATTACGGTGCCGAAGGGAACTATCTCCCTCGTGATGGCTTCTAATAAATACTTCTGCGCCCTTTTTACGCCCTCGATTGTCTGGTCCACCGTCGTGACATATTTATTACCACGTAGTTTTCTTAACCATGCGGAACGGACTAATTGATTCTTCGCGTGGCTTACTCGCTTACAGAGATCGTGGAAATTTATTATTATCATCAAGGAGATAACAAACGCAAAAATTGACCCCTTTCCTCGATGATATATAATCTTCGATCGATACGGAGAAAGAAAAAATCGTCGTGTTACTCTCCAGCGCAGCTGCCTTTACTCTTTACGTTGCCCGCGTGTTTGTCGCCTACGCAGCTGCGATACTAATTATTCTAAATTTTTCATGCTTGGTTTGTGTCGAATGTCGTGCCAGCCGTTCGTTGTTTCGTTGTATTATTACGTTCGATTTATCATTGGAATCATCGGTTTCAGGGAAATCAACGGTAAAGAAGAGGAAAGGGAAAGGTCGAGTCTCAATTTCGTACTTCGTAATTCAATTCGATAACTTATTCGAGCTTCGTGGACAGAGATTTCTTACAAAGGTCTGTCGATCAAATCGTCAAGTCGCCCTAACACTCGGATCGCGTGCTGTTACTTCGAACAACGAGGAAGCCGAGCAGTAACGTGTTTATCGAAACTTTTCACCACCAAAAAAGGACGAAGTATCGTGCTCTTCGATGGGCGTGTAATGGACGTGGGAATTGAAAAAATTACGTTTCCGTGTGTAAGTTCGAGCGTGTTCAAACGGGGGAGCAAAGAGAGGGAAATAGAAAGATAGAGAACAGTAGAGAAGGAAGAGAACGAAAAGAAGAAGAGGAGGGGGGAAAGGGAAGAAAGCTAGGCGGAAGCAAATGGAAGCAGAAGTTCCTCCCTTCTGTCTACTCGGTACGAATTCGCCTACTCTTGAAAAAAATCTCGTCGACTGGTTTCCAGTCGCACGATTCTGGACAATCGTGCGCCTCGCTCTAATTTGGCAAACGTACCCTCTGCTCCCGCTTTCGGGAGAACTTGACAGAAACTAGGGTGAGTCGAGACGTGTGTCATTTTGCGGTTTTTTCTTCGGTGCTGCCTCGTTCGAAGCACAGCAACGAGGCAAAAAAAAAAAAAACTATTTCCGAACGCGAGGCTTCTTTCTCTTCTCGTCAAACGACAGCGACAGAGTCGTTAGGATCACGCTGTCAAACGTGTAACGCAGTCTTTTATTCTAATTTCTTGGACAATTAATAATTAACAATTAACAATAATAATTCATATAGGCGTGTCATCTACGATCAAGTTCAGTAGATTCTAGTCTTGGATCGTTCTACGTGATCGATCAAGAAAAAATTATTAATTAATTATCTACAATTAATAATTAATAATTATAAGCTACAGTTAATAATTAACAATTAACAATAATAATCCATATAGGCATGTCATCTACGATCAAGTCAGATTCTAAAAATGTCCGATTTCTTGTACCGTTAATAACGTCTTGAATCGTTCTACATGATCGATCAAGAAGAAATTGGAAAGATTATTAATTAATTATCTACAACTACTTATACAGGTGTGTCACTTATAATCAAGTCAGTCGATTTTTAAAATTCCAATTTTTCGGGCCGTGAACCGTTCCATGATACATGATCGATCAAGAAGAAATTGGAAAGATTATTAATTAATTATCTACAACTACTTATACAGGTGTGTCACTTATAATCAAGTCAGTCGATTTTTAAAATTCCAATTTTTCGGGCCGTGAACCGTTCCATGATACATGATCGATCAAGAAGAAATTGGAAAGATTATCAATTAATTATCTACAAGTATGTCATCGATCAATCAAACCATATAGATTCTAAAGATTCATAAAAGCTTCTTGTTCGTAAAGATTCTTCATTTCAAGATCGTTCATCGTTTCGGAGTTTATACATTCGAATTCATTACACCACACGTTTCCCTCCCTTATTCGCCTCTCTCGACCAGATTTTTAATTACGAGTCAAGAGTTCTCCCTTCTCTCGAACTTCTTTGTCCGAACTTGAAGCGCGCGTGGCTACGGCGCGTCGTGCTTAACAGAGAAAACAAGAGGAAACAAGCCGCCTTTAATTACGAGCGAGGAGATGCGGGGCCTTGTGCGTTTCGCCATCGCAAATTCGCCATTCGGTAATGAAATCCCGCTTTGTACCCCTCTCTGGCATCTCTCTGTTATTCCCAGATATTCTTTCTTGCCACGCGTTCGGGTCTTGCGGCAGAGAGACCGCGTACCAAGCAAGCGGGGCGCAGCTGTCCCGCAGCTATAAAACCGTGAAACCGATTCCAATTTCGTTCTTCAACGTTTCTCTCGACTTTTGTTCGCTCCTTTCCGCGACTCCTTTACCTTTTGCGCGGATCATCCGGCCAGCTTACAATTTACCAGCTGGTGACGACAGAGTACTACTCTTCGTTTATAAATAACAGACGTACAGAGAGATACAAGACAGACGACGAACGATAGGCAGATGTCTTCGTGCTTTTGCCCGCTTGCAATTTGCGCGTATACATATCGTGCCGGTAATTATGGAAAGTGTTTAGGTCAAGTATTTAGAAAGAAATGAGTTGTTATCGGTTATTTCGCGTCGGGTTCTTTTTAAGATAAAGTAATCTGTTGAATTGAGTTGAGCTGAGGCTGTTGCGTAAACGGAATTCAGTTGATGTTCATTTTGATAGTGGCAACTCCCGTGAATTTGTTATTTATGGAAAAATGATTATTTTACTATCAGGTACGCGGAAAAGTTGTTGCCGACTTTTATTATATTATAAATAATTATTCTAGGGATTTTTCTGATTGACAACTAATGCGTGTATACGATTCATAACTGGATAAGTAAAATACCACATCTGAGATATTCAAATGTATTTTTAAAAAACATATTTAAAAACTTTTTTAGAAGTTTTCACTCGAAAGAGGCAGGCCAAAAATATACAAAAATCTCCACCTTGTTCCATACATACACCATCATTAGAGCGATAGACAGAAGAAAAATATAAAGATATTGAGGATCAGCTACCTTACGTCTAATTCAATTTGCCAGAAATATCTTAAATCGAGATTAAAATATCCCATTTCCGAAGGATGGGGAGAAAATCAGAAATGATAGAAATCAATTACTCAGAGACATAATTATAAAATGTGAATCAATAGATTTGATTTAAATTTCCTTTCGTAATAAAATCCGTTGTTTCTTACTGTTGCAAGTCAGTTTTAAGACTTCGCTTAATTTTGAAAGCGGTTTAACTGATAAGTCAGTTCAAGCTTCAAAAATCATATTTCCTTACAAGCTGCACGCAACATTTCCCAGTGGCAATAAATTCTTATCTTACGAGACCAAATATTCCCTTAGCGGTGTAAAAATATTTTTTAATTTGTTTGAAACGCCAATCTTTAAATGTCTCTCGAAACGAGAAATATCCACGACTTGGACCACTTTCATAATCATCGGCACCATGTATCTTTAGATTTATCATCATACGGTGAAAAGAAATTCTTTTTGCCTATGGAAATGTCAATTTTTGAAAAAAAAGAAAAATAAATAAGTAAATAAGTAAATAAGTAAATAAGTAAATAAGTAAATAAGTAAATAAGTAAATAAGTAAATAAGTAAATAAGTAAATAAGTAAATAAGTAAATAAGTAAATAAGTAAATAAGTAAATAAGTAAATAAGTAAATAAGCAAATAAATAAAAATATATATATATATATCAGTCGTAGCAATGGAACTTGAAAGGAAAACTTAATCGGTGACGGAATGGATGTACAAAAAGGAGCCTGCGTCCGAGGAGCTCGTGTCTGAAGAATAAGACGAATAGGCCGAGGTAATTGGACCGTGAGTCTCCGGAGCAAGGAGCGGAGGTTCGGTCGTCGGCACGTGCGGGGGAGTACACAAAAGAATCGGGTTGTTGCCTCGAGAGCTGTTCCATCGAAAGACGGTTGCTTTCAAAACTAATGGCCGGTAGATTGCCACGTGCCTAAGTTTCACGTTTGTACACAATATCTACTTGCACGCTCCACGTACGATATCTACTTACGATGCAAGTTACTAAGAACTTCGTTTATTAAGTAAGACACTGTCGACAACGAAGTCGAAACGATTTCTACCGTTTTTCGAAGGGACAATTGTGCGAATACGATGTATTTGCGGCACACCTCAGAAATGGCGGCTCTAACCAGAAAACGCTTTCAGCGCGATCGTGTCTGTAAAAGACACACACACACACACACACACACACACAACACACACACATGTATAATATATAGGTATACTTTACCTGGTCATCGAGGGGTCGAACCTTCGGGCGTTCTCTCACGGAGAAAACAACCGTGAAAGATTAGAAATCACGCGACGGAGCTATTAACCCGACGTATTATCGTTCGTTGCAATTTTGTAATTAGGTTCAGCTATTGTAAACAGGTACCACCCGGGTAATTTCTCTCGCACGTGCACAGATGCACTCGACAACAAGTAGGTGCAGTTTGGAGGGCAGTGGGTACCGAGTCGAATACAGGCAATAAATCGTTCAGATCGTAGTCTAACTTCCTACTCGAAGCAACCTGGGTGATTTCAATTGCCACATTTCGTCGAGTGGTCAAACGTCGGTGGTTTGCAGATGCAGAAGTAACCACGCGCTCGTTCATTCATTCATTCTTTCTTTCTTTTTTTCTTTCGTAAACGCTTCCTCTGATTTTTCAGTCAGTTCGCGAGTGTCTCGCGCACACAGGATTTCAAGGGATTTTTGCGAGTCCAAAAGAAAAGAAAAGAAAAGAAAAGAAAAGAAAAAAAAATATATCACCCGTCGTACAAATGTGGTAGGGAAGCTTCTCTACCTGGAGAACGTTTGCCAGGTTATCCCGTTATCGGTCGCCAACATTCCGCTGGTTCGCGATCCTGAAGCACCCACCACGAAGCACCGCGGGATCGTCGAGCTCGTCCACCTGGGTCGAATGGAGAGTTGCTGGCGTGGATCAGGTCACGGTAAGGCCAGAGTGGGGATACACGAGCGCAGTATATACAGGCCGTATAGAACAAGGAGAGACAGCCGGTCTCTCCTGTTTCGTAGCCTTACCTAGGGACCCTTTCCTACATAAGGCCCACGTCCTCACCCCACCACGTCAGTAGAGAACCAGCCGTTGAAGTGCCACGATCCAACACCTCTCTGCCGCCGTTGCTTTCTGCAAACATTTCGTACATTTCCCCGCGAGTTTCTCTCTCTCTCAGCGTGTTTCTTCTTACCACGGTTTCTTATCTCTTATCATCGCTGTGCGCTATGTGCCGCGACGTTCGAGCCTGTGTGCGGAAAAAGTGCTGACCGTGGGATCGTACGAGACGAATCCTGCTGCTCAACGACACGCAGTGAGTAGCTCTTCTTCTTCTTTTTTCTCTCTCTGTCTTCTCGCGCCGGTACCAGATACCTTTTCAGACGTTGTCTCGGTTGTCTCTCCTTCGACGACGAACTTTGTATTTTCGGCGGGACTAGTCTGCTCAGAGTAGGTTGAAAAATAGGGCATTTCTCGGACGATGACAGAACGAGTGGAAAGATCGACGTTTCTCGACAAATATCTCTCAGAAACTGAGTTAGTTTAGTCAATCGAAGGTTGCTTCGTCGAACGACATCCTCACTTGTTAACGACTCGAGTCGATGGCCGTTGTTTCGTTCGACAGTCGATTGTAATCTCCGCGCCAATCAGTTTTTAACAAGATATGAATTGCAGTTTAGTAACCTCGATTAATCGAATAGCTCGAGTAGCCTTTCTGAGAAGTAATTCTCAGAATTTTAAAAAGGAGAAGTTCATTCCCTAGACGCGCGAGAATAATTAAAAAAAAAAAAAGAGAAAACTTTAAACTGATCAGCGGAGACAATAGGCAAATGAAGAGGTTTGAAATCGAATGAGACCGGAATGTAACGAGGATCGCGAGCCAGCAAAGGGGGTTAAGGTTATTCGTATAAGTAGCTGCAATCGAATTTGGTGGAACAGCCTCGAGCCACAAAAGCCAAGTACGGCTCTCGAACGGCGAGATGTTAGACGGCTCGTCTAATTGTGAAACTTTACGATCCGGTAGTGCGAGTGAAGCGGCGACGAACGAGAAAAAGAGGAGGGAAAAGTGACCACGCGCGGCCTCATATAGAGAGTCTAACATACATCTGTCGAAGAAAGCGAAGCAAGAGCGAAGAGCCGAGGAAGGAATTTGAAAGAGAAAGAAAGAGAGGTGGCACAAGGAGGAGAAGAAGAAGAAGAAGAGGAGGAGGAGGGAGAAAAAAAAAGCTGAAAGGAACTCGTAACGAAGGAGCAAGCAAAGCTAACTGCTCGTGGGTCCTATACAAACTTTCCTGTCGAAGCTCGAAGGACCCCGTGGGTCCACCTCGAGGAACCTTTTCTCGAGGATCCCTCTATTTAAATGGCCAGGCGTTTGTTCGCCAGGACTCGTTTCGTTCCATTGTTCCCGTCTTATTTTCGAGGCGCGTCCTGGATGCCCGCACCCTGTTTCAGCCCTGTTCGCCAAAGGGTAAACGCGGCCACGAAACGTTGCTTCCCAACTTCCTTTACAATTTGCAAATTTCCAGTTTAATTTCAATTCGCCATTAACCCGCCGCCGGGTTTCTCTCGCCCCGTTGTTCCCCATTCTGTCGTTGTTATCCTTCCGTTTCTTTATTCCTTGCGCGATTCTCCTCTCCTCCTCGTTCCAAGCTCGAATGGAAGTTCCAGTCGCAAGGCTCGATTCGAAAGTCGTTTGTACTCGCGCTGCAGATAAGTCAAACTTGAAAGTGGAAGGGGGTACCAACGTGGAGGTTGGGCAAACTTCGAGTTTCTGCGGAGAACCTGTAGCGGAAACCATTCATCCTTTTAACTAGACTAGACTGCAACTAGACTGGAACACAACGACTAAATACAGGGTGTCCTTTCGTCGGCAGTACAAGCGAGGAGAAGGTGAACGAAATTCCACGTGAAAAGATAAAGGATAAAAATTTTTTTCGTCCGAGGCTTCGTTTTTGAATATACCCCGTGTACGCCTGCGCTTAACGACATACATATACGAATGAATTTTGATGTTTGCAGATGATATGTTATTTACAAACAGCATTGATATCGTTCTGTTAATTAATTATCAATCACCTGTTTACTTGGAATGAGTTTAGAAATATTTTTTAGACGCAGACGTTATGGAGAACGATCAGAGCTCTCTCGAAAACAAAACCTCGAGAATATCAAGAATTTTATTTTTTTTTTCACGTGGAATCATCTCCACTTTGCTCGCAGAGACACGCTGTATAGATCTTTATACATCTATGCAAAGTGAAGATAGATAAAATACTCGATGCTTTCTCTGTAAAAATCCGAGTCCACTCTCCAAATAATAATAGTAACAACAACGATGAATGGGGAAAAAGAAACATCGGAAAACACGAAGTTGTGAGAAGCTTGCGACCTCGAGGAGGGGGGGGGAGAAATATACGGTATGGGAAATAGGAGCGAAAGAGGAGGAACGGCGAAACCCGGGGGGACAGGTGTGCTCGAAATAGAGCGCCGAACCGAAAGTCTGTCTTCTCGGGACGCCTGTTTCCTCTCCAGGTTTCCACTGGCCCTGCTCCGATTCTTCGATCTCCCTTTCTTCGGCCAATCTTCCGTCCGTCTCGCTCCATTGCCAAAAAACCGTGCGCACGTCGACGATGTGAATGCGCGTTTGATTGTCCTCGACTGGCTTTCTTGTGAAATATCCCCCCTCCCCCCTCGTTGCGTACCACGAGGTTTTGCTTGTCCCTCCTCTCCGCTCGTCTCTCTCACCTTTCTCGTCGCACTCGACGAGACACGGGACCATTTCGTGAGAGAAAGAGAGAGAGAGAGAGAAAGAGAAACGGCGAAAGGTGTGTCCGGGGTCAATTCAATATAAATCAGAGCCGTAGTCTCGGAGCTAAGCCTCGGAGCGAAGAGCGCGCAAGGAAGGAAAGAACAAGGAAGGAAAGAACAAGCCGAGGAGAGAAAAAGGAAGGTCTCCCGTTTAAGGGGGGAGAAAGAGGGTGTTCGCTACGCCGCGCTGAATAGGCCATTTTTAGGGAGCGACTCACGATCCCGTACACGTCAGCCTCCCGTGTACTCCTGTAACGTGTACGTGCAACTATCGCGCTCGTGTGTACGCGACGTTTTCAAAAGGGATTAGGTACCAAGTGCTCACCTGCCCTCCCTTCCTGCTTTTCGTCCTCCTCTCACCTCTTTTTCTTCACGCGCCAGTGTGTGTGTGTATGTCTCTCTCTCTCTCTCTCACACACACGATGGAACCACGAGAACGCTTCTCTGACAGCGTCTCTCCCTTTATCTCTCGAGAAGATTTTTCATCTTCAACGATCGTCTTTCTACTTCGAAGAAGAGATATTCATCCTCAAGGGGATTCGTTAGAAGTCGAATGCAAACGGTCGAATGCAGAGTCCAAACTTTACTTACTTTTTTCCTCGAAATTTATTTATCCACCGGATAGAAGTTTTCCAAATTTTTGGCGCTGCGATCGCAGTCTCTCCGACCTCGAGATCGGTAGACTCTGCCGCGATTTGTTTCGCAAGACCGGATAGCGTAGGTTCCCTTCACGCGTGGAAAGGGGCTGTCCCGTGCCACGATCCGTCGTGTTTCTCGTTTTCTTCGAGGTTTGCTCGCGAGAAGGAGCAAACCATGGCCGTGACGGTTAATGCCTTCTTCTTTATTCCCGCCGAGCCGTGAATAATCGCATTGAATGCCGGGCGATTCTCGCGATCGACGCGCTCTCGTTACGCGTTCCACGGAAATTAATCGCGCGACCGGCGACAATCGGGAAAACAGGGTGGCATCCAGCTGATTCTTCGCTGTGTTATCTCGTTTCCATTGACCCTGCAATCGCAGTCGCTCGGTATTGTCGAGAGAGATCGTGCGAGTCCCTTTTCGAATGTAAAGTACACACACTCGAGAAGTAACGTTTAAACGCCGTCCATTATTCGTCCATTCTGAACGCGAAGATTCGCTAGATTCGCCGGTAATAATAAAGGAAGTAGATAATAGGGGAGGCTCGGACCTCGCTCTGCCCTTAATTCCCATCCACGACGAGTGTTTGACGCCAAACTCGTTAAAAACAGCTTTTACAGCATACATTAAGAAGGAACGCAAGAAGGGGTCCGGGCGTGCTTGTAAGCACGTTAAGCGTTTTTAACCGTCGCGCCGCTCTATTTTATTCCTTTCCACGGCTGAAGGAATGCACGATCCTGTCTCGTTCTTCGCGGGGTTGAAGACGCAGAAGGGAAACCACCGTGAAGGGAGAGACTCTGTGTGCACGAAAGGGTGCGTAAAAACGGATTAAACCTGATCGAGGGGGGGACCAACCAACCAACCCCCCCCCCCTCGTCTCCCTTTTACATTTAAAACGAGAGCGGGTTAATAAAAAAAAAAAAGAAGAAAAACGTAGACATCGTCGAGGAATTTACAACCTATAAAAGCGACAGATATGGGTTCTATCCCATATATACGGTACAAACTACTCCGTAGAGTACCTGGAACAATTTAACAATTAACGTCATCGTCTGCGCCCCACTTGCCACTCCATAATCGAAACATTCGCCCATCGAATGAAAAAGAACACTTTGGAAGAAATTACAAGCTCAAACGGAGCAAAAGACTGCGTTTGTCGCATTTGAAAAGGGCACCGAGTGTCTTTACAACATTTCTCGACGAACCCTTTTTCTCCTTGCATTCACTTGTCTGCTTTGGTTTGCACTTTGCGTGCGCGCCACCGTGTACGATCGTACGTACACAATTCATAATCCGAACAATGAAAGTCTCTCCGTCCTGTGGCGATATGTTTCGTTTGTCGTTTGGCTACGTCGTATCGGCGTATCGGTCAGATGAGAGGCGATAAGAGAGCTACAGGTGAAGCTATAAGTCGCCGCCACCCTTCTCTAGGCGTCTCGCATGCACGTATTCGAGATTTATGGTTGTGGCTTGTAATTACGTTAACGAGAGAGCACGCCAGCTGGTCGGTGGTATATTTATTTTTGCAATCACTGTCGTTATTTAGGGGACGTGTGTACGCAGTTATACAGTCGTTTAACCGAAATTTCAAGCGCAGAGGGAGAGACAGGGCTTGCAATTAGACCGCAGGTGCAGCCAGCTCGACAGACTAGTTCTAAGAGATTCACTCTTCGTCGACGGCCTCGCAAGTCGCGAGTTCGCATTATGCAAAGAGTATGTTTCGCACGTTGGCGAAACGGGAACATGCGAAACGTTTTTTAAAAACGTTTGTTACGCGCGTGTCGCGCGACTGGTTTTCGTCCTTTAAAAAGACGTGCAACCTTTAAAAACGTATCGTCGGTTGAAACCTAGAGAGGAAACGTCTCTTCAACGTGTTCCGGTCGTGCGTTTGCAACCGAGCGATTCGGGTGTGTTTAACTTTTTTTTTTCTTTTTTTTTTCTTTTTTTCTTCTCTGAAAAGAAATATTTCTTCTCGTGAAAAATTTCGCACAGATTGAAATACTATTACTATACCTTTGCACTCGACTGCCCCTTTCGAGGGGGACATCGTAATTTAAATTTAGCGACGTATAACGTATGCACGATGCGATGTATAATAGTATAGTATCTGAACAGACGTCAAGAGTAAAAGCTATAATAATGAGGTAACAAGAACAAGACTTCAGAAGAAGAAATTTTCTAAAGACAGCACCTTGACAACTGAATCAATTGACAGTCAACAATTCACATTAACTCGGAATAATTCGCATAAACTAGAATTTTCATTGTGCTCCTTACGAAAGTTGGAAAAATGGCGCAGGATATTATTCTCCCAGGGAGAATCGAAACTACGCATCGCTTGACTTTTTTTTATATTATTACTTGTTCTAGCAAATCTGCACGTTGATGATTGCTTTTAAATTTAAAACGATATTACGTTTATTCTTAGAAAGATATAATCAACAAAATCTCGTGTTAAATACCGTTTGAGTGATTAATTCCAATATCGTTTTATTCGAGGCTTGATGCTTCATAAATATATTGCTGATATACGATACAAAAATAATTTGTCAAGGGCAAAGGGTTAATAGTGGGTTCAATCACTGCTACTAATGCTTGGACACGCTTTCCACCAACTTTTATGCATGCTAGACAGGTTAAGTTCCTCGTGATCTATGCTTCATGGTTGGACCAAACATTTTCAAATCATGTGAAACGAGCCTGGCCTGTCCACGGGAATCCAATTGTCCAGAGAATTGTCAAAAATATCCAATAAAAGTGCTTTAACCTCTTGATCGCCGCATTTTTTAAAGGACCGCGTATTTTCGATTTTAAGAAAAATCTACCTTTACTAATAAATGAATAATTTAAATATTTTTTACTTACATAATTGGCGAGCCACAATCAATTAGGATATAATTTGCACAAAAAAAAGAAACACTTGATTTTCACTACGGGTTGCCACGCGATAGATCAAATACTAAATATTAAAAAAATTAAAAAAGTTACACGCATGTTTGTTAAATTTGAAATTTTATAAATCTATGGTCTAAAAAAATACACATATATATTCTACACGATGAAACTAATATTTATTTATCGTGCGGTACGCTTCGAAATAAATAGTTGGGCAGAGTGGAATTTTACAGTTTTCGGCACGCGAATTTTGTTTCTTGCCTCTTTTTTTCGAATAAATCCAAAATCAGGGAGGAATATATATATTTTTCGATTTTTTCAGTGATAGAAAATGATTTCTATATGCCACTGTTAAGAAATCGAAATTAATTTCGCTTTTATTTAGGGATTGGCGCGTACTGATGCGCGCACGCCGATCAAGATGTTAACACTTTACCGACCGGTAGCCTATTAATCGGTTAACATATTTTAACACTTTACCGACAAGTAGCCTATTAATCGGCTAACTATTCACCGCTAATACACGGTCGGTAAAGTGTTAACGTTCGTGAATTTGGGACTTCACGCGTCTCTCTTTGCAAACAATCGAGACGCTCGGACGACGATCAAATTTTGTGAAGGAGGATTTCTAAAATCCGTGGAACACTGGGAAATCAGTTTTGGATGCTTCGAGGAATATGGAGAGATCTTTACCTATCTCGCACGTTTCGTTGCGTCCAAACAATAATCGTTGGAGTGGTGGAGACTGGACACACTATTAATCGAGCGCGTAATAGTATTTTAGGTGCACTTTCGATCTCTGCAGAATTTTCCACAGAAAGAGTATCTTTTTTTCTTATTGTTAACACTTAGAACTACCGAGGATCAAGGTATATAAAAAATTGAGTTGAAGAAATCAGAGTGCAATAGGAAAAGATTTATAATAAAAACGAACATTCATGTATTTTACAAAAGTTAATCTCCAGAAAACTCAACAACACTGTAAGTTCGAGAAATTATAAAGAATTGGCCATTTTGATCACTTCTCGGAGCGTCGAACTTCGAACGCACTATAGCTCCCCTGTAACAGGAAGATTGCGCCAGCCATTTTCAATCTGTCGATCGCAAACAGTTCAACGAAGAGGAAGGAACAGTTCTTCTTCGAGAAAACTCGATACTCCACTGCGACGAACGCTTATCGCGCTAATTGCCTAAACGACACTAGAACGGTTGACACGGAAACTACCAAAATTATTTATAATTACAATAATAATGATTGTTCGTAATTATTTATAATTTTCGTTAGATATTTCACATACGTATAGAACAGCTTTTAATTAAAAGAATTAAATTTAAAGATCTAGCATTCGTAAAATGTATAAACAAAAGCTTGTGACACTCCCATTGTGTCGGAACGTTTCTCTACTTTTTGCGACTTCGAACGTTTCTCTCAAATCGAAAAATGAATGGAAATTTTGTGCTTTAATCGTTAATGAAGTGTGTTGTGGTGGCACGCACCAATTTTTTCTCACGTGGCTTCTGACTTTTGAGAGCGACGTCGCGCGCGAAAACGGGGTAGGTGTTGCGAATTATGGTCGGCGAATTGCGCGCGAGAGCAATACGTTAAAACGAGAGACAGAGCGAGGGTTGAAACCAAACGCGAAGATAGCGATCGTCTCTGGTTGACGGTGTTTTCGACACCGTGAGCGAGGTGGGGTGGTGCTCTCTCGTGCCTCGCCGGAGAGACCAGATGGAAAGCACGCTGCGATGGCCACCATATGGGCAGGTGCCCATGCTGTTTCCTAAGTTCATACCGTGCATACGTACAGTACGTACGTGGTTGTTCGAGGGGTTGCGTGTTACGTTGCACACGCACTCGGTGACGGAGAGGACAGGTAGAGGCCCGGGTCTCGAAACTCGGAACCTACGTGTATGAAACGCACGCGAAAAAGTGTCGAGGTGGAGGAACGCGCGCGCGGCATGGCAACAGTCTGTATGCAAATGAATGCATTTTTATACCAGAGTTCGATATGTACGATACAACGCGGCACGCTCTACCGCCGGGAGAGAAACCGTTGAAAGCGAAAAATCCGATCGTCGACGATTTTCCCTTTTCTAACGCTTGCCTCCTTTTTTTTCCGATTCTTTCTTTCTGTCTAAATAGATCCCATCGAAAATAAGATTCGAAAATGCTCGAATCGTTCTGCTCGAATTAGAGAATAGCTCTTTCTATCGATAGAAACGCACGACTGCTATTAGCTATCGTTCAACCGTTCGTTGAAGAGGTAAAGCCAAGTGTTAAGTCGTGAAAAAGACTCAGGTGTTCGGGTTTCACCTGTTTTACTGTTTCCCGTATGCCGCGACAGGTGCGTCCATTGGTTTCTTTCCCTTCTTTCTTTCTTCCCTCCTTTCTCTCTTTCTGTTATTTCTCTTTCTTTTTTGTCACTGTTTTTCGACCTGCCGCGTAATTAGAACCGGACATTTATTTTCGGCGGCCCGTATGCACGATTTGTCGCGATCGTCATCGTGCGATAACCTTCCTGCTTCTTTCTTTCTTTCTTTCTTTCTCGCTTTCGTTTATGCGAAAAATCCGCGCGAACCTGTCCGACTCTCGTTTTTCCAAGAGTTCGACGAGAAGATTTCCCTCTTATTACTCGACGGATAGAAATTCTCAACGGAGGAGAAAAACGTTCCGAAGTTCGACGATAATCGATAAAGCTTGTTGTAAGCTTTTTAGCGAATGCTGGATGAAAGGGGTGGAAGCGAGGAGTGTGCACGTTAGGCGCGTTCCGCTTAGTTAGGGATTTGCTTTTCTGCCTTTCAGAGATGCTGAAGTGGACGGTTTCGAGATCATTGTCAGCGAGCAGCTCGACGCCTCACGGTCCGCCTAACTTGAACAAGGCGCCCCGCAGGCCCTTTCGTGATCTATCGAACACGCCTCCCGCTGCTGGGGCGAGGACTCGGACGGTAGCCGGGCAGAACGCCGAGAACGCGGCAGGTTTGGCTTCGGCGAGAACGACGCCTGTACGCCGTAGAAGATGCAGAAGTCACGGCAGCGACCTGAGAACGTACTTTCAGGTATCGATCTCGACTCGATGTTTTTGTCGTTTTCAGCCTGTTTGCTCTCTAACGAACCGCTAACCACCAGCCTTGAATATCAACAACGGGTGACAACGACAGAGTAATAATAAGCCGTACGTGTGATATGGTTTGGTTTCAGGCAACGAAGCCCAATTTACGGGCGAACAAACGTCAATCGATGTCACAGCAGGCGAAAAATTCATCGGTCTCGGAGAGTTTCTATCAGAGCACGCCGAGGGTCGACGCCGATATCGGCCCGTTGACGTTCTTCCCCTCGGGCAGCAAGTGCTCGACAGCACTGACCCTGCCGACCGATCCCACGCTCTTTATGAAGAAGAGCAGAACAAAGAGCTCGTTCCAGAGCTCGAACGAGCTGCCGCAGAACATCGTGAACGAGGCCAGGGCTAATCTACAGTCGCACGTGTCCGACTTCTTTCAGCAAATCTCCATGGCCACCAGCCCGGAGGACGTGATGGAGGCTGAATCCGTGCCGTTCTCCAACAACAACAGAGTTTACTTTCAAAATCACGGGAGAACGATGTCCAAGACGTCGTTCGCCGACTGCTCGAGGATGTCGTACTTGCCGAAGCTGGCGAGAATCACGAAGATTCACGCACGGAACAAAACGCCGTACCATGGTGGCAAGGTGGCCTCGTCGGCCGCCACCGGCTCGTTTAAGGCCAAGTCTCGCAATCAGACGCCCCTCGCTGGGAAACTGTCGAGCCTGGCCATCGACCAAGATTTACCCAAGTTCGAGAACATGGACAACACGGTCACGGAGGTTCTCAACAGGTAAGCGACAATATTGCGAGATATCGTAACCTTGGACATTGCGATCCTCTCAGTAGGAGATCTATCGGTCTGGAAATTTCGTTTAGACGAAATTCGGGAGAAATGTTGGATTGCACTTTGAATTTATAAAGAAAATTGTGACCTTCTCGACACGATGACCTTGAGGAAGCGCGGAGGTCGTTGGGATTGCTGGTCAACAAAAAGAGGGAGGACGAATCGTTGTCCTCAATTTTTTTCGACAATACGAAGAAACTAACGTAGAATTAAATATAATATAATATAATTACATTTAATATAATCTTTTTGTACTGTCAAAGAAATTGATTTAATATACGTTGATAAGAAGCCCAATGGCTTATCCATTGTCGGTTAACAAATTGTACCACTTTTTCATTAAGTCGTCTATCACTTTTTTTTATTATACCGTTTCTGATGAGATTATTGCCTGCCTGTGTCTAGAGAGCAGGAAATGAATTTCACCGGGAAAACGGTGGCGGAGATACTTTTGGGAGACGTCGACGAGAGGAAGAAGGTTCTCGAGGGCAGCCGAGGCGAGGAAGAGAGTCCCGCGAAGTCCGATCACACGTACGAGACGATCATGGAGGATGGGACCGCGTGTCACAACGACAGTTCCGTCTCCTCGGCTAGTCAATTGTTGGAGGACCCATCACCGATGTCCTGGGCATTTGCATCGCCCACCAACGATCTCGACGAAGGAGAATTCACGCTGAAGAGGCAGCGTGGGATACGAAGGAAACGGCACCGGAAGGACACCGAGAAAACATTCAACGGAAAGCGAGCAAAGAGACGATCGTCCAATCGCAGTCCGTCCGCTGATGATGCATCGAAAGGATCGAACGAAGCAACGGTAAAGAACAACGCTCTGGTCGAAGCTGTGAATCCAAACGTGAAGAAACTCGCTTTGGAGACCGACTTGGACGCTACCTTGGACCACGAGAAGTGCGTGTTCGAGCCGAAAGCTCTGTTCGAAGGCGAACTCGACGAAGGACGCAAGGACGTGGAGGAGGAAGACGAGGAAGAGGATGAGGAGGAGGTCGAGGAGAGGAAAGCGAACACGTGGGACCTGGACAGCCCAAAGTCGACTATCACCGACGATTTCCACAGCTCGAAGTCGCTTCTGACTTCGGTGTCGAACACTCCGGAGACTCCGTTGGTCGCGACTGTCAGAAGGTGTCTCAAGTTCAGCCCGGAGAGCGAGCCACCGCGACAGAATTGTCACGGGTCGATCGAGATCGAATATTCCGTCGTGGGCGATCAGATACACGTGCGAGGTGAGTATGAGGGAAAGAAACGAGGTTCCTGCCGTTTTTTTAGAAAGCGTCAGCAGATAATGACACGCGTGACTACGTCGTGTCACGTGTTACGTTGCAACGCGGTGACACGCTGACACGCGCATAAACCGTCGACGATCGAAACACGCATTGGGACGCACGAACACCCAATTCCCATTGAAAGGAAGTTCGCAAGGGTCTCCGCGGCGCAAAGACGTCCCTGAAACATTGTTGCGAGAAGGCATGCGCCGGTCACACGCCGCGAAAGAGGGGGTGTCTCAGTTGGCACCCCGCGATAGACGACTGTGCCAGTAACCCACAGACCCTCCTGGCAATTGGCCTCCCGGTTAGTAAAGTCTACCAACATTGATTCTCCGCTCTCTGTACACCGTAACGTCCTTGCGTAAACAACTCTCGAAAAAATCTCCGAGAGAGAGCCTCCTCCTTCCTTTAGCTGTTTCTTCTTCTTCTTCGTCTTCTTCTTCTTCTTCTTCGTCGACACACTTCCGTCGAGTAGGTAACTCCCAAGAGTTTGTTGACGAGTCTTCGACGACGACGTTCTAGCCGTTGGTGGTCTAGTTTTGTCACATCGATCTCTCCGGATCGGTTTCTCGTCGTCCCGTTGAAGTTTATCGCTTCTTCGGGGTCCGTTCCGTTCACGGTAGAACGAGGATAAGTCCGCTCCTCGTGGTGAATGCGTGTTGCAGCAAGTAGAGAAGTGCCGCATTGGCCGGGCGCTCGCGATGCGCGTAGTGCGTGCGAAGGTACGGTCGGTCGGCCTCGAAGAGAGGAACCAGTCCTGAGGAAGTTGCGCGTGTTCTCCGATGACTATCCGATGATTGTATCGTTGTTCGCGGATCGATCTCGCCTCAATCGAGAGAGAAAGGAAAAAGGACGAAATAGAAAGAAATCAGGATTCGCGATCGAGTGAATCGTGCTCTGACGTGGCTGTTTCTCTCTTTCTGTTTTCGCGCAGTGATACGGTGCAAGGACCTGAGGAGGGCGTACGAAGGTCCCGTCCACGCTTACGTGAAGGCGAGCTTGAAGAACACGAACGGCGAGGGGGTGGTGAAGAGGACAGCGGTGCACAGGGCCACGCCGAATCCCGTTTTCCACGAGACCTTGATACTGCCCTGCCCGGTGAACAACAACCACTACACCAGCAACACCACGTCCCTGGACATCGCGGTTTGGCACAGAGATCGTCGTGCAAGGTGAGCCATCCTCGAATGAATGAAAAAGTGTGTGCATGCGTCATTTGAAAGAGGGGCTCGTCCCGTAACGTGCTCCTCGACCCGGAACGACGATTCGTCGTTGTCGTCGTCGATCGGTCCGTTCCCTCGACGTGACCCGGCACGAGTTTCGCTGTCGCGTCGAGAACTTCTTCCAAACGTCCGATAGTATGGTACCGCTTCGTACACGACGCGAGATACTAATCTCACGCAATCCGCGTTCAACTCCGTGCCGATCGTTGAAGATCTCCGAGAAAGAGTTTGGACAACGCGTTGTTCTCTGCGTGTTTGTAGAGGACACGCGGGTGAAACACAAACGTCTAACCGCGAAAAGCCGTTCGAAAGTTCGTCAGAGACGGATTGATCGCCGAACGGATGAAAAATTCATATACGAGCGACGAAGAAACAAGCGACGAGAAAGGAAACGAGCGAAGGTGGCGATCGTGGCATTTCGCGAAACGAAAGGGCACGGAAGTAGGCGCTGTCTCCGAGGAAAGGATATCGGGGTCAAGAACTACGGCTCGGTCTCGTTAAGTCTAAGACGAACGAGCTAAGCAACCCAGTTCCCAATATTTTCTCCCTCCGTCCTCCCCTTCCCCTTTTCTGTGCCTCGAAACGCGCGATTCGAAAACTTCGTAGGGGGGAGTTTCGTCGACGAATTCGAGGGTTCGTCCGTCCGAGTCACGTCTCGCCACGCGAGAAAATATGACCGGTTTATTTACCGGTCGATAACGGAACGCGGGTTCCGCGGATAATTTTACGTGGATTCGAGAGCCAACGGGTCCATCTGAATAGCAAAACGAATTTTCTGGGGTATGCGCGGATTCCTTGCGGTAGGAGGGGAATCGATTCCCTGCGAGGCATGCGCACCGTGTTCACCACGTGCACTCGCGAACATCCGCGCGTCTGCAACGGTGTACAACGGGAAACAACCCCGAAACTCTGCTGTCTGCCTTCTCTCCGCTTCCCTCCGCCCCGATGTAAATAGTTAAAACTTGTGCACGTGTCTGTGTGTGTGTGTGTGTGTGTGTGTGTGTGTGTGTGTGTGTGTGTGTGTTTGCCGTACGTATCAACCAACACCGGTAGCGCCGATAACCCGATGCAAGCGCCCGATAGACACTGTTATGCACACGATACAGTCGATATAACGCGCGTACATTCATGCAACCTCTTTCGTTTCTCGTGTTTCAGACGTAGCGAGTTGTTGGGCTGTATGACTCTGCCTCTACCTCTGTCGCAAGATAAGGTAAATATACTCGAATTCTTTTTTCTTTTTTTTTTTTTCTTTTTGGATTTCTTTGGTCGTAAGATTTGTAGTTGGTTCGAGGTAAAAGAAAGAGCGTTCGGGCAGATGAGGAAATTTGATACGTGATTGCACGTCAGCTGTTTACGCGGATTCGTAAGTCTTCCTAGCTTAAGGTCAGGGCTAAGCTCGTTACGAAGAGACAGAAGGAGAGAGAGAGAGAGAGAGAGAGAGCAAGCAAGTGGAACGTTACCCGGCGAGGAAGATTCACTTGCGCTTTGACCTCGTTAAAGGTGGCAGGTGGCAGGTGCCACCGACGAAATATATCGTCGGTAACTTGATCTCGGGATCGTTCGCTCGGCGTCGTTCGCGCAACGCAAGCGAGGCGAGAGATGATCGTGGTGGCCATTTACTGCGTGGTGTTCTTCGTCGTTGGAGTCTTGTTGAAAATATTCATGTTCTGTTGAGTCGCACCGGTTAATTCGATCGGCTGTTCAACCGTGGATTTAAACGTGAAAAATACAGGTGGCTGAGCTTTCGGTTTTAACGTTAGAGAGAGAGTAAGAGAGAGAGAGAGAGAGAACTGATAATAAAAGTTGGTGGAGAGGTGTCTGTCGCGAGTTAACGCCGTGTCGTCGGTGTTCACGGTAACTTGGCGTCGAGATTGGCAAACTCTCGGCGAAACGACCGAAACATTCGATAATTCCACGTTCCGCTGAGCAAACGTCAATTTTCAGGAAGCGACATGGCATCCGCTAGAAGCAGGAACCGGTCGAAACACCAGCAACCCATACGCCGGTCTGCCGCAAGACTGTGGAGTCTCGCCACCCCTGTCGAAGGACGGAGAGCCAGATAATAATAATTCAGGAGCGGAAGACCTGACGTATTTGAGGCATCTCGAATTAGAGCCTATCGATCCTCTGACCGGCCTGCCTCTGCATCCGGGTTTCACAGCCAGGGGTGGCAGAACACCATGCACCGTCACGAGGAGACTGATAAGGCAGACTGCAGCTAATCAGGCGAGTCGTTTCTCTTAACTTTCGTTAACACTGTTTCGCTTACGTAGATGCCATTTCTCTGAAATGAAAGACCATTCTCTTTCTGAAGAAATTTTGCACGAAAGTACATCTAAAATATTATCACGCATTCGATTGATAGCGACGCAACGAGACGTGCTTTCACTCGTAACACACCTCCATATTTCTCGAATTCGACGACTTGTATTTTTCGTTGTCGAGACACGTGTTTCTCGCGTGTAGTCCATGTAGCTTCGTGATTGACCAAACATTTTCAATTGGCATCGAGGTACTGAGATGGCCAATCCAACACGCTGATATACACGTTTTCCCTTTTTTTCACTCGCGTGCATCGAGTGAATTTCCTTTATTAAACAAGTGTTTCGCGAACTTTCCAGCGTCTCGATTGTTTAAAGACGCGCAAAGACCCCAATATGCAAACGTTAAAGCAGTGCCAAATGTGCATTTTTATTGGATGTTTGACAGTTCTCTGGGCTAAATTGGATTTCCGTGGACAGACCACAGGACTTGAAAATGTTTGGTCAATCAGTCTTAACCTACGTCTTTACTTGCTGAAAAGACACACTATTAATCGAGTGCGCAATAGTATTTTCGATCCGTGCAACATTTTTTACGAAAAGAATATCATTTTTTAGAAAAGTGGAATCTATGGTCATATATACATATAGTTTGTGCTTAATAAGAATGTGGACGCCGTTAATCTGAATAAAAATTTTCTTTTTGTAGAAAAAAAAAAAATATATATATATACGTGTATCGTGCGTCTTTCTTTCGATTACACGACGATCCACGTACACGTCGGGTAAAAATCGTAATTGTTTTCGCGCAATTGCCCCGACAGAATCGCAGGGGTCCACTGTGCGGCAAGTCCGATCGCAGGGTTAAAACCCTCTATTGCATTCCGTTCCCAATTGGGGACTTAAATGTTCCATAGTAAATTAAGTAGACAATTTATTGGTAGTTGTTTGCCAACAGTCATGAAATGCAATAAATAACATTTTCTAATAAAATTTTATCATTCATTTCATGAGCACGCTCATTTTTAAATAGACCAACAGCCATGTATATTCTCAACTCGTCATAAAAATTCATGCAATAGAGGGTTAAGCAGGCTTTCCCTAAAAACCCTGAAAGGCTGCTTTGTTTCGAAACGAGTTTCGTGCCGTGTTTTCGGTCGTAACTTTCGATTTCATTGTACCGAAAGCATGTGGTCGCGGTCCTTCGAACATTTCTTCCGAACTTGCATCGTTTCTCTCTATGCTGCTAACTGAACGTTCCTTCCGTTCAATTCGTACAGATTCCATGGGGATTCTCGCTGTCGTGGGGAAGGCCGCCCCGCGTGGAACGCGTGGACCCAGGAAGCCCGGCGGAACGATCCGGCTTGAGGCCAGGTGATCACGTGGTCTTCGTTGACATGACGAACGTGGTGACGCGATCGCGGGAGGAGATCCTCGGACTGATCCAGGCGGCCACGAACCAACTGATCCTGGAGGTTTACCGCAAGGGGAACGTTCACTCGTCGATGCACCGGCCTAACTCGATGAACGTTAGTCTGCAGCAGTCGATCGGCGGCGGCCATCAAGCGGTTGCGTTCAACGCCGAGGTCGGTACAGGCGTCCTAGTCTGAATCTAGCGAACTCGCGTCGTTCGAAATTGCTTCGTTCGTTCGGGCGATCGGAGGAGCGACATTCGCGCGGACGAAGAGGCTTTGGTTTTGAATCGTGACCGATCGCTTGATCGTATACTGGTGTACCACCGTTCGTTCCCCGTCTGGAACGAGTAACTCTCGTGTCTCGCCCGTGTCGAGAGATCGCCTCGATGAATACGAAAATGTTTTGCGTGCTAGTTTAATAAATAAAAGAAAAAGAAAAGCGTCGTCGAAAATTTCGAGTTTCAAAAAGAGACGTCGATCGAACGTCACCCACGTCTCTGAACCAAGAGTCGTCTCGCAAGCGCGTCGTCTTGCATGCGTCTTCTCTCTAGAGCTTATCTTTGTGTTTGCAACGTTGCACGTTGTATCGCGCGATACTTCTCTCCATGTACATTCTCTCTTCCCCCCCCCCGTGATTATCTTGTAACTTACCTCCCCCCCCTGCGAGCGTAGTGTATAGCGCGTGTCCATTTTTCTTTGTCGCTGGACACGGTTAAGTTATGATGCAGTTATGTTTTATTATGTAACTTGGACTATGTTGTCTTTTCTTTTTTCCTTTTTTGTTGCTCAACAAGTTCTGTTTAAAAGCATCTCTCGCATTTTGTTTATTTATTGCATCCCTGCCCTCCCCCTACCCCCTCAATGCTAACGATAAATCGCGTCGCGTTGCGAATCCTGAGACAGAGCATGCACCAAAAAAAAAAAAAAAAAAAAAAAAAGAATGACAACGACGATCTTATCATTTACAAAGTTTACCATTTTCTGCATGCAACGCCGCACACAAGTCTCTATTGCAAGTCTCTCTCTCTCTCTCTCTCTCTTTCTCTCTCTCTGTCGAATTTTTCAATTCGGGCGAATCGGACACGGGCTTTTGCCATGATTGAACGCGCCATTCAGGTATTTCCGAACCTGGCCCCGGACGCGCCGCCGGAGGAGGAGTTGTCGGTGCGCGAGACGCGGTACTGGGGCATCCTGAAAAGCGGTCACACGCGTTTCCTGGCGCCTTTGGCCGAGAGGCGCGACGTTCTGTCCGCGGCGGACTACATGATCCTCTTCCAAAATCTCGACGAGCTGCTCAAGATCTCCGAGGAGATCCGCGACGAGGGCGGCGGAGTCGAGAGTTATCTGTGCCGAGTACCGAGAATCACCGCTGCCTACAGAAGATACCTGAGCGGGCTGCAACGCGCGTGTTGCCTGCTGGTCGCGCTCAGGCGAAACACGGCGTTCGCGAAGCTCGTCTGCGAGCCCGCTGTGCCGCACAAAAGGCGACCCGATCTCACGGGTGTCTTGCTCTTGCCTCTGGAGCACTATAGGTTCGTTCATATTCGCAACTTTTCAGTTTCTCGCGCGCCCTTGCGCAAATTTCCCTCGTGACGCGCGCACGCGCGTGTCTGTGTGTGTGTGAAACACGCGCGGAATTTCTTTCAGAGAGATGACGAGACTGTTGTGCCTGGCGTCGCCGAGGAACTGCCAGCAAGCCAGAGATCTAGCTCAGGGATACCGGGAAGCGACCGCGAACGCCGGCGTGATGGAACCACCGCGCGACACCGGCAAGCCTCTGCTCAGTCTGCAGGAGGTTGAATCCCGTTTGGTTTTCGCCAGATGTAAACCGTTCACGCTGGCCATGCCGGGCAGACAATGGTAAATTCCTGAAAGAATTCATAATTAACTGTGGCGTCGCTTTTGAAAGAAAGACGATTATCACTTGTCAAAGCAAGCAGAGTACGTGCAGCTGTTAATTGTAAAATTGAGTTTTTTTTTTTCTTTTTCGAAAGATGAACAATTTTATTGTTTAACTCGACTCAATATCAACGCTACAACGTGACAAATGAAATTTGGTTGGAAAATGTGATTTAAAATTCTGCGTACATTCTTATTTCTTTTGTTCAATTGACTTTCGTTAAAAGAATGAAAATATATATTTCTCTTCCCCTTGTTACCTAAAAGTTACTTTGTACATTGTTTCTCATGTTAAATTGAGAATCACCTGTATTCCTCTTTCTTGTAAAAAGTCCCGGCACGTTAATAAGCAAGAAAATACTTTGAAATGATGTGAAAAGGACTAGTCGAGTCTAGACTAGTCTCAAAACATTCTAAAAATGTCTAGAATGCACAAGTATATTTTATACTTTCTGCAAGAAATTTAATTTAAGTGATAAATTGTAATTACCATTAAAAATGATGAGTGTACTCGTGAAGTACATCAAACAAAAAAAAAAAAAAAAAAGAAAAAAAACCAAGCGTAATTATAGCGGATTGGCGTAATCTGACCAATCTGTTCTGATCTAAACTGCGTTGCAGGTTATTTGGAGGCGCGCTGGCAAAGGTGGAGGGCCGAGCGCGACTGCAACCCTCGTGGGCGCTGCTTCTCACCGACCTGCTCGTGTTCGCTCGGGTTTCCCGAGACCGGGTCCTGTTTGTAACCGAGGAGCCTCTGCGGCTGTCGAACATCGCCGAGGCTTGTTTCACCGTCCGCAAACGACCCACGGAGTTCCGGCTGCAAATCGCGATCAATCCTTCCGGCAGCTCGGAGAACGGCCACGTCGAGGTGACGAACAGCGGTGGTTGCAGCCCTCACAGTCGTCCGCGAAGGCGCGTTTTGGTCCTGCGTGCGCCGACCCCGGAGCTGAAGGCCGTCTGGCACAATCTCCTTCAGCGACAAATGTAAGTAAATACATACACCATGGTATGCTGAAAGTTTCGAGGAATTCTGATCCGGTACGATTTTTAGAGAGTTTCTCTAAAAGCAAGCAAGCAAGGCGACAGAGAAGTGTTTGATGTTTGATCCGCTGTTCACGTACCAAGTTCAGAGCTCGACGAGACTCCGACAAGCTCGTCATTATTGGACTGTTTCGGTAGATCCGCCTGTCTGTACTAATATACGTTATATTTTAGAATCTATGTAAATACAGGCTATGGGGGGACACCGAGTCAGGACAGCCCGGAAGAAAGTCCGATCACCGGTAGCAATTTCACCACCGCCGCGATTAGAGAATCGACGGAAAGTTCGCAAGTGAGTGTCTATCTTGAGGAATTATTATTCTCGAAGGGTCTCTAAGACCAGTTGTTTGTCGATTTCTTATATATATATAATAGTATATATATATATACTCTTGACACAGACGACCAGGGAGTCGCAGAAACAAGACGAGGAGAAGGGATCGCGCTCCGTGGAGAGCATCGACAGTATCGTTAAAAGTTCGACGGGAGACAATCACCTGGCACAGTGGGTGCGCAATTCCCACCAGATCCCGCCGCCGGATCACGAGGAGGTCCCTATCGAGGAGTGGACGGCCGAGGATCTGGCGGCACGAGTGCCGCGAGAAACCGGCAACGAGTCGAGCCGGGAACGACACGCGATAGCGGACGACGTCGCGACGTCGGAGGTGATCAGCTCGGACGTGGAACAGCAGAGTACAGCGTCGAGCGCTAGCCTCAGCACCGTGAAATCCAACAGCGTGACCGCGAAGAAGAACGGCAGCCTTGCGTCTTCCAAGGAGAACTCCGCCAGTTCGATCAACATTTGCAGAAGATGTCACAGGTAACTGGAGACGGTTACTTGGAATCTTCGAAAATAAAAAGGAATTTATTTATCTATTTAACGGGAAATAGCCGTTGAAGAAAGAACGATAACAACGATGGAAATATAAATGCAAAAGAAACAGTATTACAAAAGTATTTGAAAAAGAGCATTGTTTCACGCATTTAAGATCGAGATCAGAGTCGTTGACGATCTTGTTGAACTATATTGGAAATCCTCGAGTTTGATTTTTTTTTTTTATAAATCCTGGATCTAAGAAATATCTGTGCACGTGACAACGATATACGTCTATATCTTGTAAAGCAATTTCGATGCCCATTTTCCAGAGTTTTTCTGGGAAATGGGCATCTGAGATTCAATCATGATCGTTGAGATCACTGATCTCGCAAACGAGCAAGAATCTCCGCTGTTCTTTCCAGTTGCTTCCTTAGAAGGGAGAGCAGACAACTAACAGGCTAAATATCCAATATTGACTATGACGTAATTACAGGTCTGGTTGCCCGACACCGCCTCTGACGAGAGATCCGTTTTCCCCGTTACCGCCGAAGATCTCGGTGGTGCCGCCAACGCCCGACTTGTGCACCAGGCATCGACTAAGAAACGGGCTGCACGACAGCCCCGGGAGGAACAGTCCAGCTTACACTCCGGCCGATGGCAACACGGAAGACGGCAGCGAGGACGATCTGGATTGCGACGGTGAACCACCGTACAGGTAATATAAATACAAAAAAATGCAAAAACTGGACTATACTCGATAGAACTCGATGTAACTCGTTCGTTTCGTTGCATGCAGAGTTTTGAGAAGATTCGGCACGGTGAGCAGCCTGGATCAGGACGACGAGCTCGAGGAGCAGGGCGACGACGATAATCGCGACACCGAATCACCGCCGACAGGTTTGAGAGCGTGGACGGCTCGAGCGAGCAGTTACATGGTGAGCAAGAGGTCGGCGTTGTTGGAGCAGCTTGGCGAGGGCATAGGTGGATATCTTCTCCAGTCGCCGGTCCCGCCCGAGAGAACGGAATTCTCGTTGGATCCGAACGACGAGGAAGGAACGACTTCCGGCGCTACATCGGGCGACGACATCTGGGGGACACCGACCTCCGGCGGACCCGACGACGAGAGCTTCACCGCGAGCTCGGTAATGACACACGCTGTCTCACGATAGATACGCCCGTCCCTCGTCGATTCGTTTCACGCGAATGAATATCGCCTGCCTGTGCAAAAGAGAAGAAATTACAAAGATATTTACAAGTGCAATAATTTTATAATGTAACGACGTTATAAAATTATTATAATTATCATGTAAAATATCACAAGTTTACAAACATGTATAGAGATACATATTTGTTTCACGTAGGTCAACGGAAAAAAAGAAAAAGAAAAAGTAAAGTTATATTATCCAGAACCTTTTCTTTTTAATTGGCACAAACTCATTATCAGTTCGACTTCACTTTCATCGTCAATTGTTGATCTTTCCGGCGATTTGTACTCTTTTGCCAAGTCTTCGTAAATTTGCCGATATTCGGTTTCTTTGAATCTCGTTGGCTCGAGAATCTTCAAAGGCTCGTCGAACGTTTCGATCAACGTCTGCAACACGCTGTACTTTCTGACTCGCGTGAAAAAAAAAAAAAAGAAAGCAGAGGGACGGGTGTACCAATATAGCTAGAGTTCGAGAGTATCGCTACGATCCGACGACGAGCGATCGACAGTCGCTTCGCTTCTTTCGTGAATCGATTCCACGCGCCTCTGTTGTGAAAAACATGCTTGCCGCATACGCTGTGCCACTCAGCGAAAAAAGCAAAGTAGTAGCATCGTCTTGGCGGTGGTGTTGTTAAAGTTTCAATTAAAGGGATTATAAAAAGCCACCTCGTCGTATCCTCGTCGGGTATCCTCGTTGTGTACGACGATGATCAGGCTGAAAAAAAGAAAAGAGAAAGAGAGAGCGAACTGTTCCGTCGAATTGTCAGAATAAAAGAGACAGAGAGAATATTAGTTGGTAAGCTTCGCACGCATCTGCATGACAATCTGCTTGCCCTTTTGTTTGCAAAGAATCACTAGCCCGAACTGTGCCTGACTTCCCTAGCCGCCGCCCATCGGCTCGGGCAACGTCGTCACATTCGGCGAGGATAACTACGGGCTGAACCTGTCGGCGGAGGACGAGGCCGACCAGGAGTCGGAGAACGACGACTGCAACCTGTCGGAGCTGAACATGGACCAGCTGCTCGGCAGCGGTAGCCTCAGCTCGTTGCGGTGTTTCCTGGGCAGGCAGAGGCTGGAGCCGCTGCCGGAAGAAGAGGACACGTCGGGTAGCGCGAAGGACCAGGTCGGGTGGTGGTGACAGCGGTTTCAAACGGCGGCGTCGAAGAACGTCGGCACGAGCTCCGATCCCGGGAACGAGAGGGATCGTATATTCGCGAGATTGAGCCAGGAGGACGAGGAGTTCCGCAGGAAGATAGTGAATCTTCACAGAAAGTTGTCGGACGTCGAGGACACCTGCGCGGGCGAGTGCGCGTCGTCGGACATATCGAAGGCGTCGAAAGAAGCGGAACGCCTGAGGGAATTGGAATCGGTGGCGCGACGAGCGGAGGAGACCAGGGAGAGCAGACACGCCGAACAGGAGGCGAAGAACAGAGGAGAAGGGTATTTGGGACCGGAACTCCTCGGAGGAGAGACGAGGAGAGGCCGATGTTACGGTCGGAGAAGCGACGCGCAACAGGAGCAACGGAGAAGGCGAATGGAGCTGTTCCAACGGAAGACGAGCAGGCTCGAGGAGGACTCGGACGATCAGAACGACAGCAGCCCGTCCAGAACGACCGAGAAGAATTTCTTGAACAGATTGAGAATAAAACGGCGCAGCATGAAGCTGCTGAGCTTCCTGAGCGGAAAGGCCGCCGACAGGTCGCAGGAGGAACGCGCCGCGAGACTGCTGAGGATGTACATGCCCGAGAAAGGATCCAAAGCACAAAACACTATTTCTATTCATCATACGTCCAGGGACAGGCGATTTTGGAAGCTGCGTAGTCGAAGGCGGACAAATTCCTCTTAAAACGATGGGAGAGCGATGGGAAAGCTCTCCCGTCCGACTCTCGACGATAACGCATCGTCTCGAGATAAAGGGAACTCGACGATGGAACGACGACGGCCGCTTCTTTGTTACGTAGATATTCCCAGTATTCGAGTTATCAAAGTTTTTTGAATTCTACTTTAAAGCACGTGCAAGTTTCAGACAACTTGTTTTCATAGAGTTCGTAGCGTAACGATACCGAAGAAAAGCAAAACAAAAAGGAAAAAAAAAAGAGACAGATTAGGTTTACAGTTTCGAGTCTAGAGTAAATCTCTCTCCTTCGTCCTCTCGTGAAAAACGGTTTCCAAGTGCTTTTTTCTTTTTTCAAAGTACTTTCGTCGAAGACGGTTAGTCGATTAAAGAGAAAAGAAAAAAAAAAGAATAAAATAAAATAAAATAAAATTGCAAAATGCGAGAATCGCGTTCTGCATCGTAGCGTGCTTTGTCAGAGTTTTTCAACGGAATTCGATTCTTTTCGAGAGATTTGGGACGGTCTAGCGGAACGTTTTTCGAACGTATATACCATTAAGATCTTGTTTCGTTTTACAGCGTAAGTCTCGCTCATTGAAACTGTTAGACGAAGTTTGTTTCATTTTTTGGAACACACGTATCTCAGTAGGTCCGCACGACTGACGCAACGCGGCACTCATTTTCCACCATAGGTCTTGCTCGAATATACCGAAAGAGAAAAACAAATTGTAAAAAAAAATTTGAAAAAAAAATTGGGAAAAAAAAGATTGAAATTTTAACATTACTGTTGGTAGGTCGTAACATGGCCAGATGGCTGTAATCAATATACAAAATAAAGTATATTATTTGTTCAATGATTGTTTCCACATTTCCTGAAAACATCCACGATGTTTCACGATATGTTGTTTTCAATATTCCTTTCGACTACTTTCGTTTCGATCGAATGATAGTTATACTGATTCATCTTTGTACGTAATTCTTGGTCTTTCGTGATAATCTAGCAAAATGCGGGATCTTACGGTAAATCGTCAATCACTGAGAGAGAAGATTATTTCAAATTTTCCCGCTGAAAATGGCTCGAGGTATGACCTCGTTCGATTTAAAAAAAAAAAAAATACTGAACACTTCTGTCACAGTTGGTTTAAAAATGGAAAGGTCATCATCACGCGTATATTTCTTTCAAATGTGTGCCACGCAACAATTTCGATTCAATTTCGAATTCAAGTTTCAATTTATAAATCTTTGCACATGCATTTTGTAGGACAAGTAGTGAAACGTAGAAAGAAAGTCTAAGTTTCAAACAACAGAGATACAACAGAGATGAAAGTTTGCAAATTAATTTTCCTAGTTAGTCTTTTTGGCAAATGAAAATTTACTTACTTTATGGACGTCGAAGTGCTAGCGCCGCGGCGAAACTATAGTATACTGTGGAATTAAAATCTGTTCGTGTTCTTCTCGCACACATTATCATCATCCTTGTTTACAAATAAAGGTGCTGCCATCTGTTGAACTTCCTATACGTCTGTCCTTGTCGCACATTTTGCTCTCCTTGTCTAATTCACCGAGAAGAAATTTCAAATTTTTATTCATGCATTTTTTCGGCAAATACGTCAGCTGGAATGTAGGAAGAGAGCTTAGCGTTTGAGGGTGAAACTACAATTATAAAAATCCATGAATTAATTCTCCCAATCAAGTTCTTCTCGCAAATAAAAATTTCCTGAATTCGTGGATACCAGCGCTACGTTGCGGTGAAATAGTAAAATTAAGATCTATTGTCCTTGTTGCAACAAGGACAGCAATAGATGTTAGTTCCATCGTGCCACTGCGACGCGGCGCTCGCATTTCAATGTCCATGAATTTTCATTTTTAAAATTTTTACGTACGAAAAAACCAATTGATTTATAAGATAATACACGATGTATGATGATATGATATATTAATTTTTCTTTATGACTAACATTTTATAGCTATTACTTGCAATTACTGATTTTGTACGGAAAAGCCGCGGATTTTGTGACAAATCGTCCGTAAATTTTCTTTAAAAAATTACGAAACGAATTGTTATATATTTTAAGATTTATCGTGCGTATAAAGACACGAACATCTGTCAATGATTTTATGCGTAAAAACATTGACTAATTAAAACATTGGGTAAAAATATATAAAGATCCGCATAGTAACGCGTTATCGTAACACGATTGTCGACACTGCGTTTGAATGTACGTATGGCGCACTTATGCAACCAAAAATAAGAGGTTATAGTTGTAGGAGGATTATTTGACAGCAAAATGACTAAACATACGATGAGAACGATGACACGAGTTATTTTGAAATTGAGTGCTGCAACCACCATAGGTTTTAGTGGTTGGTGTCTGGGAAAATACTCGGAGCAGCAACGACATTTGAATGCAGAAATAAGAGACAGTGGAACTAATATCATCTCGAATGTAAACATTAAAAAAATGCCCGGTTTACCCCTATTCGGAACCGTTTCCGCAGCGGTTCCCGTTGACACGGGAAATATGGGTTCAAAATTGTCGACAACAAGTACTAGAGTAGCCGAAGTAAGTTACTCAAATCGCGCTTAACCTTATTGATGAAAAACCAGTATCAAAAGTTTCACCAGAAATCCTGTATGATAAAAAAAAAAGCGAATGATGAAATACTATAAAACAATGTGATGAAATACTATAAAATAATTTTTGTATTCTCGTAGATTATGAAATTCGGTTTTCCCGGATTGGATCATGTCAGATCCTACGAAGATTTTGTTCTTTCATACGACAGAAGAAACAGGGTAGCTCATTGGGTCTTTGAACATTTAAATAAAGATAAATTACAACGTAATAACGAGATATCGCGTAGTAAGTGCGAATTCAAACCTGATCCAAGTATACATCCCTTCTTTAGGCAAGTATTTGTGATTTTTGATCAATGTGGTATTTTTGAATAGATGTCTTAGTAATTTGATTAATAAATCAGGTCAGAGAACAGCGATTACAAAGGGAGCGGATATGATCGTGGACATTTGGCAGCAGCTGGAAATCACAAGTGTGCTCAAAGTCACATAGATCAGACATTCTTCTTAACAAACATGGCACCACAAGTGGGCGTGGGATTCAACAGAGATTCTTGGAACAGACTGGAAAAATATGTCAGACATTTGACTAAAGTTTATAAGGACGTGTATGTTTGTACCGGTCCTTTGTACTTGCCAAAGTGAGCTGAATTTTGTTATTTCGTGCAATCTGTTTTCTTGAATGTTTCTTGATGTACGAAATATGTAATTCTTACAGAATAGAAGCTAATGGCAAGAAATATGTTCGATATGAAGTTATTGGTACAAATCATGTGGCTGTGCCTACGCATTTTTATAAGATAGTTGTTGGTGAAACGCACGATTCAAAATTAGAAATGGAGGCATTTGTAATGCCGAATACTCCTATAGATGATAATGCACCTCTAACAAATTTCCAGGTAAATCATCAGTGTATTAGAATCAACGTTTTATTATATGTTCTAAAGTTAATCGTAATAAACATATCGTAACAGGTACCGCCAGAAAGTATAGAACGTGCTGCTGGACTTTTATTTTTTGATAAGATCGCACGCGATAAATTAAATAAAATCAATGGGAAGATAGTTAAATAATTACAATATCAAGACAACTTGAAATAGATAGAATATTTTGTTATAGCAGAATTTTATATAGAAATTAATTTTAAAAGGAGATTTCATTGAATGAAAATTTGTTGATTACCTTGAAATCTCTTAAAAATGTACCTGAGAATTTTAAGTAATTTTTTACTCTTAAGTAATACATGTACATATAGCAATGTGTTTTTTATGTATTGTATTATATATAAATTATATAAATTTGTGAGCTTTTCTTCATACATCTTTAATACTTTGGCAAGTATTTTACAAAACAGAGAAATAAAAGAACTATGTTGAAATATTTAAATTTTTATTGTTTTTGTACATTTAATTCAAATTGTAATAATTATATTTATGCACAATATTGCGTGTTGTCACAAAATAAGTACTCACATGAAAAGCGCATGCACACGTACGTATCTCTTAGTACCCAAAATTTCAGTCTTGCGAAAAACATTAATGATATTCACTTTATAATACACATTGGACAAAAATTACTTTCCATAACTTACAATAAAATATAATACGATTACTCTTATCGTTTCAAATATATAAACTATAAACATGATTGTGTTTTTGATTGATATCATTCACACATTTGATATAGTATGATGCTTAAAACAAGCATGTTTATTATTTTGCAATTATTTCAATTTCGATCCTACAAGACAAAGATAGTAATCTTGGTCGTGAAATCATAATACCATAGTATCATAGTAGACAATATGTTAACTCTCATTTTTGTAAAGAATAATTATTCTTGACTGTTGAAGAAGCGATGACACGTTTTTTATTTACGTATATATCATTTATATTTTAATAGACAAGAAGATTGTTCGCTATTACTTTGGTCGTGATATTAAGTAATTACATACAAAATAATTCATCATTAAATACTATACTTCATAACGTAAAATGTTAATGGTAGAATAGTTATTGATTTTGTTTGCAACGTAATCGGATCTATGTACAAAATGAATCAGCTTGAACAAGCGTGTAAATGCACGTGCATTAGTAGACACGTAGTGTGATAAATACCCTTTATAGCAATATAGTCCTCCGAGCCTTTTTCACGAACAAATTCGCGAGTTAGCTTCCCACTCCCACGTATCGTTCTTTTATTTTAACAGCGAGGTAGAAAAAGAGAAATGTCATTTTATACAGGGATTTCTTAATCACTTAGTGCTAATTTCTCTTTTCTGTAACGATAACGCGTGGAAGGAGACAAAATCGCGTAAAAGGTTCCATCAACCTGTAAACAGCATTGCTTTACAATATTTTTACAAAGTACCAGCAATAAATCGTACGTTATTCGCGATAAATCATAATATCACTACGTTGTATTAATATCTGTATCATGATTACCCAAAGTCTAACAAATAAGACGTTAATAATGAATATCATTATGCTTTAGAGATCTCGATGTAACATACTTGCAATATACATTTCTCGATGTTTCAAATTTATCGGCTTGTAAATAAAAGCTTTTAAGTAGGGTTAATTATAGGCACTAAAATGGACGGGTTTCGTTTCTTAGGAGATTTTTTTTTTCGAGTATTGCTTATCGAGTTAAGGACACTTAATGAAGTTTTAAGTACACTTTGTATAACTATATGATTTGTTCGAATTAACAGCACGATTAATGTATAAATTTCATAACGTATTTCTTCATCTCACTGTTTGCGATCAATCTTTTTTCTTTCAATTATTTTTCCAACAATTTGGGTCCATTTTTCGTTTCTACCTTATGGTCAACTTTTAAATTTTATAGGCAGTTTTGGTACATTTCATCCTCAGCGTCGTTTTCGCGTATCGTAAATTCGCGTATCGTAAATAATTATTATGTCCCAAATTGCTCATTGAACTCATTGAACTCCTTGAGCTCCTGAATGTGATAGTTGCGTGGTAAAGTAGCATGGACTAGAAGACGCGCGATGAAACCTCGTCATATTTTCATTGATCGTTTTGAAGCAGTTTCGTCGAAAAAAACGAGCCCCTGGATTTGTTTCTCTTTATAATATCCACTAACACTGCGACCAACAACGATACGTATTCCTGGCAGACTAGGATTTTTTTAAGACACGGAACATCCATACTCTGTTCCTCCGTAATGTAATTCCTACGAAATGTATTCTTAGATTAATCTTTCCTCCGGTGGTGGTTTCATCACATTGTCCATTTCTACACGCGGATTACTGAATTCTTGAGCACTTGGACTGTACGTTCCTCGAGTAGCTCGTTTCTTTCTAGCCATCATGAATAATGCAATTAAAGAGCCGGCGGCAATAATGAACAGACAACCAACGATAGGACCAACGATTACTGCTATGTCAAGTGCTTGACTACTCAAAAAGTTCTCCGTCTAAAAGAAGAAGGCAAAATTCACGAGTGTATAATTGACAATTAAAGTTAAATTACGTTAGAACATTGGAGCATACCTCTGTACAATTTTGTCCAGTGTAATCTTGCGTGCACTGACACCTGTAACCGCCGTCGTCTCCACATTTACACGTGCCTCCATTTTGACAATAATCCTAAAGAGAATCGCAAGACACATGTAAGAAACTATATATATATTTGATATATTGGTATATATATATATATATATACCAATATATCAAATAAGAAAAATTGTCTGATAAATGATACCGCTCGACAGGGATCCAGCATTCCACAATTGTACCCGCAATAACCCTGATCACAGATACATTGATAAGTCCCTGGCAAATTTTCACATCGTCCTTGACCGCAATCCATCGTTTTCATTTCACATTCATCTATATCGATTGAACAGTCGTGCCCGGTGTAACCAGTATCGTTACAATCGCACGTGAAACTATCCACACCGTCGTAGCACTTTCCATCGTTTTTACATGGTACGTTCCCCTCTACATCCGGCGCGCAGTCATCGATGTTAATTTCGCAATATAATCCGGAATAGCCGGGCAGACAGGTGCACCGCGGTGTCTAGTAGTTTGAAGTAGTAACAAGTTATCGCACGTGTAATTACAGATGTAATTATTAAGATTAAATGAAACAAGTCCTCACATTGTACGATCAATCGAATTGTACGCGTACCTGGTGTAAGTAATCACATCTGCCGTCATTTTGGCATTTTTGTGCGATGCAATAAGGAGTATCACAAATCGGACCTTCGTAGCCAGCCGTACAAGTACAAGTGAAATTATCACCCGTTTGCGGATTCACAACATCCGTGCAGCTGCCACCATTTTTGCATGGTTGATTCTCACAAGTGATCAGACGGAAGTTTTCACAACGCTCGCCAGTAAATTGATCGGGGCATTCACAGCGGTAGTAGCCAGGAAGATTTAGGCACACGCCATCGTGCTGACATGGACTGAGCGTTACGCACTCATTTATGTCACTGTCGCATCTGAAATAAAAATACAATTGTTCAAGCACGTGTACGACGAAGTGTTTACGAGATTCAATTTTTTTCAATATAATGTATCGTGTTATGTACTAACAGCCATCCCTGCCAACCGCTGTTGCACACGCATGTGTAATTAGCAATTCCATCGATGCACGTTGCACCGTTTTTACATTTATTATCAATGCATTCGTCGATGTTGAAGGAGCAATCGTCTTTCGTATACCCTGGCGGGCATTCGCAGATGTAACTGGTCGCTTGATCGAGACAGTAGCCGTCATTTTTGCATTCGGTGTCGAAGCAAAGTTGACAGCCAATAACGTCGCGGTACGTTGAATTATTCTCTTGCAATGCCAAGTATTCCAACGGTGTAAAATTGGCGTTCTGGTATACCTCTTCGTACGTAAAATAATGCAGAAGCATACTGCCAATTCTTACTTCACCCAAGCATCCTTTGAAAGCCTCTCCTATACGATAAAACAAAGATAGACGAAAGACAGATGTACAATTAAAAAAAAACAAAAAACCAGAGAATAGTGACGCATTACCTGACATTGTGTTATAAGGTGGTGAAGCGGTGGTCAACGTACGTTCAGTGAAATCTATCGAATTCTCATTGATACCGCTTTTGTTTTCCAGGCTCTGTTTACTAGGATCGATTGCCACGTAACTGGAGCCAAGTCCACCGAGGGTGACCGTTCCAGTAATTAGTAAATCGTACCACAAAGGGAAACTAAAATTCGGACTAACTTGCGACGCGTATTCCTCGTTGGAATTCGCATATCCGCACTCCATGGAATTGTTGTTCAATCTCAATACAATTGACGTCCAATTGCCGTCGGGTTCGGCCTTGCCAAAAGTTAGCGTCCCTTGGTTTTGCAAGTCCAAACGCCAAGACACTGTGATCTTGTCCTTGTAAACTGAAACGATGAAATGTTGTTCGCCTATGCGAGGCGCGATGTGCATTAACGTGCCGCCGGTGTTCGATCGATATGTAATTTGTATCGTGTCGATCGTTGAATCCGTGACATTTTTCTCTTCGACCTGATTGTAAACGTAGGTGAAGGAAGTGGTCACCCCGTTGAACGTAGCATTGGCTATGCACTCGTAACCGTCGTCTAGATTCTGGCACTTTGATCCGGCGGGGCAGTCCTGCAGTTGACAAAACTCCATCTCTTGGCAAGTTTTGCCAGTGTAGCCTCGTGGACACTGACACCAGAAATCGTTCCACGTAACGTGACAGGTGCCATTGTGGTTGCACGGGTTGCTCACGCACACGTTGTCGGATACTACACCCTTGAGGATTTTGTCGTAATCGAAAGTCACGTTGCCAAATTGTATCGGAGTGGGGATGTCATTTGCCTAAAATAATGAATAATTTTTTATTATCGTTACTGTACGTTACACAGTATCCCATTGCGTGTAATTTTTAGCGAAATCTTCGAATGTGTTACAAAATGTAACAACAAGTATTGAAAGGGAAATCCTCACCTTTAGGGGAAAGAATTCAACTACCATAGTTTCGATACCATTGGATATCTGAACGTCTTGAATAATTCCTTTGAAGTTAACCTGTGGAGTTTGCGAAACTTCTATCTGACGATTGTCAACTTGCCGTATGTATCTGGACGCTTGTGGCAAACCGCCCAGGTAGAGTACAGTTACGTTCAACTGGCCGGATGCGCTGATAGTTTTCCGGAAATATTCGGTACCGTTGATCTTCACCTGCACCAACGTTATGTTTCGCACTATTTGTATCAGATGATTGTTGCCGTCGTTCAGCTTCACACCGCCGACGGTGTAAGCTTCCGAGCCGTTGAACTGAATTCTAACGAGCAACTCGCCACCTTCCAACTGTGCCGCTATGTAAGTCTTCTCCTGAGGCTTGAGATCCGTTTGCGGATTCGGCTCCGTGCCCAGATAAAATATATCGCCCCTGTCTTGCCTCGTGCGAATGAACATGGAAATATCAACGATCGATCTGACTGCTCGCCTGGCCGTGTCCGACACTTTCACCGTCACGTATCCGTTCGTTATATTCTCATATCCGAACGTGGCTGCTGTCATGTTGTACTGACAGGTGTGGCCGAGGTACGGTCTCTCGCATTTGCAAGAAAAATCACGCCACCTGTCCGTGCAGTGGCCACCGTTTTTGCAACGATTCGGCGAACATTGGGCCTCGCGCGGACATCCTGGCTCAACGTCCTCCATGTACACGGTTTTCGACGAGGTACCAGAGTACACCTGGAACCAACGAACAACGAACAACGAATCAGGAAATCTTTCGTGATAATATCCGTACAAAGTAACATTTCACGAAAAGTTTTCCAAAAGTTCACGAAAGTTTGTTTGCAATTCAAAGAACACACACCCACTCCCCGTTGATAACGACATCCTCGGTGCAACCGACGAAGAAAGCTGGGCCATGGGTCAATCGTCGAAGGTAATTGGTCGTACCGCCGACGTACGTCATTGGGAAAGACGTGTGATTTGAATTCGAACCTTCGTTCAAACTGATGGGGTAGATCGTTTGTTCCTCGTTCGCCGAGAGCACCAGATGCGTGGCATTGATCGCCACGAATACTTTCTGCCAAGTGGAATCGTTTAATTTGCTGCCGATGAACACGCCCTCCCACTTGTTCAGAAGGCTCGAGTGCAAGTTCAGCTTGCCGTTAACCAGCTCGAGAATGTAGAATGTCGAGCCTTTGCCAATGGCGAGCAATCCGTTCGGTAGGGTCGTTCGAAAGCGAAATTGTATGTCGTATCCTTCGTCTCGTGTGGTGTTCACTAGAACGTACGAGCTACCGTTCAAAGACATTGTCGTTACCTACGAAAGAAGAAAAGCGAGATTTTACATATGTGTAAAAAAAGTGGGAGGAGGGAGGCAAGAAATTGCGACTTGCGCGAGGTCTACGCACCTTCTTCTGTGTCGCGTATTTTTTGTGCAAGATACAACGTAGCCGTAAGTTCATTTAAATAAGTGACAGATTTAGTAAATTAAGTAACGTGCAAGCTTCACGCAAGGAGAAACGAGAAGCGAATCAAATGGAGAGATACGAATGAGAAACTTACGTAATCGCAAATCTCTCCGTGATAACCGTTCGGGCATGTACAGTTGAATTTGTGTATCGTCTCGTCGACGAGATACGGCCAACAAGTACCGCCGTTTTGGCAAGCATTCCCTTGACAACCGATCAACTCCACCGAACAATTTTTGCCACCGTATTCCGGCTCGCACGTGCAGGTGTAATCGGCTCTTCCATCGGTGCACACGCCGTGCTCGCACGGCGAGTATCTTTTGCATTCGTCGATATCGTGCTGACAATGATCGCCCTCGTATCCCTCGTCACACTCGCAGGTGTAACCACCGATACGATCCACGCATGTTCCAGCTTGGCAGGGATTACTGTCGCATTCGTTGATATTTACCTCGCAATTTTTCCCCGTAACGCCCTGCACGCAAAGGCACTCGTATCTGGAAAAAGGGCAACAACTGTTGTTTGTCCAATGGAAATAATAATAATAACAACTCACTGTATTGCGAGTGTTATTCCACTTACCCGCTCGCGTTCGCGTAACTGAATTCCTGGTTAAATATCGACGGCAACGTTAACGCGTCGCTTTTGTACAATTCCATGTTCGACCTCTCCAAGCAAGTGCCGTTATACTGACATGGCGAGCTCTCGCACTCGTTTATGTCGACCTCGCAATTTTTGCCAGTGTAGCCAGCGTAACACTGGCACTTGTAATTCTTGATATCGTCGACGCAATGAGCGCCGTTCACGCACGGCCCCGATCGGCAATCGTCGATGTTCTTCTCGCAGTGTGCCCCCTCGAAACCGGTGTCGGTGCAGTCGCACGTATAGTTGTTTATACCGTCTATGCATTGGCCGTAGTTCAAGCACGGCGATGGCTCACAATCGTCGATATTTATCTCGCAGTTCAGCCCGCGGAAGCCAGGCGAGCAAATGCACATGTAACTGGCGATCTCGTCGACGCAGGTCGCGCCGTTCAAACATGGATTACTCTCGCATTCGTTGACGTCTATGTCGCAGGTTTTGCCGGAGTAACCAGGCGGGCACTGGCACTCGAACGTGTTAATGCCATCGATACACGTGGCGTTGTTTTTACACGGGCCGCACAGGCACTCGTCGATGTCGATGTCGCAGTGATCGCCAGAGAATCCTGGCCTGCAGAAGCAATTGTAGCTGCCGTCCGTGTTCACGCAGATACCGTTGTTGCACAACGAGCTGCCTTCCACCTCGCACTCGTTCACATCCTCCTCGCAGAACTTGCCTGTGAATTTCGTGGTAATCGATTAGTAGCTGTAGAAAGAAAAAGAAAGCTGTATTTGTTCAATCTTTTCAACGTGATCTATATATAATAGGGTGGACCAGCCTTGTCACGTGGACCGTTTTCGGCACACGTTGAAACTCGTTATATTTTTCTCTCATTAGGGCATAAAGAGGAGAATAAGGGGTGACTGTTGATGTCACTTTTATGTGTATTTTTCTCGACATGAATTAAGAAAAAAATATGGAAATGGAAATTCAGTATAAAGTTGATGCAGTTCCTGTCGTCGAATTAATCAATTAAATTTATTCTCCATTCGACCTGGATTGTATTTTGGACAATGTTCAGAATATTTGTGGAATTGATCATAGATTTATGCCAATTATGTTAGAAAGAACAGATTATCATAATTTTATTATATATAATTGGATCAATTTAAATATAAGTACAAATAATTGAAAATTTAGTTAATATACGTGTAACATTAAAATGTCATTTTAAAATAAATTTAATAATTAGTTTTCTATTCCACAAATAATACCAATTTATTGATTAATAATTTTTATTTTTAATACAATTATGTTATTTGTAATAATATTTTTAACTAATTCCTTCTATACTATTGAATTTTATAAATTCAAACTCAAATATTTAAAGATAAATAAAAAATTTAATAAATTTGCAATGAAATGAAATTAAACCTATTGTATAATTTGTTTGAAAGATTTGACCCATCAGTTTATTATATCTGTAAATTTCAGTTTAACTGAATGTTTGTAATATTATCAATAATTATTTATTTTAATAATTACTGATTTACTACTTCTCGAATCAATGTACTAATAAATTTGTTTATTTCTATATTGTATAATGAATTTTCATTATCTATATATTGTAAGAAATTTATTTCAAATATTGTAATTTTTCTAAGATTAATGATGCATTTAATATTTATAAATTTTTTTACATTATTTCCTTATATTTTTACATCCTTGCTTCGACAAAATACATCGATATATGAAAATATATGAATGAAATCATTAAAGATAAATATCATTCACTGTGTAATTTCTTTTCTTTCGCTTTACTTTATTTGTTCTTATTATTCTTGTATTCTTTCATTATCAAATAAATTATCATTTGCTCGTCATACCACGCGAATTATTTTTCAAGCATTTGAAAACACCAAAAAAGAAATTCACAGAATACCGAAACAGAAAAAAACAGGCAAATTTCGTAGATGTATTAAACGTTAAAATTACAACGTGTACCATTTTTAGGTATTTCAGGTGTGACAACGATACTTACGATTTTCAATATTCTATAATTTCAATGTTCTCTTTGAAAAAAGATATACCTTCACACCTTCGTCTTATCATCCATAGTCTGTTACATTCATAAAAAATTAATTCGTAAAACGATAAAACAAATCTCACGTTCAATAACATTCGTATAAAATCTCGTGTAAAATGGAGAACAACTAGGTCGACGAATAAATCATTTCATAGATTTATCATCAAGAAAGAGTGAAATAAGAAATAACGAGGGGATTTACGATCGAATGAAACGAACGCAGGTTCCAATCGGTACCTAACGATACCTAATACAAGCTTCAACCTTCAAGAGGAAATTTACCTTTGAAACCATCTTTGCACTTGCACTCGAAACCGTGTTCTCCGCGATCGATACACGTGCCGCTGTTGCATGGCTTCGTCGCGCAATGGTCGACGATAAGAGTGCAGTTAGGATCTCTGTAACCTTCGCGGCATTTGCACTCGTAGCCAGCGACACCGTCGACGCAAACTTTCCCGTCAGGGCATATCACGTCGACGCAGTCGTCCACGTTCACGTCGCAGACTTTGCCCTCGAAGCCGCGCGGGCACTCGCAGACGAACTCTCGCCGGGACCTCGGTATCAACGTGCAGTTCCCGTTGTTCTGGCATGGATTCACCGCGCACGCATTGAACTCACGCTCGCAATTTTCACCCATGAAGTCTTTCGTGCAGTTGCATATGTACCCGTTGATTCGATCGATGCACGTGCCGCCGTTCTGACAAGGCTGCGACAAGCATTCGTCCACGTTGATCTGGCAATTTTTACCTGCCAAAAAAACGTGTTTCGTTAGATTATCTTCTTGGTTTAATCTTGCGCGTGAAAAAAGATTAAGAGATTATTCAGCTTCTTGCAAAATGTTGATTGTTGCAAAAGAAAAAGAAGAAAGAAAAATACCTGGATCATCTACGGATAATACGAATTTATCAAAGATTCAGGAAACTGTAATCTTTGAGCAATTGCTCCACTCGTTTAATAAATTAAAGCAAAGCTTCAGTCATGATAAAGTTCACTCTCTGACGATCGAACGATAGATGAAGCAAGTTGCACGAAGCATGGGAGTTCGCGAATTCGCCAGTTAGCATATCTCGAAACGCAGCATACACTGGCGTAGGTTGCCAACGTGCGGAGGATGGCCAAAAATCCGACACTACCTGGCTCTTCCCTTAAAAGACTCAGGCGTCTTATAAAGATTTCCTCCAGGTAAAAAGAAGAAGAAGAAGAAGAAGAAAAAAAAAAGCATACACTGGCGTAGAATTTAGAGAAGCAAAAGCATTTCACAACGCAGATAAAATGATTTGCGCAGATGAATGACGACTGATTACCGGTGTATCCTGCGAGACACTGACAGTAGTAGCTATTTTGTTGATCGATGCAGATACCGCCGTTGCGGCATGGATCGCTGGAGCACTCGTCCACGTCGATGGAGCACTCGGGGCCCGTCCATCCTGGCTCGCAGGTGCAGTAATAACCGCCGGGCTACACGAAGCGAGACGTAACAAACAAAGCAAGATGCCACATAGAGACACGGTACGTATATATTCGATGGGTCGCGGTTGATTAATCGGCATGCAAAGTGATCTGCTAATGTCTCCACTCACGTAATCGTGACAAGCGGATGCTTGCTTGCAAGGTAGATCGCGACAGGTGATCGGATCCTTGCACTGCGGCCCCGTCCAAAATCTCGGGCACTGGCACATGATACCGAAACGCGTCTCGAGGCAACTGCCCCCGTTGTAACAAGCGGAACACCAATCAGAAGCTAGTGATAGGCATGTAGTTCCTGATCGTTCGGGAATAAAGAAACGAGACGACAAACATTTAACAAGTATGAAAAAAAAAAAAAAATACGAAAAACGAAAGGGTTGGTCACGCGAAGAGGAAGATGAAGACGTAGAGAAATATTAGTCACTAGATGATTTTCTCGATTTTGCATAAAATGTATAAAACGTATAAAATGTACAATTACGATATTTATAGCGAATGAAATGAATTTGTATTAACACATTATTGACCGGGGACGTCGTATGACGTTTTTTGACTGGGTATTGTACAATTTGATTGTGGCCAAGCGATATTCGAATTTGAGTATTGTGAAATTTTCCGTTTGTGGAAAAAATGTTACTCAAGTGAGTTCAAGCTGACTTGAATTTTTTTTCACTTGCGTTACTTGCTTCGCGCGTTTTATCGATCGATTGTCGTTAAAATTTTAAAAAAATGGCACATCGCGAATTTTTCAGTGAAGGAGAATTTCTCGCTGAATTTTCTGATGATAATTTATCAGACTGTTTAAGCAATATCTATTCTGTATTCAGAAGATGATAATTTTTCAGAATGTAGTCCTGATTCGAAAATTTTTAAAAATGGCACATCGCGAATTCTTCAGTGAAGGAGAATTTCTCGCTGAATTTTCTGATGATAATTTATCTAACTGTTTAAGCGATATCTATTCTATATTCAGAAGATGATAATTTTTCAGAATGTAGTCCTGATTCGAAAATTTAAAAAAAATGGCATATCGCGAATTCTTTAGTGAAGGAGAATTTCTCGCTGAATTTTCTGATGATAATTTATCTTATTTATTGTTTAAACAATATCTATTCTATATTCAGAAGATGATAATTTTTCAGAATGTAGTTCTGATTCGAAAATTTAAAAAAAATGGCATATCGCGAATTCTTTAGTGAAGGAGAATTTCTCGCTGAATTTTCTGATGATAATTTATCTTATTTATTGTTTAAACAATATCTATTCTATATTCAGAAGATGATAATTTTTCAGAATGTAGTTCTGATTCGGACGATATCAACGTAAGGCCAACAAAAAGACAGAAAACCTTTGTGAATGATAATGAAGGCAACATTCACGATGCTGGAGATTCTTCTTTTTCAACAAAAGACTGGATTGAAAGCAACATTTTACGAAACTTGGTAAACTTTACAAAAGTGCCTGGTGTAATCATTGAATGTAATAACGCACAAAGTGTTAGTGAAGTAGCAAAAGACTTTAAAATGGACTAATAGTGATGTGAGAATGTTTCTCGGATTAATAATATAAATCTAACAATATCAATTATTAATATAGTTTTCTTGCTATACGGCTTATCATTCTCTTGAAAAAATATTAAAACACTTTGATGACATAATAACGTTGTTTGTATTTAATCGTACGCGGATTCTTTCTTTGTCACTTTTAGGAAAAAATCGCCAAGTCTCCACAAAAAAAAGCCCCGGTCCGATAACGCAGAGGAACATCACAGTGGTGCAATCACATCATTCTAAATCTATGTCATTTCTATACGACGAATAACGCTGAAGCTTCAAAATACGTACAGACGTATACCTTAATAGGCAACTTGAACTCACTTAAATAACATTTCTTTAACAAACTGAGAATTTCACAATTCAAATTGTACCCAGTCAATTATATAGAAGGCGTCATATTAATATATTATTGACGTCCCCGGCCAATGATATACCAATACAGTTGCCCAAAATGGAAAATAGAAACCATACGCAGAAATTGATTTCACTCGCTATGTAATAAATATCGTAATTACAATTTTAAGCTTCGATTGATCGATTCCATTCGCTCTCACCTTTCCATTCCGGCGGGCAACTACAATTGTATCCGTCTTTGTTGCTTGTGCAAGTGCCGCCATTGGTACACGGGTTACTGGCACAGTAATTGATGGTGCAGTTCGGCGGATTGCCCATGAATCCAGGATTGCAGACGCATTGCGGGCCGTGTGCGTCTTCCACGCAAATGCTGTTCGGCGGGCAGGCCGCGTTCTCGCATAAACTCTTCAGCTCGCAGTGTCGGCCGGCATATCCGGACGGGCAATTACAGTGATAGGAGCCAACGTCGTCCACGCAGTCGGCCCCGTGCATGCAAGGATTCGACAGACACTCGTTCAAGTTCAACTCGCAGTTCTGGCCCTCGAAACCGTTCGGGCAGTGACAGATGTAGCCGCCGTAATTGTCGTAGCACACGCCGTTATTTAAGCAGGGATTCGCCAGGCACTCGTCGATGTCAATTTCGCAGTTAGCGCCCTCGTACCTGCAATACAATGGAAATTCGTTGCTACGAATCGAACAACTCTACGTAATGTAATCTTTCCTGTCGCTCGGACTATCGTTCTTTTCTTTTTAAATTCTCTGGTAGATAGGTAACAACTTGGGTATCTTATCGTAGAAGCTAGATAGATATCGTTCCTTTCTTTCCGACCAATGAGCCTCGAAAGTTAAGATTTCTGTTATTTCAACACTATGTACTACGCGAAGTATATTTGTTACTTTACAGATTTCAAAAGGACCGTGTCTTTTTCGAAGTGTTCGAAACGAAAGACACGGTTTTCCAAATAGAAATAAAATGTGCAAAGAAATCTGATGAATATAACGCGACGAGGAAATATTTCGTGCTTCCTGTCTTGTTAAATAAGCATTCAAAGGATCGCAATCTTCTATCCATACAATTAAAGCTTCTTGATAATACTCCAGCAGCTTGTGCGAATTGTTGGCTCGATTTTTTTGTTAAATTTCTTGCAAAGAAAAATCAGCGGATTTCAACCGATATCGAGGAATTTCCACAATTTTCCTTCCAACGATGTAAATCTTCTAGTTAGATTATCTTTTCTGGAGATCTTTGGAGAAATAGCTGGAAAATATTGTCTCTTATTTCTGACATTAAATGTATAATGAACAAAGATTGCTTTGCCTCGTAATCGATCGATACTCTACTTTGTAATTGAAATTAACTCCTATATATATATATATATATATATATATATATATATATTCCTGCATAGAAATAACCGTGTCCACGATAGTTAACCCGTTAACATACGAATTAAATAAAATTCGATATAACCGAAAAATGATATATATTTTTAACTTTTTAACATTCGTCTTAAACTTGACAAAGATAACTCTTATGCTCTTACACTTGTACCGAGAAATGCCACGAACGCAATACTTGTAAAGAAAATTAATAAAAGATTAATTAATAAAAATTAATAAAATTAATTAACTAACGATAAAATGTTGAAAGAACAAATTAATAATTCATAGTCCTTAGGAAACTAATAGACGTCTGCCAGACGTATCATTATACGTTAAGGAGTTAATGCTAAAACTGTGCCTCGAGTCAGTTCAGCGACGCATATTACTTTTCACATATCAGAAGTGAATCTTTTTGCAGCGATTCTTTGATCGCGTAGTTATAGTTATTGTAGTCTAAAAATCCTGGGCTGGGATAGAATTCTTTCTCTTCGAATTATCAAAGTAAATAGTATAGTAAATAGCCCAATGAGAAACGTACCCCGTTCTATCGCATATGCAGGTGTAATTATTGATACCGTCGATGCAGAGGCCACCGTGTATGCAAGGATTCGGCGAGCAATCGTTGAAATTGGTCTCGCAATTTTTCCCCGTCCATCCGGCAAGGCACTCGCATTTATACTCGCTGTCGGTGAGCGCTATGCAAACACCATCGTTTCTGCATGGACTTTGCTCGCAAAGTCGTACGCCGAGCTGCGATTCGCAGTAAACGCCGGTGAAGCCTGGCTTGCACGCGCAGCTAAAGTCACCCTTCGAGTCTTCGTTACACGTGCCGCCGTTTCGACAGGGGTTGCTCGTGCACGGCGAACCTGAATGAATTTCACACGAAGAAATATATACGTTAGAATTCATAGAGTGGAATTCCAGCAGCTTCTTTTTTTATATACATATACGTAGCGATAGGATGTGACGTGAAATCCAGTGTGTTTCCCGCAGAATCCAAGCACCTGTTGTTGTCAAATAAACGAAAGAAGAAAGGAAAACGCGACGAGAAGTCGGCAACTGAAAAATTTCGCACACGGGCAAAAGCAGATAGGAATGTTAGCACAGTTCTTCACAGGGTTAGCACGTGAATTTCACCCCTTCCCCCCTTCCCCTATTTGGTTCACGATTGAAATGAAACAACGACGACGCGACGAAATATCGCGAATATTGAAATATCGATCGTGCATACGTTCGTTTCTTATGAACATTCATAAACAAATCGTTATCGACTGCGAGTGTTCGCCGCGTGTGAAACTGAGAAAAGCAGACAGAAGATGAGGCTCATGCAAATGTTATAGATGAAAGCTATAATAATAAAAGACGATCCATGGCCGAGTAGCCGGTACGTTGGCATTTCACGGTTTCTCGCGACTTTTAATTTATTACGTTATCGCAACGCGAAGCAGAACCAGAGCACGATACAGCGAATTTTTCTATCGTAAGGGGGATTGCGACGTAATCGTGAAAATTTCGAACGTGTCGCAGTGACGCGAATCATAACGTCGGATAATGGTATGAAAAATTACAATTACAATTGCAATCGCGGGCTGTCCGTCTACAAGGCCGTGGATCTGTTTCTATCTTTCGCTCTCTGCGCTAATAATCCCATATTCGACGTCAATGTCTACCGTCGTCAATTTGACAGTTGTTGCCGGAATATCGGGCGTAACAGTGACACTCGTAACGATCCTGCCGTGACACGCATTTACCGTGCATCATGCACGGCTCGTGATGGCAGAAATCCATGGTGGTGACCGCGCCTGATCCTGCGTTAAGTCCTGCGCCCGTACCACCTGAAAGTTTTTCGTAGGAAAATCTGCCATGCAAATCTGCTACTTCGTATGAGAAAAAGAGAAAAAAAAAATCATCACACGGATCATTCGCATCTGATCGTCTGATCATCGTGTAATCTGAGAGTTCTTACGGAGAGAGAAACCAGCTAAAATACACAAGTGATCGTCACTCGGTGAAAGTGTGTGCGCAGTGATTCAAAATTCTACCAGCCAGAATTATTTTGTAAATAAATAGTTGATTCCTCGTCTACGAGAATTACACCCGGATATAGAAAATTACACGCGACAGTTCATGTATAATAGTACATATTACAGTAGTCAATTTTTTCTACATCGTCGAATGTATTTTTCTTCTCACTGAGCGGAAAAATGTTTTCCAGATTTCGATAATTAGAGAAAATCCTTACATCCTTTGTTCTCCGCGGGACACTGGCCGAAAACAGCTCCGTTATTGATGGTATCGTTAAAAAGAATACCAGGACCTTGGAGTATGCATCCTCTGAATCCTTCACCCACGATCAGAGAGCCGTTCATGTCGTAATCGGGCAGAGTGAGAATCGCAGCGTTGTACGTTGCGTTAGCAATCACCTGAAACAGCAATCGTCACGAAGGATCGAACGAAACGATGCTTTTTTTTTAAGTTTTTTATAAATATGAACACGTGCAATTTTAATGTTGAACACCGGCAATTTTACGCAGAAGCTACTCTCGTGTCACCGCCTGTTACTTCGTAATTGAGTACGAAATGATGTAAAAATAAACTTCAATGTACTATATTTATACAGAATGAATTTAAACAAAACTTTGTATATCGCTTACATATTTTATACATATTAATATAATAAATATATATTATTTAATAAATATGTAATATTTAATAATATATATTTATAATATATCTTAGTAATTTTTTTTTCAACCGTATAGCAATCACCTGCGTGCAATACACAACAGGTTTTGCAAATATATCTGGTTATAAAAAACGTCTGCATATTAATTCATCGAAAAAGTTCTTCACCGTCGCCATTGAAATTTTCGTAACACTCGAAATTACGATAAAAACCTAAATATCGATAAAAGTAATTTTTCTCTCTTTTTTTTATAATAGAGTAAAAAGATTTACGACATCGACGAAGAAAGATTTCACAAATGCGTGTACAGCTGAGTGTTATTATGTAATGTGTTATTATGTAAAAATTGATTGAAACAACTAATGGCAAGCGCAAACACGAGTTAACTCGTGAACCGCGTTATGCGTTTTTCATTCGAACGAAACGAAATTAGGCGAAATTAACACTAGAACTACCACACCAGTCGATGACTGGTTTTACAATTTTATTTTAAAATTTCTATTTCATGTTACATTTTTTTTCCCGCAATGATGTAATGACTTTTGCAGTGATAAAGAAATAATATAATGAATTTTATTTTATTTTTATTTATTAGAAATCAAAATAATTTTGTATCACGGCTACTTATACCAATACCAGTCAAAATGACTTATCAAAGTGTAAAAGGATCCTACAATCTACCCGAACCCAAATTAATCAGTTTCGTACAACTTCTCACACGTTTTTAGAATTTATACTGTTATTATTCAATATGATGGTGATAATTAGCAGGAAAATTGCGCATTTTCTTTACTAATTAAAATAGAAATAGAAGCTCCTCGAGTTTTTGACTAAAAAATTTGGAATTTTATATGTAAAAAAAGTTTGGAACTTTCATATTTATGTAACAGAAAATGGGGGCCAAACTTCTTTTCCAACACCATGAAATGATTTTATCGAAATATTGAGATTCATTCGCATTGATGAAAAAAGAAAAATGACGAAGTCAACGTTTATAAAGTGACAATTTATCCTATACAGCTTTGATATCGGCAATGGGGTAAATTTATTTAAAATAATCAGAGTTGCTACAAACTAGGTGCAAATATTATAATTGACAAGCAACTCTTTCCATCTAAAGCCGGATGCAGATTTATTCAATATTTGTTGAATAAACCCGACAAATTTGGTTATTAACTGTACTACGTAACATGAAACGTTCTATTGCAAGAAAGTAATAAATCGATAAATATCTTTAAAAAGAAACGTAATAATAGAATATAAAAATATTCTATTATTAATAGAATATAATATAATATAATATAAAAATATTCTATTATTACGTTTTTTTTTTTTTAAAGATCAGTCATTTTGACTAGTTTCGGTAGAAATAGCTTCGTTCTAACTGTTCGCTAGTTCTAGTGTTAATCGAGCGAGGAGGATCTCTCTCGTCTTAGAAAGAAAAGTTTAATTAACTGAGCTAAAACTTAAGTGAAAAGTTAATCACCTGCGTGTGACCAGCCGCGTTCAACGTCAGATTCCCGAGCCTGAAAAACAGATTGACATTGTGCCACGCATTGTTCAGCAATCTGGCGTTGAGTCTTGCTTTGTATCGTTGCTGGTCGACGATGGCCGCGAACAGCAACCCATCCGGCGTCACTTCGAGACTGATCGAGTCCTCGTTGTATTTCTGCGTGAACAGGCGGCCACCTTCGCACGTTCGGAAACTGAGACCGCTGTGCCTGTGCACCGACACGAACGAGCTCAATTTGATGAACGACGACCCATTGAAGTACGCTTCTCTCGGCCGTTCGTCGTTGTTCTTGTGTCTGGTATCTTGCGGCGTTTCGTCGGTCACTACTAATAAGCTCGTAAGTACTGCAACATCACACGTAGAAAGTTACACGCACGAGCGAAAAGCGAAGAGAGTAAAATTTATGGAAACTTCAGCCTCGTGAAAGCTAAAGACGTTCCGCCGATCGCTCTTGCAGCCAAATATTTGGACAATTGGATCGTATATAACAAGTGTATAAGGAAGGATTGCGCGATCAATGCGTGAGTGTTCCCAATTTCTGTTATCACCGGACAACTTCGGCAAGACACATCGCCACAGCGTGTACACACGAAAGATTTGATTTCTCTCTGTTCACTGAAACGTTAAATTTAGGTTACTAAATAGAGTACGACGCTTTGCTCGTCGGTAAATCAGTCGTTCTGATATGTACTTGCTTAAAGTCGAACAATCTTGCTCCATACTTCTTTTTCTTTTTTTCATCCAAGTTTGGTTTTTTTATTTCATTCTCTCCTATATCGGAGATTCAGCCTAATTTACCTTCGTTACATTTCATATATCGCTTTATCGTAACGTGTTTTGAAAAAAAAAAGAAAAAAAAAACGATGCAAAACGCAAGATCCGTGACTTCTCGAGCAAGACGGCTGATGAAGTCTACCGCACTCGCTGAAGGATCGATGGTAGCCAATAAATAATGCATGAGATGCATCTGCACACCCTCGCAAGGTTGTATAGTTAGGAGAGACTCGTTTAAACGTGGACATTACGGTTAAACCCTGGTGGAAATTCGTCGCAATGGAAATCAAACGCAACCACGTCGTAATGGTCATCTATGTTCCACGTTGATATTTATCGCGCGAGAGGGATATTTAAAAATAGGCAAAATACGCGGACAATTATTATAAATTGGCGTGTTTCGTTATATCTGGGTAAACGGTACGTTTATTTAAATTCATTCGTTAAGTACACTTGAACAAACCAACGCCGTGGATAAATTTACTGCGCTTTTGAAATAAAGAACGTTTGAAAACCATCGTCGGGAAAAACGAAACAGAATCTGAGATTAACGTTTTCCGCGCGTTTTTCGCCTAACGCTTTGAAATAATTCAATAATTTTTATCCTTCGAGTGTATCGAGTACACTATTGTGAGAGAAGAAAATACAAGAAATGAATGTGAGAAAAGAAGGCAGAAGCGCTACAATTTGTGCCGGAGTGAGAACAAATTGTGAGAGATTCTGTAGAAATGGAAAGAGGATGTAATGTGCTTACGTACACGATCATGAAGGAGTCATAAATAATTTATATAACGTAGTACTAACAATCCTTTATACTATCGCTAATTACAAAGATTACGTGGCACTTAACAAAAGAGCTAAATAAAACCTTGTTAACGAAATTTCGCTGAGTAATAAGAAAGGTAGCGGGTAACAAAGCGTCCAAATTATTCGATTTATCAAATGAACTTAGTTCGTGTACCACGATTGATAAAAATATTTTGCTACATGCTGTTTCCTATATGTATCTTTTATAAAAATTCACCTCGTTTTCTAACGAATTCTTCTTTCATCAATTCGTCATATTCGATCGTTTCCTGGTTCATATTTTTCTTTTTCTTTTTTCTTTTTTGCTAATTATCGTGTAACTTTGGTTTCAGATGATAAACGAGTAGAGTCATCGAACTCTGAACATCGCGTCGTCGCAAAAGATAACTTTCGGATGAGAAGCGAAACGTATTCTCTTCTTTTTTTTTTTTTTTTTTGTTTTACCTAAGTGCGGGTAAAAAAGAAAAAAGAGGAAAAAAATAACAAAAGTGGCAATTAAATCGTAACAAAATTATTCACGCCTGAACATAAGGAATATCTTTAATTGAGATTCGTATCGTGCCGTTTCCTAGAGGTTTTCCACGATCCTCTCGCATGAGCGCACGCGACACATTCGAGAATAAATACATGGAAGGGGCTCACGAGTTTGCGTGATTGGCATATAAAGTACGCACATGAAAGACAGTTGTAGCTTGCGTGTGTCTTTGTTAGACGGAATAATATGGGGAACCGTAATGTGAACTGCAGCGATGTAAAAGGCTTGAGAAACCATGAAAAGTATAGTCGATCCTATCTCTGTCTGAATATTATTATTATTATTATTATTATTATTACTATTGTTGTAGGAAGATTCCTAATTCAGAAACTAATTATCATCACTGATAAGAAATTGCTAGTAATTACATTAACTTGTACTTTTGTTTAATAAAGATGAATTAACAACAAAGAGAAAGTAAAGATTGAAAATTTAAAAATAAAAGAATTTTCTACAATCATAGTCATTCTCTATTAGGAATGTTATTTTATCTATACTTATTCCAATATAGTCAATCCTATTTCTGTATGAATACTGTTGTTCTCATTACTATTGTTGTAGGAAGATTCCTAATTCAGAAACTAATTATCACCAGAGATAGGAAATTGTTAATAATTATATTAACTTGTGCTCTTGTTTAATAAAGATGAATTAATAAAAAAGTGAAAGTGAAGATTGAAAACTTACAAATAAGAGAATTTTCTACAATTATAGTTATTCCCTATTAAGAATGTTATTTTATCTATACTTATTTTAATACAGTCAATCCTATCTCTGTCTGAATACTGTTATCATTACTATTGTTGTAGGAAGATTCTTAATTCAGAAACTATTTATCACCAGTGATAGGAAATTGCTAGTAATTACATTAACTTGTACTTTTGTTCAATAAAGATGAATTAACAACAAAGAGAAAGTGAAGATTGAAAACTTGAAAATAAGAGAATTTTCTACAATTATAATTATTCCCTATTAAGAATGTTATTTTATCTATACTTATTTTATTACAGTCAATCCAATCTCTGTCTGAATACTGTTATTATTATTGTTGTAGGAAGATTCCTAATTCAGAAAATAATTATCACCAGTAATAGGAAATTACTAGTAATTACATTAACTTGTACTTTTGTTTAATAAAGATGAATTAACAACAAAGAGAAAGTAAAGATTGAAAATTTAAAAATAAAAGAATTTTTTACAATTATAGCCATTCTCTATTAAGAATGTTATCTTATCTATATTTATCTATACTTATTCCAATATAGTCAATTCTATTTCTATATGAATACTCTTGTTATCATTACTATTGTTGCAGAGAGATTCCTAATTCAGAAACTAATTATCACCAGTTGACAGGAAATTGCTAGTGACTATATTAACTTACACTTTTGGTTACTACTGATGAATTAACAAAAAAGGAAAAACTAAAAATTGAAAACTTAAAAATAAAGAAATCTTTTACAATTATAAATGCCTGTAAGGAACATCGTTTTGTCGTTCGACTTCTGGAAGAAAAGAAGTCCTAATTCAATTACTTGATATCTTGAAACGAACGTTATTCCGGTTCTGCCGTATAAGTAGAAATTCTATGTGATCGTGAGGCAACGCAGTGAGCAACCGGAAGTAACTTCCTTGCGACGAGACGCACGAGGTGACGTGTCTCTGGTTTCGCAGAGCTGTGGCTCAACGATGAATCGATAGAAAGACGTTCTGTTCCCTGACTGGCAGGCATTGAAGTCTCTTCTCCGCGAAGAGAAAGAGAGAGAAAAAGAGAGACCAACACTCGGAGGAAGATTTCTTTCTAAGTTATTTGTCGAATATTTGTCACGGTTCTAAAAATCAAACGACTCAAACTGGATAGAATGGCTATCACAATTTCATTAATTAATTAATTTTCACAATCTGTTGCTCGCTGTAACCACCTTGGATCGATCGAACGTAATTATTTGCCAGGAAATATCTATCCGTCATTCAAGCAGAAAATCAGTAAGATCACAAAGAACATAATTTATCTGCTCGATATATTAAAAAGGAGTTTACTGTTAGAAAGCATAACGGATCATAGAGAAGCTGTGTGAAACTTCACGATTCGTTTGCCACGTTCGACGACTGGAGGAATCTCTTCTGGTTAGAAGAACTCTCCTTAGTTAAGAAGAACTTGCGACATTTCTTCTGTCAACAGATCGACAGACCGACAAAAAGAAAAAAAAAAAAAAAGAAAAAAGAAATCTATCGAACATTATACAACGTCTAACTAATTAAGGCAATTCATGAATTCCGATCGTGCGCGAGCAAAGTGATAGAACGTTTCTCAGCACGGTGAATACCTTTTGTTGGTATGTATGCATTATATATTCACGTATGACTACAATTATAAATGACTCAACGGGTTCGCGAGTCTTGCCACGCCTTCGTAGGCAGCGAGTTACTTTCTTTGTTGCTTTGTAAGAAGCTACTCGAGATACCAATGATCGTCAAGGAATAGATGCAACTAGATAATAGTAAATAGCAAGAAGAGTGGGTTAAGCGATAACCGGCTGCAACATAAAATATAGCCTAACGCGTGTTCGATTGATTTATTATTTCTTTTTATTTCCTGGAATATATCGTACACGGGCTTTTAATTAGCTTCAAACGAATATTCACGTTTAAATCCTGTGAGAAATGCGATTCACACGAGGCGAGTGGAAGATTTTTGGAGAAATTTCACTTTCGTTCCGAACGATCCTCCTTTTCGTATCAATCAATTTGAAACGATATGTACGATACCGATATGACGAAACAGTTGAAATTGAAATTAGTACAGTACGATTCGTGCGTTTACATTCCGATCGCGAGCTGTTTCGTTTATCATCACATTATGTGATTGCATAATGAGACCGGATAATTTGACGAAGAGGCAGGTGCACGAGCTGCGGCGAATTTCAACAAACAGAGATTATCGCAGTGCGCATTATCGCTGGTCGCGTGGGCTGTTTCAACAAAACAAATTGAATCTCATCTAGCCTTCCTTCTGACGCGAATGAATAATTTTATCGTCCGCGAGATAGCAATCGACGAAATCCTCGTGGAAAATTTAAATATTTTTTTCGGCTCGGAAAATCGATGATCCTCACTCGTAACTAATGGAAGCATTGGGGAAAAACTGTACTCGTGCACGATGCAAATGGAACATTATGTACGTTGTGGCGTCAAAAAAAAAAAAAAAAAAAAAAAAAAAAAAAAAAAAAAAAAAAAAAAAAAAAAAAAAACAGGTTACGATGACTCACAAAGTCTCTGCTCTGTGTAATAGATGCGAGGAACTCTCGCAGCCAGTCTCTGCAAGTCACACGATCAGCATGGTCGTTCGATTCCTATATACATCGTCGTTTCGCAGTTTTACTAGTTTTACCAACAAACCTAAATTAAGAGAATTCACCGTTTCCCTTTAAGAACAGAGGCGAGCAACTGCACGAGGCATTTATTCGAGGCTGTTTAACCTCGTGGCTTACTTACGACTTGTAGTGCATAGAACTCCAATTAGGGAAGAAAGAGTCTTCGACTCTGAAGAATTAGAAGCGTACGTGGAACGGTAAAACTTCATAGAAAAGTGGAAGAATCAATAGAGATCGGCTTTAAAAGCGACTGAAGCGAATTTCGAAACATTGCGTTTTCCGATTTATTTCCGTATCGACGTACGCTGTTCTCTTATTATCGTTGGAGAAAATCCAACGACGAGTTATTGATTACACGTCAATGATGTGTATATCCGTTTTGACTTTGATCGGCAATGACTTTTTATGCAATTCATAATTCGTGGCGAACTATTGTTTTTGAAAGCGGGCTCGTTTTCGGTGCGAACGGACGGTGTCACGCGCACGTATAACACTCCATCACGCTCGTAACAAGAGAACAAAAAGGACCAGTTTCCTTGACAAAATGTCAGTCGGTGAAAATCAATTTGTCCTTGATGCGTGGAAATTTCAAGCGTCGGACAAATCAAAGGAATAAACCCGTGCAGTGTTGCAACGGCTCGATATCATCTGAAAGAGATAATTTTCGTTCGCAATGCGCTCTACGTATGTAGATATGTACAAACTTACGCCCACCGTTCGATTATATGTAATTTCAGTTTCAGCTGCAATCGTATCTGATCGGATAAATTGTTGGAGTTTAGATTCATCGATGTTCCATTTGACACTAACCGCATCAAATGGTCAAATGATCGGTTTCGAAATTTAATTCGAAATTACACGTCCATCCTTACGTATTTCATTCAATTTTATGAAAATTTTTACATACCATTCGATTAATCAATTTTCAATTTTCTCCTTTTTTTTCTATTTCATCGATGTTCCATTTGACACTAACTCTATCAAATGGTCAAATGATCGGTTTCGAAATTTAATTCGAAATTACACGTCCATTCTTACGTATTTCATTCAATTTTATGAAAATGTTTATATACCATTCGATTAATCAATTTTCAATTTTCTCCTTTTCTTTTCTATTTTCCATTGAGAAGAATTTATCGTCTGACTTCTGTTCTTAAAATTTACACCTTTTTTTGTAAAGTTCTTCGCTTAGGACCCTTGAGTTCTGAACTCAACTAAGATCTGAACAGCTGTGAATGCACCACTGGCGATAAAATTTCTAGAAAGAAGAATGAGATTAGTTGGAGCTATTGTCAGAGCAACAAAAGAGAATTATCAAAGAATGATGTGGCACGTCTCTCGATGGTAGTTTACAAATCGAATGATTGTACTCTGACTATTTATACGACCAAATCAAGGGAAAAGAGTTATGATACCATGTTCGAAGCATAGGAAAAAAAAAATGAAACAATAACGCACTACAATAATACTAAATTTCGCGTCGTCAAATGGCGAAAAAGTACAGCATAAAGCCAAAATCTTACAGATCACAAGTTTTCTTCAACATCTTTGACTTGACTGTATATGCGTGAGTTCTTCAAAATGTATCAAGATAAGAGATTTTCATTTCAACTAACAGAAGAGACTGTCCAAAAATTGTTCCAAGAAAAAAGAAAAAAAGAAAAAGAAAACGTACAACGAACATGAAATGATCCACGTTATAATAAGATTTTGACAAAGATAATGAATCTTATATGATTCGTAAATATGTCTGCGGAGAGTGTGTAAAGAAGCAAAAAAATACAATTAACAAACTTAAATCGTCCTTTTTGTTTTAATGAAATAAACTTTCCTTTCTTTAAATGAAATAAACCATGCTCCTATCATTTCCTGTTTAATATAAGAATAAAAATGATATGATTTTGTTCTGCGTTATTCCCTTACATTACAATAAATTGAAAATCTGTATTTCTTTCGAGGTTACAGCGAGGATAGGTAAAGTGGTGATATGGTTAGTGCTAGTGGAATAATTGTAGCATTGGTCGTGCTAATTTACTAATTTGTCACGAAACTAAGGTCGAACTTTTGCGACAAAATGTCTGAACAATTTCTACAAAAGTTCTTTTCTTCGCTTGGCTCGAGTTATTCCTCCTTTCTCCGGTGATTTCGAGAACAGCCTGCAAGGTTGAAAAGGTACAACAGGTAGGCTACGATGGAAATCCGGAGTCCGTTTTGCCAAATCGAAAAAGCAAACGGTCCCCACGGCTCGTCAATCATCAATCATCGCTTTCGGGCTCCCTCGCAGGAAAATTTTCGGCAGCATGCGTCGGACGAGGAACGTACACGATCTTCATCTCTGAAGATGAATTTTCATTCTCATCCCCTCTCGTTTCTATCTCTCGATCAGATGGACTCCTCAGCCAGATCAGCCCGCAGTTCACGAAGGGCAGAAACACGAAAACGAATTGAAGAATCTGAAGCGCGATTATACGACTCGAAACTCCGATTTAATTTCCGATGCCATTGTCTCGGGACAATAAACCCGACGTTGGATATTACGAAGATGTAGCGTCGATAACGTAGAAAACCCGACGAGCGGACTTTCGTTTTATAAAGAAACCTCTAATACCTGGGAACTTTCGACGGACGAACTGCGGCAGTAACTTTACGTAATATGCCTCGCTGAACCGCGCTTGGAAAATGGCCTCTCGGTGACGTCTTTGCAACGTCATGAGACTCGCAACAAACTTGCCGATCTCGCGAAATCTTCGAACAAAAACGCGACACGCGGAGGTGGAACACGTGTTAATTTCGCCCTTCCGGGTTACGCCTGTTCTGCTCTGGAGAAAAATGCATTCCTATCGAATTACATAGACGCGGGCATACCCACGGCTCGCCAGCGATCGGTTGTTCTATAGATCGGTGAATGGGCTTCATTCATTTGAACAGTGGTTCTCACGGGATCGCGGGACGTTCCCAAGGCGGGCAAAGAGACCAACGTGCCTGCTCCGGGTGTTTTGAAAAATGTTTCGAACAACACCGTTTTCAAATTACATTTTTAAACGTCATCTCAGAAATAATCCGTTCGCGAAACAACGCGAAATTATATTGTTAAATGCGAATAGAATTGAATTAATTTTTTTTGAAACTGGTTTGTTAAATTAAACGATTAAATCGATTTATCTGTTGTTTCATGAACTGAAATGAACTGTTTACTACTTGCCACTATCTCTACTTGTTATTTGATTTTGATAGAAATAAACTGGTTTCTCAAGGCCATATATTTGTAGGTCCAATATTTGTATTTGCTATCTCTGCGATTTTGCTTGATTTTTTCAATGAATACGATAGAAATTTAGATATGCTCCACGTATGACTACGTACTAATAAAACTATCTGTATCTATATGCTCCTCTCCTCGTTAATAGACTATTCTCATTTGCAGCTTCAACCAAACGAGATGTCACTAAATGTTCGAGGAAACGAGGCCTATTAAAAGACAAATTTCCAAACATACGCTAGTAAATCATTATTTTGTTCATCATAGATTATTATTCTTCTCGTTTTTTTTTTCCATTTTATTCTATTTCGGCCTCGCCGATATAGAACCGAATACCTCGAGTGTTATTTCAAATTTTCAATTATCAAATAATCAGTATCCCCGAATCTATTATTTCCACACATTATTCGCACAGCTTCGAATTCCTTTAATTAACCAACAAACGCGAGCGTTACGTGCCGTTAATTGAAATCCATTGTTCGCCCAATAACAAACACTAAATTTCAAATATTTATTTACAAATTATTACTCGCGAGATAAATTTCGCGCTCGGGGTAGAGGCCAGATTCGCCGGAACAAAGCGGAAACCACTGCCACAACAGTGGGGGCAGGAGAATTGTCGGCAGGACGAGAGACAGAACCCCCCCCGAAGAATAAGAGGGATCCTTTGAGCGTGCGAGAGAAACGCCAGATTTCGAGATGACAGGTAGAGGGTGTGGTTGTGGGGGGTGTGGGGGATTAACCGATCTCGTAGTAAGCGTATGTACCAAAACTGCCGACTATGGGATATCTCGTAGTTTGCGCTACAAGTTTAGATCGATTACAATTGGTGCAGGGAATATCTTTATTGAAATACCGGTTGAGTTAGAAATTATTAGAAAGGATGAATAAAAATTTAATATAGTATATAAAACATATTTAATATCACTAAAAATAATAACTTAGACTATTCGGTCATAACATATTAATTATATATATATATGAATGTATTACTAAAATTAAAGTAAATGCCATTTCAATACTAAATCTGTAACTTGGTATCATCATATTTTGGAGAATTTCATGTTTTCTTTAAAATAAAATTTGCGCTCCCAGGGCAAGACGCTCTAAATTTGCCTGGCAAGTCAATGGGTTAAACCGAACGCTCGTTCTTTGCCTCCAAAATTAAAAGTAATCATGAAACTAGGGGAAAGTCCCTAGACCCCGCGTTAAATTTATAAAAGTGCAATAAAATTTGTAATTGACTGAATTCAAGTTTATAATGATAATTGTAAAAATTCATAATATCATAATAATTAATCCATTAGAATAAAAATTTAGACCAAAATTTAAAACATAAATTCAATTAATACTTATAATGATAAAATCAAATATTAATAATATTGTTAAAATATATACTATACAAATTAATTCATTCATTTTTATTAAATTAATAGATTTAAAATTTAAAAATTTAATTTTTTGATGCCCGAATTCATTATTTATACTAATTAAAATTAATAGTCCAAGAAGTTCCTTCACAAACTGAGTATATTAAAAAAAAAAAGAAAATTCATAAACTGAAATTAATATTAATTAAGAAAAATAAAAAGATTATATGGATAAATTCTATTGTAATTAATAATCTTAAATAATAATACATGTCTTTGATTATTATTAAAATTAAAAATAGGATGAAAATAATAATAATCAGTAGGAGACCCCGCGTCGACGCGACCAACCAACATGTCCGATGACTTCTTTTCTCCAAAAGGTGATCTGTTAGACCGCGCGATTGAAAAGAAAAAAAAACTCGAAAATCTAAACTAAGCTGGTTGGTAATTGTTTTTTTAACGCGTAAAGAGGCTCGCAGCGTTAATGTACCAAAACTGCCGACTACGGGATATCTCGTAGTTTGCGCTACAAGTTTAGATTGATTACAGTTGGTATAAAAGAAAATGTCTTTGTTTATTACAATTTTTATTGAAAAAAAAAAAAAACACTGCGTGATATCTCGTAAGCGGCGGGCAGCACAGAGACTTATTCAGTGGCGCTAGCTACGAGTTATCTCGTAGTGTTTTTTTTCTTTTTCAATAAAAATTACTGTAAATGCCATTTCAATACTAGATCTGTAACTTAGTATCATTATATTTTGGAGAATTTCATGTTTTTTTAAAAATAAAGTTTTCGCTCCCAGAGCAAGACGCTCTAAATTTGCCTGGCAAGTCAATGGATTAATGGAGGACGAGAGAGAGAAGAAGGAGGCGACGGATACCGCAACTAGCTTCTGCGGATATATAACGACAATGCATCGGCAACTGCATTTTCAATCGGCGTTCTCTTCTGCATAAAAACCCGCTCGAGACCCCGGCGTGCGCTGAACTTTATCGCGTGTACACAATTTGCCACGAGTGGACGCGCCTTGATTGACATACATCGATTGCATAATACAACGGATGGACGCGCGCTGACGTTTGAAAGAAAAGAAAAAAAAAAAAAAAGAAAGAAAAAAAAAGGAAAAATGCACGGTGTGAAAAACTCGATAACGCGATGTTTAAGAAATAATCGCGAGTGTGGCTTGATCGTGTTACTGGTTTTTATTTATTATTTATTCCTCTTCGATAGCAATGCCACAGCGTGTATTACAGGATACTGTGAATTATTAATTTAGCCAATGAGAATGCGCAGAGAATATATTAAATGCCTTTCATTAACACCGAAACTATCAAAATGGTCGAATTGGCCATCCTTGGAATTTTTCATCGAAATATCTTGTATGTTTGTAACAGAGACTCGAGTGATTTTTTTTTTTTTTTAGTAAAATATATGAATAGAAGCTTGCACTCTTCGCTGTAACGTAATTTTTCGTTCGCACTCATTTCTCTGCTACAAATTTCACGCATCGATCGTCGGTAAATCTAGCGTTAAGTAATCGATCGCTTTATCTTTCTCGTAATCAGTAGAATTCGTGACAAATTATGATTTTCAGTGTCATCGACGGGGAGGACTAACAATAAGGCTATCGAACGCGCATTTTTTTTTTTTTTTTGCGCAGAGAGCGAAGATGTATGAAAACACTGATTAAGACACTGAGAAACTAGATTAAAACACAGTAACGTCACGCTTCTTCGTTCAAAACTTTGCCGGACAATCGTGAAATTGCGACGTTTCTTCACAACGTTGCTAAGAACTTTCTCAAAGAGCACATTCATTCAATTATTCAATCGCACCGAGGCAATTCCTCTCGAGACGATTATTGCAATGGAATATCGCAGAATTAACGCGCGATATTACGAAATACCATTAGCACGCGGCGCTCGAGTTCCGATTCGCGAGTCGCGGAGTCTTTCACAACTTTCGCAACAATTTGCGAGAGAGAACTCCGCGTTTGGGAATTCGGAACTACGTCTGAAACGATGCATCGTTTTGCTTTTCCAAAATTGCGAAAAACTGTGTTTCGACAAACACTGTGCGAGTTTTCTAATTGTTCGAAACTCGCGGAGAGGATCGATCGACTTAGATCGAGCCGGGCAAATCGAAAAAACGAACTGTGTAGAAAACGTGTAGAAACTCGCGAGCTGAGCAACAAAAAAGAAAAAAAAACAAAAAAAACCGTGGCTTTTCGAGGCGACTCGAGTAATAACGACCTTGGGCTCGTGTAACGTGGCGTGCATCGTTGCAATCCTCGAACGAGAGGCGCGCGTTACTAGAGCTTCCGGTTTTCACGCGACGTCTCTCTCTCTCTCTCGAGGAGCAACGCTGCGTGTATTCCGCTGCACGACATCTCTCCCTTTCGTAACGGTATAAACACTTTTACCAGCAGCTTCTCAGGATCATCGGTGTGGATCAGTGACCGACCCGAAGCCACGACGGCGACCCATGAAATCGCGCTTCGAAGCGGCGATAGCCATGTTGTTATGATGCAGGCGTTAGCCCCTTCTAGCGCCGAACGAAAGCATAAATTGTATAAGCATAAAGCGAAGAATTGCAACGATGCAAATTTAGCAAGACTCGAGGAAAGAAGTGTAAACGTGAAAAGCAAGAACTGAAATTCAAAAAGGGAACGTGTCTCGCGAAGAAAGAAAATCAATGCAAAATTTGCTTCAATATTCGTTGAATAATCTTCGTTCGTTGAAAAGCAATGTTTGTTGAAAAATCTGTTATTTTTTTGTAAACAGTATTTGTAAATAAGGAGAATCGTTTGGTCGTAGCGTAGTGTGTTTTCAACTATTTCCAACGAAATTACTAATATCATACAAACTATAGCTATACTGTACAGAGTCTTGGTATCAATCGCATCAGCGAAATATAACAGAGAGTTAAAAACCCCATAAACAATTTTTTTCAATTCGTGGGAATTGAACATCTCGCATGATATATGATTGTAATGTTTTATAAATTTATTTTGTTGCACGTATCTTGGTCTTCGGCACTTGAAAGAGTGTAACACGTAGAAATATATAAATTCACGGACGAAGAATGTCGGAGGCAATTGCAATCGATTTTTACGATTTTTTTGCAATTGCATTCTCTGTCAACTTCCTGCTCGACTTCACTTTTGCTTTATTTTTATTAAATGCAAATTAACGCTCGTTGCGCCGAGATACGCGTGTTGCACAAACACCGTGTGCGTTGTTTTCTAGTCGTTCACCTTTGCTGATTAGTCGATAGAGTAGAAGAGAACGTATTCTTCGTTCTTCTTTTTTCTTGTGTCTTTTTTCATTTTTTTTTTTTTAATCGTTGAATTAATCTTGGTTGAACGCGTAATGTGTTTTCTGAAATGTTCCGTAATGTGAAAATCCTCGATATGCGAAGAGATAACGCGTTTGATCATGTAAGAGATAAGAAGCAAATATAGATGAAAAAAAAGAAGATAGAACAGTAAGTAAAACTGGAGTAAATGTCAATAGCGGTGAACGAATCTATTGTGTGAGAAAATATTTGCATTTAAATAGGGGCCGAGTAATTTTCTACGCGAGGCAGTAGCTTGAATTTAAAGAGGCAAACTTAACGAAACTTATGCTCGATATCCGATTTTTTAATTGACACTCCGGAGGAGACGTTTTTTTTTTTTTTAATGGATCTCTCGTCATCGCTCGTAACAGAATGACTCGTAACGGAAAGGAAATTGAGACAGATGATTAAATCTCGTAATAAAAGGACGACGTTTTAATCATAACTTTGGTAACGTGCCAGTTTGTTTTAACAAAGAGAAGCAGTGGAACCGAGAATAATAATACCAAGATTCGGACTGGTTGGCTAAGTCGCGACCGTATTGAAATAATACATTCCGTGTATTATACACACACATACACACACACAAAATACGCCACGTTCTATTGTTTTCTGTGCCTCACTCTTTAGAAAAGACAAAAAAGGGAAAAAAGAGGAAGAAAAAAAGAAAATATACCAACGAGGAAAACCGTGTTGGTGATTCTTTTGTGTCTCGGTTGACAAGAGTACCAACGCCTCGATATAACAGGCGTCGATCGCAGGAAGAAGGATACTTTAGACTCTAGAGAGGAAAAGAGATCGGTACTCCGAGTGTGTGAGACACTCGAGCGAAGAATGACGAGAGAACCAAGAGAGAAAAGGGTGTCTGTCGCCTCTTGGACTTGCATTTTAAACGTCCACCGCTTTGCATTGTGTACATTGCGAAAATTTTTTCCGTTGAACCGCGCATTTGTTCCCTCTCGATTGGTCGAGCACATTGTTCATTAGTCCTGTTAAAAAATCGACGATTTGACGATGTGAGACAAGATCGTAATTTTCTAGCGAAAAAGAAAGAAAGAAAGAAAGGAAAAAAAAAGAAAAACACGACGAAAAGATGTCGATAGCAGAAACACGCACGAAGCGTGATTGTGATTCAGCACGATATCGCTAGATGAAATAAGTAAACGAACGGTGAATGATAGTTTAAGAGCTGTTACAGGAAACGTGCAAATTAAACACCCCGAGTGAGCTTTCCGAGAGTTATGACGTGCACTCGCACATTGAAATTCGCTCGAAAATTCGCTTTCACGAATTTATCTAAATGTGATGTCCCGTTGAATGGGAAATTCACAAAGGAAATCTGTGAGAGGGTATCAATTTTCCAAGTGAAACATATCGATACGCGTGTACACGTGCATAGGCGCGTTCCACGCGAGCGTAACAAAGCTGCTGCATATCTCGGTCGATGTAGAAAGTTCGTCGCTTCGTAGGGCTTCAGTTTGAATGGAGGGCCGTTCTCTGTCGGGTATTAAACGAGATACGATTGTCTCCCATTGTATCACGGTAGAAAGCTAACCGTGGATCGTGAATTCTATGAATTTTAATCATCGGCCGATTGGATGCGCGATTGTACAATTGATTGTACAATTAGCGTACGTATCGCCTGGTTTTGGTTTTTTTTTTTTCTTTGTTTCGTCCAGTTCTAAACAAACGCAACTCTGACGAAATCTGGCACAGGGTTTAGGTTAGGTTTAGATTGGACAACTAATTGGAGATCAGGAAAACTGTTGCACGATTGTACGGTGACTGCTAAGTTTACGTTTGGACGTAATTTTTAGGTTAGGTCTAGGTTACAAATAATTGGAGATGAGGGAAACTGTTGCACGATTGTACGGTGACTGCTCAGTTTACGTTTGGACGTAATTTTTAGGTTAGATTAAGGTTACAAATAATTGCAGATGAGGGAAACTGTTGCACGATTGTGCGGCGACTGCTCAGTTTACGTTTGGACGTAATTTTTAGGTTAGGTCTAGGTTACAAATAATTGGAGATGAGGGAAACTGTTGCACGATTGTATGGTGACTCAGTTTACGTTTGGACGTAATTTTTAGGTTAGATTAAGGTTACAAATAATTGCAGATGAGGGAAACTGTTGCACGATTGTACGGCGACTGCTCAGTTTACGTTTGGACGTAATTTTTAGGTTAGGTCTAGGTTACAAATAATTGGAGATGAGGGAAACTGTTGCACGATTGTATGGTGACTCAGTTTACGTTTGGACGTAATTTTTAGGTTAGATTAAGGTTACAAATAATTGCAGATGAGGGAAACTGTTGCACGATTGTACGGCGACTGCTCAGTTTACGTTTGGACGTAATTTTTAGGTTAGGTCTAGGTTACAAATAATTGGAGATGAGGGAAACTGTTGCACGATTGTACGGTGACTGCTCAGGTTACGTTTGGACGTAATTTTTAGGTTACGTTTAGGTTAGAAATAATTGGACATCAGGAAAACTGTTGCACGAATGTACGGTGACTGATGAGTTTACGTTTGGACGTAATTTTTAGGTTAGGTCTAGGTTAGGATGCACGGAACGATTTGATTTTTCGTTCGTGCGTCTCTTTTTACGTGAAACGAGGAAGAAAAGGAGAAAATCGTAGGAATAGTAGCAAACTGTTAACTGTTTGATTTTTTTTCAATAGTTCCCTAGTTCAATACCTGGTTACAAATCTCGAAACCAGTGTTTCTATTGTTCGAAAAATTGAAGCCGCAATGAGTCATGGTACCGAGACGATGCCCTCTTCTCGGTTTCACGCGGGTTTTTATCTCTAAACGCGCGCGAAACACATTTACATCTGAATGGTACGTGTTCGTGGGCGATCGTAAAGCTTACAGAAACAATTTCTGATAGGACTGATAAGAAGCATCCGACAATATCTCTTCAATAGAGTTTCGTCGTTCTTCGTGGCACAAACACGCACGTTCGTGAAAGAAACCAATTTGGAATGTGACACGTGTACAGCTTTAGTCGCGCCGTGTCACACGAAAGTATGTAGCTATATTTTCATCTTTGTAAAACGATAAGCGATATCTGAAGCTGACCCGTACGTACAACAGGCGCGTGTTATTTTCGCAGCGGCGTAACAATATACATACAGATTTATATAATACACGACACAATGTACGTATGTTATTTAATCGTTAAGCGTAATAAATTCAACGAAACGAATTGTAAATCAACAATCGCGAACAATCGTGAAAAGTATCGCGAAATATCGGCGAAGTCGCGAGATCGAACTTGCAAAATATGAATGAAGTTCGATTAATTAATTTGTTCTTGCTGCAATGCATATTTGACACTTTTAACTTGGAAATTGACGTGTTTCTTGGGCGTTTAGAGAGAGAAGAAAAAAAATCGGAACAAAATGTTCAGATAATTAGATGATTTTTTTGGAGAAAATAATTGTTTCACAGGATCGCAGGATTTCAAAGTAAGACCTAATATCGAGACAATCGATAAAATATTCTCGACTGGGCGATGCGGCTCGCCGAAAATTATTTCGTGTGCCGTACGGTTCACGATTCGACGCCAGGTTCATCAGCATAATTACTATACGTAGACGGGTTATGTGGTCAGGTTGAATCCAACGAATCGCAAGAGACGTAATTAATAAGAATTACTCGTCACGAATGAATTGTTTCATTCGATCGGGTTCGACGAACGTGTAAATTCCAATGATAAAACAATCTGAAATTTTAATCTAGATGAACGATTAATTTCTAATACTACAACGAAACAAGTCGATCGTCTCTCGGCGAGAGATGAAAATTTTCCATTGGAAAATCGCAATGCGTATTGCGTCGAATCGGTCGGATAACTTCAACAAGAAAGGAACTTTTGTGATTGCAAAACACTCTGGACAAATGTTTTTCCGAGTTTTTTTGCTTCGGAAAAGGAAGTTTGCAACGCTGCACAGAACATTTTGATCGATTGCGTTAACGACTCAAAGAATTTGTGGAAAAAGAAACGAATACAATAAAAAGTTTCCTTTTCTTTTTCTCTCTTTTTTAGTTTTCTTTCTTACTCGCGACAAACACATCAGTTTACGTAGATAGAGCATGCAAGTGATTCGTATTAAGTTGCAGAAAGAGCGATCTCATATAATATCTCAACGTGTTCCCGTTTCGCGCTAGCAATGACACTTTTTCTTGAATTCTGTGTGTTAATAAATCATTAGACTGCGCATTGTATATATAACACTTCTTAGATAAAAAGTTATTGTTTGCGATTAAATTTGAAAAGTATTACTCATTACCAATTGAATTGAAAATTAAAAATTCAGCATGTTCAAATGTTATTTTGTTGATTTCCGTATATCGCGTCGGAAACATGTTTCCGCGAAATTTGAAAAAATACTCTGGCTTTCCTCTGGGTAAAGCGTAGAAGAAAAACAAGGATCACGAATAATCCTAACCAGAGGCAAGAAAGCAGAGGAGGACACTAACGCTGAATGTAGCACATGGCTCTCTGAGAACCTCGCTAGTGTCCTGTCCTCGTGAATTCTTCGAGGAAAAAGAAAAAAAAAAAAAAAAGAAACAAGTCTTTCTTTTAAGGAACTACTCGAGATTTTTCTAGTGCTTCGTTCTGATGATAACCAGACTACCGATTTTACCAACCGCGTTTCACTTACACGAAACTTTCGAATACACGTACGCATGAAAAATCTTCGAAAATCTGAAATTCTCGAACGTTTGTCGCAATGTGAATATTATCAAGGAAACGAAATCACATGATATTATCGTAACGCTGTTGAAGAATGAACATGAATGACTCTCTCTCTCTCTTTTTTTATATATATATATTTATATATATATATATATAAGTAATGTCCATTTCGGCAACGTTAATAGAACGTAAAATAAGGCATAATAAAAGTTGTTCGAGGCATAATAACGAGGAAACGGTTTTGCTCGTACAAAGCGTATAAGGAAGCCAGAGAATCCAGGAAGTAATGACTAATACAGTTACAGTAAAGTTAATCAAACCTACCGTTAAAGGAATGTGACTTGGCTGTTCCACGACATTTTACTCGTTACTGTAACGATTGCTATTGATGTCATAATAATAACGATATCATAGAACGATTACGGCGAAAATGTCCCTTATATATACTCGAGGAAACGTGTAAAGAAGAAAAAAAAATAAAAAATAAAAAAATAAAAAGAAAAATCACAAGGAAACATTCAGATACGAAAAAAATACGAAGATAAACGCAGAAATAAAAAAAAAAAACCGAAATAAAAGAAAAAATAGAAAATTTGCACAACACTTTAAAAAAAGAATCTCGAAGAATGAATCGAGAGTCCAAAAGTTAAACGTAAAATCCACATCACGCGATTTGCATTAGTTTTGACTTGCGTGTGTGGCAATTGTTACTGTACAATAGTCATTCGCGGCGAAGATGTATACGAAACGAACACGTTCTCTCTCTGTTCGTTGCGCTTCGGTGGCTACGAAAAAAAAATGCAATCTTCTGGAATGTTGTTGAAGTTGGCACATTCGACGAATGCGTGTATGCACCAAAAAAAGGAGCCGAATAACGCACGTATCGAATCAGCATAATTTGAATTATCATACACGGTATACCTCGGCCCGAAAATGTTCTTCTCTATCCGCCGTTGATACCGTGAATTATAAATTCACAACGATGCTCGTTGAATTTAAATATCGATATCGAAGCTGAACGCTTAACGAATAGAGGAACGACAAATCGTCGTCTCAGCCGATATAAAAGCTGTTCCGCATAATTTTTCGTCTTGATAACTCGACGAAAAGAATCGCGACGAAACCTCTCGATTATTCTAACCCAGATTCTAATCGTATCGTTAACTCCCGACTTAATGGCGTATACTCGAATACTTCAGGTGAAATTTGACTAAACGTAAAACAGAACGACAGTTTCTATTTGTGGTTGTGTTTGACCTGTCGTTAAAATACATTTATCATCCGATGTGTTGAGATCTTTTCTTCGAATATACATATATATATATAAATCGAAATCCATTCTTTTTGACCCTTCGAAATGATTTGATTGAGAGATTTTCTTGCTTCAGCTCTATCTCTGTGAATTGCACTTGCTTCCAATCGCGACGAAATTGAACGAAATTTCGCAACCTACAATAGTACGCTTGCTTCACTTGCAAGTGAAGCAAGCGTACCATATATTTTTTTTAACGAGTCAACGCACATTTCTCCCAAGGGATACGTTCTTTTTCTTTGAACTGTTCGACGATCTGAACGGTGAGAAGAACGGTGAGTATCGCGGTAAAATTTCCTGGACGTCGAATAAAATGACGATGCACCTGTTACGGAATCTGCTCGACTCTTTTTACGCTGACGATAAGAGGAAAGGCGGGAAAAAAAAATGATCATGGTCAAGCATCGTCCAACAAGTATAACGACGAATGTGGAATCTCCGACGAATGTGGCGTAGTTCTGCGCAGTAGAATTCGTACGTGTATAGTGAACGAGCGCGTGTCGTTTAAGGCACGCACGCACGCACCTGAGCGTGAAGCGAGGGACCAACGTTAATGCACCGACGTGGCTTCCACCTGCGCTAGACGAGTCGAAATATGTACGCTTTTCCTTCTCGGAAATCCATAGGCATAGAGAAAGAGACAGAGAGAGAGACCCTTCCCAGGTCGTATCCCCGGGCAATGAGATTTCTCAATGACAGAGAAACTCGAAATTTTCCCGCACATTTCGTCCAAAAAAGAAAAAAAAAAAAAAGAAAAAAAAAGAAAAGAAAACTATCCGATATTCTCGTCGATCGTTACTCTGTTAAACGATCGGATCAATCGAGAGAAATTGACACCGATCGTTCGAGAGCGCGGATTCGAGCGCTGTTTTGCGTCAAACAAAGAACTTTTAAAAGCTTTCGCGGATGAAATTACTCGCGGGCACGAGAGACGACATATAAAGGGAAAGTGACCTGGAATACTTGGGACTAATTAATAACCGTGATGAAATTTTTTTTTCACGTTTCAGACGGAAGAAAAAAAGAAGAAGTGCAGAAGTGGTTTTCGCGCGTTGTAAAGGGAATAGCAAAGAGGCCCGTTCGCTCGACCAACGCAAGATATCGCGATATGAGATTGTTGGACGATCGATATTCCGCCGGTCTGTTTTTACGGAATATAACCATCGTTGTACACACGTGTGCAGGTTGTTACACGGACTTTTCCGTTGTTACGCGCATCTTTCACGCACGCGGATAATTACGCGTGCCCCCAACATTCCCAATCCTTGGATAAAATAGGTTTCGTTTCTATAAACAGAAATAGCGTCTTACGTGTTCCTTCGCGATTACTCCGTTTGTTAAGAGGCTACCTGGTCGTTGCACCAGCATTATCGATCAGAAACACTTCGTAATTCCGCTATTTCGTTCCTTTGCCAGCGCACGAGGCGAACTATAACTCTGACAATAAGATCGAGCAAATCGAAATTGATGTTACGTACTCGAGGTATATAACTCGAACGCTGTTTAATGCCGGACGCGCGGAGACTTCAACACGCCGAGCAACGTCGAGCGATCGAGCCTGTTTTTCACGCATCGATGACGACGATGACGACGACGACGACGACGATGATACGTGCACAGCTGTACAGCTTGCAGAAACGCGTTATCTTTCGAAAAATGTTTCTCTTTCGGATAAGTCACGGCTGAACAATGTCGCGCTAGAAAGGATATTTTCGAAAAGACACGAAAAATACACAGGTACAAAATTCCGAGAAAATTCAGAGATGGCGATGGAAATTGTCTCGTAGAAAGAAGAAGAAAAGGCAACACTCACAAGAGTGCGTTTATTTTAGTCTATTCTAGTGTACACGGAGGATGTAACAGTACTACTTCAGGTAGACGATCAGGTGTGCGGAACGGTTCGACAGGGCGGTCTCCCCACCTGTCACGAATTCAATGCTACTGAGTTCATCGTTTGCGTTGATCGCACGTATAAATTTGAAACGGCAACGCAGCGAGGATTACCCGCCACGAACGAACGAACGATCGGAAAAGCCAGCGAACGATCGGCGAGTCTCGTTGTTCTCGCACTCGCGTGGCGTACTCGTGCAACTGATTGTATCGTAATTGGATAAAAGTTAAAAGGATTGTCGTCAGCCGCGTCTTTGGATCGCGGTTTGTGGAAAGCGAGTTGGCCAAGCACTGCGACCGCGAGGTGCAGTGTGTGTGAGAGAGAGAGAGAGAGAGAGAGAGAGAGAGAGAGAGAGAGAGAAGAGAAACACGAGAGTTGTAAGAAACGACGCACGAGAATGGCGAACGTGCCCGGGGCCTTACTCACCTGCCACGACGTATCGCGCCCGCATTGTCGTTGACCGGTCTGAGAAGATCTGCAATCGAACTCGAGGACACCCGCACACACGGCGTCTCTTGTTGCACATTCACTCGCGAGACATCCTCGGTCACCGCACTCTTCTCTCTATATACGACTTCACCTTGAATTTCGGGGGGAAAACGCACTGCTGCCCTTTTCCTTTCCACGCAGACTATAGTAGAGCGGCTGTCTGGTCGCTTCGCTCCTTCTTCTTCCAGGTAAAAACCATCCACCCGCGCCGACAAACGATCAACCGCCGAGAAACACACACCGAGCGAGACTGCGGCTGGCTCTTCTGGAGAACGGTCGGTTGCTATTGTGAAATCTCCCTCCACTGGATTCAAGCACCGTCGCTTCGATACTGGCCGTGCTACGGCCCTGTGTCGTTACCAACACCGGCTGGATCGCTCCTACGTCTATCTTTCTCCCGATCCCACGGCCCAGGTGCGGATTAACCGATCGTGCTCCAAATATTTTCCAACGTTCTTTCCTTTTTCTCTTTTTCCTTTTTTTTCTTTTCTTTTTAAATTCATTTTCAGCATTTGAACATTGCAATTTTATCCATCAATGCTAATTTTATTAATGCTGATGTAGTACGTTGCACGAGACATTGAAACGAAAATTGGGTATTTCGATAAAACAAAAATGATCTACTCGAAACAATACCGATATCAATCTGTTTCGAAACTAAGGTGTGCAGCATGACTTTTTTTTTTTTTTTTATCTCGTTTAAAACATTTCCGATATTTGTGAATACGTAAAAGAACGAGAATGGTACAGAGAACTACTATTAATTACTCGTTCTTAATCGAGGTAATATGGAATTTAAAAAAAATTCCTCTGCCGTGACAATGTACAAAGACACTGCCGTGACCAGGATTCGAACCTGGGTTACTACGGCCACAACGTAGGGTCCTAACCACTAGACGATCACGGCTACCAGAGGACTTGTGAAACACTTTTTTTTTTATATAGTTTTATACAATATACAACGCTTTAATCTAAAATTTTTCTCTTGTATTTTGTATCATTATCTACTCTGTGATCGCTAAATCACTGTATAACATATAATGATAAAAATAAGAGCAATAGATGAACGACGGCCAAGTAACCAAATGTCTTTCAAAGATTATGTTGCCCTCTATGTATACAATTCGCAATTATCGTATCTTACCGACTGATTTTTTAAAAATTTGTATTATCTTTATTATACTTTATGTAATTAAAAGATAGCATTGTAAAAGATTGAATGCAATTACATCCTTCCTGCTTGTTGTGATATCGTAATTTAAATAATTTCGATAATGAAATTATAGTTCCACTGTTAGCATTAACAATTGTCAACGCGTTTCTAAGATCAAATATTATGCATTGATTTTTCAACTATATTGTGCAATATATTTCATTATTTGATATGACTATTTGCCGGAGCGTATAAGAAAGAACGTGTTTTGTAACGTTATGTGAATCATACGAACGTTACGTAATGATATAACAATTAGTTAATAAGGAGTAACCTGTTCGGTTATTTATTTTTGTCCCACCCTTTTAATTTCTTTACACTTCCGGTTCCGATCTTCCGGTTTCTCTTTGACAAGTCACTTTACTTTTAAAGTTTGGCAGGTCAATCTATTTTGCGCGCAGAAAACAAATTCGGTGTGTAACGAGAGAAACGGAAAGCATAAAAATCGTATGGGACTCGGACCTAACGGGAAATTCTGTCAGTGTAATACGAAAGCGAGATTTCTCGCTTTTATTATCTAGTATTCACGTCATGGTTGCTATGAAAATGTCAGTTCACTGGTGATTCATTTGTTCATTAGCTGACTTTTCTTCTGTTTTTTAGTGGAACATTCTGCTCGTTGGGCAGGTAAGCTTGCACAGAGCGTTTGATTGTTAGCAAATTTGAATTATGAATAACTAACATTATTACGCTACTGTTTATTCGTATATTTGTGTACACAGTGTTGTAGTTAAAGAAGGTTAAGTAGGTTAGAAAGGAGAATAAATATTCCCATTATCGGAATGTCACGTTTACAGAAAACTGTTACGTGTAATGGAAATTAAAAGTGTTTTCAAATATTTAAATTTATGTTTAGATTTATTTCTGTATTATCAAATATATATCGAACTTTTGTCATAACGTTCAACGTGATAAAGCAGTAGGAAATCATTACTTACAATCTTATCGAAAATATTTTTCGTTCATTCATAATTAATAACGGCAAACGTGCCTTTCTAAACGTGCACTGTACGAAAGAATAATGTTTGTAATTTATAAAAATTTTACAAATTTTATATGACGCAAACTTTTGTCATTCGTTGTTATACCAGTAACAATATTGAGATTAATAACAGTGACTAGAAACATTTTTCTATTTAGAATGATGGAAGAACCATTGAGTCAAGGTGCTTCACCATCCGGCGACAGTAATTTTTCTGGAAATGGAGAGTTAAATTCCACTACTATAATGAGTATAGATGAAAGAATGTTGGACGTTAATTCAAGGCATTCTTTAAATGTTCTTAGAACTCCACCGACTAAAAAAGCAAAAAGAGTGAGATTTTTTAGAAACGGGGACAAGTTTTATACTGGTATTGTGATGGCTGTGACTCCAGAAAGATACCGCAGTTTTGATAGTTTAGCATCAGATTTAACAAGAGCTTTGATATCAAATGTGACTTTACCTAATGGTGTTCGAGCAATATATACCATGGATGGAAAAAAAGTTCAAAGTATTAACGATTTAGAGGATGGTAAATGTTATGTGGTTTCTGGACAAGGAGAAATTTTCAAGAAAGTGGAATATTCATCTACCAAAGTAAGAAGAGGCAGTTCATTGTCTGGATTACCCCAATCTCCAGCGGGTACTGGCAGGCAAATAAGTGCAATACCATTGTGTGTGAAAGCGAAAATAATCACTTTAATAAGACACGGTACAAAACCTCGTAAAGTTGTGCGTCTTTTGTTGAATAAAAGAAATGCTCCGAGCTTAGAACATGCGATGGAAGCAATTACAGAAGCTGTTAAGTTAGATTCTGGAGCAGTAAGAAAGGTTTATACGCTCTCAGGGCAACAAGTTACCTCGTTGGAACAATTTTTTGATAATGATGACATTTTTGTGGCTTATGGTCCTGAGAAATCAAATCAGGAAGATTTTGAATTAGATTTTGAAGAATCTAAGAGTGTGCAAAGCTTTAGAAGATGTCCATGGACATCAAAAAGACAAATTGGTCCGATGCCAAGAATGCCAAGGAAATCAGGAAAAAAAGTGCTTACTACACCTCAGGTGAGGACACCAAGTCCTTCTTCATTAATATTACCGCAACCACTACGTTTACACTATACAGTAGGACATGTAATTGGAGAAGGTAACTTTGCAGTTGTTAGGCATTGTTCTCATAAGTAAGTACTACAAATTATTATAAAATATTATATTAATAGCCAAAAAATAAAAATAATTTAAATAATCTATCTAAAAATATGTTACAGATCTACGGGTGCGGAATATGCAATGAAAATTGTAGATAAGTATAAATGTCAAGGTAAAGAAACAATGTGGGCAAGTGAAGTATCAATTTTACGACAAGTTTGTCACCCAAATATTATTAATTTAATCGCGGAACAAGAGACTACCGATCAACTGTTTTTAGTCATGGAGCTCGTAAAAGTATATATTTGCTTACATATATTTCTGTTTTACATCTCAGAAATTAAAATTGAATGATAGAATATTCCAAGATGCCATTATTTTAGGGTGGTGATTTGTTTGATGCTATTGCTGCAGCGACAAAATTTCCTGAGAGTAAAGCTAGTGTAATGATTCAACATTTAATATCTGCATTAGCTTATTTGCATTCACATCAAATAGTACACCGTGACGTTAAACCTGAAAACCTTTTAGTCGAAATGGATAGAAATCACGTTAGGTGTTTAAAATTATGTGACTTTGGACTCGCTCAAGTTGTAAGGGAACCTTTATACACTGTTTGCGGTACACCTACATACGTAGCACCAGAGATACTTGCAGAGACAGGATACGGTTTAAAAGTAAATTTATCTTCTAATTTAATTTATTAATTTAACTCCAGAAACATGAAAGAAGAAATAAATTCATATTATTTTAGATTGATGTATGGGCAGCTGGTGTAATACTATATATCTTACTTTGTGGTTTTCCACCATTTGCTTCACCCGACAATAAGCAGGAAGAATTATTTGAGCGTATTTTAAGTGGCCAGTATGATTTTAGATCTCCATTTTGGGATACAATTTCAGACTCCGCTAAGCAATTAATCTCAAATATGCTGCAAACACAACCTGAATTGAGATTTAGTGCAGAAGACGTACTTGACCATCCATGGCTAGCGGTAAATGTCATTATATACTTTATATACTAGATAATTTACTTATCTTGCATGGCTTACTATTTCGTTTCTTTTTTTTAATTGAAGGTAATAAAAGAAGATCATACTAGTAATAGCGGCGCGGTGAATTCTTCTTTTCACTATATAAATATTCAATTTTAATTATTTATAGTTCGTTGTTAATTTGCTTATTAATTATAAATTCACTGCCACGCAAAATATGCTCATCTATTATATGGCTTCATTCTTGGTTATTTAAAAACAATGCTAGGAAGGCTTCTGTAGTGGTTTGTTGTATCTGTAGCGTGCTTTTGTTTTTTCTTTTGTCCCGCCTCTGTATATCAGCAGAGCTTTCTAGGCGATCAGACCACAGCATCAACACCTACCAACACGTCGGAGCAACAGTGGTGTGACCGTGAGCTAAAGTTTGCAATTTTTGAATTCGAGTTCTTCAAAAATCCAGTTCGGGGCGATAATTCGCAAGACGAAGTTGATGATGCCTCTAATAGTAGGACAAATGTTAGAAACAACCAGAGTGAAGTTTTATCATCAATCGAATCAAAAAGCATTGATTTATTTTACAACAAATTTCAGAAAAATTAAGTTGCAATGAAACTGACTTTAATAACAAAAACCCAAATGATGGAGGATCTGTGTCTTGTAGTGGAGATTGTTTACAAGACGTTTAACAATTTTAGTTGATCATTGAACAATCTTAGAAATAATTTAAGTATAAAGCAAGTTTGATCTACTGTTTAAAACTCATTGCATGGTAAAACTTGTTTCAACAGTATTCACGAGATTGTTAATTGTCAGTGCAAATGAATAATTCAGTGTTACTAGATAGTTATTAAAATATTTCTAGAATTCAAGTCAAGAGTGAATTACAAAGAATTCAGTTGAAAGAAGTACATCTGCTTTTAACAGAAAATAAAGAAATTTCCTTTTACAAGAATTAATAATATTTCACGTTTATGTTAAATCTATTAATCACTAGCACATAATTTTAGAAAGCATAGTTCACTAAATGTAAGTAGAAACATTCGTGAAAATTTAATAGTTTGTAAAAGTATTGCCTCGAATCTTGAGAGCCAAAATATGAAAAAATTGTCAGTTTTTTAATTAATAATACAAGTCACGATAATAAGATATTAGATAGGTTTGCAAGTATTCAATATTACATAAGATCGAACACAAAGTTCTAAACTACAAAATCAATCAGAAATTTTGGAAATATGTTTTTACCGCGATCAAGAACCAAACAATGACAGTGTACACGACCTACATAAAAGTAGTTATGTAAATGAAATTTTGCAGTAGAATATTCTTTTATAATTAAAAAAAGTGAACAATAGAAATATCGTTTGAGAGATTTTTAAATCATACATGGTGGTTCCCGAAAGAATTTCAATGCTTATATATTTGCAACTTTTAACAAGTAAAATGTATGTGTTGAAACTGAAACATGTAAGACAATATCGAATTTCTTCTAATCTTAAGATTATATTGATAAAATTAGGAAATGTTTTTTTAACGATATATAGAATGCATTTATTATGAATACAAAGTGTCGTTGGACCGTAAAAAAAAGTATTTACACGCACAAACGCATGCATATATTACCATTTACTATGTATCATCTTACATTGATATTCAGTTTTTCTGTCTTTGGCTACAGTAATATCTTTCGTTCGATTTTTTGTATTACGAAGTAATTCTTTGTGACGTTTGTGTCAATAGAATTTCACATTTTTGTAAAATTTCCTTTTGACATTTCTTTTCTGTTCACTATACAATTGTGTAATGACCTATCGATTTCAGTCCATAAATGTTAAGATTAATTTTTGGTTTTTATGATGGAATATTTACGATGCAGAATATATATAGTATCTATATATATATATATAGATATATATATATTTCCGTATGCTTCAAAAGTAAAAATTTGTTAATAAGTTTAATTTTTCTGTACTTTGTTTTAGATTCACTTTTTAATGTATGTATATAAGTATGTATATTTCTTTAAAATTCCATCGATAAATAATAAATTTCCAGTACCATTGGCTGCCACACGACCTCACACCATGACAGAATCATCTTCTTACTGTTCGACGTAAGTTTTGTATTTCTATATATTATCACTTGTTCATCAGCTAGAAACGTTGAATCGTCACTTTCATTCATTCTCACTTCTGTGATTTTTTATTCGTACTCGTTAACCGATTAAATAACTCGGTCGTCTTACTTACTTTCGCCGTAAGAAGTTCATTGTAAACACCTTTTTTTTTCTTCTTGTAGTTGTAAACGTTCGAATACTTTTGTGACCTATCAATAGAATATCGAACTGCGCTTTATTGTAATTAAGACATTGTAAATATTGTGTATATATCATTAAATTAAATTCCAATTTTTATTGATACAATCTGGAGAGACTTCCCCCTTTGCTTTGCAGTTCAATATACATGTTTTGCTGATTAAAAGTTGCACTCAAGTATTTCAAATATTCTCGCGAGCCATTGTACTTCGAACTTGCAGAGGCAGTTTACGAAAAAAAAAAAAAAAAAAAAAATTAGGAGCGGAAAAAAATACGCATGCGAGAGAATATAACTGCTTTGGAAAAGAAACAAAAAGCTTTTTATTGTACTTTATAGTCATTCAGGGTTTTTGGAATCTCTGTTGTAATGGACGATTTCTTAGTGTCAAAATGCGTAGAAAAAAAATGTTTCTCTACGCGCGTGTATACGTAAGATTAATGAGAAAATTTCCAATGAAATGAAACGTCGTCGTCGTCGAATGTTGCAACATAGAATTCAATTACAGGCATAACGTAATGAAGCAAAAAAAGGGAAAAAAATCGAAGGTCAGTTGTAGATAGTGCAGCAGCGCGCCAGTAGAAACAAAGTTGAACAAGTCAGTGTGTGTTCACGTCAGAGATCTAACATTGTAAATTCAATTCTAACGATATTAGAAGAAAACGAGCGTAATTACATTATATTTATACGATAAATATAAATTATACACGATAGAGTGAGAAGTATCGCGGTGCTAATCCGCTGAAGTGTCCAAAGTGTCTAAGTATAATTTACGATAATTATTTTTAACGTAAGTGCACAAAGTCGATTTAACCAAGGACCGTGATGCCATTTGTTCGTACATCTCTAAAGTCATTGATCTCGAATTGTATCTGCGAAATCAGTAACACAGATTTTAGAACAGGTGAGAGCCTCACACACACACAAACAAGACATGCCAAATGCATTTAACTAGTTTATTTTATATTTGAATATATCCGTTGTTACGTATGTAGTTTCGAGTACTGAAAGAATAATGAAACTGTAAGCGTAGATATTGCTTCGCCCCTTGTCAAGGTGTAAGTAATTTAGAGGATTTGCGAATCGTAGAATTCTCGAAGGCGAGAAAACCGTATCGATGATACAGCGATGATCCTTGATGACAAGTGACAGAGGGCGACAGTGCGAGAAATCACGAACATTTGTGTGTAGCTTGTTGCATACTTGCTTGCTCAAAGTCGAAATGAATTCAACTGTTGCTAGAACTAGAAATATTTTTATAAAGCGCGCGCGCGCGCGCGGTGTCATTAAGAGCAATAAAAAAAAAAAAAAATGCAAACATGGTGATAATTAGAAACGAAGGAAAACCTTAGAAAAACATGATGATCGATCAGAAGAAGAGAATCAGCAGAGAATCGACTCGATACATAATGCTTTTCATATGAAATTATTTTTATAGACGGAGTTACGGAGAACGTCTATTTTATAGACGAGATACTCTGTGTAAATTTTTACGTGCATTTTTCTCCCTTTGTCGCTTGATGGAACTTTTTGTAGTTAACCCGCTACAATTTCCGTATTTTTTAATGGAATTATTACTACAATATTTACTACAACGTTGTACATATATATATATATATATATATATATATAAATGAGTAAGGAGTTTATAAAATATTATTTATATATAAGTATTACTATCGCTATTCATTTTCGTAATTTGTAATTTACCCATTGAAAATGGATTAATTTATCGAGGAAGTTTCGTACTAGGATCGAATAATTTGTACGTAAACGTAACGATTGTACTTTTCTATCGTCGCAATCGTAAATGTATACGCGGTATATTACATAAATTATATAAATCGGCGCTGTCCACGATCGAATCTCTCCGCGTGGTTAAATTAGACAAAAAAAAAAAGAAAAAAAAGAAATTGAAAAATTTTAATTTTTTGTGGGAAATATTCGTATGTTGCTTATAGTGCGCATCGGTTAGCATCACTGTGCACTCGTAATGACAAATGCACAGCGAAGAGAGGTTCTCTCAAGTTCAAGCTCAATTGTGGCCAGCACCGAATGTAGGTTATAGAAATTCAAAAGTGATTCATGCCAAATATGAAAATCGATTATTTATATTATCATGTACATGCGCGTGTATTCACACAGACACACTCATTGCACACGATTTATCGACACCTTCACTTCCCACTTTCATTTTCATCTTTATTTCTCGGCTGTAAATTGTACTCCTCTTGTTTCTTTTAGAAAAAAAAAAAAAAAAGGAAAAAAAAGTGAATTAAAACAGCAAGCATGATAAGAAACCTTGGAGAAATGTTGTCTCTCGTAATTACCCCTGAAAAAAGAAAGAAGGAAAAAAGAAAACCATTTCTTTCAATGAAATATATATATTCGCTCTTTGTAAAGTAAAGCGTGTTGTACGCTTGTCGTTGACTTTGTCGAAGTGACAAATGAAATTGCAAAGTTAATCGGAGACGAGTGAGTTTGCAAAGATTTCGCGCCGATGATCGTCTCTCCCCTCTCTCTCTCTCTCTGTGTATCCGATGCTCGCGGAGAGACGAGTCACTGCCGAGCGGACGAGCCGGTACGCGACGCTGACAATCAGTATAGCGAGTTCAGTAGTAGGCTCGCGCGCCTGCCGTGAGGGTGGCTGCTCGCCACCGCAGCTCTCCCTCTCGCCTCCCTATCGTGTTTTCTCACCAGTTTCATCCCCTAATGCTAGTTCTTTCGCTTTCACTTTCTTCGACGCAAAAAAGAAAAAAAAAAAAAGAAAAAAACCGTCCTCTAACGTTCTCTGCCATCGTCGTGAACTTTTTTCAATGGAAAAAAATTCTGTACCCTTTCGATGGTCAAAACTGTCAACTAAACATATCGTAACAGGTGTGACAATGCGAATCGTGACAAGTGCGCGCAGAGAAACGTATACATATCGACGATATTGTTGACAGAAGAGAAGGTTCATTGTTTCGTGGCAGTAAGTAAGCATCGATGCTGCTGTAATCAGGTGAGATATGATTTTTTTTTACTGATGTATTTCCATTTTTAATTTTGCCAGTCGTTTTCTTTTTCTTTTTTTCTCTTTTTTTTTTTTTTTTGGAAGAAGCAACTTTGAAATTGTTTCGTACATACGTCCGAAAGATTTGAAATAGACAAGGATATTCAACGAGACGCCAAGTTTTCCGTCCAATGTTCAAATTCGACTTTAACGTGCCGATATACAGCCGCAACAATTCAGATCGATCGGATAAATTCGGCAAGTTCGATCGTTTTAAAACGTATCGTTCGAAGTTGAAGTTGATTAAAAATACGCTGTTACGCTCCGATTAGCATGCACTATCGATTAATGTTTTGACGCTCGCATTACAAAGTACAGCGTGCGTTTTTCGAATGTACATCTTCGAGTTGTTCAATTTCCAATGTCGCGTCGACGATCTGGAAAAATTCTTGCAAAATGAATTTCTGCACGCTACAATTTCTTGTAATTATATAGGCGAGAAAACTCTCAAGAGGATATCCGAGAGTCACAGAGCGCAAACGTTTCGCGTTCATCGACTGACTTTTCTAAATTTCCAAAAATTGCTCGTAGTCTTTTTTGTTGAAATGTCGATCGTTCTTTTTTCCCTCGGCGTTCGAAAGCGAATGTGCGTGACGTGGTTATCATTGTTTGTTGTCTTCATCGAAGGCGACTGATCTGACCAAATTTGGAGAAATTCTCGGCACGACAACAGCTGTGCAACTTGTTTCGTGTCAGCGGCGCTTTCGCGAGACGATTATCGCACGTACACAAACACAATGAAGCAAAGAAGCGTGTTACGTGTTCTTTCGTAATCCTATTCTCATTCAACCGAATTTAATGATTTTAAATAATTACGCGAGAGACATTTCGGGCACGTTTTTGCATATTTAACCGTTTGAGTCTCAGGGGGTGTTATTGGAAAAACATGGTCGAAAAAACGCCGAAGAGCGCGATAGCGCTTGTCTCAATCGAGCGCGAAGAAACCCAAGCGATAGCGCTTTATGTTTTATTTTATGTCGACAAATCCCAATGTATCATACAAATCCTGTATTACTAATTTAAAAAAAAAGAAGCAGAAGATCAAAATGTGACAATAACAAAAAATCGACACGGCAAAGAATTACATTCGACAAAAACCGCCATTATCCAATCTTACAATGCCTTCATGGGTGTCGATGAATCGGATAAAACGCTGTATACCTATCTCGACGAACGAAAAACAGTTAAATATTGGAAAGAGGTAGCCTTTAACATAATCAGCCGCATGGTTTTAAATGCATATATAATCTACAAGGAAAGAGTTGACAGTAAAGCAACGAATCGGTTAGATTTTATTTCGAATATTATTTTTGAAATTGAGTGCGAGTGGACGAAGGAAAAGAAAGCAAAGTGTCGATGTAAGAGAAAAAACATTTGGCTTGGTAAAGTTGCCACAACGTAACTTGCGTAGTCTGTAGCACCAAAAAATGACGTAAAAAGATCTCGTTTAATTTGCGTGCAATGTAAAAACGGAGTTCATCCAATACAGTTTGATAAACACCGATGTTACAAATTACAAGTGTTACTCTTCATTTAAATTGCTCGTTCGTAAGACGAAAAATATTTTTAATTTGTAATTCGTTACTTTATGAAATACATCGATATTGTTACACATGCGTACTGTAAGTTTATAAATATTTCAAGTTTCGTTCGATGAAAATTATCGAGAAGATAACAATGAAATACAAAATGTTTAATTGTATTATTTACATTTAAAAGAAAAAAAAGGAGGTACGCGATGTACGTGCGTCAGTAAAATTGAGCGCGCTACTTCGACAGTTCTGGGATTTTTCGACACAAAATGAGCGATCGCACTCAAACGGTTAACGACACAAAGTAGAGTAGTAGATAGAAACTTCATACCATAAAATTCTATCTTTGTTTCGCTTCAAGTATCTTTGTTTCACTTCGGGTGAGATTTTGAATTTCAAATGGACGGTTTTCGGGCTTTCATCACGTTTGGTTTCAAACTTTGGCTTTGGAGGCAAAAGTTTGATCACCGCAAGCAAGCTTTCAAATAATCGAGCTTATCGTTTGTTAACGTACACAGGAACGTGTAGATGCAGGTCATGTTTGCTTTTGCACGTTCACCGAACGTAAATACCGAAGCCGACTTGGCCTTGCTTCTGCTGCTCTCGTTCCGCGTGTCTCAGAATGCGAGTGATGTAATCAGTTGGCTAATCAAACCGTATTCGTTGGCTTTCATTTGGCGTTAAAAGAAATTAACATTAAATTATAGTTGAATTCGAAATGAAATAAGAAACTCAAATATACAATTCATTTTTCGTATCATTATCATTCACGAGTGATAGTTTCAAATGGTACCTAATTATCTAATTTTCTCCTGAGTGAGAACCTTCACGAAAGAAAATAATTCGAAATGTATAAATTTGTTTGATGCTCGTTATCACATCAAAGACACGATTTTTTCAAACGTCTGTCCTGCTGTTTCATATTCCTCTTTTATCGTATTATCATCCACGAGTAATAGTTTAAAATGGTAATTATGAAATAGTTATTTATTTAAATTTATTTAAAAATAAAACCTAATCATTATTTAATTTTCTCCTGAGTGAGAACTTTCACGAAAGAAAATAATTTGAAATGTATAAATTTGTTTGATGCTCGTTATCGCGCCAAAGACACAATTTTTTCAAACGTCTGTCCTGCTGTTTCATATTCCTCTTTTATCTTATTATCATCCACGAGTAATAGTTTAAAATAGTAATTATAAAACAGTTATTTATTTAAATTTATTTAAAAATAAAACCTAATCATTATTTAATTTTCTCCTGAGTGAGAACTTTCACGAAAGAAAATAATTTGAAATGTATAAATTTGTTTGGTGCTCGTTATCGCGCCAAAGACACACAATTTTTGCAAACATCGGTCTTGCTTTCCTCTTTTATCGTATTATCATCCACGAGTAACAATTTCTAATTATCGAATTTTCTCCTGAGTGAGAACCTTCACGAAAGAAAATAATTCGAAATGTATAAATTTGTTTGGTGCTCGTTTTCGCGCCAAAGACACACAATTTTTGCAAATATCGGTCTCGCTTTCTTCTTTTATCGTATTATCATCCACGAATGATAGTTTAAAATACTTATTTATTTAAATAAAATTTATTTAAAAATAAAAAACCTAATCATTATAATTGTTTAATTTTCTCCTGAATGAGAACTTTCACGAAAGAAAATAATTCGAAATTCGTATAAATTTGTTTGACGCTCATTATCACATCAAAGACACAATTTTTTCCCTCACATTCGTCTGTAATATAAATTACGCGTTGCAGCATTCTGTTCACGTCACGCTAGAGTTTTAATTATCCGCAGCGGTATCACAGCGACAGGTTACAAATTCTACGTACATGCTCGAAGAAATCAAAGTAGAAAGCTCGATGTTGTTTGCGTATGGTCGTGGAAGAACACGGGGCTGGTCTTCCGGCTTGGTACTCGACGCGGACACTTAACGCATCAGCGTTAATTTGTTAGCTTGACTGTTAGTTAGGATCGGTTAGCGTGCCTGCCGTGCGTATTTAACGTGCACGCATTAAACACACTCGAGGTGATGAATGTTCGGCATTCGTTTTCGGTATAATTGCTGGAGTAACATCTCTGTGCCTTTTGCATTTCTCTCCTTTTCCGCGCCGGAATGCCTCGCTTCTCGCGTGTTTCCCCGATTTTTCCTCCGTCGTATCAAAGCTCAGACAAGGAAATCTACTGGCTGGGAGTATATTTCTTGCTTGGACAACGAAACGAATCGCAACAACGTTGTTGCTTACGCTCGTGTTCCGCGAATATTGGAAATTGTTTTATTTTGATAATTAAACGACAACTCCGGAGTAATATATATATATATTCTTGTTTTATCTAATCTCTGCTCAAACAAGGGATCTATCTAGTTGAGAATATTTTCATTTTACTAATTTTTACCCTTTATGCTTGGACGAAATCAGCTGTAAATTTATAAATTATAAATTTACGTGAATTTTATTTTGAAAAATTATTTTATTTTAAAGATTGAAAAACTTGGAAATAGTATATTTTTTATTTTTAATTTCCATTTAATCTCTAATCTCTGCTCATTGTCAGACAAGGAATCTATTAGCTGAGAATATCTTCTTTTTACTAATTTTTATCCCTGTGTAGGTACGATGATCGGTAAATAATAAAGTCACCGTACTACAAAAGGAAATTTTTATAATTTAATTTAATGTTTACACGATACAGAATTTAATAGATTAATTACTACAGACGACAGATGACCAATGACTATTAATTTCTTATTTACTGTTATAAATATTATCGGTAATTTGTTTGTAACTTAGTAACTAATAATTTGTTGGTATCTTCACGGTAATTTTTGTAAGACTGAATAAATGACGCTACACCTGCTTGGACGAAACGTCATCTAGCTGTGAATTTATAAATTATAAATTTACGTGAATTTTATTTTGAAAAATTATTTTATTTTGAAGATTGAAAAACTTGGAAATAGTATATTTTTTATTTTTAATTTCCCTTCAATCTCTAATCTCTGCTCATTGTCAGACAAGGGATCTATTAGCTGAGAATATCTTCATTTTACTAACTTTTATCATTGCTCACATTGTGTTTCGTGTACATTGTATTTTTTTAAAAGTTGTTCCACCTTGAAAACTCGAGCGACTCCAAAGTTGATTTATTTATTTTCAATTTCCATTTATCTGACTTCAAAAATTGCCGCGTCTAATCGTATTGTTTTCTTTCGAAGAGAGAGAGCGAGAGAGAGAGAGAGAGAGAGAATTCAGATACACGTAATCGTAAAATACGGCATGTGAAATACCGGGTAACGGTATTCGTGCTTTATGGGATTCGCGATGTAGATGGGTAAAGGTTGCCAGATGATTTATCTTGCTTTTGCGATCTTCGCGCTCGTAATCATCCGGGCCATAATACTACTATCCGCGCTATCTTTTCAATATCCGAAGAAAAAAAAGAAATTCTGATGGACTCGGACTCTGCTTAAACTCGGCGTAATGGAGAGCGCATGGGGAACTGTCGTGCAAACGATCCACGGTGCCGATATCGAGGAGAACACGTCGCCAATAACGTCGTTAGTTAGACCGGTCAAGCTGGTAAAATCTCTCGACTTGAGTTATATACTCGGTTATATACTCATACTGCAAGGATTCCAGTCGTCTACTTTTAGAACAGTGAGACAGTAAGAGTTCTTTCTTTTTCTACAGTAGGACCTTCCGTACCAACGCGATTAAAAAAGTTGCTGATTGAAAAAGATTCATGTTCGATATGAAAATATCAGCGCGTCTTTCAACTGACTCGAAGCACGGTTTTGGGTTAACTATTGGGTTAAAAAGGAGGGGTTGTTTAACACGTTCACTGCCAACTATGAAATAACTCGTCGTTTGTTTACTTGTCGTATTTTTGCAGCTACGATACGAAATTCGTAGTCTATCAGTGTAAATATGAATAGATAGCCTCGGGGAAGCGAACAAAAAAATCATTATTGTCTTACACGAACAGAAAATTGATTAACAAATGAACACAGAAAATAATAATAATACAAAGTTTATTCGAAATCAACAAAAGCAAAAGAACATTTTTATTTGCGATAATTTTTCAAACAATCTTCCACGCAAAGGGCTGGCTTCTCTTGGACAGATTTCGGATACTCTTGCAATCTAATTTTTTTTGAAACTGATTGAATCTCTTCTCCAATCAACGCGTCCAAGAATGCTTCTCTAAACTTTGTAAGCTTTATTTTAGAAGAAGTTGCTTTATGAAAAAGTTTGTGTGTGTGTGTGTGTGTGTGTGTGTATAATATGTAATGCAACCTTTCTTTGCACAAGCCAACTACGAGATAATTCGCAATATCTTTTTTTAAAAAAAGAAAAACACATTCTATATGCTTTTTGATGGTTATTATGTACTATAATAGGAGTTTAAAAATAATATAATATGATTAAATTGAATTGGCTTCTTAGACCGGGATCCTGAAGAGTACCGTGGCAGTCAACGTGTTAAAATGTGTATCGTGGACACAGTTATTTCTGTGCAGAATTAGTTGCGTTATTTCAAAAATTAATTAATTTCATTTAGAAAGTAGATATTGATCGATTATAAGTTAAAGCAGTTTTTGTTCACGATATTTAATGTCAGAAATAAGAAACAATAGTTTTCAGTCATGACTCCAAAGATCTGCAGAAAAGATAAGCCGAGTAGAAGATTTATATCGTTGGAAGGAAAATTAGAAATTATTCTTCGATCGGTTGAAATCAATTTCTCTTCGCAAGAAATGAATCAACAATCCGCACAATTGGTAAAAATGAAAGTAAAATGATGGAGCATCATCAAGTTTAAAGAAATCCTCCCCGTACGAAAGATCTTTTATTAACAAAAAACAGAAAACTGTTTAATTATATAGATAGAAGATCGCAATAGAAAGAATATTCCTTTGAATACTTATTTAATGAGATTCTTATTAAATACCTAACCTAACCTAAATCTATATAACCTAAACCTAAACCTAATAAGTGTCTTATTAAATAATGTAAATAAGTATCTAATAAGAAAGCACAATTTAATAAGATACTTATTTAATAAGAAAGCACAAAATATTTTTTCGTCGTATTGAAAAAAAAAACACTATTCAGTCTTTATTCAATTTTTGGTGCTCTTGGATTCATATGACGCGAAATCCGTATATATTTGTACTTTTAAACGTGCGGAGATCGTTTGAAAAATAATTCTCGCCTTATACGATCCGCGTAATTTCGACCACCGTGATCGATCGTATCGTATCGCATATTTGTCCTCGTAGGTCACACAGCTCTTGTCATTATAAGTTCTCTGCGAGCTCGCGAGAGAGAAGAACGACAACGAGGCTGGTCTCGTGATCAAATGGCTTTTCAGGCCGGTCTCACCTTCATAAATCACCTTTCTTCATTTTTTTTTCTCGGTGATTCGTGCGTATAGTCAGGGTCGATGACAACGGTATACGTAATGAGGCGCATAAACAATGGTGGGCAAACGGTTTTTCGTTCTCGCTCCCTTTCGAACGGTCGCTGCACGGTGGTAGAGATACAAAGGCTGTTCGACCGACAACCGCACTTTATGGGGCTCATAAAGCGATAAAGACATCCGTACAAATGTACACGCCTCGGATGTCGTGTAACACACCGTGCACTTCCGCGCTATCTCACCTGAGAAATGTCCTCTTCACTGAGAAGAGGAGTGTGTGTGTGTGTGTGCGTGTTTTTTCGTTTGGTTTTTAGCTCGGCTCCAGGGTGAATGCGAGAGAAACGTAAGTGCACGTAAGGGAGAGTTGGAAGTTTCTCGAGGCTTCTCGTGAAATTCTCAAACTGCACACGGAGGGAAAAGAAAATTCTCCCTTGGAGAGAAAATCTTTCCTTCTTTTCGTGCATAGCGATAGATAAGGTGCATAACACGAAAATCTTTAAAAAAAAAAAAAAAATGAACGAAGATTATAAAAGAGGATCGTTGAATGGAAGGTAAATGAGAAAAGTATCGTACGGAAACGTATCGAAAATTTGAATCGAAAACATTGAAGCAGCCGAGAGAAGGTTTCTTCCGAGCAGAGTCGAGGTCGACCCGCTGTTGAAATCATGCGAGAAAAGATTTCCTCGTTGGTGGTCTTCGTATCGTCCACGTTTATTAATGGTTAGCTCCTCGAGAACAATCTCGCGGAGTTATCGCGTGTTACTCGCTAAATTCGCATTCAGCGAAATGCTGCGAAATGTCACGAGATAAATCAGTCGCCAACAATTTTTTCTTTTCTTTTTTTTTCTTCTGTCGCTGGAACACAACTTACAGAAAAAAGAAAAAAAGTAGCCGAGACCTTGAAGCACCAGATAGTTAGACAGTAACTGAGGAAGAGCGCAGGAAGAGCTATAATTTTCCAGTTATAAGTCGCAGTCGCAGACGCGATCGACGATGTTTTGCATTTCCGAATATCTTAACCGGGGGGTGGTGTGTTGCCGGGGTTTGTGGAAATTACGGTTGCGTGTGTCGCGGCATAATAATCGTAGACTGCTGGGACAACAAAGGCTAGTCGAGCTAGCTAGTAATTTACTCGCTTCGACCACGCTTAATCTCTTCTGCCACTATTTACCGAGTACTTAAGATCGACGACTGTCATCCGGTGTCGAAATTATTCGTTCTCCGTGCTCTCGCTACGTCATTCGCGCAACGTCGCGTCGCGTTCTCCGCGAAAAGAAAAAAAAGAAACTTCATTACATAATCGTACTCGATCAACCGCCACCCCTCGAAGAGAAATGGTCGTTTCACGTATCTTTGCGAAACACGAAACAGACGAGATTACTCGGAATTTATTAGGAAGACACCCTGCCTGTTAGATTGCGAATCTCGACCGGTTGTCAAATCGAATTTCCTTCCCGGTTACATCCGGCCTGGTGAATCGCCATTTCCCAAACGCCTGAACAAACGTGGCGTTTCTCCTCCTCCTCTTTGCTTCCTCCCCCTCCCCCCTTTATTTTTGTATCACACTGCGTCCAGATTTTCCTCGTCTACCTAACTGATCCTGAGGGTTAAATAAACTCCTTCGAACAGTGAACTCCCAGAACGACGAACCGTGGAGAGGAGAGGAGAGGAGAGAGAGAGAGAGAGAGAAGAAGCGAAGGAAGAAGAAGAGGAGTTTAGGAATAAGGGGTGTTGTAGGTAGATAAATGGCCCTGGTCTGCTGAACTTCTCTGATAGAGATATTAATCTTTCTCAGGGAATCTTCTCCTCCAACGTTATATCGTTGAATCTCGTTCCTCCAACCGTTGACCAATATCCTCGTCCTTCTCTACCCTTTCTACCGTTTCTTTAGTTATATCGTGTTAGTTCGTCTCTTTCTATCTGCCGTCACCCTTTTCCAACATTCCATCTTGCGAGCCTCTCTCCTTCTAGTTTTCGCTACGTACGTACATACATAGAACGCTGTGAAAAGTAGAACACCATATGTCCACGTCAAAGGGGAGAGAGCCAAGACACGACAGACGGATCGGGCAACCTTGTCCCTAAAAGTCAATCCTCAAAGTCGACCTCTCCACGCCGTGCGAATAATCTTTTGTTGTACTGTGTATCTTCGGGCAGGTTTCCCAGCGTGTTTCTGATCAAGTTCCCAAACACCTCACTTCTTCGAAAAGCAATAATTTGGCGTTTGCTGGTAGATAGTTAATCGGTAGGAAGACAATGTTTTTCTGTATTTGCACCTGCAGTATTTTCGTGGTTTTATGATTTCACAAAAATGAGAATTCTTCTTTGTGCAGCATCATCGTCCGCATCGTTCAATTTAACTTTTGTTTACTATGTGTCTACGATCAGGTTTTCACGCGTTTTTGAACAAGTTTCCAAGCATATAACTCTCTTCTTTTTCAAGAATAAAAAAAAAAAAATTTAGTGCTGGTGGTAGGTAATTAAGTCTTGCGATTCGATGGAATATTGTAATCTTTTTTTTAACAATTTATAATTTGTATAATTATAATATATATGCTGATACTTATTATTGTGCTACTGTACATACATACGTATATTATTTTATATGTGTGTATATATATATATATATATTTTGTGTGTGTGTGTGTGTATCAGTTAAGGAAATTTGAAAAATTTTCTCTTTTATTTTCTCTTTTCACGGTTTTTGCAAAAACCATAAATTTTTCTTTATACAGCATCATAGTATTACGACCTACGCATCGTGCAAATAATTGTTGTACTCTGTACTTTGATCAAGTTTCCAAGCATGCATCTTTCTTCTTTCAAAAAGCAATAATTTAGTGTCAGTGATATATAATTAGTGGGAAGAAGATATTGTAATATTTCCCTGTTAAGAAAGTTTGAGACGTAGTTATATAATATTTGCATATGTAAATATGTTTCTTTATGTAGCATTATAGTACCACAATCTCCACAACGTTCAAATAATTCTTGTTTACTATATATCTTTGATCACGTGTTTTTCATCAAGTTTTCAAACATGTAACTCTCTTTTTCTTCTTCAAAAAGAAAAAAAAGTTTAATCTAAACAATTAAGTCTTGTCATTCGATGAGAGGTATTGTAATCTTTTCCCTTTGAAGAAATTTGAGAGACATATAGTCTCCAAGCATCTCTCTTTTTCAAGAAAACAATAAGTTACTATTAGCGATAGATAATTAAATAATCAGAAGAAGATATTGCAATGTTTTCCTGAGAGAGTTTGAAATATAGTTTCAACTTAATATTTGCACGTGTAATGTTTTAAGTTATCTCACACAAAAACTATGAGAAAGCATGAAAATTTTTCTTTATACAGCAACATAGTACCATGGAAAGTGTACTTGTGTATATGAAGATGGTATGATCAAGTTTCCAAGAATGTAACTCTCTTTTTCTTCTTTAAAAAGAAAAAAAAGTTTAATCTAGACAATTAAGTCTCGTCATTCGATGAGAGGAAGATATTGTAACCTTTTTCCTTTGAAGAAATTTGAAAGACATATAGTTTCCAAGCATCTCTCTTCTTCAAGAAAACAATAAGTTACTATTAGATAGACAATTAAATAATCAGAAGAACATATTAAATAATCAGAAAGAGATAATTAAATAATCGGAAGAAGATATTCCTGAGAGAGTTTGAAACATAATATTTGCACGTGTAATGTTTTAAGTTTTCCCACACAGAAACTATGAGAGCATATGAGAATTTTTCTTTATACAGCAACATAGTACCATGAAAAGTGTACTTGTGTATATGACTTTTTAATTCTTTCCTAAGTAGATGAAAAATGAAAAGCAATTCTCCCGGTGGATGATCGTGGCGGTAGAGCCACGTTGTTCGTGACGCAACGGTGTCGTTAAGGGCAGGTGTGAGAAGGTCCATGGGTTTTCTACCATGGAAATAAATGCACCGCGTCAATATGCGTGTGTGCTTACTTACGCACTCGGTGGTAGTGGTAGTGGTGGCTAAAACGCGCGTGCACGCACACGCGTGCGAAAACGCATAAATATACAGGAGGAACACGTTCACCCACACTATCGCGCATCAGCGAGCGACTGAGCGGGAACAATATAGTGTTCCATGGGGATGCATGGTGTGGCACAGAGCGTGGAATCGCCGAGGTGGGGACAGATCGATAGCAAAAGGGGCCTTTCCAGACCTTATGGTGCCTCCTCCACCTCCTTCTCTCTTTCCTGTCCGCTCGCTACTTGTTCTTGCTCTCCTTGTTTCATGAAATTAACGCACTTGTTTTTTTTTCCAGTCTCTCCTCCCAATCTATTCCCATTCATTCCAACGCTACGATCTTAGCTTTAACACTTGGTTCGAAAATATCGAAAATTTCCTTCAGCTTCAAAGACATGGAAGGACGATGTCTCGATGTCTCTCTGAGACGCGTTAATTCTAATTATAGTAATAAAAAACGTACGTGGCGTTCACGTTAAGGGGGAATGGCGGTGTGACCGGTGTGGTTCTACAGGAGGTCACGTGAGAAACGATCTGGTATCCAATAGCGTGCCGGGGGAACGGGGTTCGGATATAGTGATTAAAGCGATACTTCCGCTGGTCGTTATCGAGCCGCGAAGATAGCATCGCGGTCCTCGATCACTGTCACTGGACGCGAAACTTCCCTCCTCCCTCCCCCCTCCATGAACACCATCGCCAGAAAACACCGCGATCGCCGGTGTACCACTGTTACGTGTGTGATCTCCTTAAATTTCCAAACTTGGTCAACTTTCGCCAAGTTGCCGATTAATACGAACGTTACTTCTATAGTTTCACTTTTTGTATTTCGTCTACTTTTTCGAACAATTCTTATCTCATGATCAATGAAGCGACGATTGTGGACAATTTCAAGAATCGTTTTGTACCTTTCTCAGTGTCGAATCTCGAAAATTGTTCGCGAAGCGTGGTAGTTCGCGTTTAACATTTCCACGCGCGTGGACAGTTAATAAAAGAAGAAAACAAATGTGCAATCTTTGCTAAACTTGCTAACCAGAAAGTAAATCGCAGTTGTCGCAAACGCGAGTGAAAAATAAACCGAGATTAAATGAAAATTTCTCTGCCGGAACTTGAGATTAAAAAATTCAACAAATCGTCTCGCTCTCGGTTGGACAAAAGACAAGTTCACAGGCTGTGATGTTACACACATACACACACACACACACGCTACTCTAAATACCCCAAACCACGGCCAGTAAAGTTGCGAGTAAGTGCAGCAACGATTTTCTTTTTCGATTTTCAAAACTTTCGGAGTCAGCTGATGGGAACATTCGTCGAAATTATGCTGTAAATTCGTAACAAGGCAAACGCGGTGATTTAACGCGCGCATTTAACAGAAAGCAAACGGACTGTGGTTGCGGCAAACCAGCTCGATTTCATGGCGTAAGCGAGCAATTAAACGTGCCGAAGCCTCGATCACCTCCGGTTAATGAGAGTCTCGCACTCGAGAGTGGAATATATATTTTTCCCTTTCCGCTGTTTTTATTCGAGCGTAACGACGCTTTTTCTTCGCATACTGTATTTTTCTTCGACCAATTAATTCACACCGGTGATCACGAATTTAATTCAAATTCAATTGCGAGAATCGTCGCGATCGAATTTCATTATAAAAAAAAAAAAAAAAAAAAAGAAGAAGAAAAACACGTTTCCTTTTTTTTCACCGTGGAATCTTCGATCGTAATAACGTCTACTCGCGCGCAACAACGCGCGTTCATTGGTCCGCTACGATCCGTTGGTGCAAAAACCGTGAAACACAAACTACCGTAACTAATCTTCCGACGCGCTATTAATCTATTTATGACGCTGTAATATCTATCTGTAAGTTGTATAAGCGGTTGCGAGGGGCGGCAAGACCTCAGAGAGAACAACCACGAGGTGATGGGGGTGCAAACGCGCACACCACGTTCTCGCGCACGCAGGAGACGGAAGTTGGTAAAGAGAGAGAGACAGAGAGTGAGAGAGACAGGATGCATTAAAATATGAGAGTGGTGGTTGGCCAACGCACCCACCGACCGCGTGTGTATGTGCCCGTGTTCAACAGTTCGAATATCGGAGTTTACGGTGTGCAGTATCATGGGCGGGTGTCGAGCCTCATTAGACAGCACCGGGACCCCGTGCATCGTGAGGGGTTGCCGCTTGGGACTCGATGGAAGTGCGTACGACGAACCGGAAACTAACGACGTTACCCCTCCCCTCTGTCTCCTTTCTTTTTTGCGCCCACGGTCTCGATTCTTGCATTCGATCGACAGATGTACACGCGCACGCCGCACGTCGAACAGGACGACGATCGTTTGTTTTCAGGCCTTTACTCCGGAAAATTGTTCGAAACACCAGCAACGGTATGTACAACATAATCGGCGAATCTCGATCTTTTCTGTTTCTCTTTTTTTTTTTTTTTTTTTTGTTTTTTGGTCTTCGAGAAATTTGAAGCGTACACAGCAAAACGAATGCGAGTGATAATCAAACGCTACATGTTATCACCAAGGCAAGTAGTTTGAACGTCTGTTGCCAGAGATCTCGTCAAATCGTGCCGGTTTGACGAACACGTCAGAGGTTGGAGGTTAATTGCGACAGCGAACTGGCGAGCTCGTTTGTAGTGAGCGTATCGTGATTTCGCTGTTTGCGAAGCGGTGACAAAACGCGATCAGTCGTTAGCCACGGTGAATTCGCCGTGACTAATTATGCTTTTCGGCCGATTAGCTTTTCGCATCGCGAGAAGTGCTGCCTCCGTCTCTTTCGCTTGTTGAATTATATTCGTTCGCTTTGGTTTTCTCTCTCTCTCTCTCTCTCTCTCTCTCTGTGCGGTTGTTCTCTTCTCCCCATGCTGCTCCCTCAACCCCGTGTTTTTCCCTCTTTTGTCAACGAATAATCGACGAACGCCGCGGCGTTTTGTCGTCGAACGATCAGACCCTTGCACGCTCGCGTTTCACCTCTCTGTTTTTCTTTTTTCCTTTCGTTTCTTTTTTTTATTCTCCAGAGTTGAAAGAGCGCGCGCGATGTTGCTCTTGAATAAAGCTTCAAGCGTAAGTCGTAAGAGGCGCGGCGTTTCTTTGACGATTCGCGAACCATCGCGGTACCAAAGCGGAATTGCTCTCGTTATCGATCGGACTCTTTTTCTTTTACTTTTCTTCTTTTTTTTTTTTACGGGGCTGAAGACTATCGTCTGTGTCGCGAGAAGCTTGCCTTTACCTTTGTAATTCCAATCTGCGCACGCTCAATTTACAGATTTGTTTTCTTCTCCTTCGTCACTGACGTTATTTCTACAGTTTTCCTATAGATTTCTGTAGATTTCTTCATCTTTTTCATCGAAATATTCCCCACGTTGATGTCCCACATTTTCAAAGTTTATGTCGCTTTTAATTGTTAATTACGCTTGCGAATAACAAAGCCACGATCACACAGGGTTGATAACTGAAGGAAGAAACGCAATGAGAGAACCAGTCGGCGAGAATCAAACGGCAGGCGAAGTTTTCGTTCTAGAAGAATATCAGGAAAACAAGGTGGTTCTCGAAAGGGACGAGAAGCTTCGTCCCTTCGACCGGATGTGTCATTTGGTACCTGGGTCACGTAGCTCTTCGTATTGACAGGCCAACCAACCAGCCAACCAGGCACCCTCTACTCTTCTCTCTCGTCAGCCCCGACTCTTGTTTCAGGCCTTTAGCTTTATCCAGATTCTGCGGAACAATTGCGTTCTTCTTCCAGTCTCTCTCTCTCTCTCTCTCTCTCTCTCTCTCTCTCCCTCGGGATGAAACGAAAGATTATTTATTCTCCAGAGTCTTAAAATTGAGAGACTTTTGGTTTTCACTGTCGCTTAAATTGTAGAAAAATTAAACAATCAGTAGAAAAACACGCGATTCAGTATGTAAGACTTTCAAACATCAATTTCGTACTCCACTACAATTGTGAATTCTTCTTCCACTCTCTCGGGATAAAATAGAAGATTATTTATTCTCATATCCAGAGTCTTAAAATTGAGAGATTTTTGTTTTTCACTGTCGCTTAAATTAAAAATCGAACAATCAGTAGAAAAACACGTGATTATCAGTACGTGAGACTTTCAAACATCAATGTCAATTTCGTACTCCACTACAATTGTGAATTTTTCTTCCACTCTCTCGGGATAAAATAGAAGATAATTTCTCACCATGTGAGATTTTCTCTTTCATATCGAGCGAACAATCTCATAAAATCGGCAGATTGTTAGCTTCAATTAGCTACTTAAATTACTAAAAAAAAAAAAAAACAATCGAACGATTATTAGAAAAATGCGTGTATAAGACTTTCAGACGTTTCGTCAATATGTATATTCTAGATTTCAGACTTTTTGCCTCTGCTACACATCTACTTAAGTAATTTCCACTTTCTACTAAATTTCAATTTCACGCGTGTCGTAACGGAGGAAGTAACACGTTTCCGTTTCGTTTGCTTTCAGAGTATTTAGTGTGGCAGATATGGTACAGCGATGAGCCTGCAGGCACAGGCTCAAGCACAGCGCTCTGCGAGGTATTCCCCTCAGGAGACCATCAAGGTAAGAAATCACCGTTCACGTCGAGTTTTTCTCTTTTTTCTTTTCTTTTTGCTTTCAACGACACTCACCAGAATGAAATTTACTCGACTTTGCAAAGTAGTGAAACACCAATTGGACCATCGCAACAAATAATCAATTTCCATCAACCAATATATATATATATATATCCTATATATATAGGAATGTATTATATATATTATTATATAATATATATATATATATATATAATATATATAATAATATATATAAGATATATATATTATATATATTATATAAGAATATATATAATAATATATTCTTTATGAATGAAATTTACTCTTGCAGGTTAAATAATAAAATTGGACCACTCAACAAATAATCAATTTCCATCAACCAATATATATATATATATATATATATATATCTTATATATATAGGAATATATTATTATATATATTATTATATAATATTATTATATAAGAATATATTATATATATTATATATATTATTATATAATATTATTATATAAGAATATATTATATATATATTATATATATATTCTTATATATATATAAGAATATATATAAGATATATATATTATATATATATTATATAAGAATATATATAATAATATATTCTTTATGAATGAAATTTACTCGACTTTGCAAAATAGTGAAACATGAATTGAACCATCGCAACAAATAATCAATAATATATCCTATATATATATAGGAATATATTATTATATATATTCTTATATAATATATATATATATATTATATGTTATATATTATATATAAGAATAAAATATCAGTTCGATCGTGTCGAAGTTGAAAACGCACTTGCGATCGTTTCATTCGAAATTGGAAACAACAGCTACCCGACGTTAAATTACGTTCGTTCTCCTCGATGAGTTTTAACGTAATTAACACAAGCACTCTCTCTCTCTCTCCTGGGTGGTATCGTCACTACGTTCACTACAATTCACTCCTCTTCCCGTTCATCATTGGGATTAATGCCGTACGTGTTCGAGTGTACGCGACCTTGTATTACTTCCTGCGTACTCTGAATTCTGGTTTGAGGGTGAATGAAGAGGGAGTGGGGGTGGGAGAGGGAGGGGCGAAGAGTACGTAATTACGCGCGTGTAATTGTTCGTGTGAAAATGGAATTCCACGGTATCACGTGCTCTCTCTCTCGAGGAATTCCGTGCTTCGGTCGGGGAAAAGAAAAACTGATCGACGTAAATCGTTTTCGGTGTGTCGTTTTAATCGATTTTCTACTTGTACATTTGAATTTCATCACCGCGACAGCGGAGTAATTCCTTTATTCAAGGAATAAGAAAGTAAATAATTACCTTAGGTTAGGAAAATAATTATCGAATCGAATCTTTTCGAAGTCGTTGAGTTAAATCTCCATTGTGGGAAATCGTCCACTTGTTTCTGAAGCGTTCCGAAACATTCGGAGCTCAGGCTGTTTTCTTAAGCAAGAATTCAGCGGAAGTACGTTTCTTCTTTCTCGCGGCTGTAACGCAATTAACTAGGGGAGTAGTCGAGGTGATGCGATAATCTGAATTATCGAATCCGCGAGTCTCGTGTTATTTCAATTCTTCAAATTCGCTGGGAAGAATTCTTGTTTTACGAGAAATCGCAATCGAGATTCTTCGTTCCTGCAAAAATATCTCCTCTGCCGTTAGAGGTTTCAGTTAGGTTAGGTTTTGATACGTTTTTACTTGGAACTTAATATTTCTTCGATTTCTGATGAAAAGAGATACATGGTCCATTTAGAAAGAAATAACGACCTTGGAAATTTCGAAACCCCCCAACACACACACAAAATTGATAATACGCCATATTTTGCCTCCGTTAATACAAAACCATACAACTTTCGTATCGAGCAAATTCTCATTAAAAGTTATTTCAGACGTTACGTGAATCAGCCTGTATCAGTATGTATGTATGTATGTAGCAATGTCGTAGCAATTATTGCTAAAATTATTAGTAGATTTACGCGCCGGTATGAACGCGCGTAGTAGTAGTATATTACACTTATTATACCTGTGCCTAGTTTCATTACGCGACAGACTGCACGGCGTGAGCCAACCAATTACATACTTTGCGCATTATATAACCGCATTATGCGCGTATCTGCCTATTATACAAATCGGCTAATCGGATAACCAATAATCGCCGCTGTGCGTGTGCAGCTCCTTAAATTAATATACGCGCCTAACTCGAGCGGCTGGATAAATTAACATAATAATAAAATCCGTAAAAATCGGGGGGTACGAATACTCGAGTATTCGAATGGTCTTCGACAAAATTCTCTCAGCTCTGGCAGCTGAGAGAGCAGCCTCGTCGCGCTCGTCTTTTATCTCGCGTGACAAAATTTCACGGTGATGGCGAAACGACAAAGCGAGGAGATGGAAAGAGAATTCAGCCGCAACGAAGCATAATTTTCCACGTGAATGCTTTTTCCTAATGACTGTCTTTAATTAATATCCACGTAAGCGCGGTAGCTGTTGTCTGGCCTGTGCGCGATCGCTACCGATCTTCGTCGTTTCCTCCTCGCGGATAAGATAATTTTCCGCGCGAACGACCGAACCTCGATCTCGTTCGCCGACAACGAGTCGTTGCTCCTTTTTTCCCTTCTTTTTCTTCACCTTCTGCTTCCGGCGTCGAGAGCCTTTTGCTCTCTCTCGCTTCAAGTATGCTTTCGTGCGGATGACAAAATTCGCGAAAATTAACTGCTCCGCCGCGATATCACCCTGTCGCGCCCCTGTCCTAAGTGATTATCGATCTCTCGACCAAGTGTTCCAGTTCATGCTCGATGAATTGTCATCGAAGAATTGTCCAAGAATTTCAGAACAGAAATGTTGAAATGTTAGACACAGATGCGAAGCATATACAGGCTGATTTTACGGAGAAAGAAGGCAAAAACATTTGCTTCGTTTTCGAGAGGAAAATTAACACTGTACGTCGCTTGGTATGAGAAGATGTATAATTTCGCGATACGACGAGGAACCGTCAGAAGCTTTTTAAAACGCACCAGATTTAGATCGGTCGTGGATCATCCTCTGAATTTTTATTTATGGAATTATATCGAATCAATCGTACACCAGGATAATGTCACGAGCGTTGACCAATTGAAAGGAAAGATCGTTTCTGCGTTTAACGTAACTAAGGAGCATAGTATATTCAGAAAAACTTGACTGAACATGATGGGCAACACTTTTTTAAACGATTTAGTTTAACTAAATTTCGCTTTCGTGAAAAAATTTCACTGGCATCGTGAAATGTGAAAGCATCGATAAGTTTAATATTAATCTATTACGAGATAACATTGACAAGTCAATACATTAGGTTATACCTAAATGTATAGTGCCAGATAAAAAAAAACTCTAGAGTCGATATTCTCGAGAACGAGGCGTCTAGTAAATAAATTTTATCGTTTGCTTTTTTCTCTAGAATCACCGCACGTGATACGAGCAAACAGAATTTGTTTAGTTTCTTTATTAATCCTCTATGGGCCCGTGTCAACTATCAAGTCACCGATATATTTTATTAAATAATTGAAATAATTAATTGAATTGATTAATTGAGTAATTGAGTAATTGAATTAAATAATTGAGTAATGGAGTAACTGAGTAATTGAGTAATTGAATTAAATAATCGAATAATCGAGTAATCGAGTAATTGAGTAATTGAGTAACTGAGTAACTGAGTAACTGAGTAACTGAGTAATCGAGTAATTGAGTAATTGAGCAATTGAATAATTGAATAATTGAAAAATAAATTGAACTTTTTCCAACAAAATGGCGTATACACGTCTTGTCATACAATGTCTCCTTATTAACCAATACAACACTCTCGATAACATCCTGAAAGGTCAGTTTTACTATTCGTTATAATAAAATTTTCGAAACTGCTGAATTTCGTTGCCAATCTGTAGTATATATAGGCTGATATTTGTTGATTTTACACAAATCTTTTCACAGTCAAGAAAAACATTCCGTCCCCATAGAGGGTTGAAATTGTTGAACTTGTTGAATTTGTCGAACTGATCTTCACCAGATCGAAACAAATCGAATCCACTTTGTCAGCTCGCTGGCATATCGATCGATATGAAAGTGACATTCCAAAAATTGAAATTCCTAGAGTCGGATCGGCTAGCAACTAGACGACATCCGCAAGTGTCAGTGGAATCAACGAGAAAAAAAGAGGAGAAAAAAAAAATCATTATCCCTGAGTGGAGAAGAGGAAAACAGTGCGGTTAAACTGGTCGCCGTCTAAATGGCTCGAGGTTTTCCAGCGGCGTTTTCGTTTCCCTCTTTGCTGCTCTCGGTGGAGAGGCGAGCTAGACAGACGAAGACGAAGAGAGTTTTGGGTGTCGAGCGAGCCACGCCCCGGCCATGAGGACGAGATGATACCATTTTGCAACCCTCTTGGTAGCTGGCGAAATCCCTCGGGTTGCGTAGATAATTAAAGATACAACGGCTGCCTAGCACGGCGACCTGGAGGAGAAGCATCATCCTCCGCTGCAAGATCCGGCAACACGCGCGCGGAGGGTGAGAAAGCGCTAAATTGGCTTACGCGCGCAGAATCTTACACCGTGCGTCGTGCATTCAGCCGTTTCAGAGAAACTTCGGCCTTCTCCGACGACGAGGAGATCCGCGAGCGGCAACGAAAACTCTTCTCGTCGAATTTTCGCCGCATCAGCCGAATCCGCTTCTTTTGCTAAATTTACCGGAAAATATGATGCAGACTATATATATGTGTGTGTGACGACTGAGCCTCTTTACCTTCCCTTGCCAGCACGGAAAAAGCCGATTCGTTCAAAATTGATCGTTCCGGGGAACGTGCGTTTTTTTAATAATTTCGCTCCTGCGTCCGCATCGAGCGAAGATGTTCTTTTCCTTTATTTTTTATTTCAAGTCGAGTTCATGGCGAGGAAAATTGCCGTCGTGAAGAATATTTCGACAAAGTCGAGATTTCTCGGAATGTCTGAAGCATCTTTTTCGTTGAATGCGAATTTCGTTCAAAATTGATCTCTCAGACGTGTTTTTTTTCGTTTTATTTTTACGTCACAACGGAGTGACAAAGATTTTTATTGCATCAAGTGTTAAGAAAATTATTAAAAAAGAATTATTAAAAAAGAATCGTGGAGAATATTTCGATAAAGTTGAGATCCTTCTGGCGAAAGATCTTTTCGTTGAATCGTTCAAAATTGATCCCCCAAATAAGATACGTTTTTAATATGCTTCGTGCGCATCGAGTCAAGATCTTTTTCTTTTATTTCTATTTCACGATGGAGTAAAGATTTTTATCAAGTATTCAGAAAAATTGCCGTCGTGAAGAATATTTCGACAAAGTCGAGATTTCTCTGAAAGTCTGAAGCATCTTTTCGTTGAATGCGAATTTCGTTCAAAATTCATCTCTCAAACGTGTTTTTTTTTCTTTTATTTTTACTTCACAACGGAGTGACAAAGATTTTTATTGTATCAAATGTTAAGAAAATTATTAAAAAAAAATTACCATCGTGAAGAATATTTCCAGAAGGTCGAAATTTCTTTGGTCTGAAGGATCTCTTCGTTGAATGCGAATTTTCCTTCGATCAAAATCGATCTCCCAAAGAACGTTGCCAAAAAATTTCCTTCTTTCAGTTCAATTGCGAAAAAAGAAAAAAAAGAAATTGCCAATACTTCAACAAATATTTTTCAACTGTCGAAAGTCGAGATTTCTCTGATCATCAGTAACATCTTTCCTCCTTGAATGGAAATCTCGAATCTACACGATAGATCGATCGTCTCGGAGCGGAGCAAAGCTGCGGCACGCACGCTTCGCTGAGAAAAAGAGTGGAGAGAAAACGCGCGTGCTAAGATCTCACGAGCGTCAAAAGTTATTAAATAGCAAAAATTATTACATAAGGGAGAGAAGCGTGTGGTGGAAAGCCGACTTCTGGTGAGGGGAGAGGGGTGCGTACGTTGCCCTTCTCGAGCGTATTTGCACTGTCAGGCATCGATTAGCCATTCGGAGGATCGAACACCTAACCATCGTTCCGGAATTGCCTCGATATCTCCGTGAATGCCTCTCTCTCAGCCACTCTCTGCCCTCTCTCGTTCCGCGTTTCTCGCAACATATTGAGCACACACAAAACACGAGGGTGGTTTCACCGTGGTATCATCGATATCGCGAATACGATTCGAGATATCGCCGTGAGACGATTCCGTGCCGGCGATGTCTGCACACGCCTACCCGTTCGTTCTTTTCGATTAGAAACGAGTTTTTCGCGCTTTCACGGCGAGTTCTTGTCACAAAAATTCTCCGGAGGTGAAGTTTCGCCTTTCTTTTTTTCTTTTTGCGCAGCAACATCCGACGACTTATCGAGATGCAATTTGTTTACCAGTTTAACGAATCTCAATTTGAAAGAGAGATCTCTGCGAAATGAATTATTACAGTGTAGAAAATTTAAGCCCATGATTTGTAAAAATATTTCATTATCATTTATTAAAGCGCCTGCAGCGATTAATATTGATTATACATGTGAAATTTTGGATCTATATTGAGAATTTTTTTTATTGATTCAAGTTACTTCAGGTCTATTTTCATCAATGCAGTGTCGTCCAAATATTAATTTAGTCTTTGAAAGAGTTTCACGTATCGTGGAAGATATTAATTCAGGATGAATAATTCGGTCAATTATGTAATTAAATTTAAATTTAAATCATTATAAAAATACTTCAATTAAATATTCTATATATTATCATTTACTAAATTAGCTACAGCAATTAATATTGATTACACCCGAAACTTGTTAAAAATTTTTTTATTGATTCAAGTTACTTCAGGTCTATTTTCATCAATGCATTGTCGTCCAAATATTAATTTAGTCTTTGAAAGAATTTCACGTATCGTGGAAGATATTAATTCAGGATGAATAATTCGATCAATTATGTAATTAAATTTAAATTTAAATCATTATAAAAATATTCCATTTGTTATCACTTACTAAATTACCTGCAGCAATTAATGCTGATTATACGCGAAACTTGTTAAAAATTTTTTTATTGATTCAAATTACTTCAGGTCTATTCTTATCAATGCATTGTCGTCCAAACTCTAATTCAGTCTTTAAAAGAATTTCAGTTTTTAAAAGAAATTCAGTTTTTAAAAGAATTTCACGCATCACGAAAGACGTTAATTCAGGATGAACAATTCGACTGTGAATTTATAAATATAGTCTTGTCAGCAGGATTATTATCAGAGGACTTTCGGATTAAATAGAAGCTGCTTTCAGAAGATATCTACGAAGATAAATGCAGCTCCACGGATCGTTACCTAATCTTACATTAATTTTTCACAAATCGCAGAAACGATTTTCGAAGAATCAGGGATTTTCTAGAATCAATGTAGAAACGTCGGAGAACGCTTGTTGAGATTCTCTCTCGAGTTTGTGTACTGTGTGAAAACTCGGGGGGAACGGCTCGAAGAGGCGGCGAAGATAAGGTGGCCAACCCTCAAGTTTTTCCGCGTTGCCGAATTTTCCGCGCCCGTGGCCACGTGCCACGATAAGCCTTTAATCGAAGATTAATATTACCGGGGTTGTTTGGTAGAACCCCTGTCACGCATCGCGATTAAGGCCAGACCTTACGTGTCGCGGGGCCACTCTTTCTCTCCTCTCTCTTTCCCTCGCTTCTCCTCCTCCTCACGGCTTTCGCTTCTTGCCTTTCTTTACCGTTTCTTCGTCAAGGTATATCATAAATATTCAATATCCCTTTCTGATCTCCTGCGAACATTCGTTTTCTCAAATCCTTGCATTTATCTTTATATATTAGGTTATCTCTCGTAAGTTCTATCCCTTTCTTCTTTTTTCCCTTTTTTTTTTATTAAAAGTCACGACACGAATGTAAAAAATATTATCACCATTCGCCATTTTATTTATTTGCGAATATTCGTTTTCCCAGATCCTTGCATTTATATATTAAGTTATCTCTTATAAGTTCTATCCCTCTCTTTTTTTCCTTTTTTTTTATTAAAAGTCACGAAACGAATGTAAAAAGTATTATCACCATTCGCCATTTTATTTATTTATTTATTTGCGAATATTCGTTTTCCCAGATCCTTGCATTTATTTTTATATATTAGGTTATCTCTCGTAAGTTCTATCCCTCTCTTTTTTTTCTTTTTTTTTTATTAAAAGTCACGACACGAATGTAAAAAATATTATCACTATTCGCCATTTTATTTATTTGCGAATATTCGTTTTCCCCAGATCCTTGCATTTATATATTAAGTTATCTCTTATAAGTTCTACCTCTCTCTTTTTTTCCTTTTTTTTTTATTAAAAGTCACGAAACGAATGTAAAAAGTATTATCACCATTCGCCATTTTATTTATTTATTTATTTTTTTTTTTCAACTAAAAAATTGGCCAACGTTCGAGTCGAAAAAAGTCGCTCGAAATTACCATTTTTTTTCCCCTTTTTTTTTTCGTTCCTTTCAATTGAACGCATTCTAATTTCGTTTATGGCATCGACTTGCAGCGAGAAACAGCTGTCACGAGACTGGCACGTTTTTCCTCCGGCCGATTTGAATATCATGCTTGTACGAACGAGAGATAAATAAGGAAATTCCGGTATCGCGATAGGTGAATAAAGGCAGCCATAAATCAAAAGTCGGTATTAATTGCTATATCAACACTAGGGAGAAAAGTTATATACATATGCACCCCCCCCGGCTAGCCTATTAATTATCCCTCAGGTTCTTAAACGTCCCATAAATCATCGCAATCAGCGATAAATACGTAATTGCGCGACGTACTCACGGTGAAATCGGACACTGGCTGCGGGATACGCAATCACGTTATTATCGTATAAAGTGCATAGCATGGCCCTTCAAATTTCGATCAAAGGCTCTCTCTTCGTGTCCCTAATTTCGCTCGTTATCGTATTACTTCTGAGTATGCTTTCTAAAGGCAGGGCGCAAGAAGAAAATTCAATTGATCGAGTTATAACTATCTAACTGCCAATGAGATCAGTACATAATCGTTTCCGATCGAAATTTTATAAATTTACTAATTTAGTAAAATTCTTATTAAAATAGTATATCGACAGGAGCTCTTTGTTATATATAGGGTGGGCTGAAAATTACTTCTGAATCTTATCTGAAATAAATCCGTGACTTTGCGAACATTCACTTAAATGAGAAAAAAGAAGTCACGTTTGAGACTTAAATTTAATTTAAAGCGAATGAAATTAGTTTCTCCTTGCGTTTTAATGTTTTATTTGAAAAAAACACAAATTTTATAGGTCGTCAGAAACACTTTTTGTACCATTTACCAGCAATTTATTTACGAAATAGTGAGTAAAGCATCACTTTTCAAATAAAATGATGTAGCATTGATCATCCTATTTGAATGATATCGAAGCATGAAATTTTGTCGATTGTATTTCTTCAATATATGCGACTCCGTTTGAAACGATCATACATAATTTGAAACAATGAATACATAATTTCAATCTCTCGACAAAATTCCCTTCGCTATTTTATAAAATACTTTCGTAAGCAGCAGAGTGAGAAGTTTCGTTTATTTGAATTATCCCGAATTATTCGAATGATAATTAGACTCGTATTCGATGAATCATTCCCCAAAGAATGTTCCCCTTTGGAAATTTTATTACTCCCCTCACGTCGTTATATCACGTTATATCACCATATCTACATCATATAATATGTTATAATTGTAAAAAAAAACTTTAGGATTTTAGCTGTTTAGCTAAAATTAAATATGACGTCCCCTAACACGGTGACAGTCGAGAGGGTCAAAGAGGGTTAAATTACGATCAAACGTCACGCAAGAAAATCTCTCTCCATGCTCTCAGATGTTTTTCTGTATCTTTCTTCAGCAATATTTTAATGCTCTGAAAAGACAAAGAGAGGAATATGTTGCTAATAATTCTGCTTCGGTCGAGCACAATAAAAAATTCGACAATAAAAAAATCCATTCTTCCGAATTTGATCGTGCCATTGCCTCCGTTCTTGAATTTGAAGTCGTGGTTTGCCGAGTTTTCGCAAAACTTATCACGCTATCGTTATTATGCTACCCGAGCTACAACTTTAATGGCATTAAAACTAACGTCGGCGCCCCCGAACGCCGAAACGATGTTACGCGATATATTACTCGAAATTAGGATAAACTTCAGGAGATTCAACTCTCCAAGAGACACGTTCCCGATTTTAGAAGCAGCAAGCTTTTCTCGCGAGCTTCTCTCGGCAGAGACACGTGTTCGTCGCTACCAACGCGGGCGACTTTCAAGGTTGCGAGGCATGAAGCAACCTTGAAACTTCCCCGACCTTCGACCCCTCCTCCGCCCTCTTTCTTTCGTTTCGCTCTTTCTTCCTCAATCGCACCTTCCTTCTCTCCTCTCACTTTCTCACTGTTCTCACTTTCACGTTGTAAGAATTGAGAATCAATACCAGCTCGGGGAGTTTCTGCAACTTTACTACGCGAGGACTCCTAGGGGGTGGATGGAGGCACGGAGGACCACCCGTGCCTCCACAATTTAGGGGGGGAGGGTTTCGGGATATTTATGTGACAGCAGCTGTAACGTTCCAACCCCAAGGCTTCGTTGGCTGGTTGGTTGTTTCAAATTCTAAGCCCTAATGCCGCTTCTTCGGGGTACCTTTGGCGAAGATTCGTTCGCGCTCGTGGCAAAACGAAGAGGGCAAAAAAAAAAAAAAGGAAGGAAGGAAGGAAGAAAGAAAGAAAAAGAGTGAACATTCCGACGAGAGAAACGGTGATACCAGCGTCACATCATTTCGTTAGGAATGTATCGGAGAATCTTACGTTTTTTTCTTTTTTTTTCTCCTCTCAGGGAAAAACTAACACACAGATTTACTAAATCACCGTCTTGGGTGTAAAGGTAACTTTTCAAAGTTCTTAAGCCTTATATAAGCGGCATAGCACTTTTACTTACTGGGTCCAATGCCGCGTACATGGCGGCAAAAACTAATTTATTATTTTTATCACTGTTAGAGTTGTCACATTTACTATTAACGCGTTAAGTATTGTGCCATGTCGTTTCTGTGAATTTGTTCTCGCTTGTTATGTTCTATGTTCTGTTAATCTTTTGCCGTTTTTGTGTACGTGCACTTTTGTGCTCTTCGCGTGCAAAGTCAGTCTTGTCTTGGATTTTTCAAAAGAACGTGCGCGTTATCGGAGTTCTTTTACACAGAGTTAGTTTATTATATTTTATTTTGTTAATAAACACCGTAAAATATGGCCGGAAATACTCTGAAAGAATAATACACGATGATAACGATAATTTCAATGATATTAGCGGTAGTGACGACGAGCTTGAATTCGGTATTTCTATCGATGAAAATGAAAATCTGAGAAGCATTACGTTCTCAGAGTATAATGATAGTGACAATAGCAGTGATAGCGAAGTAGTTCCTATAAAAAGAAGAAAAATTCGAAATATAAGTCACAGCGAGGATGAAGAAGATGAACATGATACCGCTGATGAGAATACCGAGTGGAAAAATGTTACAGAAATTAATGACATTCCACCACGGATACAATTCAATACTTTTCCTCTTCGTATGAAAAATAGCTTGGACCTGGTAGGAAGTAAACTTGAAATACTTGCAATTGGTATTGATGGAAGAAAATTCAACGAACGATGAAAGAAATCGTGACGTTTCCATTGGAAATACCGTGAAAATGCTGAACGAACTGCTGCGAGTGCCTTAGCGTATATCGGCCTCGGTTCGTAATTTTTAATTAAAAATAACAGCACGGATAATGGCGAAGCCGTGTACAGCAACGCGTACACGTTCGTTCGCAAAGGGAGGACTTTGGAGCTCTCGTTCGAGAGGAAACTTGTCGACAAGAGTTTCGTACATTATCGTACAAATCGATTATTTTAATGATCTGTAATTTTAAATCACGATCGAGCACATTGTACGACAGGAAGGACACTACGATTCTTAAAGCAAGTAGCGTAACCCAGTACGTGGTCAGACATTCTGTAATTCACCACGCAGCGAAAGGTGTTTGCGATGAAAGAATATATATTTGTCTGAAAACGGTATAAATGGCAGTAATTTCAATTCGTTTCGAGATGAAACACAAGGGGTGAGAAACTATACCGGCGATATTTCGCATGAGCATTTACGAGTGCAGAACGAGGATTTAGGAGAAATTGAAGCAACTTTGTTATATCATTACGAAGAGGCTCTAAAGATTTGTATACTAAAGATATTGAAATAAATAATAACAAAAGTAATATTCTTAAACGCACACGCGTATATTTAATAATTTTCTCTCACATTTTCCCAAGCGTGAGGGTAAACCTTGGAAAATTTTCCCCGCGAAAAATAAAGTAAAATAAAATATTTGTGCATCGGAAAAACAAATACCAAACAATATGTTGCCACCAAATAAACATCGCCTTTTTATAGCGCCGAACTGAGGTTTATTGTGAAAGCTAAACGATACATGGTAAACGATTATCATTGCATATACAAGTGATACAAACTGAAATGCAAAATGGCAAAATCCTACTATTGTGAGAGAAACCTTCGTTAGAATCGTGCTCAGAATTTGCACAATCGCTACTTTACAAACGACAATCGCGGCAATAGCGTTGACTAATGAAAAGTCCTCCCTGACTTGTCCCTGTAAACAATTACAGGTGCGTATGAATTGTCGTATCGCGGCGGAAAGTAACGAGCAAAAAGCAGTCTGCGTGCAAATTCTCGAAAGTTTTGTCCGGCGACGAGGGGAGGGGAGCCTGATAGTGAAGGCACGCGTGATAGTATGCGACGCAAGGGTGGAGAAGGGACAGAGGAGAGACAAAGAAAAGATAGCGGTATAGGTATAAAACCGAACGATCGCCCTGTCCTTCGTCCGCGTTCTAACGAGTCTTCCATACCGGCGATGGCTCGCGTGTTGAACACGAAATGAAAAATTGAATATTAGCGGTGGGTAAACACGCTACCTTCAAGGATCAAGATTAATTAATTCTCGTTTCTGCACGCGCAATCTTGTTCGGGCAATTAGTCTTTTTCTCGAGACACTGAAAACGCACGTGGGTTCGCCTTCGAGAAAAATGAGTCCGCGTATTTCGACCCGTAAACGGTAAATCATTACCATACCGAAGATCTACTTTAATCTACTGTAAATTTATTCTAAATAACACGGTCTACCTCGCTATAAATGCTGAATATTCGTAAATGTTCTAAAAAAAAAAAAAACAACGCGTTTGTCCGGAATTTTCCAGTCCAGTGGAAAAGAGGCGACGATTAATCTTGTCGCGATTAATTCGTCTGACGAATTCGGCCGTAAATGACTGAGAGCGAGGGTACGTCGAGCGTCGCGGATATCAAACGGCACGAAATTCGTCAACATCCGATCCGCGGGACTGCTGATGTTTGCTCCGTCACCGGGGCAGCAAAAGCTACAGACGAAATATTCCGGTGCGGAAATGGAGAGAGAAGAAGAAAGAGAGAAACCAAAAAAAAAAAAAAAAAAAAAAATAAAAGCAAAAGCTACATCCCCTTGAAAGTTTAAAGTCAACTTTCGCTTTTCCAGCGTCGATCCGCTGGTAATGCCGCTGCTGCTCGGCGCGGCGTGCCGTTCTCCATTCCCCTATCTCCAGGAGTCAAGGTAATACTCGGTCGCAATAAACGCGGCACGCTGCGACTAAACTTTCCCCGGGACGGGACGCGCATGATCTAACGGCCACGTGGGAAAATCCGCCCTCCACGTTCGTCGACGTGAAAACGCTATATCCGCTATACCGTACCGCCGGAACCGGTTTCCCTCTTTTTTCCTATTTTCTCTCTCTCTCTCTCTCTCTGATCGAGTACTCTAGTCGAGAGTTCAACTTTGAGACTTCACTTTGACGCTAGATTTAGCTAGGCTAAATCTCCTCTCAACCGACTGACACACTCGCAGAGTATCTTTCATCTGCTACTATTTCTTTATTACGCGACGACTAACTAGAGATTAGAAACTGGCATTGAAATTCAATACAACTGGCACTTTACGTGAATGAATCGTGCGTCAGAGATCTCTGATAGAGTCGTCCCTTCCTTTGCAATATCTGCTATTTGTGTGACCTATATAGGTGGGTCAGAGGAATTTGAGACAAAAGAAAAAAATTTTAACGAAATTGCTTTCTGCCAGATGGTATTTTCCTTCTTCTTTTTTTTCTTTTTTTTTCCTTTTTTTTCCGCGGAGGAGGAGGAAAGCCGCAGGTAGTTTGAACGCGGAGGGTGCGCGCGTGCGGGACAACAGTTTCCCGGGGCATCGAATTAATGGCAAATCCATAGTGGGAGCAGAGCGCGCGTAAGCTCGACCTACCCCTCGGCAGGCGTTTTGCGTTTAGTGCCTCGAGAGCTCCATCTCTCGAGATACGTCGGTAAGTTACGTCGGGGACTTAACCCTCATCCACTCGATCCTGGTTTATCCATCGAGTTCTTGACGATCGGTCGATAAAACGCGTTTCTCACGCGGAATAATTATACCCGCGTCACGTTATATCGTAATAACAAAGTTACATGTACACAAGGATATTTCGGATATTTTTCACAAATCGATTTCCCTCGCGTGGCAACGATTTCTTCTGTGCATCGTGCTAAAGTCCGCAGTTTAATAGCAACTGATGAAAACAGCATCGCTTTTATTGAAAATTCGGAAATTCAATCGAGTACGAGGCACGTTGCTTCGAACAAATCGAACCGTTTCGATCAATACCGATCGTTATAGCTACCAAATTATTATCCATCGAGATAATTTCGTACTCGACGCTCCCGCTGCCTTTAAAACCAAATCACTTCGATCGTGATGCATCGTCATTCTAATCACGCGCGCGAAGGGCGCAGTGTCTGAAAGACACGTCTCCTATCGAGACTCGTTTGCCTCCCGAGATTCATTCAATTTGCTGGTTTCGATCGCGGCAATATTGTTGTCGGCATTGTATAATATTCGATGCGTTTACGCGAGCAAAGCGCGGGCTAAATGACGCATGCACGCGTGCACAGCTTAAGCTCATTCAAGAGGAGGAGGGGGGGGGGCGAGATGGGGCTGGGGGCAAGTGATGCAGAGCACCACGGGGGATGCTTATTCCTCGTGTGCAACACGGGGTGCAAGCTTAATCTTCGGACGAGCCGAGCGGGTAACCTATAACGGGATGTGTCGGGATTATAAGTTGTAAGCTCCGACCCGCGAAATCCCATTCGTTAATACACGAGCTTGGCGGTCAGGCCGCAAGTGGATCACAGATTTCTTCTCTCTCTCTCTCTCTCTCTCTTTTTTTCGTTGTTTTTTCGCGTGCGAACCCGAAACGGATTATCTTTTATCGCGGCAGCATTAAGCAGCTTTCGCCGGTAAATTCTTTTTTTTTTTTCTTTCTATTCTTCAAGCCTCAAGTTTGAATTTCGAAATTGCCAATTTATCTCTTACCGTAGAAACAAGTAGCCTCGAGTTACTCTCGGAGCAGCGAGATACTTTGAAAATAATTCTTCTCGCGGATGGACAATTTTCGCAAACGTGCAGCAGAGGAAAGGACGAAGGGTTGCCACGCTCTCAAAAGCAATGACTTAAGACCTTGTTCGGCACGGATCGTTTATTCCCCGAAGGCACGATACCAGGGAGGATGCCTTTGCTCCAGAGGGGAGGTTTACGTTAGGTTTTCGATTCGTTTCTGAAGTACGATTAGCTTCCTCATTGTCGGTATGAGTCATGTTGTGCAATCAAAATTTATTGATTTCAACATCGTGGTGACGAAAGTACCTTGCTGAATTTCATCTTCATCGAAAGAAGATCTATACAAAAAATTTCACTTTGTGAAAAATATCGCAAACATAAAAAAACTGTTATACACTGCTGCGTTGGTCATAGTAAACCGTACAACGTTTGTCCCCTGCCATTTTCTCCCCTCGTTTCCGAGAAAAATAACGCCAACATCCTGTGTACAATTTTCTTTTTTCTCTTTTGGTCGTATTTCAAAAAAAAGCTACTATTTCGTCTCTGTTTTATGACTCTATTGTGGTTTTTCATATTTACGGATTACATTTTGCGCCGGTGATCCGGGAAACAGGACAATCGGTGTAGCTTGATGGAAGGGGCCAGAATGTCGGCGCTGAAGGTCCATTATGTTACCGCCGATCCCTCGCAAAATCAACGTCAAAACATATCCCACGCAATCCTACATGAACGTGAACCCTTCATTTTCAACGCTTAAGCGCGTACGCCTCTCAAATTTTCCAATATCTTTCGCATCGTTTCTCGTTTAAATTTGCGCAACAATTTCTATAAATATCGTATTCTCTTCTCGTATTGTGTAAATAAACGTTGTGAACACTGTATTTAGAACTATACCGAAGAAAAGCACTTCGATCGAACAAAGGGAAAAATTTGAACGAAAATGAAAAAAGGGACAAAATTTCTTGGAATAAATGATCTGTACGTTTAAAAAAAGAAATCCACCGACAAAATTCGCGAGGCGTGTCCGTATCTCGCTCTCTTCTATTTTTACGGTCCAGATGAAGAGTTAGGGGATGCGGTGACTGGCTCGTGGTATGGGGTTTCGAGACCCTGGGTTACGGTCGCTGGGTAGAACCGATGAGATTTTATCCAAATGATATTCATGGCAGCGGGCATTCCGTTACGAAAGCAATAAGATCGAGCCTGTCCGATAAGACGAAGTATCTATTATCACTGACTAAACTACTGGCGAGATAGAACTTTCAAGATACCCAAGACTTCGAATGTTTCGAAATTTCTTACTTGTCCCTTGTTGTTGAGTTTAATGTTAAAAAAAAAATATCATGAGAAAATTCTGACCAGTATTTTGCTATTTTCGATAGCAAAGATAACACAACAAGCAAGGGTAATCGTTTGTGTCAACACACAACGAGCGATCGAAAGGGTTTCCAGCGATAGCATAGCGGTGGATGGAACGTGTCTTGTGGAATTCATAATACCGCATTGGTGAAGAACGTGTGTTGCTCGTTGCAATATGGCACGATCATACACCAACCCCGTGGCCGAATGTAATTAGTTTTTAGCCCCAAAGCTATGATAGGGGGCTGGACTAGGCGCTTAGGGTCCCATGGATTTTTCCATGTGCACACGCTCGTGTCCTAGCGCCCGATCTAACGCCGGAGGGTGATTGTGTGCCGAGGGGTGGTTTCAGTTTGCCCGAGGCACCCTTGGCAAGTGCATCTATTGTCTGAGTGCAAGAACCCAAAAATACGCTTATCTGTTTCATTGACACGGGCCGAGTCGAACTTCCTGATTTCTCTCAACGCCTCGCGGCGTTGACGAGCTTTCACGCTCTTTCGCTTTTTCTCTATGGATTACTTTGTGCTCTTTATTACCGCCTCGGTTTCTAGAAACGAAGCCAAGCGAATCCAAGTGACATTGGAAAGACAACGTTGTCCAGTGAAAGGTTAGTCAAGCGAAGATTTTAGGCAAGTGATTGGAAAATACGGCGACGAAATACGATTCTGTAACATTCTACATGGTGATTGCAATTACCTTGCTGGAAAGCATTAACAATGGAAAAGCGTCGGCAGAATTTCCGTTTCGATACAGATGTCAAATCAGACGTAAATTCTTTTCTACCAATTATTTGCTCACTTCGTACTTACTCTTCTGTTGAGTGTGTAATAATTTAAAAAAAAAAAGATCATAATGGCTATTCAAATATCGCAACACAATTTATCTTCACGCGTGTTCTCATCGAGAATAAGGTTACCCAAGCGTCGGCAATACTTCCGTTTCGACACGGATATAAAATAGAGTTAATATTATCATGTCGTCTAAGAGAAGAACGTTCCACGTGGATTGGGATTCTCCCAGTCACGAGACCGGCACCGTGAAAAGAAGGCCCACGTCACTGAACACGCCAGTTTCTATATCGGACAATACCTTCGAGAACGTGGAATATTACGAAGTGAAAGATTGTGCCGGTGGTTACGGGCTGAAGCTTCTGAAATCGTTCGATAGCCGATTGCTGGGATATGAGAACGTCGTCCCGGAATTCCTCGCGAGTAAGCGCAGATCAAACGAGATGGAAGATCCCGCCATTAAAGATAATGGAAACGGTTTAGAGCACCCTCGCTCTTGCGCGACCCCCCGTGAAGAGGATATACGCGGAAAGAGCGAGGACGCTGAAAAATTTAAAGATCTGTCGTCTAGCGTTGGTTCCTCTCTCGACGAGGAACGAAGTTTAGCTCGCAGCTCGGACGAGAAAGTATTTCTCGCCTTCTGTAATTCAGTTGCAAAGCACTCGGACGAAGGCACGGGAAAAGACGAGGAAAACGAGGAATCTCATAATGACGCGGTGCGAGAAGATAGCACTGGCAAAACTGTGACCAGATCGAAGAATTCGACTAATTTGTTCTTCGAATTGACGACAAACGACGATAAATCTGGCGATTCGACAGGCCGAGGATCGTCGATGGATAGACTAAAAGTTCATACGAGGAAAGATTTCGGCCTGAGATTGTATCGAGAAACCATCGAATGGAGATCAAAGGCATCGAGAGTTATGAGAGTTCCCGAAGCTACGAGGAAGTTGGACACGACCAAGGGGAAAAGTTTGATTCCAAAACCAAAGACGAAGAAGCACGCCTCGAAGTACGGGCGGGGTCTTGTGAATTCTAGTTCGGAGAGTTCAGGCATCGGTTCGCCCCTGTCTCCTCTATCGCCGTTGAAGGATACGTCGACGAACGTGAAGGACGTATCGGGATGCTCGATCAAGAACAGCGGCAGCAAAAGTTCCGGATTCGGATCACCGGATTCGCCGTTGTCTCCGGAGAGTCAGAAGTACACTGCGTTTTACTTAATCGAGGTGCAGTTGGAAAAGTTGCGGAACTGTACCTGCGAGAAACGACAAGCTCAGGTATGCATCTATAACAATTGTCACGCAATTCACGCGTTAAATTGAATATCGTTCGTTGACATCTTGCAATCAGAAACTGAGTAAATTCTAATTTAAAGTCGCGATCATACGAAATCGAAATCCACGAATGTTCAGTCTGTTCTGACTGATCGCGAAAAATTGGCAAGGTCTAGCAATAGACCTTGCAGAGAAAGCAATAAATCTTATGAGTCACTGGGGGTAGAGCAAGTCCCGTGGGTGTGTAACCACGTGGTGCAAAGGAATTACGTTCCACCCTCTTTCGACGATACGTTTCTGCACAAAGCACGGCGGCGGTCATATGCGTGTAAAGTGCACGCGTTTCTCTCATTCATGAGGAGATCGCTTCTTCGCTAGCATTAACCGTGTTAATCGAAGTTTTGCTAACCCAATTATAAATTTGGCTTTAAATAATCCAGCCAATTGAGAATCTAACTTAGCCTTAGTTGAGTAAAAATTTATGATATAATATAACAACATAATATAACATAATATAACATAATAATACATAATGATATAATATAATAAATTGATCGTGTATCTTGAACTGATTGCTAGAGCAATTGTGATATTTTATGATCCGCAAAAGAAAACCATGATTAATAAATAATAACACAAACAAGAAACCATTGCTGTGATTATTATTTGTTAAAAATTCTACATAAAGCAATCAATCGGTCAGTCCTTTTGTTGCACGACATGACGGTAATCAGAAAAACAAAATGCAAGCGACTCACCATCAGATGTGAAGAACGTTGTTATCGACGTAATTATAGCGCGGAACAAATCATCGTCAAATCTGTCATCAAACAAAAAATCATTCGATCTTATCGGGATAAGCGAAGAAACCTGTAATAAAGCATAAAGTATTATAATTTATTCTTACTCTAAAGGCAGTGTCGATCATTTGGAAAGCTATGAAATAATGGAAAATACACGAAATATAAAGTTACTTGCATCCTTGATTTTTGAATGTCCGCCATTACAGTGAATCGAATATGGCGCCTTTTTCTTGGAAGTTGAGTAAAGCTACGCAATACGCAGATGATGTAAGCGCAGAACGTATTCAAATCTGTCCATAATAGCATTCCTTTCTAAAAAAGGAAAGATTTTATTAGTCAAATAAATATATAAATCACTGAATTATGACTCAACTAAAAATGACGCAACGATTATAATCGAATGCTATTTCGATCGTTTAGAGTACACGTTGCCAGTAAATATAACCACTAAAAAGATGATTCGAAGGAATAAGAATAAATTATGATAAATATTTGATAAATCATCGAGTTAAAACGTACGTTGATTAAATAATGCTAAGAATAGCCACGACCACGTGAAAAGATGACGATAAAAGAATTACATTGTTAATAAATGTCGCGCGCAGATTAACACGTCCTTACGCTATGACTTTCGACACTAGACTACCCCTCCCCGCGCAACAGGTTCGCGCCACGAACTAATTCGATGGAGAGGGCCCGAGCACGCGCGAATAGTCTACCTGATTTAAGGAAAAGGACTTATGCTATATAATTACTACAACCGTACGCTCTAATTATTAACACGAATAATTTATGACTTGTAGCATTCTGACACACGATTTGAAGTAGATTCGACTCGGTTCGACAATTTGATCAGTACGAGCGACCACGAATTTCCAGGTTGCTTTTTAAAATTTTACCAATAATATAGTTATATTTATATGGATATAATTTCCTATGTTAAATATCCAACTATTTTCTTGACAACGTTCAGAAGTATATACGTATGTATGTATATATAGGTATACGTGGAAATATACATTTCTAACCAACGAAGGACAGCATTGAATATATGTATTTTTAACTAATCACTGTACTAAATCGTAGACGATCTTTGATTGCAATCTTTACCTGAAAACTTTTAAATGCTCCTTCTTGCTGCATTTCCCGCCTAAATCTGACGTTTTATATGTAATGTATTCCACTATTACAGATAGGGAATTGCACATTTTTTAATTGCGTAATTCACCGTACCATTGGCGCTGCGGTCTTTACCTTATATATTTTTTAATTTAGTCCAGAAGGTAAAAACAACCTCTTTCTCTAACCATTCTCTAAACTTTTTTGTTCTAAAATAATGTTCACAAATTCTTATCATTGTGCAAACGAACGGCAAAAGGAGTTTTAAGAAAAAAAAACCGATGGAAAGTAAACCAAAGCACAATATATTAAAATACAAATCAAAGTTCAAATTGAAAATAATTATAATTAAGTTATAATATTTTACATATTTAAAGAAAAAATAAAAATTGTTTCGCATATATTATAGTAATAACCGTATCATTCTATAAAACGTTCTTATATTGAATTTATAACTACCTTACGATTAACTGAAGCTAAACGCACGCATCCCACAATGTACCTGCGAGATCACTCATGGCCTCACGGTACCCCGTTGATAATACTTTACTTATCAGCTAATTGTTCCTGTAATAGTTCAGTTTAGATCGTGAAATAAGAGAAGGGAAAAATATGCACGATCTAAACTGAACTGTAGATTGCGTAGTTCTTAGCTTGATATCGTTTTACAAACATTAAAGTTTATCGTTTATCGTTTTACAATTTGGCTTGATAACATTACAAACTTTAATGTTTATAAAACGATATCAATTACCAGATCTCACCACGAGGAGGTGACTACGCACGAGACCCGCCCCGGGGCTTACAATACATCGTACAATACATCCTATCCATACATGCATACAATCATACAAAACATAAAATGCATACGATCATACAGCGCATACAATCGTACAATAATTCGCAGCCACACCACCGCATTCTGTGCAAAGACACGTTTATTGAACTTGGGACGAAATTAGGAATCCCTCGTCTACTCTCTTCTTTCGTTCGTTGCTGCTATTGCTACTTTGTTCGTTGCACTGGAGTCGAGTTTCCGAGTTTCGCAGTCAGCGTGTCGAATCGAGGTTAAACATTTAGACGCAAGTAGTCTAACGCTATCCCCAACGAAACAGTGGGGTTCCGTGGAACCGCTGAATCGGATTACCAAGGACGCTAGACTACAAGAATCTCACCTCGCCCTTTCGGACGAGGCTGCAGGCCCCGATTCGGTTCGCTGGCTACCAAACTTGGAGACTCGACCCTAGTACAATGAACAAAGTAACAATAGTAACAACGAACGAAAGAAGGGGGAAGATGAGGGATTCCTAATTTCGTTCCAAGTTCAATAAACGTGTCCTTGTACAGAACGCGTTCACAATGAATTTACAGAGATTAACTAAAACTAAACGCACGCGGCTTAAATCTAAGACGCACGCAACTTAAAGCTAAGGCGCACGCATCCCACGATGTCCCTGCGAAATCCCTCGTCGTCCTACGGTGCCCCGCTGGGGGGTCTAATATTTTACTTATCAACTAATTGTTCCTACAGTTCAGTTTAGCTCTAAACTGAACTGTAGGTTGCGTAGTTCTTAGCTTGATATCGTTTTACAAACATTAAAGTTTATAAAACGATATCAATTACCAGATCTCACCACGAGGAGGTGACTACGCACGAGACCCGCCCCGGGGCTTACAATACATCGTACGATACATCCCATCCATACATACAATCATACAAAACATACAATACATACGATCATACAATACATACAATGCATACAATCATACAATACACACAATAATTCGCAGCCACACCACCGCATTCTGTACAAAGACACGTTTATTGAACTTGGGACGAAATTAGGAATCCCTCATCTCCTCTCTTCTTTCGTTCGTTGCTGCTATTGCTACTTTGTTCGTTGCATTAGAGTCGAGTTTCCAAGTTTCGTAGTCAGTGTGTTGAATCGAGGTTGGACATTTAGACGCAAGTAGTCTAACGATATCCCCAACGAAACAGTGGGGTTCCGTGGAACCGCTGAATCGGATTACCAAGGACGCTAGACTACGAGAATCTCACCTCGCCCTTTCGGACGAGGCTGCAGGCCCCGATTCGGTTCGCTGGCTACCAAACTTGGAGACTCGACCCTAGTACAATGAACAAAGTAACAATAGTAACAACGAACGAAAGAAGGGGGAAGATGAGGGATTCCTAATTTCGTTCCAAGTTCAATAAACGTGTCCTTGTACAGAACGCGTTCACAATGAATTTACAGAGATTAACTAAAACTAAACGCACGCGACTTAAAGCTAAGACGCACGCAACTTATAATTAATACGCACGCATCCCACGATGTCCCTTGTGCTCCGCTGGGTCGATGTGCACACGACGGATGTTCCATTGGTAATGAGTTTCTGTACCACTGAAGGTTAATTTATATTTCCGTCGTCAGTGATCGGGAACAGTTGATAACTTTTTTTTCAAACTTCTAAAATTTAATCTTTGTGTACACATCGAATGTTTAATTGATAATGAATCTCCCTACCACTCAAGGTTAATCTAATACTTCGGTCGTCGGTGATCCGGAACAATTGATAATTTTTTTTCAAACTTCTAAAATACGACGGAATTTTAATTGATAATGAGCCTTCCTACCGCTCAAGGTTAATTTAATGTGTTTGGTCGTCAATGATCCGGAACAATTGATAACTTTTTTTTCGTATTCTTAAAAACAATTTTTCTATTACACTAATCAATAATTTAATAGTTTTTACATTTCTATCGCAGAGTTACACTTTCGTAAATATGTTACAATGTTGAATGTAATACTTTATTAATTTTTTATCGGCCAAAACTGAATTTCCATTTTCGTGATGTTAATTTCGTAATTTTTAATTTTATTTTCGTAATTTTAAATTATAACTATATTGATGTACATTAAATGGAATTTTATGTAGAGAAAAGTTATGTAGTCAAAAATTGAATTGAAAGGTGATTGTCGCTTTGGAATAACCGCGCGACATATAAAAATTTTCGCTCGTTTATTGTAAACAATACTTGTAGAAATATTTTATTGATAAGTTCAAACTTCATAAAATTGAGTTTACGAAATAAAGATAATTTATTCAGGCTGTGAATTTACAAATTTGTAAATTGAAGTACCTAGTTATATTGTTGATAAAAATATCATATTTCAATCAATTTTTTCCTAATACTTTTAAATAGATGTTAATAGTCAAATATATTCTAGACTAAATTCTTCATCCCAATTTTCACCAATCTCTGTTTTCAATCGTTATATTCCTTGATTGATGAAGTACCATCACGTTCAATTCAATGAATAATTCTTGAAACAAATCTGGCAACACTGTTCATATTTTTTAAATTTCAATTTTCACTACTAGTAGTGCTGCGATCGTAAAATCGGTACAACAGAATGTGACACGAAAATTACCATGGCCGAGAAAATACATTGAATGCAATGTCTATTCGTATAACTCGTCTGTGTTTCAGTCAATAGTGACGAATTTGTCTTACACTTGTCTATAATCTTACATACCATCAAATAGAACGACTATTGGTGTTGCTCCTTACCGCGGGGTGGCGACACTTCATACCTTGTAGATAGAAATGCACTGGTGTTGAAGATATTCTTGAAAATGATATCCATACATTTAATATCTATTTTACGTACGCGTACATTGTTTAAACAATGAATAAATAAATTATTGCTCGTGAAACGTGGTAAAGCTCTTGTATGTTTGCAAAAGAAGTTACATTTTAAAAACGGAAAACAGATTGAATGTCTTCTTACGTGAAGCATATTGAATTCAAATATTGCACGGTTTCCCGCGAATTTAATATCTCTCGAGTCGAATGTACGAGGTCTTTGTACGGCGCGTAACAGAAATTGGTTTCCGTCGAGTATATGGAAGGAAGCAATTCCCTCCTAGAGATTCCGTTTCACTCGCGAGGAATTCGAATATCCTTCTTAGGTGAATCGAACTCATCCGCCATTTATTCCGCGTCGTTCACCACCCTTCAGTCGCGAAACCGCGCGCGGGGATATAACACGGTTACGCGCGTCCCTGTTCGAATGTCGCGTCGACTCTTTCTTTTTCTTTCCAGTGTTATTGACTCTGTAAGTGAATCTGTGTTTCTTTTATCTTTTATCTTTTATCCTGTTCCGTATTTGGTAAACCGTGAGGACGATTCGTGCATCGGAGCTGAAACAGGTAAGAGTCAACCGAGAAATTTCTGCACAAGGGAATCCCTTCTTTTACTCGTACATTTTCAAACTTGTCGCGAATGTTATATAATAAATTATACAACAGCTTGTGTAATAAATTATCGTTACAAGTCAATTTTATAACCTATACATTCGAACGATTTTCATTTTTGTTAAAATGTCGGAGAAAATGTAACACGCTGTAACAGGTTATACGTTGTAATAGGTTATACGTTGCGTGCGAGTTTCTAACCTTCGATGTGACAAATTTCGAATATTGTCAATGTCAATGATATTTATGCCTCGGCTGATTTACACTGAAGTCAATGAAATTTATTCGAACGATTTTCATTTTTGTTAACGACGGAGAAAATGTAGTACGTTGTAATAGGTTATACGTTGCGTGCGAGTTTCTAACCTTCGATGCGACAAATTTCGAAGATTGTTAATGTCAATGACATTTACGTTTCGGCCGATTTACACTGAAGTCAATGATATCTATTCGAAATTTGACCGTTATCTACGAAATTTTGCGTCGCGGTTGATCGGATTCAAATGGAAGAGATTTATTGCAATATGCGTGCATTTGAACGGGCCATTGTCGGTTGCGCGCGCATTCTAGAAATATTTGAATTTTTATACAGGCGTTTCCATCGAAACGTTTGCAGCTAGCACTTCATTTTCATTTACACATTTTGTACGTTCAAGCATTAAATCTTCATTTACGCTTCGAGTTAAAAAGAGGCATTTCCATAATTTTTGATAATATTTGCATTATTAACTGCTTTATATTGTATTTTTTTTTCTTTTTCTTTGGTTCTTTCGTATTATATATAACGCGGAATATTCTTCGTATTGTATATACTTTGGTTAGATTGTTATTCATATTACTTATATAAATTATACTCATATAAATATAAGTACAGCATTTGTAGTTATATACTTAGAAAATTATACTTATATAAATATAAGCAAATATATATAAATTATATAAATTTATATAACTTTATTTATCTATTTAAATTTATATAACTTGTATAAATTTATAGCAATTATACTTATATAAATATAAGTACTTTATATAAATTATTACTTATATAAATATAAGTACAGCAAATTGCCGATTGAAATCGTAGAAAGTAATTTAATAATAATAATATAGGATAATTTGTGGGAAATAATAATTCATTTGTTATTAAGACATACTTAACACATACTTGACGTTTAATAAGTTGAAGAATTGGTATTTTACCAGTGACAAGCGGCTCATCGGAGCTGATCGACCTAGCAGGTTTAGCTAAATCTAAAGCAGAAAAACCAATTAAATAATCGATACGTATATCGACGGAAGGTTTCGCTCGAACGAGAAAGAGATAGAGAAACATATATGAGAGCTTTTCGTGTGTACAGAGGGGTTCACTTTCATGTGGAAAAAGTGATTCGTAATAATCCCGAAGCCAGTGACATGGCAATAACGCTTTCCGTAAGCCACCCTTTGCGCAGTCGGAAGTTCGTAGCGGTTGTCATCGGTTTCTCGATAATTTCCACGTTTCTTCGTTGATGTGCAAGCGGTGCTTTCTTGCCGTAATAATTGGGAGCCACTGACTCCAAAGGACTAAGCCACAGGGTCGTCGGTCTGCATTATTATATTGAATTCGCGAAAACGGAAAAGTAAGTCGCCGGGAAGGCCCATTGAATGGGAAACGAGAAATCGGAAAGCAGACCAAGCATAAGCTTGGCGTGGCTTTATTAATTATTTCGAGGACCCTCTTCGTTCACCCCGTTCGTCGTCACGTGTGCCTATAGAGAGATGTGAAAGTATCGATCTTCCTTGTTTTTACTGATTGAAGAATTCCTTTAGAAAGGAAATCCTCTTTCCATCGCTACGGTTTGTCGTTAGTTCTACGAGTACTATATTCTTAACGAAGAATCTTAACGTGTCGGATCATTGAAACGATAGTATTAGAAATTCTACACGATGCAGAATTTGAGCGAATAAAATTACTCCGGATGAAAGGCAGCCAGAGTCGAAATATTTCTATCTGTTTAAAAAAAAAACAGATTGCGGTAATACGATTCGCGTATTTCAGTCGGTGAATTGCGTCGTTTAATTAACGAGATCCCTCCCTCCCTGCCTCCCCCGTAGCCGGAAAATTTGATTAGATGGCCACGAGTTACTTAGCATGCATTAAAAATCTTCTGGTGCGCTGAGCATTTACTATCAATATGTAGATCCAGTCGGGGTTACGGTGTGTGCTTGCACTGTGCCGACACTCGTCACGTTGTCGTATCGCGTTTGGAGAGGAGGGGGAAGAAAAAGACTTCCTCCGAGGGTCGAACATTTTCACGTACCTTTTCCATAGCGGCGCCGATTCCGCAGTCATCACCAGGCCAGCAGCAGCTTTCTCTCCTTTCTCGAGTGCTTTTATAATATTCACCCCCCGTGTACACACACAATGCTTGCTTGTGATTTTTCTTGCACGAACCCCTGTTGAAAATGCGCGGCGACGATCGAAGATCGGGGAAAACCACCTTTCGATATTGACCCTCGAAGCTTTTGTCGGCCTCCTTATCGCGGTTTCTCCTCTCGCCAACGAGAAACACGAAAAAATAAGTACGTACCTACTCAGCCAAGAATGGCCGCCTTCTTACAAACACGTCGTTGATCTTTCGATCCGTTTAACGACGCTGCTGATATGATAAAGAGGAGCAGCGTGAACAGAGGAACGACTTTTTTTTTTTAGATAGAATTAAAAGAGTCTTACAAATCGGTGTGGAATTTTTTCTTTGGTATTACGACGAATAAAATTTTGCATTAATACGAGTACATAGGACTGACGATTCATTTCAGTTGGTTTTATTTTAACATTACGAATGACTTTTTAGAACTTAAAAAGAAGTCTTACGAATTGTTGTGGAGTTTGTTGTACTAAGAAATTTGACGAATAAAATTTGGCACTAACGCGAGCACGTAGGACTGATGGTTTATTTCAATTGGTTTAATTTCAATGTTACGAAGGAACGATTTTTTAGATATAACTGAAAGAAATCTTACGAATTATTGTGAAATTTTTGGTATATACGAAATTTGGCGAATAAAATCTTGCACTAACACGAACACGTAGGACTGACGATTTATTTCAGTTGATTCAATTTTAATATTACGAAGGAATGGCTTTTTAGATAGAACGACAGAAGTCTTACGAATTATTGTGGAATTTTTGGTATTCCGAAATTTGACGAATCAAATTTGGTACTAACACAGGTACAATTGGTTTAATCTCAGTATTACGAAGGAACGATTTTTTAGATATAACTGAAAGAAATCTCACGAATCATTGTGGAATTTTTGGTATATACGAAATTTGAAACGAATGAAATCTTGCACTAACACGAACACGTAGGACTGACGATTTATTTCAGTTGGTTTAATTTTAACATTACGAAGGAATGGCTTTTTAGATAGAACAACGAAAGAAGTCTTACGAATTATTGTGGAATTTTTGGGACAAAGTACATGATATATTTCAGTTGGTTCAATTTCAATATTTCTAATATATTCGAAGAATAATAATTCCAATAATTAGAATAACTTCAATATATTCGAAGAATATTTAAAGTATTTTGCGCACGTGGATCGCCTTTTGGTACTCAAATGACGTTCCTTTCTCATATGATACCAATAAAATCCAACAATACAACGACAAGTGAAACGAACAACAACTAAATTAAAAACGATAGCGCATAGGTTTGCAAACTCGCACGTTTCAGGGAATACCACGAGTGCCATAATGTGTCGGCAGAGACAATTTGTCAACGGCATTCGGGCATTCCGAAATTCGGCAAAACGCTGTCGGTGTAGTAACTTTGCAAAGTAATTGGTCGGAAATTTCCGAGGCAGTGCCGTAAGTGAAATAATTGCGGCTTCTCGCCGCCTCTCATTTGGCCGCGCGTGTCCGTGCGAACGTTGTTGTAGAAACTCGTCGAAGCGATGTGCGCCCGCGCACAATCGCGCCGCGGCAACGTCGTCCTGTGGCGCATCGGACGCTTTGAAACACCGTCAGTCCTGCCGAGGATCCTTCTAAGGGTGCTCGCAACTCCGCACTCGCAACTCGGCAATTGCGCGGTCTCATTTCTTCGATCCTACGTTCTTCCCTGTGTTTTTCTCTGTGCGCAGTTTCTTACTTTCTTTCTCGTTGATTGGTCACACGCGATCGTTCATATCCTACGGAATCGCGTCGTCGATGCGAAATTTCTCGCGAGAAAGAGGGAACGTTCGCACGTTAGATAAAAGGTGAAAGAAAGGCGCGAGAGGCGAGGAGTGTCCAAGTGACGGCAAGCATCGATGACCTATCGGGTAATTTCCAGCGATATCGATACCACCGACGATTTTGCCACGGTGGCGCGGAAAATGTGGTCAGAATGTCTGGCACGCCGGGACTCAAGCCATCCGTGATATTCCCGAGAAGCAACAACGGCGCCAAGCCAAAGAGCAGAATCTGCAAACTGACCACGCCGAAATCCTCGCTCTGCCCGCTGGCTGGAAACTCGTCGAAGAACAACAAGCCAACGCAAGAATCGTCCACGGAATCGCCGTCGTCGAGTCCCGCCAAATCGTCCGTTTCGTCGTCACCTCGTCGAGCGGCAGCTCAGTGCGTCGAGACCGGTAAAAAATCGCCGAGAAAACACTGTCAACTGGCGGACGAGCGGCAGCAAGCGCAACAACACTGTCCCAAGGCTTCTCCCAAACGTTCGCCCAGGAGATACATATCGGTGTTCGAGGAGGATTTCCTGCAAGAGGAGATGGGTCTCGGCGTTCGTATCTCGTCGACGGCCGGTGGAAACGAGCCGGGAATGTCGTTTCTGGAATTCGAGTCGCTTTACACGCTGGAGAAGGAGTTGATGCAATCGCTGCAAGATGTAGGTCAGGCGGACGACAAGTGCGTGTTTGGCGGGTGGTTCGGTAGACGGGGTCTTTACACGGAGCTGCCTGACCCGATGTACCAACAAGCGATCGCCGCGGCCGCTGCCTCATCCCAGATCCCGACAGAGGGATTCAGCTTCGCACCTGGCTGGTCACTGAACGTCGAGCATTTCTATCAGTGGCAGAATCGGGGGAAAACTACGCAGCAGGTATCATCGAGCTTTTTCTCGAAATTATCACGATTAACACGTCGGGCAGACACGCGTTTCCCAAGCGTGTCGCAAGCAAAGTACGCAGAAATTTCAGAATGTTTAACTCGATAAGCGGATCTCGCTTATATTTCGAATATAAAGTAAATATAAAGTATTGATTACACGGTGAGTGTAAAACTCGCAGCTCGGTTTGCTATCACTCGTAAGATTGATTTATAGCACAACGTACAGTCTCATATGTATGTATATATATACATATATATATATATATATACATACTATATATGCACTATATATACATATATATACTATATATGTACTATATACTATATAGGCACTATATATAAATATATATACTATATATATACTATATACCATATATGCACTATATATACATATATATACTATATACTATATATACTCTATGTACTACATATACATATATATACTATATACTATATATGTACTATATATATATACTCGATATACATATATATATATATACTCGATCACTTGTCCTCTCCCCGAAAAATAAATTTACGCGATCTATATCGCTGGATATATGTGGAAAAAGCTATGAAAACACTCGAGACGGAAAGTCGAAAGGTATAATTGATGCGGTTAGCGGGATTCTCGAATTGGAAATGAGCTGTCAAGAGCACACGTCGTCGTTTGTCTCTTTGCCAGGCAGCAGTGTATTCTAGAGGCTGGTAGAAGCGCGAGATCGCGTTCGCCGTGTGGGTCGCGTTACGAATTAATTGAAAAACGGAAGCAATTCCGGCCGAAGCTTGCTCGTCGGTCGTGCGCCCGAATTGCGAGCCTCGAGTACACGTTTAACGCGAATCGCCTCTTTCTCTTCCGTTTTTATTATACCTCGCTCGTTCCTCTTCGCCTCTCTTTCGCCTTTCGCTTTTTTCAGTTTCACCTGTATTTACGCGCGTCGTTCTCCGCCTCTCGTTCCATTTTTTCCTCCCTTTTCCCTCTTTTCTGCTTTCTGTTCTTCTTTTTTTCCCCTCCGTCTTTCCGTCGTTGGACGTTGCTCATTGGTTATTCGCACCCTTTCTTTCCCTTTCGTCGCTGTTCGTTGGCCAGTCGGCTCCCCATCGGTTCACTTTTGCGTTTCATGCCTGCAGGCAGGATTTCGATCGTGCGAGAGCCGATTTTGCACGTCCCTCCATCGAGCTAATTTCGGAAACCGAGCTGCAAATTTGCGGTACGACGCTATCGAGTTTTACTTCATTTCACTTCAGTTGCCGCCGGCGGTTTGCACGACGTTTCGTACTTTTATTCCACGGTCGTTTTCCGCCTGGAATTGATAAAAGCGATCTCGCGCCGCGATTTACGAGGCCCCCGTTACACTGCGCCCCGTGATTGCCGCTTTCGATTTTAAATATTTGACCAGCAAACCGCCGATCGAGTTTACCGAGCGATCTTCCTGCTTCGATTGTTTTATTCAACGACTAGTCGTTCTCATTGTCCGTAATTTCCATAAATTCGTTTTATGAAACGTTGAACGTCGATAGCATTTAATTTTCTTTCGACGATTTCTCGATAAGGAATAGTTGGAAGTTTTCGAGGAGAAGAACAGTCAGTTTTTGAAATACCGATCTTTTGTAATATCGAACGTAAATCGACAAGTCGACAATTAATTCTCCTAATTTTTAGCAATTTTTCGATAAGGAATAGTTGGAAGTTTTCGAGAGAAGAAACAGTTAGTTTTTGAAATACCGATCTCTTATTTTGTAATATCAAACGTAAATCGACAAGTCGACAATTAATTTTCCTAATTTTTCGATAAGGAATAGTTAGAAGTTTTCGAGAGAAGGAACAGGACAGTTAGTTTTTGAAATACCGATCTCTTGTTTTGTAATAATATCGAACGTAAATCGACAATTAATTTTCCTAACTTTTGGCAATTTTTCAATAAGGAATAGTTGGAAGTTTCTGAGACAAGGAACAGTTAGTTTTTGAAAAACCGATCTCTTGTTTTGTAATAATATCGAACGTAAATCGACAATTAATTCTCCTAATTTTTAGCAATTTTTCGATAAGAAATAGTTGGAAGTTTTCGAGGAGAAGAACAGTCAGTTTTTGAAATACCGATCTCTTGTTTTGCAATATCGAACGTAAATCGACAATTAATTTTCTTAACTTTTGGTAATTTTTCGATAAGGAATAGCTGGAAGTTTCCGAGAGAAGGAACAGTTAGTTTTTGAAATACCGATCTCTTGTTTTGCAATATCGAACGTAAATCGACAATTAATTTTCCTAACTTTTGGCAATTTTTCGATAAGAAATAGTTGGAAGTTTTCGAGGAAAAGATTAGATTTGCTCGCAATTTGCGCAAATTCATATTTTTTTTTGAAATATACCGATCTCTTTGTAATATTGAATACGTGGATCGACAAGTCGATGGCGAGTTAATTTTCCTAAATTTTGGCAATTTTTCGACAAGGAACGGAGTTGGAGATTTCCGAGAGGAGGAACGGTCGGCGAGCGTTATCATCAAATATGCTGCCCGGGGGTGTGAAGACGCTTTGATCACCCCCCGTCCCCTTCCCCCCGAGAAGGAGCCGAGTTTCGCGTCTCGGTTTGCTCTCTCGCGATGTTTACTTTAAGGGATGCCACCAGCTACCAGCATCTTTCGGTAGCTAGAAGGAAGAAGGACTGCACTTTCTCCTCCTTATATATATTGCAAGGGAATCGCTCTTTTGTTTCACTCTGTCGTCGACGAACGACGAGGACCGAGCTGTTTTCATTACCGGGTAGTTTCACAGCCGGATCGTTTCTACGATCAAAGGAGAAATTGACTTTGTTTATTAACCGTCACGACCCTCCTTTGGCCCTCCTTTAAAGTAATTAACGGAATATGTGCGAAACACGTTGAGGAAATCACGGCGTAATTTCAGCTACAAAGGAACGCTACGGGTGATAACGCAAATTCTATAATGCCGAGTGATTTATGGCATACTTTGCAGTGCAGGCGAAATTAGAGGATCAAAGTGTAATATTCGTAGCAAAAAAAAAAAAAAAAAAATAAAGTAAGCAAGGTTCAGGAAAAAGTTAACAATATAGTAAAGAATACATTCTATTAATATATATAAACATGCACATACATATACGTACACTTGTGTATATATATTTCTCTTGATATATTTTATTAAAAATCACTCGAGTATCTAAATAATACATGTTACGAATATGTACATGAAATTTAATAGAAAATTATAAATTAGCCATTTTCATCGTTTGTGCGCATTTTGTACATTTATCACGACAAGTGATAATGTCGTTCAATATAAACACGTGTAATAAATATTCCCACACAAGTTACAAGACTCGTCTATACTTATTGTTGGTATATCAATTTAAGTCTCCAATAGCAATATTGGTAGGGAATTACAATAGTGATTGTAAAGTAGACAACCGCAATTAGTCCTTTTTATTTTTGATATCTACGATAATATTTGTCAATTTTGAACAACTCTTTCAGTATTTTTCTCTTCAGTTTCCTGTTTCAATTCGGACGATCCTTTATTTTCACGTGAAAATTTCACGTTCGGAAGGTTATACGACATTTATAAGTCCGAAGTCCGTGAGAAAAATATACGATCACGCTTTAGTGATCGACGATGGGATTACACGGCAAGGTACACAGGTGTTTCGCTATAACATGGCATACGCTGTGTACGTCTGAAAGGGTTGGTATAAAAAGAAACAAAAAAAAAAAAATAATAAAGCTCGTGCGTTGGTGGAGTGCCAGATCATCGAAACGTAAATTACCGGTGGTAGAAGAGGAAAAGCGGAATCTGTAGGACATAGAGAGTCGCGTTGGAATATCTGCCTCTTCCGGTCGATTACATCTAACAATATGCTTGTTTCTATATCTATTTAATCGCCGTAGTTAATGTAATTCAACGCACGTTGGGAAAGCGGATTGCGCTTTATATCGTCTAGCCGCAGGTAACAACGCGTGCGCTAACTCTGTTAGTATTGCACTACGCAGAGTCTAACGACGAGAATTATCACAAATATTTTCTTTTTTAAACTGACCAGAACGTTTCATTGGCGACACCACATGTACAGGGTGGAAAGAAAAGTCCGTGACTATGATAGATAAACTCTACGCCTTCGATTTGGTGGAAAATATGTAAAAAATCTGCCTTGAATTTCAAGGTCGAAAAATTTCTTTTCTTGCATTGTATTCTACTTGTTACGAAGGTAAAACTTTTCTAAGGAACCGTAGGTCGCAATCTAATAGTTTTCGTTGAAAAATGACAGAAAAGTTTCTTAATCGTTTAACACACGCGTTCTAATAGCGACTTTATAGTTAACGTTTATATTTCGAATAATATCAACAGTTAGTTTTATCATTTGATTATTCAGACTCACACCGATGCTAAAACTATGAAAAAATGGCAAAAGGATTCTTAATTATTATACGCATGCGTTCTAACAGCGACTTTATAGTTAACGTTTATATTTCGAATAATATCAACAGTTAGTTTTATCATTTGATTATTCAGACTCACACCGATGCTACAACTATGAAAAAAATGGCAAAAAAATTTCTTAATTATTTTACGCATGCGTGCTAACAGCGACTTTATGATTCTGGACACGCGATTGTCTATTTTACGTAATTTTCGCATTACGGTTTCACTAACATTCGATTTATCATAGTTGTGAGCATCGGTGTGAGTCTGAATAATCAAACGATGAAACTAACTGTTGATATTATTCGAAATATAAACGTTAACCATAAAGTCGCTGTTAGAACGCATGCGTTAAACGATTAAGAAGCTTTTCTGTCATTTTTCAACGAAAACTATTAAATTGCGACCTATGATTCCTTCGAAAAGTTTTACCTTCATGACGAGTAGAATACAATGCAAACAAAAAAAAAGGGGAAAGAAATTTTTGACCTTGAAATTCGCGGATAAACTTTTCTTTCCAGCCTGTACGAAATTATTGAAATCGAAAGTCGTTTCATTTTCTTTCGATCGAAAGAGACAACTTTCTCCCACGGCTTTCGATCACGTTGCAAGATCACGCGGCGTCGACCACGTAGACGAATTTATAGTTACAAGTATGAAGAGGCGTGAGTCAGCGAGAGGCAGCGATTGAATTAAAGATCTATTTTGTCGGTAAGATAGTTGAACAGGCAGAGAGATATGCGCTTCGCCTTGGGGTAGGCTTGCTCCCGTCTAGTTCAGCGAAAGTTCAGCACGTCGGTACGCGCTTACGCGACCTAAATCATTTATCGTCCAATTGCCAATTTGCAGCCCCAGGAAAATTGCTTTGCCTGGCAGGGTGACCACCCTCTGCGTGCGTTCCTTTTATTCTTCCTCCCCCATTCTATCGTGGAATTTCACCTTCGTCTTCTTTAATTTTGCCCAATTGTCGTTCGTCGAACGATAACGTAACACATTTCCTTTATTCGCGAATTTTTATCCACGAAGTTCGAAAATTTCTCTGCACTCGTCCCATGGGTTGAGACAGAGGTGGATACGACAGAATGAAGTCGTAGTCGAAATTCAGAGCAAAAACAAAATAAGTAAATTTTTGTCGATGGAACTAAATACGGTGTTTCAGTATTTTAAATTCCGCTTAATGCGAATTTATCTTCCTCGATATTTCACTAGAATTACGTAACAAAAGTACGAAAGTAAGCCGACGAAACCATTTTATTCTTGCTCGATGCAATGTTTTTTTTTTTTCTCTGCTCGACCGATACAAACCGATCCGTAATCCCTGCGTAGATATTTCTCCAGTGGCAGCGAAAACTCGGGGGAAAAAATAATGGAGAAACATCCGCGCCGGAGGAAGTGCTGATGAAATAAATACGGTGTGCAGGTATGCACGGCTTCCGGTGTTATAAATTTCGCATCGGTATCGAATGTCCCTTTAGGCTACCGTATCTCATTTCGTTGTCACGATTTTTCATCCTTCCGTTTCCTTTTTCTTCTTCCTTTTTTTTTGTTCTTCTTTTTTTTGTTTTTTGCTTTTCCCATCAAGTGCGTTACACGTTGTGCACTTTGTCATCCGTGCAACTGGACGAGCAAAGGGGTTAGTTTTCGTCGAACGCACGAGGAACAGCAACGCGATCGGATTTCTCTCTGCACGAAGCCAGTTCAGTTTCAGTCAGTTGCTGAATCGTCGTGTAATCTTTGAAATTCGACCATCGTAAACGGGATTGTTCGTTCGATCATAACGACGGCAATATATCGCCGCTTGAATTTCCCTTGGAGAATAAATAAAAAGAATACGATCGATGACCGTATTAATGCCCAGCGTTATTAGCCGTGATCTTTTCAAGTGTGTCTTTTAAACGTTCGCATTTTTTTGGGAGGGAATGATGTGAAACATTTAATGAAAAAAAAAAAGGTAGTTCAATATTTCCACGAAGATGCACAGAATTTCGCGAAACATCGCGTTTCACGCACGATTCTGCCTTTATTCTCCGAACGGCCAACCAGCAGTTTTCACTTTGTGCCATTGCGGTTGTTCTTCGAGAGCGTTTTATATCGCTGGGAAAGCAAAGGCACGTACTCTCAGGGAGTCGTGACGTGTCACGTGATGAGAATATAACGTTCGTTTCACGTCATGGTACTCCCTTCGTTTACGTAGCCAAGCAGAAGAGGGGATCCCTCCTTTGGGGTAAGAAAATGTCCTGCTCGAATAGTTCTGCTCGGCTACTTCGATCTCGACGAGAGAGTATCTCACGTGCTCTGCGAGCAACGACACGATGAGAATTTCAACAAAGAACCTTAGTGAACTAACAAATACTTCGTTACGATCAATAATCTCGGTCAAATGACCAAAATTCTCCGTTTCTTTTTGTTTTCTTTTTTGTTCAGTTAACTTTCGTTAAAAAAGTGAAAATATATCGTTTTTCCCCTCCTCGTTATCTAAAAGTTATTTTAGATAAATGAAATGCATTGTTTCCTGTGTTATAAATTGCCTGTATAAATGTACCTCGTATGAAAAGATCTTTATTTCATAATATTTGACCGTTATGACAAGGATAGATAACTTGCACGTTTGAAATAACTCTTAAATTATGTGGAAAATTGTTTAATACATACAAAAAAAAAAATATAGTAAAAATGGTTTCAAGAACCATATACTTCTTTTCATCATAAATCGAAAGAATATTAAATTCCAGGTAAAAAAAAAAAGAGCATTAAGCTACATCGGTCCTAATCGGTTAAAGAGGTATTTTACGATAATTTGTTTCAATGATGAAAACTGCACTGAGCATTAGAACCATTTGCTTGCAATAATCTAGCTCAAAATTTTGGAATCAAATGCACTAAATACACTACACGCTCGTTTCATGTTGTCCATTGTTGTTGGCGCTTCGCTGTATACCTTATCTTTTAACCTCATCAAAAACAATCTAGAGGCGTCAAATTTGGCGAACGAGATGGCCACATTTATATATATATATATATATATATATATATACATTATATATACATATATATACATTTATATATATATACATTATAATATAATGCATATATATATATACATATATATGCATTATATATACATTTATATACATGTATATATATATACATTTATATACATATTACACACACACACACACACACACACACACACACACACACACATATATATATATATATAGATTTTAAAATTTAACATTAAACATACCAGTACTTTATATATAAAGTTTAGTGTTAAATTTAAAAAATTTTTAAAAATCTATCAAACACTGCTACATTTCCTTCGTAATATTCTTCTATAGTAACGAAAATGAAGAAACTCGAAAGCTACAATTTGTTCACGGTATGACAAAATCGAACGATCGACAAAGAAGGCAACACGATGCGTGTTGGACGACGTGTGTCGCGATGTTCAACAGCTATACAGCGATCGAAGACACGAATGGAAAAAGGTGGCAGGGCGTGTCGTCAATCGACAATTAAAGAGTGACACGTCCTTTTCGCCGAATGACGAGTTCGTTTGCTCGTCGACGCAGAAGGGAAGATGCTTCCTCTTCGGGTTGCGCCCCGAGGGCAGAGGAGGGGCGCAGGGAAATGCCACTCTCGAATCAGACACGAGCGTTAGATGCCGGGAGCGCGGCGAACCCTCAACAAACGTCGAAGCTCGTTAAAGCTTTTTGGAGTAAGTTAGCAAGCCTGTCCTGTGTGCTTGCGGCTGCTTCGTACGTGCAACTGACGACTACGTGAGACGAAAGAATTATTGCAATTTCGACGGGACGACGTCCGACGAATTCGCAATTGACGGTGCGGCGGCTGCTTTCCGCGAAACATGGAGAAACGCGCGTGTCTCTCGCGTACAGATTTCAGTAGAACAGTAGGTCTGACTCGAGATCGAGGTCCGGACTCGCTCTTTCGAGGAATTTATATCAATTTTTTTCGGCTGTCTGACGATCTCGGCTACCTGGAAATCTCTCGCCGACCGATTTCAAACGTTATCTCGAAGAAACGTAGACGAGAAGATTTATATCAGAACGGTGATTTTCGTGGATCGACTGATTTGTTTCTTCCTGAGATCAGTGAGATCAGTGAGAAAAAAAACCATTTGTTTGAACGGTACGTTTGAGAAACTGTATCTTTCATCATTTCTCAATGGAACTTCAGTTTTTTTCAGTAAGTGTAGATGTTAATACGTTTTCACGAATTCTATTTGTTCATGCGAGAAAATTCAACTATCAACGGGATTAGAATTTTTTAATTGAATTTGATTTACGTTCCTCGGCGATGTTGATTAAAAAGGATTTGCAAGAGTAACAGGGTAGCTTAAATGTAGTTTTCGAAAAAAATATTCGACACGTATCTTCTTTTTATCAGGCAAATGTTGAAGGGGTGAAAACTACCCTCATCAACGTATCTTATCAAATAAAAAACAATTTGTGTAAATTGAATTAGTGTTTGTTTTTTTTTTACGGTGCGTACTATTTTGCGAAAGACCATTTATTTAAACAATATATTCAAAAAACCATATTTTTTATCATTTTTTGATATTATCATCGGTTTCTTCGCTATCAGCCAAATCTCGATACATTTTGAACATTTGCCTATGAAAACTATATATTCAAGCACAAATTACATATAACCTCGAATCTTGAAATTTTTGCGTAACAAAGAAAATTCCATTATTTTCAAATCTTTCTCCCTGCATACCAATAATTAAACAGATACTTCACATTTACGAATGAAAATCGGTAACAGTGATTTTCCACCATTTTTTAAAAATTTGTTTCAATCATCCGATACGCGAGACTCCATCGGCGAAGAATTATTTTTTATCATTAAATCAAATAAGTTATTCAATGTAAATGGAAAAATAGATTATTTAAATTTGTAAAAAAGATATTCAACAGCCCGTCCTACTAATCACGTTAATATAATTGAAGTATTAATAAATATTCAATAAAAAAAGAATTGATTTAAAGGATAGAATTTCAATTTTTCTATTTTATCATTATCAAATAATATAATTACCTCTCCTAATTTATTTGGAATTTATCGTAAAATTGAATGAGCAAATAAAAAATACCATCCTTAGGTTAGGTTTAGGTTTAGGTTAGGTTAATATGGGATAATTACAGGATTTGCCATTTTGAAATTATCTGGATTATTTAAATTTGTAAAAAAGATATTCAACAAGCCTGTCCTACTAATCACGTTGATATAATTGAAGTATTGATAAATATTCAATAAAAAAAAAATTGATTTAAAGGATAGAATTTCCATCTTTCTATTTTATCATTATCAAATAATATAATCACTCCTCTTAATTTATTTGGAATTTATCGTAAAATTGAGTGAGCAAATAAAATATATCATCCTGATTTAGGTTAGGTTAACATGGGATAATTACAGGATTTGCCATTTTGAAATTATCTGGATCTCTTAATATATAAGGACTTTGATAAAAAAAATAGGAACAGGATCTAGGACAAGTGGCGAAAAGGTTATGGTTCGAGGAGTCATCCCACGAGCGAAAGTTATTATCGTCGCCGGTGATTTCTTCAGGTACACGTGCACGTGCGACGAAGCGGCTTAAAGATCGTTAAGATCCTCGTGTGGGCTAGTTCTCGCGCGGGATGCCCACACGACGCTGCTCACAATGGTGCACAATAGCAGGGTAGGGCACTTGGTCACAGTCCTTCGTTGGTCCACGTACGTACATATATTTAGCTCGCGTGCATCGTAATGACGCGTAGGCGTAATTCATTCATAAAACATAACCGGTGTTGGCGCCGGTTCCAGACGGTGGAACACGAGGAGAGAGAGGACACTGGTTTCTACTCCTGTTCCCGGGATGGGGAAATTAAGACGAGATGTTAACGAGCGTATCGCGATTCCGAAAGGGTGGCTCTCGACTTCTCGAAGTTCACGTCTTTGAAACTACGTCTACTCTCTCTCTCTCTCTCCTACCTACCATGAAGTTATAATTAATGATGAGGCATGCATCACCACAGTTTCGAATATAGTTATATTCGGAAATTATGCCTCGTGATTTCGGTAAATTAACAGTAGCTTGATGTTATCAGGTTTAATTAATCCGCTATTGGAATTCTTTCGTTAAATTCTTTTTTTTGGTAAAACATTTCATATCAAGTATGCACGTTCGAATTTACCACTGATGACTGGAAACACCGTGTATGTTGATAAATTTTCTACTATTTTTATTTAAATACTTCACTGTTACCGTGAACGATTTTTTTCTACGCGCGAATTGATAATTAAAGAGGGGACACGAATGATTTTTCAGAAATTTTTCGCATTATATATTAACCTGTTATTACTTTGTAGTTTATAAATTTATAAAGGCCAAAAGTTCCTTCGCACTTACTTCTTTTTCAATAAAATATCAAAATACAAGAGAAAGCTAATTTTATTAATTTTAAATTAAACTTGAGTTTCACGATTTAGTTTTTGCGTAAGAAAGAAAAAAACATTGAAGAAGAACATGTAATGAAAAAAATTATTTATTTTAGTAGGAAGGGATTTTCGGCGCATCCATGTAGAATAAGGGAGAAGAACATGATAAAAAGAAGAAAGAAAAAAAACTATCGATCGTTTTTAGTAATTTTGCATGAATTAATTTTTCGCCCGGGACAAAGTGAGCTATAAAGAGAGCTTGAACTTTCGATCGAGCGTAAACGATCGTCCCGTATATTCTACAGGAAGATGGCTTACGCTCGCGAGATGGAGAGAGAGAGAAACGTAAGACGGATGACCACACGCGCGATCTTGCTCGCAGAGGGTTATAATTCTTACGGGGATTGTCCCCGTAAGGTGGACACCACGAGGACTCTCGAGAATAAGTTTCGTAAAAGCCGGCGAGAATTCGTATGTACGGATGCGTAAAAATAACTTGTTCCTGCGAGAGATTTTCGTAGTCATGACAACGAGTTTCCTCGAATCTCGAGAGGGTACGATACGTTACCGTGCCACGCTGCAGGACACGTACGCTTCTCATCCTGAGGGAAGAGGGTGCATCCTCCGTTCGTTCGTTCTTGGGGGACGATAACTCGGTTACGAAGGTTCTCAACTCTAGCAACTTTTGTTTTTATATCGGGCAGACAAAGAAATGTCGAGTGAAGTAATTTCTTCGAAATATATTTTCGCCGGCAATGTTTCGTGCTGCACGCGTATGACATGCATGTACGTTTGAATTATCGTGTACGCGACATATATTTGAATCATCGTGGCCAATTTTCAACGGAAGAAGAAAAGCGCAAAAGTGTAACTACTCGTGTACTTTCGCTCGTCGTTTTGATTTCCACGATTTGCAAATACGACGAGGGCTCCCGCTCCCGCGAATATGCAGCGGCAACGTGTGCAGAGAGAAATGGCAAATATAGAAATAAAAAGATAGGACGGAAGGGAAAAATGGATACGGACAGAGGGGTGGCTCGTTTGCAACGGCCACTTCACAGAGGAAGAAAAATTCAGGACGATGACCGTCGGAAGGGGAAACAAAGAGAGCAACGAGCACACCAAAGTGCAGCTTTCGCGTGCGCATAAATTTTTACGTCCACGCGTGCGTTTGTCATCCAAATAGAATTTTCACGATTAACGAACGTACCTTTTTGACCATCTCTCCTTTCGCTCCACCGAACAGGTATATATATCGTTAGATCGAATATTTTTGCTCGCGTTATACACCTTGCACAACGTTGTACAATGCGAGAAATTTCTGAAATTTTCGCTAAAAATCGTTTCGTCTCGGTCATTTCTTTGGTTATTAATTCACGTGTATGTTCATAGTGCTAGTTGAAATCATGAAGATTGCTTCGAGAGAATAGTTAGAAATTATAAAGTGAAATAACAGAAATTTTATGTTCAAAATAATAAATTACAAGATAAAATAGTCGAAATTTTATCGAAGTATCAATATACAGGTATTAAACCCGGTAAATTCAAATATCAAATTCTTGATAAATTTTCAAACTCGAATTTTTTCTTTGATGAAAGACTCGTTTCTTTTTTTTTTTTTCCACACACAGAATCATCCTCTTCTCGTTTGTGCCGTCAATACTGAGACAGCCTGTATAGTATCTAGTATAAAATGTAATCCAATGTGTGATCATCAGTCACAGATGCCAAAACAAATCTATTTCACACCAATTTGCCAAATTGTCACGCTCGCGTTTACGAAGTGCAAATTGCTTCCGCGTTCTACATTATGATAAACATTTTTCCCAGGCTCGATAATCGACGTCCCATCCGAACACAGAGGGATAATTTCATCTCGTTCGGAGGATTATTTGTTCGCGATCGTTACACCGGCTTGCCGCCAGCCACCCTTGCCGCTTTTCCACGTCTTTTTCATTTCGACTGACTGGCCCGTCTCGATATCGTGGCCAAGGCAAACCTAATTTCATCGCCCCATTCTCTTGGCGCCCATCGAGTAGCCCCTTCATAATCGGACGACAAAGGCGGAGCCACCCCTTTTCCGCCTTTCAATCTCTCTCTCTCTCTCTCTCTCTCTTTCTCTTTGTCTGTCTCCCTTCCCCCATTCCGCTGTGTTTGTTCTTCTTTCTCTCGTTTTGCTTCTCAGTGTCCATTTTTGCCCTAAGATATCCCTAAATTTCGAGGGAATCACGGTTTCGCTTTTGTCTCTTAACGATGATTTCATTCACGATCACCTTCGAGATCGTTGGGCGAGGTGTCAAATTTGTCGAAAATTGAAATTCACTCGTTACCAGGTTGACATTCGCCGAAAAGCGGAAGCACTTCGTTTCCTTTGAAGTTGTCTGTCATTTCCACGTGGCCGAGATACGCTGGCTTTCAAACAGCTCATTTCACTTCATTTTTTTTATTATTTCTATTCATTATTCGGTATACATTTCGTAATTGAATATTGCTCTTCGAACACTTCGTTATCTCGTTATTCTCGCCAACTGTAAAAAGTTACCAAATTTTACCCTTTTTACCCAAAACGAAATTTTTTTTTCGTTTCTCTCGTTTTTCTCGACGTCGAAAAAGAGAAATTTGTGTCACCTGTTTTTTTTTTCTTTTTAAAACGCGTGGCGAGTTGATCATGCATGGATCATAGATCAGACGGCACGTATGACGGAGGAGTGAGTCAGTGGAATACACACACACACACACACACACACACAGATACACGACAGGGAGTTGTCGCGTTGAAGCGAAGCTGATGCGAGAAATCTTTCTTTAAAAACAGAAACGGACGAGGAATTATGTGGACGGCAAGCCTGGGAACGGCTTACCAGCGTTTAGGGCAGGGCTGATCGATATTCGACTTGGCGTCGATTATCGTGCAGGTTGCTACGGGTAGGTGCGTATAGCTGCGTTAAAAGGCGACACGATGGCCGGCATTACAATTAATGATGGTGCTCGTACGGATGGATCGTTCGGAATAGCAATCGATAGTGCAGCACCTGTCAAGAATGCTCATGGTTACCCTCATCGTTGTCATTCTCCAGCACGAGGGGGAGGGGGGCAGGCGAAATTCCCCGTCGGATTCGCGGCGCTGGTCCTCCTCCTCTTTTTCAGCCGTCCGCCAGAGACAAAACAACAACCAGCGATGCCCATTTGCATTTAATGGGTTTCGCTAGTTTGGAAATTAAAATGAGACGTTTGACGTACACGCTTCGCGGCGTAACGTTAATATTCGCCTTGATTCAGCTGATTATTATCGTATTTAGCCCGGCGAGTTACTGAAAGTGAGAGGAGGCCACCACTCGATCGATAAAACGTGGAAAATTGATTGGAACGTGACGCTAACTGAAATCATTTATTTATTTGATGTTTCTCTCACGCGTGGAAATAAATCATGAACAATATGAAAATAATGGTTGTTTAACGGATGGGTAAGAAAATAATTGCAAATTGCAAATTTACGATTTATTTTCTTATTTCAGCTGTGAGAAGTAGCGCAACATTTTATTTTATTTTCGTTATTTTATTTTCGATTTCATTTACACGCGTCGGAAATATCTGAATAAATAAATTAATGTTGTAATGCAATGGCTTTGAGAGATAATGTTGTAAGAAAGTAGAACGCAACTTATTTTCTATTTAGCTGTGTGAGCTATCGTGAAGTCACACGGATCGGTGCACGTTGAACATTCATTGAAAAAGTTATTTTCATTGTTTGGTGATTCATTTGCACGCGTCGAAATGTGCCTGAATAAATAATTTAACGTTATCTAATGACTGTAGAGAGATTAGCATAGGCTTGCTTCAAAGTTGTAAGAAAGTAAAACTCAGTTGCGATTTATTTAGCGAGTTACCGAAATCGGTACATGGGAAATTTATTGAAAAATTATTTTCATTGCTTTCATTATTCATTTCACAATGGAATTGTATATCAAAAATATCTTAATAAATAACTTAATGGTTCTAAGAGACGATGTTGTAAGAAAGTAAAACCCAGTTGCGATATATTTAGCGAGTTACCGAGATCGGTACATGAGAAATTTATTGAAAAATTATTTTCATTGCTTTTATTATTCATTTTACAACGGAATTGCATATCAAAAATATCTGAATGAATAATTTAATGTTACTTAAGGACTCTGAGAGATGATGTTGTAAGAAAGTAAAACCCAGTTGCGATATATTTAGCGAATTAGAGAGATCGGTACATGGGAAATTTATTGAAAAATTATTTTCATTACTTTTATTATTCGTTTCACAATAGAATTGCATATCAAAAATATCTCAATAAATAACTTAATGGCTCTGAGAGATGATGTTGCAAGGAAGTAAAACGCAGACTTGCGATTTATTTGGCGAACTGTTGAAGCTACAACAACCGATACATCGGAAATTTATTTATCATTCATTTATACGCGTCGAAATACGCCTGAATAAATAATTTAACGCTATTTCGTGGCTCTGAGTGACCAACGTAGGCTTTCTCCGAGTTTCTAGTAAAGTAAATAACGCAATTGCAAATGAATTGCGGCAAATTAAGAAAGTAAAAACGATCTTCCGATAGCTTCACGATCAAGTGTACACCAATCGATCCGTCTTTCGATCGCTTATTGACGAATTTATAGCCTGTTAATTTACGGAACAATGGCCGCGCAGCGTCGTTTCCAGTTAAGTTGAATTAAAACGACTTACAATCGAGCTCCTCCACCCGTCTCGAGATCCCTGCCTCTCGTTGCCTCTTTTTTTCTTCTTTTTTCCTTTTTCCTCTCTAGCCACTTTCGTTCCTATTTTCATCCCTCGACCGCGCGTCGCGTTATTTTCGCTCGAGGAGAAAAGATATTATCTTCACGAGGAGAGAGATGGCGACGAGCAGCGCGGCAATTCTTTATTACCTTCTTAATTTCGATCAATTTTGCTCTCCGTGTTATTAACGTCCGTCTCGCGACTCACCCGGACTCAGCCGTCGTTTTCGTATCAGTTTACCATTTCGAGCCGGCCAAGGTTACGTTTTCGAAATCGCACGGTTTAAATCTTAACTAGACTAGAACTATCGTAACGACTAATGCGTGAAATTTCCATTAGAGACACGTTGAAGTGAAAAAAAAAAAAAAAGTAGAAGATCTTTGTATAATGCAATAGGGAACGCAAGCTTTTTATTTATGTATTTTATATCTAAAAAATTATCTGCCTTATTATATCTATCTCTACTATTTCATGTATTGTATTATTATATCTATATATTATATTCTATTATAAAATTATAATATTACAATTATAACATTGGAATTATAAAATTATAAAATTATAATGGAACATAATATATAGATATAGATATAATAATATAATATATAAAATAGTAGAGATAGATATAATAAGACAGATAATTTTTTATAATAGAATTATAAATTATAAAATTATAAAATTATAATAGAATATAATATATAGATATAATAATATAATATATGAAATAGAGAGATAGATGTAATAAGACAGATATATTTTTTATAACAGAATTATAAAATTATAAAATTATAAAATTATAAAATTATAATAGAATATAATATATAGATATAGTAATATAACATATGAAATGGTAGAGATAGATATAATAAGACAGATAATTTTTTATAATAGAATTATAAATTATAAAATTATAAAATTATAATAGAATATGATATATAAATATAATAATATAATATATAAAATAGCAGAGATAGATATAATAAGGCAGGTAATTTTTTAGACATAAAATAGATAAATAAAAGCTTGCGTACCCTATTGTATTATACAAAGATTTTCTACTTTCTTTTTTACTTTTATTATTAATATTATTTCTATTGTTTTATATATCTTATTGTTATATTAATTAATATTATTTTTATAATATTTTTATTGTTATATTAATTAATATTATTGCTTTATACATCTTATTGTTATATCTACATTCTATTATATATCATATCATATCTATTCCCATTTTGTTTTATATCTAAAAAATGTCTGAACAAAAAAATTATCAATCTGTCATTTCGATCATTTCGGTAGCTCTGGCGTTAAAAATCATCTCGGCCAATCGAACGATCCAAATCGGATAATCCAGAAATCGTGTATGAAACTCGACGTGAGATCCGCTGATTCCGACATCGGGGAATACAGGGCACAGGTGAAATTAATTACAACGTTTCGATGAACGTTGCTTCGCTTCCGTGCGTCGAACGACCGTTACTTTAAATTACTCACCGATCGAAACCGGCGGTTCCATTCACCGGCGTGCAACATTCACGCCCGTGTCCCGCGTTTAACCTCTTAGCTGTAGTGCCTCAGCTTTTAAAAGCGCGAAAGATAACGATTATACACTCGTCGAACGCGGACTATGTGCAGCTGTTAATTGTGAAATTGAATTAAATTACAAGCAAGTGACACTAGTGTTTCTCTTTTTTTAAAGAAATCAATAATTTCATCGTTCGACCTGATTAATATTATTTACAAAACTTGAACGTTTTTTTTTGAAAGGAATTATTAATTGTGAAATTGAATTAAATTACAAAGAAGTGACACTAGTGTTTCTTTCTTTTCTTTTCTTTTTTCTTTTAAAGAAATCAATAATTTCATCGCTCGACCTGATTAATACTATTTACAAAACTTGAAACGTTCTTTTCTTGTTAAACAAAGGAATTTAATATTTGGAGAAAATAAAAAAGTGTGCATCTACATTGCGTCGCTAGATTATACTCGTCGAACGCGGACTATGTGCAGCTGTTAATTGTGAAATTGAATTAAATTACAAACAAGTGACACTAGTGTTTCTTTTTTTTTTTTTAATCAATAATTTCATCTTTCGACCTGATTAATATTACTTACGTTCATAATGTTCTTGTTGAACGAAAGACTCAGATATTTGGAAAGAATAAAAGGAAATTGGGAATTTAATTTATTTTCTTTCGGAATGAATATTTCTTAAAGCAAGGTACGACACATAATGGCACTTTGCACGTCGAGCATCAATTATCTAGATTCTTTTCGTATATTATTTTTCAAACACGGTGAACACATCTTCGTTTAGTTTTCGACGACCAGCTTGATAGCTTAATCTGAAAAATGTTTCGCCGATGAAAACGAGTAGGCTTCGTTGTACATTGTCGACCAACTGATGTTGTTCATGTTGAATTTATATCTTCGATCCGATATAATTCAATATGCTCTAGCAGGAAGTTTATACGCGTTAATTTTCCATTGTTCTTTTTACGCAACAAGAATGAAGTCAAACGAATGACGTCTGAAAGATGATTTTTCCAGTATATACACAGAAATTATATACCTATCGGCGACACAACATGGCACGCAAGACGGCACACGATGGCGATCGTAGCAAGAAAATACTTGGAAAATATTAGAATAGTATACAATAATTAAAATATTAGAAAAATATAGAAAATATTAAGTATAGAATAATTACAGTATACAATATTATAGTATACAATAATTAAAATATTAGAAAATATTAGAATAGTATACAATATTAGAATAGTATAATTGAAATATTAGAAAATATTAGAATAGTATACAATAATTGAAATATTAGAGTAGTACCCAATAATTAAAATATTAGAAAATATTACAATAATATTAGAAAATGTGAAAAAATTCATACAATAATTTATAGGAAACTAGAATAATAAAATTGTAGAATAATATATAGAAAATAGAAAATATGAAAAAGTACGATAACAATATTGTAATAATATTGGAGTAAACATTAGAAAATCGCGTGAAAAGAACGTAGTCCCGAAATATTCTGAAACGTGAATCCACAAGATTCACAAACACGTTTCATCATCCGCGACGGAACTTAATTCAAGTAATTACTTTCCTCGCGCGACGAGTTCGTACGTTCGTACGTCGTTGACAGCTTAGGTTAAACGTATTTCTTTTAACGTACGTATCAAAAGGTGGCTCAGTTGATTGGAAATCGCTCGCCAATCAATTGTCGCGTCGAACCGAACGTACCGAATGCGCCGATTCTTCGCTTGGTCGGAAGAGAAGAACGAGCGACAGAGACGGGAGAGACGCGGCGAGAGATAGAATCGACGAGCATTAGAGAGAAAAAAAAAAGAAAAGAAAATGAAAAAAAAGGAGAAGGAGAAAGGAAGAAATAAACGGGAGGAAGAAAACGAGCGACGGATAAAAGGGGTGTGAGGAGAGGAGGATGGTCGGAGAAGGAGCGAGAGTACGTACGCGTGGAGAAGCGTGCGCGACGCGCGTATTCAGTTACGTCCGGTGCGTCGCGCCGTCGAGACGCGCTGTTTCCGCAACAAGTTTCGCCTTCGCGATGTGCCTGCACGCTCGAGAAAAAGTTCTTCGAGGTAACGTCGAGGCCACCGACAAACAAGAACGAAGATTCAGTGATCACTGATAGTTGCCTGAACGAAAATTCCCGAAAGGCTGAAAACCAAAGTTAACAAGTTAAAGATTGACAAGACAGTGTTGAACAACGTCACGACGTTACAACACTGTCTTTCGTTCATTTCGAGAGCGATTGATGATGATAATATGTATGTAACGGTGAGAAAGGATAGAGAGAGAGAGAGAGAGAGAGAGGTGGATCACCGTTTCTGTTTACACAATGTGGGGTGGCGACGCCCCGGCGAAATTGAATAATTGGATAATGCGGAACGGGACAAGTTTCGAGTGGCCGGAGTCTTTCTCCGCTGCTCTCGAAACAATGCGCGACTTGGTTGCCGCCACTTGAGAAGCGTTATCGATCTCTCGATACGTTCTCCGCGAATGGAGAACCATTTGCCGAGTTTCATCAAATGTCTCTTGTTCTTCGTCGGAAGAAAATAACGCGAAGAACTTTGAAGAAGCGCATCAGGATCGAACGATTCGAATATCGCGACGAAGAGCTGAAGATGAGAAAAGAACGTCCAACGATAACGATGGTTAATCATTGTTCGTCGAAGAATAGTGTGCCGAGGACTACTGTGCAAAAGCAGCGATGATCGAACGATGAATTCTCGAAAATTCGAATTTTCGATTACCAATCGAGTTTCACGTTTAACACGCGCCTCGAGATTACTTTTGCCTGTAATCGGCAAAACGATCGATCGTCGTTACGACTAATCGTTACAAAGTTCGTTGCAAAGTTGTCACAGGCTCGTCAAAGTCTCCTCGAGAGAATTTGGACGAAAGCTTGAAGCTATGCTCTCTCTCTCTCTCTCTCTCTCTCTCTCTTCCATCGAATTCGGGACCCGATGGGAAACGTTCACACGCTCGCACGTTTATGCTCCTTTCGCTTTCGCGGTGAAAGAGAGCATCGAACACGGAGAGCTCCGAACTCGAGCTACATCTGACATTGTTACACGTCGGTTGTTGCACGTCCGACGCGTTTCTAACGTAATTACGAGTCAAAAGGAACGTGACGAACGCGCCTCGGTGGAAGGAGGCACGTGCATCGGGCTGTGCAACAAGATCGTTTTATTAGACGAAGCAACGACGATCGTGATCGATCGAATCGCCTTTATTTTCGAACAAAAAGTGCTTGAAAAGTGAATCGATCGCGTTGATTACACAACGATAAGAAACTCGAGCCGTGCTGTGGGTCTAATTATTAGTTTGTCGCTCGTATTGTCGCCGCGATCGTGAAAAGGCACGAAGAACGAGAGGAGTATGTTTGCGTTCGAGATCTGATCGACAGACTGATCGTCAGTATCGTCGGCGATAAATCGAGTGATTCGAGTGTCCCGTTAATCGGGAAATTATATCGCGACTCGCGATAAAGATCGGCTCGAGTTCGACGAACTGAGAGTCGAGTGTAATTAGGGACAGTGGGGGGGGGGGGGAGGGTGTGTTCCACGCGAGGTCGCGATAATTAGCGATTCCTCCGTGAAGCGGCGTGAATTAATGCGATTTGGATGACGTTAACGACCGCTGGTATCGACGTCATGGCGTGTATCAGAGCACCGAGATCCGTGTGCGGATCGAGCGACGATATCAAGGCCGATTCGACCCGGAACGTCGTACAGGTATGGGGCCTTTGTTATCGGGCGCGCATGCCAATGTCCACACTCGAGCGAGCTATGAATTTCCAAAGCTTCCTTTCCAAAGCGGTTCTATCCTCCGAGAAAAATGTTCCCTAGGATAAAGAGTTGACGTTGGCATTGGAACAGAGTGATAAAGATGCAGGGAACGGGAAGAAAGAGTTTCTAACACAGGGCCAAAACTTTCTTCCCATCTTCTATCTTTTATTTCTTCTTTTTTTCTTTTTTTTTAAATGAAACATCAAAATGTAAGGAGAAACTAATTTCATTCGCTTTGAATTATAAAATTATAACAACGTGGTTGTTTCGTTATGTTTGAAAAATTATTATCTCTCTCTCTCTCTCTCTCTGCCTCGAATGCTGATGATTCAGAAGAAAAATTGCGGATTTATTTTAGTAGGAGGTGATTCTTTCACTGTACTCTGTCGTCTAAAAATTTCTTTTTATCTTCCTTTCAATTAACGCCAGGTCTATCTTTGATACGAAAATTTTCACTCAACGACGGAGGAATAATTTATCGAATCAATTAATTAAATTAATCGAATCAACTAAATTAATTGAATCAATCAATTGAGTCAATCGATTCAATTAAATTAATTGAGTCATTCAATTACATTAATCGAATCAATAGAGTCAATCAATTAAAGTAATCGCATCAATTGAGTCAATCAAATTAATCAATTAAATTAATCGAATCAATCAATCGAATCAATCGAATCAACCAAATTAATCGAATCGATCAATTAAATTAATCGAGTCAATCAATTAAATTAATCGAATCAATTGATTCAATCGAATCAATCAATTGAATCAATCGAACCAATCGAATCAATCAATTAGATTAATCGAATCAATTAATTAAATTGATCGAATGAATTAAATTAATTAAACTAACCGAATCAATTCAATTAATTAAATTAATCTTAGAACCATGAATTAAATTAATCTTAGAACCAGCGGAAACTGAAACGCTCTTACGTCCACTTACGCGAATTACGAAGTTAGTGAATGAAAATCTGTCGGTGCAAAAGACAGCAAAATATTGGGAAGAAAAACTCGGTACAAGTTATAGAAATACATATTTGCTTCACACAGATTAAAAAGAATTATTTGGAAAAAAAATAATAATAATAGTATTTCATAAAATAGTAAAAGTAAATTTCACTCGGTGTGTCATTATCGTTACTTGTAATTCAAAACCAATCATCAATCTTTTCTTTTTGATTGGCTTGTCAAACTTATTATCCTGGCTTGAAATATTTGCAAGTTCGACTTCATTTCCATCGTTGTCGTTCGTTTCTTTGAACGATTCGTCGTCAAACGTGTCTTTTGCTACGTTGTCATAAATCTCAACGTCGCTGAATAATTACAACTGACTTGTAGAAAACAAACGCTACGATGATTATTATTATTATTATCTCATCCGTGTTACTTTCGAGAATTTTCATTTTCATTCGGTCAGTGTTCATTTTTGCCGACGGTTTGTCCTCGAGCGTATCTTTCGCACGCTTCTCATAAATATCGACGCGTTTGAACGTCGTTGAACAATCTGTAACCAGAAAAAGAAACCTGTAGAAAACAAAACGCTGTTATTCTTACTTTCGAAGAAAGAAATTCCAGAAAAAAATATTACTTTCTGATCCGCGTATAAAAAAGTATTCGCGCGAACAGTGTTCCAATATACAAACGCGTCGCGTTAAATCGAAGAAAACGTGTGCTTCGCAGAAACTTGAAGAAACTTGAAGCGTCGTAGCGCGAAGAAATCGTTCGTACCTGCGCTAATTAGAAACGCGTGAAAGACACGTGGCTCGTTCGACACTCTGGTTCGCGTGCCGCGGAATTGCTATACTCGCGCGGAATTACGATACTCGCGAAAAACCAGTGGCCCTCTTCTCTCTTAGCAAGCTACGAACGCTGCTCGCTCGCTCCGTGTAATAATGAAAATTAGAATCTGCCTGGTGACCCGAAATTATGAAGGAAGTTCGTCCTGCTTCTCTCTTTGCCGCGCTCAAAAATAGTACGGTGTCTCGACCGGTCCGGGGTTAACGCGCGCTTGTGTGTGTGTGTGTGTGTGTGTGTTCCCGCGCTCGGACACACGTGACAAGTATACACCACGTCGCACATACCTTCTCATTGGTACACACACACACACACACACACAGACACACACGACGACCGAGAATACACGACGTAAATACACACGTGGAATACGAATGCACGCACACACGTGCAAAGAGAGGAAGACAGATTCTCTCGCTATATGCGTGTGTGTGTGTGTGTGTGTTGTGGACACAGACGAGTTCATTTACGCGTGCTAACGAGCGTGTGCGTTCGTACGCGAGCATACGTACGTAGTATGATTCGGTACGCACGGTGACTAATTCCTTTCTACCGTCGAGCTCCAATCCTCTCTCTCTCTCTCTCTCTCTCTCTCTCTCTCGACCTGTGTGTCTCCTCGCGTGCGTTCTATTCTTCCGATTCGCCTCTTCATTCTCTCTCTCTCTCTCTCGAGGGATTTGACACGCGAGAAATATTGGCATTCATCCAAAACAATAAGCTCACGGAGTGTGTGTTCCTGCGACAAACCGACGCCTTTTTGCCAATTCGCGAGGAAAGAAGCTTCGCGCTCTCGTTCTCGCGAAGGAACGAGCGTCTTCCGGTTTGCTCGAGGTGATTAGGAAGAGCGTGCGTGCTTCTCGAAGGAAGCGTCAATTGATTGTTTCGAGCGGCCTTCGTCATGGAAAATGATAAACGATAAAAATGACATAATCGATAAACTCTGCTGGCCTAACCTTCCCAGGTTAGGGAGAACTCGCGAGAACTTTTATATTTAGTTTCCTCGATTGTTCTCGGTCGGACATCTTTGGGACTGAGATTCATTGCTACGACGAACGATTTGTATCATTTATACCGGGTGTTTTAACACATATCCGTCCGCATGACGAAAATTCGTCATTTCACAAAGACAATCGCCAGCAGCCAAATGACGAAAATTCGTCATTTGTATATTGCAGTAGATAATCGATTGTTGTCTTATTAAATCCGAATAAATTGAAACGTAATTTTTACCAAACAGAGATAATTCTACGAAGAAAACTGATTTCAGCTTCAGTTGCGTCGTATAACGGTGCAAACGCAAGAAAAAAAAGAATTAATTTAAAAACGTATTAGTGGATACTGCGTATAGAGGAAGTTTATTCAAAGTTTAAGCACTCGGGTGTTCGGATATTTAAGAAATTTCAGGCACATTACTGTTAATTTTCTTAACCTACTTTTATCAAAATCAAATAATAAAAATCTAAATAAATAAAAATCTAATAAAGTAAATCTAAAATGGAGAACGAAAAAGAAATATGTGCAGACAATTTATCTGATTGTGAGTCTAGTGATAACACTGAAGATCTTTTAAAATCTATAATATCGATAGTGACTGCAAAAAAGACAAAACATCCTTTAAAATATTGCAAAGTTTGTAAAGTTCACAACAGAAAAAGTAGAACTAGCTACGTATGTGACTTTTGCAACATTCCCCTTCATACTGGACACATGTTTCGAACAGTACCATTCGTTGAAGAACTATTAATTATTGATAAAATTAAAGTTTCGAAAATAATTTACTTTGTCTAATAAAATAATGTGTGTAAATAATGTTTTCAGTAATTCGTTTCAACTTTTTTGTGGATTTAATTTTTATTTAACTTCGGAAAGAAAAAAAAATCAAAAATAAAGGTGTATATGATATGATATGATATGATATATATATATATATATATAAATGTATTGAATTAAATTATATATAATTATATTATATATACATTTAATTCAAACATATAAATTGTATATATATATATATATATACTTGTATATATATATTAATATATATTATATATATTATATTAATACTTGTATATATATATAATTGTATATATATATATATGTACAATTTATGTGTTTGAATTAAATGTAAGTATATAAGTAATCATATAAGCATACATATATTACAGTACATAACGCTATATAAATAAAAGCTTGCGTACTCCTAAAGTATCGTAAAGTTTCTTATTTTTATTTTTTTTTTTTTTTTACTTTCACATCTCTGATGAAAATTTTACGTCTTAATCGCCGTATCAGTGATCCAGTGTTAACTCCTTGTGGCGTGATAAATGATTCATTTCAGTTTGCTGCGACGCATTTATAATTTTTTCCACGAAATTTGAATAAATAGACTCGATTGTCGTCGTCGAGTATAGGAGAAGTTGATCTAGTTGTAATGTCTTCGATCAGACAGAATCGCGTTCAGCAGGCAGAAAAGAACGATGAAACTATGCGAAGGTTGCACCGCATAGGTTAATAAACGTAAGTGTGCCTATGTGATTGCAACAGAGGCAGAAGAGATAACGTTCCTGTATTGGCTTGACGCTCGTGGAACGCGTGATTAAAATGCGAATGAGAACGGTGTGCTCGTTTCGTCGATAATAATGACGAAAATCTGCGAACGGTTTTCGCCGGCAGACGTTCAATTTCCACGTCGAACACCAAAGCTATAAATTTCGATTTAGAGGGCGGCAAGTCTGACTGATAGCGCGTCTTTGTTTTGCTGGAAATTACTTGTTACTTGTTCAGGGTAATAACTTTATATAGCTTATTATTGAAATTTGTCCTGTCCATCATTTTGTCAAATTAATCTTTCGTTCCTTGGTCCGACGAAGTTCTTTTTCCGATTAAATGAAAAAAACGAAATATCAGAAATAGGTTATTTACAGGTGCAAAAGTTACAATAGTCCTTTATCTATATCATACATTTATACAGTGATTTTCAGCAAAAACTTGCTGAAACAAAATGGCCGTGAATAAAGATGTCGTGTCGAAGGAATGACAAACTTGGACTTGAATGCACAGAAGAAATAGAATCAACGCAGCGGATTTTGGGCAAAGAGTTTGTCACGGGTGCATGAAATTTCTGCTATTTGCTCGAAATTTCACAAAAAAAAAACCTACAGAACGAAAGTAGAAAGAAAATCGCAAAATTCTGCGAATTCAAATCGGAAGAAAACAGAGAAAACACTTTCTCGAAGATTACTTTAACAAAGATCATAAATTCGTCAAGAAAATGACGCTCGTGTATAATAATATAAAAAAATGGGTCAAAAGTCACTTCCTACTAAAGTAAATCCGTAATTGTTTCATTTCACGTATTTTTCTAAATTTTCTTTTTTTCACGGATTTTTGAAACAAACATCACTGAAAAGAAAAAAATCATTTAAAGTTTGAACTTAAATTTAATTTAAAATCAATGAATCAATCAATCGTTTTTAGTATTTGTATCTTGATGTACCGTTAAAAAAAAAGAAAAAAAAAAAAAAGTTAGGTGCCAAGAAACTTTTGGCCCGCCCTGCATTTTTCGAACAAGGATTCCTGGATGCAAAGAATTAAGAATTCGTCTTGTTTCTGTTGCAGATCTATACCGACTGGGCGAACTACTACTTGGAGCGAGGAGGGTGCAAGAGAAGGGTGACAGACCTTCAGTCGGACCTCTGCGACGGTGTCCTTCTCGCTGACCTAGTCGAGGCAGTCAGTAAGTATATTAAATTTCCATTATCATCCACGCCGCGTTTTCTTTTCATTTTTTTTTTAACACAGAATATGTTTTACCGGGGGTATTCGGGCAAAAAATGTAACGAAAATGCGTCACGCTCTCGATCAGGAACTTGGAGAAGGGGTGTCACGTGATTAACACTAGAACTACCAGTCAAAATGACTGGTTTCACAGTTTTATTTTAAAATTTATTTTAAAATTTCTATTTCATGTTACAATCTTTCTGCCCACAACGATGCAATGACTTTTACAGTGATAACTAAAGAAATAATATAATGAACTTTATTTTATTCTTATTTATTAGAAATCAAAATAATTTTGGTAGAAATAACTTCGTCTTAACTGTCGGTAGTTCTAGTGTTAAGGAGAGAGATAAATTAACGAGCGATGTATCATCGGTCGTAGATGCTGTAAAGGAGTGAGGTGTTAAGGCTGTCGAGACACAGATGATGGGATTGTGAGGAAAATAAAAGTAGTTAATAAAATTATAGTTATCACCGACCAATTCTGTCCATAAAAAAATTAACAGGAATAAAAATAAACATACATGAAAGGGTTTTATTTCCTTATAGAAAAACATGTTTTATGTGACAGGCTTTAAGGGCTGCTCATTTTTTTTGTTTTTTTCTTTTTTTCTTTCTCGAAGTGAATGAAACGGGCGTCGATAATAAAGTGGCCAAGTAACAGTACTCAATGGCCGAATCGTTTATGGTATCGGACAGTTAGCCATAACACATAAATCGTCGGTAAAGTCGTTAGTCCGCGGGGTGACGTGGTCACGTGCCGTACGCGCACGCCATGTGTAATGCACGCGGCTCGATAAATTCACGATTTGCTGGCCGTTAGCTGACAGAGGACGTTTGATCGTTGTGCGTTAATTCGCGCGTATTTTTTTTTTACAGCCAATCAGAAGGTGATCGACGTGAACAGGAAGCCGAAGAACGCACAACAAATGGTGAGTCCTCTCTCTTGCAAATTCGTTGATTCGTATGTCTCTGCAAGCTGAGCTTGCAAAGGACAAAACTGTTGAGGCTTATCTCGAGCTAGTCTCACAGTTTTGTCGTAGAATTTCTGAATGATTTCTACTTATATTACGTTGATCTCGTGTCGTTTTCTCGTTACGAGTTTATCCTAGATATCGCTGGGATCTCGCGAGTTCTGTGTAATTTTCAATAAATTCCATTGCAGTTTTCACTTGGAATTTGATATTCTCTTCGACAGTTTCGTCGTAGAATATAGAATTTGCGAATGAGTTTAGATGTCAGTGAGACTCTGTGGGTTCTCTGTTAGTAACATAATATTATTTAACGAAATTTAATTAATATTAGTATAATTAAATTTCGCGATATAATATTGTTTAATGATATTCAATGAAAATATAAGAGAAGAAAACGAATTTTCTTAGTTTTAAAATTTAAAATTACGGATTTATTTTGGTAGGAAGTGACTTTTCACCCACCCTGTGGAACTTGAACATTTTCGAACGAGTATCGACTTTTTTTTCTTGTTGCAGATATCACTGAGATTTCGCGAGTTCTTTATTGGTTTTTGTGATTTCCGATTTTCACCCATATTACGATATCTCGTGTCGTTTTGTTCGTTTACCGCTTTAGGCCAAAAGTTTCCTCCTACATATTTTTCTTTTCTTTTTTTTTTTTTTAATGAAACGAATAGTTCTTCATTGATATTATTAATATGAAACGCGTTTATCGAAGAACGTTTTGTGTCGAAGTGTGTTGTCTTTTAAACGGGATCATCGTACGCAGAGAGATAAAGCATGTACAGAAATCTTCAGCGAGACTCGATCGCTATAGCGTGCAGACGTTTACGGGTTGTCTTTTAAAAATAGAAAGCCTATGACTGCATTCGGGGGTGTATAGAAATGAAATCTAGACGAACGTGTCGCCAGCAGACGTATCTTCGTTTCGTTGCTTCAACAATATTTCATAGTTATTCGAGACAACGTGTCGTTGTTTCAAATTGTTACACTCTTTTTTTCTCGTTACGCTTATTTCAATCGAGTCGAGAAATCTGAGAGAAACGAACGTTCTGGTCTCAGATACGATTTTCGAGCAAAGATCTGACGATTTTCCAAATATTGCAAGATCTTTTCTACGTTGAAAGTTGAAAAAAATTATTATTTTCTGAAGGTCGTAGTTAAAAGATTGCCTTTCTCTTTTCCTAAATTCACGTGCGTAACATAATCACGTATCGTTTGCAACATATATATATATATATATATATATATATATATATACACGTTTCGCGATAAGAATACGCAACGTGTATACGTACACGGGATCATCTCGTCGAGCGAGGGAAACCGCCATTAGAAAAACGTCGACGCGATATCCACGTAGACGTAGTGGATTCCTCGAGTTGCATCACGGATCTTGTCACTTTTCGATTCTAATCTCGAATAGTCGTAAGAAAAAAAGAAAAACGTGGAGCAAGGAGAAGAAAGGGAAGGGGGAGGGGGCGAGCGTTTTATGGATTCCAACTGCATCTCGGTGAAAATGAGCTGCGTCACAGACCGGATAGAGATCGACGAAGTCGAGTTACACTTTGCGCGACAACGCCTCCTCGTGTTCAGCATTTGCATAATCTCGATAGGACGCGATGCCGATCGAAGATGACTGAAGATGAACGTCCGTAACGTTAAAGTAGCATGTAAAGCTACGTATTTCGAGGGTGTTGTGTTTCTAATCCGATTTGCCGCGACTACACGATTACACGAGCATATCGTCTCTCGACGATGAGAAAGCAAAGAGAAACATAGAGGGTTTGTGTTCACAGTGTGATTCGATTAAATTAAATCGAACGATTCTTCATAATTTTTGTCCATTTCTCATTCGCATGATCAGAGTCAGTTGTTCGTTGTAGTTTGATATCTCGAATGGCTCGTTGTCGACTAAACATCTCGCATAATTCGTGGTTAATGAATTTTATTTCTAATAAATGGTACATACTCGTTCAGTGACAGAAATAGGGACGATATTCACGAGGTATCGTCCCTCGACGATGAGAAAGCAAAGAGAAACGAAGAGAGTTTATGTTCACAGTGTGATTCGATCAAACATCGAACGATTCTTCATAATCGTGTAGTAGACTAAAATTTGTAACTCGATAAATCCATTTCTTATTCTCATGATCAGAGTCAGTTGTAGTTTGATGTCTCAAATGGCTCGTTGTCGACTAAACATCTCGCATAATTCGTGGTTAATGAATTTTATTTCTAATAAATGGTACATACTCGACACAAATACAATCAACGACATTCAACGACAGAAATAGGGATGATATTCACGAGGTATCGTCCCTCGACGATGAGAAAGCAAAGAGAAACGAGGAGAGTTTATGTTCACAGTGTGATTCGATTAAACGATCGAACGATTCTTCATAATTTGTGACTCGACTTGGGTCCATTTCTCATTCTCATGATCAGAGTCAATTTGATATCTTAAATGACTCGTTGTCAACTGCACCTAAACATCTCGCATAGAATTTCATTTCCAAATAAAATAGTACATACTCGTTTCGACGAAAAGAGAGAGGGATGGTCTTCGCGTAAGATGCAATCACGTGACAATGCAGTTACGTTCGCGTAGGTGTATTAGGCGTGTCTAATTGGCAACGCGTACGAGCGTGTCCAATCTTTAATTCATACGTGATTTTCTAACATAAGCGAACAAGAAGCATATTCAGCATATAATGGGGAATTTTTAAAACGACAGAATTAGTCACATTTTATTATACAGTTAAAAAACGACTAAAAATGGCCCTTGTTAAAAAAAGAAACACGAAAGCAGAAGGTTCGATGCAAACTTACATTTGGCTTTAAACGTGTTTCGTCTGTCGGTGTTTGAACATTAAAAGTTTCGTTCGCAAAGTGCGAAAGTTCGACGTTAAACGCATTATAAAAACGCTTAATTCCTCGACGACCTAGTAAAGTTGCAGGAAGCTTCCCTCGAAGGTTTTCGAGCAAAGTTCTCAAGCAATCTCTCTGGAAGATCCTTTTTCGACGTTCCTGTCAACGCGACGTTTAGCCAGAGTTCTTATTCGGAGGCAACGTCGTCACGGTCGCTCTGTTGGAAACAATAATGACTAACAATAAAAAAAGAAAAAGCAATTTATTCAGTCCTGCAAAGAATTCTGAGAAAATTTGGAGGAAGGGAAGCTGTTTTCAAAAGCTGTTTCGAAAGTTTTCCCTTGTTTAGACTCAGTGGTCACCAAACTTTTTTCACAGTGGGCCACATAGCTGAGAAAATGACGAGCGCGGGCCGCATAATCACTAAACTAAGTTCAGCATTCTAATCATGGGGTGAGTGGCATGCAATGCACAAAAAAACAAGGACAACCAATATATTTATTTACTAGAAAAGTTGTCAAAGAAAGCGACGTTAGCAGAAAGATAGTTACATCAGACCTAGTGTGCACATATCCGAATTTCACGCATATTTAACACTAGAACTACCGACAGTTAAGACGAAGTTATTTTGATTTCTAATAAATAAAAATAGAATAAAATTCATTATTATATTATCTCTTTAGTTATCACTGTAAAAGTCATTGCATCGTTGCGGGGAAAAAATTGTAACATGAAATAGAAATTTTAAAATAAAATTGTATAAACCAGTCATTTTGACTGGTATGTAGTTCTAGTGTTAAATACCGTTGGCGGGCCGGATCCGGCCCGTGGGCCGTAGTTTGCTGACCCTTGAGTTAGACGAAACAAGCGCGCGATTCGTGGTAGACGCGTTCGCTTTTCAATTTCGCGGTGTCGAGGGTGAACGAAGGAAAGAAGAAGGCGTCCTCCTCTCCCCCTCGGTCTATAATTAAAGCGACGCGGGTGCGTCTATGCGTCGGTGCACGCACGGAACCGTGTTCCACGTGTATACACACACACACACACACACACACACACACACACACACACACACGTTGAGATATATGCACTTCGAATCACGTGTTTTTCCTTCGAGGCTCGCGTACGCAGCACGCGACTTACCGGCACGTTACTCGCGACACGTTCCGTTCGTAAACGGAAGGGAACTTTAGTACTTTCCAACCATTTTTCCAGAGAGAAAACAGGAAGTCCTCAGGATCGCCCCAAAAATCGACGCTGATGTTTGCCAGCTTTTTGTGCGCTTTCGCGCAGTCTGCGAGAAAATCTTTACTACTTTAGGCTACTAGATTCTATGACATAGAAAATCCATGAATAGCAACATATAAGTGTGTTGCAACGCGCAAGTGAGCAAGTGAGAAAGGAAATAAAAATTAAAAAAAGGGTTGAACGATATAGTCTGGAACATCGAGTAAACTCTAAAATATAGCATTGTGCTATAGCAAACAGTATAGAAACGAATAAATATAAATAGCATTATAAACGTAATGTATAATATAAATAGAATATGAGAATGACATAATATAATAAAGAAACAACGCTGCTATAGATAAAAGAAAATAAAGGAATAAAACTATTGCAGTAAGAGCGGAGAGAAATCATTTATTTGAATAGCAACATATAGTGTGTTGCAACGCGCAAGTGAGCAAGTGAGAAAGGAAATAAAAATTAAAAAAAGGGTTGAACGATATAGTCTGGAACATCGAGTAAACTCTAAAATATAGCATTGTGCTATAGCAAACAGTATAGAAACGAATAAATATAAATAGCATTATAAACGTAATGTATAATATAAATAGAATATGAGAATGACATAATATAATAAAGAAACAACGCTGCTATAGATAAAAGAAAATAAAGGAATAAAACTATTGCAGTAAGAGCGGAGAGAAATCATTTATTTGAATAGCAACATATAGTGTGTTGCAACGCGCAAGTGAGCAAGTGAGAAAGAAAATAAAAATTTAAAAAAAGGGTTGAACGATATAGTCTGGAACATCGAGTAAACTCTAAAATATAGCATTGTGCAAGCAAACAGTATAGAAACGAATAAATATAAATAGCATTATAAACGTAATGTATAATATGAGAATGATATAATATAATAAAGAAACAACGCTGCTATACATAAAAGAAAATAAAGGAATAAAACTATTGCAGTAAGAGGGGCGAGAAATCATTTATTTAAGAGAAGAAAGCATGTCTATTGTCTGTTGCACAGAGTATAAGAGGAATAATTTAATTAATAGATTAATAAATTAGTCAAAAGTAATCTTATATCTTTCTTTTTCTTCTTTTTTTTTTACAAATTATTTATATTCGTGAAAAGAGGCAGACCCTAATATTGTCCAAAGCAAGGATCGTATCTTTAGAATGGAAAGTCTGTCAAACTAAATGCTACGTAGAGATTGGTGTTCGCAAACGGGAGGAACGAATTAATTTTCTCTATTGTTTATTGCACAGAGCACAGACGAATAGTTTAATTAGAAAAAGTAATCTTACATCTTTCTTTTTCTTCCTTTCTCGTTTTACAAATTATTTATATTGCGTCGAAAAGACGCAGACCCTAATATTGTCCAAAGCACAAGGATCATATCGTAGAAGATAAATACGAAAAGGGAAAGTTTGTCAAACTAAATGCTGCGTAGGGCTCGGTGTTTATAGAAGGGAGAAACGAATTTATTTTCTCACAAGGAGAAACTCGCCGCTTCCTTTTTCCACCGCGACCATTATTTAAGTAAGAAGACAGGTTCTGTTGTTTTCAACCCCTTGCACTATTTCGACGAGTCTGACTCGCGATGAGAATTTTAGGCCAAACTTGAACATCACGAATCAGGCTCGTTTTGTCTAATTTCATGACAAACTTGAATATCACGATTCTGACACGTAATCGACATTTTCGGGCCAAACATAAATATCACGAGTCGGACTCGTGGCCTTAATCTCTCGCCGGCCAAGTATGAATGCCTCGAATGGGAATCTTGTGTCGCAATGCATGCCACGCGTTACCTAGGAGACATTTTCGATAACGTTCTAATAACGTTCTAAATAAACATTGGCACTCGGAGAGACCACGAAAGATTCAGTCGTTCTTCAGTTTCGTTCTTACCATTAAACGAGTCGATATATTTCCTAAATGTTTTTGATTCAAATTCATTTGAACTTCACAAGAGCAACACCATCGCGTGAATTAAACGCGGCTATCTCGTTCTCAGTCGTAAGATATCGTTTTGTTCAAGTCTCTGACACTCGGTTTCCGGAGTTTTTCGTGGCGCATCGCTTGGCCACGGCTTCTTCCGAGTTAAATCATAGTGCAAAGGGTTGAAAGAGTCATCGACCAAACCGGAATCGGTGGCCAGCGTCGTCGCATCTCTGACCGTCCATCCGAGCCGGTCCATCGAGATCTATTTCTATTTCACGGAGAGTCCACTGCCGCGAGAGTGACTCATCCGGTGTATATGTTATTAGTCAACCGGCCGTCTTTCAACGATTCCGCGGCAATGGATTTGGTACACCACGAGCGAGCGATGATTTAAGAAATAAATATGCATAACTGGAAAATTCTATCGGAGAAATACCGGCCACGCTTTCTTTCTTTCGTATACTCGTGTTAAACGACCTCACGTTAAATAAAGGTTATTGATCATTGAAGTTCTCTGCTTTACCTACGCTGTCCCTCCGTCCTTTTCTCCTGAGAAACGTTTCGCTCGTTTATGGCCAAAGGACACCTCAACAGATCGATTGTAAATGTTCTAATTGTACTAATACGAAAGTTGTTCATTTTCGAAAGATTATAGTTAAATTGATGAAAATAATAGCGATAACGATCGAACTATGGCCATTTGGTTACGGAAATGGTCAAACAGCAAATCGATCAAACTATCATCATTTTGTTCTAAGAAAATAGCAGAAAAGTTGTCACTTCTCGAAAAATTACAATTAAATTGACGAAAACATTATTTCGTGATTGAAATAATAGTGATAATTATCGAACTATGAAAATGGTCAAAGAGCAAATCGATCAAACTATAATCATTTTGTTCTAAGAAAATAGCAGAAAATTGACGAAATATTAATAAACAATAGTCGATTGAACTATGGCCATTTTGTTACGAAAATGGTCAAAGAGCGTATCGGTCGAGCTGTAGTTATTTTGTTCTATGAAAATAACACAAAAATCGTGAATTGTCCAAAGGTTACAATGAAATTCACAAACACTGTTTTGCAATTGAAATAATAGTCGAATTATAGACGTTTTGTTACGAAAATGGTCAAAGAGCAAGTCGATCGAGCTGTAGTTATTTTGTTCTATGAAAATAACACAAAAATCGTGAATTGTCTAAGGGTTACAATGAAATTCACAAACACTGTTTTGCAATTGGAATAATAGTCGAACTACAGTCGTTTTGTTACGGAAATGGTCAAAGAGCAAACAGTCACTCGGCGGTGTGTCCTTGCCTTGCAAGTCCACGAAAATGCTCGCTACAGGTGTCCCAGTTATAGACGCGATATTTACACGGCAGGTTAAAAGAGGGATCGGGAGAACAGCAGGGAAACATGGGTGTGGTTTCCTGGTAAGAAAACTCTCGCTGGGAATGCCTCTTCCTCTTTCCTTTTCCTCTGAAACGAGCCACATATTTACTCAGTAACAGCACGGTCGTCACATTCTTTTTTTCTTTTTTTTCAAGAATCGAACGACATTCGATTTTGAATTTATATCTGCTTTTCGATCAATCGCGAGGTCTTGGCTGTCTCACGTTGATAGTTAGCTCAATCATCACGAAGGGATACGAAGGGAAGAATGGCAATTTCGAGCGATCTTTCTCGAAATTTTCACTGTAATTTTATCTCTCGTTTCTTTGCGAGATATTCCTCTTCGCTGGCACCAATTTCCGCGGCATTTCGAATTCGATTCTTACACGTTTGATGGAACATTCCGCGATAAGATTAGTGATAAGAAATTACGATAACAACGAGTATTCGTTCAGAGTGGGCTCAGAATTGGCAAATGTTCAGTTTAGTACACGCATTTAACGTGAATTTCGTTTGTTGAAACTTTGAAACAACCGTCGTTAAAAAGTTTAATTGGCGCGGCGAAATACGAACTCACGGTGCAATAAAATAATCAGGAGCAAGGCGGTCCGAAGTTGGCCTCCGATTCGTGTAAAATTCACACGGGCTGGAAAAACATGCGTTGACCGCTCCCGGAGGCTCGTGACTCGTGAATTTCCATCCAATTTATATTGTGCTTAACTCCTAGAATATTCCTTGGCCACATTCTGTTTCCCCCGCTCTGACGTGAAAATGCGAACGCGTGAAATTAAGGAATCCTTTGGAAAACGAGAACCAGCGAAATGTAAACCTCTCATTTGCCATTTGAAATCGTTACGCTGCAGTCGGTGAACACAAACGAGCGTGAACCACTTGTCGGAATTCAGGGTAATTTCCTAGCCGTTCCGTTACCACTGAAACAATCTACTACCTGAGGACGTTGCTGCAAAGGGCCCTGCCGCAATATCATTTCTGTAATAACGAATCTAATTGTCAATCAGCGAAATATCGTGAAGAAGGTAGCGGCGAATATTACATTGTTGAGTTTCACGGAAGACACAATGGGAAATCGGCGATTGGCCGTGGTTTTTTTTTTCTTTTTCTTTTACGAAACGCGTTTGAGTTTGATATAAGACCATAACGATGGGAGTGATCAGGATTCTCGTGAATTTTATCTCGTGAGCTCTTGCATTCCGAGAAGTTAAGAAGTTAATTTGCAACTGAGTTGAGCAGTGATCAATTACTTTGTGTAATTATTTCTGTCTAATTACTAAATAGTAATTGTATTACTATATATCTATTATTAGCAATTAATATATATATATAATATATATATGTATATATAATATATATAGCAATTTATATATATATAAATTTATATATATATATAAATTGCTAATAATAGATATATCTATATATTAATTATTAGCAATTAATATATATATTAATGTATATACATATATATATATATATATATATTAATTATTAGCAATTATATACTATTAGCTATATATATTATATATACATATATATACATAGTATTTGTATTTACATAAATTTCAATGAACTTAACTTTTCAACATTATTTTCATTATTGTTTGCATTATTATCATCATTAATTTCAACAATACTCATTTCATTATATTCTAAGAAGGATACATATAGGCTTATGGTAACTGAAGTAAGAAACAAAATGTTTGATTGGAATTTATGTAAATATCGTGTAAAAACTTCATCGATCGTCGTTTTATACTGAGTTTTCGATCAGTGGACATGGTCAAACCTAATGCTTCATTCAAAAATTCAATTAATGGTGTGTGTGTGTGTGTGTGTGTGTGTGTGTGCTTTCACTGCTGGCCAAGCGCATTACGTCATTGCACGTCGGTGACGCGAACTCGTGAGATATTTTGCCCTAGCAAAAATCGCTCAACGCGCGTAAAGAAGTTTTTCACTTGAGAAAAAGAGAGAAGATGAGAGAGAGAGGAAGAAGGCAGAAGCAGTTGCTCGGTCGTTATTTCCCCGGGAAACTGCTTCATCCGCGTTACGAACTGACCCCACGTTACGAGCACCGGCCACGTGGATACCTGCTTTTAAGGCTCGTACACGCAACCAGCTACTACTCGTACTCCCACTACCTGCTTACCTCCACTTCCCACCCTGTCCACTTTTACCCGTCGTGTCTTTCTTTCTCTGCACCCTGCCCAGCACACGCTCCTCCATCTCTGAACCCGACCAATTGCGGCGGTGTGGCTTACCTCTACCTCGTGTCAGCCTCGTTCTCTGTCTCTCGTCTCTCGGTTAGTGTCTCGCGAGTGATCCGGTGGCGTGGATCGTTCTTGCCGATCGTGCTCCGAACTTCGAATCGCGCCCCGGGGAGTACGTATCACGCGGCACGATGTGTACGTATCTTTGATAAAATGTCTGATAAACGACGTAACACCAAGACGTTTCAACCAGACGCGCGCAGTTTCTTCCGAGTTAGATTTTCGAAAACATTGGTGGAACCGACGCTCTTTTTTTCTTCTTTCTACTTTTATTTATTTTATTATCAATTTCACTGTGTGAATCATGAAAGAGAAAGGTCGATGGTTGAAATTTCGCGAGATAACTTTTACAAGTTTCACAGTGATCTTTGAGTGATCGATTTTTTTCACAGTGATCTTCGAGTGGTCGATGGTTAAAATTTCGCTAGATAATTTTTTTAAGTTGCACAGTGATCTTTGAGTGATCGATGGTTGAAATTTCGCGAGACAATCTTTTTAAGTTTCACACTGATCTTTGAGTGATCGATTGTTGAAATTTTTTTCAATTACACAGCGATCTTTGAGTGGCCGATAGTTAAAATTTCGCGAGATAACTTTTTTAAGTTTCACACTGATCTTTGAGTGGTCGATGGTTAAAATTTCGCGAGACAACTTTTTTAAGTTTCACACTGATCTTTGAGTGATCGATAGTTGAAATTTTGCGAGACAGTTGACGTTGCGTATTTTTTTTCTTACTTATTGCACGTCGTTGACGTTCCGCGATTGAGAGTTTTCGTAATAACCGAAGAATCGTGAATTTCATTAAACTTCATTCAAGACACGAAAGATGGACAGTGACAACGAAAAAGCAAATAGTAAAAATATACTCGAAGTACGTGAGCTACTGGATACGTGTCTTCTGTCTATCATCGAGCAGTGGCCTGTTAGTACGGATGCTTGCCACAGTTTTCCCGGCTTGTATTTTCGCGCCGTTGTCGGTAAACACACACACACACACACACACACACACACACACACACACACACACACACACACACACACACACACACAGAGTGTCTCGAAGTATTCGGCACTGAATGGACCCGTCAGAGTGAATGAAAATGTCGTACGAATCAATTAAATATCAACCTCTCTCGAAAGATCAAACAAATGTCTGTGAACGACAGCGTTATTATTGACAGAATCGTTATCTATCATCACTGTGATATTTGAAGAAAAGATAAGAAAAGGAAAGAATGATTGCTTGTGGAAGGAAACACGCAAAGAACAGAGAGCTGAAAAATGTTCGTTAAATTCGCGGTGACAAAGCATCGTTGCAAGCAGGAACGTAAAGGCCCCCATAGACGTTAAAACATGCTGCGATGCATGCATCAACTCCTAGGTTTCATGAAACATCAGTTTGCCTCCACTTTACCGAGTCTTCAGTTCTTCGTGTGACGCCAAAGTTGAAACGAGTGTTTTAAAATGTCGGATCGTTTTCCAGCTGCAATATTAGCGATAGTAATGTTAGATTTATTATCACGGACTTTCGTTTGTCCAACTAATGCTAGAAGTCTATTCCTGCATCAGTGATTCCTTGCTTCTCGGTGGTGCTTGCATCAGTGATGCATGCATCGCAGCATGTTTCAACGTCTATGGGGGGCCTTAACGTTGAGCAACGATGAGCAAACGGACGAGAGATCGAGTGAGAAAAAGATAGCCGAGGCGCATCACCGTGGATACAATGTTCGTGGCGTAAAGGATACTTTGAAAACGATACGACCGATCGATCGTTTCCTCGCGAGGCGCGTCTCGCCACCTTGCTCGATCTCTCGACGAGGAACTGTCTTTAAGAGACCACGGTGTCTCTCTCCGTTCGTTCCACAACGAGGAGAGGAGAGCTTTGCTATTGCTGCAAATAAAGAGGAAGAGAGAAGGAAGCGAAACGTCCGAGAATCTCCTCAAGAAGATTTATAAATAGTCTCGCGGCCAGTCTAAGCGATATTTTCGTCTCTCTCTCCCTCTCTCTTTCTCTCTTTCTCGGTGAGAAGCGACAATGAATTGATCGCGACCACTGCGACGATGAATGCCCCTCGTGGGTTACTTTGCAACAAGATTCAAGCTTCGAAGTATCTACCACGAAACGACATTTTTTTTTTTTTTTTTTTTTTTGTTTTGTTTCGTCGAAGCCCGCAGTTGCGAAAGAGTGCAGCGTTGATTGAATTTATCACATCTCGTCCGAGCAGTGGAGAATAGTTTGCAAGTTTTGTTTCGACAGCGCGTTGTTCGTTGTCGTCCTCGACAATTACACAAACGAACGCGAGGATCGGAAATAGACCATAATCTTCGTTAAATGTTCCCATTGTCGTCACGATGGACGCTCGACGGAGTCCGGAGAGATTTTGCGCGCGAATCGAGCTCGAGCTCTTCCAAGGTAGAAGGTAAGCTTTTTCTCATTTTCGATCTCTGATATCTCTGTGTGTATGTGTATATATATGTCACGATGCACAGTGTATCGAAATAAACTCGCGAGGGTTATTGGCCAAAAATAGAATTGCACTATGGCGGGTAACATTGTATTCGTCGTGAAAGATAACGACTCGAATTCATGCCTTCGAGGCTCTCGCTCTCGCTGTCTGTCTCTTTCTCTCGACCATAAGCGGACATCTCGCACGATCACATGCGCCAGCAGTTGACTGACAAGAAAGATGCACACGCTCCGCGTCATCGAGCCGGGGACGTGCAATTTTAATTCCGCTGGTAATAGAAATAATTAGCGTCGTCGGGAGTAATTTCAATTTAAATCTCTATGCTGCACGACCGTGGACGGGACTCGAGAGAATTGGAGAGAGAGAGAGAGAAAGAGAGGCTCGTGGCGAACGATGTAATACGAAGTAAATGCGAGGAATGGGTCTCGGAATTTTTTTCGAATATCGTCTCTTCGTGAACGAAATGAATCTTCCTTTTTAAACTTGACAAGTGAAAATTATTGTGTTACAAAATTTTGTGTCAAGAGTCATTAATATAATTTCATAATTTAATGGGAAATTGAAGATAGAAAGTAAATGATCTATATATAGAGATATGTATAAATAATCTATATATATAAAAAAACATTACATGTATATATGTGATGTTTTTGTAAGTGTAATGTAAATAGAACATAAGTTTCATAATTTATATACATATATAATATTCTATATATATATATATATATATATATGTATGTATATAATTAATATATACATAATTTATTTTCTATTTTCTATTTCCTATTAAATTTTGAAATTTATATTTACAAGTACGTCACACACACAGATATGTATATATATAATGCTCTAAGTAAATAAAATTTTATATATATGTGTGTGTGTGTGTGTGTAATGTTTTTATGTAAAAAAAGAATTTAATACATATTTAGAAATTAAATGAGTTCGCCGAACTCATTTATATCTAGCAACACACGAGTTTTATATACTTCCCTTTAGCAATGACTATAGTCGAATTGTAAATATAACTGTAGTAGAAGTATGTGTTACACGGTAACATTCTCCGTGTTGTTGAACGTTTCTTAGTCCATAAAATCGACGTTAAGTCTAATCTAAGTAATTTCTTTTCAATTTTAATTGTTTAGTTGTTTTTGATTCTTTTATGCGAAAAAGAGCGTCGATCGTCGTGCAAAGTTTTATCCGAGAAATACACTGTAGCACGCCACATTATTTGGGATTTGATAGCATACGTGGGAGCGATCGAGATCTCTGCAACCGTCGAATTGACCGTTGAAACGAGCGAGTCAAGTAAATTACATAACCGTGCGCATGTTAATCTGCGTGTATGTTCCACGTCGAAGGACTGGCATACCTGTCGCACTCGTACAATACTTATGTAAGTATGATCCTACTTCCGTCGACCGTCGTTCCAAGGATTTAACGCTGCGTAAAGATCGACTGGAATCGGTAAAGAGTAATATCGTTTCGCTCGAGGTTCGCTTTTAACCGCCGATATTTTACCTTTAGCGATAGCTGAAGTATGCAATTCGACCGTAAACTTCGAACTCGAGAAGCTCGAGAGTGGCTTAGAAAGTAGATAAATACTGAACGAACGATGAACGAAATATATTAAAATTTGCTTACGTTTCATTATTTTCTACCACCGTGTTTTGCAAGAGTCAGAAAAATAAAACGCGATAAAATTGTGTCGATCAGGGAAATAAGTATAAATTAATATATATGTGACAAGTTCGTTTCATTATCGCGAATAAATTGCTACTTTTTGGAAAAAAGTACTTACAGTGGAGAGCACAACTGTGTACCAGTGAAACAATGAAAACATTGTCGACAATTTAAACTGATACAACTTTGTAAAAAAAATAAACGATCCATTTGATCTCGTTTTAAAATATGAAGCTCGACAGTCGTGAATTTTTTCTGTGCAAAAATGATTTTACATCGCGTGAACAACTGAGGACAGATTTCGTAAAATATTAAAAAATTTAATACTAATTTAATACCTTGTAACTAAATCTAGAAAAGATCTCGAAGATTGAAAATTTTTTCCTTGGAACGTCCTCTCAAGATTCGCTGTGCGATCTTTTTTTCAGCATTTTATCGAATTTGAAACATTAGGGTCAAGTGACAAAATGTTGGGAATTTTTCGAATTTTCTAATCGTTTACGTTCAACATTCAATGAAACAATAAAGAAAAAGTTTTAAAGAATCATCGCGTGAACAACTGAGAACACATTTCGAAAAATATCAAAAAATTTCCCTTATGACTAAATCTAGAAAAGATCTCGAAGACTGAAATTTTTTTCCTTAGAATGTCTTCTCAAGACTTGCTATGCGATTTTTTCAGCAGTTTATCGAATTTGGAACATTAGGGTCAAGTGACAAAATGTTGGGAATTTTTCGAATTTTCTAATCGTTTACGTTCAACATTCAATGAAACAATAAGAGAAAATTTTTCGGGAATCATCGCGAAGGAGAAACTTCAATCTTCGAAATGATGGTGAGTCCAGTCACGGAAAGGAAATTTTTGTATTGAATTTTTAATATCCTTGCACACGTTTGAATCTTTTTTACGATTTTCGAGAAAAATGTGTCTTTAATTAAAAATCATGTTCAAAAAAAAAAAAAAAAACAAAACGAACTCCCGAGTATCAGAATAGAAGAGCTTTGTTCTTTAAAATGAGATCAAATGAATTATTATACGATTTTCTGTTTCCCTTTTTTTTTTTTTTTTTACAAAGTTATATTAAACGATTTACATTATTATTGGTAAAATTATGCTCTTCACTGGTGCAGTTCGTTCAATTTTGCTTCTCCAAACACTGCGTTTAGAGTCAGAAAACAGAAGATCTACGGTTTCTTGGAGACGCTCGTACATATAGAAAGGTACAACTAGAAAGGTACGAGAGAAATCCTAGAAGATGTATCGCGTAACCTAACCTCGTTATTCGTACAGCGTGATCGCAAACAGTCGCGGAAGAAAAAGAACAAAAAAAAGAAAAAAAGAAGAAGAAAGAAGAGAAATACGTAAAAGAGTGTAAAAACGTAAACACACGGATGGACAAAGCACGAACTTTTACTCGCGGTTAGGCCTCGCGGTTTTGCTTTTGCACGTTGTTGCAAGAGGTCGACGACGGCCTTCAGAAATCCCGGTTCGCGTTCGAAACGAAATTCCAGCGCTTCCGGTATTCACGAGCGGGGGAAACGTTCGCGCGAAAACGGCACACTGGCGGTTTCCAGCTGCGTGTGAAACACAGTCACGTTCCTTTGGATCAGCTCTTTCGAAACGATTCTATTGTATCGTATCGCGTGTTACGCGACGTATATCTCTGAATATTCGTCTAACCGCACGTGTCCCCGTTTCATTCTCGCCAACACGTATGCACGGTGTTGAACATGACATTACAGATTTCAGAGATGGCGCGCGCGTTCGTTGCTCGCGCCATTTTCACGCGAACGCTGTTGTTTCTTAAATTAATAAATTCAAATCGCGGGTAAATTCACGTGCGATAACACGCGTGCAATGGCGATCCCTCCGCAAGTGAGAATAACTTTCACGTTAAATGATATTAACCTCTTGGATGTGGCGCCACTTTTAACACTAGAATTACCGACAGTTAAGACGAAGTTATTTCTACCAAAATTATTTTGATTTCTACTAAATAAAAATAAAATAAAATTCATTATATTATTTCTTTAGTTATCACTGTAAAAGTCATTGCATCATTGTGGGGGAAAAAAGTTGTAACATGAAATAGAAATTTTAAAATAAAATTGTAAAACCAGTCATTTCGACTGGTGTGGTAGTTCTAGTGTTAAAAGTGTGCGTATCTACATTGTACGACGATGATACACTCGTCGAACGCAGGATGAATACGGTGCAGATATTAATTGTAAAATTGAACTAAATTACAAGGGAATAACACTAGTCTGAGAAATAACATTGTCGTTCGAACTTCATAAATATTATTTACTTTAAAAACTCGAACGCCCATAATTTTCCAGTTAATCAAAACGGAAATCTGATATTTGGAAAAAATAGAAAGTTTGTATCCATTAGGAGTAATGTTTTTTCTTTTTTTTGCAAAATTTTACTTTATTTGAATAGTTCGTTCTAAATTATCATCGCCGAGGTGGCAATGCCAGATTGAATTTTGAAAAAAAATTTGTGTCGCTAGATTGTACTCATCAGACGCAAGATGATGCGCAGCTGCTAATTAAATTAAATTACAAGGAAATAGCAAAGTGTTTTTGGATGAAACTTTAGTTTATAAAGAATTATTTATTTACATTAAATAGAATTAAATATTATTAAAAATTTTATTTAAATATTTAAATTTATTTAATTTTAATAAAAATTATACATGTATATATATATATATATAAATTAATAAAATTATATAATAATAAATTTTGTCTGTTTCGAAAAATCAATAATTCTATCATTCGACTTAATTAACATTGTTCGCAAAACTCGGACACTCGTCGATTTTCTTACTTGAAAAGAATCGAACATTTGGGAAGGATAACAAGATATTGAAACTTACGATTAATAAAGAATGTTTACTCGTTTCGACGAGCTCGTGTCGCAAAGATTAATACCCCTGAGGGTTCGCGTGCCAGTTTATTATTCCTAAACGAAAATTGAAACAGCGTGAAAAAAAGAAAATTGAAGTCGAACGTGATAGTTTCGAGTGAGAATGAACGGGAAACACGACGAGAAGAGAAAGCAGAAAGGGAAAATACGAGAAAATGAAACGTTATTTCAGCACTGGCCAGTTGGGCTTTGCGCGGGCCAGTTTAAAACGCGCGTGTTTTGTGGGCCCCCTCCCCCTTGCCCCTTGTGTTTGCGTGCGCGACGCGAATTCATTGAAATTTGTTGCTGGCTAGGCTGCCGGTTGCAAATTTTTCGTCAGATCGACGCCAGGGATCGCGGGCTGAAGCGAAACTCGAGTGCAATTAGTCAGGCCATGGCTCATCGACTCGCGGTATTTTACACACGTGTGCACGTACGCGGAATTGCGGCGCGTGCACCGATGCATGATCGCTGAATATCCTCCCTCTCTCTCTCTCTCTCTCTCTGTTCCCTCTGCGAGTTTTCAACGAAAACGCGACTCCCGCCTTCGCGTTACCAACGAATTAGTATCTCGTTAACACGGCGCGAGCTGCTGTTGTGTCCTTGCGCTTGCAACGCGCCATTGTTCGCGCTCGTTACGTTACCCGTAGCGAGTAGTAGACCCTGGCGAAAAAATACCCCGGCGAAATTGCCGCCATCTCGTTGAAATATCGTTTTAATACGGGCGAACAACGAAACGTTGCTCGTACGCACATCCACATCACCGGTGTTAACAACGTGGCAGAAACAACGAAAGAGCTGCCATCGATTACGATATAAATCGTTGCACCCGATGATGGATAATAATATTGTTGTTCGACGAGCATCCTTCGACGGTGATATTCTTTTCGTGTTAATTTCTCTTTGCAACGAGAAGACTCACTTGTCGTCGCGATTTTTCTTTTCTTTTTTTTTGTTTTCTTTTTCGTTGATTTGTCGATGAAATTTTGCGCATCGGAACACAAAACTGAATTTTCGCCTAAGGAGAGGCTTTGATCTTCGAATCTGTCGCATATTCAGTCGTGAAATATATTTTTCAGTATCTTTACGTGGTGTTTTCGAGAAGAAAAGTAGTATGTTTAATCAATCAGACACTCGCTACGTGATTTTGAAAATAGAAGCTGCGAGCTTTGAAATTAGGTAGATTTATTGTAGTACTCTCACAAAATTATAGTTTCAATATTTACTCTTTTCACAAAATAATAGTTTCAACGTTGATTAGAGTTTCGATATTTCGTGTCTGAATGTTTAAATGTTTCGATATTTCGCCAAAGGTCTCGATTATTTTTTGTGCCCGAAATATTTAATATTAATAAATATTAAATATTTAATATTAAATATTTAAAATACCGAATATCGACGAGGAGTGTAGTCGAACGTATAAACATTAATGGTACCCATGAGTAATATCGTTTTTCTGACACTGTACAAAATTTTATTTTATTCAAGAGTCTTTATTGAATCATCGTCATTGAATTTCCTGACATCTCTCTGACAAACTTTCTGTCTCCTTTTCGTAAAACGAGGGTGATTTCGAAGTAAAAGACAAACGTCGAAAAGATCGAAATCACTGTTCTCAAATCTTTCGAATCAACGCTGACACGTTCTTGTATACAAGGCACCATGATAAATAGCATTAATGGCATTTGTGGCAATTGTTATGCTTCAAATGTCTAACATGGAATTTATCCATTACTCTGCTCTTCCATTCTTAACATAAGGTTCGCTCAGATTTTCTCGAAATTTAACAACAATCAAATGTGAATATATTTAACTAGAATATCGGTCACGTTATAAACAAGTTGAATTAGTGTACTTTTAGTCAAATTAATTTCACTTTAATTAAAGTTAAATTCAATTATTATTACTAGATGGTAATGTTCGTTAAATTTGAGAAAAAAGAAAACGACGTCACTTATGGGTATCCCTCGATATAAAAGAACTCGTAATTCTGCCTCGAGAAGAGATGCAGCGTTTGTGGAAGCACGCAGTTTGTTAAACTGAATCAAGCGTAATCACGGCACCCTGTTAAAGCGCGATAGATAAAATTCTTCGAGCAGGCGTGTAAAAAGGACGTAGACAATGCCTTTACAGGATATTTGTATACGTGTTAACCAGCCGTAGCTGCGTGATACCACAAAAAGAAGGAAAAAAAAAAAAGAAAAAAAGAAAAGAAAAAGAAAACCCGATGTCGCGAGGTAACAATGCTCGCGCGTGCTTTTTACGTGCATTGTTGTTGTCATCGCGCGTTGAAAGCGCTGTAGGAAAAACGCTGTGACGTCGTTGACGAATGAGAAAGAAAGGCTGCGAACCCCGTTGACGGGGAAACGCGAACAAAAAGGAAATAGGAAAGGAGAGAACGAAGCGGTCCCGACATGTACACTTCTCGCCTCTGCTCCATCGAGTGCGTACCAGCGTTTTAACTTTCAGTGAAAGAGAGAGAGTCTCGATGCGTGTTCTTTCCCGGAATCATAAAGTATGACAGTGGTGCCAGTTCTTTGTCATACATTTTCAATTTGAAAAATAAAACTCTGAGGGAGGATTTGCACAGCCAAATTTCCCGATTTCATTTGAATTGTTCGAACGAAAACTAAGCGTACACTGCCGCTCAAGAGTCTTGAGACACTTTTTTGGTTTTTCTTTTAACATTCAGCATATGTGAATCGTTCGTCCTCTTCAAAATCAATTCGAAACGCACAAAACAAAAAGAAACAGGGAAATTGATTATAACATACGAAAATAGAGAAAAGCGTACGATACAGTTTATGAAACCCTTGACAACAAAATAGTGTAGCTTTTTTAAAATTTCTCAAAAGAATCTGTGAAACGTACACGGTAGATACAGAAAGTATTTATACACTATGTAGATTCGTTTTCAAGCGTGAAATCTATACTTTCGCCGAGTTTGTTTCTTTTAAAGATGGTTTTGAAGTAAGCAAGTAAAGATGCTTCTTCCCTCGAAAGTTTTTCACATTTTTCACAAAATCTGCCACGGTCTCGACGATCGGAAGTCACTGCTTTATAAAAATTCTTCAACACGTTGACTGCCACGCCAAATTTACACGACACTCTCAGAAGCTGGACGGCACGACAGAGTTTTCATTATTCGAAGCACACAATTTTTTCGTAGTACAACGTATCATAATGTTTCAATTAAAATCTTGAAAATTGTCGAACAGTGCATTCTCTATTTCACGATACTGTGCAACTTTGTGAGCTACGTTGAAAATTTCTCATTACAGTCGAGGATATTCGTTTCACTTTACTTATTCGAAACGTTCGAAGCACTCTGTTCGCCGATGACCGACACGGCCTCATCGAGGAAACAATCTCCGGTCCGCCGATGACCGACGTGGCAGTCAACGTGTGAAAATTTATTGTACGACTTCTTCTCGCAAAGTTGCACGAGCTTTGAGCATCGACAATTTTCCATCGAGTGTTCGAATACTCTTCCGCATCCACTGCGCGTCAACACTCGACGGATTCTTCGTTGTACGTAGTATCGTTTATCGCGTTAATTGCCGCGATGATCGGCACGTTACCAATCAATCGAAAAATCGAAGGATTACAATTCTAAATTGTAAAACTAACATGACTTTCACGCGCTATAACATTTCCAGCAATGCGTAAATATTAACACTAGAACTACCACACTAAAAATGACTGGTTTTATAATTTTATTTTAAAATTTCTACTTCATGTTACAATTTTTTCCCCCGCAATAATGTATGAAATAATATAATGAATTTTATTTTATTTTTGTTTATTAGAAATCAAAATAATTTTGGTAGAAATAACTTCGTCTTAACTGTAGTTCTAGTCGGTAGTTCTAGTGTTAAACGTGGTATATCTGAAATTACACACAAGTTATAATTGTAATACAAACGGCAGTGTAATCTATTTGAAATTATAATCGTTCGTAGAGAAAAGTATATAAAACTCGCGTGTGGCGGTCAACGTGTTAATTTCTTTCGCTTTTGATAGACAAGTAGTAGCGGTACCTGTTCTAAAATAAAATTCTCGAGCGGGAAATAATGGCAGAAGAAACGCTTTCACAGCGATCGTTGCCAAAGGGCTAACTGAAAGTTCTTCGAGGAATAGCGGGAGGGCGTTTGCCCGATTCTCTTGAACTTGGCCACGGACGCAATAAAATGACAAAGTTACGATCTCCCGTGTGCTGTTTAAGCACACCGACGACTGTGTCGCACACTGGGGTGGCACAGCGCCTGAAAGCTCGAGGCGTTACGTTAATAGTTGCGTACGAAGAAATACTTCCACGTCCATGTGCAGAGAGAAACGTTTGCGCAGAGATACGTATCGTTCGTCGCTATTATTCACGTCGGTATATCAGATCTTTTAGCTATTGAGCGTTTGTATGCACGTGTACACATATACGCATATACACGCGCCTGTTTCGATCCCCTTTTCGTTCGGTCCCGCGTCGCGCTTAACGATCCAACCAATCAATCGAGGTTCCGCATAATCGTTCCTTGTATCGCGCGCGCGCATCCCCATTTTCGGTCCCGTTACTCTCCTCTCTACATCTTCGTTCCTCTGCTTTCTCTCTCTTTCTCTCTTCGTAAGTTTACCGGACGTACGCTGAAATTCACACGGGGAAGCCGACCAACGAGTCTCGGAGGAGAAAGAAAAAAAAAAAGAAAGAAAAATGAAAAGATTCGTTCGCCGGTAAGCCAGTTCGCAATGGCTGCTTAATACGAGCCATTAAGGTGACAAATTCGCGGAATAATTCTTTATCGTTCCGACAGTACGGTAAAGAGCGTAATAAAAGGGAGGTTTTACGACTCCTCGCAAACGACACTGGCTTACGGTAAGTTAGGCGAAAGTCTGAACCGCGTCGGTCGAACGTACGAAATTCATTCGTCCTATCGAGATCAGCTCGATACGATAATGCTAGCGAGTGTAATTGCATGTTCCGCGTAATGGTACGTTCTTCGCGGAAGAACGTTGTCAAACACTCTCGGTCGGTGATCACTCTGAATTTTTTAACAGTAATTTCCAGATAACAGATATTTCGAAAGTTACTATAATTTCAATCGCGTAGCAAACGCGTCGAGTATTTATATATATATATATATTATATATATATATAGCGAATACCAAGGCATCTTGGGAATTTTTCTGCAAAAATAATTCTGAACGAAAGAAGCAAGATTAAATTTGAGAATCTCGCAACACACACAGCTGACACAGTATAAAATAGATCTGTCAAAGTTCGCGGACGAAGCTTTCTTTTTTTTTTTTTTGTCATTTTTCGCTAATGGAAATGTGAAAGTTTAATCTGCTCGCGAAACGCTCCCGATATGATTCAACCGAACGATTGCGCAATCCCGTTGTGTGAACAATCGTCCGGGCGCGTTTGCATATCACGCGCGAATCAAGCGGTTTCAGGCCTGCGTGTGCGTAACCGCAGCGACATTAACAGGATTGAACGATACGCGTAAACTGCGCTGACGAACCGTCGAACGAATAACAACAATTTCGTTAACGTCGCGATTCCGTCATTACGGTTATCCTCGTAAAAACAAAGAAACATCGCGCGATAAAGTTGCTTGCATTCGCCACGATCTTTTTTATTCTCATTGTAATTGTTCAATCTCGTTTATTTATCTTCGATTGAATACTTTTATTAAATATTCGCGTGTTTCGAAGTACGTGAAGAGTATAGTATAGGATATAATGTATACGTAATACATATTGCAACATTTTTCTGATTAAAGTTATAATGTAAGATATAATTTTATAGCCTTAGTCAGAATATATGTGTGTATATTAAATATATATTATGTGTTATATATGCATTAAATATTATAATTATATTTTAGGTTATGATTTATGTAATACGTACAAAGTGTTCCGAATTTAAACAATCAAATTGAGAGGTTATGTTTCATATGTTGGTACTTCGAGGTTATTCAAACTTGCTCACTGTCTTTGCAAAAATTATCTACATTAAATGTAGAAAGAAATTATTATACATGTATTAAACATTACAATTATATTTTATGTTATAATTTATATAATACGTACAAAGTGTTCCGAATTTTTAACAGTCAAATTGCGAGGTTATGTTTCATATGTTGGTACCTCGAGGTTATTCAAACCTGTTCACTGTCTTTCAAAAATTACCTGCATTGAATGTAGAAAGAAATTATTATACATGTATTAAACATTACAATTATATTTTATGTTATAATTTATATAATACGTACAAAGTGTCTCGAATTTAAACAGTCAAATTGCGAGGTTATATTTCATATGTTGGTACCTCGAGATTATTCAAACTTGCTCACTGTCTTTGCAAAAATTATCTGCATTAAATGTAGAAAGAAATTATAATCTCAGCCTTCATATTCGAAATGGAGCATCAATTTACTTTATAAATTCTAAAAAATAGTTGCACCTTCTCCAGTATTTCACGTATGATAGCTCGATGAATTCATCATGGAATAGATTACATGTCCATTCGAAAAAAAATATATATGTACATGTAATAATACGTATACATATTCAATGTATATTAATATAATTATATTATGCCTAATAATATGTATACATATATGCATAAAAATATTATATATAACATATCATATTATAATATATAAAATATATAACAATTACAATGCAAGACAGAAGTTTCGCACATTCCGACTAAGATTTATATGGAAACGTTTTCTGCTTCGAAATCGAGCGAACGTTTCGCGGAATGATTCACATCAGGTGTAAGAAACGATCCGACGATTTTGCAACTCTTCTCACTCAGAGAAGTCGAAGTCGAAGTCGCTTTGTAATTCGCGATGCTTCTCCCTCGCAGTTATTTCTCGGTATCGTTTGCGAGGCCAAGGTGAATTGAATTCGCGCGCTCGCCGAAACTGCTCCAGGAAAACCTGATAAAGTAACGCCGTCCAAGAAGGCCCAACCGAGGCCCGAAGGCGATTATTAGCTCCGCCGCTCCGATATTCCTTTCTTTTTCTTTTTCTCCTTTTTACGCGGCCGAGCCGCCCATTCTTTTTTTCTTCTTCTTCTTCTTCTTTTTCTTTTTTTCCCCTTCGCAGATTGCGCCATCACCGTTATGCACACATTCCGTGAATTCCCCGGGTCATTGGGACCATTAAACGCCCTTTCTCTCCAACGTTTTCTTGTCCCTCTAACAATTCTCGTTCATTCTCTCTAGCCCTTTTACACGAGAATCGGAGATATTCTAAGCGAGATGAAATCTAGCGTGGAAGAGTAGCCATTGTTTGTCGAACCGAATATAGACGAAATGAAACGGACGAGGTAATGTAACTTTGTGACAGTGACACCTGCGGTTGTCACGCTTCCAGATGAAAAAATTAACCGTAAGAAATCCAATGGAAAATACGCAAGTGTTTCGCAAGCCTAATATATACGTGTCTCGCGTCGCGTTGCGTTGCAATGTGCGACCGTAAAAACTGTAATAACCGCAGAGCTATATTTCGAAGGAAAAATCGAACGTCGCCATCGTGTCTGATTTCTATCGTTCTTTATCGATTTAGAAAGTCCGTCGTTCACCATTGACATTTCAACGAACAACAAATTTTCCATCTGAATGAATTTTTTTTTTTTTTTTTTTTTTTTTTTCTTTCTTTGAAACCTAAACGGTGACAACTTGTGCGACCATGCTTGCTTACTATTGCTTGCCAATGGCGTTTCCTGCGGCACGATTGCCAACTTGATAAACGTTGGAACATACTTGGAATGCAAGCTCTCTTCCTTGAAAATTAAATGTTTCTCTCAAACGCACACGCATAAAGTACAAAGTGAAACACTGATAAAATTTTGACTCGAGTCAAATTTATTGACTAACTAATTAATTAATTTCATAGCTTGTACTATAATAAAATTTCATAGCTTGTACTATAATAAAATTTTTATAAAATAATTCGCACGAAATATATCGAAATATATCTTCTGTAAAGCGATAATATTTCAATAAAATTTCTACTACAACGATCGTTGAATTGATAATGTCTCGATCTCGCAAGGACTCGAGTATTTAACTTTCTAACTGAAAAAAAAAAATGGATTTTGATCTTCCATATCGGATATTTAAACACAAGCATCGCTCTCGGGAAATTGGTTTGGATTTGTTAGGAATCTGCACGAATGCGACTCGCATTCGCGAGATCGTCTGGCAAAGACTTGGAGTTGAACTCAACCTGAATTGACTAATTAATTAATTAATTTCACAGCTTGTACTATGATAAAATTTCTATAAAATAATTCGCACGAAATAGATCGAACGTCTGTAAAGCGATAATATTTCGATAAAATTTCTGCTACGACGATCGTTGAATTGATAATGTCTCGATCTCGCAAGGACTCGAGTATTTAACTTTCTAACTGAAAAAAAAAAATGGATTTTGATCTTCCATATCGGATATTTAAACACAAGCATCGCTCTCTTGGATTTGTTAGGAATCTGCTCGAATGCGACTCGCATTCGCGAGATCGTCTGGCAAAGACTTGGAGTTGAACTCAACCTGAATTGCAATTGTCTCTAGTACCGCCTCGCATTCGTTCCAATGTGATTATCACTCTCCTTCGTCCGTTTAATCAAATTATGCGTTTCGATGCCCTCTGTTCACTCGCGAGAACGTTCACCTCTCTCGTAGTGTCACTGTTGAAGAGGTTATTGTTCTGCGCAGAAAGAGAGAGAGAGAGAGAGAGAGAGAGAGAGAGAGATACCCACGTGTTTCACATTTCACAAGTTGAATTTTTTCAGGAGTACATATTCGTGCTAACGCGAAACGAATTTCAACGTTTCGAAAGTTTCCGAGCGTAGCGAAATAGTTGCTCGTTAGAGAATCAAATTAAATGGTAATTTTCTTCTCCCCTGTTTGCTGCTGTTTGCGTGCTCGCATCTCTCGGTATCTTCTTTGCCGATATTTTCGCCCGTGAAATTCTGTCGTTCGAGCTTTGAACTTCCGGTCGAGCGATTTATGCAAATGGAGGCAAGCGATCGTTTCATCGCTGAGATATTCGCTGAAACTTTTTCGGAGACAGTTTATCCGGCAGAGTTTTCAAATTATTACCTAGCACAGAAATTCATATTAAATTGGTACTAGCTGTTTTACGACTAATACTTCTTTCATTTAAATCTTTAGGATTAAATTTTCATCTACGGCGGAGGAGAACCAATGACAATGAAGAATTGATCCACTTGGTCTGACTTTAAAGCACGAAGCTTCTGATGACGTCGTGTGCACGTTTCTTTCGTAGCGGGTGAGAAAGCGAGGATCCTTTCTTCTCGAAGATTGTCAAAATTCGAACATAAGCGTAAAAATATCAAAAAATTTGCTTCCGTGACTTGTATCATCGTTTTGAAGATTTTAAAACTAGCTGTATAATTTCGTCATCTTATTGTATTTTAAATATTGAGATGAAACGAATAAAAAAAGTCCAGAATTTCGTCATCTAACCCGAATGTTCCAAGTTCAATGAAATGGCAAAAAGTGAATTGTGCAGCGAGTTTCGAGCGAAATTTCAATCTTCGAAGCCACGTTGGATTTATATAGTTACGAAAAGAATTCTCCAATGTTTTTTCACGCGTGCTTGAATTTTGACAATTTTCAAGAAGAAAGTATCCTGCACGAGTAAAGTAAAAAAATCATCTTCAAAAAAAAAAAAAAAAAAAGGAAACAAAGTCACGATTGTCAAAGTAGAAGCTTTACGGATCGAAAAGTAATCATTACATCAGTTCGAAATGTTTCATCGTCATTGTCAGAGTTAACGAATCCATAGGCCATTGACTTGGTGCTTAATTATTGCGCCTTTTTTTTCGTGAAGAAACTCTTCTGGTCTTTGAAAATTGGCGTTTTGGTTATTTTTTTCTTTTCACAACAATAATCCTCTCTTTTCAGACGGTGAAAATGCGTATCGAATATCATATCCATATTATATGCTCTGACATATTATGCTTCGAGAAATGTTGGAATGCAGCCCTTTTCGAGAAGGAACAATTAAAAGCCAAGTTAAAGAATTATTTCCAAGGTTCAAGAAGATCAAATCGGGCGATAGAAACCTCGCAGATGAAAAAACAAGAGGTCGACCATCATATCTCGACGACCAGGCACTTTTGGCAGCCGTGGAAGAGGACGAAAGCTTGACAACTTGGATGACTTGGTGGCCGCTGTCAAAGAGTGTAGATTGTCTCTAAAAACAGCAACTTCTTCGCCCGTAGAATCGACTGGCTGCCAAACAAATGGAAAGCAGTGATTGAAGTAGATGGTGAATGTCAGACCCATTCGTAGCAGACCCATTCAGCCAATTTCCATACTTTTCCGAGATTTTTCAGACGACGAACGATGATCGAATGATCCACATTGAAGTCTTCGGTCAACAATCTCGTTGTCAAGATTTCACACGTCCTCTTCCACGGCTGCCAAAAGTGCCTGATCGTCGAAATGTGATGATCAACCTGTTCCTTTTTCATCTGTGAGGTTTATTAAAAAATCATACAATTGAAATTGTTTGAACTTCAATACCTATAATTGTTTCATTAGTAATTTCTTACCCGTCGCTTAAAATTTCGTACTTTGTCGACGATATATTAAATCCTTATTTCTCAATTAAAGCTATTTTGGACACCGATGATATTGATCACACGAATACCGTGAATTCAATAATTTCGAAATTAATTCTTACATAGTAGATCATCAATATACAGATCAATATCGTCTATTGGAAATACAGATAATCGATTGATTATCCCATTTAAAGTTCCAATACGATTAATCGTTTCTTCTTTAGATGTTATTCACTCGTGAACTATCCAGTCATTGGGAATCAAAGTAGATGCAGTTCCTAGACGAATTGATCAAACTAAATTTATTTTCAATTCGACCTGGATTATATTTTGGCCAATGTTTGTATCGCCCGATTTGAACTTCTTGAACCGTCTTACGACTTTTGTTGATTGTTCCATCGCCAAAAAGTTCGTTCGAGATCGCGAAACGACTGGGTTGCATTCCAACCTTCCTCGAAATGTCAGAGCATAATACGAATATGATATTCGAACACGTATTATTCACTATCTGAGAAGAGAGGATTATTGTTGTGAAAAAAAAACAAAACGCCAATTTTCAAGAGGAAAGGAGTCGCGATGAAAAAAAGGGGCGCAATGATTATGCAGCGACCCCGAATAACATTTTGAAAAAGAAGGAAGTAACCTCGTGTTGTCGTCGCGTTTCATTTCCTTCGCTCTCGGTCGCGAGATAATTACGAAACAAGGTCTGCGCGTGCAACGACGACTCGAAGAAGCACATGGCCCGGGACAAGAAAAGCCCCGGCCTATATCCGACAGATAAATGCGATGGCTGTTTGAACAGCGAAGGAAAGCGTCCCGAAGGCACGAGCCGTTCTCTAAAAATAATTGGACTATCGGTTTCTTGTATATTAAGACCGAGATTAGGGGAGAGGTAATCCCTGCGCGTCATCCTCAACATTTTCTGCCGTTTATGGAGTCAATAAAACGGAGGAGTTACAACCAGCTTTATAATGTTGTTTTTTCGTCTTCGCGAATCGTTAAGCGCGAGTTACAGCGTAATCTCTTCGACGAGTAAACAGGGACAGAGATATACAGTGCGTTTAAACAAGAACGTGAACGCCATTTTGTTTTTGTTTTTTTTGGAAAAAGATATTCCTTTTGCGTAACAATTTTACACGAAAAAGACGATACGTAACAATGTGTACAATGTCTGCCATTTTTTTTGGAGAAAGATATTCCTTTTGCGAAACAATTTTGCGCGAAAAAGACAATACATAATAATGTGTCCAATATCTGCCATTTTTGGGGGGAAAAAGATATTCTTTTTGCGAACAATTTTACACGAAAAAGACGATACACCTAAAATTAATGATAAGGTGTCCAATATCTGCAATTTCTTTTGGAGAAAAAGATATTCCTTTTGCGAACAATTTTACACAAAGGGACAATACATCTAAAATCAATGATAATAATGTGTCCAATATCTGCCATTTCTTTTGGAAAAAGATATTCTTCTTGCGAAACAATTTTGCACGAAAAAGACAATACGTAATAATGTGTCCAATATCTGCCATTTTTGGAGGCAAAAAGATATTCTTTTTGTGAATAATTTTACACGAAAAAGACAATACACCTAAAATTAATGATAAGGTGTCCAATATCTGCCATTTCTTTTAGAAAAAAGATATTCTTCTTGCGAAACAATTTTGCACGAAAAAGACAATACGTAATAATGTGTCCAATGTCTGCCATTTCTTTTGGAAAAAGATATTCCTTTTGCGAACAATTTTACACAAAGGGGCAATACATCTAAAATCAATGATAATAATGTGTCCAATATCTGCCATTTCTTTTGGAAAAAGATATTCCTTTTGCGAAACAATTTTGCACGAAAAAGACAATACACCTAAAACCTAACCTAAAAATAATGATAATAATGTGTCCAATATCTGCCATTTTTGGGGGAAAAAAGATTTCCCTTTTGCGAATAATTTTACACAAAAAAGGCAATAGATCTAAAATCAATGATAATAATGTATCCAATGTCTGTCATTTCTTTGTGAAAAGGTTTGCACAAATCGGCAATACAACCTTCAGAGATCAATTAATAGTATGTATCCAATCTCCGTATCACTAGCGATTATTGCTTGGACGCGACAAGCTTTTCAGCATAGACAGACCTTTATATTTCTCTTCGTTGTTAAGAACTTCTCGTAGTCTATTCTATGTGGCTTGCCAAACATGATTCAATTGGATTGGCCAATCCGGCACGCTGATACTGTTTTCCCTTCTCCGCGCTGCGTGCAAACATGTTCGAGATTATTATCTTCTCGAAGTATCCAAGACTGATTTTCTTCGTTGAACCACCAGTGTTTCACAGACTTTAAAAATCCTCTTTCAATACAATTTGAAAGAGGATTCTAGGTGTTGTTTGTAAAGTGACAATTGAATTTCATTTGGTAGACAGACCAGGCTCGTTCGCCAGAAAGAAAAAGTATTCATCGGCGAAGGCAATATTACTCCAATCGCGACTGATATTTTCATTTGTCCTATATACAGATTTTCCGCTATGCTTTCTTGAAAGTGACAGTTATCTCCGCAGGTAGAGTTTGGACACGCTGATAATTGATTTTCGAAAGTGCGCTTTCGATCTGTGCGAAAAGAATATATCTTCGCGCCGTGTAAATATAGGAAATCATCCTGCCAATCTAATCAGCGTCTGATTCTGACACGCGTCGTCAAGCAAGACGAATACGTAGTAAATTTTCGAGCGAATAATTGAAATGACGACCGTAAACGAAAAGACGACGAGGTATCATCATACAGGCTTCTAGTCGTCGATTCGTCGTTAATTTAAGCGGCCCGGTAACTGTTGTTTCAAATTGCCACGTACCAGCGCGTATATATTCACGTGGCAACGCACAAACGCCTCTTGGCCATAAACGTTTTTCTTTTTCTTTTTCTTTTTCTTTTTCTTTTTTTTTCTTTTTAACACGCGCGAACATTATACCGTTAATACGGGATTGCGTAAGACGTGTAATTGTGTCACACACGCTCGCGAGTGATTTATAGTTTGATTAAAAGCGCAGGAGGCAACCGCGTCGAATGCCGATGGTTATTACGTGCGAGAAAAACTCGTATACGCCGACGAGTCATCTTTTGCGTCTTGAAGTATATCCCGAAATATACGATATTTAACGGTCACTGTCAATGGTTGAGCCGATTCGTTGAAACGATGACGCGGAACGAGTGATTCTGACGATAAGCAGATTTCCTTTAGGTCACTCATCGCGTATAATAACTTGCTTATTCAACGCAACAGGTTTCAGGGATCAAGAACGTTGGCGTCGTATCGAAAGCTTTTTTTCGCGTTAACGAAATATTGATATTGACACGACTTCACCTTCGCCGAAGTTTATAACGTTAGATGAATCGAATCTGTCAATGTGACGAGTCGCAGATTTTCTTTTCCTTACAATTGCTTGAGAGATCGCTGGTATTTTTGTCAAAATTAACATAATGATTTTTGTTTCGATGGAAATCAGTATTCGAATAAATCTACTTATTTCGAATAAATCTATTTATTTCATTGTCGTTCGAATTGTGATATAACGATTCATATGCAGAATATTTTGATAACGTAGTTGAAGGCCGGTCATTCCAGCGTTAAATTATTTATTTAACGATTTGCGTTAACGAAACTGACTTCACTGGCAAAGTTAAATTATTTATTAATGAGATACCAATATTCACTGTTCGACGCAAGTTAAAGACAAATCTACGAAGTTAAATCATTTAAATTAATTTATTATAATTTATATTAGTCAAATTATCTGACGTATCAAACAGACAGAAATTTATGTGTTTCCTAGAAGTTGGCTTGTTCTTCAAGTACAATCTCGAGTCTTACGTATAATCTCTCTCTCTCTCTCTCTCTCTCTCTCTCTCTCTCTCTCTGTTTGACAGTTTTTCTGTGCATTGCCAAAACATGCCAACTCACAAATCGTATTACAGTATTTAACACTAGGTTAGTATTTATATTACAGTATTTAACACTGTATTATATTGTATATAAGTGTATTTAACACTGTATTAAGTAGCATATTTATATTACAGTATTTAACACTAGGTTTACCAAGGGGTCATTCTGAGAAAAATTTTCGTTAATTTTCTCCGAGGAAATATCGAAAATGAAAAAAAATAATAAAAACTAATTATTATAACTGATGTGATTTTATTGAGGTTCGTTTTTTCTATTTTAACTTCAGGTCATAACAGACAGGTCAATTTATACTTTTTCTAATTAAATACCGAAAACGGTCATTTTGACTCTTTTGATAGAGATAGGTATATGTCTCATGTAAATCTAGTGTTAAATATCGGAGCGAATTTTCATAGCGAAACATGTCTATATATTTCGGGACAAGAGAATACAAGCCGTACGTGAATTGCAATATCCTTAGACAGAGAGAGAGAGAGAGAGAGAGAGAGAGAAGACTTGGTTTTTCAGGCTCTGACAGCAAGCATCATTAAATTACATTACAAGTAGTTCTATTCAGTTTCGTCGGGCGTTTTCTTGTTCAGCGATTCGTCGCGCGATTTAATCGCGTTAACTGAGCGCCGTGAATCCAGACGGTCCATTGTGTTTTAAGTTCTGGGAACGACGATGGCGTTACGTCTAATAAGAAACAGTAATTCCTGTAATTTTTTCGTCGTTAGTGTCACACGTGCATAGGTATGTACACACAGACACACAGTTTCTGGTGAAACTGAGAGGCTGTCGTCTCTGGCAGACATTGGGATGAAATTTTCAAGCTGCAAAAGTTAAAAAATACCTCGCAGATTTAAATTACGCGACGGTACAGTCATTTGTTTTTTTTTTATTACAAATGCAAAAGATGCATGAAATTACGAAATGAATTCAACGAAAGTTCAAACTGCCGCTCAAGAGTCTTGAGACACTTTTTTGGTTTTTCTTTTAACATTCAGCATATTTGAGTCGTTCGTCCTCTTCAAAATCAATTCGAAAACGCACAAAACAAAAAGAAACAGGGAAATTGATTATAACATACGAAAATAGAGAAAAGCGTACGATACAGTTTATGAAACCCTTGACAACAAAATAGTGTAGTTTTTTTAAAATTTCTCAAAAGAATCTGTGAAACGTACACGGTAGATACAGAAAGTATTTATACACTATGTAGATTCGTTTTCAAGCGTGAAATCTGTACTTTCACCGAGTTTGTTTCTTTTAAAGATGGTTTTGAAGTAAGCAAGTAAAGATGCTTCTTCCCTCGAAAGCTTTTCACAACAAAATCTACCACGGTCTCGACGATCGGAAGTCACTGCTTTATAAAAATTCTTCAACACGTTGACTGCCACGCCAAATTTACACGACACTCTCAGAAGTTGGACGGCACGACAGAGTTTTCATTATTCGAAGCACACAATTTTTTCGTAGTACAACGTATCATAATGTTTCAATTAAAAATCTTGAAAATTGTCGAACAGTGCATTCTCTATTTCACGATACTGTGCAGTGAGCTACGTTGAAAATTTCTCATTACAGTCGAGGATATTCGTTTCACTTTACTTATTCGAAACGTTCGAAGCACTCTGTTCGCCGATGACCGACACGGCCTCATCGAGGAAACAATCTCCGGTCCGCCGATGACCGACGTGGCAGTCAACGTGTGAAAATTTATTGTACGACTTCTTCTCGCAAAGTTGCACGAGCTTTGAGCATCGACAATTTTCCATCGAGTGTTCGAATACTCTTCCGCATCCACTGCGCGTCAACACTCGACGGATTCTTCGTTGTACGTAGTATCGTTTATCGCGTTAATTGCCGCGATGATCGGCGCGTTACTTTTCAAATAGTACCAGTCAATCGAGAAATCGAAGGATTACAATTCAAAATTGTAAAACTAACATGAATTTCACGCGCTGTGACATTGCCAGCAACGCGTAAATATCAAACGTAGTATGTTTGAAATTACACACGAGTTGTAAGTGTAATACAAACGACAGTGTAATCTATTTGAAATTATAATCGTTCGTAGAGAAAAGTATATAAAACTCGCGTGTGGATAGTCTAGGCGTTAATTTTTCCCACTTTTGAGACAAATATCAGTGGTAACGCTATAATATGATACAATAAGTCGTGTCTTTACATGGGAAAAAAGCGTGTTCTCGCGATCAAAGTCACGCTACTGCTTGGATCACGCACATCACTAATAACCAGGTAGTTACGACCGGTGTTCTGATCCGGAACCAAAGAGACCTGGAAAGTGACGTGTACCTTTAGGCGATATCGCGAGAGCAGAGAGATCAGCCAACGGCGTGAGCCTTGTCGGCGCAATTCATCGTTGAAATCCTGTTGCTGCGGACAGCGTTCGAAACCGGCGTTGGGCGCGGTTCGTAATTCAGAGATCGTGCGAAAAAGAAAAAAATCCTCGTTTCAATCTCCTCGGCTTAACAACTAAGAAGGTGGTCACGCGTGTTAACGTCGTGCCAACAACTGACAAATAAATCGGATATAACCGCGCCTTTTGTATTCGCGTTCGTTCTATCGACACGAAAGAAGCAGTTTCTCTTGGCGCTACGAAAAATTACGCTACATCTCCTCTATTTGGATGTGAAAAATTTGTATTCGCCACCAGTTGCGGAGGCTCTTACTCCTTTTAATTGGTAAATGTTACGAGGTTCAACCGTTTTAGTGCCACGCAGCGAACGAACACGTGGGTTCTAACAGCGACTTTATGATTCTCGACGCGTGGATGTCTATATTAATTTTCGTATTACAATTTGATTTATCGTAGTTATGCAGCATCAGTGTCAGTTTATAATAGTCAAATAATAGAACTAACCGTTAACGTTATTCGAAGTATATACATCGCGTGATATAGACGTGCAGAATCGTAAAGTCGCTGTTAGCACGCACGCGCTCCAAAATGACGAAGAAACTTTTTTGCCATTTTTCGAAAAAACTATTAGATTATTGCCTATGGTCCCTTGGGAAAGTTTTACCTTCGTGACGAGTAGAATAAAATGCGAAAAAAGGGAAGAAAAATTTTTAACCTTGAAATTCAACTTTCTTTTCAATTAAGACCTGAACCACGTGCATAAATAGACACAATAGTTTTCATCTACATTTTTATTGCGTTGCTTAACGCTAGAACTACCGACAGTTAAGACGAAGTTATTTCTACCAAAATTATTTTGATGTCTAATAAATAAAAATAAAATAAAATTCATTATACTATTTCTTTAGTTATCACTGTAAAAGTCATTGCATCGTTGCATCGGGGAAAAAATTATAACATAAAATAGAAATTTTAAAGTAAAATTGTATAAACCAGTCATTTTGATTGGTGTGGTAGTTCTAGTGTTAACACTTTTCGCAGTTACATCAAGAAAACTGCTATTACGCCTCATGACACGCTATTCAACACAGTTTTTAGAGTATTCCATGGCACTAAAACGGTTATATATCAACAGGACAACATTACTCGTTCAATTTATGTAAAATATACAATGATATGATTTACCAAGCGTGTGCTTTAACTTCCAAAATATTTACTACTATTTAATATTCTTTTATCTTCCATTGCTATCAGCGTCGCCACTGTTCCGTTCATTTGGATCATAGTGCGCGCGCCACTGTGACGTGTCCCTCGTTCGTACAGAAACGCGTTCTTGTTTCTTGACAAACCGACACAATACCTGTAATTGCTCGTTTACGTAACTCTCGTGCACGTTCGACGAGTCGCGGCGGCGGTAATCGTGGGAACGGAACGAGTATGAATTCGCAATTAAATCAGCGGACGGAATTCCAGAATTCAATGGAAATTGAACTGGTCGGCGCGACTGCGGGGCGCTGGCCGATCATCCGTGTAAATCTGATTTTTCCACTTCGTCCGTCGTTCATCTCGTGGTCCCCGCGTGCGTGCATCTTCATTCAGCTCACGTATCCGCGAGACGTGTCGTCGACGAAAAAAGAAAAGAAAAAGAAAAGAAAAAGAAAAGAAAGAGAGAGAGAGAGGAAAATGAAACGATCTGTCTGTGCGCGAGTATTCGATTCTTCATCTGCGGATGTCGGATCTTCCTCGGCTCTCCTCCGACCACTTTGCACTTTTCTCTCTCTCGTAAAGAGAAAGAGGTCCGCGACGGTGTGTTCGTCCGAGGCCCAAACCCATATTTGAAGCGTGTAACGAGCGGCGCGCAAGAAGCCGAAAAAGAAGTCGCTTCGAAGAGTCGGCTTCTTGCTGTCCCGTGATAAGAAATCCAGCGAGAATACGTGAAAAGTACACACGTGTCTAAACGAGCGCGAATAAATCGTTTGAATCACCTTCGAACTCGTGCGGACATCCGGAAAGCGACGACACGAATTTGGACATTGCTTCTGAAAATTTGAGAAATTGTAGAAAATCAATTATACGATAACTGACGTGGCGAAGTGACGATACAAAATTTGGACATTGTTTTAAAAGTTGTCGCATCTTGAGAAATTGTAGGAAATAAATTATATAATAATCGTAATAATGATAAGAATAACTAATAACTAAACGCTACGTTTAACACTTTGAGCTTGTGGTAGGAAACTATATGATAATAAAAATGATAACAAATAAATACTCAAGAAACGTCGAATTTTACGATTGTAGCGTCAATTTAACCTAAATGCAAACCTAACATAAATGAAAATCTAACCTAAATAAAAACCTAACCTAAATGAAAATCTATCCTAAATGCAAACCTAATCTAAATGAAAACCTAACTTAAATGCAAACATAACCTAAATGAAAATCTAACCTAAATGCAAACCTAACCTAAATGAAAACCTAACCTAAATGCAAACCTAACCTAAATGTAAACCTAACCTAAATGTAAACCTAACCTAAATGAAAACCTAACTTAAATGCAAACTTAACCTAACCTAAATTACCTGACCTAAATGTAAACCTGACTTAAATGAAAACCTAACCTAAATGCAATCCTAACCTAACCTAAATGAAAACCTGATCTAAATGCAAACTTAACCTAACCTAAATGAAAACCTGGCCTAAATGTAAACCTGACTTAAATGAAAACCTGACCTAAATGAAAACCTAACCTAACCTAAATGAAAACCTAACCTGAATGCAAACCTAACCTAAATGCAATCACACGCATCAACATTGACAACAAATCGAGTTCTAAGAGTCAACTTTTGTATTCCAAAAATTGATAGATTCCCAGCAGAAGAAAGTTTTGACCTTTCTTTCGAGTAACGAACTAGAACGAACGAGCTAGAAAATGAAACGAAACGAGAATTTCGAAGGAATAAGCGGACGCGCGCATGAGAGGCGCTCGATACGCACGAAACCGAAAGTCAAGAAGAGAGAGAGAGAGAGAGAGATGGGCATCGAGGATGTTTCTTGCATTTTTTCTTCTCTTCTTTTCTTCTTTTTTTTCGTTGCGTGGCGGAGAGGCGAGGACGTTACCATAAGTAGGCATCTCTTGCCATCTTTGGCTCTGCGGACGTTCTCCCAGCCGGAGAGCAGCACGGTTTCTGAATTACAAACCTGATTCGATGCGTACCGCGTTCGAAAGGGGCCATTCCGAGGGACACGTAGAGTACCCCTCGCCGATCTGTTGATTGCATCTGCCGATGGATTTGGTTAATTGGATACATCGCCGATTCCATGGGAATCCTGAATTCTGATTGTCAACGTTCGTCGTACGAGCGCAAGCTCATCTCAACTACCGAGAATTTCCTCGTCGGAGACATTAACAGATAACGTTGTTTTCCTATCGTCAAGAAGTAAATGTGCGTGATAATCTTTTTATAAATGCCCTTATTCAATAGAACGAACGGCTTTTACTTGAAACTGGTAGAAATAAAAAATTTTATAAATTTTATTTACAAGAAAGCTAAATTTATGACGAATGAAACACACGGACAATGTATTTTATATATATATATATATATATATATATATATATAAAAATTGTTTGAATGCCTATCACACTAAATAAAATCATCGATTTACAAATATATATATATATTCCACAATGTAATGAAATAGAAATTTAGCCCGTAGAAAAATTGCGAATCGAATGTTGAGCATTGAAATCGATAGTTTTGTTCAGCACGACAGCAATCGTTGAAACAATTTTCTACGTGACTTTGGCGAATAAACCGGCCAGCGGTGTCAACGAGCACGATCGTCTCTCTGAAAAATCGAATCGGATCGTCGCGGAAACTAGCGCCGACTCGGTGGAAAATTTCAAAGTCGGCACTTTCCAATACCACATACCGACGGTATGTGCGTCTCGCTTCCAAGCGAGAGAAATTGTTCCGAGCGTGAAAGGAGAATCGAAACCGAGAACCGATCGGAGAATAGAGCAACCTGTTGGACGCAGGAGGTACGCGGTTGCACCTTTATTAGGAAGCGCGACGTCTTGCCCTTAAGAGCAAGGTCTTGTTTTTTCGCGGGCAGAGATCGGCGCGAGGCGATCCTCTCTCTTTCAGCGGGGACAATCGCGGGGAGACGCGTAGAGACAGAGGGAACGCATTAAAAAGCGCGCCCATCGCCATTTACGGCTGTCATCTCGCGTATGTATCTGGATAACCGAGTGGAGTCGAGTGAGTGCTCCCGACAGTGAGAGTTGTGTCCGACATCGTGGTGTCGTGCAAGCACCGGGACCGACAACCTGCGACAATCTGCTTTGCTTTCACAAAGCTGGTCGCGCGTCAACCTCGCCGCGCGGAAGCTCCAGGCCTTTTATCGCGTCTTATTTTCTCGTTTCAAAGCTTCGTCGTTAATGGACTGTGATAAGCGTTTCGACTCTTACTCTGCTCTCTCTCTCTCTCTCTCTCTCTCTTTCTCTGAGTGAAACGAGCCCAGAGTCCCAATATGTCACCACGAAACACCATCCGATTTGTTCGTTATTTTAGGATTGACGACTAAACCTAACCGAAACCTGAGAGCTTATCTGACTCTCGAAAACCTTTAGTAGCGTATTTCTGCTGACCGTGAAAAAGTTCCACGACGAAAATCGAGCGATAGAAAGAATCTAGATATACACTCGTACTCGTTGCATTTGCAAGTATATTTTGAACGATAACAAAACAGTATTAGATTCAAATATTTTATTCTGTGTAAGTATTTCGTATTTGCAAGTATTTTGAGCGATAGCACAAAACGATGTAACATTACAATTGTTAGATTTGAATACGTTTATTTTGTGATTTAAGAGATTTACACGAAATAACACGTTTGTCTCTTACATCGTTAAAAGAATGATTTTCTTTTTTTTCTGGTATGATTTTACTACTCTGAATTGCCAAAAAGGTAACCGCATCTTTTATGAGTTTTTGCAAATTTTTTCTAAATCGCTAAAAAAAATAACTGTTTTCGATAAGAACAGTTATTTACAACTATTCCTGTTTGAGTTTCCTTATAATGTAAGAGTATTCCTACAATTCTTACAAATTATTGGAAAAGTAATTCTTTTCGCACGAGTTCTCTCTCGCGACTTGTCAGAAAGTTCTCCGCGTCGTAAATGAAATGTATGCACTCTGCTTTGCGAACTTCTAATTGCAAGGATCTTTTCGAAAAAATAAAATTCGTATATAAAATTATTACATACAAAATATTATTTGTTGGGTAAAAATGGTCTCTTTTACAAAGAGAATGCCCTCTCGCGGTATTGTCGACGGAAACGCTGTAAAAAAATCAAGTTGGAGCGATATCTAGCTTCAACTTAAATCGAGGAAAAGTCACGCTACAGACCGCAAGCGCCGAAATAGCCCGCCGAAAATAATAATAACGTTGATAAGAACTAAGAAACGGTGGTAAACGTCTAAGCGACGGGTAAAGAAGAAGGGAGAAAGAAAAAAGGGAGAGGGGTAGTTGGAAGTGAGAGCACGTCCCGTCGATTACCCGATGCACGTTTCCACGGTTTTCCTGAATTCTCCTCTGTTTCACCGTGACGGGCGTGCACCCTTGGCATCGTCGCCGGCGTGTAACGTCGAACGAACACGCTGGCAATCTAGTTGTTACCTACGCGTGGGCACCGGGGGTATTGTCGGGTGAGTCATCTCTCTCTCTAGCCGTTCTGGCTCGTGTATATGTACTACCTCTCATCACCACCCCGTGTGCGCGCGTGTGTGTATGTGTGTGTGTGTGGGTGTGTGCAGCGTGTGCAGCCGCGGTTTGTTTTCTGGGTAAAAGCCGGAGCCGCCGTGGCTCTTAAGAACAATGGAAACAAAAGAGGCGCAGGCCGGCACGCGTGCTGCCACTAGGTAGCCATGGTCACGGCGGTCACGTTTCGCAGAATGTCGTGTCGTATATGTACACCGTGCTGCTGCCGCCGTATGTCCTTTATGTACACCTACACCCATGCTCCTGTGCCTTCATCCGTGTTGCTCTACCCTCGAAACTATGTGCACCAGTCACCTCGATACGTCCACCGTCTCACGTCTGGATTCCCCGGGGCCGTCTCTTCCCAACGTTCTCGTCCCAACCGCGTTGCAATTTCTCTCTTCTTTGAACTTTCGATTCGATGCTTTCCCGTAAAAGAGTAAAAAAGAGTCTTTCGTGGCCTTCTTCCCGAGTAAGGAGCTTAGCTACTTGGCCAACTAGTATAACGTCGACTTTATCGACATCCTTGGCCGTAAAAGCGTAAAAAGCAATGTTCAAACTCGGCATGTTTCACCAGTAAAAACTGCCTAACTACACGCCTATCTGTGGTTTAGGTTTCACCGAAGAATGAAGCTAATTAAATTATGTAATCCTGAGCTCGATAATATCGAGCATCCCGACACGAGATCTGAAAAGCGCGGTTAAGTAAGAAACGAACGTGTTACGCAACTCTGTACCGATATTAGTCAAGAGCGCATGTGCGTGTCCTTGGGAATCGGTCGAAAGGAGATGCGAAGAAGGAAACGAAGAAAGAGGGAATTTTCGATCGATTCGCCCGGTGCACGGACAACCATCGAGTATACATCGTTTTCATAGCGTGATCGATGACGAGGTTTTACGTGTGTTGCGCAGGTCGAGAACGTGAGCCTGTGCGTAGGAGCGCTCCGAGCTCTTGGGGCGGACGTCGGCTCCGTGAATCCTAGCGAATTGGCCGCGGGATCAACTCTCTGGCCGATCCTCGCCCTTCTTTTCGCCCTCTCGCGATACAAGCAGAGAGCCAAGCAGCTTCAAGACATGCCTAGGTAAGTAGTCAAACGCAGATCCCTTCTTACCGACGACTGTCAATGTAGGCTGCAAACGTATCTGCCGTGGACACGTCAGATACTGACAGTTGATAACTGAACACGTTACATCGATCGGAGATAAATCAGGGATTATTGGAACGATTATTGTACCATCGAGTGCAAAGGAAGCATTATCACTTTCCTTTTTTAAATCAATTTCTTTTCTGATTCGATTACATTTCAGTTCCATTAAAAAATAAACTATACGCTTGTACTCCGAGTACTTCTTTTAACATAGTCGAGCAATTACTTTTCGAATCGTAGCGTACAGTAGTCTTCTTTCTTCCTGCATTTTTTCATCGGCGACAGACAAACTGAAGCGACATTTTTATATTCCAACGCTACGATAATTTTATATTCGATACTTACAATGCTTAATTACGATTAATTTCGTACAATGCTTGCAATTTATTCGTCCGTCCGAGAAACGCCGAGGAAGAATATTCGATCGACGTTAAAAAAAAAAAAAAAGAGAAAGAAAAAGAAATGAAAGAAAAACTCCTTAAATTGAACAATCTCACGTCTATCTAAGATATTCGACTAGCGTCTATCGTCGTCTCGATATTAATTTCAGTCTCGTCGACATCGATCGGCACACATCGCGACGAATAAACGTTCGGCTGGTCCCCTCCCATTGCGTAGTACTCATTACGAGAAGAAATTTTCGCGCACTTAGATCTCCCTCTGGTACTTTTATTCCTGGCAGGTTCGAATCGATACCGACGTCCTGTCAGACGAACGACCCGACGGCGTGCTCATTAACGTCCGCGTTAATCAAGCCGCTGTACGCGTTCCTCACACACCGTCAAACTCAGACACACGCAGCGACGATATAATCGCGCCATCGTAGTACGTGTGTTCTACGCGCCACGTTGTGTGTTGTGTTTCGCGTACGAAGGAAGCTTCGAGGCTTCAAACATTTTAATTACTGCGGCGCGATTAATCGCTCACGCAGCCAGCTCCAGACCTTCATTTCCTTAACACTTTACCGACCGGTAGCCTATTAATCGGCTAACATATTTTAACACTTTACCGACCGGTAGCCTATTAATCGGCTAACATATTTTTAACACTTTACCGACCGGTAGCCTATTAATCGGCTAACTATTCACCGCTAATACACGGTCGGTAAAGTGTTAAGTTTCCCGCGAATCGCGACTGTCAAGGTCGTTATTTTTAAACACACACCGGAAGGGGGAGGGGAGGGGAGGGATTTGCCGCGCTTTTCGCACAAGACGACGATATCAATCTTCGTTAGACCGCCGCGCGCGACAGGAGGAGAACTTTCTCTCTCGCGGAATTGGCCGGCCATTTCGAAACGATCGTTAGAGAAGTTCGTCATCCAGTTCGTCAGCCGCAATTTGCACCGCCGGCGTGTTCGTCCCGTGGTTCTCGTGGAAAATCGATAGATAGGGCTCGCTCGCGATGGGAACGGGTTCGTTTCCCTCTTTCCATTTCCGCGCGTTCGCACGGTTTTGTTTCGCGATCGAATTTATAATGGAAAATCGCGTGGCGAGCGCAGAGAAGAAGAGAGAGAGAGAGAGAGAGAGAGAGAGAGAGAGAGAGAGAGAATGGAAGGAGAATCCCGGCGGGGAAATTCGCGGCGAGTGAAATTCAAGGTCCACGTCGTCTAATGGACCGTGTAACGATTCTTCGGTGAAACGGAGGAACGTAAACCGTTCGGGGAACCTTTAGGAACGCTCACGGACATTAACATATTAACAATGCTCCATTATGCCCACGACTCGGTTGCAGACGGTGGTCGTTGTGTTACGCTCGCCACACAATATAACCGCGCGCATACATCGAAACTCTGCCCCTCCCCCGCCCCTTCCCAGCGAAGCAACACAGCCGACGTGGGTGTATTATGGCTTTGGCCCGTATGTATAGCTAGAATATAACGGGTAGTCCCCAAAATTCTACCCCATATTTTCTCCTAACCTAATGAATTATCCATACGAATTATTCAATCATCGTAGTCTTTCTCGGTTGCGTACCCGATCTCCGTGGTACATGTGTACTACTTTTTCGAACGCGGTGACATACACGATGCAAGACTCGCGTCGAAAGAAAATACACAAATACGGTGGCCGCTGAAAGACCGAATGATATTCAACGAAAATAACTTTTACAAACGAATGCTTTCTCTTTTTCCTTTTGATTTTTTACTACTTCGTTTGGAAGTGTAATCTCAATGTAATTCTTTTCTTTCAGCGTTACGCGTGAAAAACTAAGGGAAAGAAAGCAGAGTTACGACTTTTTCGAAACCCTTCAGTTTCTCACAGTTTGCCACCCGAGTTTTCTAGAAAACTTCAACAAAAAAATTATATGAATAAATTCTATTCTAATTAATAATCTTAAGTGTTAGTAAATTTTTTTAAATATTATTAACAAACAGAATAATAGAAAAAAAATAATTAATTCTTTAATTATATATATACATATATACATATATATAAGTCATATAATAACAATATTAATTATTAATTTACAAAATTAATGTTTCAAATTAAACTATATAACTTTATTCAAAAAAAAAAATAACGTGATACGGTTTTGTGTTTCCACCTACATATATATAAAATCATGATAATATTTATTATTATAATTATTACAAGTGATACGCGTTTATTACACATGTATATATAGTTTATTAGTTATAGTTAGTACAGTTTAGTATTAGTATGATTTATTATACATTGTTTGTTACATACAAATGCAATTTCCAGTAATGGGCCACACAATAGTAACACAAAAGTAACACAGAAATTCGGCAATCGAATTGTTTTCTGCAGTACACATATGTGTTTAAATATGAAATATTTTCAGTCGTTCGAAGACAAGCGTTCTTTCTTAATATCGACGCGATATATATCATTCGATATTCATCATTCTTGCTATACATATACATATGCAAGATAGGACATTTTGCAATTTTTTTTCTAACAACATTCCGCCATTGAACGGAAATTAAGGACACATCGAGGAGTTACAAGTGCGTCGATAATACATTTTTTGTCTCTCTCGAATTTTTACATTTCTTGCATTATTGTTGTACAACTCGTTGTTAAAAATTGCTACTGCGCGCTTTTGTTACGCACTTTGCATTATTCGTGCAAATGTAGATTTTGCTAATATGGAAAAAAACTAGGTGCGTCGATGTCTTTTTTCATCCGCTGTATTTAATCAGAAGCAATCTTTAGCAGAAACTTTGAACGAAAGCTCAGATTAAATTCTACGTACAGGGTGTCCTGCAAGTAGTAGAACCGAGTAGGACACGAAAAAGACGCTTGTACTGTGGAAAAGACGAAAGAAATCGAAAAGAGAGAATGAAATTTCTTCGTTTTCGAGTTGGAAAATTTTGTCAAGCGTTACTTGAATTTAGCTAATTCTAGACGCGACAGAGAAGAATAACAGAGTTAGAAAAACGAGTAGAGTGAAAAATTCTTTCGTAAGCTGCTCCGATTTTTCGTGGAAAGCAAGTTTGGAAATTTATCAAGTACCAAGGCACTTTTCACTACTGAAAATATATTTAAAGTCTGTTTTCTCGAAAGTGTCGCCTTTCGATTCTCTTCTTTTTCACTTATCTCTGCGCGCATAGAGTGTTCGCGCGTTTTTCAATTCCTGCTAACTTTCAAACTCGATTTTCTCAAAAACAGAGGCTTCGATGGAAAAAGTTTTCATCCCCTGTTTCCCCTTTTTCTTCCTTTTCACGTAAAATCGCGTCCTACTCGATTGCAACCCGCCAGTTACACCCTGTATCACATAACGCAAGAAATCTTTTATATCTCAAAGAAATATTCGGTACGAAAGATCTCGCGCGCCTGAGTAAGATATTTTTTTCAAATTTGAAGCGCACGCGGTGTATCGTGCACGCACACGTCTGTGTGTGACAATTCTGCATTCTCGTGCGAGTAAAAAAGTCGAATCGTGCAATCTCGAGCAAAGACAGTATCGAAAGCAGATTTTCCTCGAGCAACTGTGTAGAAAGAGCAGCAAGTTTGTAGAAAATTTGTGCGAACGAAGAGACACGCGCGCTGAACTCGCCACGCGAGTACGTGGCTCGCTCGTGTCGTCGTTGCAACAATATCCCACCGCGGCGTGCACGTGCTCGCGGCATGCACGCATTAACATAAAAATGATTTTAGAAAAGAAAGAAAAAAAAGAAAAAAGAAAAAATGTAGAATCGGCAAACGCTGGGCCAGCGATTGGCCGATCGCGGCTCTCGCGGAAGGGGAGCGCCGCGATTGGTCACTCGGCTGCAGTGGGGAAATACACGGAGGCTGTGGGATACTGATGTTGTGTGTAGGTGACAAAGGAAGAGAGAGAGAGAGAGAGAGAGAGAGAGAGAACTGAAAACGCGATTGTTGCGAGCTCCGAGGGCGACGAACGAAGAGGGTTCATGGGGGTGAACGCGAACAGACGAGGAGGAATGAATAGAAACAGAGAGCGAACGAGAGAGAGAGAGAGAGAGAGAGAGAGAGAGACGAAGCCTTGGTGGCCAAAGCGAGGACGATGGAAGGAGAAACGGATAGATGGGAATATTGCGAAGGAGAGATGAAACGCGTAGCGGAGACCCTGCTAAAGGGAAGGTATATATCGCATCTGCATGGGGATCGAGAAGAGAAGAGAAAGGGAGAGAGAGAGAGAGTGAGTCTGGGAGCGAGGAGGATACTAAACGAGAAAGAGAGAGAGAGAGAGAGAGAGTAATGGGGATTGTACGAGCATGGATGGTGGGGGCAAGGGCGAGAGAGGGAGAGAGCGAAAGAGAGAAGCCACGTGCTATGGGAACCAGGAATGGTTCTCTCTCGGCGGGCCTCAGTTTGAAACGGGCCATCAACGATGCCTACACACCATGGCCACAGCATGACCGTGGAACAGCCTCGCCATAAGGCATCGTCGTTGCTTGTCGGTGAACGTGCAGTGCAGTGAATATATATACATATATATATACTCTTCCTCTCGACCGTACGAGATCGTTCTTCGCTGTCGTTTGCGAATCTTGCGAATCAGGACAGAACTTTTCTTGGTCCCCCGAGAAAAAAAAAAAGAAAAAAAATCGTACGAGCGTAAACGCAAGGCTGATGATATTGTGAGAACGAGTCGGAAGTATGCTCCGATACACGTCGATTCGTTTCGAAAGTCACGCGGGCAATCGGTCGCGGTTCTCGCGGTTGCATCGAGGCGACGAGATCGATGGTTCGACGATCGTTTCGTAGCGGGTCGAACCGGAGAATCGAAGAGGAATGAGAGAGAGAGAGAGAGAGAGAAAGAGATCGTTCTTCTAGAAATTTCAAACTTCAGACGCGCGTGCTCCTTCGATCGGTAACGATATCGGTGAACATGCAGTGGTTACCGTTGCTGCTTCCAGCAAGCCGCGAGACCTCGAGCTTTGACCGATCGTGCGATTCGTTACATCGGCAAACTCGTCGATCACGGGAGTAATTAAGCAAATTACTAACGCGCGACCAGCTGAGTAAAATCGTTCGTCAAACGTATGTTCGGTCAACGTCGATCGCGGCAAACGACAATGTAGGCATTTTGCGTCGTTTACGCGTGGGTGGCCCGAGGCAACGAAACGAAATCTTCGAAATTCCTTCGATTCATGCGAGAAATGTGACCGATCTCTTTAACGATCTCGAGGATCGATGGTCGAAAGCGGACGATATCGTTCGCGGTGCCGGACGACGAGCCGAATAAATGAATCACTGTTGCAATCACGGTTGTTCCTCCGATCCGCACGCTCGATCGAGACACGCGAGAGAAGGAGAATTTGGCAGAGAGCGAGGCTTCGTCTTTCTTCTTTTTTTCTTCTTTTTTCCTTTTCTCTTGGTTTTTTCCTTTTCGAGCGTGTTGGATAGGACTATCGCCTATTTGTTTATTTACACCGCAAGAGCGAGCGAGCGAGCGAGCGGCGACGCGAGTTTCGCGTCTACCGGTTGATTCACCGGGACACTTTTGACCGTGTCAGAAGTGTCAGTGCACGGTGAGAAGAGAAGTGCTACTACTATTTCGGATCTTCGGCGCGGAGACACGCGGAGACGCGAGCACACAGCCAGCTTGGAAATCGCAGCGTAATGGGAAACAGCGGAAGCAGCGGCGGCAGTGCCGGAAGAAAGGCACGCAGCTTGCCAAATTCACCGGAATCGCACAGGTACATCCCCTCGATCTTTGCTCTGTCGAACCTCTTCTACCGATTATTCCTCCTCTGTAACGAAATTAACACATCTAGTGTTCACTGGTCACGAGTTAACACTGGAACTATAACGACAGTTAACACATATCCGTCCGCATGACGAAAATTCGTCATTTCACAGAGACAATCGCCAGCAGCCAAATGACGAAAATTCGTATATTGCATTTGTATATTGCGGTAAATAATTGATTATTGTTTCATTAAATCCGAGTAAATTAAAACGTAATTTTTACCAAACAGAGATAATTCTACGAAAAAACTGATTTCAGCTCCAGTTGCGTCGTACAAGGGTGCAAACGCAAAAAAAAAAAAGAATTCATTTAAAAACGTATTAGTCGGTACTGCGTGTAGAAGAAGTTTATTCAAAGTTTAAGCACTCGGGTCTTCGGATATTTAAGAAATTTCAGGGATATATTACTGTTAATTTTCTTAACTTATTTTTATCAAAATCAAATAATAAAGTAAATCATCTAAAATGGAGAACGAAAAAGAAACATGTGCAGACAATTTATCTGATTGTGAGTTTCTAGTGATAACATTGAAGATCCTTTAAAATCTAATATCGATAGTGACTGCAGGAAAGACAAAACATCCTTTAAAATGTTGCAAAGTTTGTAAAGTTCACAACAGAAAAAGTAGAACTAGCTACGTATGTGACTTTTGCAACATTCCCCTTCATACTGGACACATGCTTCGAACAGTACACATTCGTTGAAGAACTATTAATTATTGATAAAATTAAAGTTTCGAAAATAATTTACTTTCGTCTAATAAAATAATGAGTATAAATAATGTTTTCAGTAATTCGTTTCAACTTTTTTGTGGATTTAATTTTTATTTAACTTCGGAAAGAAAAAAAAATAAAAAATAAAGGTCTATATATAAATACAAATTCATTTTATTTCATTTCCCAAAATTTCACTGAAAAATATATGATTTTTTAAAAGTAAGGCTGTTTTTATATAGAGCATATCGTTTCTACAAATAGTGTCAAAAAATGCCGGCATCTGGTCAATGGCGGTGCAAATAATGCCGGATGGATATGTGTTAAGACGAAGCTATTTCTACCAAAACCAGTTAAAATGACTGGTCTTTAAAAAAAAAAACGTAATGAATATTTTTATATTTATTGATTTATTACTTTCGTACAAAAGAAATCCCATGTCGTGTAGTACAGTTAATACCAAATTTGTCAGGTTTATTCGAGAGTATTTCAAGAGATTTGAGAAATGTTGAATATTCGGGCGAATTTCAACTTCGAGAGATTCAAAGATAATATCTTCCACTGTTTTTGAACTTTCGTAAGAAGCAACAAGAAGTCTAGTTTATGCGAATTACTTCGAATCGTGTGAGTTAACACTAGAACTAGCGAACAGTTCAGACGAAGCTGTTTCTATCAAAATCAGTCAAAATGACTAGTCTTGAAAAATACGTAATAATAGAATATTTTTATATTTATTGATTTATTACTTTCTCATTACAATAGAAATCCCATGTTACGTAGTACAGTTAATACCAAATTTGTCGGGTTTATTCGGCAAATATCGAATAAATCTGCATCTGGCTTTAGATGAAAAGAGTTGTATGTCAATCGTAACATTTGCACCTAGTTTGCAGCAACTCTGACCATTTCGAATAAACTTATCTCATACAGCCGATGTCAAAGCAAATTTATCACTTTGTAAACGTTGACTTCGTCACTCTTTTTTTGATCAAAGCGAGTAAATCTCAATATTTCGGTGAAATCATTTCATGGTGTTGGAAAAGAACTTTGGTCCCCATTTTCTGTTCCATGAAATATGAAAGTTCCAAATGTTTTCGTTTCGTTGCAAATACAAAATTCGAAATTTCTTACCCAAAACTCGAGAAGCTTGTAATTCCGTGCAAGATGTTATACATTCAAGTATATCGTTGTCAATTAGTAAAAAAAATGCGCAATTTTCCTGATAATCATCACCATCGTATCGAACGATAGCAGTGTAAATTCTAAAAACGTGTGACAACTTGTACAAAACTGATTAATTCGGGTTGGGTAAACAGATTGTAGGAACCTTTTATACTTTTTGACTGGTATTGGTACAAGTAGTCACGATGCAAAGTTATTTTGATTTCTAAAAAATAAAAATAAAATAAAATTCATTATATTATTCCTTCAGTTATCACTGCGAAAGTCACTACATCATTGCGGAAAAGAAAATGTAACGTGAGATAGAAATTTTAAAATAAAATTGTAAAACCAGTCATTCTGACTGATGTGGCAATTCTAGTGTTAATCTTGCAAATGGCCCATCTTGTCCAACATACATGGTCCATCCACGAGAATGAAATATAAAATCATTTAGAATGATAGATTTAGTTTGGATGATCGCTAATGCTTGGTGAAATATTTCAAAATGTGAATTTCAATTTTTTTCATTCCATTCGTTTACTAGGCAGGAAATATCGAAAGTTAAATTACGTTAATTAGTTTCCCAAAGCTGGATGATTGAACGATCGACGTCGAATCGGGGGAATCGCGTGGATCGAACACTGAATATTCATGCCGAAACGTTGTCACGAGTTAACTCATGTTTGCACTTGCTATTTCAATTTATGAAACTCAGGGTAATATAGAATATTGCAAAATGCTTTTTGTTCACCAATGTGTTCAGTCGTGTTCGCTTTATTATAAAGAAATTACTTTCATTGATATTTATCGCGATTTTAGCGCTACAAGAATTTCAATCATGACGGGATCGTGACAGGTGATGAACTTTTCAATGAATTATATGCAGACACTTTATCTGATTGTACGAGTAATTTTGAAATATATTGTAGTGACGTGGAAATTGATTTATCGAAAGACAGCTATGAATTGGACATCAGACCTCCAAATCTGCAAAACCTGTTGTGTACCATTACACGTAGGTGATCTAGGTGCTATAGTTTATCACACGGAAAGAAAAAATTACTAAAATTTATATGTATAAAATACATATAAATTGTTATATGTATAAAATACAACACATAAATTATTAAAATTACAAATTACCAAAATTTATGTGTATAAAATACATATAAATTATTACATGTATAAAATACAACGTATAAATTATTAAAATTATAAATTACTAAAATTTATGTGTATAAAATACATATAAATTATTACATGTATAAAATACAACACATAAATTATTAAAATTGCAAATTACCAAAATTTATGTGTATAAAATACATATAAATTATTACATGTATAAAATACAACACATAAATTACTAAAATTACAAATTACCAAAATTTATGTGTATAAAATACATATAAATTATTACATGTATAAAATACAACACATAAATTATTAAAATTACAAATTATCAAAATTTATGTGTATAAAATACATATAAATTATTACATGTATAAAATACAACATATATAAGAGACATACAACTATTTAAATTCATTCTTGTATAAATAAGGTATATTGAAGTTTATTTAGATTGTTTCACTTTCATCGCTCAGTTACGAAATAATGATAGCGGGTGACATGAGATGAGCTTCTGTGTAAAAATTGCCGGTCAACAATGTATTAAATTCCCGAATTCGCGAATCTTCTACTTTGGCTGGTTCCTTTCGATTTTCCCCCTGTATTCGATTACAAATGAAACAATCCCTCGTATTATTCCGGATTTCGAATGAAACACTGCAAACATCTGACATGACAGCTTGCACGAGAAGCACAGGCACAGTAGATTACAGATTGCTTCCGCGGATCGAACTTTCACGGTGATGACCGCCTTGCTGAAACTGAAGCGCGATTAAACTCTCTGTGTTTTCTTCGCTGGTTCCGATGGATTTCACGATCAGCCGTGTCTCGAACGTTCCTCTTTACGACGCGCAGCAACGTTTACGCGAGACCGGCGGATTTATTGTGACAAGAATGCGAAACGACGCGAAACCTGCCTCGATAGAATTCCGTTTATTCGAAATCGCCCGGAAGACAAATTGGGTCGTTGATTTCCTCGCGTTCGAACACCAATATGTGGATTCGAACGAATGGAAACTTTCCCATTTGCAAGAGAGAGAGAGGGTGTAATCTATTTCCTTCGACGAAGTCTCTTCGAGCTAAAGAAAGAAAGAAAACGAAATCGGCGATCGCAGTGGTTAGCGATTTTTAACACATTACCGACCGGTAGCCTATTAATCGGCTACTATTTACCGCTATCGGTTGGTAAAGCGTGGATATCGTATAATAATATATTTATATATTTTAACACTTTACCGACTGGTAATATCGTATTAATATACAATATACAAATATATTATTATACAAATTATAAATAATAATAGTATTAATATATACAAATATATTAATATATACAAATATATTATTATACGATATTAACACTTTACCGACCGGTAGCCTATTAATCGGCTACTATTTACCGCTATCGGTCGGTAAAGCGTGGATATCGTATAATAATATATTTATATATTTTAACACTTTACCGACCGGTAATATCGTATTAATATATACAAATATATTATTATACAAATTATAAATAATAATTATAAATAATAATAGTATTAATATATACAAATATATTAATATATACAAATATATTATTATACGATATTAACACTTTACCGACCGGTAGCCTATCAATTGTCTATTACTTACCGCTCTTATCAGTCGGTAAAGTGTTAAACTGATCAAACCGATATCGTTAAGGCGATATTTCCAAAAAGGAATCACTGACGATCGTGAGAAATCGCGAGGAAGAGTGTGAATGTATAATTTACACGGCACGGACGAATAAGTGCTCGGTCACGATCTATATTGAGAGAGGAAAAATTCGAAACCAGATCCCCCGCCTCGTGTGCTCCGAATGGCCATCGCCACGGGCCTCGCCGAAGACCGGTTAGGCCTTGGCTGCAGGTCGACACCTCGACACCTCTCCCGTAGAACCTTCCTCCGGCAGAGAACCTCCGACACGCGATTCGATTGAGAACATTCTGTCACGCATTCTCCTCCTCCAATTGTCCTCCTCGTCATCGTTGGAAACCTTCCGAGTCGATTTGAGAGGGCAAAAAAAGAGAGAATCTCTCTTACTGTTACATATTTTTTCGGCGAACGTTCAGGAACTCACCGTTCACCGTGATTCTCTCGTCAGCGAATTGTCGAATTACGACACGGCGAGTATATATAGAGATATTAGAATTCTAGATATTCTACTGGGGCGATCGATTTCACTCGCGAAAACGTGAAATTCCAGTTTCGTTAATTCTGGATGGAAAAGTGCCCGCACGCAAGAGCGGAGCGCATTCTGAAAGTAATGTCGCACCTGTTCGACGTTTAACCGAAGCGCGGTGAAAATGACCGATTCATAATTTTCATTGGAAATCTTACAGATACGGTATTCTGTTAGACAGTGTTTGTAGAGATTTAAGATTGTTGTCAGAGATTTCTACCTCTTTTAATGCTTTTAACGAAAATTCTATGCTTTAATTGTCGGTAGTTCTAGTGTTGAAAAACTGTAAAATTGAAGCTTAATGTTTTTCTATCTCTTTTGACTTCAATACGCCCCTAATGGAAATTCTATGCTACAATCGTCAGTTCTAATATTAAAAAACTATAAATTGAATTGTGTATATTATATATATACATATTGTATTATAATATTTTTCTGCCTCTTTTGACTTCGACGCCTCTAATGGAAATTCTATGCTACAATCGTCAGTTCTAGTATTAAAAAACTATAAATTGAATTGTGTATATTATATATATATATATATATATTATAATACTATAATATATATATATATATTATAATACTATAATATTTTCGTATACATAGTATTATAATATTTTTCTACCTCTTTTGACTTCAATGTCTCTTATAGAAATTCTATGCAATCGCTAGTTCTAGTATTAAAAAACTATAAATTGAATTGCTTATATATATATATATATATATATATATATATATAAATATATATATTGTATTATAATATTTTTCTACCTCTTTTGACTTCAATGTCTCTTATAGAAACTCTATGCTACAATCGCTAGTTCTAGTATTAAAAAACGATAAATTGAATTACGTATATTATATATATTGTATCATAATATTTTTCTGCCTCTTTTGACGTCAATGTCTCTAATGAAAATTCTACGCTTTAGTCGCCGGTAGTTCTAGTCTTTTGTTTTTCTTCTTTTTTTTTTTTGAAGTGCAACTGCGTCGGTATTTTCAGGCTACATCGATCAACGAGGAAAGCTATTTATTCCGTGACACGTGCGAAACGCCTTCTGTCATACGTATAACAAATCGCACGTCCGAGATAATGTCCCGTTATCTATTCGTAACTTTTGTGCAGCTCTTGCTTGCTTTTGTGCATATGGCGCGCGTGGCAACTGCCCTCCCCCCCCTGTTCGTTGTTACATTTGCTTTGAAAAGAAAAGCAAAAAAAAAAGAGAGAAATCTCGAAAGCTTGAAAGTAACAAATAATTATTCCTCCGCGTACACAAAGTTGCACATTTTCTAATGTTAGAAATGTTGGAAGCAACGTGATTCCAACACGAGTCGAAGTTCGGGGGGTTTGTTTCCCTTTGTAATTTTCGCATCGATTAATTATTTATGTTCTTACGTATCAGTTTCTCATTGTCGCGATCGTTTGATTAATTTATCAAGAGTAAATAATGAATTTAAATTTGAATTTCTCTACTTTGCAATTTGCTATATAAGTTGCGTGATTATATTATATTATATTCGTATCGTCGACGAGACGAATCGTTCATTAATCGTTCGAAGAATTTTCAGAATTACAAACAACTATTTACAGTCTCTCTCTCTCTCTCTCTCCTGATTTTGATAATTATCTTATTCATGATTTTAATACTCGGTATTTCTCGTCGTAATTTTTCGTAGAACGAAAAGGCTTGTTAGGAGGGGAACTCGCCTGAACTTTGGGGGAGCGGTTCTAATAATTTTCAGGGACCCTCGTGCGTGTCGTACGCACCTGGCGTTCGATCAACGAAGACCGACGAAGACCGTTTCCTTTTAAAGAGCGAAAGGCTTAGACAAACGGAGTATTTATAACATTTTTGCCAGATGAAGCGAGCCAAAGCCGCCAACGAGCCGATTTGTGTGCTCCCCCTGTATGCGTGTGCGTCTAGTGCGTGTGTGTGTGTGTGCCGCACAATGAAGCGGAGGAAAAGTCAGTTTTGCGAAATTCTGTCGTAAACGAACTGTCGCGACTGTCGTGGGAGAACCGGTCTTGTCCGCACCGGACGCCTTTCGAATGAACCTCGCCTCCGAGACGCGGATCGACTCGGTTTCTGTGCAATTCAAACGCATCGACTCTCGGCTCAGCTCCTTGCTGAAACTGGGCTGGCTTTGTTCTCGCTCGCGCGTCCTCCCCGCGCGAAGAAGAAGAAGAAGAAGCAGTCGATGGTGTTCCACGTTTCGTAATCGCGACCACCGCGCGAACCGCGATAACAACCGTACAATTACGCCCGCGTCGAAAAATTCGCGTTCTCGCCGACATACAGGGTGGAGAAAAAAAAACGTTTGTCCGTGGCTTATGTCGTAGATGAGTTCTACAGTAGATCCTTCAATTTGATGGAGATACATGTAAAGAACCTGCGGCGAAATTGATCTTGACCTTGAATTTCAAAGTCAAAAATTTTGTTTTTTTTTTTTGACATTGTATTCTACTCGTCGCGAAGGTAAAACTTTTCCAAGGAACCGTAGATCGCAACCTGATAATAGTTTTCTTGATGATAAGAAAGATGACAAGAAAGTTAAGACTCGCGGACGCGTGGGTTCTAACAGCGACTTTATGATTCTGGACGCGTGGATGTCTATGTTACGTAATTTGTAGCATCAGTGTGAGTCTAAATAATCAGATGATAAAACTAACGGTTAACATTATTCGAAATATAAACATTACGTAATATAGACGTCCACGCGTCCAGAATCGTAAAGTCGCTGTTAGCACGCATGCGTCCTCAGTGTCAAACGACGAAGAAACTTTTTCGCAACATTGTTCGAGATATTTGCCAGGTTGCGACTTAGGGTGATTCCTTGGGAAAGTTTTATCTTCGTAATTAAATTCATCCGTAATATTTTCATTATAACACTTCAACGTTCGAAAGAAATAATCTTTAAAACGTGTAATGGAAGTGAAAAATCGCTTGTTCGAAGTTGTAAATGTAATTTAATAAATGTGACAAAATTAGTTTTTCCTCGTATTTTGATGTTTTATTTAAAAAAACAAAGAAAGAAAAAAAAACGTGATGGGAAGAGACTTCTGGCCCACCGTGTACAATCGCCTGTCTTGATTTTCAAATCGTTTTTCGCTCTCCGAACGGGAGAGAAACGTTCGACTTTCAGCGAAATGACGCTCCAATGCTCGGCGAAGAAACGCGAGTTGGGGGACCAATCGGGAGATCAATCATCCGCGAAGAAATCATCAGGAGAGGATCGGGCGTATCGTGTCGGAGAAACGTGTCGGAAAGAAGAAACGGAAGAAATCAGAGGAAGGAGAAGAAGAGAAGGAAAAAACCCCGAGGACGGGGTGTTGTTTCGCGAAGCACGTGGCATAGAGCATGGATACTTTCTTTTTCTTTCTCGCTCTGTTTCTTCTCTCTCTCTCTCTCTCTCTCTCTCTCTCTCTCTGCGTTTGATTTATTATTCGCGATTATTTCACGCGGGGGCCCCTCTCAGACGGTTTCAGGCGTCTCCCTTTGCCCCCTCGTTCGCTGGCTCTGAAATTCTCTTTATTTAGCGAACGAGTTCAAAGACATCCCGAGAGCAGCCCGCGTTCTCTCGATGCGAACGCGCTCTCGCAGAAATAGACTCTCAAGTACCTATGATACATACGTACGTTCGCAGTATTGTTGGCGATCGACTGGCCAAAGCGCCAAAGTTCGTAGACGAGTCGAATGATCGATGATCGCGCTCCATGCGAGAATTCATTCATCCATGGTTGGCTTCATTGCCATAGAAAATTTGTTGCCATTAGATTTTCCACGCTCTCCGCGACGAAAACCGATCGGCTATCAGACTTTGCTGCAAATTCTGCGAATTCTGCTTCGTTGTTTTCGACACGAACGGAGCTCACTTGACGAAGAGACTGAGAGCTTGTAGTTCAACGTATTGTTTAATCGTAATTAGAACGTAATTAGAACGGTTTTTGATGTTGCGAGACGTTTGAATGTTCAGAATAAAACTTTAAATTCTTTGAAGATTGGTAATATACGAATTTGTCGCCTGTATATTTATTTATTATTTTTATTTTATTTTTTATTGTCACGTACATTTAGTTACACAGTGTATAATATTATAATTATATAATTATACAATTATAATTATATACTGTATAATTATAATAAATATAATTATATAATTATACAATATATGTTATATATTATATAATTTATTATCACGGAAATTTATATATATATATATATATATATATATATATTGTATAATATATATTTGTATGTTATATATTATAGAAATTCATATATTGTACAATTGTCGGAATGATTATAGAAATTTAATCGGGATTCTTCTTAATTCGCTGATAAATAATTGGCTCGTTAGTAAATCGTCGAAATTATTTTCATTTCAAACCATATGTATCAACGAAATTGACGGAAAGTTAATTACCATGTTGATTGAAGTTAATACGTTTTAATAAAAAAAAAAATTTACAGACTCGAGGCGAGCTATTAAATTTTTGGACAACGTTAGTACGTAATATTTTGTTTCTCGATATTATTTGTTTACCAAAAGGGGGTGTACGTCTCGTCAAACTCTCGCAAACACGGACTTGTCGATCGCTCGAATACAAACACTCGAGGGAAACTTTAATCAAACCCACAACTACCATCAGTTAAAATCGTTTAATACGTTTCGATGAAGTAATAAAATTTACAAAATCGAGGCAAACTGTGCAATTTTTTCTACTAATTGTATACTTTATACGTGTATTATCGTATAGAACGTATATTATCATATAAAATTACACGTATCATATAAAATTACAAATAAAATATAATATTTTATTTCTCGGTTGCTACTTGTTTCCCGAAAGTATCGACCGTGGATGTCGTCAAAATTTTGCAAACACGGACTTGTCGATCGCTCGAATACAAACACTCGAGGGAAACTTTAATCAAACCCACAACTACCATCAGTTAAAATCGTTTAATACGTTTCGATGAAGTAGTAAAATTTACAAAATCGAGGCAAACTGTGAAATGATTTTACTAAAATATACGTATAATATACAATAATTATAATTGTATACTTTATGCGTGTATCAGCATTTAAAATATTATTAGATAAAATTACACGTGTAATTAAAAATATAATATTTTAAAATATAATATAATATTTTATAACTTATATAATATTTTAATATAATATTTTATATTATAATATTATATTATATTTTATAATACTTTATATTTATTTTTAAATATAATATTTTACATCTCGGTTGCTACTTGTTTCCCGAAATTATCAGTCGTGGATGTCGTCAAACTCTCTCGGCAAACACGTACTTGTCGATCGCTCGAGTGTATTCTTCGCGACGCGAACAATCGCGGGGGGAAAGTGAGTTGCCGCTGGTGAAACGTGCCTCCCCCAAATGTCATAATTAAATGTAACCTTTCGACGGTCTCTTGTCGCGAACAAAGAGCAGCTCGTTTCGATCGTTTCGAAGCGAAGATCCGGTCGTGCCCTGAGAATTCCGCGGCCAACCTTTTCGTTCGCCGGGGTTCAACTTGAATGTTATAGTACAGTGACGGCGAACCTTTTTGAGAAGTAGGTCAAATTTTGTTCATTTTTTTTTTTTTTTAGTACTAGCTCGTGGGTCACTAAGTCAGTGACGTCACTTGGAAAGGGGGAGGGGAAGATGGTTAAAAACTACTTTCTTTTGGTTCTCACTTTTATAATCCTCTGGAAAGTTTACGTTTCCTTTTTGTTTTACAGATTTGTAATTTTCTTAACATTTTTTGAGAAGAGGGGTTCGAAAAATAATTAAAATTCTTTTATATGTATATGATTCGCAAAGCTACCCATTCTGAGAATGGGTAATAATGTTTGTGTATTAATTCTACTTTTTAAACGCTTCTATCCATTCTTGAGCTTCATTTTATTATTTTCAAGACTTTGTCAACTCAACCTAACAAACAACACTTTATTTAGCAAAATGTATACATAATCAAATCTAAAACACTCCACAAACTACAAATATGCACTTGTTACTCATTTTTAAACTCTAATTAGACACTTGATATTTCTTTGTCATTTTTTGAAAAGAGGGGTTCGAAAAATAATTGAAATTAAAATTTTATATATATGATGATAAGTTTATAAAAATCAACGCGTGGGTCTGACCCGCGGGTCATAGGTTCGCCATCACTGGTATAGTAGGTTTGGTTATAAAAAGAGTAATTAAAATAATTGTATATAAATAATTAAGATACTGTAAATACAAAATTATTGGAATTAATGAAGTAATTTCAATATCAAAGACTAAGAAAAGAAGTTTAATTTTAAAAAAAGGGCATTGAAAATGGTAATGAAAACTTAGAAATCGGATTAAATCCGCATTCAAATGGAATTTTTTTTTTCAAGACCTAAAATTATTGAAATTAATTTGTTTAAAGTAAAGATTAGGACTGAAATAATTAGTACAACTATAAAGAACAATAGGCAAGTTAAAATTATATACGTTAATTAGCCTAAATTTTTAAATTGAAAATTAAATGTAATTTATTATACTACATATATATATATATATATATATATATAAAATTTGGTACTGACACTTTGTTGATGTAATTTGATTGTTCCTTTATTCTTTCTACTATGTATTGATTTGTTGATTTAAAATAATACATTATATATATATATATATATATATATATATATATATATAAAATAGTTAGTACAGACAAAAAAATAAGTAGGTTAAAATTATATACATTAATTAGCCTAAATTTTTAAATTGGAAATTAAATGTAATTTATTATACTATGTATGTACACACACACACACACACACACACACACACACAATGTATTATTTCAAATCAATACACAATAGAAAGAATAAAGGAACAGTCAAATTACATCAACAAAGTGTCAGTACCAAATTGATAATCCAAGGGAATCGTTCCTCGAATCGAAGCCTGTTCTTGTTGCATTCTCTTACGTGTCGAAAAATCGACCACTCACCGGACGATCTTTCCCAACGAAATTCACTCGTATCGTCGGCGTATCTTTAGCGTTGTTTCCCTAGCTCGTTCGAAAGTATTTTTCGTCGTGGCCACGATGAAAATGCGGCAATGTCACGACAGCCACGAGAAAATTGCAGCGTGTAACGCGACGAGATCCGATTTTCGCGATGCCTCTCGGCGAGAATTAGCCCTCCTCGCGACTAAATAAGTTGGCCGAAAAGTAACTGCAATTTTTTGTTTTTCTCTTCTCCGTGCAAACGGGATTTGCCCGCGAGAAACGAAAGCTTTGCTAAACACTGATATATATTTTTCGAAGTTCTTTATCTTTCTCGACGAAAGAGACCAAGTTCTAAGAACGATTCGATATATCCTCTTCAACAGTGAAATTTACCGTTATTCAGAGTTTCAAGATTCGCTTTACCATGCAATAAAATTAGATAATTTTTTACGAGCTTGTTACAGCGTTTGTCTTTCGTTTTTTAGAAACAGTACAGGAAAACACGACGAAAATGTTGCTCATTGAGCTTTACCACGTTGAAATCGACGTCAAGCAAACAATTATCGAAATCGGGTTTGTCCGTTTTTGTGAAACGAGCTTGAACAATCAGACTCGTTAGATTAAAGAAAACGAATTCGTCGTTCAAAGTGATCAATTAGATTTTAAGATACGTATGTATAAAAAGAAGAGACAATTTCTTTTGCCAACGATCGATAGAAGTTTCATAAATCGCGTAACGCGACTATCGATTTTCGCGCGAATTCCAACAATGTGAAACGCTTCCCTCGCAGCTGGGAATACTTGGAAGAAGGTCGACTTCTGGTTCGCTTGCCTAGAAAAATATTCTTAAAAAAAAACGGAAGGACAAAAAGAATGTTAAAAAAGTCCGATCGTGAGGCAGTTGTCTCGCGAAACAAGGAGATACGTATTAAGCGACGTTAGTCATCGTCGTAGGTTGAACACACCGGCATGTAATAAACGCTTGTCCCGCGTCCTTGCGTTTCTGAATACACGATGAAATAATAATAAGCGGTGCGCGCGCTACGAACGCTCGCGATGATAATAATATCGTCCGCGCGGAATAGTGCGTCGCCCTTCCTGGTCGGGGAACACCGTCCTTTTTCCCGAGATTGTCTAAATTTATCCCGTGCTCTCTGAAACAACGCGCAAGCCCGAGGCTTCTACTCTCGCGACGACTTTCTCCTCTCGACTGCCTCTTTCAACCACTCGGGAATCGTGGCTGTCCCGCGAATTAATCGTCGGCCCCTTTTCACCCGTAAATCGTTCGCATCCCGGAGATCCACGCTCTCGATACGTGGAAACTGAACTTAACACCGGACCTACCAAGATCGTCGACATGATCGATCTGGTATTTTTTTGTTGGATATTTCACATGGATGAAACAGCGTATTTTTTTGAAATTTAAATACATATTTTATAATATGTAAATATATAATATTTAAATACATAGATTATAATATATATTAATTTTATATATATATATATATCAAGTTTAATAAATATATATTGTATGATTAATATTTTTGTATTTACATTTTTATATTGTAATATAATTGTATTTTAATTTCTTTTTCCTACAATATTATGTATAATATAGATGTATATATTAAAAATTGAATTTTATATCTAGTAATTTATTTACATAAATCATATATATATATATATATATATATATATCAATATATATAATAATAATAATAATATAAATCATATATATATCATATATATAATAATAATAATATTATACATACTATTATATATATATTTATATACTATACTATTATATAATCATATATAATATAATCATATATATATATATATATATATGATTTATATAAATGAATTACTATACTATTTATATATACTATTTATATACTATTATATATATATTTATATACTATACTATTGATATGAATTATATGAATTACTATACTATTTATATACTATTATATATACTATTTATATATATACTATTTATATACTATTTATATATATTTATATACTATTATATATACTATACTATTTATATATATTATTTATATACTATTTATATATGAATTACTTTATATATATATATATATATATATATGATTCATGTAAATGAATTACTAGATATAAAATATACACATTTATATTATATCATATATAATATTGTAGGAAAAAGAAATTAAAATACAATTATATTGTAATATATTGTAATATAAATATGTATAATATAAAAATATCAATCATGCAATATATATTTATCAAAGTTGAGATATATAATTACATAATATAGTATTCTGTGAAACGTTAATATACGTATACACAGTTTATATGTTTAAATGAAAAGCTTATGTACTTCATATTGTAATATAAAGTTTTCTATTTCTTTTTTTCTTTTTTTGCTTCTCTATGTTCTTACGTATCAGTTTCTCATTATCGCGATCGTTTGATCGATGATAAATTTCTATTTAGAAATCTTACGTTTTAATGGCCGGTAGTTCCAGTATGCGTGTTTCCTTTTATTGTTACTATCGATGCTTCCAAAAAGCAGCAGATTTGATATCGTCGGTCTATCTAATCTTTGATATCGTAATCACTCCATTTCGTTGAATCGTTATATTTGCACGTCGGTGCGATCGTAAACGTAAATGCGCAATCCTTTACGGGAAGTGGACCCCGTTCAGTTAATTCCACAAAGTGACTCTGGATTCGGATGACACGCGAACTGTATCCACTCTATACCGCGAATGAATTAGCTATTCACGCGAAGCATTCGAGTAACACGCTCGTCACGCGACGTTGATCCTCTCACTCTCTCTCTCTCTCTCTTTCTCTCTCTCTCTCTCGCACTCGGTTGCTGGTTGACGCAGATTTATACCAGAAACGTTTGGAACAACGTTCGGCCTCCCTTGCGTTTATTTAATCGCGGCTGAGTCGTTCAGCAACGAATGACTAAACCGTTCGTCATTTTTGCAAGTGTATCACCCTTTATCTGCCTCTCGTCTCTATTGACAATTAACTTTCGTTGTAATTTATACGGCAACTCTCTTCGCTCGTTTTGGCATGGTAATTTGACATTCAAACGCAACGCAGATTTCGAGCGAGACCTTCACGCTGAGATATTCAGTTTCGCTACATTCTCATGGAAATTGTCACGTGCAGGGTGGAATGAAAAGTTTTTCCGTGGTTGTCATAGATGAATTTTAGACCTTTTAGACGAAGGTCAAAAAATGTTTTTTTTTCTTTCGCGTTGTATTCTACTCGTCACGGAGGTAAACCTTCCCAAGGAACCATAGGTCGCAATCTAATAGTTCGCTAAAAAAAAAAAAGAAAATGGCAAAAAAGTTTCACGCGTGCTAACAGCGACTTTATGATTCTGGACGCGTGGTTGTCTATTTCGCGTAATTTTCGCATTACGGTTTCACTAGCACTTGATTTACCATAGTTGTAGCATCCGTGTGAGCCTGAATAATCAAACGATAAACCCGACTGTTGATATTATTCGAAATATGAACATTAACCATAAAGTCGCTGTTAGAACGCGTGTGTTGAACGATGAAGGAACTTTTCTGTCGCTTTTCAACGAAAACTATTAGGTTGCGACCTAATGATTCCTTCGACAAGTTTCACCTTTGTGACGAGTGGAATACAATGAAAAAATGAAGAAAAAAATTTGACCTTGAAATTCAATCTTTAGCCTCGTATTAGCTTATTGCCTGATTTCAATTGCGAGTGTATCCGTCTTTCTTCTCCGAAAGCAAGCCCGCAGGCTGTATTTTTCATTCGGGAAGGCACTTCTGTTATTTTACTTGGTTTGACCTTTCAACCTTCAGTTTTCAGGACGTATTTGAAACATAGTTGAAACATAGTCTCGTAGCAATTTGCTATCGGTTCCTCCACTCTAACCCCTTTGCACTCCGCTGTCGCTGCAGAGGCGACATCAAAAAGAAACATTATTTTTTTTCAATTTAAATATTTTATATATTGAATTTAAACATTCTTTAATTTTTCTTGGAAGCCCATGATGTTAGTTAGTCTGGACTAGCTGGTAGCCGATAGTAAAAATGACTCGGTGTTGCTGATGGGTTATATTAAAAATTACTCGAAGTGCAAAGGGCTAAGTTGCTTCTCTTTAACAAAAATTACACGAGCACGACAGCAACATTGGAATCTCCAAAGCGCGTTATCGCAATTTGCATTTGTATACGGTTCGGTGCGGTTTTCCGCGCGGCTGACAGAGATGATCATCCGGCTTCTCTGCTTTCTCTCGCTCTTGTTCTCGCAAACTGGTCCTCAAAAGGAACTGGTTAAGCGCGCAATTATATTCCTAGCGTGCCGTTTATAAATTGCCAGAGTTCATTCACGCGAATTATTCGATCGAGTTGATCGCGCGAGCTCGCCGGTGGTTCTTTTCCGCGAAAAGGCCACGGCTTTTTTTTTTTGCTCGTATTGCAGAAACAAGTGCAAGGCGGGCCGCGATATCGGCGAAACGAAATCCTGTTCAACGCGATATACGTTAATTATGAGGGAAAAAAAAAAAGGAAAAAGGTAAAAAGAAGGTTAATTCGCTCTCGAGTTGGGTGCGTCTGACCCGAACCGGTTCAATCCACTGCCGGAGGTTTAGAGTCACGAATAAATCCATCGCCACTTAAATCGCCATTTACAACGTTCAACAATTTCTCTGAAAGGAAGAGAAATATAAATATCTCGAGCGAAAATTGAACGAACATAATTGTAAATATAAATTTCATCTAATTTCGCAAGATACGCAAATATTCTGAATATAGATGGATTCCTATAAATTCTTCTGGAAAAAAATAAAAGGTAAAGAGCAATTATATATTTTATATATATATATATATTTACATTTCTATCCTTCTGAAACATTATGAAGGTATTTATAATTCTAAATGTAAATGTAATTTTAAACAAGAATACAAACATTCGTAGGTGAATTTCCTATAAATTCTCGCGAAAAAAAAAAATAGAATAAATCTGTTACAAAGTATTTATGCAAAATATGATATTTACATTTATATTCTTGCAAAACATACGAACGTATCAACGCATAAATATTTTAAACGTATAGGCACTTTTTCATACTAAAACTGCCAGTATTTAACTTTTCATTTTAAAGAAAAGCACAGTGTTGTTTCGTTGTTCTCGCGATCGCGAGATTTAAGCGCTATAAAAATCCGCTCTTGAACTTTCGTTCGCAATCACGAGGTTCAAAAGAGAAAGACACAATCGGTCGAAAGTATGGCAATTAGCAGAATCAGTCCGCGGGATCGGTTCGGCACCGACCTCTGGCCCACGCCGGTTATCTGCGCGAGGTGCCGAGAGAACTATGCTTGTAAACGGCGCGCCATAGTCCGATATAGTTAAAGCACAAAGGAGAAGGAGAAGTTTCTAACGGCACTTTCTTCAGCCTAAGCGCGCGGCGCTCTCTCTCTCTCTCTCTCTCTCGCGGTTAGGTTAAGGCTGAACGCGAGGCGTTCGATGCCTATCGATTTGCCAGCGACATTCCTTCTAATTGCTTCGAAACTAGCGGGCACTCGGTTCTCCCGCGCCGATTTTTCGAAATTAGATCCAGCCACGAGGACACGATCGAGAGCCGAGCCCTCGACGCTTGTTGAAATCGCCTCGCGTTCGCGTTAACTACGCCTCTCTTAAGACCACTCGCGTCTCTCGTCTCGTTGAAAATCTGATTTTACGCTGATTTCCAACGCTGTCGTTTTATCGCCTATAGCTCGTTAACGATCCCCGTTCTTTTTTCTTTTTTTTTTTTTCTTTCTTTCTCGTCGGGTGATCGACGCTAGGTGAAAACTGATTGCTCGCGAAGCGATCTTCCCTCGTCGACGAACACAGCTTCAGCGAGAATATTTCCTTTCGTTCGGACACAGTTGTTTTGCGTCTTTTGCTAATGACTATCACTCAAAATCTGAGGATCAGTATAAATATTCTTACGAAAACTTGTATGCATGATTTTTTTATAAATGTTCTCGTGAAGATTTAGAATTGTAAATATTCCTGTAGATTATTGTGAAAAGGAAAATAGAAATAAAGTAAATCTTTACGTAAAGTATTTACGTAAAATATAATTCTTATGAAACATTATTATTAAACAATATAAATATTCTTACGATTTACAAATATAAATATGTACATATATAATATATTGCATATAATGTAAATGTAATTTTGTAAGAATATAAATATTTTTGTGATAATTTACGAACATATACATGTCCCTATATAAATTTTTGTGAAAAAAGAAAAAAGGTAGAATGAAATATAATATTTACATTTATATTCTTATGAAACATTATGTAAATACAATTTTGTAAGAACATAAATATTCTCGTGAAAATTAACAAATATAAATATTCCTGTAGATTCTTGCGAGAAAGGAAAATAGAATGAAACGAATCTCTTATGAAATATGTATAGAACATGATATTTATGTTTATCATTAAACATTGTATAAATATTTATAATTTGTGGTGCATGCTGAACTCTCTCGTCAGTATCGGTTGCGTGAAATGTCATAAATTTCGATGGTAAGTTCTCGAGAAATCGAAACGTATAAGCAATGAAATTTAAATACGTTTCTACTCGAAACACAACGATCGATTAGTCTAATAACCGCTAATCAGTTTAATTTACACGAGGAGAATATCCAAACATATCGCGTGTCGCAGCTGTGTGTATACGTATCATACGTGATAAGAATCCGGCTATACGTTTTCCATAAGTATCCCGCGACTTTTCGGGAGTGCGTGCTCGAAACAACAGGGATGAGAAATCGGATATCGATCGCCATTCATCCGATATGGAAGCCAGAAGATATGGAAGCTTGAGTAATTAACAGAACCTGCTTCCCCTTTGTCGTACACGCATACATGCGTATATGTATATGTATATGTATATGTTTCTTTGAATAATAATTTTAATATATCTCTAAATGGTTGAAATAAACCTTTAAAAATTAATTTGTTTGGACCTTTTCGATATTGCATATATCTTAAAATTTTCCGTTCAAATAATGTTAAAAAAGCAACTCTTAATCTAACTATTAATATTGTTAAGATTAAATTTAAAATTTAAAAAATTATTATTTATTATATTTTATATGATTTAATTTAAATTCTAAATTTAATGCATTAATTTGCTAAAATAATATTTTTTGTACATATATATATATATTTATTTAAATTTAAATAAATAATTTATAAATTCTAGTCCTTTCGAGTATTATAGTATTTTTACTCTCCGTCGAGTTATGATTTCTACTTTTAGATGTATTTTTCACTAGATAACTTCACGAATGAAATTATCTGTAAGATCCATACCAATTTGATAGGTATATATACATATGTGTGTGTGTACTAAAACTTTTAAATCAAAGATTTGAAAAAATAACAAATTCGTATTCGAAAATTACAAAAGCAAAAAATACAAAAAGAGGAGCGAAACTACTTGGGAACGTGAACTTTGTTTGGCAGCTTTACATATTCCAGAATGTTTCAAAAAAATATCATACTGAAATAGACTATTAATACACGTATATACAATCTTTCGTCTGTTTACTAAAAAAGTTTTTTTTTTTAAATTTATCATAAATTTAAAATAATTTTTAATAAATAGTAACACGTTATACTTCTCCTTTTCATTTCATCTAGTCAGCTTTTCAGTGTTTTTTTTAATCATTTCTGCGCTGCATCGCCTAAGTCCACATTTTGTCCACAAAATATACATAATGGCTGCCGCGCGAATGGGTTAAATCGTCTAATTCCACTTGATGTGCTATCCCGAGCTATAATAACGCCTTCGACAGCGTCTCACTCGAAGAAACGTCGTTTGCTTACAAACGAGGGACAAAGGCGTCGTAAAGAGGACGTTTACAGCCGGGGCACGTCATATCTGCCGCCGTATTAATACGTCGGGCCGGTGGAGTGCAGAGGAGTCGTTGCAGAAATTGCGAAACGCGACGAAACCGATGACGGCTGCCGCTCGCAACACCGGCCGAGGACATTAATTCCTGATATTACCCTCGTAAATATTCGCGAAACGCCCCATTCCTCATCCCTTTCTCGTGCCACACGCTCCAGAAGATTGAAAACGCTTTCTTTCTTTCTTTCTTTCTTTCTTTCGCTCGACGCAACTGCGTCTCTTTCGGCGACTTTGAATTTTTTTTCTTTTTTCTTCTTTTTGTTCGACGACCTCTCGTTCCATGCCTCTCCCTCCTCTCCATGCATCACGCTGCAAATCTCGCGCTACAGGATTTGCGAGGATTTGAAACGTTCGAGGAGAGGAGAGGAAGGGGACTCGTAAATCTCTCCGGGACGAAACGTCGATTTCTCTTTCGCGGAATGATTCGAACGATTCGAGTGCCGTTCGATACTTTGCTTGGATACTCGCGACGTATCACTGAATTCAAGTAGAATCCACTGCGATAAATATTCAGTCGGTGTGATCGATATGATGTCGGAGGAAAAGTCGGACACTCGAAATGTTAACCTCTTATCATTCGAATTAGTGGTGGTGCCGTTTTTGAACATTTCGCCCTGGGAAACATCTTTGATTGAAGCATTCAAATAAAATGATATAGCATATTGGAGACAATCATCCTGTTGTGCGTATGGTATTTATGAAATTTTTGTCGACGAGTAGTATCACCAAGCGTGTAGTATATGGAAGTTAATGATACGTGATTTCGATCTTCGGGAAAATTTCCTCCACCATTTTTATAATAATATTTTTAATAATAATAGCGATGATTTAAGAAGTTTAACAATAACAACTCGATGATAATAGGTGTCAACTGTCTCTCTATCATCGAGAATTTTTTCTTTTGAAATTTTTATTCTTTATGCGTTTTTATATTATATCATACAATTATCAGCAATTATAAAAGCTGTTACAAATTTAGTTAGATTTAAGTACAATGTCCCCTTACAAAAGATAAGTCGAGTGCAAAGAGTTAAAAGTGCGTCTATGTGTCTAAATTGTGTCGCTGGAACGACGCTAGATGACGATTATACTCGTCAAACACAAAGTGCGTGCAGCTGTTAATTGTAAAATTGAATTAAATTACAAGAAAGTGACAAAGACACTATAACAAAGACACTAGTTTCTTTTTCTTTTTTTTTTTTTTTTCTTAAATCAATGATTTCGTTCGACTTGATCAATTATTATTTACAAAACTTCGAATCTAATTCATAATTTTCTCGTCGTACAATTTATTTTTATTTCTGTGTGGGTTTTGTTTTCGACGACCTTGAATGCTTGATACTTAATCCGGAAAAATGTTTGCCGATGAAACGTGTAGGCTTCGTTGTACATTGTTGATGTTGTTCATCTTGAATTTATATCTTCGATCGGATATAATTCAATATAGCAGAAAAGTTGCGCGTTAATTTTTCACTGTTCTTTCTATGCAACAAGAATGAGTTCAAACGACTGAAAGATTTTTCCAATATATACACAGAAATTGTATACGTATCCAGGTGGCGATGAGTCGTCAAGATGGCGCACACGAGCGATCAAAACAAGAAAACATTTAGAATGATGTATTAGCAGTACCTATAAATAATGTCGTTTTTTCTTGATACTACGTACAAAATTTCATTTTACTTAAGAAATTATATACAGTTCCAATTTATAATATAATTTAACTATATTTAATTATACAGTTAATTCAACTATAATTTAACTATATTTAATCATACAGCATAATTTAATTATATAGTTTCTATTTATAACATCGATAAACACACTAAATGTCAATATATTTAACTAGAATATGAGTTATATTATAACAAGTTCAATTATTGTCACTCGATGGCAACGTTTATTGAATTTGCAATGAACGACTTATGGATACTCCTAATAGAAGAATTCGATCAAAATCTAGTCTCCAAGTGTTCTAAAATATCCAAGGCTCACAAATACGTTTCATATTCCGCAAAGGATTTAATTCGATTAACAAATTGTAACACACTTTTTTCCTGGCGTTGACGAAAAATTGCCATTTCTTCGTGACGTCACGTTCACAGCTAAGAGGTTACCATCAACCCAATAAGATCGTATTTAAATACCCTACTAGTGGGTATGAGAGCATGATTTTCAAAAAGTCATATAAAATTAACGAGTAAAGATAAATGTCCAAAATTTTGCACGCATAATACTAAAAAGATTGAACTCGGCAATATACATAGCAACTAATATGATTGTTAAATGCCATGCGCAACTTCATGCGACTACAGCTCGTCATTTGATGCGATTCGGTTAACACTAATTCTAATGCCTCATTCGCTGGAGCGACGTTGAACTGAAAACTTACCGATTAAACGGCAATTACGTACCGTAAGAGAGAAACTCGAAGAAAATTTCATTTACATAATGTGTAACATAAGTGCATATACAGTGCCGATAACAACATCTGGATGATGAATTCGCTGGATGAAAAATTCGCCGACCAGGAAAGGTGTATAATTATTTCTTTCGCCGGGAGATATACAGGCAAAACCCATTATCTGAAGTATAAGAGCGATGATATTTTAAACACTGCGACGAGAAATAATAACCTTTCGCGTCTTATCTTCCGCGAACGTGCACGTATACTGGATGGAAGACAGAACGAGCGTGTTACGCGCAGACAGATAAAAGCAAAAGACAAAGATTATAGAGTTTGAGCCACTTGCAGACCTCGGTACGCGTTCTGCTCGTTTTCTCGTTGACTATATATATATATAAAACTACGCGCGTAACTAGAACAACTCCAACTTGGTATTAACCTCTTAATCGTTGCATTTTTTTAACGGCCGCGTATTTTCAATTTTAAGAAAAACGTACTTTTGCTAACAATTTAAATATTTTCTTACTTACGCAATTGGTGAGCCACAATCAATTAGGATATAATTTGCACAAAAAGAAAAAAACACTTGATTTTCACCAGGGTTACCACGCAAGAGATCAAATACTAAATATTAAGAAAAATTAAAAAAGTTACACGCATGTTTGTTCAATTTGAAATGTTATAAATTTATAGTCTAAAAAATACACATATATATTACACACAATGAAACTAATATTTATTTATCGTGTGGTATGCTTCGAAGTAAATAGTTGGGCAGAGTGGAATTTTACAGTTTTCGGCACGCGAATTTTGTTTCTTGCCCTTTTCTTCGAATAAATCCAAAATCAAGGAAGAATATATATATTTTTCGATTTCTTTTTTTTTTTTTTTAGTGTTTTTTAGATAGAAAATGATTCTATATGTCATTGTTAAGAAATCGAAATTAATTTCGCTTTTATTTAGGGTATAGGGATTGGCGCGTACTGATACGTGCACGGCCATCAAGAGGTTAACACTAGAACTACTCATTTCCCAAAATTTCACTGAAAAATATATGACTTTTTAAAAGTTAGGTTGTTCTTATATAGAGCATATCGTTTCTACAAATAGTGTCAAAAAATGCCGGCATCTGGTCAATGGCGGTGCAAATAATGCCGGACGGATATGTGTTAAGACGAAGCTATTTCTACCAAAATTAAAATGACTGGTCTTTAAAAAAAAAAACGTAATGATAGAATATTTTTATATTTATTGATTTATTACTTTCGTACAAAAGAAATCCCATGTCGTGTAGTACAGTTAATACCAAATTTGTCAGGTTTATTCGAGAGGATTTCAAGAGATTTGAGAAATGTTGAATATTCGGGCGAATTTCAACTTCGAGAGATTCAAAGATAATATCTTCCACTGTTTTTGAACTTTCGTAAGAAGCAACAAGAAGTCTAGTTTATGCGAATTACTTCGAATCGTGTGAGTTAACACTAGCGAACAGTTCAGACGAAGCTATCAAAATCAGTCAAAATGACTGGTCTTGAAAAATACGTAATAATAGAATATTTTTATATTTATTGATTTATTACTTTCTCATTACAATAGAAATCCCATGTTACGTAGTACAGTTAATACCAAATTTGTCGGGTTTATTCGGCAAATATCGAATAAATCTGCATCTGGCTTTAGATGAAAAGAGTTGTATGTCAATCGTAACATTTGCACCTAGTTTGCAGCAACTCTGACCATTTCGAATAAACTTATCTCATACAGCCGATGTCAAAGCAAATTTATCACTTTGTAAACGTTGACTTCGTCACTCTTTTTTTGATCAAAGCGAGTAAATCTCAATATTTCGGTGAAATCATTTCATGGTGTTGGAAAAGAACTTTGGTCCCCATTTTCTGTTCCATGAAATATGAAAGTTCCAAATGTTTTCGTTTCGTTGCATACAAAATTCGAAATTTCTTACCCAAAACTCGAGAAGCTTGTAATTCCGTGCAAGATGTTATACATTCAAATATATCGTTGTCAATTAGTAAAGAAAATGCGCAATTTTCTTGATAATCATCATCATCGTATCGAACGATAGCAGTGTAAATTATAAAAACGCGTGACAAGTTGTACAAAACTGATTAATTCGGGTTGGGTAAACAGATTGTAGGAACCTTTTATACTTTTTGACTGGTATTGGTACAAGTAGTCACGATGCGAAATTATTTAAATTTCTAACAAATAAAAATAAAATAAAATTCATTATATTATTTCTTTAGTTATCACTGCAAAGGTCGCTGCATCATTGCGGGGAAAAAAATGTAAAAAAATGAAACAGTAATTTTAAAGAAGAAATAAAATTGTAAAAGCAGTGATTTTGACTGGCGTGGTAGTTTCTAGTGTTAAACGCTGAACGATCCACGACACTCGTATTTACGCGTTATCTCGGCGGATAGTTAGAGTTTCGAATCCGCGTGGGCGGATGATTCGTTTTTTAAACGGAATAACCGGATCGTCGTATCGATCTATATCCTGAGGGAACCACCGGCACGTATCTCGCTTATCGGCGCCAATAAACGCTTCGCCGTACTTTGCGCGTTGTTATAATACATAAGCGGGTAACCGCGACCGTTTCGACATTTTTCCACCCTCTCGTAAGTCGTAAAAGGAGGTCGACCATTAAACGCTCGGTCTCGTTTCGTGCGATTTGCCCTTAGGCTCGGAAATATCTCGCGGCTTATGAATATCCCGCGGAGAACGCTCAAGAACGCCCCCATGCATATGCATATCGCGTGTATTAATCCACGGTGCTTGTCCGAGCACCGGCATTTCATTTAAACGTGTTACGTGTCAAGGGCTGACGTTTGAAATAACGAGTCGAACGTCGCTGGAATTGTTTCGAGACGCAACGTATCGCGAATTGCGATTTTTATATGACCTTGACATTTTCTAATCGGCTTTGGCCACGCGTCGTCGAAATTTTCCAATGTTTGCATTGTTGAGCGAAGAGTGATTTCTGTTGATTCGATATTTATAATAATTTGTGTACGTCGAAAAATTATCAATTTAGAAGACCTGAGACGTTAGTTTCAATTTTATGAAACTTTGTTTCTGTTGATTTGACATTTCTAGCAATCTGTGTATGTCGGAGAATTATTAATTCAGGACACGAGTCCTGAAACTTTGGCGTAAAAATTTTATAAAACTTGGTTCCTATTGATTTAATATTTGTAGCAATCTGTTTACGTCGAATAGTTATTAACTTAGAACAGAAGTCGTGAAGCTTTAGTTTCAATTTTATAAAACTTTGTTTCTGTTGATTTGACATTTGTAGCAATCTGTGTATGTCGGAGAATTATTAATACAAGTCCTGAAACTTTGGCGTAAAAATTTTATAAAACTTGGTTTCTATTGATTTAATATTTGTAGCAACCTGTATATGTCGATTAGTTATTAATTTAAAGCTTTAGTTTTAATTTTACGAAACTTAAATAATATAATTAACGATACAAATATGGAACTTCAGCTTCAATTTTATGAAAGTTACAAGCACAAGAGGCAAAGATACGAGAATACTGCCTTTGTATTTTTTTCATATACGGAATTGAAGTTGCGAAGTGCATTTTAAACCAAAGTCGGCTAACTGGCGGCCTTGCCCCTACTTTCCTGATCGCTAGTGCTACCCCCTCCATTACATTGAAATTTCCTCGTCTTTCCTACGCGAAAGAGTAGGGAGAGAATTTAGAAACTAAACTGGCAATTGCGGACATGCAAATGAGTGAATACTTTTTTACAGAGAGTTGAGTAACGAATCAAAAAATATATCACTCGATTGAAGCGTAAAATTTCCATCAGAGACATTAAAGTAAAAAAAAGAAAAGAAAAATAGGAAAACTTTATAACACAGTGCACATTGTAATACTTTTTACATATTTTGCGAGGAATCATTTAAATCTTCAAAAATATATATGTATATATATATATATATATATATATATATATATAGTTTTACATCTGTCTAAAATTACGAATCGGTTTATTTTGACCATTTTGAAAAAAAAAAAAAAATGGAGATGTAACCTCTTCATTTACAAGGAAAAACATTGTCCATCTGAACCTTCGGTAACAACTGACTTTTCTCGCGCCTCTAAAAACGACGGAAATATCAAAGGCGATAAATTTAGAACGATGCTCTTTGTACGTTCGAATTCGGTTTCCGAAAAGAAGGAACAAACTCTACGCGTACGACTCGCTGACGTATCGATGAAAACATCCCAAAACGAGAACGACCGAATTCTTTTTGGCGCTGGTTTTCCAGGAAAGCTGGCGCCCTCTCCGTTGGTTGATTCATCGACAAAGGGGACGCGAAATCTGGTCGTCGAATAATGGCGCGCGTGGGAGAAAAAGAGGGGCTTCTTTGAGCACCTACGTGCCGACCTCGTCGTTTCAACCAAATATTTACCGTTCGGTGGTGACGCGACGCGCAGCACTGGGTTGTCAACTTGTTAACTTGTGCAGGGAATCGTTTTCACGAGTTATTTCTTCAGTTTCGCGAACGTATGGCGCGTGTCTCATGGGTTTTTACCTCTCTCGGTTTTCGTCTCTTTCCCCCTTTTCTCTCTCTTTCTCGCTCGTTCTTCCTTTCATTTTTTTTCTTTTTTTATTCCCACAAAGGGATTATGCTCTTCGATTCTTCGTACGTAATTTTTTATTCATTTCTTCGTACATCGATACGGGTAACTTGGCGGAAATGTTTGAACATGTCGAAATCTGTCGAAGTTGTGATCAACAGTCTATTAAAATTCTCTTTACACGTCCCTCTGAAATGCAGATGTCGATTGTTCTCGCAATAACAGACGGCGAAATTACAAACGTGACAAACTAACGGGAGCGGTGTATATATATTTATATGCATGTACGTACGTATGTATGCGAGAAGATGAAAATGATTTTTTCCCCGCATTACTGTTGGAGATGGCTCGCTTATTAAAATTTGTATATGTCGCCCTCTCGTCACCGGGTGGCGGATTCAAAGAAGTTCCGCGGCACCGATTTCACGGCACCCCAACCAGCCAAAGAGAGAGAAAGAGAGAGAGAGAAAAAGAAAAGGGAAGCCACGAACGAAGACTTTCCCTCTTTGCTTCGTTTTCGTTTGCCAGCGTTTTTCTCTCGGCCCTCGTCGAATTTTCTTTCCTTTTTTCCCAAGAGAGCCACAGCTCTCTTCTCTCTTTCTCTTTTCGCTCTTTCTTTCGCTTAAGTTTAGTTAAAAAGGTTTAATTAATTTTTAACGTTAAAAGGTTTCGTTTAAGTTCAGTTAAAAGATTTAATTAACTTTTAATGTTAAAGAAGTTTAATTAACACGGTGAATGGTCCGTGAGGCCAACGTGAATTTCTCATTATGTGATACATTTTAAAATATTATCTACAACACGTAAGTCGAGGTATATAGTCATGTTTAATGAATTTATTTTATCAGGGGTCATCTGTAACCTCTGTGCCGCTGGAGTGCATTTGTTCGATATAGTATTGAGATTTACTCTAAATATACATATTTACTAATCTTGGCGTCACCGGTGGCATTCAGCGTGTTTTTAATAATTCTTTTTATTCCTGATAATTAGAAATGATGATAAAAAAAAAAGTATTGATACGCGCTTCGACGGTGTATTCAGAAGTGGCGAACTGGCGGCCCTTGTCCCCCACTCTCCTGATCGCTAGCGCTATCCCCACCACTGCGGATCGATCTCTCCACTATAATGAAATTTCCTCGCCGTGCATAAGCGCCACGCTCTCTGTCTGTTGATTTCCCTACCGCTCAAGTGGAGAGATTAGTAGTTCCAGTATTAATTGTCGCTGCAGTGACGTGTGAGATGGAGAAGATCAACAAACGCGTACACGCGTGTGTATCATAATTCACAGCGATAACTTTCGCCGAATGCATACACGCCGTGCATAAAGCTCAAAGAGTTAATCGTCGTTTGTGTTCGCGCGGCGCACGTGCGCGTGTTATATTCCGTTCCGCTGGCCGAGTGACGCCGATTCACCGGAGATTACCTCGCGCAAACAGAGAAAGTAATTAAGTAGTGCTACAATTACCGGATGGTTATCTGTATTCCCGTTCCGGCGAGTCGACGGCGTGAAATTTCATCGTCGCGTTACGCTTCGCGGCAGCTTCGCGACGCGATTTGCCAGCCCGCTTGAAGAGCGTAAGTACCGACTCGGTCTTTGGAGAACGAACGGTCTTCCGGAAAGAGAGACTCGTTCGGATCGTGAAACAACAACGTGTTGTTGATCGTGATCAAGCAGAGTGCGATCGTTAGTGGCTTGCCTAGTCGTTGAAGTTCGAAATGTCGAAATGGTAGAAGATGAAATTACCTTTTTCAACGAAAAAATATATATAGATTGCTCAAAAGTCTTAGGACAAGTATTTGTTCGAAAAATTTCGAGAAAATTGAACGAAGAACGCTTTATTTACGAAGCAATGAAGAATCAAGCGTCGATGAATAGTCGCACACCTGATGAAAAATTGTCGATACTTACCAATTCTTACAACAATTTTGTGAGAAGAAAGTGTACGATAAATTTTAAAAGGTTTTGGAAGAGACTTCAAGGATCTAGTTACGAAAAGAGCGAGATTTTAATTACGAAAGGAATTTCTCAATGTGGAACATTTTCGGGAGAGAAAGTATCTCTACTTTGCACTCCGAAGTGATGTAAAACCATGATTAAAAGAAATGAACTCATTATCAATACTGTGAAAGTGAAACGCTCAAAAATGAATTTAGATAGTATATAAATTTTTCCTGTATTCACAATTCACAAATTCCTTTGAGTTTATTTTTGACAAGGAATTTTAAACAAATATACTATTTTATCAGGAATTTTATAATGTACATCATATTATCATTATTTCTATACTTTTTTTCCAGTTAATCGATTTGGTAAATGACGCTGAATGTTAAAATCAAAGATCGTTTTAGGACTTTCGAAGTCATTGAACATATGTAATATGATTTCGTATATTAAAAAAATATACAATATCGTATATTTAAAAAAATACAATAATACAATTAATTAATTGCGAGAGAAGAAATGTACAAACGGCACGTATAATTTTTACGCAGCAGAAAAAAGAATAACTTACTATACTAAATACATACATACTATACTAAATACATGCTACACTAAATAACGTACACACTATACTAAATAACGTAATATACACTACACTATAACTAAATTGCGAAAGAAGAAAAGTACAAACGACACATGTAATTTTCACACAGCAAGAAAAAGAATAACATACTATACCAAATAACGTACATACTATACTATAACATACTATACTATACTATAACTAAATTGCGAAAAAAGAAATGTACAAACAGCACGTATAATTTTCACACAGCAGAAAAAAGAATAACATACTATACTAAATACATGCTACACTAAATAACGTACACACTATACTAAATAACGTAATATACTACACTATAACTAAATTGCGAAAGAAGAAAAGTACAAACGACACATGTAATTTTCACACAGCAAGAAAAAGAATAACATACTATACCAAATAACGTACATACTATACTATAACATACTATACTATACTATAACTAAATTGCGAAAAAAGAAATGTACAAACAGCACGTATAATTTTCACACAGCAGAAAAAAGAATAACATACTATACTAAATACATGCTACACTAAATAACGTACATACTATACTAAATAACATAATATACTACACTATAACTAAATTGCGAAAGAAGAAACGTACAAACGGCACATGTAATTTTCACACAGCAGAAAAAAGAATAACATACTATACCAAATAACGTACATACTATACTATAACATAACATACTATACTATAACTAAATTGCGAAAGAAGAAATGTACAAACAGCACATGTAATTTTCACACAGCAGAAAAAAGAACAACATACTATACCAAATACATGCTACACTAAATAACGTACATACTATACTAAATAACACAATATACTACACTATAACTAAATTGCGAAAGAAGAAATGTGCAAACAGCACGTATAATTTTCACACAGCAGAAAAAAGAATAACATACTATATTAAATACATACATACTGTACTAAATAATGTACATACTATACTATACTACACTATAACTAAATTGCGAAAGAAGAAACGTACAAACGGCACATGTAATTTTCACACAGCAGAAAACAGAACAACATACTATACCAAATACATGCTACACTAAATAACGTACATACTATACTGTAACATAACATACTACAACTAAATTGCGCGAGAAGAACTGTTTGGAAAAAAAGAACGGTTACAAAATATAAAATGGTGGAGTATCGATCGAGTCTGAGGAGGGGAAAGAGAGATTTCGGTCCGAACAATAACAGCAACGACTCTGTTGGGACGACTTCGTTCTAAATTGATCCCTTCTCGTTCCAGATTGCCGTCTCCGTACAACAAGCAGTCGACAGTCGGCGGTGCAGGTGGTGGCGGACCCGGCGTTGGGACCACGAGCATACCCTTGCCTGCCACCGTGGCTGCCACCAGGAGATGTCCTCCAGACAAGGTTAGGCCCGCTCCGACGCCGACGCATCAATCGCAACTCGGTGAGTTTCCTTTGCTTCGTTCGTGTATAAAGTTTTCGACTCCACCTGCCCTCCGAAAGGTAGCGGGAAACTTTCCAAACTTCGTATCGATTCGCTTAGCCATCCACCGCTATTTTAAGTCACCGGTCTAAATACTTCTCGTCTTTATTAAAGCTTCACGAGCAAGCTTCGATCGTTCGCGAGATTCGCACCGAATTTTCTGGGCAGAAATTTATCTATCGATAATTTGATAATTTGTTCGATGATCAAATTCTTGAGACTGAATGTTTTCTTGCGTTTGGGGATTAATTTTGCATGTAGCTTGTTCGGTCAATCGAAGCGATTCGAAGATAAATGATTCTGGGGAAATTGAGAGAATCGTTGATTACTCGAGGAAATAATATTTATTTGATAGAAATAAATGTCAATGATACCAAAATACTCAAATGAAAGGAAAAAAAGAATCAATGAAAATTATAAATAATTTACTTGTGCGTGTTATTAAAAATTTGTCTTATTGTTAGCTTTCAATAGGACTCGTTCCTCGGACATTTGGTCGAGACGTTAATGAACAAAATTTGGAGACATCTGTTAAAGTAGCTCGAAGAAATGAGAACAGTGGCAGACGGGAGAGGAGTATTACATTTTACAAATGCTTGTTTTATTAATTAATGGTCATGGAACGTATCTGAATTTCTTCCATCATCGTCAAAAAAATCAAACATCCATTCTTGATGGATAAACGTGGTAACCATGTCCGCAGTCGCAGAATAAGAAACAGTAAATACAAACTTTCACACAAATCTTGAGGAATACAAGTCAGTTAAAATCAAATACCAAATAAAGATCCTGGTAAACGGCAAGTAATTTCCTTTCGTCGAGTAACAAATAAATCATTCGATCGTAAACAAATTAATTTAATTCTTGCATGAAACGCTTGATAATATAATTTCGTTATTTCAGAAGCAAATAGATTCTAGCAAAGAATTGCTTCTGAAATAACATTGAAAAGCAATTGTTATTTGAGAATTTCTCGAAACGCTCATTTTCCGGTATTCTCGATCTAATCCGAGCTGGTCGGTACTCGTAACATCTGTAATATGTAATATTATTATTGTAATTATGTATTAACCCTTTGCGCTCTCGCTCACCACTTGGTTCGATGCGGAATCTCGATGTGCGGCAATGACTATTTATGTTTAGTTTCTTCGAAGTGGGGGTTCCTAAGCTCTTTGTGTATAATCTTACGAAGTGTAGGACGACACCCCTTCAAATGGAGATCAGATTTTCTTATCTGAAATTAGTCCGCAATCACGAACCGGACTGCATTTTCCGCATTAGTTCGAACTTGACAGTCGTGGCGAAACGTGACTATTAGAGTTAAAGTTTCCGATCCCTATAAGCATGGAACGTAATAACGAAATAAGTGAAGATGAGTTTGATACGTTGCTTGACGAGGAAATTATCCAAATTATTGAATTAATTATTAATCTATCTCTCTAGCAGAGAGCTTGACGATACAGAGAACAAGCGCAGTGACGACGATAGTGACAAACCGGGCATGCATCTTGGCAATTGTTACATAAAACATCGTACAAAGCAAAATTACAAAGATTAATGTTTAAGAAATTATCTTCGTAAATGTGTAGCATACACAAAATGTTAACACTTTACCGACCGTGTATTAGCGGTGAATAGTTAGCCGATTAATAGACTACCGGTCGGTAAAGTGTTAAAATATAAAAGTTTTATACATTAATTTGTTAATGTGCAATCATTTTAAGTTAGAGGCAAGAAATTCACCAAAAATGCTGCGAAACGTACGTCTCGAGTTGCTGGTCAGGGCGCGAAAAAGGCAAAGTCCTCGAGTGCAAAGGGTTGAAATTTCGTTCGATAAATTTGGACTTGCTTGCACCGCGTCAGATAGTAAACATATTGGCAGAGAAACAACGGTACAGGGGCCGAATATTACGAAGTTTCGACCGCACTCCCGACGACTTAAGCGGTATTTACGGGCCCTTTGGGATCAACGATGCGTCGCGTGCGTCTACCGTGCTTCGTCCGTGATTCATCCTTAATAATAACGAAAAATAGATATTGACAATGTAGATGAACAACCACGCGCCGTTCGCTGTGCGAAGGATTGACAGAGAAACAATCGTCTAGTCTGTAGTTCTTCGTTTCGAACGAACGTCAACGCGAAACAGGAGGAAGAATTTTCATAGCGTTGAAGATAACCGGCCGGCTGTCGCGAACGATAACGCGAACGTTATCGAAAAAACGAACGCTCAGTTCAGAGTGAACGAGGGGAGGGAAAAAAAAAAAGTGAAAAAAGTGAACTGTGGGACTGGATGGGAAAAGAAACGGCGTTTCTCCTCTCCTCTCCAAGTTTGCTCGTCGCGCAAATTGCTTTTTATGGAAAGTCATTAGCGGCCGGGCGGGTGTGTATCCCGAAACGCGTTATCGCGAAGTAACATCCTGCCACGATCTTTCCTGCAGTGCCTGCAGTTTATCTGTTTCTGGCATTCCCTTTCATTTTTTTTTTCTCGACGCGAACGAGCCACGGTTCCCCCCTCCCCCATAAAGCGCCGCGACGCTTTAACGTTTTCGCCTTTGTCGCTCCGCGCTGTCGTGATCGATGCGTCTAGCTTCCCTCGCGTGTTTCCTCGCGTCGAGTTTTACACTGTCGATTTGTCCAGAAAGAATCGAACCGAAATTTTTAACACCGGAACTACCGGAGTCGTCGAAATGACCAATTTGTAGCTTTCGTTAGACATATCGCAGGCGTGAGACAGTGTATTTTTGAAAATTTAAATCATTTTTCGTAAAATATATGAACGGAAGCTTGTAAAGAGGGTGGGGGGTGGGGAGAAGTTTGCTCGTGTGAATTCTACACCTTCGATTTTACGAAGGCAACAATATAGACGATACCTAATTTTCAATACAAAACAACCAAAATATTGAAGGTTTGATCATTTATCAATGTAATATACGATAGTCTATATTCAATTTTATCTGCTTGCAATAACATTACTTTGTAAATACAAAGTGATATATTTACATGGTCGTATTGTCTATATTATACATGTAAAGAACCTGCCGCGAAATTAAATTTCAAGGTCGAAAAGAAATTTTTTTTTCTTACATTGTATTCTATTCATCACGAAGGTAAAACTTTCCCAAGGAACCATAGGTAGCAACCTAATAATTTTTTCTTGGAAAATGACGAGTGAGTTCTAACAGCGACTTTACGATTCTAGGTTAGTTTTCACTAATATATGATTTATCATGGTTGTAGCATCGGTATGAGTCTAAATAATCAAGTGATAAGACTAACTATTAACATTTTTCGAAATATAAATATTACGTAATATAGACATAGAGCCATGAAAGCTATAAAGTCGCTGTTAGCACGCACGCGTTCGCAGTGTTAAATGGTTATGATTTTGACATCTTTCAAGAGAACATATATGAACATATTTTTTTTCTTTATCAACTATGCGATACAATTATATATATATATATAGTTGTTTTAAAAAAAAAAACATCGATGATTATGAAAACTCCGAAAAAAAGAGGCAGACAATTGGAAGAAAGTCTCATCAATTATTGGCTTTTCACACAATTCGAAAAGATATCTAGATGGACTTCTTAACTTCATTTAAATGGACCACGCTCTATATACAATGTTTTTTGTTTCAATGTTTTGCACTTGACACGACGTGTTAACGCGTTAGAATAACTAACCGGGAATATTGAAGTCTGAGAAGAAAATCGGTAATGCAAGGGGTTAAACAGCTTGGCGGTAGAATCGAACGAACTTCTTAGCGTGTGGCGCGTGTTACGAATTTAGTCTTACGTAAGGAAACGGGGAAAGGTTCGACGAGGGTGGCAAACGGCGCAGTAGATTCGGTACCGCGTTAAGAACACATTAGCCATTAGTCCCGTGAATGGCTTTTAGCAACCCTTTGCGCATTTCTGGCTGCCACGGAGAGAGATCTGGACCACCATGGAAACTGGCTTCCACGGGGTACGCGACCCTATGTTCCTTTTAAATATATATATATATATATATCTTTCTCTCTCTCTCTCTCTCTGTCTGTCGTACATATGTACATGCGTACCCTCCCTCGATCGTGGTTACGCGTTCTATTTCGTGCGAGCGAAGCTAACCGTGTTGAACAAAAGTGCGCGAATCTCCGCGCGCTGGTGTTAGTGTTCGTTCGACCGAGCTTGCGCGCGTGCAGCTCGGTCACCCCATTCCGTATGCGCTCGAAAAGCTTGTTCCTCCTCGTACATACGTGGCGGAAAACTCGGCGTTAGGCGGAGTCGACAATGTATACGACTGATAACGAACGCGCGTGTGTACACTCGCACGGACGATGATATTAGCTACGTCTATGGTGGCCGAGAGGAGGTGGTAGGTAGCGCCCGCTACGAGAGATGGGGTGGCACCCCATAGTTTATACTTTACTCTCGACTCGCAACTCCCACGTTTCCAGGGCGGCCACAGCCAGATGTGCACGCCGATTTACAGTGGTCCTCAACTAGCGAAATTCGAACGAGCATACTTCGTTGGAAAGTGATCGATCCATTCCCCCCCCCCCTGCGAGAGGCTTTCAACCAGAGAAGCGAACTACATTATAATTTCGACTTGCTTCTCTCGAGCAAGATTCTCGTCTGTTTCTGTTTCTGTTGCACGCGTCGTGTCGCACGACGAAGTTCAACTGGTCAATTACTAACTTTCTATACTACTCGTTTCTTTCGTGACAAGATGTCATCGGACTGCGTGTTGTTTTAAAGATTTTCCGTAATTTTTGGTATTAGGTTTCGCTAACATTCGATTTATCATGTGAGAATCTGCTGCAAAATTAACCTCGACCGTGTGAATTTAAAGACAATTTTTGTTTCTCTTTTCTCGCATTACATTCTACTCGTCGCGAAAGTAAAACTTTTCCCAAGAAACTGCGAGTCACAGTCTAATAGTTTTCTCGAAAAATGGCAAAAACAGTTAACACTTCGAACGCGCGCGTTCTAACAGCGACTTTACGGTTCTAGATTTCCATTGTAGTTCCGCTACAATCAATTTATTGTAGTTGAGTCTAAACAGTCAGATGATAAAGCTAACTGTTAACATTACTCGAAGTGTAAACATTACATATCGACATCCACCGCGTCCAGAACCATAAAGTCGCTGTTAGAACGCACGCGTCCGCAGCGTTAAATGATTAAGAAACAATTTTGCCATTTTTCAAAGAACTATCACGTTGAAAGTACGATCTGTAGCTTCTTCGAAAAGTTTTACCTTCGTAGAATACGTGGAATACAATGCAAGAAAAAAAGAAAAACCTTTTTTTAACCTCGAAATTCAATTTTGACCGCCTGTAACTTCGAAACTATTGACTTTTCGACCCACTTTTCGTCTATTGGAACTTTTTTCCATGTTTCGGCGAGTACTATCTACCCCAGAAGTTATGGACTTTTTTTTTATCCTACATTCATACAACGTTACCTACTTCGTTTAATTTAATTTAATTAATTTCACGCAACTCGTATGTATCAACGAGTTGATATACGTACGGAAATTTGCACACTGGAAGAAGATCCATCCATCGACAGAAATGAGATCGTACAAAATGGAGGGCAAATTTTTCGAATAGAGAAAACGAAATTGTTATCGCTCGCGGATGGAAATTGCTTGTTGGTCGCCCGGTTGTTTACACGGTTGAGGACCACTGGACCAAGTTTTGAAGGGGATGCAGCTCTCTCTCTCGCATATATCGTGGGCTGTATCAAAGCCGTGCGTGTTGCAAGCGGCTGGATACAGAATGTCTTTCGGTTCGAAATAGACTTCCACGTTCCTATAACGTGTTCATAATATATGTACGAGCGTGCTCGTGCTCGTGCACGTGCGCGTAAGCGTGCGTACGTGCACGCGTAGACAAGACGTCGTTCTCTGATCCCGTCGTTCGTGATTTTACGATATTATTTTTGGAGCCGCTTTCGTCGTTTTTTTTCTATTTTTTCTGGGTTTTCATCGTTCATCCTGCGCGCGGTACACGTTCCTAGGCGAACGACTCTAAATGTCTAGGTCATGGTTCTCTGATTTATGTCTTTTTAGATAGGCTCCGGGTCGCTGCTCTCCGTTGATAAGACAATTTCTGGAATTCCCGGAAAGATTTACTGCCGTCACAGAAATAGTGACCGCGGGGGGAAAAGAATTACGATCTCACTCGCTTGTATCTTTTTGTTCTCTTCGGTTTTTCTTTTTTTTTGGGGGGGGGAGATGTGTGAAACGCATGGTTATAATTCTCCAATTGTTTGATCCTCCGTTAAGCCGAGTCGAGGCGCACGATGACAAATGAATCGGGTTGAAAGAAATTTCACTTTGGGTTAATCTCATCTCTATCGTTAAAAACAAGTATCGTTGTTCTCATTGTTGCAAATGTTTAAATTTTTCCTCGATTTTTATCATCACCCCCGTGAACGGAGATAGCCGCAAACTGCCTGAAATACGCGGATCGAGCACAAAAGTTTCGCGAAACTCTGGCGGTTTCGTTCAACGACCGGGGAGCAGTAAAAATCCTCTGGCAAGTGAAACTCGTTCGGCGAGGGAAACGATAGGCAGACGATAGCTTTGTCAAGTGTTGTTCAACCTCGCAGCCGAAGAGAGTTAATAAAAACGTTTTGATAACTTTCGACAACAGGCAGCCTATGGAATTGCTGCTAGAAATCGATTCTACGATTCTATTCGCGGAGAAATACTTCGTTTTCCTTTGTGTCCTTTCCCTATTTGGTGGAGATGTTCCAAAGAGCTTCAAGTTCGCTAAATTCGACGTTTAGAACTCGTTTAGAAAACCAAACTGATCTTCCGGAAGGAGGGGACGCCTGAAAGACAAAAACCTCGAATTCTTTGGAATTTAGAGTACAAATTGTATCGACTGCCTTATGACAAACCAATTACCTCGCGGGAACTCAAAAGAAAAACATAAGATGCATAATATTTTCACTCCGTAAAATTCGTCTCTTCGTCAGCTGGTGTATAAAAACTTCGATAGAAAACTGAATGATTGTGCAAATTGTGCATATTCTAAGACCCTAAAAGTAGCCCGATTTATATAATTTATAATTTAGAAATATATGTCGGAACGACATTACTCTGCGGTAAACCGGCGAAACAAGTGGAAAAATTTCGATTCAAACGCGCTGGTGGAGAGATTTGTATGCTTGGGTTGGCGGTCCATCGGTGTGATTGCCGATCGATTCGGCGGCGCGAACGTTTGAATTAGAACCGGAATTATCCGGCACGAGCCCTCCGGGAAATCTTTCCCTGGGAAATCATCGTTTTCATAAAGCGGACGTCGGGCGGCGCAGTCGCGTGCAGCGACAGTTTAACTGCCGCCATCCCCGAAAGCTCGATAAATTTTATGGCTGTTGCCGTATCGGAGTACCGGAACCCCACCGACATCTTCTCGCAACTCTCTTCCATCTCCGCGAGGCCGAGAGGGTAGAAAAGTCGCAGCTGCTGCTCTCCCTTTTCCTGCTAAAAAAGAAATATATATATATACACACACACACACACACGTTGCAACCTATCCTGTTTTTATAAATCTCACTTGCAATCTTGGAATTCGGATTTGTAAATTTGCAATTCGATTCGAACGAACGACGCGTCGAAGTGTTCGATGTTTCGAAGTTTGCGGTCGTTTCAACGCTACAACTATCGAATTGGTCGAAACGACCGATTTGTAATTGTTATTTAGGAATTCTATAGATGTAAAAACAATTTTTTAGAGGTTCAAATTTAAATATCCCGCAAGATGTATAAATTGAAGCTTGCGTGTTCTATCGCGTTATAATGTTTAATGGAAAATTCTGTGATTTAGTCGAACATTCAACAGTGAATTTTTTGCATTTCTGCAAAATTAATTTTAATTAATATTATATTAATAAAAAATATTAATAAAAAATTAATTTTTTTTTTTGCAAATTAAAACGTAATTTTTACCAAACAGAGATAATTCTACGAGAAAACTGATTTCAGCTTCAGTTGCGTCGTATAATATACAAACACAAACATATAAAGATACAAACACAAAAAAAAAAATTAATTTAAAAACGTATTAGTCGGTACTGCGTATAGAAGAAGTTTATTCAAAGTTTAAGCACTTGGGTGTTCGGATATTTAAGAAATTTCAGGGATATATTACTGTTAATTTTCTTAACCTATTTTTATCAAAATCAAATAATAAAGTAAAACTAAAATGGAGAACGAGAAAGAAACATGTGCAGGCAATTTATCTGATTGTGAGTCTAGTGATGACATTGAAGATCTTTTAAAATTTAATTTTGATAGTGACTGCGGGAAAGACAAAACATCCTTTAAAATGTTGCATAGTTTGTAAAGTTCACAACAGAAAAAGTAGAACTAGCTACGTATGCAACATTCCCCTTCATACTGGAACATGTTTCGAACAGTACCAGAACTATTAATTATTGATAAAATTTGAAGAACTATTTAATTATTGATAAATTTGAAGAACTATTAATACAATAATCAAATTAATAAATTTGAAGAACTATTTAATTATTGATAAATTTGAAGAACTATTAATATAATAATATAATAATTTTGAAAATTTGAAGAACTATTAATATAATAATCAAATTAATAAATTTGAAGAACTATTTAATTATTGATAAATTTGAAGAACTATTAATATAATAATTTTGAAAATTTGAAGAACTATTAATATAATAATCAAATTGATAAATTTGAAGAACTATTATTAATTAAATATTAATTCTAATATTTGAAGAACTATTAATTATTGATAAAATTAAAGTTTCGAAAATAATTTACTTTGTCTAATAAAATAATGAGTATAAATAATGTTTTCGGTAATTCGTTTCAACTTTTTTGTGAATTTAATTTTTATTTAACTTCGGAAAGAAAGAGGATCAAAAATAAAGGTGTATATATAAATACAAATTCATTTTATTTCATTTCCCAAAATTTCACTGAAAAATACATGACTTTTTAAAAGTTAAGCTGTTTTTATATAGAGCATATCGTTTCTACAAATAGTGTCGAAAAAATTCCGGCATTTGGTCAATGGCGGTGCAAATACCGATATGTGTTATACAATCAGCTCTCAGGTTACACAATGAATTCGCGATTTGAAATGTGAGGTTAATCCATGAGGTTTGTCCTCATTTATTAGAAAAAAAAAAAATGCAGTTACTTTCCAATCTAATAAAAAATAATTAACTCGCGTACGAATACGTGAGATTATTTCTTTGGAACCATATGTGTCGCGTCTCTGAGCAATGTGACGTTTACTTCAATTAACGAAGGATTACCAGAGGACCACAAACGAAATGCTGTCGCGCGAAGACGCTTATTGATCAAGCTTACTTTCGAACCCCCCCTAATACCAGGCAAATCTATAGTAGACAGAACATGGGGCGGGCGAGTAAGAAACAGCGAACAAGTTCTCTCTCGTCGAATCATCCTTGAACGACACAATTTATTTCACTTTCACGCTCGAGGTACATAATACACGTTCATAACTCGAACGATGAAATAAGAAAAATCGCAACAGCTAATTCCTTGAGATTCTGATCTTGGGAATTCAGCCGAAGAAAAGAAAAACATCACATTATAGTCGAGTAACTGTGCAATCATCGAGCATCGTTGTGTCAACGTGATCGCGAACAAGATGTACCTGTCTGTTAGAAAAAGGTTAATCAAACGGCCTTCTTCGAGGTTCTCTCGATTTAATCCTTAAAGCGCGAGCTTTTTACGAGGCACGAGGAACGAAGAGTGAGTGAGAAAATAGTATCACGACGCGTGAAACGCAATAAACGTGGAAATAAACAAGTGGAATTCAGAATTCGCAAACAGATCGTGAGCGAAGTGATATTTGTTTCAATTACGATGGCAGAGGGGATTAACACGCGGTAAATCGTTTTTGCGAGCAGATCCCTCGGTGGACGCGAGCTTAGCATAAGCCTTGTAATCCTCGAGGAATCTCCCAAAAGGAGACATCTTGCACCGCGAAAGAGAAACAAAAACACAGAGAGAGAGAGAGAGAGAGAGAGAGAGAGAAAGCAGAAAGAAAGAAAACACGGCGTTGCGTTCGTCAGTGTCGATATGAGCTGTCTTTTTCGATCGTGGCTGGCGTTTCGACAAAGAGCAACCGAAGGCGAAGGGATCCAGGAGAGGAAGAAAAATTAAAAAAAAAAAGGAAGAGAAACGTGAGAGAGAGAGACAGAAAGGGCGAGAAAGACAACGAGAGAAAATTGAAGTCGCGAGGCACACGTAAGACCTGCACCCGGTCTTTAACCCCGAAGCACCCAGAGAGAAATCAGTGGTTCTCCCGCGACTTTTCGAGAGATCTCAGAGAGCCCAGTTCAACCATTTCACGAGATGCATTCCGCCTGTGATTCATCCTGTGTTCTCCGTTTCTCGATTTCGATGAATTATATCGCGCGCAAAGGCAAAGCCAACACTTGAGAAGATCCCTGTTTTAATTCGTTGCCTTTGGAAACTTCTTTTTTTTTTTTTTTAATGTACCATCTGTCGGTAACTTATTTGCAAAATAAAGTGACTGGAGTATATCGCTTGAAATAAAACCAGATGTAACGTTGGAAATGATCATCCTGTTCGAGTTTAACATTGTCGATTATATTTTTCTAACGTGTGACATTAAGTTTAAGTCGACAAAGCAATGTGAGTTTGTTCGAGCAAGTATATACCATGTGGGAGTTAGCGATTTTCATACTTTCAATCGTCTGAAATATAACTTCGTTCGCCGTATTTCATGAACTTTCGTGAAATGCAATGAGAAGTTTAATTTTCTTCTTCCGAAATTCATCTATTCTTCTTAAGTATTATAGCTTCCACTCTAGATATTATATATATTATTATACGTTATATCATACGATATTATATATATTATATATAATAATATAATAATATTAATATATAATATATAACATACAACATATAACATATAATATATAATAATATAATAATATTATAAAATAATAATAATAATATTATTAAATTATAATATTATTAAATAATGTATAATATATTTAATAATAATAATAATAATAATAATAATATTAAATATTATATATATTATTATATATATTATATATATTATTATACGTTATATCATACAATACCAAATACATATATCTACGTTCGTTATAATTATCAACAATTATAATTATCAACAAAAGAAGAAACTCTGAGCTGTTGAGATTTAAGTCCCCTTAGAAGTGACAGCCGAGTGCAAAGAAACTACAATTAAGCTGCAATTCTATTGGATAATTTTTTTTCACTGACTACACATCAGAATAATTTAGAATTATCGTTTGTAAGTGCAGATTTGAGAATCGATGATCTTCCATTCCCGCAAACCACTCTAGGTAATATGTGTACATACGTAGCACGTAGTCTGAGAGAAAACTATTCTTTTCACGTGGCGATCTGTTTGTTCTTCAGCAATTCTTGACCCTGTCTTTTCCTTCTTCCTCGGTCTCATCTTCCATTCTCACTTTCTGTTCTTTGCTCCGTACGTTAAAATTGCTTGTTAATTTTAAAATACCTCGTTAGAGGCAACGTGCGAACGTCCCTCAAAAGAGAAAGAGAGGAGTATCGCGTTGGCCAAAAAGTAATTGCGTTTTTCTTCTCTTTTTTTTTTCCTGGCAGATTTTTCTGTGGCAAATTTATTTTCAAAAAGAAAAAAATCCGACCTCTAATAATAAAATAGAACGTTTTTCGTCAAAAAAACTCCGAAGCAGTAGAGTTATTAACATTTCAATTTGCTAAAAACTTCGCTGCTGGACGAGGATATCAAATCGTTCTTGGATCACTGTCTTTTGTCAAAAAGGAATGAGAACTTTCGAGCTTTCTGCTGAAAGATGGCAGAGCATAGTCGAACAAAATATCGTCGAATAAATCTTTTTCGAAAAATTCACACGCGTAAGAAGACTTACTTACTCGGGTTACTTTCTGGACAAGTATTGCTAACCTAATATTTGTTGTAAAGCCCACTTTACACGGAGAACCACTGACTAGATGCTCTAAGACCCTTAAATCTTTTTCTTCGTTGCATCTCCCTCGCGCACGCGTTCGTTCGTTCGAGTTAAAAATACTATACTTGCTCGTGTTGTGTGTGTGTGTGTGTGTGTGTGTGTGTGCGTGTGTGTGTGTGTGCGTGCGCGCGCGCGCGCGTGCGTGCGTACGCGCACGGGTTTTGAAAATTACCCCTCGCCCGATAACGCCGCGCTCACTCGAAGAGACGAAACGACTTGTCAAATTCGCGGCTGAGCTTTCCACGAAAGAATAATCCTCTGCAATAGTTAAACGTGTGCTAACGAGCCGACGAGATTTAATTATCTTTCTAGCTCGCTCTGCGCGAACACAGTTACGCGAATTTTGCAGTTGTTCCTGACAACTTCGTATCCGCGCGCATGAAAGTGTTTCTTTCTTTTTTTTTTCTTTTTTCCACTTATCGGAAGAGAAATTTCAACCGCTTTACATTCAACGTCTACTCGATTCTTCGTTCTTTCTGAACGGTAGAACGAAGAATTGCCAGTGGCTGAATTTTGTCACAAAAGTCGTTTCAACTTCAATCCGTTATATTTATAAATTTTATTAATATCTGTTATTTTTGTTAGTTTATATTTATTTGTTAATTTTTAACAACAGAACTATCGACGAGTAGCGATTTAATTGGAAAATTGTGTCGGAAATGTTAAAATATTTTATTCGTATATTTTACAAAAATCGCTCGATTCTCTGAAAATCTGCGGAAATCTACTCAAAAGAAAAAAGAAAAAAAAATTATTGATCATTTCGAGGACTTTGATAGTTCCATTCATATTTGCAAAGTCTTGCGTCTCGCTCGTTCGTGAGCAAAGAAGGCAAGAATCAGCCCTCGCGAGCAAAAAGCGAGAAAGGAGAGAAGATCGAAGACCCGGTTGGCTCTTGAAGAAACCGTGCTAATTATAAGCGCGGGCTTTTTCATAGTTTAACGCTCGTTATTTGTTCGTTTTGAGTCACTCCGTGAAATAAGGAACAGCTCGCGTCCCTCCGTCACCGTCCTTAAATGGTAACAGGAAACGAAGCCAATTCCAACGATAATTTATATCTCTGTAAAGAGATTTAGAAACGCGTTAAACTCGTGTAATAAAACCTAGACTGTATTGAATAATTTATTTGTTTCTTATCTGTAGATATGTGTATATATATATATATATATATATATATATATATATATAAACTTGAACTACGTGAAGTTAATCAGGTAATTAATTATCCGCTAATTAAACTCACCTTCGTCATCCAGTTTTATAGGTACTTCTTATCACCGTAACGTTTATTTAACTCACCGCTCTGCGTGCGTAAAAAGCACTGCCGTCTTCAGCAGCTATCCTTTCACTCGATCATTTTTCACGTATGTAGCAGTCGATTCAGAAAATAATCAAAATTTGACAAATATCATTTTATATATATATATATATTTTTGTCATAATTGCTTATATTGTAATTGTTATAATTTGTTATTATACAATAAATATTATTATATACAAATTTGTAATTATGTTATAATTTATATAATATAAATATGTTTATACAATACGTATATAATTTGTACAATATTATAAACATAATTTACAATTATGTCATAATTTCAATAATTTGTAATTTGTAATTAATAATTTGTAATTTTTAATTTAGGTTAGGTTCAAGCTGCTTTATAATTTCAAAAAATATTATGAGGTTAGTGTATAAATTGGGGGCAGGCTAGGTTTAGGCTGCTTTATAATTTCAAGAAATATTGTGAGATTATTATGTAGGTTTAGGTTAGGTTAGGTTGCTTTATAAGTTCAAAAAATATCATAAGATTAGTGTGTAGGTTTAGGTTTGGTTAGGCTGTTTTATAAGTTCAAAAAATATCATGAGATTAGTGTGTAGGTTTAGGTTAGATTAAGTTCAGGTTGCTTTATAATTTCAAAAAATATGAGGTTAGTGTATAAATTGAGGTTAGATTAGGTTTAGGCTGCTTTATAATTTCAAGAAATATCATAAGATTAGTGTGTAGGTTTAGGTTTGCTGTTTTATAAGTTTAAAAAATATCATAAGATTAGCGTGTAGGTTTAGGTTAAATTAGGTTTAGGCTGCGTTATAATTTCAAAAAGTATTATGAGGTTAATGTATAGATTTAGATTAGACTAGGTTTGTGCTCCTTTATAATTTCAAGAAATATCGTGAGATTATTATGTAGATTTAGGTTAAATTTATGCTGCTTTGTAATTTCAAAAAATATTATACGATTAGCGTATAGGTTTAGATTAGATTAGGTTTGGCTGTCTCTCGCTCGCACGTTTCCATTTTAATAATAAATTTCTTTAGACGATACGATCGTTCATTGACTTGTACACGATCATTTTGCACCGTTCTCGGCGAATCGTCCCTTGATTTCTCATCAATGCGTACGAAACACCGTTAACGTCGTGTGCTCGAGCAAAAACATAGCGGTGCACTCGACATCGACTATGCATTTCCATTAGATTATGCACGCTATAGATTATGTATGCTCCTCGCGAATGAATTAATAATACAATCTAGGTTATCGTTGTTCGTCCAGTTACTTCGTCCAACGGGGCGTGTATATTTTATATTAATCTTTCGGGCAAACTGTATTTTCATCGGTGTTTGTTAAACGGTGCAGAGACTGTATCGTGTTATGTCTGCAACTTCCGCTCAAATGGTACAAAAATAATTTATTTATATATAGTACATTGTAAGAAAACCTCAAACCCGCATTAAAGAATAGAAATGTAGCAGTTTGATCGTCGACATTGTTAAATACTGAAAATTTTCTAAAGTCATTTGTGAGGTCGAATCACCTTGCGATCAGATACGCCTGTTTGAATTAAAATGCTCGATGAAACGACAAAGAGAACCATACATCAACAGCAAAGCAAGGGAAAGGAAAGTAGCTGATCTTCACAAAATTTCTTTCCAACGAAACTTCACTGTATTTTCTCAGACAGATCACGCTGTATTTCACACACAGAGTTACAGAGGGTTTTGATTAACAAACCACACAATATTAACAAACTACTACCCTCATCGACATCGTTTGCAATTGCACGCTCATGGTACATAGTTGAGTACAGAGCTGTTGAATAAACAACAGCCGCGTAATTAAGCATCGCCGCTTCGTCATTATTGAATTATTCGCGAAATAGCTCGGGCGTTTGTTTCCGAAGCGAGCAGCGATTGCACACTGGCCGGGGGGATCGTTAAGGGCCACGAGATCGATAATAAAATCGCATCAACACAGCCATTCGTAATTAATCGCGTTGTTAACCTTCATCGCGGCGTGTATCGCTCTCCTTCAATTTACTTCCACTTTATTATCTCTCGTCGCGATTGCTCGTAAATCGCGCAATTCCACGAAGTTCGTATTGCTGAACGCGTACGTTCTCACATACAGCGGATTCGAGCGGATTCGAGCGCGTACGCGATGATATAAAGAGCGGAGGCTCTGCACAATAGCAGACGAGACCGACGATAATGTATTACCGGCCGGGTCCCTATTACAGAGAGAAGATAGGCAGACGAAACCGGTGAAAAATGAGGCGGCGTAAATTCTAGCTTGAATAGGCGATGCCACACCGCGATTATCCCTCTCCTGGGAACTTTGTTAGCTTTCCTCTTCTCTTTTTCTAGCGTTTCTCTTCCCTTTCGTGTTTCGTTTAATTTTAATCGAGGCAACCACTCGAGGCGAAAGTCTGTGTTTTCTCTTTCACACGTTTTCAACACGTTCCGTGCTGAAAATGTCGATTTTTCATCAATTTCCGTTTAGGCGAGTGGCAATAAAGTGTGCCTTGCAATTCTTTGCTATACAGTCCAAAGACTATGATTATCGGGAAAAAGTGTGTTAAACTGCATTACAGAACAAAGCGGTAAATTTAATTTCAAGGTATATCGTTTTGCACGAGCAACCTCCTCGACGATGCTCAAAATCAATTTCGAAAATAAAAGACTTTGTTGCGGATGTTTTTAATATTGTTGTTCACGCACTAAATGATAATAAATAATATTAGATATAATAATGATTTGTTATATAACATGATAATAATTCGTTATTTAAATTGTATAACACCATGCTTGTTATATAAATTACACTAAATACTTGGTCATTTGAAAACAAGCTTAAACTTACACAAACTGTGATAAAAACTTTACGCTTTGAAATAAGATCAAAGAGACGATTTTCTTCGAATTGCGAAGTTGTTACAGTTTCAACCATCGACAATTTCTTCATCGCTGCACTCTTCTACACTGTACGTACCCCGACCACTAAAAATTCAAAAAAAGAAAAAAAAAAAAAGAAAAAAAGAAAAAGAAAAACAATCGCAAGAATATAATTTTGCACCTAGTACTTCCGTTCGAGCGTTAACACGCGCGCAGTTCTTGCTGACGCGGACCTCGCGCCCTCTTTGCTAACAGCCCCTGCAATAATCGGCGCGTTGGCCTCCTGCGGGTCGTTTGTTATGCAAACAGGCTCTTCCATTTTTTTTTATTTCGAAGCGAGATCTTGACAGGCCGTGCTCGACCAGCCCGCATATCAATCGAAAAAAAATTCAGCTTCGCCGAACCGGCGCGAAATCGGTTTCGAAGACGCGTTCGTCGAGACGTTGGGCTCGAGCGTTTCTTCAACAAACTGAACGTTGTGAAGAAATAATAATAATAATAGAAATAACAACAATAATAATGACGACAACAACAACAATAATAATAATGACAATGACAATGACAATGATATAGATAGAAATAATGATAATGACAATGATAATAGAAATAATGATAATGATAATAATAATAGAAATAATAATAATGATAATAATAATAGAAATAATAATAATGACAATAATAATATAAATAATGATAATAATAACAATAATAATAATAGAAATAATGTTGATAATTAGGAATAATAATAATAATAATAATAATAGAAATAATGTTGATAATTAGAAATAATAATTATAATAATAGCAATAATGGTGATAATTAAAAATAATAATTATAATAATAGCAACAATGGTGAGAATTAGAAATAATATTAATGATGGAAATAATGGTAATAATTAGAAATAATAATAATAGAAATAATAACGATAATTACAAATAATAATAATAGAAATGATAATGATAATTACCAATAATAATAATAATAATAATAATAATAAGAAGAAGAAGAAGAAGAAGAAGAAGAAGAATAGAAGTAATAATAATAAATATAATAATAATAATAATAATAAATAATAATACTAAAATTAATAATAATAAATATAATAATATTCGCGGGAATAATGTTTGACGAGTGTCGAGTTGCCGCGTCAAAGGAGCGAGAGACTCGAAAAGAGTCTAAAAGCGTATGAAATCAGTTCGCGCCTGGCCTCTCGCGTCTCTTTGTTCCGGCGAGAAATACTCGGCAGGAAGACCTGCGTGTCTCCCTGCGTGGCGTAGATTCGCCGCGACTTCCACCCTCGGTGATTCCGAATCCCTTTGCATTCGCGGCCCTTAACCTTTCTCGTTCGTCCACCATCCCTCCTTTCTCTCGTGCGAATCTTTCTCGTGCCTGTCGTCGCGCCACCCAAGTTGGCGCGGGCAAACTTCACCGAAAGAGAAACGCGGAAACACGATTTGCCGAAGAGATACGCAGAAACTGTATCGACAGTTTCTGCATAATCTGAAAGTTGCACTCTTGGAGATTCGCGTGTTTTTTTCGTTCGTGAAAAAGAGAAAAAGAGAAAGAAAGAAAATTTCTACGACTACCAGTTTTGACGTCTAAAGAAAGATTTATTGGTGGCAAATCGATGCGATGAAGAAGAATTTCACGCGCGTTTGAGATGTGATTTTTTTTTCATTCGGTCAAGTATCAAAATTATAGAGATTTTCATTTTCTTTTTTTTTTCACTTTGCTTCAAGGGGTTGGCACGCTTTGCTATTGCCATCACCGGGCGATAGTTCTCGACATTTTTGATTCGTAATCGCGCTTTAGAAGAGTTTCGAATAGAGTTTGAAATTTTATCTAATTATCAGTGTGCTGAATTATTGACATTTTTTTTTTTCAATTTTTATCAACAGCGTGCAATTTCAGTGTTCAACGTTTCAATGCGAAAAATTAAAGGCTGTTTAGACTGAAAAATTATAATAGATACATGTTGCATACATATTGTATTATATCATATTTGCTATTTAATCAAAGCGCGACAACGACGAAAGCAATTCTTATGAATTTGCAAATAAATGATGTTTCGTTTCGTTTCTCGTGCGCAGCACATGTTCAACAGTGTTTTTTGCGGTTAAGTGACAATATTGAAAACACGTAAATTTTACGTAAAATGTGTCAATGGAAAAATGGAATGTTACAACCAGAAACCGAAAATGACAAAAAAATCTTCATGAAAGAAAGAATCACTAACTGAAATTTGTTTATTACTCACGTTGAGAGTATTAACTTGAGAAACGAAAAAGAAAATTGTTCGTAATTAGAATAATTGAACATTTTCGTTTAAGAATTATTAACAATTACAAATAACAAGTATAAAATGGCCGAAAGTTTTTATCGTTGCCGATAATCATTATCGGCGAAGAGGAATTTTGTTCCAGTCGCTTATGGTAGTTATCGATAACGGAAATTTATCTCGGTCGCTTATAATACTTATCGATGAGGAAGACTCCATTTCAGTTGCTCATAGCAGCTAAAGTGTAAAGCATCGTTTCGCATTCGAATCGGAAACAACTCCTCCGCAACTGTATTAAAACATTTTTTCAAAACCTAGAGTCGAGTTATCTGATGCAAATCTTGCGGTAGTTAAACGAAACTGTAACGAAATAAATTTTCCTTCGCCGATAATGGTTACTATTGATTACACTGTTATTAGCGATGAGAAAATTTCTCTTCAAACTTGTAATCGTTATTCGAACAATAACAATTCGCTCGATATCTGGTTATAATCTGCGCTGTCTCGTCATTTCAAAAAATTCAAGAAACTCGAAAGAAGGGGCGAATTACCATCGTATCGACTGTTGACGATGAAAGAACGAGAGAGAGAGAGAGAGAGTATCGATAGATTGCATACCCTGTTATCATTTATATATTTTTCATTCTAATTGGTTGCAATCGAATATTTCTCTTCAGAAATTTATCTCGGAAAATTAAACAGTAGACACGAATTACCTAGCATCGTGTACCAACTGTTCGCGATGAAAGAACGAAAGTTATTGATATCGCAAAGGCAATTCTTACCCTATTTTTCGATATTTTCCATTCCAATTGGTTGGTGATCTGTGCTGTTAAAAAATTTATTATCAAAAGAGTTAAAGACAGAACGAATTACCATCGTGCATTTTGTTCGTGATAAAAAAACGAGAGAGGGGGGGGGGAGTATCGGTAGAAGCTTGGAAACGCAACGTTGGCGAGTAACGTGTTGACGGTTGTATAGATTTTTCAGACGCGCATAGCAACACACTTCCGTCTTCCCGCACGCTCCGTTTTCCTTTAATACGCGGCTGATATTCAACCAGTATATATACCTTGCATGTAAGTGTACGTACGTACATTTATACATACATACACGTACGATTTCTATAGATTTTACACCTGCGCGCGAGTCGACCGCGCGGTTTTTCTCCCTCGAGGAAACCACCGCCGCCGCGCAATCCCGCGTGCATTTATCGCATCCTCACAAAAATGGTTCGCGAGGGTTCGCGAGGGTTCGAAGGCAAATGAAACGGTCGGAAGCGGAAATCAGTTTGACGCCGGGGTGGCTCGCGTTGACACGCGAATTAACCGAACGAGGCGCGTGCTGGGTCGAGAAAGCAAGCGCCCGACATTGACGCGGTTTTCTTTTCGTTCTTTGTTCGGATTCAACGAGGAGACAAAAGGTGAGACAAGCAAACACCATGCAACGCAACGTAACGCAACGCGCATTGTTACCTTCGTCCGCGAGTATTCGTCGCCAACGCGTCGTTAATAATTCGACGTTTGTGTCTCGCGCGTTGTTCTCCGTTTCTTGCCTTTCATTTAGAGTCCGAGATGCCGAGATACCGACCTAACTCGGTTAGATTTTATTCCTGTTAACACATATCCGTCCGCATGACGAAAATCCGTCATTTGTATATTGCAGTAAATAATTGATTGTTGTTTTATTAAATCCGAATAAATAATTCTACGGAAACACTGATTTCAGCTTCAGTTCAGACGTACAAGGGTGCAAAAAAAAAAGAATTAATTTAAAAACGTATTAGTCGGTACTGCGTATAGAAGAAGTTTATTCAAAGTTTAAGCACTTGGGTGTTCGGATATTTAAGAAATTTCAGGGATATATTACTGTTAATTTTCTTAACCTATTTTTATCGAAATCAAATAATAAAGTAAAACTAAAATGGAGAACGAGAAAGAAACATGTGCAGGCAATTTATCTGATTGTGAGTCTAGTGATAACATTGAAGATCTTTTAAAATTTAATTTTGATAGTGACTGCGGGAAAGACAAAACATCCTTTAAAATGTTGCATAGTTTGTAAAATTCACAACAGAAAAAGTAGAACTAGCTACGTATGCAACATTCCCCTTCATACTGGAACATGTTTCGAACAGTACCAGAACTATTAATTATTGATAAAATTTGAAGAACTATTTAATTATTGATAAATTTGAAGAACTATTAATATAATAATCAAATTAATAAATTTGAAGAACTATTTAATTATTGATAAATTTGGAGAACTATTAATATAATAATCAAATTATTAAATTTGAAGAACTATTATTAATTAAATATTAATTCCAATATTTGAAGAACTATTAATTATTGATAAAATTAAAGTTTCGAAAATAATTTACTTTGTCTAATAAAATAATGAGCATGTTTTCAGTAATTCATTTCAACTTTTTTGTGGATTTAATTTTTATTTAACTTCAGAAAGAAAAAGATCGAAAATAAAGGTGTGTATATATAAATACAAATTCATTTTATTTCATTTCCCAAAATTTCACTGAAAAATACATGACTTTTTAAAAGTTAGGCTGTTTTTATATAGAGCATATCGTTTTTACAAATAGTGTCGAAAAAATTCCAATTTTGGTCAATGGCGGTGCAAATAATGCCGGACAGATATGCGTTCAATTGATATTTTCGTTTCGAGTGTGGTCCGTATCTGTCGTGTGGAGGCGCCTTTCTTCAAACACAAACGATGAATGCGCCATTTGTGCGTTTTCCTGTTCACGCAACGAGCTACAAAAGCTCCATTCTGACCCCCCCCCCCCCCGCTTTTTTGTTCGTTAATTTCACGCCTTGTAAAATACGAGAAGTCGAAAAATGTTCTCTTTCCACTGCCCGCTTTTCCAAACTTTCCAACGACAATAATAATTCTTTTAAGATTAATATTTTTCATTGCGTGTTTATAAATTTCTTCAGACTATTTCCTCATATATTTCTTTTTTTCATTTATTACTTAAGACAAGACGTTTGTTATTTAATTTATCAATATTATCGTTATCACTACGATTTAGGATTTTTCTCCAGGTAATTTTTTTAAAACAGTTAGTTCTACTAAATTCTTCTACAACCGCTTGTACACTTTTTTTAGTAATTATTGAATTGATTAGATTAGAAATAATTCGACCTTGAACATTGCCGATATTTTCCCGATCGCGACATTTAGCTCCATTAAATTCATCTACAACCACTTGTACACTTTTTATAGTAATTATTGAATTGATTAGATTAGAAATAATTCGACCTTGTACACTGCCGATATTTTCCCGATCAGAGTAGTCGAAGATACAGTAGTTGACAAATTTCCAAACCACCCTGAACTTGAAGCCGGTTTCCTGCAAGCTCGAAGCATCCATCCGCGAGATTCGTGATTCGATAATTGCAGCAGTTTGTTTTATCGGTAAGAGGATTCGATTTGCCATCTATGATATGGGTGGCATACACGCGTCGCGTCGTCGAAAGGATGGCGTCCAACGAAACACGACGGATGAAAGGGTAGACACATAGAGAAAAATAGCGGAGAGGGTGAGGGCCAGAAACTCTCTTTGAACCCTTCTACTCTCTCATATTTTCCCTGGCGCTCTCTTTCCTCTCTTCGCTTCTTCCACGTTTTTCTCTTCCACTCGCTGGCTGCGCCGCGGCCTTCTCTCCCGTTTCTCTCTCTCTCTCTCTCTCTCTTTCTTGCTTTTCTTTTTTTTTTCCTGCCGGCGCTCCTCCTTCTTTCTGCTCGCAGCACTCGGCAGCTCTCCTCTCTCGGTCGACGGTTTTACTGGTTGTACCAGGAGGCCAACGACGCCGCGTCGTGCTGCATTTCCATTATCGAATTCCTCGTTCCAACCAGTCGTTCGTCGCCCACGGTCGTTTATGGTCGGTCGCGAGATAGGGTGACATGTTCTGCGTAAGATTTATCCGCGAGCGAAGCCACGAGGAAAGCTGCGCTTGTCATCGAAGCTCCGAGCACCAAGGTAGGAAAGCTCGCGGAAAGGTCGCGGTAATTTCGCGTGACGCGAGTTTATTTTCCAATCTCCTCTCTCTCTCTCTCTCTCTCTCTCCTCTTTTTCCCTCCCCCGCGATTTCTTTCCTTTCGATTGCCAGCCACCCTCTCATTCGCGTTTCACTTTTCTTCTTTTACTCTCTTCGTTTTACTTCGATTCGAATTCCCGCGTTCGCTCTCTCCTCTCGAGCCTTTTGTTCCCCATCAATCAGTCTTTTGTTTTTTTTTTCTTTTTTTTTGCTTTCATTTTTCCCTACTACTCCAGCAACTACTCCATGACAGACAGTGACAACAGTGATTAGCGAGTTCCCCCCGTGTCGTTTCCGCTTTCGGTGACTTTTATCTTATCGGCTTTTAACACCGGTGACAATGCGCGGCCGACGTTGTGCGTGTGAAGTTTCAACTTCTGCTCGTTCTATTGTGCGCTCGCGTTGGTGAAATTTTCTGATATATGTATGTATACCACGTTCGACGATAACAACTGCCATCTTCGTTCGCACGTTCCGAAGACGAAGTGAAAAGAAGAGAGTGAAAGAGAAAAGTGAAACGCGAACGAGAGAGGGTGGCAATCGAAAAGAAAGAAATCTCAGGGAAGGGAAAGAAGGAGAGAGGAGATTGGAAAATAAAATCGCGTCACGCGAAATGGACCGGCCGGGAGTTTGCGTGTGGTAACGTTTCGAGTGAAAAATTTATTTGCATTTCCTCGCCACGAGTTGCACGCGACTTCATTCCTCCGGAAAGGAAGAAAGAAAAGGGTGCTTCCGCTGAACTCGAGGAAAGATCGAAAGCGCGCGCCAAGGTTTTATCCCCCGTCGTTTATTCCTTCGCGAGCTTTCTTCTCGCTTCTTCAGAAATTTTACGCGCGAAAATTTCTCGCAGAGTTTTTCAAGCAACGATCTACTGTCGATCGTCCTCGTATTGCGGTGACTTGACAGATGTCACACTCTCATTGTCAGTTTTGAAATTTTCGATCTCAGCGAAATGGATTCTCTCGATTCGCGGCACTCGATCCCCAACCACTTGTAGATTCGACAAATAAATACAGGTGAATCTGCCGAAACTCTTTTGGAATTCTTCTCTCTGACGATCGCATAGTGATTTGATATGATCCAATTTAAATTAAGTTAACTCACGTTTCCTGACGTTATCTGCGTTATATTCGAGGCTGTCGTCTCTTCGGTTTTGTCTTGTTCGGAGATTTTTTTCCCATAAGCTCGCTTGCTTATTATGTATATTCTTCCATGTGTGTGCATACGTTCGATGATGTGGCGTTGTCAGACAGCAATTCATTTGTACTTTTTTTTATCGATAGACTCGAACACAGTTCCTAGTTATATCTTAAATTGTAGCAATTATACTAAATTATACTTCTGCAAGATATATTTCTATAAATTATACTTTTATAATTCCTGGAATATATATATATATATAAATTATACTTTTACGAATTATATACTTTAGGCTCATACTCGTTTACAAATTATATATGTTAATATGCTTGTAAATTATTTAATTCTATAATTCGTAGAAGTGTATGAATTGCACTTCTAGGAATTATATACTCAGATGTTCGTTATAACTCTCTGGCTTCCCTCGCTAAAACAATCGTGATCGAAAAATCGAGGTTATGTCTGAATTACACTTCTAGAAATTATATAGTTAGGCTCGTGTGTTTAGATATTCGCTACAACTTGCTCGCTAAAAAAACAATCGTAGTCGAAAAACCAAGGTTGTATAATGAACAATTAATATTTATTTAATTATTAATACAATTACACATCTAGAAATTATATACTTAGATCCGTATACTTACAATTCTTCGTAATCGAAAAAACAAGGTAACGTAATTAACAATTAATATAATTAAATATAAAAATTAATATTTATATTATATAAATATAGTAATTAATATTTATGTAATATAATTACACATCTAGAACCCATATGCTTAGATTATTCGCCACAATTTTAACAATTAATATAATTAATAATTAATATTTATACTATATAAATATAATAATTAATATTTACATAATATAAACATAGTAATTGATATTTTTATTAATATTAATATTTATGTAATATAATTACACATCTAGGGCCCATATGCTTAGATCATTCGCCACAATTTTAACAATTAATATAATTAATAATTAATATTTATACTATATAAATATAATAATTAATATTTATATTAATATTAATGTTTACATAATATAAACATAGTAATTGATATTTTTATTAATATTAATATTTATGTAATATAATTACACATCTAGGACCCATATGCTTAGATCATTCGCCACAATTTTAACAATTAATATAATTAATAATTAATATTTATACTATATAAATATAATAATTAATATTTATATTAATATTAATGTTTACATAATATAAACATAGTAATTGATATTTTTATTAATATTAATATTTATGTAATATAATTACACATCTAGGGCCCATATGCTTAGATTATTCGCTAAAATCCGAGGAAAAGAAACGAAGAAAACGCGCGCTTCTCCCCGAGTGATGGGGGAAAATTTCAATAAAGAATCGCTGGCCGATCATCGACGATTCGACGAAAGAATCGTACTTGGAAGTGTTTCAACATCCGTTTAAATCACGGTCGTGGGTATATTTTGTCGTGTCATCGCGTATATGTCTATCCTCACCTGCGCTCACGTGTGAACCACGCGCGTGTAAGTACGCGTACGCGTCAAGACGTCCTGAAAAGGACACGCTGCCGACACGTGTAACCGACAGAGAAGAAGAGGGGTGGGTGGTTGAAAGGCAGGAGCTTGCGAGAGGGTAGGCCTCCTCGGTGGGAGGGGGACGTGCAAAGGGAGGACAAATAAGGGAATCTAGGGGAAAAAAGGGAGAGATTGCAATTTGCTGAACCTCGCTGTGAAACGAGACAGCTGAGTGACGGGGCGAGGCTCGTCGTGCCAACGACGAAAAGAAAGAAAAGAAAAAAAAAATTGCTCGCCGTGTTACGTCACTCCACCACTGATGAAAATACATTTTTTTTTTTTCTTCCGTTTTTCTTCTCTTTGCCCGGTGATGCGAGACACGCTTCTCCGCGCTTGTTTTCATTAACGCGAGAAATCGAACCATGCGTCGGATAGAATTTGAATAATTCGCGGCGAGAATTAACGGCGGCCTCGGCCTGGGAAAACGATCGATAAACTGGTGAAACTTGTTTTATTACTCCCTATTACTCTTCAGTAATTCAGCTTTTAATTAGCGCGGCTCCGGGAAATTTCCCTTGTTATTTTTACGAACAATTTTTACACCTGCTCCCGGCAGAGCGGGAGCAAACATTTGAGAAGCAGACAGCGAGGAGTGCCTAAACTCGGAGTTTCGAAACTCGGCGATTCGCGGTTTTAATTATCCTCCACCGAATCAAATTTTTCGACGAATTTTGGAATTTCTCCTTTTCTTTTCTTTTTTTTTCAATTTTAAATTTTAAAGGGCAAGCATTATTTGTTGAAGTTGCAAACATGAATACAGAATGTTCAAAGCGTCGAGAGTGTTATGTACAATTTTTACTCGTCGACGTTCAGTTTAACGAAATTAAGGTTAAAAAGGTTTGAATTGAGATTTACTTCTTCATTTCAAGTTCGAGACGTCGACTCGCGCCGCTCGACGTTTCAGTTTCAATGAAATTAAATTTAAAATTCGAACTGAGATTTACTTTTTGCTTTCAAGTCCGGGACCTGAACTCGTAGCACTCGAGTTATAAGTCAAAGGATTAACGACGTCTCCGTGTGATTTTGTCGATGAATTCGTTCGGATTCCCTTCGATACTTGGTCGATACTACTCCTTCCAAAGAGAAAGAGAGAGAGAGAGTCTCGATTCTCCCGATTTTTCTCGTTTCGGCTCCACTCTTTTCTCGATTGTTCGGTACAACTCTCTTCCTCAAGTTGAAGCGGCGATGAAAATAAAACTCGAAATAAGAAGAAACCCTCTCGAAAGGCCTTTCTTTCTTTCTTTCTTTCTTTCTTTCTTTTTTAACCGACACGACGCGTCCTGGACATTCATTTCTGTTTTCAATGCGATCCTTCGCTCCTCCGTTCGCTTCCTTTCGATTCACCTTCCAGAGCAAAGACCGGATATTCCTATTCTTCGACTTGTCGATTCTCGAGGATTTCAAGCGAAGGATAGACGATAATGATCCACGGGTCCCTGCTCACTTGTTAAAGTAAGACTGCCAGCTAAATTTATTTGCAAGTCAATGTTACGATCGTCGATACCCAGATAAATAAGTTGAATAAACAATTTGCACTCCATTGACGATTTCATCGAACTATCTGCGTTGCGCAGATCAAAGTTGAAGGAATAGGAGCAATTGAAGTATCGATTGCAAAACGATTACGAAAGTGCAGCGATTAACAATTAACCGACAGTTAATTGTTTCTATCTTTATTAATACACTTGTATGCTAAAATATATAAAATACAGGCAGATATATGTATTATACATTAATATACAAATGTATATTTAATACCTATATTTATATTTATAAATATTTACATATATAAATATAAGTTAGGTTTTGTATTTATATATATATTTTGTATTTATTAAAATTATCGTGTTATAAAATTTAATCGTGTTATAAAATTTTGTATTTATATATATATATATATATATATATATATATATATATATATATATATATATGATATAGGTATTATAATATGTAAAATATAGGGATTAAAATATATAAATATAGGTAACTCTGCTACAAAACGCTATATACAGATAGACTAGCATAATAAATTCTAAAAAATAGCGTGTCACATGAGATCAAATAATTGCACGAAAATAGCGTGTTATGTGAGGTTAGGAGCCAGTTTCCACTCTGGGAGGTTATGTTCCAAGAACTATGAAAAACAAATAATTTGTCAAGTTTTTCTTTCTATTTTATTGGAGGTATTAATACGTGTATAAAACGGAACGTAAATAAAAAGAAATATGCATATAAATTATTTTCATTTAATTGTGTAGCTGGATTTTTTCTTCGTCGCTGCTCGGTATAGTTCCTCTATAGAACAATACCATCTTCACTTTCGGAACTTGCATTACAGTTGCATTGTTCAATAAATTATTCTCGAAACGAGGCGGTCTCTCGAACGCTCGACTGTTGCACAACAATTCTCTACTTTATTTAAGGTTATTAAATAAAAAATTATTGAACTGAACGCTTTGAGCGTACAACACTACAACTTCAATAAAAAAAACATCCTTCAACAAAATGGGAACTTGACATTCTTCACGGAATAACATTATTTTTACGTATGCACAAAAGCGTTGAGAGTATAATATACACTTAAACTCTTGCGTATGTAAGCGTGTACATAATGCGTGATATAATTTTTTTAAATGTGTCGAACAAAAATCGCCTTATATCGTATTATAGAAATACCGCGAAGGTTTCCGCAATTTCTTTTATCGTAGCGAACTGAAAACGTGTTATATATAAATAAAATATTTAAAATACAACGTTCATATCAATGGTTATATATTTACTTGAAATATAATGTTCACTATAATAGTTTTGTACTATTTCTTTATTTTTTTTAATTAGTAATTTCAAGAAACATGAATCTGCATGTAATATAATACGACAAAGAACACGATATATTCCATTAATATATATTGTCAAAGATCACTCGAATATTTAAAAATATTTTGTCTAATATCTAAGAAATATCTAAAAATATGCCGTAGAAATATAGAAAATTTCCATAGAAAATTATAAATTGGTGAATTTTGACTACTCCGATAGTTAATCTCTAACGTTAATCGTTAAATAATTTCTCACTCATTCAATTCATCGGTGCGATGCTCCCTCGGGATGGGAAATATTTATTCAGGATAACGAGGCATTATCTCGACGGTGTGAGCAGAAGACCGCGGCGAAGCTTTTGATCCGGATTTTTCGATTTCCGCCCTCGGCCGTGCGTTTCCTCGAGCCTCTATTATTCCTGCACGCCTATTCCCCGTGAATTTAGGGGAGCGTCAGGGAAGACAGGCTTGAAAATCCGCAGAACGATATTTCCGATACGGTTAGCAGTCAGGATGCTCTCTACCCTAACCGTATAATCTGCGCCTAAGCAACGATGCAAGGGATGGCCCCGCAAGCTTTTTCATCGTCCCTCGATATGTATATATATATATATATCGGGTGTGCACGCACGCGAGTATCCTTTATGCGCATTTATTTTTTCTTGTTTTCGGCCCGTGTCTCTGTCTTTGCGCGTATTTATGCGATCCACCGTATATAAACGGGGCGCAAAGTCTCTGAATTTTGTACGAAACCTACCAATCTCCAGTCTCCGACGCTTTGACACTTCTCACGAAGGATGGCCACTTTATGCTTTACACCAGCCAACTGACTATCTCATTGTCAGTTTGTGAAAAGTAATACATTGTAACGTGGGGAATATGCCAAAGAGGATAATCAAACTTTTTTTTTATAAAATACGTTTCATTGGTCAATGTAAAGGAAACGTACCGCCAAATTTTTGTTACTTCTCATTGAAATTTGGAGTTTCTCAAGTAATCTTAAATGTAATTTTTGTCTATTTTTACACGACGAGGTATGCGCGTCAACCGCACAGAAATGTGCATACACGTCGAATTCAGTTGACTGGTTAACTAACTTATTCGACTACGTCTGTGAATGCAGTGGTAACTAGAGAAGGAGGACTTCGATTGCGATCGACAGAGTCTAATACAAAAGTGACTAACTGGCAGCCCGCCCCTACTTTCCTGATCGCTAGCGCCCCCCCCCCCTCTCCACTGCATCGATCTCTTCACTTACTTAATAGACTGATTATGAGAGCGGGGTTCATACACGGCGAAGAAATTTCAATATAGTGGAGAGATCGATCCGCAGTGGTGGGGATAGCGCTAGCGATCAGGAGAGTGGGGGACAAGGGCCGCCAGTTCGCCACTTCTGAATACACCGTCGAAGCGCGTATCAATACTTTTTTTTTATCATCATTTCTAATTATCAGGAATAAAACGAATTATTAAAAACACGCTGAATGCCACCGGTGACGCCAAGATTAGTAAATATGTATATTAGAGTAAATCTCAATACTATATCGAATAAATGCATTTCAGCGCCACGGGGGTTACAGATGACCACCGATAAAATAAATTCATTAAACATGACTATATACCTCGACTTACGTGTTGTAGATAATATTTTAAAATGTATCACATAGTAAGAAATTCATATTGGCGCCACGGAACATCCACGTGGCACTCAACGTGTTGATTAAACTTTTAAATAGGCGTTGTTTGGAACTTTTTCGGAAAACGTTCTCACATTGCGAGTCGCGATGAGAACGGACAAAATAAATGTCTTTGAAAATAAAAGTGTTTCCGAATAGAACACTTGTATAAAGTGAGAAAATAAACTTTTCTTTTGTCGAAAGGACGAGGATAATTTCGTTCGTGAATATTAAAAAAAAGTTCTCGATATTTGTGGCAAATAGTAACGCCGAATATTATTCAACGAATGGTATGGAACAGACTAAAAGAGCGTGGGCGGCGAGGAAATTTTAATATAGTGGAGAGATCGATCCGCAGTGGTGGGAATAGCGCTAGTGATCAGGAGAGTGGGGGACAAGGGCCGCCAGTTCGCCACTTCTGAATACACCGTCGAAGCGCGTATCAATACTTTTTTTTATCATTATTTCTAATTATCAGGAATCGAGAAATTATTAATTAAACTTTTAAATAGGCGCTGTTTGGAACTTTTTCGAAAAATGTCCTTCCACTCGCGAGTCGCGACGAGAGCGGACAAAGTAAATGTTTCCTTGAAAATAAAAGTGTTTCAGAACAGAACTTGTATAAAGTGATGAACATTCTTCTGTTCGAAGGGGCGGGGATAATTTCGTTTGTGAATATTAAAAAGAAAGTTCTCGACATTTGTGGCAAGTAACACTAACGCCGAATATTATTCAATGGTACTCGAATATACAGCTGGATTTTTAATTAAATTTTCTGAAGTAACTTGTAAAAGTGTAAGTTTTGTTATACATATTCTCTAAAATGTATGTTGCACGAGAACAATTATTCAAAACGTAACGCTTCTATCTATAAAAATTCCATTTTACTGCGATTATGTTTTTGTACAAAGGGATACACAGGTTCGAACTGAATTTTTTTTAAAAAACGAAAGAGAACCCGTTAATTTCGATCGATGTACGTGAAAATCCTTATCGCAATCCGTAAATGCAATCTTATATCGCAAGCCGTAGCTGCTTCCATAGAAAGATAAAAAAAAATGCATAGTACAATTTCTTGTGTTTTATGATTGGTCCACATTGATTTTTCTCCTTCATTGGCTATCGGAGTTCAATCTTCGACCGAAGATGAAAAACACGTCCTGATCACTTTCGTTATAGTGATCGATTGAAATTACACATACTAGCGAATTATAATAACAGAACACTGTGTCAAATATTCAAAGCTTCAGAATAGTTTTGCGAGAGTTTTTGTTGCATTTTTAAAAATCAGATTCAATTTTTACGCAACTGTCGCGAGGTAAGAGATCGAATGATCCAATGATCGAACGCAATGTTCTACGAATTCTGTCAATTCGCGAACAATAGATGCGTGCAGTTCTCCTCGCATAGAGTGGTTCCATTTATTTACACCGCGGGTACGAACAGCTGCTGGGGACGTTAACACCATCTTGTTTCCTTCGGAGTTTTCTCCCCTCCCTTATTTTCACTCGCTGGCGAAAGGCGATCAGTGGGTCGAAATAAAAAAAGTTAAGAGGGGAGGGGGGTGGGGGGCGAGGCGAGAGGGATGCATCATCGTCTCGATATTGGATCTTCCTGCCTCTGTTTGATTCCCGACGCGGAATTCAAGGGTGGAAAATCAATTTCAACTTCAAAAACGACTGGCTCTCTTTGTCCCAAATCTTCTTACATTCTCACGAACATATACAGGGTGGCCGGTTTTAATCTAGCGAATTATCTTCTAAAGCTTAGTATTTGTTGTTCGAGAGAAAGTTCTCTCTTTTCTTCATAAATCTTGTTACGTCTCGAGAGAGGGAGGGGGGGGGTAAAGCTACAAATTTGAAGGCGTTTCAAGGAGGTTTAACTTTCTTTTTAAACGGAAATTTACCATATTTTTTAAAACCGAGTCATTTAACCTGAACCTCATCTCGGAGATATTTGCGCTTCGATCTTAGAAAATCCACGCACGTTCTCTCTCCTAATTACGATATAATTTGACTATTTTAACCATTTGCTCAGGAGCGTTCGAAAAGGAAAAAACCGAAAAAAATCCTCCGAAAGGAAAAAGAGAGAACGATCGTTTCATAAGCGCCATCTAGATTAAATCGTAGATGTAATCTAGATGGCGCGCTCGTTTCTCGATGAAAATTAAGATAACGACGCAATGAACGAGGAAACGAGGCAATCTAAATTGGAAATAATCGGGGAAAGGAAGAAATCGCAACATGGAGAAAAAGAGAATATACGAGAAAAGATAGTTAACACTAAACCTACCGAGCCCTCATGCATACCTATTCCTACCGTCAGGGCTCATATGACCACTTTGAAAAAGAAACACATTTCTTAATACAGAATGAAGATTATAAACAATTAGATGGTGAACAGAATATTTTTTTATATTTAAAAATAAGTAATGTTTATTTTATTCAGTTTCGCCACGTTGTTTATAGATTATAGGATTCTTGATTGTGACATTTATCACATACGTATTTTTCACATTTTACATAGATTTTGTTCGTCTCATTGCCTTTGCAAAATCTTATCTGGCATTTTTTCCAATCACATGAATCTGTAGTTATATATGTAGTGATTGTTTTTACTGGTGGCAAGCTCTTTTCTCAATTAAAATAAATATAAACCTTGGTCTATAACAGCTTGATTTGTGTTCTCAATGAATTTGCGCCAAACGTTCGGAAATCAAGATGAATTTCTCGGTTTATCTAAGGGGGCTGGCTGTGTCGATTTCTGTTATCAAACCGAACCTTATAATTCCTGTAGTCATTTCTGCTGATAGTATTGAAGAAAAATACTGGACCCCATTTTTTTCTATTTTTTTTTAATAACGTTGCATATTTACAATGTAGCGAGAAAATCGCTAGACACATTCTCGAATAAACAATTTCCTTTAGACAGCAAGTAAGATAATAGAAGACAAAGACCGATTTATGGCAGAGAATATAATGATCCCTCGCGATCGGCAAAACAGGCCACAAATTTTCTTCAAAACGTAAGAGAAAAAGTGAATATTCAAAAATGCATTCTACGTATGATATAAGAAAAGTCGTGAAATCAAATGCATGACATCGATGCGATAACATCGTATGCAGGATATTCTAAACGAAATTTTAAAAAAAGGCTCATTCGACCCCGCTTGGTGGGTTTAGTGTTAACGAAAAGCAATGCAAGCCACGAGAAGCTCCTGTGAGAAAAGAAGGGGGAGGGGCAGGTGGGGGAGGAACTGTAGGAAATGAAAAGAAAACACGCGGTTCGCGAGAACTACGTGACACGATGATAAACGATGATGATCGTGGAATCGCCGAGATGTAATGGAAATCGCGAATATAATGCAAATTCTCTCCTGTTTTCCCCTTCGAGCAAAAAAAAAAACTGGGCAGAAAAACGACTAACGATCAGAACTGGAACCAGAAACAGAAATTCCAGTTAATACCAAAAGCTCCTTTCCAACGCTGATCTTATTTTTTTGCGGTTCACCAGCGCTGCTGGCTAAATTGGAAAACGATGGCGCTGGAAAAGTGCAATTTTATTAGTATACGTTGGATCTAGGAATTAAATTTTAACGTTCGAGAGCAGGGAATCATTGTTCGTTGAATATTATTCTTAAAGGTGGACGTAATAATTGCTGAATTATTCGATATTCAATATCTGCGGTCTGCTACTGCGGTCTACACTTTCCTTAAAGACTATAACCTTAACGTATTATTAAGTTTATATTTTTATTTCTTTTTAGTTGGTCCTAGTTGGTTCTGATATATTTCTACGAGGTAACAAACTTCAAATACGAGGTTCTCCGAAGCTTAAATAAAAAAAAAAAGTATTCGTTGAATTTCACGCAAACTTTTAGAAAATTTGTTACAAAAGACTCTTTTGCTCGCTTCAGTTTCGCATCACGCTCATTTTCGATGAAGTAGATGGTTTAACTAACGTAATCGATTTATCATACCGTTCGCGTCACTGAATCGCGATCACAGAATTTTCACGCGAAAAGATATTTGTTCGCGAAGACATCGCGTCCATTCATCGTGATTTCCTCAGTTTGTGAAAATATCGTGCAGACAGGGCTGAAAACCTGGTAGTATTCTACTCGTCGTTCGTCGATTTCTCGCAGTGGCGTGGAAACCAAGCAAACAACAAGTCGAGTTTTTCATGCGCGAGGATCGAGCGACGAAGCAAAAAAAAGGAACCGGCGGATTAAATGTGAGCCAATTTTTCAAATTGACGGGATCCTCCTGTTCGATCCATCGCTGAATTTAATCCGCAACGTCGTCAGTTATAAGTTGATTGTCAGGGTTCGATTGCGTGGCAAACGTAGATAATGTAAGGTCACTTGCGTTAACAAATTATTGCGAGCAAATGGCCCTAACTGAAGCCTCCGTGCAGTTTCAATCCTCGAGAAAAATCCTTAAAACTATCTCCTTGTTAGCTTTTCAAATAATACTTTTAGCTTAATACTTTTTTACTTGGCATTTAACATTGTTTCGATTTATGACGAAAAAAAAGATATATGGTTCGGTTAAAAAAAAAAAAAAGAAAGATAAGGATGACCTTGGAAATTGGATATTTCACAGGGCCATATTTTGCCTCCCTTAAAATCAAACAGTTTTTCATTACACGCATAATTTAAATTGATTCAAATAAATTCATTAATAAATAATTTAAATTGATTCAAATAAATTCATTAATAAATAATTTAAATTGATTCAAATAAATTCATTAATAAATAATTTAAATTGATTCAAATAAATTGATCAATAAATAATTTAAATTGATTCAAATAAATTAATCAATAAATAATTTAAATTAATTTAAATAACTTTATTTCATTTGTGTTGTGTCATTCACTCTGTGATAAGCTGATATAATCAACAAATTGAACGACGTAGATCTTGACCAGTCGATCTCTCGACATTTTTCTTACTCAAACGTCAATCAATGTTCGTTACATCGATCATGCGCGAAGAAGATCGGTTTGACAAGTGTTTACCAATATCGTTAAGTCACCAGTGCAGAATAAATGAAACAATTATTAAATCGAAAGAAATTAATTAAATGAGAAAAGGTGCTGGTCGAGAGTGTTAGATAGTTTTGTAAGGGAAAAAAAGAAAAGAAATAGACACGCGGAACGGGAATAGAACGAGGATGAAGAGCGAGATGAAATGATAAGTTTGACAGTATAGGTATGATGGATATGATAGGGATAGAATAGTATAACGTTGCGGATAGTGACGATAGAATAGAAACGCGCACGAGGGAGACGACATTTCGAAAATGGCGGAAAGGGACAGAGAAGGAGAGGAGAGAATTACGAAAAATTAGAGAGTAATTAAGGAAGGAGCAGAAAGAGAAGAAGATATAGAGAGAAAAACACAGACATGGAAGAAAAATGGAAAAGATAAAGATAGAAGATGGCAGAGGAGAAGAAAACACAATGTCTTACAATAAGCAGGATCGAAGATGCAGAAAAAAAAAGAGAGATATTGCAAAGCAGTACAAACACGCGTGAATGTATTGTTCTTCGAAAGCAGTATAGTATCGATGACTATCGATTTTAAACAGTACCACGACGAAAATTCAATCGTCGACAGACCAGAGATATCGTCAAGCACGATACGGGGCAAAAACGCTGACGCAGCTGCCACGTAACGTCTTATCATCTTTGAACACGTGAATATATATTTGTAACGTCACACCCAGTGTCGAATTAAATTTAGTAGATCGCAAGGCACCGATACACGCTCGCCGCCAAAATGGATTTCGCGGTGAAAATAGATAATATATATACACTCCGATTCATTCACCTCCATGTGCAAGCGGGGCAGCCGGTGAATCGTCAGGATGCAATTTCGTTGCGATGGCCGCGAGGGAATTGAGAATATAATGCGAGTCGGATATCGTTGATGATGATCTTGTTGCCGAGCAACCCCTAGAAAACGGGGGCTACGACCGCGAGAATCACCGCCGATTCGTTCGTCTACAAATATATTCAATTCGTCGGGATGCAAATCAGAGGGATCTTTCATTCGTTCGGCGAGCAGACAGCAAATTTTCATGTCTTTCGTTTCTGCGCAATGAGAGATTGTTCTTCGGCTTTGACGATTCAATTTATTCCGGCAAACGAAATAGACGACGGGAAAATCAAATATCAATAATGCACGGAAAAAATGAAATTAGAGTGTAAAATGTAATAATAAATTAGACGTGATGAGACAGTAAGTAAGATGAAGACGGTGACAGATAAATATAGTACAGACGAGAATAACTGGAGATAAAAATAATATTGGCTGAGGTGGAAGATAGACTGAAAGAATAAATAAGTACTGAAGAAAAGGTTACTATGCAAGATAGATTAAAATATACTAACGGATAAAGGGGATGAACGATGCCAAGGTTGACCAAGACTTTAGAGACGTCTCTTTTTCAAATCGGCAAGCTGAGATGAAAAAAAAAAAATTAATTTCATTGTATAGCGATACGATTGTGTCGGCGTGACTGAACAAATTTTCATATCTTTCGTTTCTGTGCAGTGAGATTGTTCTTCGGCTTTGACGATTCAATTTATTCCGGCAAACGAAAGAGACGAGGGGAAAATCAAATATCAATAATGCACGGAAAAAATGAAATTAGAGTGTAAAATGTAATAATTACAGTGATGATAATAAATTAGACGTGATGAGACGGTAAGTGAGATGAAGAAGGTGACAGATAAATATAGTACAGATGAGAACAAAATAGATTAAAATATACTGATAAAGGGGATGAATGATGCCAAGGTTGACCAAGACTTTAGAGATGTCTCTTTTTCAAATCGACAAACTGAGATGAAAAAAGATTAATTTCATTGTATAGCGACACGATTGTGTGACTGAACCTGGAGGAACAGGACTCGCATTATATTCCTGTTAACGTCGCATATGCATGTAACAGGATAGAATTACGTCGAGATGCCACGTAAGAAGAAAAAAGAAAGAAAGAAAAGAGATAGATAGAAAAGGGGTCAAAATTCATGGATTTATGAGTCAACCACCTACTGACGATATTCAGGACTTAAGCTGATCCCACGGGACGGTGGTAGAAGAGGCCGCGCTTTGTTGAATCCATCCCCTTTCCGACTCTAATTCGTATCGACGGCCGCACGTGCGTGAACTCCCCGAAGGAGGAAAGAGAGAGAGAGAGAGAGAAAGAAAAAAAAACACGTGCGCCAAATCGGCCAGAGGCCGATAGCACTGAAATTGAAACGAGAGGGATTTCCTATCGTTTCGAGAAAAACGCGTTTACGAGCCTTTCAACCAATTCCATTATCCACCGAAATTCTCTCTCCGTTTCCTTAAAGTCGTTCGATCGCCCTTTAATTTCGTTACCGCGTATTTTACACGAGGCGATTCAACCCTTCGACGATACAAGCCAAGTTCCAGAATTTTTGGTTCTTCGAACAGTATTGTCTGTTCCTCTTGCAGTTCCGATATATCTCTACTATTTTTTTTCAATAAATTTTTACCATAGTTGTTGGACTTATTTATTTCCTTACTAACACGTTGAATATTGCTTGTCCGAGATGAACCTGTTGTCACGTTGAATTATTATCAGTAACAGATATTACGTTGAAGCAGCATAAGTGTGTTTAACCCATTGGCTACAAGATATCTCGTAGTTTGCGCTACAAGTTTAGATTGATTACAATTGATCAGGGAATATTTTTATTGCCGGTGTTGAGTTAGGGATTATTAGAAGGGATGAATAAAAATTTAATATAGCGTATAAAATTTAATATCACTTTTTATTATAAAAATAATAACTTAGACTATTCGGTCATGACTAAAATTAAAATATTTTTACTGTTGTTACATTTCAATACTGAATCTGCAACTTGGTATTATTATATTTTCGAAAATTTCATGTTTTCTTTAAAATAAAATCTTAGCTCCCAGGGCAAGACGCTCTAAATTTGCCTGGCAGTCGATGGATTTTCATTTATTTATCTTTTTACACACGTAAAACGAAATTTGCAGAGGGTTGCATTTTTTCCTATAGAGGAAAAACTGTGCCATGAAATGGGGGGAGGGGGGGGGACAAAAAAAAATGGCAAGAAGAACCAGGATCGATCGACTTTGCAGAAGATGTTATTAAAAAAAGTTCAAAACAATTAGTTAGAACAAAAGCAAAAAAATCGTCACATGTTGCGAAGACTGTACTCACATATTTACTTCACCTCTTCTTTGTTTAAAGCAGTGCTCGAGGCGACACGATTCTAAAGAAAATAAAAACCCAAGTTGCACAGAATTTTATATTTAAAAAAATGGAAGAATTTTAATATAAAAATATATCCCACCATGCATGAAAAGCTGGAACATTTTTTAACCTACCTAACCTCACAGAGTTGAACGTGCACTGCATTCTTTTCACACCGTTGTATTAGGCAACGAAGCTAATGTCGAAGTATTATCATTTAAGAAGTATTAACATTGAAGTCAAATAATAATACTTCTTATTTAAAAAGTATCGAAAGTACCAACGTTCACTCGAATTGTGTGCTTCTACTAATGGCATTAATCTACGAATCAACATCTCGAGAGAAAGACATCGAGGGACAGTGGAGCGTAACGAGGAAGAAATCGGTAGGGAGCCTGCGCTCTATCAACAGTATCCGCGATACGATCGACCAATCGCAACCGGCTAATTGCAATCTAATCTTCTCTGATTGAGATTCGATCTGCAGCGCGAGTGGAACCACCCCTCGCTGCGTTCGCCATCGTCGTTATCCATACCAATCGCGCGAAAGCTCAGAAGTGTCTTCGGTGACGAGAGAGAAGAAGACACGTCCTCCGAAGAGAGGAGGACGTTAAGCTAGAATAAGAAGCTTTGTGTCGAGGCTCGACGACAAACACAGTCGATAATAAAGTTTCCTGCGCTCAGAGGGTTCCGCTTAGTCATCTCTGAGAGGCGCGCGCGCTCCAATCGCAAGCGTGGTTGGACTCGCACGAGGTGACCGGACGAAAATTCTAAGGGCTCTTCTAATCCTCTTCTAATCTTAGACACACGGGGGAAGAAGAGCGTTGGCCACGCTCGTAATTCGACTCCTTAACTAATCATTTTAGCTTCTTCTCTCCTCTGCTCGGACAGATCCCCTCCTCTTCCCCTTCTCCTGTTCCTCCGGCTTCAAAGGCCGCCTTTGACCTCGCGTTTCTGCTTACAAGCAGATAAATTTTTATTTCTCTCCGCAGTGGGCAAGGGAGGGACAGGCGATTGATTAAAAAGCCCCCGTGTCTGTCGATCAAAGCGTTCGTTACGCGGATCGAGTTAAAAAGATCCCTGGCCGCTGTGTCTCGCGCTGATTAATTACCCCTCTGGATGGCTCGATCCATCAAGAACCAACGTTGCATCAACGATTGCGATTTACTTCTTCGCGATTCTTGCGATTTGTCCCGGTGAATTTTTATTATTACTCGGATCGCGAAAAAAAAAAAGGTACTTCCAAGGATTTTGTTACAATTATTTCTCCATCATTGATGGTCTCGATATAATTTAACTGTCTTTGCCCTCGAAACTTTTCGTTATTATTAGCGATTTATTGACGAAACAGTATCACTTCGAAGAGAATGATAGCATTGGCGATAATCATCCTGTTTATATGGTATTTAGCATGAAATTTTGTTGATGAATATGTTTAACCCTTTGCGACAAGCTTCGGAGATACGTATAATTCGAAATAATATTTTGCAAATTGTGTTTCGGTGTAGGCATTTTCGCTTCTTAAAATATTTTAAAAATAATACTCTAAAAATGGCAGAAAGAAGTGTACCGTGAAATTGAAAGTAGCGATGACAAATTTTATTTCGACACTTTGAACACTAACTTCGATATAGAAAGTGATAACTTGGTTGTTTTGAAAATACTTATACCAGTGATCCTGCAATATGCAAGTTCATATCGTTTTATAAGAATGTAAGCGGTGGAGAAGAATTTTTTTCTGGGGATTAGAGATATGCGCGATCAATAGCTACATCTTATACAAGGTGTCAGCTAGAAGAGAAAACAAGACGCCTATGTCACATTTCATGTTTGTCCGGAAATTGGTGGAACAACTTGTAGGCGATTTTCGTGATGGAACATCTTCAAAATCAGGAAGACAGATAATCGTCCTCGGATAAAGAGGACAGGCTTAATGGCAAACTACATATATATTGCGGCACTGTGAACAAATGTAAAGAGTAAAGATTGTTCTGTATGTTCAAACAGAAAAATTACGGACGGAAGACGCCAAACTAATTATTTTCGCGACACATTATTATCTCGAAAGCCAGGGCTTCATATTGGAGACTGGTTTGAAAGATACCACACGACGGAGAACTATAATTTTTACATATATCTAACAGAATGAATAAATTTTCGTATATCAAAAAGAATTAATAAATTTTGTTTTTCCTTCATAATTTTGCATATTACGTATCACTGTTCGTTCAACGAAAATTAATTCCGACCAGTTTATGCATGACACCTATGGATAAACTTAATACGACCGCAAAGGGTTTAGGTTAGTTAATGATACATAATTTCTATCTCTCGGAAGATTTTAACCTCCACCGTTTTAACAGACTTTAATAATAATGATAATTTCCGAAGTTTAATAATAATAATTCGATGATAATACGTGTCGACTGACTCGCGACTGTCTCTATCCTCGAGTTGTGTTTTCTTTTGAAATGTTATTATTTCCTCTTATATTGTTATCAAAAGAAATAATTGACAATTATCAATCTTAGCTCTGTTATCGAAATTCGAAGTATGATGTCGCCCCTTGACATTCGAGCGCTTTCTTGCGTTTTGTTTGCTCCGGTTGTTGAACCGAGTCCACGGTTATAATCTCTTGAATTGAATTATAATAATATTGCACTTCGCGCAGGTCGATCGCGCAGTCGCTTAATTCGCGTTTCAGCTTTATCTCGAACGTAACGCGATATAAACGGAGGTGGGAAAAGAAAACAAAAACCGATATTCCCGGCTATAGTGTACGTAGGAGTAAGCCTCTCTTCGGTATAGCAATCTAAGAGCGTTTACTCTCGGTCGACATTTGCTTGTTCGCCTGACTCTTCGACTATTTGCACACAGTCACGTATTATGTCACGTCGTGTCATTTTCGTCGTAACATTCTCGGGAATTTTTGGTCCAACGCATTTGACAGATTGCCATACTATCTTCTTTCGAGCTTACAATTAAATTAGTCTTACCTTTTTTTTTTCGAGTGTTTTACGAGAATTTTATTGAGAATGAAATGAGTTTAATCAACTTTACGAAAGAATATAAACTTTACCACGTCGTGTTCGTTTTACACATTTTTCCCAGTTTCAATTGCTAATTAATAATTGACGAAAAGTTGAACAAGTATCTGATGCATTCGACAATTTGTCATGTTATTTATATTTGTTCAAACTTCTGTAATCATAATTGCTATTATCTCTCTTTCTCGAGTATCTTGTGGCAATTTTTTCATTTAACCTTTTATAGGCAAGATACGCTAGTTTAATTATTTATAAAAGGAATTAGAAGATTTGCGACATTATGTTTGTTTTTTGTGAACATTTTCGTTCAATCATCGCGTAATAAGCCGACGAAGAGTAATAAGTGAGCGCGTGGTTATGTTCGACGAGCGTGAAGAAATCGTTTTGCAGCTAATCATCGATGATCTTCCGTTCCCAGTAAATCCTCCGGTGTATCAATAGAATTCCGTGCACATATCGCATTCATTGCACGCTTCTCAGTGGCTCTCATTGTCAGACATTCCCTTTTCATCGAATCGTGCGTTTAATTTCATCAGTTACAGAATTAATAGACAATGAAAAATAATTATTGTAATTATATATTACAACTGTAGCCGAACAGACAGTCGATTCATTAAATTCTGTGCAATTTCAAAGATTTACAATTGATATTTAGAAGAAATCCAATTATTAATCTGCTTGATTAAAGGGAAACGATCGTTCAGTTAATTTCATCCGACGATTACGCGTGATTACAGAATTGTAATAAATAATAAAAAAAAAATAGTTGTCCGACAGTCTTTTACATTCAACCCATTTCAAATTCTGTTTAAATTTCAAAGATGTAGAATTAATATACGAGATTGAAAGAAATCGATTAATAATCACGAAAATCAAATTCATCTGATAATTGCACGTGACAGAATTGATAAATAAATAATCATCCGAGGAGAGAGTCTTTTACATTCAACTTCTTAAATTCTGTTTAAATTCCAAAGATGTACAATTAATATACGAGAAATCGATTAATAATCCGTATGTATCGCGAAAGTCAAATTCATCTGACAAGATTAATAAATAATTATCCGAGGAGAGAGTCTTTTACATTCAATTATTTAAATTCCAAATATGTACAATTAATACACGAGAGTGCAAGAAATCGATTAATAATCCATATCTATCACGAAAGTCAAATTCATCTGACAAGATTAATAAATAATCATCCGAGGAGAAATTCTTTTACATTAAACTTCTTAAATTCTGTTTAAATTCCAAATATGTACAATTAATACACGAGATTGCTAAAAATCGATTAATAATCTGCGCGAAAGTCAAATTCATCTGACAAGATTAATAAATAATCATCCGAGGAGAGAGTCTTTTACATTTAACTATTTAAATTCTATTTAAATTCTATTTAAATTCCAAATATGTACAATTAATACACGAGAGTGCAAGAAATCGATTAATAATCCATATCTATTACGAAAGTCAAATTCATTTGACAAGATTAATAAATAATTATCCGAGGAGAGTCTTTTACATTAAACTTCTTAAACTCTGTTTAAATTCCAAAAAAGTACAATTAATACACGAGAAATCGATTAATAATCCATATTTATCGCGAAAGTCAAATACATCTGACATTAATAAATAATTATCCGAGGAGAGAATCTTTTACGTTCAACTCCTTAAACTCTGTTCAAATTCCAAAGATGTACAATTAATATACGAGAAATCGATTAATAATCCGTATGTATCGCGAAAGTCAAATTCATCTGACATTAATAAATAATTATCCGAGGAGAGAATCTTTTACGTTCAACTCCTTAAACTCTGTTCAAATTCCAAAGATGTACAATTAATATACGAGAAATCGATTAATAATCCGTATGTATCGCGAAAGTCAAATTCATCTGACATTAATAAATAATTATCCGAGGAGAGAATCTTTTACGTTCAACTCCTTAAACTCTGTTCAAATTCCAAAGATGTACAATTAATATACGAGAAATCGATTAATAATCCGTATGTATCGCGAAAGTCAAATTCATCTGACATTAATAAATAATTATCCGAGGAGAGAATCTTTTACGTTCAACTCCTTAAACTCTGTTCAAATTCCAAAGATGTACAATTAATATACGAGAAATCGATTAATAATCCGTATGTATCGCGAAAGTCAAATTCATCTGACAAGATTAATAAATAATCATCCAAGGAAAGAGTCTTTTACATTCAACTTCTTCAACTCTGTTTAAATTCCAAATATGTACAATTAATATACGAGAAATCGATTAATAATCTGCATCCATCGCAAGAGCAACGAGTGAGTTAAATTCATCCGACAATCACACACGCGACAGAATCAATATAAATGATAAAAGCATAATTGTCTTCAGAAAAATCGTCCGTAAGTTTCTCAAGTTACACGATCAGCATCCAAGAAATCGCAAGAAATCGATCAGTAATCTTCACCGCCAGCACAGAGAGCAATAACGAGCAACGTTGAGAACGTGTGTGCGAGCAGTTTACTCGATAAAACGAGTTATCGCGTATCGTTATACGCGGGTATAACAATGAGCGAGTAACTGTTTGTACGGATCGATCGTCGAGCTTTCTGAGAAAATGAGTGAACCGTCTTTCTCGTTAGAAAATATCAAAAGTGAAGAAAAAGAGAGAGAGAGAGAGAGAGAAGTCGGTGTCTCTCATTTTGTGTGCGTGCGTGAGAGAGAGAGAGAGAAGTTAATCGCGTTGGCCTGTCAATCGTACGTTCGCACGATCGCATATACGCTCGCGTGGTTGAATGCACGCACGCACACACACACGCACACACACACACGCACGATGCAATGCCCTTACCGAGTTCGTACACCGTTAAAAGACGCACTAATGCAACCGCTGCTCGTTGCTCCCCCGGTTGCATCGATGCACTCTCGCTCGATGCCGGAGCCTGCCCCGACGCGAAACAAAAGGAGGGAGTAGAGCGAGCGTGGAGTGGAAAGAAGCGTGTGTGGTGGAGCTCCGCTTGCATTCGTACGAAATGCAAGTGCCGAGTTTACGTTAGAACGTGAACGACGATTGGACGAGATCGGCGCGCTCGGCTCGTACTCGCCGATTGGAAAAGTTTCGAAATTGAAGAAAAAACCGGAGAAATCGTGCGGAGAATCTGAATCGTGCGGCGAGTAACCGCGCCACGCGCCACGTGGATCTTCGCTTCGTTTTAATCGGCGGTGATCCTCGATCGACCGACTCCACGGAGGATCGCAGCGAGCGTCGGTAAGCTAGAAATCTAACTGTTCAGAAGGACTTTCTCCTGTTTGTTGCCGATCTCTTTCTCATGGCAATCGTTGAGATTCGATTTTCGACTTTCGGCGTGTGTTTTTCGAGCGAGTAAAATTAGAGAGAGAATGTGTGTGTGTGTGTGTGTGTGTGTGTGTGTGTGCACGCATACGGTGAAAAATCGTAGAAACGTTTTTAACAAGCCGCTTGCCGGTACGTTGAAAAGTGAGATAAGAGGTAAAATTAGAACAAAGTGAAGTTTGAAAGTGCACGGGAGAACGATTTCGCACGCGTTCGCTGCCACGAGCGTGCAACAAGTCTTGCCTAACGCGCGCACGTTACGGAATTTCGCGTTCCCGAGGTTCCTTCCGTTCTATTGTTCGATCGAAGCTCTCTGTCATTTAAATGTATATTTTTCAGTGTTTCTGTGTGAAACCTTAAATATACGAAGAAAAAAAAAAATTGAAGAAAATATCGACGAAAATATTGAAATAATCTCGCACGGTCTCTGTTGCGGCGCATTGCAAGCTACGTGCATTCAAAGAGAAAAAAACATTTTAGATTTACACTTCACAAGTAAAACCATTGAAATCGAATTTATTTCGGGGAAGTACTTTACTCAGTACATACTCAGAGTACTAAGAGTACGTGCAACTTATACAGAGTGGGCCAAAAGTTCCCATAGTATTTTGTATAAATTCGAAATTAAATTCAACGTTCGAACGTGATTTCTTCTCGATTATGTCTCGAAAATTATTTCTCTCTCGAATGTCGAGAGAAATATATAGTAAGAAGGTTACTTTACTTTATTTTAGTAGGAAATGATTCTTTTTTTTTTTTTTTTTTTGGTTCACTACGTGCCTTTCTCTCATTTTTCGCGAACATTTTTCGTAAACATTCGCCGCGAAGTAACAAGAAGAAAAGAAAAAAAAAAAAGGAAAAAAATTTCCGAGCTCTCGACGCTTGTACGTTCACGTTCTGGTATACTGCGAGAGGCGCATGATTGAAAACACCTGGCGTTTTGGATTGAATGGCAGTAAAAAAGAGAGAGAGAAAAAAGAAAGAGGGGGAGAAGGAAATAAACGCACGGGAGAGTAAAATGGTGCAGGTGGTTTTCTGTGTCCCAGGTGCCGTGCTTCGTGTGCTCATGGTCATCGTTTGAGAATTCGAAGAGCGCGCGGATGTCGTTAATATCTCTCGCTGGATCGATCCGGCCGTGCTGCGAGTTCCCGATGAATCATTTTCATGTCATGACAGTCAGCCTCTAATGCCTGGCTACGTTTTAGCATCTCTATCTCTCTTCGCCTGCCTCTTCTCTGTCAGCGATGCTCGATAAGCAAATAAAACGAGAAATAAAAAAAAAAAAGAAAAAAAGGAAATCGAATTTATCTCGGGCATCTCGGTGACCCGAAGCTTTTGCCAAGGCGATGAGAGTGTTGTTTCCGTTGCTCACGATACGAATCTCATGTCTCACAATTGATCTGTAGTTTATTCGTGTATTATCGTTTTTGCGGCTTGCGGCGAAAGTGATTCGAATGTTTGGCCAAATCGATCGTTCGCCGACAAACTCTGTAATAATCATTATTCATCAGCTAACAATAAATATTTATAGGGGAATAATAGTAAGGGGTATTGACGCTTAGTTTCACTGTATTGGCATTTAGTTTTCTAATATTAGTTTATCACACGTACAAAAGTAACGTGCAATTTCCAATAATGAGTTTTTTCTTTTTTTTTTTTTTGTACAATAGTAATGTAACAAGCAATATTCGAGAATCGAAAAGGTTCTTTCTTTCAGTTCTACCTATGTTTGAACGGAATATAAAATATTTCCTTTCTTAATGTTGTAAGAGAGGATATTTTGCAATTTTTTACACTAACATTCCGCCATTAAACGCAGATTAAGCACTCGATGATATTTTTTCGATACTTTCGAATTTTGACATTTCTCGCGTTATTGTTGTATAACTCGTTATTAAAAATTACTGCTGCTACATTTTTGTTACTTTTGCACGTAGCGAACTATTCGTGAAAGCTATATATATAAAAGCTAGATGCGCCAATGAGCTTTTCTCGTCCATTGTATTTGATGAGACTTTTGAATCTTTAGTAAATTTGTAAAGATAAACTTTGGAATAAAAGCTCAGAGTAAATCCTACATACAGGGTGTCCCTTAATTGGTAGTACAACGTCCGAATAGGAGACAATTCTACGTGAAAAAAAGAATAAAATTTCCTCTACTTTCGGAAAAAATTCATCAAGTGTGCTCGAATTTAGCTAATTGTGACAGAAAAGAATAATTAACAAAACGTTATTCTACGTACGAAAATAAGTAAAACAAAGAATAGAATAAAATTTATTTGTACGAGCGATGCTTCATTTTCGAGTTTGAAGATTTACCAAGGCAATTTTTCACGAAACATACATATTTAAAGGCAGTTTTCTTGAAAAATGGTGTCCTCCTGTCAGCTATCCGCTATACATTCGATACATTTTCAAACTTGATTTTCTCGAGAAAAAAAATCGGAGGCTTGAACGAAAGAAAAATTTCATTCTTTCCTTTCGACTCGCCAGATCGATTGCACCGCCAATTTCGATGCACCCGGTGCACAATTTTACATAACCTACGTAACCCACGTTCCCTCGAGCGTAAAGCGCTCGATTTGCAATTAGACAATAATCCGTCTCTAACGGTAAAATCGAAGCGTGAAAAATTATCTCCGCGATAAGGAGGAGGATATCGAACGAAAAAGCGCTGCCTTGACCTCTTCCTGCCCTCTTCGTCTCCTTCGTGCGATGGGATATCATGGCGATCGTTGGCCGTTGATACCATCGTCTGAAAACGTCTAAATCCCGTTTTAATTGCTCTCCCTTGCCTTTTTGTTCGGCTGCGCGCGCTCGCGTTCGAATTCCATCATCGAGCAACACACGGCGAAAGCAACGCCGATTCACCGATTCGCCGATTCGCCGATTCGCCGATTCGCCGGCACGCGTGGTATCCGATTATGAATGCGGTCATACACGCACGCACGCACGCACACACGCCCGTAGTTCGCCGCAACGAACGACGAACGACGAACGACGAACGGTCACCGATCGATCGAAAGGGTTGAACTTAATAACGGACGCTCCTAACTAACCGAACGTCGCTCTTTCGATTTCTTTCGTTCTCAAACCTTGTTTCTCTCTCCCTGCTCTCTCTCCTGTGGCCTGACGAGCCGTTTAATCTCGCCTTATCTGATCTCGGCCGATTTGTGTGTCACGTAGCTTGACAATTGAGCCGGCCGGTTGACCGCCGGAATTAGGCTCCGCTATTACGGCGAATCAGTGTCAGCACACCGGTGTGCCAATGAAGAAGAGAGATTACAACCAGCAACGAGCGCCGATCGGAACGTGAGAGCCGAGAGCCTCTCGTTGGACTGGCTTTTCGTGTTTAACTTCGGACTCGCGAACGGAGGAATTGATTCCAAATCGCCGATTGCTGCTTTCTAGCTAGATAGAAAATCACCGTGATTGACGTTGCTCGAGTTTATATATTGCGCATCGTTCTGCGTGTGTGTTTCGCAGAGCGAAAGCTTCTCCAGCGAATCGGTTTGAATTATAAATCGAGAATGTTTTGAGCCGAGTCGCGTTCAGTTTCAGTGAAACTAACCTCAAACGCGTGACACAGCTAACGAACGTTGTATGCGAAAAGCAATGAATTGTATTGGAAACGAAGATTAATATAAAATAAACATAGATATTAATACGATATAAAATAAATATAAATGTAATGTGTAATAAATACAAATATGATTATACTTGCAAAAGTACGAACTAACCTCAAATGCTGACGAAAGCGAGGAGCAATGAATCGTATTGGAAACGAAGATTAATATAAAATAGATATAAATATTAATATGATATAAAATAAATATAAATGTAATGTGTAATAAATACAAATATGATTATACTTGCAAAATGATTATACTTGCAAAAGCACGAACTAACCTCAAATGCTGACGAAAGCGAGGAGCAATGAATCGTATTGGAAACGAAGATTAATATAAAATAGATATAAATATTAATATGATATAAAATAAATATAAATGTAATGTGTAATAAATACAAATATGATTATACTTGCAAAATGATTATACTTGCAAAAGCACGAACTAACCTCAAATGCTGACGAAAGCGAGGAGCAATGAATCGTATTGGAAACGAAGATTAATATAAAATAGATATAAATATTAATATGATATAAAATAAATATAAATGTAATGTGTAATAAATACAAATATGATTATACTTGCAAAATGATTATACTTGCAAAAGCACGAACTAACCTCAAATGCTGACGAAAGCGAGGAGCAATGAATCGTATTGGAAACGAAGATTAATATAAAATAGATATAAATATTAATATTAAATAGATATAAAATAAATATAAATATAATACGTAATAAATACAAATATGATGTAAAATAATTATACATATTTGCAAAAATATGGATTTGCGTGCGAAACTAACCTCAAACTCGTGACATTGCTGATGAACGAGCAAGGAGCAACAAATCATATCGAAAACAACGATTAATATAAAATAAAATAAATATAAATATAACGTGTAATAAATACAAATATGATATAAAATGATTGTGCTTGCAGAATTAAGGACTTGCGAGCGAAACTAACCTCAAATGCTGACGAACGCGAGGAGTAATAAATATGGTAATAATCGTATCGAAAACGAAGATTAATATAAATATGATATAAAATAAATATAAGTACAATGTGCAATAAATAAAAATATGACGTAAAATCAATATAAATATAACACATAATAAATACAAATATGATATAAAATAAACATAAATATAATATATAATAAATATCAACATGACGTAAAATAAATGTAAACGCAAGAAAGTAAATACAAATAAATATATAAAATAAAAATAAATTTACGAAATATATATAACGAGAAGCGAATTAATTGATTCGCTCGTCAACAACGCGGGAATTGTTAATCACGTAGAAATGATGAATAATTTCGCGTGATTTTGCCTGTACGTAATTACGATATATTGAATAATATCTAGCAGCGCTGTTTATCAAGCGAAATTCGGTTTGCTCGGGCTTATATTAATAAGTCACTCTGCCTTTCTGTTAATTACGGTTGTGCGGCGATAGAGTGACACGAGTAATAAATTGCGTAACTTCTGCCAGCTGGCAGCGGCGGTATGGATCAGGATAACGCAGCTGTTTCATGATCTAGATTAGAATTTATCAGGGGATCTTCATTGCGGCAATTTAGATACACCGAACAGTTTATCTTGCAATTTTCTATTCTATTGCAGTAATCGGTCTATTGGCTACTTGTTTCTCTCTGGGAGATAGCGTCAATTCTCCGTTTCACGTGCCGAACAATTCTTTTCTTCGATGCTGTACGATATCTGTCGATTTGTCTTCTCTCGTGAAAAGAAGACAAAAAAAATGTCATACAAAATTCGATATCGAACGATTCGTTATAAAGTTGTGAACAAATATTACGTACGCGAAATTAATTGTACTTTACAAAATCCCTGGCGAAATAGTTAGACAGTATAAAATTTGAAAACTCAAAGGGATCTGCGAAGTGTTAATATACAATGGATACAGAAAGTACTCTATTTAGATACATTTTTAAGCGTGAAACGTTTGCTTCGCTGAGTTTGTTTCTTTCTTCGAAGATGGTTTTTACGTCACTTACAAAAAGGACGAGCTCAAAATCTCCCCCTTACAAAAATCCCTCGAAATTTAGTGTACGATTATTTTTCTCACGAGCTAAGAGCAGCAAGTATCGACAATTTTTCATCAGGTGCACACATGTTGGTCGATGTTATATTTTAAATACCACTAAGAGATCGAAAATATTGAAGAATTAATATAAAAGCTGACGTGAATTATCACCAAAATCGCGAAAGATTACAATTAATAATACAATTATGAGGAATAATCGTTAATCTAAATATATCAAAGGATACAAAAGATTCTTTTATATTCTTTGAAATTACGATATAAATTGGAGAAATGAGGAAATATATTAAAGAATATAAGAGATTCTTCGCAATACAATTTATATAAGGAAACCTAATTCCAGTGCTAAGGAAAACTCGCGCGATAACGTGAATGTAAATTACTCGTGTTGGAGACCAATGTCTGCGATCGCAGAGTGGTGACAGATTGAGCAACGAGCAGCACTGGATTAATCTCCTTGCACGGTAAATGCACGCTGCTCGCGCTGTATATACATACACTATGGCGAGCCCGTGGTTTATTTTGTCTGCAAACAGCGAATACTTGCCAGACACAGAGCTAAGGAGTCTCGACAAGGAGGCTGCTACAGTGTTGCAACTGTGCTCGGTTAATGAGCCGGCCGATCGTCGTTTCGCGTATCGAAACCGCGGCCAATGACAGCGCGGACGCGTTAGGAAAAAGACCAAGACGAATCGCGCCGATCGTTTTATCGCCTTATCGTTTAATTAACCGTCACGAGTGCGCTTGAAAACGGACATTTCCACGAATATCGAGAAAACTTCTTTTTTATTGTGCGACTTGAATAGGCTGATGGTCCCTCATCTATTGTGAGTTCCTCCCTCGGATCATTTGATACTGCCACTCTCGTCTCCACGTCTGTTACACCGAGTTGCCAGTTTAAAGCCGACGATTCCCTTTTTTTCACTGTTTTAAAGCAAACACGACGATACCGGCCGGGAACGATTAAAACAGAAGCCGACGATTTACCGTTTCAGGCGGCTTAAAGCATGGCAACGGCGGCATAGGCAGCGCGAGCAGTTCCAGAAGCACGAGCCCGAGTCAGCAACAGTCGCCCCAGAGCGGCCTCTCCTTCATCCCCCAGCCCAGGAATCAAAATTCGTCCAACAGGCAACCTGCAGCTACCACACCGAGGTGAATAACAATTTTCTCTAACGGTAACGCACTACGTGAGATACTCGAGTAATACGTCGGGTAATCGAGACTACGTATCAATTGTTCATACTGATCATACTACTCAGACGATACGTGCAACAAAGTGATTTACGTATTAACACTAGAACTACGTATTAACACACCAGTCGAAATGGTTTTACAATTTTATTTTAAAATTTCTATTTCGTGTTACAATTTTTTTTCCCCGCAATGATGCAATGTATAACTAAATGCAGTGTATAACTAAAGAAATAATATAATGAATTTTATTTTATTTTTATTTATTAGAAATCAAGATAATTTTGATAGAAATAACTTCGCCTTAACTGTCGGTAGTTCTAGTGTTAACAATTAAACGACGAAACAATGAGTAATCGTTGTAAATTGTTGGTGTGTTCATTTTTGATACAAAAGCATCAAAAAGTCCACATTTCCCGACATTGGTCTCTGGCTATGATGAAATAATTATTTTATTACGAAGTAATTACATTGGATGTTTTTACTTTTGTATAAAAATACTAAGAAATTCATATTTTCTGGTAATAAACTCCTCGTCCGCCTTGGGCTAATAATATTTTCAATTATGGAAAATATTTTTTAAAAGTATTTGACAAATGTTGCACAGTCGTTACACATAAATATTTTTCAGCAAGTTTTGTCATTTTTTTTTTGATATTTTCGTCTCGAGTTCTCCGCCATTCTAGGTGGAAATAAATTGTAATTTGTTTTTATCATTTGTCACAAAAACATGAATTACTCAGGTTTAAAAGAATCCATATTTTCTGATAGACTTATCCATTTGAACTAACAATATTTTCAGTTATAAAATGATATTGGTTTAAAGCTGGCAGCTTTAGCTTATTATATTTTTTAGTGAGTTTTGCCCATCTCTGGACATAAATTTGTTTTATCATTTGTCCCAAAAACATGAATTACTCAGATTCAAAAGAATCCTATATATTTTCTGATAGACTTATCCATTTGAACTAACAATGTTTCCAGTTATAAAAGATGTTGATTTAAAGCTGGTAGCTTTAGCTTATTATATTTTTTAGCTTATTATATTTTTTAGTTTTGCCAATCTCTGGACATAAATTTGTTTTATCATTTGTCACAAAAACATGAATTACTCAGATTCGAAAGAATCCATATTTAGCTTTATCTTATCATATCTTATTATATCTATTTATTAAGAATCCATATTAAGCTTTAGCTTATTATATTTTTTAGCGAGTTTTGCCAATCTCTGGACATGAATTTGTTTTATCATTTGTCACAAAATTATTCGAAACACTGGATAAAATTGTATCGAGTATCTAGGTATCTGACCAGTAGAGTACAGTAATAACTCGATCATCTTGTAAGATACCAGGTCTCCGAGTATCTCATACACCCAGTAAAACTATTAACGCCGCTGAAAAACTGAATGGCCTGTACTTGCGAGCAGGAAAATGGTGGTCATTTGAGGGATGTTGTTTTTCACACGTAATACTGAAAACAATCCATTAATTATATTTCCAAGTAAAATAATAAAAGAATTAAAGAAACGTGTGTGTTTGTAAAAGTTATTTTTCTTTAACGTCATTCAGTCTTTCAGTGGCCACTCCAACCCTAAACCTAACTTAGTTTTTTTTTTTATTTTTTTTACGTGGAGGAAATCTTCATAAGATACCTGAATCTTTAAAGAGAAGACCCAGGTAGTGTCAGATTTTTACCGACTAAAACTTCCACGATGACCGGTCCTCTGCACGTTGGGAGAGCTCCGAGACCTTTTTATATACACACAGATTATATATACATCTCCCGTGCTGTTGTCCTAAAGGACAATGTCTCTTTTTTCGCCCGAAAACAGGGGGGCGCTCGAACCCTGGACCCTCAGATTAAGAGTCTGATGCTGTACCGACTGAGCTATGCCCACCTCATAACCTAAACCTAACCTAAATCTAATCTAAACCTAACCTATATATACATAACGTGTTCGACAACGTGGATGACAGAAAATTTACAAACAGCCCGTTCGAACGAAAATAGAACAAGAACAAAACGATCTGTTGCCGAACACACACTGTGTAGAGTATTCGTACGACTAACCGCCGATCATTCAACGTTTTCAGCCCTCGCGCGTCAACGGTGGGAAAACCGAGCGGCGTAAGGGCTGCTTCACAAGCCTCTCCGTACACGCCGTCGGCGACGCCGGTTCAGCAGAACAAGAACTCCGTGCTGGACAAGTTCAAGCTGTTCAACAACAAGGAGAAGAACCAAGATCGCGGGAAAGCGTCGTCCGGCGTGTCGAAACGCACGTCCAGCTCGTCCGGCTTCTCCTCGGCGAGGTCCGAGCACTCGGACAGCTCGACATCGCTGTGCGACCAGAGCAAGCTGCAGGTGGAGTCGCCGAAGAGCCGGGCGTTGAAGTCGAAGCTTCAGTCGGCCAAGCCGGCGAAACAGGCGAGCCCGAAGACGGCGAGGAAGGAGCAGAGCAAAGCTCAGAGCAAGATAGCGCGGACGAAGGGCGGCGGACAAGTTGCCGCTGACAAGTTGCTCGGCTACAATCCGTCGCAACTGGAGGATGTCAAGCCGGCGAGTAAAATCGGCGCCGTCGGCGCCAAGCAGCAGCTATCCTCGCCCATGGACAAGAAGCCCGCGAATCCGCACGATCTGCTGAAGCAATCGACTGGTGGCGGTCAGTTGCAAAAGCCCGCAGCAATTGCGAATCCCTCGGCGTTGGTGCCGCCGAAGCAGATCGCCGCGCCGGACGCGAGGAGCTTGGCCAGCTTGAAGAACGTCGAGTCGTCGAGGCAGTCGCCGCGACCGAAGATGGAGCTACCATCGGCCAAGATAGCCGACCCAACGAAAGTCTCCCTGCAAAACGCGAAGGTTCAACCGCCGAACGGGTTGAACAAGGACATTCTGGCGCAGAAGGGAATGCTGCTGGCGAACGCGAACGGCATGATCAAGCAGACCGGCCACGAGGAGATCGTCGTGGCGAACATGGAGAACGGCTGCAGGATCGATCGCACATTGTCTATGAACCAGGCGAACCTAACCTGCGAGCAAAAGTCAACGACGACGATGGAGAGGCAGCGAGAGATCGGCGAGAACGAGATGCCGGTGTCCGTGGAGAAGCAGCAAAACACGTGCTTGCCGGTGAAAAGCCGAGTGCCGCACGAGAGCGAGGTGCAGCACGAGAGTGCGAAGCAGACGCCGCCGATTTCACCTCGCAACAGCCCGGAAACGTCGACGACGGACGTGAAAATGGCGAGCGTCATTCAGGAGAGTCATCCCCAGATGACAGCTGTCAACGCGGCGACAACACCTGCTCACGGCCAGGTTTCGAGCGCGGTGAATTTCGGCGCGGGCAACAACAAGCAGCCGTCAACGCTTCTCAACAGCCCGCTGCAGGGCTCGACTTTGAGCGGTGCCGGGTGCCCGGGGGGATCCAGCATTCCGAAGCCCACGGCGTTGGTGAAAGGCACGTCGAAACCGCCGAAGGAGAACAGCATACCGGGCGTGCCGACGCCCACGAAATTAAAAGCGGACGCTCTGCATCGCAAGCTCGACCCGAACACGGTGGCGATGGTGTCGCCGATGCCGAGCATCTCCGACCTCATGTCCGAGAGCTCTCACAGCAACTCGAACAGCACCGGCCAGAGCAACTCCAGCGACAGCAGCGTCATTTACAGACCTAGCAGCGAGAGCGGCAGCGAGATCAAGACCATACCCAACAGGAAAATTGACACGACCTTCGAGCAAATGGAGAAGGTTAGCTACCCTGCTGACTTTCTAACGATTCCTTTCTAACGACTGCTTCAGAAACAACGTTGAGTACATACATAGTTAACCCTCTGCACTCCTCCAGACAATATTTGATGATGTAATAAAAAGGGCAGATGAGAAATATTAATAAATTCTGTTTAATTACACGTTCTGCCGTTTCTGTAATTAAATAAATCAAACTATGCATCATGTCAAAAAAAAAAAAAAAAACATAATGGAAAGCGAGTAGTCTGACGATGAGTTCTTTTCTTTCTGATCAATGTAAAAACAATTTGAAGATGGCGATTGTTCTGAAATATCAAGCAACAAAAGCAACAGATTTAGTGAGAAAGATATTCCAATGATAGCGAGGAAGATAAAGTCAATATTATAGCGAAAATTGTCCTCGACGAAGACACTCCCGAATGGAATATAAATTCTCTAACGTCGCGCATTGCAAACAATAATTCAACAATTTTCGAATAAGAAAAAAGAAAGAAAGAAAGATCTTAGTTGACAAAACCAAAGTTGGAGTGCAAAAGGGTTAACTGTTAAGCCGAAACGTTAAGTCGATCAATTTCACACAGGTATTGTCGGAGAGTTCAAGCTGCGGGGGAGGGTCGATGGGTGACGACGAAGCGGAGATGACAGTGAAACCTATGCAGCCTCTGCTGCGCGGCTACACGCCGGGCGCTAGGGCCCTGCAAACTCTGCCAAGCAGGACGACCGCGCGACAGTACACGATTCTTCATTCCTCGTCTCATCATCATGTCGGTCACGATTACGCGGACATCGACGTCGCCTCCGGTTATCTCAGCGACGGCGAGGTTCTCCGCGGTGGCATGACCGTCGGTAGTAGAACTCTGTCCGACCTGTGCGACGGTTACATGTCCGAGGGCGGTGCTTCGTTGTACGCGCGTAGAATCAATCCGTCTTACGGCCACGATCACGAGAGGTAAGTGTCGATGGAGTAGATGTTTCGTTTACAATCGGCTGATTAACCCATCGCTCTATTGCAGCGATGGCGAACCTATGACCCGCGGGTCAGACACTGACCCCACGCAGGCTTTTTAAATGACCCACGCGCTGATTTTTATAAACTTATCATCATATATATATATATATATATAAGAATTTTAATTATTTTTCGAACCCCTCTTTTCAAAAAATGACAAGAAATATCGAGTGTCTAATTAGAGTTTAAAAATGAGTAATAAGTGCATATTTGTAGTCTGTGGAGTGTTTTAGATTTGATTATGTATACATTTTGCTAAATAAAGTGTTGTTTGATAGGTTGAGTTGATAAAGTCTTGAAAATAATAAAATGAAGCTCAAGAGTGAATAGAAGCGTTTAAAAAGTAGAATTAATACACAAACATTATTCCACACTCTCAGAATGGGTAGCTTTGCTAGTCATATATATATATAAAAGAATTTTAATTATTTTTCGAACCCCTCGTTTCAAAAAATGTTAAGAAAATCACAAAGTTGTAAAACAAAAGGCAAACGTAAACTTTTTAGAGGATTATAAAAGTGAGAACCAAAAAAAAGTAGTTTTTAACCATCGTCCCCTCCCCCTTTCCAAATGACGCCACTGACTTAGCGACCGACGAGCTAGTACTAAAAAAAATTTGATAATGAACAAAATTTGACCTACTTCTCAAAAAGGTTCGCCGTTACTGCTCTATTGCATGAATTTTTACAACGAGTTGAAAAAAATATATATGGCCGTTAGTCCACTTAAAGATAAGCGTGGTCGTGATATAATAAAATTTATTTATTATTTATATATAAAATTTTATTCTATTGCACGAATTTTTACGAGTTGAAAGAAATATATATGGCCGTTAGTCTGCTTAAAGATGAGTGTGGTGGTGAAATAAATAATAAAATTTTATTAGAAAATGTTATTTCCTGTATGGGAACTTTATATATATGCAGGTACAAAATCAAGCAAATAAAAAAATAATAAGCCCCCAATTGGGAACGGAATATGCAATTAAGGGTTAAAAATGATTAATGAAACGATACGTAGTTGCAACTTGACTTGGAAAAGTTAAACTTGCTGACTTGAGAAAAGGAAGAACAAGAGGATTCGATGGTGGGTCGGGGGAGAGTTTCGAAGACAAAGCACGTTGTGAAAACACGCGTGCTTTCGTTCATTTGTTTTCACGAGGGCATCTTGTTGCTTCTCGGGTGCACGTGTTTCAGTGGCACGTCGAGTGAGTCACAAACTGAACGTGAAACGTTACACAGCCGGCAGATTCGTCAGCGCGCACGTGGGCCCGATTGCAAAATTCTAACCCACGAGTCTCGTTTCCATTGCGAGCAGCGCGTTGCTCGCTGATTTTTAACGAGTAGTCCAACAATTTTTTGCGTTCGACGATAGCGTGCAATTTAATCGATGGGAACACGCATTTTGTTTCTCATTGAATTGAACGAAGGATCATTTACGAGGGGATAGGGAATTTTCTCAAACTCACCCACGTGCTTATCGTAAAATATTTGTAGTTCGATATTTCAGAACGTAAGAAGGGAAAACACGTCAATCATCGATTTCGATGAAATTTCGCATAAATGTGGTTTTCGAAAATAATATTTGACAAGTATTTTTTTTTTTTTTTTTATCGGCAGTCGTCGATGTTGAAAGGGGCAATCAAAACTGAAACTAACCTCAAAATTGGGGGTGCGGTAGAAATATTTTGTCAAATATCTCGGAAATGATTGAAGCTACAGGTTTTGTGTATATCGACGAAATTATCTTTTTCTTTTTTAACGGCGTGTACCATTTTGTCCAAAAAAAAAACCATTCTAGCGCGAATCTAAACTGAAACTAACCTCAAAATTGGAGGTGCGGTAGAAATATTTTGTCAAATATCTCGGAAATGATTGAAGCTACAGATTTCGTGTACATCGATGAAATTATCGTTCTTTTTTTTTAACGGCGTGTACCATTTTGCCCAAGAAAACCATTCTAGCGCGAATCTAAACTAGCGGAAAGTCGATTAGAAACGTCTAAATCAAACTTAATATAGCGTGTGTAGCGAGCAGTCGCGCATAGTACGTGCCTTAGTAGTACGGCCTTTAATTAAACGAAATTTTCAGGGCTAATTTCGTACAGGGCTTGCAATTACTCGGCTCTGCGCAGCTTAGCACGGTTATCTTTGGTTACACGGATTACTTCTATTGAATTAAGCAAGCCTCGCCGTCGAGACGTCGGTTAATTAACTCTCGTGTATTTCGCTTTTATATTCTTCTAGTCTCTCTCTCGTTAGACTAACTTTGCCGAGAAATCTACCGTGTCTCTCCCTCTCTCTCTCTCTCTCTCTCTCTCTTGATTCGCGTCCGCGTCGAAATCACGCTCGCGTAATTACAAACGAGGCAACATCAGCTCGCGCGATTTGTAATATCAACGTTTGCCGAACGTGAAAAGCGAAGAGTCGAGCCTTTGAAAAAACAGAATCCCCCTTATGACTCTTTTTTTTCTCTTTCAATTTTTTTTTCTCTTTTTTTCTTTTTTTTTTTTTTTGAGCAAGCATTTAACTCATTGTAATTGTAACATTATTTCAACACTAGAACTACCGACAGTTAAGACGAAGTTATTTCTACCGAAATTATTTTGATTTCTAACAAATAAAAATAAAATAAAATTCATTATATTATTTCTTTATTATTATCACTGCAAAAGTCATTGCATCGTTGCGAGGGGGGAAGAAAATTGTAACATGAAATAGAAATTTTAAAATAAAATAGTAAAAACCAGTCATTTTGACTAGGTGTGGTAGTTCTAGTGTTAAATGTAAAATATTGAAAGGGCAATTTTTTACTCGCGATATTTGTACTTGTTAGCAATGTTCAATTTGAAGAAGTCAAGTTCAATCCTTACGGTGCCATTTCGTTTTGGCCATATTAATTTGTCCTCCTTTTATCTCTTGATACGTTCCGCCTTGAATTTTACAATTTTCGTACTCTCCGGCTCGGTATTTCTCGCTTTCGTCGGCACTAAGAAAATTCGAAATTTAAATGGAAATTTCCTTTCATTGCCGAAACTATGAGTTGTACCGCGAATGCGATTATTATATCGATATTGTAAGACAACAATGGGGTTATTTAATTACTCCAAGAAAAAAATTATGAAGGAGGGGGAAGGATATTATTCCTTCGTATGGAGACCACGCGATCAAAGTCAACGAATTTTCACAATTTTGCAGAGCCCCAGAACTATCGAACGGATAAGCAGAAATTTGGAACTGAAAACAGTAGGGGAGAGGGATTGGCAATAGAAGAGAAAAAGAAAAAAGGAAGAAAGAAAGGAAGAAGAAAATAGGTCAATTGATGATCATCTCGATTAGATTCACCGCATTGAATTTGGATTTCGTTTCGGTCGAATAGAGCCTCGTTGAAGCGTGTGGCTCGTTTTATCCAGCTCGTTCGACTATTCAATCTCATTTGATTTCCTTCGAACGTGTCGCACATGTAAAGCGTATTGGACCGGCGACAATAATTTCTCGCGGGTGCCCTATATTACGTAGTCGGTCCGGCAGATAAGAAAGTAACCACCGGAATTTTCGCCGGAATATTGGACATCGTTCCTCGAGGATTCGCTCCCCGCTTCGTCGATTATTCAGAGGAAGCAGCAAGTTAACGATTTGCAACACGTTCCACGCGACCATGGGAATAATCACACAAACTCTCTCTCTCTCTCTCTCTCGTGTAATTTCGCACGAAAGTCGCGTATCTTGACGAAAGTTGCTTCGAATTAAGTTAAAAATTGTTCCAACGGTTGCTCCAGGTTTCAGTGATCTTGAAATTGGGAATCGGAATTCATCGTTGAGACCTCAATGACCGGTTTAGAATTCATTTAACTTTTTGTTAAAAAGGAAAAGAAAAAAAGGAATGAAAAGGTCTAATTTTTTTTTTATTATTCTAAAGATTTTGCGCGTGTTTCCTGTATTTAAATTGATAATTATGTGTATTTCCTTTCGTAAAAAAATTTAACTGATTTAATAGGAACAGATGTACAGGGTGATTCACGTAACTTGCACACTTGAAATAACTTTTTAATTGTGCGTTTAGTGCAAAAATTAATTTAATTTAATACAAACGTTGTATTTGTATGGTTTTAAGGAAGGTTCTAATACAGAACATTTCGAGTACTTGTTGTAAAGTGGAAACTTTGATCTTCAAAATCATACTACAATTTAATTGTGAGAGAATTCTTTCGACGTTTTTTACACGCGTTTAAATTTCCACTTTCTCACTCGCTGTATTATGTAAAATCATATTCAAACCAAGTGGATCCTTGTGTATATATATATATATATATATATTTTTTTTTTACGAAATTATGAGTTTAAATTATCAATAATTTCTCCTGTATATCAAGCACACGCATTATCCTCACAATTTTTCTTTTTGATACGCATTTTATCAGAGAAACGACGACGCGAAATAACGGAAGAAAGGGAAGAAAAGAAGAAGAAAGAAAAAAAGCAAAAAAAAATTCCAAAAACGTGCACACCTAAAATGACTCGGGAGTGGATTATCCCGATTATATCAAGGAACGGCGTTGAATTTAAATCTGTAGAGACGTGCCCCGTGGCAATTTGCCCTCTGTACCGATATTTGAAACCCCGACACGATCCAGACACTTGTACGGCTACATGCAACCTAGGCGAAAAGCGTGTTACCGCCAATCTTTCCACTCATTTCCCAACAACGTGAACAAATTGTTCAATCGATACGATTCGCCGTCGCAGATCTATGCCATTCAGTCGAAAATTATCACACGAAAAACAATTTCTATCTCGCGTGAACTACGATTACGTTACTTATTAAAAAAAAAAAAAAAGAATTCGATTTCTACTTTTCTTCTTCTTCTTTTTTTTTTTTTCTGACACTCACACGCATCGTTCAGCGAGTATCGTTTAACACTAATCGTATCGACATTTCACATATACCTATTCTCACCGTAACCGGTCATTTGACAAAATAAATGTTTTTTTTCGGAAGGGATTGTCAATTTATCGTAAGAAATAATGCGCAACATAACTTTCAAATAATAACACGATAACCAATCGTATATTTTCATTTCTATATTTATCATAAATAAAACAGGACATAACACGAAGACACAGAAGATCATAGCGTTTGCTTCATTTAGAAATAAATGAACGATATTTTTGTTTTTGTCAATTGCATTTTTTTGCAGATGATAGGCTTCCTCTTCGTACATATTTTTTCACAAATCGTACAAGATCTAATTGTTTCACTACCTTTGCAATAATCGTGTCTGACACGTGTTTTCCGCAAATGCGAAATATTACATTGGTCGCTTGACGTTTTCTTTTTCTTCTTGGAGAAATTCGTGATAGTCTTCGGCAAGCTCTTCAACTTTCAATTGTTATCTTGATATATTTTGTCCATTTTGTTTCCTTATAAAGGATCTACGCATTGGTATCGGCCAAATCAAAGGATGTTGAAAAATACTTGCTATAATATTTGGATTCGACTCTTTTACTTTCTCGCCATTTTCTCGGTTACATCGACGCTGAATTTGGTTTTATTATAATACGCAACTGTCTCGGGTATTCGCTTTCTATCGTTCTTGATTTTTACACACTTTATGCACTTTTATGAACTTCGTATTCTAACTTTTTCGCTTGGTTTAGATTTATAAATTGTTAGAGTACAATTATTTGATTGATAAATTACTGTCGAGGAACGTTCCACTTCGCCAGTTTTTGGGCAATTCTCTTCCGTTACTCCGAACTAATTAGTTCCAACTAATGTTGTTCGTTTTGTTTTATTCGGCCGCTCACGATAAACTAAACACATATCGCGTTCAAACGTACGCAGCTATGCATAGTTGAGATGGACTCGAGTCCAGAGCTAAAGATCGCAGGCAGAGAAATTTAGAAAAAGATGCAAACACGTCCACCGGTCACGGTAACCACAAGTCGGGCGATGAATTTTTCTCAGTAAAAAAAGGAAGCCAAAAAAAGACACAAAAATTGAGAAATTGATCGATCAGACAATCTAAGGGCGATTTACATAAAGTTAGACGAACAAAAAAAGTAACAATAAAAACGTGCAGTTTTTCATTGAATTTCGAAACCGGGCTTGGTTTAGGTTAGTGTTAAATCGCCGCGTATTGTGCCCGCGCATTATACCCGAATTTTCCGCGGAGAATCACGCTTCCTCTGGTCGGGGAAGGCAAAAAGCGAAATCGCCGCTAGGCCACCGGAGTGTTTTCGTGAAACACGCGAAACAGCCCGGAGGCGTATCATGGACCCCCCTCGCTAGGCTCGGTAACTCGTTTGGCATAAGCAGGCCGCGTATCATCCGCTTGAAACCCAACGCGCTTTTCGGAAATTCAATATACTTGGACCCCACGGCTTCTGGCACGACCCTTCGTATCCTTGCAGCCCATCATGGTGGACCGTCCCCCCCTCCCCCTCCCCCGCCTGCGTACAAGCCAACAAGGGGCGAAGGGAGGCACAACAAAGAAGGCCACCAGTCCTCCGGAGCGTATTCCAAGCGATCACGAGTCTTGCAACAGCGCCAACGGGGGGGCCTCTCTCTCTCCCCACCGTTCGTGCTTTTAATCTCTTTCCCATCGAGGAGAGCGCTCTCACATCTCCTCAGCTTCGTGTCTGCTCTTTCTTTCTTTCTTTCTTTCTTTTTTTCTTTTTCCGGACGGGGGAGAATTACGTTCGAATTACCTTTCAGAGCACCTCGGACTCGATCGAGGGGTTAGGAGTTTCGAAGTTTCCGCGCAGCGCTCGAAAGAGTCAAGATACGTTTCGCCTGGCTCAATCCGTCTCCTCCTTAGAGCGTCGTTTAATTACCGTCGTCTTGCGCGACGGCGACGGAGCCGAAGGAATTTCGAGATCAACGCTAGAACTACCCCCGACGACGATCGAGGCATAAAATTTCCATCAGAGACATCGAGGACATGAAAATAGAGAAACTTTGTAATACGTGATAATTGAGCGTGGATAAGCTTCTAAGTTCGTGTACTTTACGAAAAATTATTGAACCTTTTGCACTCGACTGCCTCTTCTGACGGGACATCGTACTTAAATCTAGCGTACGCAACAGGCGTACCCACAAGTAATGCCGTTTTTTTCAAATTAAATAAACATTGTCATTCAATGACAATAATTTAACTTGTTACAACCTGTATATTCCTATATAATTTAACTTATATATAATAACTTATTACAACTATGTTGCTGTATTCTATATTCTATATTGCTATATCCTATATGTATAATATATGTAATAACAATTTAATATATTTTTTTAATATATTTCTTTAATATATTTCTTATATATAATAACAATTTAACTTATTACTACTATATTGCTATATTCCATATTGCTATATTAACTTATTAACCTATATTGCTATATTCTATATATATAATAAATATAATAACAATTTAATATATTTCTTTAATATATCTTTTATATATAACATATTTCTTTAATATATTTCTTATATATAATAACAATTTAACTTATTACAACTATATTGCTATATTCTATATTCTATATTGCTATATTAACTTATTAACTTATTAACCTATATTGCTATATTTTATATTAACTTATTTCTATATTAACTTATTAACCTATATTGCTATATTCTATATTCTATATTGCTATATTAACTTATTAACCTATATTGCTATATTTTGTATATTTCTATATTAACTTATTAACCTATATTGCTATATTCTATATTGCTATATTAACTTATTAACCTATATTGCTATATTCTATATTGCTATATTAACTTATTAACCTATATTGCCATATTCTATATTGCTATATTAACTTATTAACCTATATTGCCATATTCTATATTGCTATATATATAATAAATATAATAACAATTTAATATATTTCTTATATGTAATATATTTCTTTAATATATTTCTTATATATAATAACAATTTGACTTATTACAACTATATTGCTACATTCTATATTGCTATATTAACTTATTAACCTATATTGCTATATTCTTACATAACTTGTATAAGTATAACCTATATATCGCCATTATGCTTATTAAATTACATTATAGATTAAAACTGCATTAACTCTTAAATAAAATGAAATTTTCTATCAAAAACACGATATTACTTATGGGTACCACTAATAATTTGCTGATGATTATAATGAACGTTTATACTTGGTGTTGTATGATGCAACGTAATAGTATAATATCTGAACAGATGTCTAAAGTGAAAGCTATGATAACGACGTAAGAAGAGTAAAAGAATTTCAGAAGGAAGGATTTCTAAAGTCAAACCTGAGTCAAATTAATACTCATTGGAATAATTCATATAATCCAGGATAATTCACTTCTTAAAAATAAATTTGGCTTCTTATTGCTTCTTACGAAAGTTTGAAAGATGGCGGAGAATGTTATTTTGAAACCAGAGATTAAAACTACGTGTCGCTAACTCTTATATATTATACTTCTAACAAACTCACAATGCACGCGTTCATTGATCAACAAAAATTTCCAATATTGTGTCACTTTATTTGAAATGATGCTTCGTAAATAAATTTACTGGTAGATTATGCAAAGAGGTTCGTTGACGACAAAGAGTTAAATCATTAAAAATACACAAAATGTCTAACAATAATTACAAATTGATGCCATTTCGATATCACTATGGTAATTCCAGCGTGTTCTCGAATCGAGGAAACAGCTTTATTTTGTTTTTGAATCTCTTCTTCGACGAGACGAGTCTTCACGTCCGGTCTTTTCGAAAAGAATTTCGCGAGAGCTTCCCTTAAGAGCGATTTAACAGAGCTTTCTCCAGCGACTTTGCGTATAAATAAAAAAATTTCAGCATCAAGTGGAAGTAACTTGAAGCGTTAAACCGTGCGTGCAAGCGCACGTTTGCGAGAATTATCCGAGAATTATGTGTGCATACGTGCAAGCCCGAGCGAATAGCAATCGTAAATAGCCAGAAGACGAGCAAAAGTGGAGCACCAAGCTTTTGAATGTGGCGGCTACGCCTGAATTACAGTTTCACAGATAATGTTCAACACGATTGCCAAGCAAACGTTGAAATGTCAAGACAATTCCACGGAGGAATCGAGGAGGAGACAGAATACGAGAGACAGAACACGAAGCCTCTGGGCTTTAGTATCGGACAACAAGTGAATGAAACAATCAGCGCGACGCGAGAAATCAATTTCAAGCCGCGGCGAAGAGACGTGTTCCCCGCGTTCGAAAGATAAACGTCTTTGTCTTTCGCTTCGAAACACCGTGCTTTCGAATTGAATTCGCGAGCGAGCGAGCGAAAGATCGCTTTCTTTCAGACTATCTCGTCCCGATTTAACCGAGGGCCACGTTCGATCGATCGTTTCGAAATTTCTTCCCACCGGGAAGAATATACCCATCTGGCTCCGTGATTAGTTTCATGGTATGTTCGAGATTGTGTCGGTCCCCACGGACCGACACTTCGTTGTTCGTTTGGCCCCCGCGGGACCGACACTTACAATATTCGACATTTCAGCGGACGCGTATCTGATAAATAACACGTGATTTTTACGTGTAATATAAAAAATACACGTAAAAAAAAAGTATAATTTATATGATATAACAAATACACGTTCGGCACGAAAATAATGTTAACACTTTACCGACCGTGTATTAGCGGTGGATAGTTAGCCGATTAATAGGCTACCGGTCGGTAAAGTGTTAAAATATGTTAGCCGATTAATAGGCTACCGGTCGGTAAAATGTTAATTGTCTCGTGAATCTGCAATAAGACCAACGTGGTTCTGATTCGACAGAACTACCGTCGACTAAAGCATAGAATTTCCACTAGAGACATTAAAGTCGAAAGAAAATTATATAAACGGTGAATAGAAGAAAGAGTTCGTAGAGTGAAACATGAGAAACAGCCCTGAATTAGAAATTGATTCAAGGAATTAATCGAAAAGATTAATAGTTTCAAAGTTATAGACGATTTTTCGTTTCGATTCGAGAAACGAAAATTTCTTCGCTTCGAGAGCTGTCATGCTACAATATATATGTAAGCAGTAACCTTATATAACGTGTCTTTTTTCTCTAATTACAGGAAGTTTTCCCCCTTGTCATTTCTATGCATGCTTGACACCTTCGTATCAAAGAATCACGCACTCTTTCAAAGATTTCCCGGATGATTTTCCACAAGCATTTCAACCGAAACGCAAGAAATTTATCTGCAACCTTGATATTATTCTAGAAGCTATTCTCACTCTGTATAAATACAGTGGAGATACAGGTTTCAGGTTTATACATTTCGCGGGAGATCGTTTTACAATTTCTAATAAAAAAGAAGTCGAACCAGCTTGCCGGTTCTAGCAAGCTGATATTGGATTTTAGTGAAATTCAGTTGCGAATCGAGTTCTTCTCTATCGCAGCTCGCGGAAACGTTTCTTCGCGAAAGAGGAAGAAAAGAAGAGAGAAATGAAGAGAAGCGAGCCGATCGAAGAGTGGGAACCACCACTCCCACGTTGGCGGGGAAAAGTAGGAAAAGTTGGGTTTACCTATAAAAAAAGAAGAAAGAAAAAAAAAGGAAAAAAAGATCGGGTGAAAGAAGAAGAAGAGGGGTCGGTATCTAGATGAAGACGAGGACGTGTCGCGCGGCGAGTCGCGCGAGACGATACGGAGCCGGAAGGAGATTGGCACGACGACGCTTGCGTGAGACTTGGCCACGTGGATCGATCGGCGAACGCCGGTTCCGCTGGCGCGATCTGCCGGCGACGTGGCGAAACCCGGCCGAGGGTGGTTTAAGGCGCCACCAAGGGAGGTTCTTGCACGACAGCTGAAGGAGAGCTGCCGCTCTCTCATGGCGAGAGAAAGGGACAGAAAGAGAGAGAGAAAGAGCGTAGCGTAGAGCGCGTAGCCTAGCCGTCAGGGTGGGGATCGTCGTCGAGAACGAACGAACGAACGAACGAAACGTACGTGCATGCATACATATATACGTACATAGAGGAACGGCGGAAAGTCGTGGTTGAGCGGATAGTTCTCCGGGGACGGAGGAACCACACCGCCGTGTGCCGGCTGCGTTCTCTTCGTCACGTCCACCCGCTCTCTTCGTTCCACTTTTTTCCCGTTTGGCGATACGATATCTCGCGTCGCGTCGTCTTCGACCACCCGTGGGATCCCGAGGATCCGAGTGAGACGTTTACGCGGAGGAAGAAACCTCGACCGCGTGACGAGTGTGTAGAGCGGTCGAGAGGCTTGCCGAGTGACGACGTGCCCTTACACGACGTAGAAAGTGAAGTGTGAATCGTCCTAAATCGCACGATTCCGAGACCTGCAGCTTCCGGCCGTATAATCTTCGCAGCACGTTTCCTTTCTTTCGTTTTATTCCGACGGCCAGTTGTCGTCTCGCTCCGTCTCGCTCCAGCCCGATGGTGTCCCGATCGTGAATTATCGGCACGTTCGGTTCGGTGTCAAGGTTAGGAACCTTTTCGGGGGACGAGTGACCGGCCACGAGTGTTGTTCCATCGCCGCCGGACACGGACGAGGTGAAGATACACGAGGAGAAGTCTCAACTCGACTCTGACTGTGACTGTGAATCATTGAATTTACTCGAGGTAAAACCGTACGCGAATGAGTGGAATGGCCCATCTTTCTCTAGCAAAGTGAGAAGGTGACTTATCGTTGAAAAAACTGACTGCCACCGAGGCTTCAGTCCAAGTTGTTCGAGATCCTCTGAGAAGAAGCTAGTAAAAGTAAATAGTCGTCTACGTGCTGTACTTGTCAATAATTCCACGAAACGGATATTCTCTCGGTGCTGTCGTTACTTCCTTTTTGTATCATCGAGCGCTTCTCGTTTGCTTGAAAGAAATCTTGAAATAAAGATGAGAACGTAGCTGTAACTTTCTCCGGTTTTCTCTTTTTCTTTTTTTCTATCTTTACTTTCCTTTGGTCTTCGTCTCTTCGGAGGATGACAGTTTTCCGATCGTATTCTTGTTTCGTACTGACTTTGCTTCGCTTTCATCTCTGAAAGTTTCATCCTTTCCCTGCTCTTTGCTAATTCGCTCGGTTCTTTTCTTTTTTCTTTCAAGTAGCCGAGCTAAATTAAGTTAAACTCGCGGGTTGTGCCACGCAGTTTCGCGTCGTCTTCGATTATCGTTGCGGCGTAATGCCTGAAATTGAATTATATCGTTTCCTCGAGATCGTACAGCGTCGTGCAAAACGCGGATCAGACTTTCGATTAGATTGAACTTCAAACGGATTCGTGCGCCAGGTTAATATACCGATCGCGAAATGTTCGTTTGAAAAAGCGTTGTACAAAGTTCGGATCAAACTTTCGATGAACTTCGAACAAAATGTGTCGCTCAAGTTAGTACATCGAACAATATTTGGGAAATACTCGTTCGTTCGAACAGCATTGTGCAAAATCAGACTTTCGATCAGAAGTTGATTGAACTTCGAATAGATTCGTGTATCGCTCAACTTGGTACATCAAACTATATTTGAGAAATACTCGTTCGTTCGAACAGTATTGTGCAAAATATGAATCAGACTTTCGATCAGAAGTCGATTGAAATTCAAATAGATTCGTGTATCGCTCAAATTAGTACATCGAAAATATTTGGGAAATACTTATTCGTTCGAACAGCATTGTGCAAAATCAGACTTTCGATGAAAAGTCGATTGAACTTCAAATAGATTCATATATCGCTCAACTTAATAAATCGAATAATATTTGGGAAATACTCGTTCGTTCGAACAGCATTGTGCAAAATCAGACTTTCGATCAGAAGTCGATTGAACTTCGAACAAATTCGCATGTCGTTCAACTTGGTACATTAAACAATATTTGGGAAATATACTTATTTGTTCGAACAGTATTGCGCAAAATATGAATCAGACTTTCGATCAGAAGTCGATTGAACTTCAAATAGATTCGTATATCGCTCAACTTGGTACATCAAACTATATTTTGGAAATACTCGTTCGTTTGAACAGCATTGTGCAAAATCAGACTTTCGATCAGAAGTCGATTGAAATTCAAATGGATTCGTGTATTGTTCAACTTAAATCGAACAATATTTGAGAAATACTTATTCGTTCGAACAGTATTGTGCAAAATATGAATCAGACTTTCGATCAGAAGTCGATTGAAATTCAAATAAATTCGTGCATCGCTCAAATTAGTACATCCAAAATATTTGGGAAATACTTATTCGTTCGAACAGCATTGTGCAAAATCAGACTTTCGATGAAAAGTCGATTGAACTTCCAATAGATTCGTATATCGCTCAACTTAATAAATCGAATAATATTTGGGAAATACTCGTTCGTTCGAACAGCATTGTACAAAATCAGACTTTCGATCAGAAGTCGATTGAAATTCAAATGGATTCGTGTATTGTTCAACTTAATAAATCGAACAATATTTGAGAAATACTCATTCGTTCGAACAGTATTGTGCAAAATCAGACTTTCGACCAGAAGTCGATTGAACTTCGAACAAATTCGCGTGTCGTTCAATTTATTACTGGTACACATCGATCACATTTGGGAGATACTGGAACATTCGGCAGGTTTGCGTCGAATTGCAAAATATCGGGCGTGATCGATTGTAACGCCGTTCCACGTGACGGGGGAAAACCACTCGAGGAAAGCTTGTAAAGAAACGTCGGGAAAACGCTGTCGAAAGCAGAAACGCGCGTTAATCGCATTAGCCGGGCAGAATCTTTCGCCGACGGGCGCGCGCTCACGTAAGCAAAGTAATCCAAATCCTAGGCGCGTGATTTCGTCGAATTACTAATCGCGCGATTTGCATCTGCCGAATTTGTTTTTTCAATTCTGCCTAATTGCAAAAACTGCCTGGTCCAAGAACCTGTGCAAACGTAGATCCGCGATCGAAGGGTGTTCGAAGTCGCCGACTTGTACCACTCGCAAGCTATTAATTAGTCAACTTGTGTTCTCCAGAATCTTTCGTCGTCAGCTTAACAACCGTCGTCGGCTCATCGATTTCGTTTCTTTGTTCACCTCGTTCGACTTATCTACATCTGACCCGTGCACCTGATTCGTTGCATTTCGGCACGTTGCCTTGAATCACGCTGATAAATCATCGTCGACTGAAAAATCCTTCAGGCGTTCCTTTCGATCGTTTCGCGACGCGTGAACGGGTCTTTAGTTCGCGCCAACTTCAATTGGCCACGCTGACGAAAGTCTGCGAAGGGACGGAGGAATTTTTCTAAAATTTTCCAAAAGGAAGATCTTCAATCTTTTTAAAGGAGGAGAAAGACTCGCCAATGGGCTAATAAATCATCGATTCATCAGAGGACAGACGCTGTCGGCCGTATCTAATCTCGCTAATAGGGCGATTTCTATGCGACTCGAATCCACCCTCGTTTTCGACACGATTCGTACGGTGGCCACGGTGCTATTTTTTTTTTTTTTCTTTTTTCGAGCCTGCCTGCAGCAGTTCTGTCGGAGAGATTCCTTACAAAAAAAGAAGGAGAAAGACTCGCCATTGTCTGGAACATCCAGCTTTTTATATGCCGCGCGTTAACTCATCCAAGTGTCCCGAAATAGAAAAGCTGGATGCCTAGTTCGTTGCTTGAAAGTCTGTCTCTCTCTCGCCAAGGGACGAAGAGAGGCATTCTGTAGCGAATGGAAAAAAGTATACAGTCTCTGATTAACATTTAAACGACACGCTGCATTTTTTACGGTGTTTCTCGGCTATCGGTAAACGACACTGCAGTTTCGCTGTGTCGTGATACGAACATTTTTGTCCAACGAGCGTGTTTATAAATTATCTCTTACCAACTCTCAAAATTGTCAAGATCTCTTTTTATTTTTTGGTTTATCGTTGCAGCTGACGATAAATTTGTTTTTATTTTCGGTCATTGTAGAAGTTCGTTTGAACCGTGTTGGCACACGGTGAAAAGCATAACTTCACACAATGACAATGAAAAATTGTCAAAAAATTTAGCGCTCTCACTGTTAGTATCTCACACATTTTTCTGCATGTCGTTTGGAAATGCAAAGCATCATTGCAGAAACAGAACGCGCGAAAATACTCGACATACTGTTTTCTAGGGACATTTTGCAAAAATAAGTCAATCGGTAAGAAAAACCAGAGTATTCAAATGTTCGAAATGTATTAAAAGAGGAGAAAAATCGACTTTGATACAAAGAAAGATAACGATACATTTGCTCTCATTTTAAAGCGTGAAAATTTCTACTTTGGCAATCGTGAATTCTTTTTGAAGAGGATTTATACATCATCTTGTGGTGCTTTTGTTTTCGAAAATCGTCAAAACGCAAGTGCCTTCGGAGGCGCGAAACAAATTTTTTTCCATCAAGCCTAAATCTACCATGATCTTGAAGATTGGAACTTTCTCTTTGGAGTCCTTAAAAATTCGCTGTATGATTTCTTTTTCACCATTTTATTGAACTTGGAACGTAAAAATTAAATGTTGGTGAATTTTCGTCGCTTAACTCTAATTTTAGTTCAACGTTCGACAAAATGTAGGGAAAAAAATCGTACGACAAATTTTGAGAAGACTTCAGTTTTCGGAATAATGACAGGTCCAGTTTACGAGAAGAATTTTTTCACGCACACGTTCGAACTTTTGCAATTTTTGAGAAGAAAAGCATCCACGTTTCACGTTAAAATTAAGGTCATTACGTAATTGAAAAATACAAAGTGCCACTGCAGTGCAACTATCGAAGTAGAAGCCCTTTTGAAACGAGACCAAGTGGATCATATTTTTATCCAAATTCGTCGGCAATTTTTTTTTTTTACTGTCGTTATGCTCTTCGCTGCATAAATTCGCGTAGATAAATACAAGCGAGATAAAGAGCCAAACTCGAATGCATTTTAACTACCGACGACTAAATTATTGACTTGGTACCCACAAGTAATGTCGTTTTTCACAAATTTAATAAACATTGCCATCTAGTGACAATAATTCAACATAACTTACATCCTAGTTAAATACAATGACATTTAGTGTGCTTATTGTCAAGATTACATCATAGATTAGAAACTGTATTAACTCTTAAATGAAATACAATTTTGCGCAGCGTCAAAAAAAAAAAAAAAAAAAGAAAAAGAAACGACATCGCTCATAATATTCGTAGCAAAGAGACGAGAAAGTGCAAGATACAAGAAAAAGTCAGTAATACGATTAACCCATTGACTGCCAAGCAAATTTAGAGCGTCTTGTCCTGGGAGCCAAAATTTTATTTTAAAGAATTTATTTCAAAGAATTTTAGAAGAATTTTATTTTAAAGAATTTATTTTAAAGAATTTTAGAAGAATTTTATTTTAAAGAATTTAAGAAAGAATTATTTTATTTTAAAGAAAATGAAATGAACATGAAATTTTCCAAAATATAACTAAGTTACAGATTTAGTATTGAAATGGCATTTACAGTAATTTTTATTGAAAAAAAAAAAAAACACTACGAGAGAACTCGTAGCTGGCGCCACTGAATAAGATTCCTGTGCTGCCCGCCGCTTACACGAGATATCGCGTAGTGTTTTTTTTTTTTCAATAAAAATTGTAATAAACAAAGAAATTTTCTTTTATACCAATTGTAATGAAACTAAACTTACAGCGCAAACTACGAGATATCTCGTAGTAAGCGTATGTACCAAAACTGCCGACTAGTTGGCAGTCAATGGGTTAAGAACATAAGCTTCTATCAATATATTTTGCGAGAGCTCACTGTCGCTGAAAATATATAAAATTCCCACGGGAAAAATTCCAAATTACAAAACTATAAATTTCGTAGCTCCGCTTCGGTTAGTTGCAGCGTCAAGTAATAAATTATTTCTGGCTCCATTTTTCATCGAGCGTATATCCTTCTGTGCACGGTGTCGCGTAAAGAGCGTAATAAACATTAACAAGAGTGGCGCGTGTTTTCCTTCTCTCTTTTTTCTCTGTTTTTTTTCTCTTTTTTTTTTAGATACGTGGGTGGTTCGAGGCGAGAGTTGTCCGGGGTGAAGGAACTGGTGACCTCGAGGAGGGTGCAGAAGAGACCCTCGGCAAACGTTGCAAGGTCGGATGGAGGTTGCATCGTCGGGGGCAGCGCAGGAAGCGGCGGCGTCATCGCTGGTGGCTTGCTAGGCGGTTGCAGCGGTGGCAGCGACGCCTTAGCCGAATTAACCATCGAGGACCTGGCATCTATTCCCGCCGGAAATCACACCTCCGCCAATCACACAGGCCATTCCTCTCATCACAAGGTCAGCGAACTTCAGCTAGAGATCGATACCCACAGCCGGCCGACCCGGTGTTTCATTTCCTTCGAATAAACTCCGAAATTACCGCTGCCAAACAGGATAATAGCCGTGATGGAAATGTTGTTTCGTTGTTAACGCGAGTAATTTATACCATCGTCGACGATGGGAATTTCGGTTCGTTTCTCGCGCAAGATGGCTCGCACAGCATTTCAGAGAACGAACGTTTGCTCGTTTTATTTCGTTTTGAAACATTTTCGTTCAATTACTATGCTGAAACTACGTTTCTACTCGAGATATACGACAGTTTGTATTTTTCATTGAGAGTGCTGCTTTAACCCATAATCACACCAAATGACGAGCTGTAGTCGTATGAAGTTGCTATGGCATTTAACAATCATACTAGTTGCTATGTATATTGCTGAGTTCAGTTTTTTAGTCCTTTAGTTCAATCTCATATTATGCATGAAAAATTTTTGACATTTATCCTTACTCGTTGATTTTTTTTTTTAAAATCATGCTCTCATCCCCTACTAGTAGGGTATTTAAATACGATTTCATTGGGTTAATCAAGTGCCTGTGGTTTATCCTTCTTGGCGACGAGTTTTTTTCATTTTCTACGGTATTTCACTCTCTCTGGAGATTACTGGGACCGACAGATATTTCTAACGTTTCGTACAATCACGTTGCGCTTACGAAACGATCCGAATAATATTCGTTCGATTACGTGCTCGCACGATAGAAATATGCTTCCACGATGGGCATATCGATTGAAAAATGTCGCTTCGTTAGATTGTCTCTTTCATTGGGAGCGTTGCTTCAATCAAGCAAATGGTTATCCTTGTTGGCAACGACGTTTTCCCATTTTCTCCGATACTTTGGTCTCTCTGAGATTATTAGGACTAAGTAATTATTGAGGAACAAGTAATTCAAGCAATATTCGAACAATCGCATTACATTTTCTTTCTTTTTTTTTTCTTTGTGAATTTTTCTCTTTCGAATGTGTCCATTTTGTACGTGCAAAATATTCACATTCAGCAGGTGTAAAACTCAGAGTATGGAATAATAATGATCAATTATCGACCTGATCCTGCATGCATGTGTGTGTGTAAACTAAAAAATGATCCGAATAACATTCGTCTATATATATATATCTATATCTATCTATATATATATATATATATATATATATATATATTTCTACAAATTTATAATTATAGATATAGGTGAATTCAATTACAATTACAAACACTTTTATATATATGTATATATATACATATATATACATATATATACATATATATACATACATACATATATATATATATATTTCTACAATTTATAATTATAGATATATTATAATTATAGATATATAGATATAGGTGAATTCAATTACAATTACAAACACGTATATATATATATATATATGCCATGCATATAATCATCGATGCTAAAGATCTCACTTCAGCTATGGCAATCCGATTGAAACATCGTAGTTTCGCTAAACAACATCGATCACTCTTCAACGAAAGCTAAAAGTACGCGGCTACGACGATGAATGACACATGACAGGCAGGAGTTCGCGCAACGATCGGGCAACGATTTCCTCTTTCTGTTCCGTACCGATCATATCCAATCAAAGTAAATCCGTCAATCGATTGTTCATTAAACGCGTAACAACGAGCGCGACGTTCCAATCCGCTCGACGTATCAATTAGGATTTTATTAATCAGATTGACATCGAATTGCGCGGGTAAACACTGTCGGGTATTAATTAAGCTTGAATCGGGGGGATCGATCTCTTTGAAGAAGAAAGAAAAAAGAAAATGGTAACGAGCTGAAACAACGCGAATTACACGAGCTTTTAGGCACGCGTGAGTATCTAGAGGGAATAAAAATGAAGAATCGATTCGCGAGTTTCGTCGCGGTTTCTTGAATTTCTCTGTAATTGGGCGAACAATCGATCAGCAATTATTCGACGAGAATATTGAGAGCTACTCGACGAACAGCGATTATAACGAAATCAGCCAAACAATTATGTCTGGCTAATTAATTTACACAGGTTACGTTACGTTTAGGTTAACAAGAAATTACAAAACGATAATATTGCAAGGCATTTTCGCTTCTTTCGTGCGTGCCTGCGTCAGCTTGTTGCGTCGTTTCGCAGTTGCTACTTTTACGTTTTAAATGGCTCCACGCGCGGGGCCATTCGAAATCGAGTTACGAGGGCGAAAAATCGAATTGAAGTGCCGCTGTCGACTTTGGTCGTTTCAGCCGAGCGAAACTGAAACGGCCAAATTCGTTTCTCAATCTCGACAAAACCGCACCGAAAATTCGTCACCGTCGCTGCTTTGATGTCCGCTGCTAAAAAATACTGGCTTGGCCAAAAAAATAATTGCGTTTTTCCTCTAGCAAACGTACACGTACACGTGCGTCTTAAATGCAACTAACTTCGCTTTAAATCGAAAATTCATCGTGCAGCCTGATACTTGACTGTTTCGAGCTCGTTTCAGAAAGAGGAAATCCACGATCTCGTCGACGATTGCTTTTTCAAAATGAAAAATCGAGAAAGGGACGTTTCCATCTTGTTCTAACCTCCGAGAAGGAAAGAAAAATGAGCTCCGCAAGCTCGTAGAAAATTATCCAATACGTACGGCGAGGAAACTTTGTATCAAATCGTTCTTGGTTCTTCGTCGAGAGAGATAAGAACGTTTTTCACCGCGGAATCATAAAGTCACCATATTATGCCTGAAATACGGCATAAAAAGGTAACCAATCGAACGAAACGGTCAATTTCTAATCAAATTCGTTTTGAAAATTCACAGTTACTTTTAATCAACTACAAAGACCGATGTGCTATAGTTAACGATCATCGTTGCTGTACAAAAAACGGAACTTTTTTACTTTTTTTATTTTGCGAAAATAGCGAAATCGAACACGCGAATATTTCTTCGTTAGCAGTGACAGGACAATGGCGAGCGACATGTGGTTTTATCGCGCGACGTATTTACACGACAAAACCAGGGAGGGTGTTCTCGTTGGTTCGAACGATACAAGTTGGTAAACTGAAGAAACCCCGCCCGAATGCGAGCAGAGTCGAAGTCTCTTTGATGACGAGACGCAATCTTCTAGATTCTAGGTGATCTGTGCCACGTTTCAAACGTTTCCCTCCCTGCTCGGCCATTCTCCTCCGCTCTGCATGTTTTTCTTCCCCCTCGATTGGCCGGTCAATCGGTTTCTCGTCCCTCGGCTCTTTCATCCGTTCCAATTTCAACTCGTTCCTCGTGTTTCGCGCGTTTATTCTCTCCCCTTTTATTCCCCTCTTAATATACGGCCGCTGTGACACTGCATGTTGCAGAGGCGCTTGCATTTGACCCCCTTTTCCCTAACAGCCCCATTCACGATGGCCCCTCTCTCTCTTTTTCCCTTTTTCCCTTTTTCTCTTTCTCTCTCTGGCGTAATCCCGGCGCACAGTGCAACGGCCGTATGTCGTCGGAAGTTTAGACGTCTCGTACGTGTGCATCCTGCGCCATCGGTCCGACGAATAAGAGGCTTACAGGACCCCCGAGATATCACGAACCAACTTCCCAAGCCACTCTTATCGCAGCAAATAAATAAAGAACAAAGAGAAAAAGAGAAAGGCATTGTCCTTCGATTTGTCGTCGTCGTCGTTGCCGTTTCTTACAGCTTTCCCATCTTTCGCTATCCTCGTCGCTCCTTATCTGTCCGTATTCTTTCTCTCGGTATCATTTCTTATTCTTCACTCTAACTTTTCGTTCTTCGTCAATGTTTTCAAACGACGTTCAGTCGTTTCCTTTCAGAGTCACTTTCCCCGAGCTCGAACAGTTTGTCAAAATATTTTGACTTTTCATAGAAAATAAGGGCGTTCGACGATACTCGACGCTTCGTGAATAATAAATCGAAGAAACGACAAATCAACCTGTCTATTGAGATATTAGAGTAATCGCATATTAGATAAAGATACACATATTAGATAAAAATACACGATTAGCCATCGAGCTTTTTTCTATTTTTCTATTCGACAGTGGAATATTTATGTGATAAGAAATTATTATAATAAAAAAATCTTTCGGAATAGATCGACTACAAGTACAACTGTTGATCTCTTGAACATTTGAGGTTAGATTTTTGTTTGAAAAATTGGAGTTTGTTTAAAGAAAACATTCCAGGCTCTCGTCAAAATGTTAGCAGGAAATTCAAAAAAGAAATTCCGACAGTGGAACATTTATACAATGAGAAATTATTTTATATAATAAAAAATCTCTCTCAATCTATTGCAATTCGGAAAAGATCGGTTATAAATATAACTGGTGACCTCTTAAAAATTTGACAAAATTAAGTTAGGTTAGATTAGTTTAGATTAATTAGGTTTTAGGTTATGTTTGAAAAATTAGAGTTTGTTTTAAAAAAACATTCCAGGCTCTCGTCAAAATGTTAGCAGGAAATTCAAAAAAGAAATTCCGACGGTGGAATATTTATACAATGAGAAATTATTGTAATAAAACATGTTTCTCAATCTATTGCAATTCGGTAAAGATCGGCTACAGGTATAACTGGTGAACTCTTAAAAATTTGAGGTTAGATTTGAAAAATTAAGTTAGGTTAGATTAGTTTAGATTAGTTAGATTTTAGGTTAGATTTGAAAAATTAGAGCTTGTTCAAAGGAAACATTCCAGGCCCTTGTCAAAATGTTCATCAGGAAATTCGAGGAAGATTCCACTTCGAAAGACGGATTAACGGGTTCAGAAAACGATTCGATCAATGTGTACACCTTTGGCGGAGCGAAAGAGTTAAAAATTCATCCGCGTCTCTGGAGCACGTTCGGAGTCGAAATTTGGTTTCTTGAAAATTGAGTTTCTTGTTGGGTTACCACGAGGAAACCAGAGACCTCGAGGATCGGTATCGATTCTCACAATCAGTCCCCTCCGGGGACGTCCTTTCATACGTCCCTTATCCTTTTTCCTCCGGCTGGCTGACCTTTTTCAACCTTTCTTTCTTCCCTTTTCTTTTTCTTACTTTTGCCGCCAATTCGAAGGAGTCAAATCTTGAAGGAGACACGAGAAACGTCCTTCCTTTCTTCACGCCGTATTTGCACGAAAGAGAAAAAAAAAAAAAAAAAGAAAACCGAACGCACGCGTTCTGCCACGCGTGGATCGGAAAAAAGGAGAAGAAGGATTAGTGTACCGCGTCGTCGTGAGTTATGCAGTCGGGTCACGGCAGGTCGTCGAATGGAATCGATATCTGCCCGGTGAAATAATAACCGTTCTCTTTCTGCCGACTATTTCTACGGTCCCCCTTTGAACGGTTCTCTCCTCTTCGTCGTTGGCGTCGGTGGGCAACAGTTACCGCGAACAAAGTGTAGCTATAGATACACGCGAGGGAGGATCCTGCCCCGGGGCATTTTCACGTTGCCTTCGCCTATCACTGATAATACGCGCGTGCTGGCTGATCATCAGACCCCTCCGGGTCCGTGACTTTTACGTTTATGCTATTGTTTCAAAAATTAGCAGAGTTTTACTTTTTCTTTTTTTTTTTTTTTTTTTTTTTTTTTAAGGGAACCTTCTCCTTTTGTTTCGATTCAAAATGTGAGCAACTGGATTTATTTAACCTTTTGTGTGACATCGTGCGTTTCTCCACGTTTTGGCAATTCACACGTATTGTGCGTAGGTATTGTGTTTCATTGACATCCCCTTTTTTTTAGGATTTTCTCCTTAGTCTTTAGAAAACATTAGTTACTATAAATTGTTACATCGCGTCAGATATAAAGCACCAAATTAACCCTTCTGTAGATCATATTCACCGTTTTAGTAAATAAAATTCTTCTTATTGCAAATTTAATTCATCCTTTCACGGGTGAAATTTCTCACCTCTTTGCATTAAATTCATCTTGTGGGTGACTCAGAAGTACCATACACTTTATTATTTCTACCGTCATATTATTTAGTGATGAAGAAATTTTTTTCAAAAATTATATTCAATGCAAGAAATATTGCAGCTAATCTATCTCTCAAACTATGAACATTTAATGGATGTTATCAATCATTTTGTTGCAACTATTATAACACTTTTAGAGTATCGTAATTATTATATGAATATGTGTATAAAATTATCCCCGTTCAATGGCAAGCTATGTATATGTAGATAATAGTTTTAGTCTTTTAATTTAAATACTAAATACTTGAATAAGTATCTTATGTTAGTTTGCCATTCTATGTTACTTTGTTACTTTGTGTTCTCTTTTGTTCAAGTATTATTACCTATTTCTAAATAATAACTTTATTTTTTACTATTTTTCAAATTAAATTTTAATTACAGTGGCTCAACAAAACAAGAAAAATTGTAGAAAATTTTTATTCGATCGCTGAAGAAAAACTTCGCAACGGTGAATTTGATCTGCGGAAGGGTGAAAATTTTGTTTGGCAAGAAGCCGAATATTATTTGCAAAAGGATTAATTTACAGTGCAAAACCTGCGATTCGTTGACCTTCAGTTCGAAGATTGAAGATCGACAATCCAGTTTCTTTCAAATTGAAATCACACAATTTCCTACCGTACCGAGTGTAACTCGATATTCAAAGGGTTAATTATAATAACTCAGGGAGTGAATAACACACTTAACGATATTTATTAATATCGATTTCTCATGCAAGTGGGCGAAATTTCAGAGGAATCGAGTGGAATATGAATTCGACGCGTTTCAAGAAACTTCAACCGAGAAATTGCCAGACACTTCGTGGATTTGATATTCCAGGCGAGACTCGACGAGGTGTACTCGATCGAATTTGTCGTGTTGCGAGTGATACGCGACGATTTGTTTCTTTCGATGAGGGCAAGTTCTCGCAGGCTTTTAGCCTAAGCGCAGGGTGATGCAGCGTAGTATACGTGTGTATATGTATATATATATATATATATATATATATATATATACTCGTATTCACCACTGCGATCAACGAAATATTTTGTTTATCGATCACAAGTCGAGTAAGAAACTGATTCTTTCAACGATTTTAGATATCGTCTGTTACATATTCAATTTCATGCTTTACTTGAAATATCGATAATGATTAATCGAAATATCGATTTACTCGTAATACAAGCATACGTTTCTCCGTTCAACGAGGACGGATTTTGTATCCGTGCGTTCAGCGGATTTCCCGATGAAATACGTTTCAATTTCAATGTCCTCGAATTGGTATTACAATTTGCAATGCAGGCGCAAAACACCTAACAAATTGGGAATTCCGCGAACGTGATGGAAGTACTATTCCCGGGAAATAGTATCGATAAAGACTGCGAGAAACTGCAGCGACACGCGGTAGGAATAAACACTGTGCTCCAGTGAAAATCCAGCTGCATTGCTTGATGACTATGCAGCGCGGGAAACGACGAGCCGACTCGTAGCTAGATTTCCCTCGTATAGCTCGAAACCTACGTTTATTGTTACGTCCGTATAGCTGAAGTAGGAATGAGGAAGGAAATTATGAGAAGAAGCAAATGGAGAAATAAAAAAAAAAAAAATGTAGCGCTATTCTGCTATTGGCTAGCACATTGAAGAAAAGAAGAAAGAAAAAAAAGGAATGGTAATATAACTCTTCCGCGAATTGTGCCCCGAATTTTTCGCGGATATTTATATTTTTTTCTCGAGTTTCAGTTCGTTTCCTGCTCTTGCTATTAAAACCGAGCGGATCGTACGTTTCACTTTTTCGCAATTATTTCGTCTTTCTATGAATACCTATTCAGCCAGCAGCGCGCTCGTTTACTTTCGTTCGAGGGTATGTTGTATGTACAGATGTTGTAATACACATAGGCATTACGAGCAAATAAAAACCGGCTCGTTACAGTCGTCGCTAACGAGCGTTAATTTTTCACTGAAATTCCCGCTGAAAACGTTCCACGTTTGGAGAGGGGCAAACAGATTATCGCTATTTTCACCTGATAATTCAAACGCGCCGACATTCAAACGTCGATAATCGTTTTGTAAAAATTGCCAGGCTCGACGTACCGCCGAATAAAATGATCGACGGTAGCTGATTATCCTTCTCCGCACGCGTTCTACAGGGTGTCCCGAATTTAACGTTCCATCGAAACTTTGGCAACCTGTGGAGAACCAATAAACTAAGAAAAAAAGTCTTTCAGAGTCCTTTGCTTTATATTTTAGTGAAATCGCAGGAAAAGGGACAATAAAATTTCCATTTTCTCGCTTATTCGACAAGTTTATTCCAATCGAGTCAAGAGAGCAGCTAATGTAAGAGATCAAATCGTTGTTGCAGTGCACCAAACATCACACGTTAGCTACAATCAGAGTGTTCGTTACAAGAAGTCAGCCATTTTGAAAAGTATCTTCATCAACCCCCCTGCCGACAATCATATTTTTCGTATTTTTTTCTGTTGGGCAAATCTAGTTCGTTTATGTGATTAATTTTTGGCTTTTGAAAAATTTAGAAAAATTCTGAGATACTTGTCGAAGTTTCTACCGTAATGTACAAAATCATAATGATCTTTCAATCGAACATTTGGACGAACGATTGTCTAGCAAAAATAAAAATTCATTTCGAAGAAATTCAAGAGTGAAATTTGACATCGAATGTAAACAATGTAACTGATACTAGAAGATGATGAAATAGACAATGACGTGAATAAGTTTCTTTGTTTCTTTTCTCGCGATTTTCACCGAAACGAAGCTTCTTCTGGTTTATCAGTCTTCTACGCACTCCTCAAGTTTTGACATTTAAATTTTGAACACCCTGTATACAGCTGCCGAAAGCTCGAACATATCCAAAGTCTATCGATGTACGAAAAAAAAAAGGAAAGAAATCTCTAATCGGATTATTGGTTTATTCTCGTTTTCATTATTACCAAAAAATCTACTTTGTGAAAATATCCTGTCTTTCATCTCGCTCGAATTATTAAAAAAAAAAAAAAAGCAGATTGAAAGATTTCATTTCTTACCCCCATTTTTGTATAATAATCTCTCGTGGTCATTTCGGATGATTCGTGAGATCGAGTTAGAGGGCTCTCCGATATGACACGGTTCCCCTTGAAAAGTTGATTCCTCCTGCAGCCGATAATCCACGAAGGATAATCCCCGACTTTCCTGGTTCTTCGTGGAGAATCCCTGACCGACCTGAAATGCAATCAGTTTTCAAGTAACGTTCCTTTTCCGCCTTTTGAACCTTCTCGCCACCTCATTGCCGGATAAGGCGAGAAGAAGGGTGAAAGGGTGTGGCTCGCGTGGCACTTTATCGTTTACAAAACAATGATCCTTTTATTCTGTTTTCCACATGCAAATCACGTAGAACGCAATGTGACGAAAGTTTTTTCATCACTTATGATTCACAATTTATAAAAATTGATTTTTATAGCTAGGGACCAAAAGTATTTTGCAACAACGACGAACTGTGTGTGTGAAATAAATTGAAGAGCGATACGATGATTGGCGTAAGTTTACCGAAAGAGTTGCGACGATAATGAAAAATTTTTCCGATTAATTTAAATTGTGAATGTTAAATTTTTAATGTTTTTTGCACGCGTTTTTCAACAATTTTGTCAAAATTCAAACTTCTCTTGAAAAAGATATTTTTCGTTATTAGATCGGTCATAGTATTGAGGATTGAAGTCTTCTCTTTACAACGATCCCTTGAAACTTATCGTACAATTTCTTTTTTCAATATCAGGATTAAACGACAAAAATTCAAGAAATTCTAACGTCTCGTCATCTGATCCTAATGATGAAAAAAAATTATACAAAAAAATTAAAATTAGTCAAAAAAATTGTTTAATGTTTTCAAAGGTATTTTTCACAATTTTCGAGAACAAAAGTATCTTTGCTTTTTCTTTGAAAAAAAAAAATAAACTCGCGACTTCGTATTTTAAAATCAGATATGATTTAAATGATCTTTTATCAGTAATTTTGAGTGATTTTTTTTTTACGTAGTTATAACAGTTTTAAATTAAAATAAAAAAAAATTATGCTCTTCACTGATGGGAAGAATAAAAAAATTTTTTTTTTTAATAACGTCTTTAAGTTTGGATATTTTACATAATCGTTTTAAAATTACGATCGATCGCAGATCTATGTTACACGTATCCTTAAAATGAAACAACTTATACCCTTATACTTTTATAAACTTAAACCTTATCCGAAAACGGCGTTCGCGGGTATCATGCTGAGAATAATTCTTCTTTAATTTTATCTTAATTTACTCTTTTTTATCTGAGTTTCGAATAATCCACAGAAGAAAAAGTCAAGCTTGAGCAATTTGCGCTTATACAGGGTTTCTAACAGGATCATTTGACGTTGATCTTTTGCAGTGACGCCCAATCTCAGATTAAACACAAAATGCGTCCTCCTTCGCAAATGCAACGCAATATTCTTCCCTTTCACATTTGCACTCTCATCGTGTTTGCTGTTTGTCGTTTCACTTTAGCCGCCATTTTTCTTTTTCTTTTTAGCGGGCTTTTTTCGTTCAACAAACAAACAAACTAACCTAACTTTGATCTCGAGCCCGGTCTGCCGCCCACAGGAAACTACGCGTAAATTCACCGCGTAGATCGGTGACTCGTTCCCGTTCTCCCGGTCGATAATATTTTTGCGCGGCAGCCCTGTACGACCGGCATTCGTGTGTAGCATTCGGTAGCCGGCCGTTTGTAAGTGGTATCGTGGCACAAAGTGGGGAGGAGGGCCGGGCGAGCAATGGATCGTCGACCCTCGCCTGTTGGCAGTTAACGTTCGTCCGACTCGTGAAAATGTGACGTTCGTCGAACGCGATGCAAAATGTCAACGACGCCGGCCGCCGACGCTACCGTTGAGAGGACGTCGTTTTTCACGGTGAAAACTGCATTCCGGTGTACACCTCATGGTGACTGCACGTTTTCGTCGTGCCGCGTTTTCATCGACAGTGGCCACTATCCGGAGAAAGCAAGAGAACGTGCACGTTCGAAACGAACCCTCGATGAAATCAGCTAATTCGTCGAAATACGAAGGGGCTGCCTTCTAATTTTCCAAGATGGATATTCCGCCTTCGTGAATGAATATTTAATGGTGGTAGTGGTGGTGTTTCGTGCGGTGGACTGGCCTCGCGTCTTGCTGTTTTTTACACGAAGTAATTTTTCTGGGTAGGGAGGAGAGGTGCTCTGTCGCGTGCAGTTTGCGGTTAACGAAGTACCGCCTTGAAATTTCGCGTTTTCACAAGAGACGATTTCTTCGGCCACGTTCTGTCTGCCGTGTTGTTTGAACAGCGGTAGCTAAAAATGTTTTTTTACCTCGATTCAATTGGTTTCCCAGTGTTTGCTGTTTTACCATTTTATCTTTTATCATTTCGTTCGGGGGAAATTTTATCCGACAAATGTACCCGCATATTACTCGACGACGAGTTACTGTTGACGTTTCAAACTGTTTAAACTGCAATCGTGAAACGGTCGGTTTCGTTTTACCCCGATCTCGAGATCTTTTTTTCAATGATCGTTTCTACATCGTGCAACCACCTTTATTCTCAAAAACTGTAAAAGTGTAAACGCCTTCAAAGTCACTTTCGAATATTTTCTTTCTGAATGATTGTGACTCTAGATCTGCCATAACCTCGAAAATCTCCGAACAAAATTTGCATAGAAGTTCAGTCGGTCTTATTATTTTAAAGCAAAGTAAAATCTCTACCTTATCAACCTTGAGTTTTTTCCCTTTTGTTGTCAAAAAATAAATATTTAAATGCCCGCGAAATTGTTGAAAGAATTGCATTCATGGCTAGATTTATCAGAATTAGCCATATTAACACCTTAAAATATTTTTTCTCCGCCATTTTATTGAACTCTTAACTCACCAGAGTTAAACGACAGAAATTTAAGAAATCCTAACCTAGTGTTCGAAGTTCAGCGATAAATGACCGGAAAAAGATAGTACAGCAAATTTTCAAGAGATCAAGAGATCGTTGAAAAGAGGAGACTTTAGATCTTCAAGATCACGATTGATTTAGTCAAAAAAATTTTTCACGCTTTCAGAGATATTTGAATTTTCCAAAACAAAAGCATTCTTGAGAGAAGGGCTGTCAGAATGAAGGTTTTATATTTTTGAGGTATAAAGACGAGACAAATTGAACTGTTTTTTTTTTTTGCAAAGTTTTTACAAAGTTAAAACAATTTTTCATCGAGCGTGCGATAACTGCTGTATTTGTAAAACAAATACGATATTTGTGCGCGAATCGACGTGAAACTTGCAACGACAAGTGCTTCGATCGAGTGAATATCGAGAGGTATTGGAAACTCGCGTTGAACGAGGAGTGCCTGAAACAAATAGGCACCCCATTTAGATTGCACTAGTCGTCGAGGGTAACAAGGGTGGTTCGGTTCGAGGGCTATCCCTTAATTATCCCTTGCAATGACGCATTCGATGTTCACACAGGTATTTCTCCGTTATCGATCCCCACCCGAACAACTCGTAGACACGTGCGCGCCCGTGACTGCACGCAGCACACGACCGGCTAGACTGTCGAGAACACTTTTTCGTCTCGGTGATCGAATTAACTTTACGACCGGCGTAAAATACTTGTCGAACGCATCCGAAATTATCTGAATGATTATTTAACGAGAGACACTTTCAAAGAGTGCAACGACCTGTGACCGAAGTAATTCTTCGAAACGATTAGCAAACCGTGTGTGAACTATTTACGTGTCTGAAGTTGGTAAAGAAAATTGCTAGCACAGACGCGCGATAGAAACACGTGGCACGTGTGTCGAAGACTGGAAGAGAAAAATGGTGAGTTTTTCCACTTGCAATTTGTCACTTCACGGGAAAAGTATTTTCGTAATTCTAGTTAAGCTCTGGACTCGTCGTCGTTGTCGTCAAATTTGAACATTTTTTTCTTCTTTTTTTTTTATTCTTTCGTGTGTTTGAAGCACCTTTTGACGGCACCCTGAAACGATAACATTCGCCCCGTCGGTAAACGGAATGTTTTCACGAAGGCATTTCTGAAAATAAACCATAGCTGGAAACCGTGGTCTCGTACTCGAAAGAAGGCCCAGTTTGTTTGTGTTATCGTGGGGCAGTAGTGTGTCGCTCAAAGCCGAAGAAGTCGCCCGGAATATTTGCTTATTAGTCCCCCGGTCCTTTTCTTTTCTTCTCGCGGTGATATAACCGCGCTTCGATCGTTATGAACGTGATTTTAAGAGACGAGGAAATGCTACGGGTTTGACCCGCAGGGAATCTTTTGTCTGGCTTATAGCCTCCCCGGGCTAGCTACGTTTACGATCTGGATAGTAAAAACCTGAGGTAGCGTTTCCACCCTCATGAGTCATTTGCCAGGCGATGTAACTCTACGTGGTAAATCAAGAGAGAGAGAGAGAGAGAGAGAGAGAGAGAGAGAGAGAAAGATCGGACAGAATGAGAAATGGACAAGCGAAAAGATCAATAAACGTTCGTTGCATCCATTTGTCAGATTCGATTGATCCGCGTCGCTTTGTCCAGAGATCGAACGAGGCTTCGCAGCGTGGACGAGTTATTCGCGGCTTTTCTGTTTTTATGAATCGTAAATTTTCTACCGTCCCATGGTAAACGTAGATGGAAAAGAGGCTACGAAAAAAATATCACGGAGAAAAATGCATAATTAGTGGAGAGAAAATAGAAATTTGTTGATTACTTCCTTTTCATTTAGCTAAATATTTTTTTCTTATTTCTAAAACACCAATTAGAAAGGGTTCGTTGTCAGTAGAAAAGGTGAAAACTATATTATATCCTCGATTCCTTCTTCTTTTTTTTTTATCTACCGTGTGAAATATTTTTTTCTCATTTTGAAACATCTTAATGAAAAAGATGAAAATCATATTAAATCCTTGATTTCATTCTCTTTATTATAACCGTATGAAATGTCAAGTATTATATATTTTTCTCATTTTAAAACACTAATTGGCAACATCTTGACAAAGAAGATGAAAATATTTTCTTTTTATTCACCGTGTGAAATATTTTTTTCTCATTTTGAAACACCTTAATGAAGAAAATGAAAATTATATTAAATCCTTGTTTCTTTCTCTTTATTATAACCGTATGAAATGTCAAGTATTATATATATATTTTTTTTTCTCACTTTAAAACACTAATTGGCAACATCTTGGCAAAGAAGATGAAAATCTTTTCTTTTCTTTTACCGTGTGAAATATTTTTTTCTCATTTTGAAACACCTTAATGAAGAAGACGAAAATCATATTAAATCCTTGATTTCTTTCTCTTTATTATAACCGTATGAAATGTCAAGTATTATATATATATATATATATATATATATATATATATATATATATATTTTCACATTTTAAAACACTAATTGGTAACAAATCCTTGACAAAGGAGATGGAAATATTTTCTTTTTATTCACCGTGTGAGGTGTTGAATATTTTCTTATCTTTAAAACATTTTTAACGAAGAAGAGAATGAAAATCACATTAAACCCTTGGTTCCTTCCTGTTTGTCAACCGTGCGAAATGCGAAACGCCAGTTGGAAGTCGGACGAAGGAAAAGAGAAAGGAATAAAATAAATTTGACTCGCAGAACGTTCTTAGAGAACTGATGAAAAGAGTAGAGGTCGGCTAGCAAAGTGAACAGAGTCTCGTACCCCTTCGTGCAGCCCTGTTCTGAATCATGCTACACGAGGGGTTCCGTCTCTCGCGAACTCCGCGTGCTAGTGAATCGATGAGTAGTGAAATCAACTCACCGCAAGTCCTTGACCCAGGTCGCGCGAGTTCAATCGCAGCCACGTCGATATACCATTACGCCCTCTAAGGGCCGCTAACGAGAATTTTGCAATAAAATATATGTATATATATATCTCGTAACTAACTCTGAAAAAATACACATCAACTGACACGTTTTTCAATTCGATCATTTCGCTTGCTTGAATTTCGTCAATCGCGAGAATCTTAATCAGGAGAAATTGCTTTGTTTTCTGTAAACAGAGGGTGCCGGGTGGTGGAGGCGTGATCGTGGGGGGTGGCAGTAATTCGGCCACCCCCCAAAGTGCACAGCAGGGCAGTAACCTGGTATACCGTGTGGTGAGCTCGAGACATCCTGGCGGCGGTCATCACCCGCACGTGAAGAAGTCGGACAGCTCTCAGCAAACAGAGAACTCGGCGTTCAAACATCAGCAGCAGCAGCAACAGCAGCAGCAGCCAGGCTTGAACAGCAGCTCGGCGAACAGCAGCTCAAACAGCCAACAATGGAAAAAATATATCGAGGCTGGGGCTGCGAGGGATCGGGAGAGAGACAAGGAGGGAGCACCTCCGAGTCCTAATCCCTCCAGGCGATCTCAGGTAAACATTTATACAGTTTCTGCCCTCGGTTCCTCTACGATTCTCTACGTTTCATCGCTGGACGATATTGATTTTCAAGATGACCGGTTCGGCGAGCCCGGTTGAATCCGATCTTCGTCGTGCCAGCTGCCAAGTGAAGAGCATAATTGTACCAATGACAGTGAAAAATCGTCGATAATTTGAACTGACATAACCTCAGAAAGAAAAATCGTATAACGATCTATTCGGTGTCATTCTAAGGTGTAAAGCCTTTATTTCGATACTTTCCTTTCAGTTCGCTTTTTTCTTTTTTTTTTTTTCTAAAAATATTTTTACATCCCGCAGCGGATGGAGAAAAGTGAGGAAATTGTAAAAATTTATAAAACGCCGTAGAAATATTAAACAGTTCTTTTTATTGCCAAATCTCGAGTTTGAGATGATCCCTTGAAATCTGCTTTACGATTTTTTTCATCATTTCATCGAAATCTGATCGTTAGGATTAAATGACGAAATATTAGGATCTCTCGAATGTTTGTCGTTTAACCTTAATGCTCAACGTCCGATAAAATGGCGAGAAAGAAAAAAAATCGTACAATTTTAGAAGAGTCGTTGCAGAGGGGAGAGTTCAGTCTTCAAAATGACGGCGGAGTCTAGTTACGAAAAATATTTTTCAATGCTTTTATACAAGTCTAAATTTTTGTAATTTTCGAGAGAAAAAATATCCCACTCGCTACTTGATGTAAAATCATCTTTAAAAAAGAAAAAAAAAGAAAAAAAAACAAACCCACCGTATCGAGGTTAAAGGCTTCACATTTAAAAATAAAACCTTTTATAAAGTTCCGTCAGTATTTTTCATTGTCATTGGGTTTCAGTTATGGTCTTCACTGTATTTCCCTTTGATGATAGGATTTCACCCTCGACTTCTCGTTTTCAGGACAAACATCGGAAACAGGCCATGGCTGAGTATGCGAACGGCGAAAAACCGCAGAAAGTTTCATCGGGAACGTCGACGAGCGGCAGCAGCAGCAGCAGCAGCAAAGTCAGAGGTGTGCCACAGAGTTTCGGATACGTTAAGAGACACAGCGCCGGTACGAGCCCCAGCCCGAACGGAGTTCAAAATGGTGGCAAAGATTCCGCGAGAACTGCTCAAGTCAGCGCTGTTCCAAGAACAAAGGTCAGATCGCGAGTAGTCCTCTTAATTCAACGCGTTGATGAATTAGGCAAAGGCGGCCAGATGAAAACGTGTCTTTTGCCTGCACGGTGACGTTACAGGTCAAAGTGTCCGGTGGAACGCAGACGTGTACCACCGAACTTCAAGCCAACTCCTCCACGTCGAGTCAGGGGCATCATTACAAGAGCTACAGCCTCACGGGTCCCAGTGCCAGCCAACTTTCTCAGTCGGTACGAGATCGTCTTATGCTCGGCTCGCAAAGTTTACCGAAGCCAGGCAGCCCGGAATTCACCGCACTGTTTGCGTCCGCTCACCATCGTGACAGAGGATCCGGCACAGGACCAACGACCACGTCCTTCTCGCCCCGGGTGCTCAAACCATCGGACGGAAGTCTCAGCGATACGTGCAGCAATTACGCGGCTCCTGATCTCCAAGGATATTACACTCCCAACAGCCCGTACACCACGTCCTGGATGAGACACAGCAATACTTACACGCCGAGCGGACGTTCTCAAGGCACGTGTTTTATATCGCCTCGAACGTACCTAGTTTCGTCGAGTCTCATCTAGTCTCAGTTAGGAGTTTAGCTCTATTATTCATAAATATAGGGATAACTATAGGACGAGGGCTAATCTTTCAATGATATGCAGTGCAGAGCATAACTGCACCAATGACAATGAAAAGAAATTGTCGATTCGTACAACGATGCATTTGGTCTCGTTTTGAAGCGTCAAGTCTCTAGTTTCTAAGATGATTTCACGGGTGTGACAGTGGGAATGCTTTTCTCTCGAAAATTGTTGAAATTCAAACTTGTATGAAAACATTAAAAAAATTTTTCGTAGCTAGATAAAGACTGAGGTCGTCTCCTCTTTGCAACGATCCCTTAAAACTTACTGTATAATTTTTTTTGCATCATTTTATTGAACGTTGAATTGTTAGTGTTAAACGACGAAAATTCCGGAAATTCGTCATCTATCCCTAATGTTTCAAGTTCAATAAAATGAAAAAGAGAAAAAAAAATTATACGGCGAGTTTTAAGAGAGAGTTTTAAATGGTAGAATTAAGTCGCGGGAAAATTTGTTTAATGTTTTCAGAGGCATTTGAATTATGGAACAAAATTATCCTTGTTTCCCCATTTGCTACGTGATGTGAAAACATCAGTTTGAGAAAAACTGCCCCAACTCTGTCAAATTGCAGGCTTCGCTCTTTAAAACGAGGCCAACTAGATTGTCACACGGCTGTTTCTTTTATTCTAAAGTTACATATAGACAATTTTTTCATTGGCATTGGTACAGTTATGCTCCTCGCTGTATTTTCAAGCGGCAAATCTCCCTAATTTCAGGAATGGGACTGTGCGAAGCCGACAGCGTGGAGTCGTTGGGATCGCATCGGGCGAGTTTGACGCACGCTCGTTTGTTAATACATCAGCGAGACTCCACGGGATCTCCAGCGCCACCGAGACTCAACAGAAGCAACTCTATCAGGTAAATTACACTAAATAGAGTGGTCCACTCGCTGCATTAGTTTTCACGATCATCAAACATTTCTAGAAGTTCATTCGCATAATGCATGAGAGACTAGAGAGGATGCAAATCTTTTTGTTCCACCACGTTCATTTTCAAGTTTTACGATCAAGTTTCAGCTTCTCCTGCTGACCTCTTTTTTTCTTTTTTCTTTCTCACTTTCTAATTAACCACTCTACCGACAGCGACTGCTCGTTCACGGTGAAATAACGCAGATCATTTGATACCGTTCTAGCCATCTGCGGGACAGGACATTCCCAAGGTAGTGCGAAAATCTAGAATACACATTCGTCGAGCCTGTTTTCCATGCATAAGTATTGAAAGAACGAAAACCTTTTCTGGGGTTTATACTTACCCTACACGTACACGCGAGTGCCATTTATACGCACCAAAAAAGAAAAACACACACACACACACACGTGTCCATGTGCATTTACTTCTTGCGTCGAATTTTTACACTTGTATCATTGGTAATGATTCAAGTGCTTTGTTAAGTTTCAAGTTACTTTTCTTTTCTTTTTTTTTTTTTTCGTATTTCGTGTTTGTGATTGATAATGTGCCTCTTATTCAAACGCATGTTGCCCCTTGATTGACGTGGTGCGAATTAATCCCTTCCATGTTTTCCTTTATCTATCTGAGGATTGTGATTCACACCGCGCCAGTCAAGGATTCAAGCTTATTTACGAGCGTTCCGGTTGCGCGGCGAGAAGGAAACGTAGTATTAAATTGTCGAAGATTTCTCAAATTCACCTGCGTTGAATCTCGACGACCACGAAGTGCCCATCGTCTCAGCCTCGTTTTCGTTTCCTTCCGCCGCGCTCCGCATTACGCGAGTGCACTTTTACGAGTGTGTGTACACGATCGAGAAGCGGTGCTCGACGAGTTCGGACGAAATGGAATTTATCTCTTAATTAGCAGCCTCTTCTAGATCGATTAATTACGTATACGCTCGCTCGATAGCACAAACAGACAGTGTTTCCGTCGTCCTAAGTAAACCGAACGTCAGATGCGAAGAACACTCGAGAGTCGATCGATCCGATTCTCTCTTCTGGTGCAGAGAATTTCCCTTCGTCGAGACGCGGCAGTTTCTTCACATCTAAGGACTTACTCGTGTCGAGGATACGCGTACAACACATGTATTTTACACGCGATTGCATTCAGAATACGCACGCTCGTCTTCTTCACGCAGCGAATCATCTTGATTTCTGAATGCAACCAACCGTAAAAGTAAGCTACGGAGTAACATCATCGGTGGCTGTGCTTTCTTTCTGTCGTTCGGCACTTTCGCTAACGAGAGACGAAACGCCGCGAACGAGTCTTCGTCGATTATATATACAGGTAGCCCTCCTACAGCACGGCATCTTACAACACTTTCGTTTCGCTCTAACACGATAGGATAAATTACGGGAACCCTCGTATAATACTGGCGTATAATACCTGTAACATTGTTTCGCTCTAACACGATAAAAAAAAAATTGCGAAAACCTTTGTACAATACTGTACCGTACTTCTACAGCGCTAGATAACATGATTTTTGTTCAACACATTTAAAAACTAAATTACCTTAAAATACATGAAAACGTATAAACGAATTATAATTTCAGTATACATTTACAACTCTATTCCGATGTCATAGCGGAAAGGGTCATGCACAGTTTACACGCCATCCGCGGCGAGGCAATGTTGCGGAAAGTGCCGCCATATTTAAAAGGATAAAGTGCAAAAGAACGTTCTCGTTTGATTGTGACCGAGCAGTGACGAGGAAGAAACTTATTAAATTCAGGTCGCGTTAAATGAAAATAATATCTTTTTGTTTCTTTTCTTTTTTGTGTTATACGTACATTTTTATTTTTAATAAAAATTAAGTTGCTTATATGGAATTGAAGAAAAAGAATTATGTTTTTAACACATATCCGTCCGGCATTATTTGCACCGCCATTGACCAAATACCAAAGGCATTTTTTGACACTATTTGTGGAAACGATATGAAAACGCTCTGTATGAAAACAAGCTAACTTTTAAAAAGTCATATATTTTTCGGTGAAATTTTGGGAAATGAAATAAAATGAATTTGTATTTATATATACACCTCTGTTTTTGATTTTTTTCTTTCTGAAGTTAAAGAAAAATTAAATCCACAGAAAAAGTTGAAACGAATTGCTGAAAACATTATTTATACTCATTATTTTATTAGACAAAGTAAATTGTTTTCGAAACTTTAATTTTATCAATAATTAATAGTTCTTCAAATATTGGAATTAATATTTAATTAATAATAGTTCTTCAAATTTAATAATTTGATTATTATATTAATAGTTCTCCAAATTTATCAATAATTAAATAGTTCTTCAAATTTATTAATTTGATTATTATATTAATAGTTCTTCAAATTTTATCAATAATTAAATAGTTCTTCAAATTTTATCAATAATTAATAGTTCTGGTACTGTTCGAAACATGTGTCCAATATGAAGAGGAATGTTGCAAAAGTCACATACGTAGCTAGTTCTATTTTTTCTGTTGTGAACTTTACAAACTATGCAACATTTTAAAGGATGTTTTGTCTTTCCTGCAGTCACTATCGAAATTAGATTTTAAAAGATCTTCAGTGTTATCACTAGACTCACAATCAGATAAATTGCCTGCACATGTTTCTTTTTCGTTCTCCATTTTAGTTTTACTTTATTATTTGATTTTGATAAAAATAGGTTAAGAAAATTAACAGTAATATCCCTGAAATTTCTTAAATATCCGAACACCCAAGTTGCTTAAACTTTGAATAAACTTCTTCTACACGCAGTACCGACTAATACGTTTTTAAATTAATTCTTTCTTTTTTTGCACCCTTGTACGTCTGAACTGAAGCTGAAATCAGTGTTTTCGTAGAATTATTTATTCGGATTTAATAAAACAACAATCAATTATTTACTGCAATATACGAATGACGAATTTTCGTCATTTGGCTGCTGATGATTGTCTGTGAAATGACGAATTTTCGTCATGCGGACGGATATGTGTTAATAAGTTTTCGGAACGTAACCCCCCTTTTTGTACTGGCTCTGGGTCTCACGCAACACGGCATTTTCTAAACCTATCAACCGTGTTACAAGAGGGTTACCTGTACTTGAACGGGAACGTCTTCTCTTTCCTCAGCATCGATATTTAGGACACACTTGCGCGCTTCTCGTCCTTCGAAGGTTTGCAAACAGTATCGTAACAATTGGCTTGGTATAATTTCGATCACGCGGCGATGGGATCCGGAAATCTTAACTGTTTGCTTAAATCTTCGGGGAGGCGTTCACGACACGCAGTGTCGAGGCCGACGATGTATCTATTAAAGCGATTCAGAATGGTTAAACCTGTGTTTTCGCAGATCCACGAAAAGCGAAAAAATGTATCCGTCAATGTTAGCTAGAGGAAGCGGAGCCTCGTCCTCCGTCGGCGAGGAAGTCGGAGTCGGGATCGGAATGGGCGTGGGCGTTGAACCGTATTACAGTGTTCCTGTAGGATCTGCCGGGTGTGCGGGACAACACTGGTCGCAGCCGACGTCCCCGACGCCCACGCACACTTCTCGACAGCCGCCCAATCTTTACCAGCACGTGCATAAGGACGACGATAGTAAGTTTCCGTTTAAAGATATCGTTGTTTTTTCTAAATATATAGTTTTTTTCTTTTTCTTCGCCAACTCGCCGATGACACGGCTCTGCTCTCTCTTATGTAACGCGTCGACGAATTAACGTTGGAGGTTGGAGAGTCACGGAAATGAAAAGTCTTGGAAAATTGGTAACAGATAAAACTTGACGAATCAACGAGTGGAACATTTTTTAGAGGAACCACACGACAGTGTGTGGAAATGAGAGTTTTGTAAAATTGGTGATAAATAAGCAAATTAACTAGTAGTTTTAACTTTAGAGTTTTAGAGGAACGTCACGTGGAAATGAAAATTTTATTAAATCGATGGTAGATAAGTTTAACAAATTAATAAATAAATTTTAGAAAGTAACGGATGGAAATGAAAATTTTACAAAACAGATGATAGATAAATTTAATAAATTAATAAGTAAATTTTAGAGTTTTAGAAAGTGAAATTGATAACAGATAAATGTGATGAATTGACGAGTAAATTTTAGAGTCTGGACGAAACGTCACGTGGAAATGAAAATGTTACTAAATCGATGATAGATAAATTTAATAAATTTAATAAATTAATAAATAAATTTTAGAGTAAATTATTAGTTTAGAAAAAAATGTCACGAAAATAATGGATGGAAATGGAAAATTTTACAAAATTCATAATAGATAAACTTTGACGAATCAACGAGTAAACTTTGGAATTTAAAGGAGTCAGCCACGAAAATGCGGGGAAACGGAAATTTTACAAAATTGACGACAGAAAAATTTGACGAGTAAATCTTTGGAATCTAGAGGAACGTGATGGAAACGCGTGGAAATGAAAGTTTTACTAAATTGACGAATAGACAAATTTAAAACGTATCGACGAATAAATTTCAGAGTTTTAGAAAAATGTCACGAGAATAAAGAATACGTGAAAAATGAAAATTACTTGAAAATTGATAACAAATGAGCTTGACTTAAATTATGAAACGAGATTAAAGTAATTAACAAATAGTCCAGGGTTTAGAGAGTTTTTCATTTGACGGCAAAAGTTTCCGCGCGATTTCCTTTCATCGGAATTAAATGGAAAAGGAAGACGTTTCTCTTCTTTTGCCTTCAGTCCATGGTTCTTCTGTATCTTTGGTATCGACAGCAAGCAGTCTATACAGTTCAGCCGAGGAGAAACAGGCGCACGAGCTGAGAAAACTACGACGAGAACTGGTGGACGCTCAGGAGAAGGTTCACTCGTTGACCAGCCAGCTGTCGACAAATGTGAGTACATGTTACCATACGTACATCGTTTACCGTTTAACAGCGTGTTTATCAACTACTCGCCGCTGCTATTCTCATCGAACTCGCTCGTAATTTCTGCATTTAAACTGACATCGTAGTCATATGTATGTGTACATACAGTTGCTCGAAGTTAATCCGAAACAGAACATCTCAACGATCGCCGAGCCGAGTTTCTTATTGTAAGAAACGAATTGCGTGCAAATGATCGATGGTAATTAATCGAACGAGACAAGTAACCAGACTCGTAGCCAAGGACTTATTCGAACGAACCAGATCCAACCAAACCTGTTGGTACAATTTCCTCCGTAGAAACGGATCCCATATATCATCCTCGCAACAGGTTATATACATTAGCAAAATCCATTACCACATTACGTTTGTTAAATGGATTTCGCGTGTTACGCAACGCGAGAAATGACGGATAATTGTGGGAATAATTGTGTTCCGATGTTTCTTTGATACAATGCCAGAAATTTATATTTATATTCATCTGTGTTTTCGGAAAACTTTGGATAATAAAATAAAATGCACGAAATTCTGCATTGCAGAAACTGTAGCAAACGATAATGAGAAACTGTCGATAATTTAAACTGATTTGATTTCGTAAAAAAAAGAATATTATATAACGACTTGCTTGGTCTCATTTGAAAACGTGGAGCTTTTATTTTGACATTTGTTTTCTATTCTCCGTACAATAATTGAACGTTGAAATAATTTTTCACACGACTAAATTTGCCAAAATTTGGTCTCGACGATCAAGGCCTTTTCTTTAAAGTCGCTGTAATTTTATTGAATTTTGAAAAAAGTTCCAGGATTCGTTTGAATTTTCGTCATTCGATCCTACTCTATTACGTTAGAATTTACGATTAAAATTCTATCGACGTAAATAGAAAATTTCAATCTTCGAGACCACGATGGTGAATGCAAAATAGAAAACTTTCTTCGCGCGCGTTCGAATTTTTATGATTTTCGGGAGAGAAAAGCATCGTTGCACGATGTAAAATTATACTAAAAAAAAAAAAAACAAAAAAAAAACTTGTGGTTATAGGAGTAAAATGAGAGCCCAAGTAAATGCTCGAGTCGTGTGATCTTTTCTTTTTTTTTTTTTTTTTTGCAAAGTTACACCAAGTGACCGACGTCGAATCATTCATTTTTCATTGTCACCTTTTTCGCCGACTATATATTCTCCATCTCGGAGATGGAGATGGCTCGATAGAATTTTATCGAACGTAACAGAGTAGGATCGAATGACGAAAATTCAAATGAATCCTGGAATTTTTCTCAAAGTTCAATAAAATTACAGCGAATTTAAAGAAAAGGCCTTGATCGTCGAGGCCAAATTTTGGCAAGTTTAGTCGTGTGAAAAATTATTTTTAACGCGCTTGTACGAAAGAATAGAAAACAAATGTCAAAATAAAAGCTCCACGTTTTCAAACGAGACCAAGTAAGTCGTTACGTAATATTCTTTTAAACAAATTACATCGTATTGAACGTGATTTAACTCCATATTATTTTTATTATTGCCGTTTTCGCGAGTTTTCTGCAGAAAAGGAAGTGCAGAAAGGAAATCGGTAGCTCGCTTCGACCGGTTGCTCGGAAATCGGCCAAACGTGAGACAGAATTATTTCGAACGACCCGCGTCGCGTCCTCGGGTCGGACGGAAGCGTCCGCTCGGCTGAATGGCTGAATTTACTGGGGAAGATCGGCGGCCCCGACCAATCGGACGCAAAGCGGCCACTTACGGGCATCTTGGATCACACCGTGGCGTGGATCGCCAGTCAGTTTACATTCAGTTTCCGTCGAGACGCGTGCGTGCGCTTCGAAAACGTCTGCGTTTTGCCTTGCATCTCTCTGTGCGTGCGTGTGTGCGTTGCACGCGCTCTGTGCGCGCAAATCAAGTTTTGCCAAGTTCTGCCGTGTTTGTTTGCCGAGAGTGAAACGATCAAAGATCGGCGGGATCGGTGGAAATTCGATTCGAGTGCGAACAAGTGCAAGCCAACAGGGAAGAATAGAATCGAATACTGTGTGTTCTGTCAACGTACCTCGGTCGCAGTGATCGATGGATCGGCGTCTCGATCGACGCGCGCGAAAAGCCGATCCTCCAACGCTCGAAAGAGCAGCAGCAACAGTCGAAATGGAGTCGTTTGTCTGCTAGTTGTTGGTAGTTTCGCTTCCGCCGAGAATAAGTAAGAAACAAGACGGCTCTGTCTCTCACGATTTATCGATCGCAGTTCGTTCTTTTTCTTTTTTTTTTTTTTTTTTTTTTTGTAAACTATCGCAGCATCGTCCCGTGACACTTCCTCACGCACAGATGTGTTTGCTCTGTGTGTGTGTGTGTGTGTGTGTGTGTGTGTGTGTGTGTTTTCGAACTAGAAATGAAAAGGATGAAAAGGGAAGAGTTTGCCTGTTTCGCAGCGCGAGTTTCAAACTCCCGATGAAATTGAACAGTCGAATGAAAGGTGTATTTAGTAGTAATTTTGAAAATTCTAATTCACAGTCCACGAGCAAATTGTGAAATTATGTTTTTCGCTTAAAGTCGGAATTGTTACGACAATTAACAATGATTACACATTTCGTTTCGTATATACGATTGCGTATGAATTTATCACTGGCGCAGGACGGATAATTAAAGGATTCTGGGTTAAGATACTAGGTTGTCCTCTCAAGTATTACAGCAGTGGTGCTGTGTACACATGCTGAGATACAAATTACGAGGCAAATCGGCCGGCTTATTTGATCTTGGCCTGTGATCGTTAACCAGCGCTTAATTGCGACGCGATCTTCAACTACATCGTGAATCGATTTTAACACTAGAACTACCGACAGTTAAGACGAGGTTATTTCTACCAAAATTATTTCGATTTCTAATAAATTAAAATAAAATAAAATTCATTATATTATTTCTTTAGTTATCGCTGTAAAAGTCGTTGCATCGTTGTGGGGGGAAAAATTGTAACATGAAGTAGAAATTTTAAAATAAAATTGTAAAACCAGTCATTTTGACTGGTTTGGTAGTTCTAGTGTTAATATCCCAACCAGACCACTTGATTTCTCGTGATTTTCTTCACTTGATTCACGAAGATGAATCTTTCGACGAATTCAGTCTAGCTTTCGACTATAGTTTTCGTACACACTTTTTATAAAGCTAAATAACGAGTGTCTCGAGTGAAGTTTCGTTGGAATCGTCTCTGTGTCGAGACCCCGAGAGATGAGATGAAAAATCAGGAGTTCTTTCCATCTATTCTTTCATTCAGTGTCGCAGAGATCGGAGCAAATTGAAAAAAGGGATCATAGTTTATTTAACTTTGCTACAATTACCGACGATTAAAGTATAATATTTGTATTATAGCAAAGAAATTAAATTAAATTGAAGCGCAGGGTAGCGAGAAAAATGTTAAAAATCGAACATCTGAAAATGTATACTGTTGGAAATGCGATGAATTGGATTTTTTTTATTATTATTATTATTATTATTATTATTATTAAACAAGAACAACTTTGACTTGTCGTTCGTTTCTCTGATGTTCTCTTGTGATTTTGATGCTTCGTATTCATTTTGAAATATTATTGTATTTTTGCGAACAGTACATATAAAATTACAAATTGGTCATTTATCGGCCGTAGAAGCCAATAACAACCGATTTTCACCGATCTCGCGTTGCTCGACGCGCTACGTGCCGCGTACCCTTTCTACACTGCGTTTCGAGTAAAATAACGAAACAAGAACAAAAAAAAAAAAATAAACAAATGCAAGCACGACACCGGCTGACGTAAAACAGGGCAAACATATCGCGCGAGGAAACGGAAAATTTTCGACGTAACAACGAGTCAGAGTGCTCGCTCACGACAGACAAGCAGACAGACACAAGGAGGTCACGTATATGGTAGGAAAGAAGCGCGTCGAGGAGATCGGTTCCTAGGAAACCGAGGGGAATCTTACTCGAGCGGCGGTGATTTTTGTTCAGCTGCATGCGACCGGTATCCGACATTCCCGACGCGTACACCTTCGTCCAACCTTCTCGTTCTCTTCGCTTTGTCTTTTTCCCGCGTTTCCGTGTCTGCTGTCGTCGGCTCTGCTGCTGGCTGCTGCCAGGCCAGGTCGATCGTTCGTCACCCGCCGCGACCGGTCGACGACGCGATCGAGCGACCGCGATCTTTCTTCCCGTCCACTTCCACATCGCCATTTATAGTTATTGACGCCTTGTATGTACGTGCACGTGTACACATACAAAGAGAGGGGGAGGGGCCTCTTATTACGCGCGCGAATTTCGATCGAACCGATCTAAACGAACAACGATCGTTTGGCGAACCAGTTTCCAAATGGTCGTCCGTTGCGAGGCAACAGGTTAAGAATTCTAAATGAAACGACGACGACGACGACGGCGACGAGTGAGATCGGTAATTGTGAAGGCAATTCTAAAAACCTAAATAAATCGAAGTGGCTCGAACAGTGGGGGGTCGTTTAGTTTAGTGGGTGAGCACCAGGTTGCACGAAGATGTATATATAACGGGGACGAGCTCGCTCGTTGAAAATTCGACGGGCCGGTTTCTAAATTTCGTTTAAGCTTAGAAATACGACGATCGCCGCGCGTCGACCTTTTTTTTTTAATCTGACATTTCTCGGCCACGTGAACTCGCGCAATTACGCGTAGATAGACTACATTTTATCATTTCTTTTTTTTTTCATACACAATGGTTAAACAATCGTCGAGTAAATCTTCCACGAAAGTGTGGATTATTTAAAGAAATGTAAAGCTGTCGCTCTCTGAACGGGCTTGCTCGTCTTCAATACGAGGAAGTTTTATTTTACTCTTTGTAGTAAGTCAGAAGTAAGTAGTAAGAAGTCTCTGTTTTAATAAATTAAAATTAATAATAAATTAAAGCAGTTTGTACAAATTGCAAATAATCTCACTTATAACAGATATTGATTCTTATGTACATGTGTGTAAATATATAAATATGTATATGCTTGTATATATAAATATATGCACATAATTTATGTAACAGTCTTCTAATACAAGTACTCGCTCTTATACGAGTCCTTAAAAAATTATATAATATATATAATTTTTATATATTATTTTATAATATATTTTGTAATATATATTTTATAACATATATATTATATAATACATGTAAAATTCAATATGCCACACCAGCTACTTTTGCATCTTCTGGTTTAATTCTATTTTCTGATTGACGAGTAGTTAATCTCTCTTGATTATGATGAATAGACCATAAATTTGGTAGATCTTTTGGCTTCATAGTCAGAAGAAAATGTTCTCTCCACGTACGTTCTACACTCTACAGGGTGTTTAGCATTTATTCTACGGATAAAAAAATGTAATATAGCAAAAAAGGCCATAAACGTTGCAACAGAAAAAACGGAGCATTGCAAAAACACGATCGATACGAACAGTTTTCGACGACGGATCATCGAGTCGAGATGAAAGCGAGATTTTCAGATTTTCACTTTTTCGCGAAAAAAAAAAAAAGAAATTCATCGTGAAAGCAAAAATCTACAATCACGGAAGTACTTTCTACTGTTCTAAGTATTATTTGAACTAACACGTAACGATTTACTCGCAAGAATCAACACCGCGTGCGAAGAAATTCGCACAAAGTTGATGCACGATAGATTCAATGCTACTCCGATATCCATTGAAGTTTTTTCACATCGATGAAGCAACTATGTACAGTGTAACTATGTACAGCTTTGCGTCTCGTTTATTATTGTTACAACTTTTTTCTTAACCCTTTGGCATACGAATTAAATGAAACTCGATACGACCGAAAAATATTTATTTTTCATTTTAACAATTGTATAAACTGAACCTGACGTAATTTAATTTTCATGCTCTTATATTTATACAGCGAAACATCGTAAACACGTAAAACACTTTGAAAATTAATAAAATATGGAAAAAAAGAAATTAATAAATTCGATAGCTCTTAGGAAACGCATGACGTTTGCCAGACGTCATTGTATCTCAAGGAGTTAACCTCTTGATCGCAGTACGCACCAATCCCTATACCCTAAATAAAAGTGAAATTAATTTCGATTTCTTAACAGTGATATGTAGAATCATTTTCTATCACTAAAAAAAAAAGAAAAAAAAATCGAAAAATATATACATTCTTCCTTGATTTTGGATTTATTCGAGAAAAAGGACAAGAAACAAAATTCGCGTGCCGAAAACTGTAAAATTCCACTCTGCCCAACTATTTACTTCGAAGCATACCACACCGTAAATAAATATTAGTTTCATTGTGTATTATATATATATGTGTGTGTGTATTTTTTAGACTATAAATTTATAACATTTCAAATTTAACAAACGTGCATATTTTTAAAATTTTTCTTAATATTTAGTATTTGATCTATTGTGTGGAAACCCTAGTGAAAATCAAGTATTTTTTCTTTTTTGTGCAAATTATATCCTAATTGATTGTGGCTCACCAATTGTGAGTAAAGAAATATTCAAATTATTTATTTACCAGTGAAAGTACGTTTTTCTTAAAATTGAAAATACGCGGCAAGCTGATGCGCAGTTTTTATAAAAATACGGCGATCAATTGGGTTAATGAAACATTTGCGAACGTTTCAGTCTTATTTTTTTCCCCTCCGTAGAACAGAGAGTTTGAGAAATGCTAAACTTCGGGAAACAAGATCGTGTACAAGGAGCAAAAGAATTTCGAAACCGATAGCAACAACAGAGTGGAATAACAACGAAAGACTTTCACCAATTTTCTGTGCAGTTTTTGAGTGAATCACTCCGGGAAAGTTCTTTTTCTCGCGATGCAGGCCAGATCTAAACGACTTGCTCCTCTCTATCTAGCTCTCCTATCTAACGGAGGTTTCTATCTTAAGTCCAACGTAAATACACGTTCGTACGCTCGTGCCTATATTTTTCTTTTCTTTTTTTTTTTTCTTCTTGGTGGCAAATTAAACGTTATCTAATCTAATTTACAAAAAGATCAAAAGTTTCCAGCAATTGGTCGTCACGTAGAAATATCTAGTAGTTACCTGTGTGGGGGAAATGACTAATTATATCGTTCGTACGCTCGATATTTCGTTATTTTTTTTTTCTGCTCGTAATGAAAATTCCAGAGGATGCTTTTCGCCGGAAGCCGGGCAACTGGTATACTAAATACCAAGACTTTCTAGCCGATCTAACGATTTCAAACGACCCTTACGTAACCTGTTGATAAAACTATATAAAGTAGTTTATATCAAACGTTTGATCATTGACTTCCATTTTTTTTTTATTTCTTTAATGATTTTATTTAATTAATTGTTTACGTAACGTCCGATTACTAATTGTAGATAGAAAAATAATTATCTGTAGATACAAGAAAAATTTAGCAGAAGAGGGAAACGCACAACATTTGTAAACAATTCGTAATTTATGCTATATGTTTCGTTTTTTTTTATTCAAAACTCACCATTCTAGGAATTATCCTCCTAATTAATTTATCTCAATTTGCACGTGACACGTTGTAAAATCTTCACCACGTGTTTTTGATGAGATTGATCTATCAATACTCTTTCTAGAAGAACTCAAACTGGGTTAAGACTGGGCATCAATCGAATTCGGATTTGTTCAAATCTTCAAATAACATCTACTTGCAACTTGGAAAAATTCTGAGGATAATTATCCTGTTAACGTATATCCTGTTGTTGCACGATCAATTTCGGGGCAAAATTTGCTTGCACAGATTCTGATCGAATGCAAGTGGCGTTAAACTTATATATATATATCTGTTCTGTCTATCGAGTTACGAGTGTTTCTATCGGTTCGTCTTTAATTCCTTGCACGAGCAGAGCAATTAATTAATTTGTCTCAATGATGAATTATGAACGATTACGATTTTCTCGAATCCGAGACTTCCCGAATTGTGTATGTTATATCCTTTCTTAAGGAAAGTTAGAGACTTGCAGAGCGCGGAGGGAAGAGGATGAAAGTCGTGAAAGTAAATTCACGTTTTGCGACACGGTTGCAACGTTGAAACGGTGTTGCGATATTTTTAAACCTAGAACACACTCTTTCCATTTGATAGAATTCGCTCCGCGATCAGTCCTTCGACAGACAGCGCTATCGCTATCGGAAATTTCATTTTTCCCCGAAAAACATGTACATAGCAGAGATAGTCCGGTAATTTGCAAACTAAATTAACTCTTTGCGGATGAACGCGTGATTCGTCGATTTTTATCGTTGCCATTGCGTTAACACTAAACGTTACCGGCATTTTACATATACCTATCTTACCATAAGGTGTCATTTGACCCCTTAGGAATAAAGTTGATTTTTCGAAAGAAATTCTTAATTTATTAAAGGAAATAATTCGCAGCGTAACTTCTGATTTCTAATAAAATAATCAAACGTACATATTTTTATTTAAATGAAAAAAAATAATCAATTATTTGCACTTTTTACATATGACTGGTTTCTCCTTCGTACATTTGCCCGCAGAAAAAATTTCTTGCAAATTATGCAAGTTTCAGTGGTTTTGTTACCCGTGCACAATCTTATTTGACATTTTCTTCGCGATTGGGAAATATCGCTTGGGCCGCTCGATTTTCCTTTCCTTCTTCGAGAAATTCGTGATACTCTGTGAGTAGTTCATCTGCTAATTGTAACAGTTAGTAAACGTTTTGATATCTTTATTCCAGTTGTTTCCCGATAGAGTATCCATGCATTGATTCCAGCTAAATCCAGGAATATTGAAGAATACGTGCACAGAGACCATCTATTGCTGTATTTTCGCGCCATTTCGGTGCAACCACATCGACGCCGAATTTAGTCTTATTACAATAACTAATTGTTTCGGCTGTTCGTTTTCCATTGTTTTTGGTTTCGACGCATTTATATTTCGAACTTGGTATCGTAACTATTTTTCTTGGTTTTGATTTGTAAATTCAGTCAGAAAAATACGTAAATTTCGTAAGGGGTCGAATGACCCCTCGCTAAGGTACATAAGGTATGCAAAGAATTTCTCTCGGTAAAACATAAGTTAACACTTTACCGACCGGTAGCATATTAATCGGCTAACATATTTTAACACTTTACCGACCGATAGCCTATTAATCGGTTAACTATTCACCGCTAACCATACACGGTCGGTAAAGTGTTAAGAGAAAAACAGAAAGCGAGAAATTGAATAATCGGATAATATAAGAATTTACAGAAACGAAAGATTAGCGAAAGGAATAACAATAAATGTACGATTTTAAAGTAAATTTTGAAAACGGGGTCATTTAACCCCGCTTGGTGGTGCGTTTAGTGTTAATGAGTCACCGAAACTATAAAAATTATCAGAATCAAAGCGACGTGAAAAAAGGGTGTCTCTCGGTTGTTACGTCGCAACGTCGTTCTGACACTTCGAGATTAGAAGCAGCTCGATCGAGAATTTGACCGAATATTTTCAATCCGACGAATGGTATATTAAAAATATTATTAACATTATTTTTAATGCGTTCTTAAAGTCCCTGAATGTTCATCGGAGTATTGGATATTTTCATACGTATTTGCCAAGTTATAACACGCGGCTCTGACGATCGAAGAAAATTTCACAAACTACAGAGAGATCGCGGAATCGTAAAGAGAGACTTGCTTAAAATTCGCAGCGATCGCTTGCAATTTCTCGCAACTCGCTGATATCGTTATTTTACTTAAAAACGAAGGATCAGATTGTTGATCCACAAATTGAACAAACATTATATTTTGCTCCCCAAGGAGAACCCACCACAGACGTGTCTTTTTCCTTTTTCTTTTTTTTTTTCCGTGCTTTCGCACGTGCATACGTACGACTCAAGATTTATGGCCTCGGTTGACCCTAGGCTTTTACAACTCGAGTTGGAATAATCGATCCCTCGGCCTTTAGGAGGCCGTGCCACTCCCCCGTGAAAAGCACTTCCACCATTCTTCGCGAAGAAATATCCTGACACTCGGACTTTTCACTTTGGACTCGCTCGTAACTCGAGAAACGTCGTTTCCTGATGTCAGAAACTTTTCTAAAATATCGCCGAGCACACAGCTACGTCCTGTGCATTCTTTCTCTCTCTCTCTCTCCCTTTTTCTTTTCCTTTTTTTGTTAGAATACACAAGGTTTGTTATACTTTTAATATACCTTTTCTCGAATTTTCGTTTTGCTGTGAGTTTTTAAGTACATGTTATGTACTTTGCATAATTCTTCTTTGAATTTTTCTTAGACACATAAATAAAATAATAAAAATGATACCGTAAAATGATAATCATCGTATCTTGCACGTGGATATTTCTAGACTACTTAAATGTTGGACAATCTTCTTGAGTGGTCAATTTTTTTGCTTACTTTTATAATCAAATAAATCTGTCTAATACCTAAAATACGTCGAATAATTTTATATTGAGCTTTGATTTTTTTTAAATGTTTTATTTAATATATTATCGACTAGGTTTTAGACGGATTTTTTAACATGTTAGTAAGTAGTTATTGAAAAAGGTGCTTTTAGTTAATCATGTTTTAGATTGATGCAGCTTGACTGATGGGTCATTTCGCGGTAAAGACCATACAAATGAACAATTTAAAGAAATCAGCTGCCGTGTATATTATGTGTTTGCGCGACATTTCTTCTTATTTTCACTCAGAAAGCTTTTCACTCTCTCTCCTTTTCTCCCTGTTTTTCCACCCATTCGCAAAGTTATGTCGGCGAAAGTAGGGACACTTTTATTAAAAGTTAAAATTCAACACTCCGTACACGTGGGTTCTAACAGCGACTTTATGGTTCTGGACGCGTGGATGTAACGTTTATATTTCGAGTAACGTTAACAGTTAATTTCGTCATTTGATTAATTCAGACTCACGCTGATGCCTACGATAAATCGAACCTAATGCGAAAATTATAGGTAATATAGACATCCACGCGTAGGTCGCTGTTAGAACCCACCTGTTCGGAGTGTTAAATGATTGAGAAACATTTTTTGGAAAAGTTTTACCCCTTCGTGATGAGTAGAATACAAAAAGAGCTTTTTTGACCTTGAAATTCAAAGACCAAAGTCAACTTTTTCCTCAATTTGTCTACGATACAACAGCCATGTACAAAAATTTTTCTTTCCACATTGCACAATGGCTGTGAACTGGCTTTTAGATTTCACGCGTTTTCTACGCTACTCGCGGAATATCGATGGTAAAATCTGTTGTCTAGAGTCAGTTATTTGTCAAGAAGAAGTTTCTAGATGCACGATCGGAGTGGCAACGTTGCACAGTCGGAATATATCCGCTGGCCCAGATATATCGCAGCCTCGTTTCTAGTATATTAGCAATTCTATTATACGACTTGCAGGATTTTTCCAGCTCCAGGTTCATTCTCGCGCCGACGCGCGTATTTTTGCAATTAATCGGCACGACGCGACGCGACACGCGCGCAGTTTCCGGTCCATCCGGTAAAATTCCTCCCGTTTTCTTCTCCCAAGGCGAAGCTCGTTTTCATCCTCATTTGAAATTCGCATCGCATTTCAGAAAAATCTTGATTGCCGCGCGCGCTGACTGCAAACTCGCATTTCCATTAAATTCACCTGCGAGTTGCGATCCCGTGATTTCCTCCTCGATCGTCGATGCGACGAATTCTGGCAAGCGCTCTTCAAGCTTCGTTCGTCTGAAACCTCGAGAAAGAAAAACCACTGGTAGTGGTCGAATTATCTTAACACTAGAACTACCACACCAGTCGAAATGACTGGTTTTACAATTTTATTTTAAAATTTCTACTTCATGTTACAATTTTTTTCCCCGCAACGATGCAATGACTTTTACAGTGATAACTAAAGAAATAATATAATGAATTTTATTTTATTTTTATTTAGTAGAAATCAAAATAATTTTGGTAGAAATAACTTCGTCTCATATGTCGCTAGTTCTAATGTTAAATGCCGTTCTTTATTTTCTTTCAGTTCGATACTATATTTCTTAACACATATCCGTCCGGCATTATTTGCACCGCCATTGACCAAATATCAAAGGCATTTTTTGACACTATTTGTGGAAACGATATGAAAACGCTCTGTATGAAAACAAGCTAACTTTTAAAAAGTCATATATTTTTCGGTGAAATTTTGGGAAATGAAATAAAATGAATTTATATTCGTATATACGCCTTTGTTTTTGATTTTTTTTCTTTCCAAAGTTAAATAAAAATTAAATCCACAGAAAAAGTTGAAACGAATTACTGAAAACATTATTTATACTCATTATTTTATTAGACAAAGTAAATTATTTTCGAAACTTTAATTTTATCAATAATTAATAGTTCTTCAAATATTAGAATTAATATTTAATTAATAATAGTTCTCCAAATTTAGAATTAATATTTAATTAATAATAGTTCTCCAAATTTATCAATAATTAAATAATTCTTAAAATTTATTAATTTGATTATTATATTAATAGTTCTGGTACTGTTCGAAGCATGTGTCCAGTATGAAGAGGAATGTTGCAAAAGTCACATACGTAGCTAGTTCTACTTTTTCTGTTGTGAACCTTACAAACTATGCAACATTTTAAAGGATGTTTTGTCTTTCCTGCAGTCACTATCGATGTTATAGATTTTAAAAGATCTTCAGTGTTATCAGTAGACTCACAATCAGATAAATCGTCTGCACATGTTTCTTTTTCGTTCTCCATTTTAGATTTACTTTATTATTTGATTTCGATAAAAATAGGTTAAGAAAATTAACAGTAATATATCCCTGAAATTTCTTAAATATCCGAACACCCAAGTGCTTAAACTTTGAATAAACTTCTTCTATACGCAGTATCCACTAATACGTTTTTAAATTAATTTTTTCTTTTTTTTTTGCGTTTGCACCGTTACACGGCGCAACTGAAGCTGAAATCAGTTTTTTTCGTACAATTATCTCTGTTTGGTAAAAATTACGTTTTAATTTACTCGGATTTAATGAAACAACAGTCAATTATTTACTGCAATATACGAATGACGAATTTTCGTATATGCGTTAATCGTCAAACACTGCTTGTCTGAAATGAGAAATAAAGAAGAATGATAAATAAAGTCGGGTCACTCGGTATATCGAAAGTACAATCGAAAGAAGATAAAAAAGGAGATTGAAACTCCGATGTCGTTCGACAATAACGTAGCCACTGTTCGACGAGAGACAATCCAAGAGATAATCCAAGTTACGTACGCCGCGCGTTTTTCTTTTTATTTTTTCTTTTTTTTTCTTTCTCTTTCCTAACCACGTTTCTGCATGCGTAATTACGTGACGCATACATACATTTGCAGTTATTAACCACACCCGTTGCCGCGAAACGAAGAACGACGTCTCGGGGCACGTCTGTTTTTTCGTTGCCTCTCGCTTTCTTCGAGATTCCATCTTCGCTCGCTATTGTTGTCGTTATTGTTGACATCGTCGCGACGGCAAGACGACGGTTTCCAAATGTCCCGGCAATTGGGGACATCAATTAATATTTATTACCGCTATTACGCTTTATTAAAAATTATTAGTCTTCGTTAAAAATTAATGGGAAGTCGTTTGCGGCGGCCGGAGGGTGAAACAAGGTTCTTTTCACGCGCGTGCGGCATCGTCGCCGAGAGGTGAATTGAACACGCTTTTCCCCTCCCCTCTGCGCCAGATGTCATCAGGCGTCATCAGTTTACTCCTTTGCACGTTCGGGGCGGTGTCGGTCCCTGCGGACCGACGCCCCGTTATTCGTTCGCACCCGCCGGACCGACACTTGCAATGTTCGTTTGACCGGTGTCGGACGCTATAGTGGACGCTTCATCGAGTCTGAGAAATAAATTTGATTTTTATTAAATAAAATTCGATATAACCAAAAAATGATATATATATTTTTCATTTTTTTAACTTGACAAAGATAACTTTTATACTCTTATACTTGTGCTGAGAAAGGCCATGAACGCAATACTCGTAAAGAAAATTAATAAAAAATGATGAAGGAACAAATTGACGATTCATAGTCCTTAGGAAACGTACGACGTCATTACATGTTAAGGAGTTAATATAAAAGATACACTATAAAAAAAAACTACAATTTACACAACATGTGTTAAGTAAATATGTTACGAGATCTAACAAGAAACTATAACTTGTTAACTATTTATTAATGTTAACAAGATTTTTGCAACGACCGTTTGCTTTGATTGATTGTTAACACTTTACCGACCGATAGCGATAAATAGTAGCGGTAAGTAATAGACGATTAAATAATTAATAGGCTACCGGTCGGTAAAGTGTTAATATCGTATAATAATATATTTGTATATATTAATATACGATATTACCGGTCGGTAAAGTGTTAAAATATATAAATATATTATACGATATCAATACTTTACCGACCGATAGCGATAAATAGTAGCCGATTAGTAGGCTACCGGTCGGTAAAATGTTAATATCGTATAATAATATATTTGTATATATTAATATACGATATTACCGGTCGGTAAAGTGTTAAAATATATAAATATATCATTATACGATGTCAATACTTTACCGACCGATAAATAGTAGCCGATTAATAGGCTACCGGTCGGTAAAGTGTTAACAAGTGAGAGTAGACAATATTTTCTGCTACCTTACCTTCTTCTTTCCTTCGTTTCGAATCAGCGTCGCCGCCTCGGTTGAACTCGCTTTTAAAAATGCAACACTCCTCCTCCAGACGATTTTCTTTCGCAAGTTTGCGAAACGTTTCCGAGCGCATCTGTCGCGCAAGCCCTCGACACTTGGAAACTACTTGTGCTTCGAATTCAAACTCGAGTTCATCCCCTTCGCGCGACGTTCGAAATCTCTTGAAATATTCTACTACTTGATATATTTCCATATACAGGGTGATTCTTAAGCGATGTCTATAAGTATAGTAAAAATAAAATAAGCAGAAAATGTCGCACGAATCTATATTTTATTAGGGGTGCTATTACGAGTTTAATAAACATTAACCCTATTGAATTTCGAAATATTGGAATTCTGGAGTTTTGGGAATTTTTGGCGCGTTTGGGTTTCTGAATCTTTAGATCTTTTTCTTCAATCCCTGCATCTTCGAAGATTCGAACGTTTGAATGTTTGTGTCTTTGAGTTTCTGAATTTTTTAATCTTCGCACTTTTGAATATTTGAATTTTTAAATTTTTAAATCTTTTAGAAGTTTCAGGAGTTTTCGAGCGTTTGAATTTCTGAATATTTGAATCCCTGCATCTTCAAAGAATTGCATGTTTGAATCTTTGAATTTCTGAATTTTTGAATCTTTCAATTCTGGAATTTTTAAACCTTTTGAACTTTTGAATTTTTGAACTCTCGAATATATGAATGTTTGAATTTTTTAATATTCGAATTTTTAAATCTTTTATGTGTTTTAAGAGTTTTGGAGCGTTTGAATTTCTGAATCTTTACATCTTCGAATTTCTGAAATTTTCAACCTTTAAACTCTGGAATTTTTAAATCTTTAAACTTTTGAATATTTGAATTTAAATCTCTGGAATTTTTATAATCTTTAAATATTTGAATATTTGAATTTTTAAATCTTTAAACTTTTGAATATTTGAATTTAAATCTCTGGAATTTTTAAATCTTTAAATATTTGAATATTTGAAGTTTTAAATCTTTAAACTTTTGAATATTTGAATTTAAATCTCTGTAATATTTAAATCTTTAAATATTTGAATATTTGAATTTTTAAATCTTTAAACTTTTGAATATTTGAATTTAAATCTTTAAACTTTTGAATATTTGAATTTAAATCTCTGGAATATTTAAATCTTTAAATATTTGAATATTTGAATTTTTAAATCTTTAAACTTTTGAATATTTGAATTTAAATCTCTGGAATTTTTAAATCTTTAAATATTTGAATATTTGAATTTTTAAATCTTTAAACTTTTGAAATTTGAATTTACTTGAATATTTAAATCTTTAAATATTTATATTTGAATTTTTAAATCTTTAAACTTTTGAATATTTAAATTTAAATCTCTGGAATTTTTAAATCTTTAAATATTTGAATATTTGAATTTTTAAATCTTTAAACTTTTGAATATTTGAATTTAAACCTATGGAATTCTTAAATCTTTAAATATTTGAATATTTGAATTTTTAAATCTTTAAACTTTTGAATATTAAATTTAAATACTGGAATGTTTAAATATTTAAATATTTGAATATTTGAATTTTTAAATTTTTAAACTTTTGAATATTTGAATTTTTAAATACAATTTAAATGTTAAATTTAAATCTCTGGAATATTTAAATCTTTAAATATTTGAATATTAAATTTTTAAATATTTAACTTTTAAATATTAAATTTAAATATCTGGAATATTTAAATCTTTAAATATTTGAATATTTAAAATTTTTAAATCTTTAAAGTTTTAAATATTTAAAATTAAATGTCTAGAATTTTTAAATCTTTAAATATTTGAATATTTGAATTTTTAAATCTTTAAATTTTTGAATATTAAATTTAAATATCTGGAATATTAAATCTTTAAATATTTGAATATTTGAATTTTTAAATCTTTAAACTTTTGAATATTTGAATTTAAATCTCTGGAATTTTTAAATCTTTAAATATTTGAATATTTGAATTTTTAAATCTTTAAACTTTTGAATATTTGAATTTAAATCTCTAAAATTTTTAAATCTTTAAATATTTGAATATTTGAATTTTTAAATCTTAAACTCTTGAACCTCAAATTTAAATATTGGATTTTTTAAATCTTTAAATATTTGAATATTTGAATTTTTAAATCTTTAAAGTTTTAAATATTTGAATTTAAATCTCTGGAATATTTAAATATTTAAATATTTGAATATTTGAATTTTTAAATCTTTAAACTTTTGAATATTTGAATTTTGGAGCTTTAGAATATTTAAATCTTTAAATATTTAAATATTTGAATTTTTAAATCTTAAACTTTTGAATATTTGAATTTAAATCTAGAATTTTTAAATCTTTAAATATTTGAATATTTGAATTTTTAAATCTTTAAACTTTTGAATATTTGAATTTAAATCTCTGGAATATTTAAATATTTAAATATTTGAATATTTGAATTTTTAAATCTTTAAACTTTTGAATATTTCAAAATTTAAATCTCTGGAATTTTTAAATCTTTAAATATTTGAATATTTGAATTTTTAAATCTTTAAACTTTTGAATATTTGAATTTAAATCTCTGGAGTTTTTAAATCTTTAAATATTTGAATATTTGAATTTTTAAATCTTTAAACTTTTAAATATTTGAATTTAAAATCTCTCAATCCTTAAATCTTTAAATATTTGAATATTTGAATTTTTAAATCTTTAAACTTTTGAATATTTGAATTTAAATCTCTGGAGTTTTTAAATCTTTAAATATTTAAATATTTGAATTTTTAAATCTTTGAACTTTTGAATATTAAATTTGAATATCTGGATTTTTTAAATCTTTAAATATTTGAATATTTAAATTTAAATCTTTAAACTTTTGAATATTTGAATTTAAATTCTATGGAGTTTTTAAATCTTTAAATATTTGAATATTTGAATTTTTAAATCTTTAAACTTTTAAATATTTAGAATTAGATATTTAGAATGTTTAAATCTTTAAATATTTGAATATTTAAATTTTTAAATCTTTAAACTTTTGAATATTTGAATTTAAATCTCTGGAATTTTTAAATCTTTAAATATTTGAATATTTGAATTTTTAAATCTTTAAACTTTTGAATATTTAAATTTAAATCTCTGGAATACTTGACTGTTAAATATTTGAATATTTGAATTTTTAAATCTTTAAACTTTTGAATATTTGAATTTAAATCTCTGGAATTTTTAAATCTTTAAATATTTGAATATTTAAACCCATACCAAATTTTTAAAATACTGAATACAAATCCTAGAATGTTTAAATCTTTAAATATTTGAATATTTAAATTTTTAAATCTTTAAACTTTTGAATATTTGAATTTAAATCTCTGGAATTTTTAAATCTTTAAATATTTGAATATTTGAATTTTTAAATCTTTAAACTTTTGAATATTTAATTTAAATCTCTGGAATACTTGACTGTTAAATATTTGAATATTTGAATTTTTAAATCTTTAAACTTTTGAATATTTGAATTTAAATCTCTGGAATTTTTAAATCTTTAAATATTTGAATATTTAAACCCATACCAAATTTTTAAAATACTGAATACAAATCCTGGAATTTTTAAATCTTTAAATATTTGAATATTTGAATTTTTAAATCTTTAAACTTTTGAATATTTGAATTTAAATCTATAGAATTTTTAAATCTTTAAATATTTGAATATTTGAATTTTTAAATCTTTAAACTTTTGAATATTTGAATTTAAATCTCTAGAATATTTAAATATTTAGATATTTGAATATTTGAATTTTTAAATCTTTAAACTTTTGAATGTTTGAATTTAAATCTCTGGAATTTTTAAATCTTTAAATATTTGAATATTTGAATTTTTAAATCTTTAAACTTTTGAATATTTAATTTAAATCTATGAATTTTTTAATCTTTAGAATATTTGAATATTTGAATTTTTAAATCTTTAAACTTTTGAATTTTCAATTTTAAATCTCTGGAGTTTTTAAATCTTTAAATATTTGAATATTTGAATTTTTAAATCTTTAAACTTTTGAATATTAAATTTGAATTACTGGAATATTTAAATATTAAATGTTCAAATATTTGAATTTTTAAATCTTTAAACTTTTGGATATTTGAATTTAAATCTCTGGAATTTTTAAATCTTTAAATATTTGAATATTTGAATTTTTAAATCTTTAAACTTTTGAATATTTGAATTTAAATCTCTGGAATATTTAAATCTTTAAATATTTGAATATTTGAAATTTTAAATCTTTAAACTTTTGAATATTGAATTTAAATCCCTGGAATTTTGCAATCTTTAAATGTTTAAATATTTGAATTTTAAATGTTAGATTTTAAATATTTGAATTTAAATCCTGGAGTTTTTAAATCTTTAGACTGTGAATATTTGAATTTTTAAATCTTTAAACTTTTAAATGCTTAAATTTAAATCTCTGAACTTTTCATACTTTCAGATGTTTGAATATTTGAATTTTTAAATCTTTAAACTTTTGAATATTAAATTTAAATCTCTGGAATATTTAAATATTTAAATATTTGAATATTTAAATTTTTAAATCTTAGACTTTTGAATATTTGAATTTAAATCTCTGGAATATTTAAATCTTTAAATATTAAATATTTGAATTTTTAAATTTTTAAACTTTTGAATATTGAATTTAAATCTCTGGAATATTTAAATCTTTAAATATTTGAATATTAAATTCTTAAATCTTTAAACTTTTGAATATTTGAATTTAAATCTCTGGAATATTTAAATATTTGAATATTTGAATATTTGAATTTTTAAATCTTTAAACTTTTGAATATTTGAATTTAAATCTCTGGAATATTTAATTATTTAAATATTTGAATATTTGAATTCTTGAGGTATTTAAACTTTTAAATATTTAAATTTAAATGCTAGAATGTTTAAATCTTAGAATATTGAATTTTTGAATTTTTAAATCTTTAAACTTTTGAATACTGAATTTAAATCTCTGGAATTTTTAAATCTTTAAATATTTGAATATTTGAATTTTTAAATCTTTAAACTTTTGAATATTTGAATTTAAATCTCTGGAGTTTTTAAATCTTTAAATACTTGAAATTCCAATTAGATGTTAAACTTTTGAATGTTAAACAGAATGTGTGGAATGTTTAAATATTAAATATTTGAAATATAAATTTTAAATCTTTAAACTTTTGAATATTTGAATTTGAATCTCTGGAATATTTAAAGATTTTTAAATATTTGAATCTGTGAATTTTTAAATCTTTAAACTTTTGAATATTGAATTTAAATCTCTGGAATATTTAAATCTTTCAAATATTAAATATTTGAATTTTTAAATCTTTAAAATCTTTGAATATTTGAATTTAAATCTCTGGAATATTTAAATCTTAAATATTTAAATATTTGAACTTTTAAATCTTTAAACTTTTGAATATTTGAATTTAAATCTTAGAATATTTAAATCTTTGATGCTTTGAATATTTGAATTTTTAGATCTTTAAACTTTTGAATATTTAAATTTAAATTCTAGAATATTTAAATCTTTCAAATATTTGAATATTTGAATTTTTAAATTTTAAACTTTTGAATATTTGAATTTAAATCTCTGGAATTTTTAGAATCTTAAATGTTGAATGTTGAATTTTTAAATCTTTAAACTTTTAAATATTTGAACACAGAATCTCTAAAATTTTTAATCTGTAAATGTTTGAATATTTGGATTTTAAAATCTTAAAACTGTGAATATTTGAATTCCAGAATCTCTAAATTTCTAAATTCTTCAAATATTGAAATGTTGAATTTTTAAATCTTTAAACTCTTGAATATTTGAATTCCAAGGATCTAGAATGTTAAATGTTAAATATTGGAATATTGAATTTTTAAATCTTTAAACTTTTGAAGTATAAATTTAAACTTTTGGAATATTTAAATCTTTAAATATTTGAATATTTGAATTTTTAAATCTTTAAACTTTTGAATATTTGAATTTAAATCTCTGGAATTTTTAAATCTTTAAATATTTGAATATTTGAATTTTTAAATCTTAACTCTTGAATATTGAATTTAAATCTACAAAAATTTTTAAATCTTTAAATATTGAATATTTGAATTTTTAAATATTTAAAATTTTTGAATATTTGAATTTAAATCTATAGAAATCCCAGAATTGTTAAATGTTGAATATTTGAATTTTTAATTTCTAAACTTTTGAATATTGAATTTAAATACTAGAATATTTAAAATGTTGAATGTTGAATATTTGAAGTTTTAAATCTTTAAACTTTTGAATATTTGAATTTGAATCTCTGGAATTTTTAAATCTTTGAATATTTGAATGTTTCAATATCAATAAACATTCGAATATTTGAAATTTTGTAATCCGTGAATATTTGAACCCAAAAATTTTCGAATCATTGAACTCTCTAAATCTTTCGTGGGTATCTTCGACACATTCGTCATTCGCACGCATTCTCCCGGTCAGGAAAAAAAAAAAAACGAAAGAAACGATGAGAAAAGTGAGCTTTTTACTTATTTAAAAAAAAAAAAAAAAAAAAGAAACGAAGAGCATCGATTGCCTGTTATTTCAAACGCGGTGGCGATGACTATGTTACATCGAGAGGATCGTATTCACGATCCACCCGGTACGTCGTGGAGCGGCGCCACGCGTGTCTCCATTGGCTTTATTGATATTCCATTGCCAACATATTGGCACCCAGGTGTGTGTGTGTGTGTGTGTGTGTGTGTGTGTCGCGGAGTCGGCGCGACTTGATGAACTCGCTTCGAAAGACAGCGCGTACGAAACTCCCGCGTGGGAGTTCCGTTAATCCGTAGGAACTGAACGAACCTCTCCACCGGCGCAGGAAGTCGTAAACTCTAATTGTTACCATTGTTCGTACCGTACTCGTCGTGCGGGCTATATCACAATAATTCAATCGCTCGCGGCTGAATTTTCCTCAACGACCACCGCGCCTTCGAGAGAGGGGAAAAATCTCGCGATTCAAGCAAGATTTCGATTATATTTTCGAAGTTTCCTCTCGTTGTAATCCCTCTTGCTTGCAATTGAATTGTTATCGCAAGCCAGATATAGATCACTCTCTCGTTTGTTGTCCCATTCTCGCCAGATGAGAATAGCAATAAGAAAGAAAGAAAACGAATCGGAGAAAACACTTTTCTAACCTCGAGTATCTTTTCGAGTTTTGAATGCCCATCTTTGTTTTGGAGGAGGGAACTAAAAAAGCAGCTCGATCGAGGAATCAATCGACTGCTCGAGAGAGAGGAAAGAAGAAGTTGGAAAGAAAAAAGGACTCGCTTCGCGAGCGAGGTTCTACGCCAATGTGGCCCGGATCCTCTCTTCTGACAAAGTGAGACGAGTGTGTCTCAGTCAGCTCGGCTTTTATCGGCTGTTTTTCTTCCGTCGGAGCAGCCCGGATTTCTTCTTCTTCTTCTTCTTCTTCTCTTCCATTCGCTCTCGAATCGCCGGCGAATTAGGCGAATTGTGCGTGCGCGGCCATCGAAACCGAGAGCGCGATGCCTCGACAAACTGCCAACTTCCTTTTGCCGCCTCCGAGTCTTCTCCCGAGTCATCTCGTCTCGAGATCTCGCGCACTCAAGGGCCGCCAATTACGCGAGATCATCCCCCCTCGTTCCCCCCAATGGACCACGAAGAGAGAATTCCTTCGTTTTTTAGCCCACTCGCGCGAGCTCTATCCGCGAAAGACCTTCATTTCGAGCGGATGGAAATTCAACGAACGGGGCATTTTAGTTTTACGGCGTTCTCTCGAAGCTTTTCGGTTTTTTTGATACAGCGGAGACAATTGAGAAATTGTGACGATAATTTTTTTTTTTTTTTTTCTTTTTCAAGATCGATCGACGAGATCCATTTTTTAGCCCCGTTTGTACTTTGACAGTTCTGAGTTCGTTTCTCTCTCTCTCTCTCTCTCTCTCTCTCTCTCTCTCTCTCTCTTTTCAAATCAATGTCGTTCAATAGATAAAGTCAAAAGTAAAAATTGTAGTAATTCGAACGAACGAAGTGTGAAGTACAAAATACGAAAATTAAAAGTTGATTTAATTTGATTAAATAATTTGAATAATTTAGAGATAACGTCAAGTCAAACGAGATGATGTGTATTGTTTAAGTAATCGTTTTTCAAATATATTTTTTTTTTCTTTTTCAAGATCGCGCGAGATCCATTTTTTAACCCCGTTTCTACTTCGACAGTTCTGAGTTCGTTTCTCTCTCTTTCTCTCTTTTTTTCCAAATCAATGTCGTTCGATAGATAAAGTCAAAAATAAAAATTAAAATAGGAATTCGAACGCGTCTGAAAATATTGAAGTTACGGTCTTGATGATTGAAGCAGAAGACTGGGTAAAGGAGAATTTTATTCGATGCAAAGATAAAAAAAATAACAATTTGAATTGATCGTTTTCCACCGACGGGTAACTGTATATTTCCTCCAAATCAGACGAGTCGTTTGTAAATAATCTTTCATTGAAATTAATTCGTTGGAATGAAATGACGACAAATAATCTGAACAAAAAGTTCAACGCTAATAGGGAATATTTGGAAAATTATTCGAACGAACGAAGTGTGAGGTACAAAATACGAAATTAGAAATTAGAAGATTTAATTTGATTAAATAATTTAAATAATTTAGAGATAACGTCAAGTCAAACGAGATGATGTGTATTGTTTAAGTAATCGTTTTTCAAATATATTTTTAATATACCATGCCTGAATCCCTTAAAACTCGCCGATATGATTTTTTTTTTCTTTCTCACCATTTTGTTCACAATTTTCGTCCCTGATATTCGTACCCTAGGGAAAATGGTACAATGAATTTCAAGGGATCGTCGTAAAGATGAAGACTCCAGTTTTCAAAATCCTGATGGATCCTAGTCACGAGAGAGAAATCTTTTAAATGTTTAAATTTTTACAATTTACACTTTCTCACCCTTAACACGATGTAAAAAGTCACCTTCGACGATAACTCGCTGTTATCAAAGTGAAAGTTTCGTGTTTTAAAACGAGATCAAATGCATCGTCGTACGATTTCTTTTTTTTTTTTTTTTTTTACCAAGTTACATCAGTTCAAATTATCGGCAATCTTTCGTCAGTGTTAGCTTGCACGTGTGTTCTTGCAATGAAACTCAGAATTTTCCATCGATTCGCCCCCCCCCCTCTCTCTCTCTCTCTCTCTCTAATGGTAACAACGTGTTACGGAGAGGCTGTAATTATTTGCAAATGAGTCTGGTGGCGTCGATGTACCTACACATCATTATAATATCTGAACAATTTCGTATTTATGCAATTACGTACGTACGTGAGACGAGGGTTACATTCGATTACCATTCGTTTATCATTGCGTTTAAGTATCGAATAATTCAACGCGGTGTCACGGTAGTTCGCGCTGTTTCGTCGATTTACTCCTCACATGCCCCGAAGAGGTCCTGAAGTGCGTGCTTCGCGTCGTTAACAATTTATAAAAGGAGCTTCAAGGACGCAAAAGGAAAATGATCTAGGGACGGTTTGAGGGAGGGTTGCTTGCCGAGATATCGAACGATGATAAACGAGAAGTCGCGAACCAGAGGCGTTCGATCAAATTCAAGTCCTTTTGACCTTCGTTGTGACTGGAGAACGAGAGAGAGAGAAAATTCACTTGAAATACTAGACGAATTACAAAATGTGTTTAACCTATTCTACGAAGCCCGTGCGACTTTCAAGTTAATATGTCGATATGTTTCATTAATTTTTTCCCCGCAAGATGTTATATCCACTATACATAAAAATACACAAAGAATATTAAGCAGGGTGATACAATGGAGACGTAATAATTCGTATTGTTTCAATTCAACCCCCGCGAGCGCAATAAAATTACGTATTAATAAAATTACACGGTACTTGCACTAGAATTCCGTATTTTCGTAATATTCGATTTCAGGATCTAAACCTGAAATCTGCAGGTCACAAATTTGCATCTGTCAGTTCGTTTAAAAATAATTCACGCGACCAGCGATATGTTCGAAACAGTGTTAATAAAGAGTCGTCCGTACGCACAACGTGTTAGTAAAAATGAATGAAAAAAAAAAAAAAGAAAATAGGAGAAAAGAACGACACGTTTTTCCCAGCGGAAAACATCGGTCCTCTTTCGATTAATGTTCCTTCGTACGATTCGATGACGATTGAGCAGCGAGTGGCCATTGTCTGGCCAAGGAGTCCAATTTCTGCCTCGTCGACGTCGACGACGACGGCAGCGGTGACAATAAGTGTGACAATAATAATAATAATGATAATAATAATAATGATGATAATTCATCGTCCCCCCCCGTGGTCGGTGAGTTTAATTCGTCTCGAACTCGCGCGTGTACGTACAAGGAATGGGCAAAGGCCCCGAGAAGGCTTCTTCAGAGAAGAAGATCCCCGGGACTTGATTGAAGCCAACTGGCCAGCCAATCCCGTACCCCGGCTTATTAAAACTCCGTGCCGTTGTTTTGTCTTTCGTCTCTCCTTTTAATGCCCCGGTATTAACTAGCCGCCTCGAACGACTTCGTGACCATTTTCGTGACCATTTCTTCTGACCTTTCTCTCTCTCTCTCTCTTTGTTTCGTACCTTTTCCTCTCTGCGCTCGAAAACTCGAAACTCGTCTGGCAATTTGTAAACGAATTTACCTCGATTGTGCTCGGCTATCGATAGTTGACGATAGATCCAGTCGAGAGCCGTTTTCTTCAATAGCGTAACTTGTACCATCTTGTCGATGATTCAGACTGATGTAACGTTGCAGAGAAATATCGCGCAACGATCGTCCGCTTGGTCTCCTTGGTTTTTTAAAGCGTGAAGTATCAGCTACTTCTTTTCAAAGATGGTTTTACAACGGGTGGAGGACTGTGAGATACTCTTTTTTTTTAGAAAATTTATCAATATTATTAATTGTACAGGCCTTAAAATCTACTCTTTGAGGCACTGGACGACAATTTTTGTTATATTTGCGAATAAAATTTAACCTACGATAAAAATCAAGAAAAACCTTGTGGATTGTACCTTCTGACGGTGAAAATGACCAGTTTTGTTGGAAATTTTACAAACACGAAACAATGTATTTTTGAAAATTTAAACGATTTTTCGAAAATTGTGTAAATAAAAGCTTGTGTAATTTATTGTACCGTGAAGCTCAAAATTTTAGTTGTTAGTTCTAGTGTTACGCGTCATTTTTACCTACCAAGGCAAGTTTCCATTTTTAAAGTTCGATTTTTATCAAGAATTAATCGAGTTATACTCTCTCTGATTCTTTTCTCACAAAATTCTATCAGTTTAAATTGTCAATTTGAAAATTTTTCTTTCTATCATTATCACAGTTACACTCTCTTCACCGTAATTTTTTACTATCGATAAATTCGTGTATTGACTTTCGTAGAGAATTCCCCTTCGAAGAATTTCAACGAGCGAATTTTGTTGTACGCGAGGTGCACAAAGAACGATTTGCACAATGAGTTTTAATTATGCAAATGCGTCGCCATCGACGATACGCAGAAGGAACGAACGTCAGTTGCACTGATGTTGCGTAATTATTCCCCGAGTTATTACAGTTCTTCTTTCCATTTGCCGATGACGATTTCGCGTGCCATCAGCCAGCGGAAACAAAACCAGCGGAATGCTAGCTACCGGAGTCGATTACGCGGATTAATTTTATAACTGGCAGGAGAGCTGCTGCACCTGCGGCTGCGATTTCCCATTAAATCCTTGAAATCGCTCGTACTTCCGTGAAAATGAAACAATTTGCAATTACCATTGTAACGCGAGGCGCGCTGAACGGAAAGCAATCAGTGTAAAACAATGGCGGCGCTGCCTTTTCAAACTAAACGCGAATCCTCGGGAAAAGACGCGAAAATTGGCAGCCGAATTCGACCGATTCTAACGAGAGATTACATAGAGAGAGTAATTGGAAATGTAGAAATGATAACAAAATTCTGATGGACGTTTATTTCGTCCCTTTATTTCGTCACTTGGGTTGACAGATCAATGATTTTTCATTCTAATTGTACGTGCAACGGTTCTTATGACATTCGGAGGTGTGTGTGTGTGTCAATAAACGCAAGACAGGACAGTATGATTATTAATTATCTGAACTGTTATTACAATATTCGTGCATTATATGGAAAATTTAAAAGTTGGAAAGTTAAAATTTAGAAATTTAGAAATTTAAAAATTTGAAATTTAGAAATTTAAAATTTAAAAATCTAGAAATTTAAAATTTAGAAATCCAAAAATTTAAAAATTTGAAATTTAAAATTTAAAATTTAAAATTTAAAATTTAGAAATCTAGAAATTTAAAAATTTGAAATTTAGAAACTTAAAATTGCGCGAGATGCGCGTGATGTGGAAGAATATGTAAAATACCCAATGCTTTCTATTATGCGTGTGTCAAACAATTTTCTATCCAGATTCTGTCATTTTCTTTTTAAAAAAGAATCCTGAAACGTATGAATTTGCATAAAAATCTTCAGCCACTCGGACAAGTCGGTTATATTTTCACCTGAAACGGAGCTTACATTAGACTTTGTTATATCGCAAGATCATTTGGTCGACGTAGTTTCTCAAATTTTTTTTTTTTTCATGTTCTTCCCTACTCACTATCGGTATCGTCATAATAAAGTCGCGAGCGATTAGCGCGAGGATCGTTGACCCCGCGGCGATTAATGAAACAATTCCTCGAGCTGATCGATCGGGACACCCGGGGTTGCTGTTCTTCTTCTGCGTTCGCTTGCAGCCATCACTCTTTCTCCTATGAAGAGAAATATACACTGGGTTTAGCTACACTCGACAGAAGGCGAGAAATAAAATCGGCATGTCGAGATTCTTCGCTGGTGGAGATTTCTCGAATCGACGATCATTCATCGCGATTTCATCTTAAACAACGTACATTTCGCACGAGTAAACAGTAATAACAAATAAAAAGATTTTCGTGGTAACAATAGCGATTGTAAACGATGCATTCGAAGAAAAAAGAATCGATTTGTATTCTTCGAGATCAAAATATAACATTCCTGAAGTTATGCGTCATTGATCGAGAACTTTAAGAGAACCAAATAAATTCCAGTTGCATCGAGTGCGCTTCTTTAGACGATAAAAAATTACACGGTGAAAAAAAAAAGAAGCTTTTCGAGTAACGATGCAAGAATAATGAATGAAAATAGAATTGATTCGCGAAATTCTCCATGGTATGAAAACATGCTACAGAGGAAAAAAGAATGGATCATATTTTTCAAAATCAATTACATTCCTGAAGTTGTGCATCGAAGAGAAACCGAAAAATAAACGAATGCACTTTTTTTAGAGAGTACACGATTAGAGATTTTTGGCGTAACGAAATAGAATGGATTTGTAAAACTATTATATATATATATATATATATATATATATAAAATATATATATATATTTATATATATATAAACTTATATATTACTATAGGTATAAACTTACTATATTACTATATATAATAGTATATATATAATATATATACTATTATATATATATAATATATATATATAGTAATATAGTAAGTTTATATATATATATAAACTTACTATATTATATATATAAACTTATATTTATATCAACTATTATATATATATATATATAAATTATATTACTATATATATAAACTTGCTATATTACTATAGGTATGAACTTACTATATTACTGTATATATATATATTTACTATATATATATTAATTATATGTATAATAGAATATATATATACTATTATATATATAGTAAATATATATATAGTAATATAGTAAGTTTAGTAATATAGTAATATGGTATATAGTAAGTTTATATATATATTGTAATACTTACTATATTATATATATATATATATATGTATGTATGTATATATATATATATATATATATGCTCCAAGAAAAAGGATGGATCGTATTTTTTTCAACCAATTGCAGTCTTAAAATTATGCATCATTAGTCGAACTTGAAGGGAAACGAGAGAGAAAAAAAAAATAAACGTTGCACGTTTTTTTAGACATTACACGGTCTCTTAATCTTGGAATCTTACAACGCACGAGGGGGGGGGGCGGTTCCGCTTTGTTCTCATGAAAAATGAGAACCCACAGCCTCTTCTTTTCCCTTTCTTTTTTTTTTTTTTTTTCTCTACTTTTAGTTTTCACACGAGACGGAAGAACACGCACGGGGGGCGTGCGTTCGTCACGAACTACTTCCGGCTTCGCGATTTTAATTACAATTAACCACACACATGTCCCTTGCCGTCGCATGACGCACGCGTACTCGCTTATTCGCTTATTTCCTTCGGACATCTCTTTTCACCTACGATGTCTCGCTGTCTATTCAGCGATAAGATAATTCATCCTATCTATTCGCGGCATTGCGCTGTTCCTTTTTTTATTTTTTTTTTTTCTTTTTTTTTCTTTATCTCGTCCCTTCCTTTGGCTCGTTATTAACACACCGGGAGGAAGCAGCTGCACCGCGTGGAATGCTCGAACCACATGCGCGAGATGGAAAAATGTAAAAAGTATGAGCGAAGAACACGTAACGATGAAAGACTGTCGATACTTTAAATGCCGATACTGTGAACCACTTTGTAAAAGGAAATCGTACAACAAACAAAATATAAATCTTGATCTCGCTCTTCAAAGCTTAAAACTTCTACTACTTTGACTAATTTTTTTTTTTTTTTTTTTTTTGCATTGTGTTCTACTCATCACGAAGGTAAAACTTTTCGAAGAAACCTAATAGTTCTATCGAAAAGTGGCAAGAAAGTTTCTTAGTCATTTAACACTGCGGACGCAGTGAGTTCTAACAGCGACTTTATGATTGGATGTAATGATTATATCTTGATGAATAATGTTAACAATTAGTTTTATTATTTGCTTATTTTGACTCACACCGATGCTACGATAAATCAAACCTAATGCGAAAATTATACGTAATATAGACATCCACGCGTCCAGAAACATAAGGTCGTTGTTAGAACCCACCTGTTCGGAGTGTTAAATGATTTAAGAAACATTTTCGCCACTTTTCACGAGAACTGTTAGACTCCTTGGAAAAGGTTTCATCTTCGTGACAGGTAGAATGCAATGCAAGAGAAGAAGAAAAGAAATTCGACCTTTAAATTCAAGGTCAAGGTCAATTTTGCAACAGATTCTCCATCTCGAGTGAAATTGAAGAATTTCGTAGAGCTCATCCACGATTTGCCACCAGTGCCAACATTTCTTCTCGCTAGATTTTCTATTGATGGAAACAAATTTTTTCGTTAATGAAATTTCTCTCTCACTTTTCCTTGCGAAACTTTTCCTAGTCGAAATATTTTCGCAAGGAAGCTGGAAGCGTTTTAGTCCAATGCTCGTTTGATCATCCGCTCTTATACTCGGCACATTAACGACGAACGGTTACGCAACTGAGGTTTATAACTGAGCAACGTCTGCGCGACCTCGCGTCAATTAATTCCCTCTTGGAGAAGACGTTCCATCAAGGTCCTGACATTTGACGAGGGAGTTCGCGAGTTCCCTTCGAAAACAAACGACGAGGCAGTCACTCTCTCGTTGCGCGCGGAAACCATCCATCCGTGCGTGTTAGCATCCATCAACTATGGGGGGAAATTCAAATATGATCCTGGTAGAAAGGGGAGGGAACGTGACGTATCGACGTCTTCGAAATATTAATATTTATGAGCGTCTCTTCCTGCAAAGAGAGAAGACACGGGGCATACACCTGCCGTGTGTATGCTCGTCCACGCACGCGCGTGGACTTTTTTCTCTTTCGAGCTTTCGAGCGCGTGTAACGCGTTTCCTCGTCCCTCGCTTCCATCGTGTTCGCTCGAGAAAACGCGGTTGAATAGCCACGAAGGATCCTCTCGAGGAAGGGAAACAATTTTTCGCCGCCGATTGGTCGGTAATGTGAATGACACCTGTTTCATTCGCTCGACGTTTCCGCGTCTGTGAACGAAATACGTTGACGCGCCCAGGGGTCGAGAAAGTTGAGCGGAAGATTTCGAATAGATTTCGTTCCGATCGTGGAAGAATATTCGTAGATGTTGGGTTCTTTCCAAATAAATCTTAACACTTTACCGACCGGTAGCCTATTAATCGGCTACTATTTACCGCTATCGGTCGGTAAAGTGTGGATATCGTATAATAATATATTTATATATTTTAACACTTTACCGACCGGTAGCCTATTAATCGTCTATTACTTACCGCTATCGGTCGGTAAAGTGTTAATAAACAGAATAGTCGGGACTTGTAAAATGTAAAAATGGCAATCTTTCTGTCGAAGAGACGGAGATAATTTATCTAATATAAGATAATTTCTCGAATATAAAAAAAAGGGTTTTTTAATTAAATATTCTAATTGTAAACATTCGATCGCAGAAAAAATTTCGCAATAAAACGCCTGATAGAAGATTCGCAGATATCGAGATCGCAGAAAAAGAAAGAAAACGAAGAAGCGGAATGTTTCGATTCAGATTCGATTTCTTTAAAAGAATCGTTAGATCTCGCTCGAATAAAAACTCAGATCGACGCTAGAGCGCGTTCCAATTGGCATTGAAGTCACCTGACTGCCAATAATAATAATGTTGAAAATATTCTCGACGATATTACTCGATCGTTAAATATAAACGTCCTTACTCACTCTTGCACGCAAGTCCCGCTTCAGCACTTCCACTTCTTCTGCCTTCTTTTTTTCCTTTTCTTTTTTTTTTTTTACCGGTTTTTCATACTCTGTGCAGTCATAATATTCTCTCGATGGAGGCCAGCCTCGATGAATGACAATCACGTTTATTTATTGCGCCGCGCAAAAAAGCCACAGCTCGAGTAACACAGAAGAGACCATTATTGTGCGTTACGCGTAACGTAGATCGATGGATCTCGATTCAAACGACACAGACGTGCTGCGTGCCTGTTAGAAAATTCCCGCCACACGTTCAAGTACTTTTCGTCGTTCGATCTCACTTATACATTATTCGTGTATCGAAATTAACTAAATTTGAAACGTGTGAAAATAACATCGAGGGCAAAATTCTATTCCAACGCCAAATTTTTCTTTTTTTCTTGCTTAGCAATTGTTCATACACTTGGTCAAAGAGACATCGAGATATAAGAGAAGACTAGTTCTCATTTAATTTTATATAACGAAAAGTTTACAGATTCGTTTCACGTTAGGAAGTGATTTTTGGCCCACCCTGTACACAACGAGGAGAGAAATCTTCGCAGCTCGGAAAGCTAGCACAATACGAATCGCGTGAAAAACAAGTGAGTTCTCGGTCTCGAATTAGCGACCCGTGACGTAACGGAATGAATTTAGGATTTAGGATTTAGCTTAGGGATCGTTCCGGTTTTCTGGAGAAGTGGCACCAAGTCCAACTGGTGGCCCACTGAGAACTGGTTCGTATCTGAAACGCCGATCGATACGAATTTATAGCGGGCATAAATGCACCGGCTGTGCGTAACTCGCTCTCTCGATGCTCGCGATATCTTTATATCGCTTAGAGAAATTAATAACCCTCCATCTCTCGCGTGTGTCTCTTTCACGGTTGGATAACCGATTATTGGCTGATCAATTTCTTTCGCAGATCGAAACGTTGCTGTTAATGCCGCGATAACACATTCGATCACGAAATGTGTTTATTCGATGGGCCAGACAAAGTCCATTTTAAAAGCGAATAATTTGCAACAATTATTGGTAATAAAAAAAAAAAAAGTAAAAACGATAATTGTAAGCTTGTAGAGAACATGTTTTAGGCGTATTATACTGAGAAACGGCGTTGTAGCTCGTTGGGGAGAGAGGGCGAGCCTCCCGATCGTACTCTTCGTGTTAAATTCGCGGCAGAAAAAAAAAGGTGGTCTTGGCTCGTCGTCGATGACTTTTAACGTGGCTCAAATTCGAAAACCCAATTCGAAGTGAATTTATACAGAGCTTACGAAAGCTGCGGACCCGAATTTTTATTTCAACGTAGATCGCGCGAAATCCCGCGTACGAGAATTCATCGTTTTTCACTTTTCTACGGGAAAGTAAACGATCTTTCTCGAAACTTGGAGAAAATTAAAAATTACATATTTCATTGCCTTGAAATTTGAATTTAAAACTTTATCGTCTACCATGAATATATATATATATATATATATATATATATATATATATATATAAATATATTTATAATATATATAAATATATATATAATTAAATTTAAAATATTCAATATAAATATCCTATTATTCATTCTATAATTAATGTAAATAATATCATAGTTACAAATAAAATAATTATATTGATTATATAATAAAAATTTAAGTATTTTAAATACAAAATCAATGGAATTAATAAAGCAACTTCAATATCAGAAAAATTAAAAATAATAATCTAATTGGAAAAAAGGTATTGAAAATGGTAATATAAATTTAGAAATTGGATTAAATCCACGTTCAAATGGAATTCCTTTTTTCTGGATTTAATATTTTACTCATAGAGATTAATTTGTTTAAATTAAAAATGAAACATAAATAAAACATTTACAGAATCTGTAATTGATGCTGAAAAAAAACTGTTCGAATGTTATCATTGAGATCAAATTATTGTCAAAAATTTTCGTTTAAGCAAATTCCATCAAATTTTATTTATTTTTTTTTTATTACGATTATTATTCCGGGGACAACATTTACAAACCAAGTGTGACAACCAATTTAGAGAAAATACAGAGGTACGAGTTGCGTTTGAGATTTATTATTTCTCCGAACTGTGTCGTTTCACAAAAATTTTATAAATAAATTTTATTACAATATACTTTCGTTTTTTCGTAACATTCTTGTCAAAATTAATAGCGATTCTTTCTGTCCAGACAGAGATGCAAATTATCAAATTTATTTATTTTAATTATCATTTAAAGTATTTACGATTTACATGTCGAATATTCTGATATATCGATTGTTCTGCTATAAATCGTTTCCTCTACTATTAATATTTCCATTTATTTATTTATTCTAATTAATATTTTTGGACAACCGAAATATATGTCAAGTATATATCTGATCACAAAGTGCTAATACTAATATCGGTTCGAGTTGTTATTCCTCTGTTTCGAACTGAATTGCTCCTAATCGTCGTATGTAGAAATTGCATTCTAATGCCGTTAGATGAATGATCAGCGAGTAGCATAAAGTCTTCTCTTGGTTGATCTAGGTCAGTGACTATCGTTGTTACTCTCTGTAATTGGTACAGTTTGAACTGCGTATGAACTCTCTTACAGTGATGCCACAAATATACATTTGCAATGATCGGTAATTACTAATTGATCCTAACTTCGTACGAGTTACACATATTTGTTCGTAGAAAATTTCGACATCTCTGTAATCATCCGTCGATAGATAAGTATTATTTTCTGCAAACGAAACGAATATTTTAAACGTTGATTTCACTTTACAAGAGGAATTTCGCGTTTCAAAATCTTGTTCTTTCCGAATCTATATTGCTTCTTTCATTTTTTGTCGACTGTGTGTGTGTGTGTCGGGAACTCTTTCAGAAATATATCACTCGTATTTCGATTTTTTATCTATCGATTTCTATAATTGATACTTCCTTTTTATTTCTCTACAATTTGGTTTTTAATTCTTATTTAATTCTATAACTTCTTTGCTTTTTTCCTTTCTTGTTTGACAATGAGTTTCGAGAGTCTCGAAATCACGAAACAGAAATACGAAGCTTCAAAGCTCGATCGATTCACCTTTTTATATACTAAATAAAGCTAAACGATAGCTTGATGTAAATCTACGTACTCGGTCATCGAGCCAAAATATTCGCTTGAGTTTCAACTTCAAAGATTCATCGTGTTCGATGTCTCCCAACGTGAGTGAACTTCTCCGTTCGCGACAGTTAAACATTCTTTTTCACGCGAATGATTTCTCGTTCATTTTACCATTTTACTATTTATCTGTTATTTATTCATTTTATACTTCTTCTTGAATCACAAAGAAAAAAGTGCGCAAAGTTTCGAGTAACACATATCCCTGAACAATATCACGTTAGACTCGGTCAAATTATATAAATATATATATATATATATATATATATATTTTTTTTTTCTTGTTATTCGGAAATTTTTCGTACTAGAAATATATCGCTCGTATTTCGATTTTTTATCTATCGATTTCTATAATTGATACTTCCTTTTTATTTCTCTACAATTTGACTTTTAATTCTTATTTAATTCTACTTCTTTGCTTTTTTCCTTTCTTGTTTGACAATGAGTTTCGAGAGTCTCGAAATCACGAAACAGAAGTACGAAGCTTCAAAGCTCGATCGATTCACCTTTTTATATACTAAATAAAGCTAAACGATAGCTTGATGTAAATCTACGTACTCGGTCATCGAGCCAAAATATTCGTTTGAGTTTCAACTTCAAAGATTCATCAAACTTCTTCGTTCGCGACAGTTTCGCCTCGTCTCAACCGATCCAATCGTCTCTGTAGCGCGATCGTTTTCTTCGGGTTACGTCATCTCGCGAGAGACGTAACCCAATTTAATTATCAATGATGCCAGTACGACAGCTGCCTCCACTCATGACACGCGGGAGATTACAGCACGATGTTTGCGATCTTCTTCAAACCGTGCGATCGTTAATACCGCCATAAACTGTACCGATAATGTACTCACTCGCTGCGACACAGTAGCTATCCTTCCTCCGCGTTTCGCAACCCCGTCTTTGTTAAATAAAACGATCCGTGCGACACATTTCTCGTCCATTAAACGATGAATAGCAATGTTTGCGTTACAAAAGACGACGTGTTGGCAACGCTTAGTGTCTCTCTCGAATCGCTTGAGCCAAATCAATCGGCGCGATAACAGTTATACAGAATGCTTTTCTGCGCCAATGAAATTGAAACTTATTACTCGATATTATTATCCCGTTATTTATTCGTGATCGTTGCAATCGGTAATTATTTGGAGCGTAATTATGTCGAGTGAGGAGCAATGTCGTCGATTGTTCGCTCTGAATATCTCTCTGTTCCGTAGTCCGCGTTAAGGAATCTTAACACTAAAGCGAGATCGAACGAGCCTTTTTTTTTAAATTTCGTTTAGAATATCCTGCATACGATGTTATTGCATTGACATTTGACTCCGCGACTTCTTTTCTTATATCATACGTACAATGCATTTTTGAATATTCACTTTTTCTCTTACGTTTTGAAGAAAATTTGTGGCCTGTCTTACCGATCGCGAGAGGGATCGTTCGATCCTCTTTATATTCTTTGCCATAAATCGGTCTTTGTCTTCTATTATCTTACTTGCTGTCTAAAGGAAATTGTTTATTCGAGAGTGTGTCTAGCGATTTTCTCGCTACATTGTAAATATGCAACGTTATTAAAAAAAAAAAAAAAAAAAAAATGGAGTCCAGTATTTTTCTCCAGTACTATGAGCAGAAATGACGACAGGAGTTATAAGGTTCGGTTTGATAACAGAAATCTGATGACACAGCCAGCCCCCTTAGATAAACCGAGAAATTCATCTTGATTTCCGAACGTTTGGCGAAAATTCATTGAGAACACAAGTCAAGCTGTTATGGACCAAGGTTTATATTTATTTTAATTGAGAAAAGAGCTTGTCACCAGTAAAAACAATCACAGATATAACTACAGATTCATGTGACCGGAAAAAATGCCAGATAAGATTTTGCAAAAACAATGAGACGAACAAAATCTATGTAGAATGTGAAAAATACGTATGTGATGAAATGTACAATCGAGAATCCTATAATTTATAAACAATGTGGCGAAACTGAATAGAATAACCATTACTTATTTCTAAATATAAAACAAAAATTTTGATCACCATCTAATTGTTTATAATCTTCATTCTGTATTAAAAAATATGTTTCTTTTTCAAAGTTGTCATGTGAGCCCTGACAGTAGGAATAGGTATGCATGAAGGCTCGGTAAATTTAGTGTTAAGACACTTAAGATTTTTAAGAGAGTTTATTCTATCGCTATTGCAATTCAAAATCTCTGAACCTTTTTCTTTTTAATTGACACAAACTCGTTATGCTCGTCGCTGGAAATATTTGCAAGTTCGGCTTCGTTTTCATCGTTAATGTTAATTTTTAATTTTTTCGGATGATATATGCTCTCACACTTGCCTTTCGTCAAGTTCTCATGAATTTGTGTCGATGACACTTATACTTTCGAGAGCACTTATACTTTGTTCCATGTTGCAACCGTGTTTACGAAATCTTCTTGATGGAAAAGAGTGCTCCACTCTTCTCGACACGACAATTCTTTTTAGAATTTTGTCTGTGGTAAATTGAGAGGAAGGGGAAAGAAACGTAGACGATCAACTCCTGGAATTTGCCTTGAGAATAAATATTCGTAGAGCAGAACTTTCAGAGGACTCGGTGTTAGCACTGAATTAATATTGTCAAGCTTATCCAACAGCATCTCGATCTTTCGACTCGCGCGTGTTTCCCCTTCACAGTTGGTCCCGATATCTGTTTCTCGCGTACAAGATGAAAAGACAAGTTTGTCCGTGGTTATCACAGATGAATTACAAACTTTCGATGTGATGGAAATACATGTAAAAAAAAAAATTTTTTTTTTCTTGCATTGTATTCTACTTATCACGAAGGTAAAACTTTTCCAAGGAACTATAATTCTCTTGAAAAATTGCAAGCAAATTTCTCAATCACTTGACACTGCGAACGCGTGCGTTCTAACAGCGACTTTATGGTTTTAGACACGTGTCTATATTACGTTTATATTATAACGTTTGTATTTAAAATAATTAACAGTTTTATCGTTTCATTATTTAGATTCACGCATGCGTTCTAACAGCGACTTTATGGTTTTAGACACGTGTTTATATTACGTTTATATCATAACGTTTGTATTTAAAATAATTAACAGTTTTATCGTTTCATTATTTAGATTCACGCGTGCGTTCTAACAGCGACTTTATGGTTTTAGACACGTGTCTATATTACGTTTATATTATAACGTTTGTATTTAAAATAATTAACAGTTTTATCGTTTCATTATTTAGATTCACGCATGCGTTCTAACAGCGACTTTATGGTTTTAGACACGTGTTTATATTACGTTTATATCATAACGTTTGTATTTAAAATAATTAACAGTTTTATCGTTTCATTATTTAGATTCACACTGATGCTACAACTATAGTCAATGAAATGTTAGTGAAATCTAATCCAGAACCATAAAATCGCTGTTAGGACGCGTTAAACGATCGAGAAACTTTTTCCGCATTTCTCAAGAGAACTGTTAACTTGCTCGGAAAGTTTTACCTTCGCGATGAGTAGGATACAATGCAAGAAAAAAAAGGAAAAAAAATATTTGACTTTTAAATTCGTCCCCGTGAAATCGAAGAATTCGTAGACTACATCTGTGCAAACTTTTCTTTCCACCCTGTACGTACGCGTGGATTCTTTCACGCGTCTTTTAGGCTAAACTAGGCTAAAGAGAGATTAAACTTAATTCCACAGCGAGGAAACCCTCTCGTTCGTGAAATTCATATTTCTTCGCATGTAACAGTCGCTGAGACTAAGAATCCTCAGAGCGTTGCAATTCTCCTTGATAATTCTCCCTTTGAAGAGAGAAAGAAGTTGGTTCGTTCGACGGAAGTGTCACGGGAAGAGCACGGTTTTCTCTCACAGTGAGACATAAACGGATCCAACGACAAGCGATCGATTATTTTCACAGAGAGTCGTGTTCCACTTTGCCTGGAATTTCAACGAAAGGATGTGCGCGTGTGACTTTCTTCCAGCGAATCGAAATCAGCAGCCCCGGTGCGTGTGATTGACGAGTGACTCGCTTGCCGCGATCGTTCTCGCCGCGAGAGAGACAGAATGCCATTGTGGTGGTGAGGGAGTCTACCGATGGATCTGAACGTGTGCTCGCGGCGTGTTCACGACGGCTACGCGACCATAAGGTCGCGAGGTCGCAGCAGACCTCGAGCCGTCTACAGATCCGACTCGGAGGAGTTTCTGAAGGAGGCCGGCGGCCCGTACGCTCTCCCCCAACTGTCCAACTTCCCCGTGGTGGTCGCGAGCAACAACGATCTGCAGCAGGTGCCGAGATGGAGCGACCTTGGCAGGGATTGCATGCTGATCGAGAACTACGGGACGCTGAGAGCCTCGAAGAAGGGAAATCCTTCGCCGGAGGGGCGCAGACTGGTGACGCTGAACACGTTCGCGTCGAGCAAGGTCGGGCAAGGTCACGGCGAGGCGCGAGTGAACGGCCAAGGACAGCCGAGCGACGCGTTCTCGGGTAGATCGGACGAGAGGATGCCGGACTTGTCGATCGATCGCGACGACAACGACGGGGTTTGCGCGGAGGAACGAATTTCGTTCCGATCGAGGGATCACTTCCGACCTACCGCGACTCTGCTCGACTCCGACCTGAACAGGCTGAAGGAGATCGAGGGTTACGCGATCGAGAGTTGCTCGGCGAAAAGAGGCGGCGGCGGCGGCGGCAGCAGAAGGAGCAGCTTCGACGTGAGGAGGGAGAATAACGACGCGAGGTTTAGGAGAATAATCGGCGATACCAAAGGCAGGCAACCGATCTACGCGGTGCCGAACGTACTGTCGAGGCCGAGACGCGACCGTCGTGTGGCGATCGTCGACGGGAACTACGTGCCGAGCGGCGATCTTTACCGCACCACGGCCAAGTACATCGAGGACATCAACAAGAACATCGCGGAGATCGACAAGAGTTACGAGGAGCTGAAGTCGTCCTCCAACTCGAGGAACAGCCCGTCGTCCACCTACGGGGTGATCAACAGGATCGCCAAGGGCGAGCTGATCGATCGGCCGGCGATCGATCTGTGCGGCTACGCGAGGAAGAGAGACATGGCGCCGATGCCGCCCATATCGTCCGACTTTGGCGAGAACCTTCTCGCAGAGGAGAAGACCGACGCAGTGAAAACGGACAGTAGCTCGGCTTTGATACTGAAGAGCAGCGGCAGGCCGAACTCGTTCGGCAAACATCCGCCCAAGTTACTGCCGAGGTCGTCCTCGATCGAGAACACGTCGAGGCACTCGACGGGATCGACGACTACCACGTCCTCGACGAAATCCACCGAGTCGCTGTACGCCATCAGCGAGGTTGGAGGACAGAGGCGAGAGAACGACGAGCATCGAAAATCAGGAAGCGGAATCTTCCAGAACGGCGGAAGCTCGAGGAACAACAACCCGTTGCTCGCAGGTTTCAGCCAGCAGGATCGGAGAGCGAGCACCGAGGGATCGGACGAGCTCGAGTCCAAGGACGAGATGTCCTCCACCGACGACGACAGGCCGACGATCGTTCGGTCCGTGGATCGTCTGCCGGTCACCAGTTCGATTCGGAAGAATCGTTCTCGAGTCGACTCGGCAGACAGATCGTCGTACTTGAAGAGGGACCGAGTTTCAACGTGTCAAACGTCGTCCAGGTGCGACAGCGGCGTTCGTCGGTCGAACGACGCGAACGACAGAAATTTCTACAAATCGCCAACGTCGCTGACGAAGTCAGTTGTCAATTATTCGGAGAGGAGGTGCGATACGTTGCCCGCGCGAAGGTCGAGAACCACCTCGAGACCTCTTCACAAATCCAGCGAAGACGTGCTCGACGGTGAACGACCGGTTCGCGCCAGATCGTCGTCCCTTCGCAGACCCTGCGCCAGCGACCTGGACCTCGTCGGCGAACGTCTCGATAATAACAAACGGAAGAACAATTTCGACAAGAACTTCTTCACGTCGCCGCCTCTTTATTTGATGGACGCCACCGACGTTATACTGCGCGGACAGCTGGACAGAACCAGCCGCGGTCTCCAGTGGCAAGATCATCTCTCAGCGGCGAGATCGTCCACTCCAGGTAGAACCCGACACAATTCCTTGGAATCGGACGAGTCAGAGAACAAAGATAACAACGACGACAATCGCCGCAATCGGCACGGCGGTTTCGCCACTTTGCCTCGAAGGGGGGGAAATCCAGCGAAAGATCAGAACGACGATCATCTCAGACGTTTGTCCGGCAACGCGCCGATCCTCGAGCCGCTTTACGAGCACGCGGTCAGCGATCCGGTTAAGCCGAGGAGCGCCGAGAACGTCATTCCTTGGTGGGAACTGGCCACCAGGAAGTACAGGCATCGAAGTTGCCCGTCACTGCAGGTAACGCGAACAGAGAGAGAGAGAGAGAGAGAGATCTTTATTTCTCTCTCTCTCTCTCTCTCTCTCTCTCTTTCTTGTTTGTTATCGCGTTACGACGCGCCAAAGTCGAAATCGAAAAGTTTCTCATCGCGGACAATATTGCGGATTGGTTTTTAAATTTTTTCGAATCTTGTTCGTCTTTGTTGGATCTCGAAACTCTCTGATTTCATTCCGCGAGAAGAATTCGAAAGAGTCGTTTTTTATATAAATCTTTCGCGCGTTGGTCACAGTTAAATGAAATACAAACAAAAATATTTAATTCAAATTCTTGTTTGAGAAGACAAAAGTAACGTCTTAACTATTTCTTGATCTAATTTATTTTCCTTTTGAAGATTTATTATAGGATACGTTACTACATGTATATTAATAGATATATTAATTAATACATTATTATTATACATTATTATTATACAGATACATTATTATTATATATTAATTATATATATCATATTATATATTAATTAATAGATTTATTATTATTATTATAAATGGATCATTTCAGTGAAAAATTGTAGAGTGTACTGTTGATGTAACAAGACATTTTTTTCTTTTTTGATAATTTCTTTAGATTTGTATATTTTACATCGTCATACGTTTACATAATCGATCTGCTTATGTACTTAAAAACCGAACATTCTTTTTCACGCGAATGATTTCTAGTTAATTTTACCATTTTACTATTTATCTGTTATTTATTCATTTTATACTTCTTCTTGAATCACAAAGAAAAAAGTGCACAAAGTTTCGAGTAACACATATCCCTGAACAATATCACGTTAGACTCGGTCAGATTATATATATATATATATATATATATATATTTTTTTTTTTTCTTATTGTCACTCGGAAATTTTTCGTACTAGAAATATATCGCTCGTATTTCGATTTTTTATCTATCGATTTCTATAATTGATACTTCCTTTTTATTTCTCTACAATTTGACTTTTAATTCTTATTTAATTCTACAACTTCTTTGCTTTTTTCCTTTCTTGTTTGACAATGAGTTTCGAGACTCTCGAAATCACGAAACAGAAGTACGAAGCTTCAAAGCTCGATCGATTCGTCTTTTTATGCACTAAATAAAGCTAAACGATAGCTTGATGTAAATCTACGTACTTGGTCATCGAGCCAAAATATTCGCTTGAGTTTCAACTTCAAAGATTCATCGTGTTCGATGTCTCCCAACGTGAGTGAACTTCTCCGTTCGCGACAGTTATTCTTTTTCACGCGAATGATTTCTCGTTCATTTTACCATTTTACTATTTATCTATTCATTTATACTTCTTCTTGAATCACAAAGTTATTTATTCATTTTATACTTCTTCTTGAATCACAAAGAAAAAAGTGCGCAAAGTTTCGAGTAACACGTATCCCTCAACAATAGACTCGGTCAGATATATATATATATATATATTTTTTTTTTTTCTTATTGTCACTCGGAAATTTTTCGTACTAGAAAGGAGCTCGAAGAATTTTCGGAACACAAAAGTGGTTGGAAGGAAAAGGAAATGAATAAATTCGAACGCGGGTACTCTCGGTCGTCAAGGCGACCTACGTGATTTATTTCGCTGCCTTATGTCACTGGTTAAACAGCTGCGGGTAGGTGGATGTACTCAAATAATAAATTCGATAATAAGACGTCACGGGTGGAGCCGTCAAACGAAATTAAACCCGGTGCGCATACCATCGGGCCATTAGAAAGACGATGTGTAACAAAGCGTAGGTCGACAATGCCACTCGTGGTATGCCGATTGAATAATTACGTGCTCGCCTCTTCAAAACACGATCCTGCCAATCTCTCGTTTCTCTCTCTCTCTCTCGCTTTATTAAAACTAAACTCTTTGTCTCCAAAGGGGAATCATGGTGCGGAGAAAAAAATGGCCAGAAATTCTCGATTAGCAACAAGCTTGAAAAACGATTGAAATCATTCTGCGTCGAACGACCCGGACTGTTCCCTTATCTTTCTAAGATAAAAAGCTCACGAAACTCACTATTGATACAGTTTTCTCTTTCTGGTACAGAAACGACTAGTTTCTAGTATTGTAAACTTCGTCTCGATTATTGAAACAACGATACGTTGTCACCCTTGTTACACTCGATATTTTCAAATTGCCGATATTTTCAATTGCCAAGTAATTGAAAAAAATAGTTTGATACGCAAAGGGTTTTTAATCGTTAAAACCGAACGTAGACGTCGGAGAGCCAAGGAGTTGTTGAATAAGATGTTGAACATGTGGAAAATTCGTGTCATTCCGAGGAAAATAGTGAAACATTTGTTGACTGTTGTCACAGAGAAATGTTTAACGTGGTAGTCGAAATTCAAGTCACGGTGTTCCCGTTAAAACGTCACCTTTGTTTGGAGAGCCACATGGTTGTTTGGCCCCGAAATTATTCGATGGGCATTCTGTCGACCAACCTGGAAGTAGTAAATCGACGCCTCGCATAGCTTTTAAACTTTACTCGGTAGCCAGACCCTTCTCAAATTTTTCTTTGAAAAAGGGAACACATATATATATATATATATATATTCCATATATTTGTAACAGGTAGTTGCCCTAAGAAAACATCTACACCCCAGATTCTAGTGCGTTCATCGATAATCGATAATCTTGAACCGGCAAACACACGGGTTTGCGCACTCGCAGATGTTCCCGGTTGCATTCTTTTTTTTCTTTCTTTTTCTTTATCTGGTCAAATATTTTCATTTCTCGTGATGTCTGGTGATTGATCGAATTTCCTGTCGACGATAAGTCTGATTGGGGCGAGGATAGCGACTATACCGCCTGAACGAATTGCATTTATCCAGAGAATTCGACAACCATTAAACGTAATTAAAATCATTAAGAATGTCAGTCGATGTAGTCGCCATCATGCACGTGCTTTGTGCTTGGAATTTTTCCATCGTTTTTGCTCCAATTCGTAGGCTGTCGAGTGAGAATGCTGAACAGCTGACAATGCACCGTACATCCACCATAATGTTACGTAACTCTCGTTCAAACATTAATTACTTGCAATTTACCATTTTACGAACGTCATTGAACAACTCCTCTGTGACGTGTCGTGTCGTGTCACATATATGGCAAACGAATTTTAATGCGTTGCAGCTGCACGAACCAACCATGTGGCCATGTGGTCCTTGCATCCTCTTTTGAGATTTATCTCTTTGCTCGCAGGGGTTGGCTGTAATAGATTTAAAGTATTTCAGGATATATACTAGTCGGCCAGACGATTACACTTTGTGTAAATAAATACCGTTCGGAACAGTAGCAGCGCGCGTTATTCGTAAATGAGCCACGGGCAAAGAACTGTCGCTGAAACAACCTATTCGATTACCCACGTACACTCGAAAAACCTCTTTCGCGCCACCACTTGTAACTCGGGCACAGAGTGCGTTCTCCTGACCACTCCAACTGCTCCTCCGAGGAACGACCTTTCTTTTCCATTTCTTTTTCTTTCTTTTCAACCATCGCTACGGGGGAAAAAACGTGTACTTTGCAAGGAAATCGTATAGTAGAAGTAGCCTAAGAGGACTTTCCTAGTCCTTGTTGTGTTGGCTTAGTTTGTAAGAAATAAAAAAAAAAAATTCACACACTCGATGTTTAAACTTCGCGAAACAAAATTCGTGTAGAGATCAAGTGGATTTTATTTTAAAGGAAAGTAAAATCTCTACCTTACCAATCCAATAAATAATCCAGTTGGCTTCGTTTCAAAGTGTCGAGCCTCCACTTTTGAAGCCCAAGCGTTAATTTACATCGGCAGGGAGGGGATATACTTCGATCCTCGAAAATTGTCCAGTCGTTGAAACATTTTTTTCTTTGACTAAATCCGCCATGACCTTGAAGATTGAAGTCTTCTCTTCGCAAGGAGAGTTCCTCAAAAAATTGCTGCACGATTTCTTCTCATCATTTTACTGAATGACAAAAATGTTAGAATTTCTGAAATTTTCGTAGAGAATTCAATAAAAATGGCGGGAGAAGATTACAGCAAGTTTTTAAGTTTTGGTAGAGGTTCCAGTCGTGGATGAAATCTTTTCAATTTCGCAGGCATTTAAATATTTGTATTATTCGTTTTAATCGACCACAAAAGTGTCCCTACTGCACGATGCAAGGAGAAGAAGAACTCAAGGTTGGTAAGGTAGAGATTTCGCTTCAAAGAAAAAGAACTGAAGATTGGTAAGATAGAGATTTTACTTTCCTTTAAAATAAAATCCACTTGATCTCTACACGAATTTTGTTTCGCGAAGTTTAAACATCGAGTGTGTGAATTTTTTTTTTTTTTTTATTTCTTACAAACTAAGCCAACACAACAAGGACTAGGAAAGTCCTCTTAGGCTACTTCTACTATACGATTTCCTACAGAGTCTTTAAAACTGCCTCGGTTTCCCTCCGGTAGGAAATGAAAAAAAAAGAAAAAGAAAAAAAAAGTCGTGAATAAGCCATTCACGATTCTATTGTTATAAGCAGGTATAGAAAAGTCCAAACCCGAAGATATTCGATCTACGCTTCGCCGTTGACCTGCTCGTGTCGAAATATACAAGCATCACGCGGAGCGAGGGAAAGTCGAGAACATATTAAAACTGTCGCTGGGATTCGTGGCAAGCCATTTCACTCGTTTGGGACACGCTGTATACCAAGCCTTGCTGCAAGCAAGTTCTCAACTCTCCCACAAAACGAAGATTTATCGTTTCATAGTTTTAGTCTGGTGGTATTGTGCGTGAGTGTACCGACGCGTAAAAAAAAAAAATAAAAAAAAAATTTTCCGTCTTTCTCTCACGAGAGTGAGAATTTTTTTTTTTCTTCTACGGTGTCGATGTTATATTTATTAGATATCAATTAAATTCATCGAAAACTCGAATAGTCACGATCACCTGTAACCCTGGGTTATATCACGTATACACACTCTAATCTCGAGTAATTCTGATATTCTTCGTTCGTATCTGTCACGAAAACACTTCTCAAAGATCGAACGTAGGAACTTGTTGGAACATCTCAATTAATATTCTTAATTTAATATTCTCTTTGTCGTACATTCGCAACTTTATTCGCAAAAGTATATGCATAAGAATTAATAATTGTGATTAACGCCGGAACTACCGACGACCAAAGCATGAAATTTCCATCGGAGATATATATTAACACACTTACTGCCGAAAAGAATTAATCTTGGGCGAAAGATATTACTTGATGTCGATAAACAGGTGATAAAGGTCGAGAGGAAAAGATGACAAAATTTTGTTTCAAGGGAAAAGTATTTCAAAAGATAAAGAATTATTCTATGTATCGTACTAGAAGGGCAAAAGAAAGAAAAAGAAAAATTTTGTGATACAACAGAGTGCAGAAGCTTCTTCTATTTATACATTGTACGAAAAAAAAACAAACATTCGAATCTCTAAAAGTACACCGTCTAAAACGTAAAGTTTCGAACAAAAGTTACGAATTTTTACCATTTTTACCATTTTAATCGCTTTTTGATTTTCTCGAGTGTCCGCGTCGGGTCGAAAGTTCGAAGATAACTTATCGAATAGAAAAGTGTGTGACTTATAAATATATACGGACATTCGTACATGGATAAAGGTCGGAACCCTGTTATCGAGGTCCATTTCACATTTTACCTACTTTCTGATTGACGTGCCAAACGTGTAGCATTGCTGTTACTCGCAACACAAAAGGAGATAATTCATATTTCCACTATATATATATATATATATATATATATATATATATATATATATATATATATATATATATATATATATATATTACTTTCTACGGATTCACAGCGATCCGTAGAATTTAAAACACGTGTTTAATCCTCGAACCGCGCCGATCCGAGTCACTTTTGACCTATTTTGTAGATATTTTGTATATATATAGCGATTTTGTAGATATTTTAAACATCATCTAGCGAAGATTATATTATATAAAAAAAAAAAAGAATCAAAGAACGAAAACATTCCATCAATTTATTATTATATATTATATTATTCAAGGATTAAGCAGTCTAGAAACATTTGATGTTCCAAATATTGCGAAATAATCCCAAGATATAGCTTCCATTTAAAAATCAAAGACCAACGATTCGCGAATTTATGAGTTTTTATTTATTTATTACATGAACTTGTGAATTTTTATTTACTTGCAATTAATACAGGAAACTTTTGCTTGTATTTCCTAGGACATTCGATGTCCCGAAAATTATGAAATTATTCCAAGATAACACGCACGAGCAAGATATTCGTCCATTTAGAAATAAAAGATTGTCGCAGGAAAACGTGCATCGGAAAACCTGATCTCATCAAATATTGCTAAGACGGGATAATTCAATTAACCGAGCGATCAGCTCGTTAAACGAGCCCAGTTTCAAATCTTTGAAAACATTAACGCGTTACTATCCTGGTGGAACTCGATCGGACTCGCGGATACGTTAAGTTGAAGGTTAAACGTCAGCGTGATAGAATCGATAAGAGAAATTGATAAGAGTGCGGGAAACAGCAATAGAATAGAGAATAAATCGTGTTCGACGCGATTCAAAAATTGGACAAATTCTAAGAGATCGGGAAGAATCGTCTCACTGTGTTTCTCTTCGTCGGGGCAAGTGAAAACCAAAACATTTCCCAACGTTATAGAATTGTCGAATAATTGCATCGATATCCCCAAAAATTATCACTCTAATTTTTTACACCTTCAATTTAAATTAAAAATGTAAACATCCCACACGTTCGCAAAAGAAAGAAAAAAAAGAAGGAGAAAAGAAAAGAATGTTCCAACGTTCGAGAAGTTTTTCGCGCAGCTTTCTGGAGGAAAAATTTCATTTCTTTTTTTTTTTTTTTTTTTGTTTTTCTCTCACTCTTGGTATCTACGGTTTGAAATTAGTTACGAATGTGCAGCAGCAAGTGAAACGGAACGAAAAGCGAAAAAGAACTCACGGTTCAACGATTTGGATAACAAACCGAACCGGAGGGAACCGGAGAGTTATCCCAAGTTTCGCACAGTTGCTGCACCAATATCTGCTGGCATATACTGTTTCGTGATGGAGGATCGTTCTGCTGCGGCCTGGGAACTGTTAGCCCAGCTAGCTTGGGTCGTAACGCTTCGAAGATTATGCCATGTTCACATCGCGTGTTATCTGGTCCCCGCGTTGCGCCCCGTGAGACATTCGTTACGGGAAGTAAGCCACGATTCGTTCGATATTTCCTCTCCCTCCCCGTTTTACCACCGACATATTTCGCACCAAAACTGTTTCGTACATTACTGTTGGAGGTTCGGAGAATTTTTTTTTTTATCGATGTGCCAAGAAACGAAATTAAAAACGAAATTAAACCTAACCTAAACCTAAACCTCCCCGTTTTTTCCACCGACATATTTCACATTACATCGAAATTATTTCGTACATTACTGTTGGAGGTTAGATTTTTTTTTTCTATCGATGTACCAAACAACGAAATTAAACCTAACCTAAACCTCTCCCTCCCCGTTTTTTCACCGACATATTTCGCACCGAAACTGTTTCGTACATTACTGTTGGAGGTTCGGAGATTTTTTTTTTTTTATCGATGCCAAGAAACGAAATTAAAAACGAAATTAAACCTAACCTAAACCTAAACCTCCCCGTTTTTTCCACCGACATATTTCACATCGAAATTATTTCGTACATTACTGTTGGAGGTTAGATTTTTTTTTTCTATCGATGTACCAAACAACGAAATTAAACCTAACCTAAACCTCTGCCTCCCCGTTTTTTCACCGACATATTTCGCATCGAAATTGTTTCGTACATTACTGTTGGAGGTTCGGAGATTTTTTCTTCTTTTTTTTTATCGATGTGCAAAGCAACGAAATTAAACCTAACCTAAACCTCCCCCTCCCCGTTTTTTCCACCGACATATTTCGCACCGAAACTGTTTCGTACATTACTGTTGGAGGTTCGGAGATTTTCTTTTTTTATCGATGTGCCAAGCAACGAAATTAAAAACGAAAAAAAGAAAAATTAAAGAACTAATTAATGGGAGCTCGGATGAATTGGTTTAGGTTAGGTTAGGTAGATTGGCACGAAAAGAATTGCTTTTATCGGACTGAACACTCTAGCTGTTTCTCTACGTTTTCGTTTCTCTTCTATGGATTTTCTCTTCAGTTCGTTATCGAATGAGATCGTTGTATAAATATATTTCTTTTGGAAGTTTATAACGGGTGAAACTTAGGCGAGTCCATGCATCCTTCGATATTTCCTGGGTTAATTAATTAAAAATCACATTTCGTGACTCCAAAATTATTAACCACGGTAATATAATTATAATTCTCCTCCAAATTTCAATTTCCACGATATTTGTTCGTACCAAAAGTTTATTTAATGAAATTTATAATATTTGCTATAAATACAGACGATAAAACGAGGCGATCGTCCGATAAGAAAAAAAGCGTCTAATTAAAAATACGTGAAAGATACTCGATGTTAGGACAAGTATTATATAATAAAAATATGCAGCGGATATGAATTATACACAATTAATACAATATTTAAAATATAAATCACAGAATATAAAAGTGCATGAATTATGTACATATCACGTGCAATATACAATATAAATGTACAATAAATACAATACATGTACAATGTGGTTAAATACGATAAATATAAAACGTACTTCATACAATAAAGAACTCCGTTGATATATTAATATATTGTATTATAAAATAGGCATACACGATAAGTGTGTACCGAGTATTAAAAAAATAATAGCCATTCGAGACATTTGATATTCATGTCAAAAGTTCTTTTCTCACCGGCAAGGTGGATTTTAACACTTTACCGACCGATAGCGATAAATAGTAGCGGTAAGTAATAGACGATTAATAGGCTACCGGTCGGTAAAGTGTTAACATCGTATAATAATATATTTGTACATATTAATATACGATATTACCGGTCGGTAAAGTGTTAAAATATATAAATATATTATTATACGATATCAATACTTTACCGACCGATAGCGATAAATAGTAGCCGATTAATAGGCTACCGGTCGGTAAAGTGTTAATATTCATGCCTGTAAATTCCCCCCCTCGGAAATGCAGAAACATTCTGGAACGCTCGGCAACTCGCGAACTCGCAGGCTCTTCTTCAAGGGAAACAAGGCACGTCACTGTGCAGAACGATGCATTTTACGCGCATCGCCGGCACGTGCGTTTTTGCCGCAGCAACTTCCGGTCCAGTTTTTAGCCACTAGCTGTGCCCGTCTCGGCTCGTCTCGTCTCGTCTCGTCTCGATCCGTACGCTATCGTCAAATCCGATACGCTATTGACAAACTGAAACTATCTCCTCTTTCGATCCAACGAGGATATTTAAATTAACAAACTGTCAAGTTTAAGGCATCGAGCCCTTAACCTCTTGATCGTCGCGTATTTTAAAGACAGCGCGTCAGCTAGCCGCTTGTGTTCAATTTTTTAAAAAAATGTACCTTTACTAATAAATAAATAACTTAAATATTCTTTACTTACGTAATTAGTGAGCCACAATCAGTTAGGATATAATTTGCACGAAAAAAACGACACTTGATTTTCACTAGGGTTGGCCACACAATAAGATCAAATACTAAATATTAACACTTTACCGACCGGTAGCCTATTAATCGGCTGACTATTCACCGGTAATACACGGTCGGTAAAGTGTTAAAATATACAAATATATTATTACACGATATCGACACTTTACCGACCGATAGCGGTAAATAGTGGCCGATTAATAGGCTACCGGTCGGTAAAGTGTTAAGAAAAATTAAAAAAGTTATATGCACGTTTGTTAAATTTGAAGTGTTATAATATTATAGTCTAAAAAAATACAAATATATACCATAAAACTAATATTTATCTTGGATTGGTGGAATGCTTGAAACAAGTAGTTGGGCAGAGTGGAATTTTACAGTTTTCGCACGCACGAATTTTGTTTCTTGCCTTTTTTTTTTCGAAGCAGCTTTCGAATATATCCAAAATCAAGGAAGTGTTAATCGAACTCTATCTTCTCGATCTCTCGCGATTGGACACCAACCGTGCAATTAAAGTTTTCGCGAGCATGACCTCGTCGATGTTGTAATTAAATCAGAGAGGGAAGGAGAGATGGGCCAATGGGTGAATTTCGCGAGAGAGAATTTTAAGCGAAAAGTAGAAAATAAAAGGGATTTAGCGTGCGTTTTTCACGGATCGTGAAACAAACGGCGAGGATGGATCGAAAGGGAAATTCTGACGATCGAACAGGCGGTATTTATAGCTTTCGTTTTCAATGGAAATCGCCGGCCGCCGAGGTTAATAACGATGCTGCACCGTGTTGCAAATGGTGTACGTGCCTGGAGTATCGATGGTTACGCGTCTAATTACGAATTGCAACACGCCTGCAGCGTGTGAGTCATGTATTTGTGCTCGCAATTAGCGGTGAATCGCGCGAAACATTCGATGCTGCGAAACCTCTTCGTAAACGCGGCCCCCTTCATCGCGAGCAATCCACGTTCAATCCACGATACCAGGCTGCGAAACGACGAGAGGATGAAAGTTTCCGAGGAAGAGGCTTTCATAATCAATTTTACGGCTTTTTCCGCCGTGTTGAAATTCGCTCGATGCGAACCTAACTTAACCCCGATGCTGAACCTAACCTAACTTAACCCCGATGCTGAACCTAACTTAACCCCGATGCTGAATCTAACTTAACCTAAACCCGATGCTGAACCTAACTTAATCCCGATGCTGAACCTAACCGCACCTAAACTCATCAGGCTATTTACTAAAAACGAGTGTGCACACTCGCAGTGATCCGCGCGATTTTTCTATTTGAAAATTGCCACGCACGATCGTGAAACATTCGCGTTTGTGAAAATTACGCGTCTGTCATTATCTGGCTCGAGAGATGAAAAAGGGATCTGGTAACTGAGATTTCGACCTTTAATCCTTTGCACTCCTCTCTGTCGAGTCTCGACATCAGTTTTTATCACAGGAAATCATCTTACGTTGAGTCACGCTCGATATTTTTAAATTGCCAGTTAAATTGCCAAAAGAAAAAGAAAAAAAATAATAGTTGAAAGGTAGTTTGGAGTGCAAAGGGTTATACTTCCGTGTGCCGTTTGTGTGTTAGATGGACGAAAAATTGGAAACTTACAAAATATTTCCATTCTTGATATAAAGTGTCGCTGATTTGACGTCTACGATTTGATTTTTATAATTTGATTTCGATTTTTCGTTTAGCGTTGCGAGACCTTCTAGCTGCGGAGTAACTTTTTCAACAATTTATCCGTATCTATTTTATCAGTAGAGCTTGTATTTTGAAAGAAAAAAAGGTACCAGAAAGTATATCTCCGTGATTTGTAGAATAACTGGAGGTATATCAAAAAAGTTAATATGGTATTACACGTACGGTAAAACAGTCTCAAGCGTGTCACGTACGATGTTGTTGAAAAACAACATCATCGTCCCTGAGGACGAGATAAAGACAGAAACGGTGTATTCCCATCAGGGAATTTTCGATTTCGAAAGCGGTGCGCTCGATAGTGGTTATCACGACTGGTTTTCTCGACACAGCTTCGACCTTTTTCTCCCCCTATTACGGAGTCATCTCTCGCGAGAGGAGATGCGTGCACGCTTATCGGAAGTATCCTACGCGGATGGATTCTGATTAGCATTCGTTGATCCGGTACAATTAAGAGCGCCGCTCGTATTCGCCCGTGGATCAGAGCAAGTCGAAATGAAACCGCAGAAAGAGAACGGGTGAAAGATGATCTACGAGCAGGTCGTTCGCGCAGGGTGTATTATATCGAGGAAGACGAGATGGTGGGAAGCAGCCGAGTCAAGACCAGCATTTCGAGACCGATAAATCACTGTGTGTGATTTTTTTTTAAATTTTAGACGTCGGGCAGTCGCGAGGAACGTGCGTTCATTTTCTTTCTAACTCTCGCTGGTTAAATAGACTAGCAGGCAAAGTGAATTTCACTGCTATTGGAAAAAGAAAAAAAAAGAAATATGACGAATTCGAGAGTGTAATTCCTGTCAATTCACCAATTGTGAACATTAAAATGAAGCCAATTGATCACATAAAAGAAATATTAAACTTCAGTTTTGATCCATGATATGTAGCTAATCACCTAAAAACCTTGATTCCAGTAGGAACTGCAATGATTATAGTTGTTGAAGTAAACTAGGCTCGAGTGTCAATATCTACAGTGAGCCCAACAGTGAATATATGGTGAGCTCGTACAATAAATCCTAAAAACCTAATACCTGGCATTGCATAGATCATTCTCAAGTTTCCAAACACCTCTTTCTTTCCTCTCTCATTTATAATAATTTGAGAGATCAATCCAAATCCAGGAAGAATTAGAATGTAAACTTCTGGATGTCCAAAAAATCAGAATAAATGCTGGTAAAGAATAGGATCTCCTCCTCCCATTGGATCAAAAAATGATGTATTGAAGTTTCGATCAAATAAAAGTATAGTAATTGCTCGGGCTAATACAGGTAGAGAAAGAATTAATAAAATTACAGTAACTGAAATAGATCACGAAAATAGTCTAATTTGATCGTAATTTAAGGAAAAATTCTTTATTATAAAAATTCTTACAATAAAGTTTAATGATCCTAAAATAGAGGAAATTCCAGTTATATGGATAGAGAAAATGGTAAAATCTACAGACAGGGAAGAATGATAAAGGTAAGATGATAATGGAGCGTGTTACAACTTCCAATTATGCACGAGTAATATTAACGAGAGCGAAAAGCATATTTATTAAACGATAAGGTTTGCTTCACGGGAGGTGAAAATTAGATTTTAATATTACACCAAATACTTAGACATTCATCTTACGAGAAGATCTTTAGATCTGATAAGTAAATTTAGTTTAGTTTCCCAGTTCTAGTTATCACGAACAGAACCAGAGCAACCAAAGGTCACGAAAAATCGACATTCTCTCATTTCTTTTCCCTACTCTTCAAACGATGTTTTAACTACCGATGAGATTGAAGCGTAAAATTTCCATCAGAGACACGCAGTCTGATTGGAAAGAGTAGTAAACGCTTAATTTGACTAAAGATAGTTAACAATGTTAGTCAAACTACATATATCCTCGCTTAGAAATCTTGGAACAAATACTATATATATATGTGTATAATGAAGGTAGTACAATGTATATGTCATTTAAATATCTAGAAACACACTGTCTCACATCTGCGAAATATCTTCAAAGAAAATTGTAAATCGGTAATCGGTAATATGGAAGAGCAACAACAACAACAACAACAGCAATAACAACGTGAACGACTTTCAAAATCGATCGAGATGCGAGTCCGACCGTGGCTGGCACTTATCTGTGGCACATAGATATCGGCGCGTAGGCGTCGTTCGAACGTAAGCTCGTAAATCGTTACATCGAAATCGACGATCCACCGTGGGACGTATATTAAACGTGGGAGTTGGAACGATCACGCGAGGAAAGGAAATTAAACAACGATATTGCCGGCTCGGTACACACTTGTCGCCGCATGCATGCCGCGAGTTAGTTCATCGTCGGGCATGCTCGAGAGACGATGAACCTAACACTAGAACTACCGACAGTTAAGACGAGGTTATTTCTACCAAAATTATTTCGATTTCTAATAAATAAAAATAAAATGAAATTCGTTATATTATTTCTTTAGTTATCGCTGTAAAAGTCATTGCATCATTGTGGGGGAAAAAATCGTAACGTGAGATAGAAATTATAAAATAAAATTGTAAAACCAGTCGTCTCGACTGGTGTGGTAGTTCTAGTGTTAATCTTCGACACGCCACGTTTCACGACTTAAAACGCAAGTTCGACAGACTCGTGACAAACGCAGTTGAAGTTTTATCACTTCTCGTGGCAAGCACAGCAGCAAATATTTCGTCGCCATACGTTTAACTCTTAACGAGCGAGGAAAACGTAACACGGCGCCACGCGATATGGTTTTCAAGCAATCTGCGTTAACCCGCGAACTATCGACGATTAAATTATCAAATTTTGTAGCAGAGAAATTAAAGTGTATGGACAAAGTTAGTAATATTATTAAGAAGCTTCTGCTTATATATATTTTACCAAAAGTCATTCGATTCTATAAGAATAGGCAGTTTTAATGTTACAAGATATTATATAATACCAACGTTATAAAGATTTAGCGATGCTAGTGAGATTTCTATAGAAAAAGTTTGTAATATAACGAAGAAGCTTCTGTTTATATATATTTCACCAAAAGTCATTCGATTCTATAAGAATAGGCAGTTTTAATGTTACAAGATATTATATAATACCAACGTTATAAAGATTTAGCGATGTTAGTGAAATTTCTATGGAAAAAGTTTGTAATATAACGAAGAAGATTCTGTTTATATATATTTCACCAAAAGTCATTCGATTCTATAAGAATAGGCAGTTTATATAAGATATTATATAAGATATTATATAATACCAACGTTATAAAGATTTAGCGATGCTAGTGAGATTTCTGTGGGAAAAGTTTGTAATATAACGAAGAAGCTTCTGTTTATATATATTTCACCAAAAGTCATTCGATTCTATGAGAATAGGCATAAAATATTATATCACACCAACGTTATAAAGATTTAGCGATGTTAGTGAGGTTTCTGTGGGAAATTATATAAGTTAGTCATTTTGACAATTTTGGTCTCCATGCATCTAACTTCTAGCGTTAACACTAGAACTACCAAACCAGTCAAAATGACTGGTTTTACAGTTTTATTTTAAAATTTCTATTTCATGTTACAATTTTTTCCCCCACAATGATGCAATGACTTTTACAATGATAACTAAAGAAATAATATAACGAATGTTATTTTATTTTTATTTATTAGAAATCAAAATAATTTTGGTAGAAATAACTTCGTCTTCACTGTCGGTAGTTCTAGTGTTAAGAAGAAACCTTGACGTTAGAACGGCCATCTTGGTCGGCCAAACGATGTTTCTACATCATCTAGCAGGTGACAAGGCAAGGAAAAATTGAAAATTCTGAAAATTCAACGCGTATGATATTTATTAATTGAGTATCGATTAATTCACCATCTGCTAGTAAATCATAAATGTCACACTCGTTTAAATTGGCGAAGCATCCTGTTTCGACCTCTTGTGATAAAGTAATAGCTTATGGGAAAATATGTATGCATATACGTATTTTCCGTTCGCGTAAATTGAGATAAATTTGCCGAGATAAAACAAATAATCGCGTAAATTGACGGGAGGACGGGCGTATATATCGACGAAAAATGGAAAAATCGGGACGAGATCATCGTTCATTCGTTTAGTCAGCGGCAAATCTCGGAAAAGATGGTGGTCGAGGCGCGCTTCGACAGAAAGTCCCCTCTGGAGGGAGGTGTAAACCCGAACACGTAGGTGTGGATTTTGCACTTCTTGCGGCGTATCGCCGGCCGCGATAAAGAAATATATTCCATACGGATACGGCTTGACACATTCGGGCGGTAGGTGAAGCAGCGCGGGCAATCGCGTGGGAGCGCGTCGTATATTTACGCTTACTCGTCCAGGATGCCTGCTTCTGGAGGGATTCTTACGTGGTGAACGTTCGCATCGAATGCTGTTGTTGACGCCGATGCCTCGAGCACAGTTACTCCAAACTTTGTCGAGGACTTTGAATGTGTTGCATCGTTTGATAAACAATCGCTGGCTATCGACGGAAATCAATCAATAATCGCGGCGCGGATGTAAAAGTGAAACTTTGCAAATGAAAGGATATCGCGTCTTTTGGTCTTTGTCTCTCTCGAATGTTGTAGAAATTCAAGCTGGACTTTCGATCTGTTTTTCCTTGGACCAGATCCAATGTGATGATTGAAGATTGAAATTCCCTCTTTACAACGAGGCCTTGGAATTAAAAAAAAAAAAAAAAAGAAAATCGTGCAAGAAGTTTTAAAGAGAGAAAAAGATTTTTCAATACTTTCACGGACGTGTTGAATTTTCTAGGATTTCTGCGATTTTCGTCGTTTCGATGTTCAATGAAATGATGAAAAATCTTTCAACAGCGGGAGACTTCGATCTTCGAAACGATCGTGGATAATGTTTTCGCACACGTCTGAATTTTTACAACTATAGGAAAAAAGAAGTATCCTCGCGCTTTCTCACTTCGAAAGAAGCGAGCCTGGTACTGTCAAGGTGGTGTAGAGGCTTCGCATTTTAAAATTCGCAACCGACAAAGACGATGTCAGTTGAAACGTTGTCGAGAATTTTTCATTTTCGTGCTCTTCTTCGCCGTGTGTTTGATCAAAGCCGCTGGGCCCCGGTGTGCATTGACTCGAACGACATTAACAATGCGACACAAGGTTGACATTCCCCGACAAAATGGGGGGACAACATCGCGTGTCATGGCAGCCTGTAATCACGGTCACAAGCGCGAAAGCTCATCCCGCGTGCTGCGTTACGAAGCGAGAAGCTTCTCGAAGGACAATGAAGGAGTCCTGAGATAGGTCTAAGAAAATTATCGTTTGCCGCTTTGCAAGTAATTTCCCTGGTATTACGCTCTATTCTGCCTCTCCTTCGTTCTTCTCCGTTTCCTCTTCGTGCTTTCTTCGGTAAATTTCCCGAGATTATCCAGACCATTTATCTGTACGCAAGCTAAATTCGTAATATTCGTAATATATTCGCGTCAAAATCAGAGAGACTTGGAGGTAAATTTCTAAAAGTGAAGAATAAAACAAATTTTTATTCGTATTTTCGTAAATACGTACGTTAATTTCTATACTATATCGTCTATCGTTTAACCATAAAATTTCCAGCAGAGACATCGAAGAAAGAGAGTTTCACAAGCTCTCGTTTGTACACTTTGCTCGTCTCAATCTCTAAAGATACATACTCTGTAAAGTATCCAAAAGAAATTGGAAATCATTGATCATTGTTCAAATTCGTGCGAATTCCAGTGTTGAAAGATTAAATCAGTCGGCGAGTGGAAAATGACCGCGTAGAACAAGGATGGTCGATGCGCCGCTAATGACACATTTCGTGTTTCGATACAAAAATTATTTATTCAATTCAATTCTATTTTCAGAATATCGTCACGATCGATTTCTCTTAGTTTTCTAAATGCAAAATTTGATCCTTTCTGTTCCAAGTGACGTTGAGTTGATGAAAATTTTTGGAAGATCCAAACCTCAAAAAGTTTGCACCAAAAAAAAAAAAAAAAAAAATTATATATATATATATAGATGCAAACAAGCTTTCTCCTCCATTAAAAATTAATCGAGAATGACCGATGAGAATTGAAAGAATTCGATAATTCTCGCTACGACAGAGTTGAACCATAAATAATTTGGTCAAGAGCAAACGGGCTCTGATAAATTCCCATATATTATTAAATCCCATTATTTTTGTCTTTTTCCGATGTTCTTCTTATATGTTTGCTACTTATAAACACTTATATTTTCTTGTTGTCAAAATAATTTAGCGGCTCGTCGAAGCTTGCTTGAGAAAAAAATTGGTACGCAGGGGTGGCCAAAAGTTTGGTGCAAAAGACACGCTCCTACTATATTTTCTCCTCCCTTGCGTGCCAATTTTTTTCTCAAGCGAGCTTCGACGAGCCGCTAAATTATTTTGACAACAAGAAAATATAAGTGTTATCCTCACTCTACTTCTGGACGAAAAGCGTGCAGAAAAATTACGAGAGCCACGTGTGGGTCGCATTGTGGGTCAGCTCGCCTACGTCTTGAATACGAAGAAGTCGTATCAAGAACGCTCGTTCGACGATGTCGTACCTTACCTCGAGAGCGCTCGATAGATCGGAATAAATAACGATGGGAAAGGAAATCGGCGATAGGACGCGCGACAGTCTCGCGTGTCGTAGATAAAAAGCAGCGATCAATGTAATCTCAATTACGTTCCAAGCGTACGCGCGATCGATAAAGAGTACACTGAATCAAAAAGTGGCAAATCGATGTGCAACGTTCAACGAATATGTATTTTTTTTAACACGTTGAACATTGGGAATCGAGGATCGGTAAGAACACATAATTCGAGTAAATATACAAAAGATACTTGAAAATTTTCCAATATTAGCCTCGTTGCAACAATGGTGTGAAGAAATTAATGCGAAAGTACGAAGCATACAAACATTATTTAGTTATAATACGTAATACGTAAATATTGTTAATATATCATATTGCGAACAAAGAAAAGGTAAATGAAATGATACAGTCTTCGCACTATGCGACGACTTTCTTGGTACAATTTTCTGCTTTTGCTCTACCTAATTGTTTCGAATTTTTTTTTCACAACATCTTCTACAAAATAGAATCTGGCTTTTCTTGCCATTTCATGGTATAGTTCTCGCTTGCACGTGAAGAAATGCAACCCTCTAATACCGCGAAAATAAAATATCGTAAAAAATCGGAGAAACGCATTTCAGTGCCGTGAAAAGCATGTATGTTCAACATGCTTCGATTTATTATTATTTGCAGATGATATTTCAACGTAATACCGATTGTACAACAAGAAATTCATCGTGTTAGGAAGTTCAAGAAGTTACGAACTTAAAAGCAAGACGAGAAGATCATAGAATTTTCTTCCCACATCTTTATCAATAACTGTTACTCGTGGCCACTCGACGCATGTAAAAAGATATATAAATTATCGTCTCGCCCGTGGAACGGGCAGGATGGGAAATTAGATGGCCGGGATCGATACGTGGAAAATACGTGGCTGCCACTCGACTCGTTATCCGAGTTCTGTTTCGAAAGCTCGTTGATAAAAGCGGTTGTTGGTATACGTGCAAGATTTACGAGACGCTCTTGTCTAATTACCTCACCGATAATCTTGGAACATCCTGAAACAGAACGAAACCAGACGAGATAGATGTTATTTTTCACTATTCGTTACTATCATTATTATTACCATGTTTTTTCATTAATTCCCGTTAATTCTTCTGTTGCAGGCTCACGTGGTGTCTGCCTTCGAGCAGTCACTGTCCAATATGACTCAACGTTTGCAACAATTGACCGCGACCGCGGAGAAGAAAGTAAGCATTCAAGCCTAATTTCCTCGATCCATTTTCAACACGTTCGAGACGAGGCCAAACGTGTATTTCGTATATCAATAAAAATCAAGTGTATTTCTCAGACTCGATAAATTTGTCCGACACCGGCCAAACGAACATTGCAAGCGTCGGTCCGCAGGGACCGACACGCCGTCTCGAACGTGTTGAAAGATCATCATCAGCGTGGAAACAATATCGCGTCGCGATCGAGTTTCGGTCACTTCAGGTAGAACAACACGTCTCGCTGTGTTCAAGCATGAACTCTCCGACGGTACGACGATAGGACAAAATTTAGAAAAAAAAGAAGAAAAAAAAAGAAAGAAAGAAAATGAGCACTTTCGTCTCGGAGGATTAATTTTCGATCGACTCGAGGATGACGCAGTCGCAGTCGCAGTTTGTTTGCACGCGACGAAAATGAACGATCGTTCGTCCGTGTCTCTGCCGTGCGCGTTCGCGAGCTAACCTCTCGTCGCGTAAGTCGCAACCTGCTCCCGAAAACTCGAGATCTCTCTCCTATCATTCTCTTCCTATCTTTATCGGCGTCTCCTCGTCTTCCTCTATCTTTATCGTCACGATGCACGATGCGAGTCAGAGCCCCGAGAGAACGATCGATCGCGTACCGCTACGGAAGTCTCGTCGAAGGCTGAGCCGGCCGGCCGACGCGAAACTCGCGCAACTGTTGTCCGCTTATCCCGACAACAAGGTGAAGATATTGAATGGCGTGACCGTGATGTTCCCCGTGCCGCCGGAAGACGCGAGGGTTCTCGGTCTTCGAGTGCCGGAGGAATCCGACGGCCTCAAATCGAACAAAAGAAGCTCCGCTCGCCTGTCCACCTCCAAGGTGAAAAAGAGAGAGAACGACGACGACGACAACGAGTTCAACAGAAGGGATGTTAAACGTTGTCAGAACGTGGACGCGAGGCGAGAGGAGAGATCGATGAAACTTCCGAAGAATCTGAAGGAAAAACGAAAGGCTCAGCGAACCGCCACGGTGGACAAATTGAGCAGTTTACAGGCGAAGTTGGAACGTGGTCTGAGGAACATCTCGAACAAGAGCTCTCGGACGAGAGCACGGCCGAAAGTTCGCTCGGATGCGCCGAAGGATTTCAACGCCCAGTCGAACGTGAGCCCGATGACGCGCGGATCTGGCCGGCCGATCTTGACGATGAGAAAAAATCCGTCGTCCTCGCGGGAAGACAAGTACCAAAGGAGAGGACCGAGCTCCACCGTATCCACGAAGCAATTGTTCAGCTTGACCGAGTCGTGGAGCAACGACTCCGTGATCAGTCGTTCGGACAACTGTGCCTGCTGCCACAGCCAAGAGCCTTGCCCGTTCCACGAGAAGTGAAACAACACTGCGTGCTTGTTTCGAAAAATTCTTCCACCTTCCATCGTGCACTGCCCGCGAAAATGACTTTTCCTTCTGCGACGAATTCGGAGAAGATCTCGCGCGATTTACACGAAGATGTATCGTCGAAGATTAGAAATCCGAAGTGAAACGAGATAGATTCAAATTGGGTATTTTTATTCTTATTACTTCGAACTCGTCTGCATTTCACGGTATAACGTTCGACTCGTATAAACGATCAGTCTAGCTAATGACACGCGTCCTGGACTCGCAAACCCCGTGCAGGAGATGCGTACTATTATCTGTTCTTCGTAAATTTCAGGATTCGGAGCTTCAAGAGTTACGGGAAACGATCGAAAGGCTTCGAAAGCAGAGCGCCGAGGCTGGCTTGAACAACGGGCCATCGGCGAACAACGGCCGCCGTCACACCCTCGGCGATTCCGATTCGGGGACAACCGGCTGTACGGGGAACAGCAACCACCAGGGTGCCTCGATGGCGAGACAGCTCTCCGCGGACAGTGTCACCTCGTTGAACTCGTTGAGCAGCGCCTGCTCGGCCAGCAGCCACCACAAGAAGAAAGGCTGGCTTCGTAGCTCGTTCTCCAAGGCTTTCTCGAGGTCGCGAAAGAACAGGCACGGCTCCGTCTCCGACGCGGAGGACTGCAAGGAGACCGCCGGCGGAGACCTGAGCGCGCCGAACAGCCCCAGACTGCCGAGCGCCTCGAAACACGATCCTTCTCAGGGCCAGGGTGCTAGAAGCAACGGGCAGAAATCACCCGAGGTCGAGAATCCACTGACCGGTAGCAAAAGCAGTTCCGCTTTGTACAAGAAGGAGGACGAGGACGTGGTGGAACTGAAGAAACAGCTGAGGGAGAAGGATCTCGTGTTGACGGACATCAGGCTCGAAGCTCTATCTTCGGCGCATCAGCTGGAATCGTTGAAGGACACCGTTATCAAGATGAGGGTAAATCGCATATCTTTCTCTCCTTACTTACTTCTTCACTTCGCCCACTATCGTCACAATTATTTACTGTTCGTTTGCAGAACGAGATGCTCAATCTGAAGCAGAACAACGAGCGTCTACAGAGACTGGTAACGTCGAAGTCGTTGACGTCGTCTCAGTCGTCGCTGCCCAGCGATCCGGACAGACGCTTCAGCATGACGGAGGTAGCGTCCACCGTTGCTGCGCTTTCGAACGGCGACACCAGTACGACGGCGGATCAGTTGGAGGATTTGAACGTGCCGGAGCATCCGGTGGTGCCGTCGTCGACCACTTCGACCACGGGTGAACCAGCTTTGGAACAGGACACCGACGGGAAAAGGATCAACGTTGCTATTTACTTGGGTAGCGAGAAAAATTTCAACTACAATCTCGTAACGGGGAGCACATCCGACGGCAGTGTCGGTGAACCTCCTCACTGCATCATCGCGAACGTTTGCATCAGCAATAAAACTACGTGGGATTCCCTTGATTCCACCGTGAGGCGATGCTTCAAGGAGTACGTTTCGAGGGTCGATCCTGTGACGAACCTGGGCCTGGGTGTCGAATGCGTTGCAGCCTATCATCTCGGAGAGGCTTCTAGGTACCTACCTGTGTTCTAACGAACCATATTTTTCACTGGTGCCTTTCTTAAGGCGTAAACATTTATAACCAAAAATTATATAACGTTTATATAACGTTGTGTCCTTTCGACACAGATGCACCACGGATTCTCAGCATCCAGAGTTGCTTCCTTGCGGCTATCTGATCGGCCACGTGAAGACCATTTACTTGGTGCTGTCCGGTTACTCGTGGCTCGCCGTGGATACTCTGATACCGCGGTCCATTGTGCAGCGACTGATATCTTTATTAACCGAACATCGTAGGGTCATTCTATGCGGGCCCAGTGGTACTGGCAAGAGTTATTTGGCTGGGAAATTAGCTCACGCCCTGGTCGATGCCGACAACGATACGAAGGATGCCACGGCGGTAGCCACTTTCAATGTCGATCACAAGTCCAGCAAGGAACTCAGGCAGTATCTCGCACATATCGCCGAAAGATGTGATTCGAACGCGGCTGACGAGCTACCGAGGGTGATCATCCTCGAGAACTTGCAACACGCCGCGTCCTTAGGAGAATTGTTCAGCGGGCTGCTTGGTACTAGACACTCGTCTTGTCCAGCTATTATCGGCACGATGAGTCAGGCCACTTGTAGCACCACGAATCTTCAGTTACATCACAATTTTAGGTACACATCTTGCCTTCTAAGTTGGTCTCGAGGGCAACGGGCCACTTGACCCATATCCTTATACCTATTTCCAGGTGGGTGCTCTGCGCCAATCACATGGAACCAGTCAAGGGATTCTTGGGACGTTATCTCAGGCGGAAGCTGCTGGAACACGAGTTGCGCGAGTGTGGCGGAACCAGAAACGCAGAAATGGCAGCAGTTGTCGAATGGCTGCCCCGGGTATGGTTACATCTGAACAAGTTCCTAGAGACCCATAGCAGTTCTGATGTGACGATAGGTAAGAACATCAACAAAATACTTTGTTTCTCGATTTCAGTACATTGCATCTATCGCATTGTACGTACGAAACGTGTAACTTCCAGGACCTCGACTGTTTTTATCCTGCCCGATGGAAGTAACAGGTTCTCAAGTGTGGTTTACCGATTTGTGGAACTACTCCGTAGTGCCGTATCTGGTAGAAGCGGTCAGAGAAGGATTGACACTTTACGGCAGACGCGTGAGTGGAAATGGGAACGGTGATTCCTCCTGGGAAGATCCGGCTCAATTCATCACTTCGAGTTATCCCTGGATTTCCACGCACGCGGTACACGGTGGTAGCGACGCGCTTCTTCGTTTACGGCCTGAGGATGTTGGCTACGATGTCGTCACGTCGGGACACGCTACCGGAGTCGGCGCATCGAGCGTGAAAAGCCTTGGTAGCACACACAGCGATACAGAAGGAGATCCACTAGTTAGTGTAGTATATTTTCTTTAACAAAGACAAATAACTCCGAAATGGTACAACGTAAAACGAAATTAATGTTCAACAAGTTTTCTTACTCGTTAAGCTCGTTTAGACGACGCTTCCTAAATTCTGCGATACGGTGATTAATTAAAATTCCCCTTTGTTACAGTTGAATATGTTGATGAGGCTACAGGAAGCAGCCAATTATTCGAGTCCTCACAGCAACGACAGCGACTCGGTCACCTCCCTTGACTCGTCGCACACTCGACAGTCCGAAGATTTAAGTTCGTCGACATCTTCGTCAAGAGGCGTAGAATCAGCGCTTTAATCCAGCAATTTTTACTGTCATTAATGAACACGAATAGAACCTCCGAATATAATCGTGCATCAGGCCAGTTTATAATATTCAGTTTGAAAGATAACAATTTATATCTATTTGGACGTATAAGAGTAAATGCGTACGAAAATTTGAAAAGAAAAAAAAGAAAGAAAGAAAGAAAGAAAAGAGAATCAAAAATAAATTTTGATACTTTTTAGGATATGAATCTTCTTTTTCTAACTTTTTACGACGGAAAATATCAAACAAATGTTAAACGATTGAACTGTAAGCAAAAGCTTAGGGGTATTTTCAGCAATGCGTGATATGATACTCTTTATAAAATACGTCCTTCCACTTTGCTCTTGTACGAGGCGACGATGTGCATTATTAAAAGAAATTAGAAATTTTTCAAGAAAAATTTTTGCAATGCCTACAGCTGGCCTATATTTATTCTAGATTTTTACGTGCATCATGCACTTCGGTGTGATATATAATTGAATAAGAGACGAGCAAACGATACTTCTGTTCTTTGGATATACCGACGTATATAAACGCGATGCAATAATTTACGCTGCCGTTACGGAAGTACGAGTCTATTTTAAAGAGATACATTTCTATGATCAAATCAAGTACGATTAAGTGTAGCTTAACACGGATCTAATCGAGAAATTTGGATGGAATATACAACAGTATTATCATAGGGCGTAAAAATAAAAGGGCTTCGAACTGAGCCAAGATTTAGGATCGGGGAACCGCTAATCCTCACGTCCATTACGTACTTTCAGGTAATAGCTTATTTTATTCGGTATACACAGATCTCATGGACGGACCGCTCAACAGAGTATTGTTTCGCCTTCAGAAATGCAGCGCAGTTCGAAGTGAGTATGTACTGATGGATGTGCGTGCAAAAATAGTCTATTTATACATACTTTGCTACGAAAGCTCTATTTAATTAAAAAAAAAATGTTAATATATATATATATATGTATACACACACAACCTAACGATGATGGCGCTAAATTTATGTTACGAATAAAGTTTATAACTAGCCAGTAAGATACGTGAGTAATTCTGGTCATGTAACATTGTAAATATAAAATACGAGTGAAATGTACGATGACGCTAGATGCAAATTTGACTCGAAGTCCCGTGGGTAGCCTGTACAATCTCTTTTGGTTATGGCGTGTAAAATGTATAAAAAAGGAAAAGAAAAAAGATGAAAAGCAAAGGAATTGAATGCTTTATGCGTGCAATTTATCAGGTTACAACGTCGTAATCAACTGCCATAAGCCAAAACGACAGAAAATATCACAGGCTACACCGATTATACATAGTGTACATGTTTGATAAGTCTTGAGATCGAGTTCAGATTTCGATCGGCATCGCAATGTCCATGAATACGAGAGAGATGTGCATGTAATAATTATACAGTCACATTTACAGGTTTTTTACGTTTGTACCGTATTTATACGCTGTACGACGCTGCACTGGACCTTTATTCAAATAACGATAATTATTGTGTCATCAAATAAATCATACTAAACTTTATTCGGTTGAATTAATTCTATCGTTCTTTTTCACCAACTTCATTTTTTTTTTTTCGCATTGTACAACGGTACAATGTATGATCCTTGACACAGAAAATTATAAATTGAATAAACTTACATATACAGCTGTTTTATTTAGATCAAAGATATACACGTACTGTACTTGTGCATAAATATTAAACAGTAAGTATTAAATAGTAAATACAAACAATCCCGCAAGATTTTTGCTAAGTCTTAAATTGACGAATTTGGAATGACATTAAAAAAGTATAATTCGCAACTATTTAAAATACGAATGTATTCCTAATATCTCAGGCATTTAAATTGTTTAAATGCGCTAAATGTAAGCTACCGATGATCTAAAATAACATTGGAAGCGTATTTTTTATTTTTTAAACAATATTCTACGACTGCATAAATAGTGAGTAATCTTCTATCCATGGCACTTAAGTGGGCTTCTGTAACAAGGGGTTGAACACCAGCCATTAACGATTCATGAGCAACAAGCCTCGTAAGAGCTATGCTCAGTGAACCGCCACTAAATAATTTTAAACGATCCCAAGTAGTTTTATGAATCCTAAAATGAAGGTAGAACTTTTTAATAATTTTAAAAACTTTTAATTTTAGATTTTAATGCAGTTTCATTGCATTCCTCATTATATACAAAGAAGAGAATTGATATACATATATAAATACGTACATACAACACTGGTACAAAGGTGCTAAAATATCAAAATGATCTACATCAGGATTTCCAAGACTTTTCCCATTGTCAATTAGCAATACAGCTGGATTATGAAAATTGTTCTGTGCTAATTCGTAATGATGGCGATCACCGTTATCCATTAAAAAATCGAAAATCGCAGTGTCTACTAAATCTAAAAGTCGACTCGATGATTGTGGAGAATATGCTTTAGTGTCTTTTACCTAAAAAAGAAAATCAAAAAATTCAGCGTTTATTCTCAAACGAAAAAATAAAGAGAATGGGACTTGTTGCATGCGTATATCTAATGGACTTACTTTTTCACAATAGTTATCATCCGTTTCCCACATTGCAAGTTTGTTCTTTTTATATGTTCTCTGCCATGGATGGCGGTGTTTTACGAGTCTTAAGTACCGCGGTAACCAAGAGATTAAAGCACCTTCTAAAATATCACCTACTCCACACACTGGATCCGCAGGAGAGCAATAATGGCAAACACCGTACAAACAAGTATCATTACCATCTTGATACATGGTAGCATAAAGTTCAGGAGTAGCACGAGGCCGAATTTCATTCCTTAAGTCAACTAAAAATGATTTAATATAAAACATTAAAGAATCGCACATCGCGATAAAAACATTACACGTACAAATTTTTACTAGAAATTCCATAGAAACATACGTTTTCGTATAACAGTAAGCGGCACTCTTCTTAAGGCCAGTAAGGAAGATAAATGGAATGCTACTACTTCGGCATTGTGTCGATCTTTCCCATGATAAACAGGCCCTCGAATAATAGCGTCCCTGGAATACCACTGAGGCTTGAACATCGCTTTCGTCCCGTGTTCCAAGGTTAACATCAATTTCAATTGTGTACCAAGCGGTGCGTTATCCGCGCGCATCACTTTTGATTTACGCAAGATGTCTAAAATTGTTCCTAATTCGGGCGCAACCGGTGGTATTAATTGATGAGCATCAGGCCACTAAAAAGCATTATATAATTGTTAAAGGCAAGAGAAACCTATCGTCAATTTATCATTATTATTATTATTTGTAATTAATATCGTTGGTACTAACATTGCTATTAGGAATACTCCATATATTTTTCTGAACAGCATTAGGCATTATTCTTAATTCAGTTAACAATCTCTCCAGTACTATCGCGTAGCTAGTATTTTGCTTAAAGTATTTCGATGGTAATATCTGTATTTCCTCCCGGATCTTTTTTATCATATCCTTCGCAACTGACTTCTGCGAAACTTGTAAATTTTGTTCCGCCTGAGATATTAACTGCTCCTGTTCGGGCTTCAATTGCGAGATGGGCATGCCTTTGGAAGAAGTTTTGTGCGACGAGCTCTCTACAATCATTCGAATAAAATAAACATTGACGCTAAGGACAAGAATCAAAAGACCGCCCAAAGCGATGAGAGCACAGCGTCGGCCAATCATCTGCGAACAAAATTCAAGGTTTTGATCGAATGATACGCAATGTAGATGGCGCGCTGTTATTCTACTTGGATATTATCACGACTCAGAACGAGCTGCTCTATAGCTTCAAGATCAATCTACACGCACGCCATTTTCGTTCTTGCGAATTCTTTCTCGATATAACATGACAAATATTTTAATGCGTATGTGCATCAGTTGATTAACATCGACACTACATCGACAAATCGAGCCTCTAAACCAGATATGATTTTAAAATAAATAAAAAAAAAAAAATCTCATGAAACACGCATTGAAACGTTGTATGTAGTGTGCGATATCATGGCACCATTTTAACGAACGTGTATATAAGTTACGAATTGAATTCAGAGTACGGAAAAATTGTTTTACGAAGAGAAACATCTGTTTATATCACCTTTGAAAATTGGCCACGCGGTTGCTGTCACCTGATAATAAATGTTTCCTTCATGTTTTGACGAAACTTCTGCTTAGTCGCATCCAACTATGATGGTGCGGCAGGTATGCGACGCCATGTTTAACTTCAAACCAAAGTACTAACGCGCCGTAAAGCATTGCATTGGCATCACAAATTGCTGCGAATGAACATCTGTAATAAATCTCAGTTGGCGTGAAATAATTCAGAACATATTAAAAAATATTGATTTCACAGTATTCTTTAATTTTGAAAACATAAGTACAATTTGTTACATTATACATGTATTACAAGAACAAATTCATTTGAAACATTTTCTGTGATTTTTTTCTGCAACTACGTTCTGTATATACATTTGTGAAAAAACTGTATTATACATGCAGGACAAGGAATTGTAAAACAATAGTTGTAATCTTGAATTTATTTTATAAAAACATGTAAACTACATGGTGAATATAGTTGAATTAAATTTAGGCTATTACTCCAAATGGAGTAAGTTTTCCCTCAAAACGCAGTGGTGTTTGAATGGCTCGGTTCTAAGTCATTTCCACCTCTATATAGTTACACTCGTACAAACATTTATGTCGATATATACATGTCAACATGTATTTTCATTCCCTTCGTTGTCTCTCCTTTTCCCGAGCAAGTTCTGTTGCATAATTATAAGGCGAACCTCTCCTGTAATTTAACAAGGAGTTAAAAGTCTCTTAAATAAAACAATATATTTAAAAAGCAACGTATACTACCTATCCCGATGACGATCTTTATCACGATAACGATCTTTACTTCTATCTCTGTGTGATCTGTCTCTGCTACGACTTCTATACTCTCTTTGTCTTCGACTTCGATCACGGCTGCTCGATCGTCTGCAATGTCGATCCCTTTCTCGATCTCTTTCTCGTGCACGTTCTCGTTCTCTCTCTCTCATACGATCTCGTTCACGCTCTCGATCCCTGTATTTGTCCTTGCGGTCTTCATCAGATCTGGAAAAACATTATTCGAAGGGAAGTAATGCGAAATAACGAATAAAATAACGTTTTAAAAATATCAGCCTGTGCAAGTGCATACGTATGTTGCACTCATTCGCAATGAAAGATACCAAGAAATTATTCATCTTGAACACCTCGATATTGCATATCTGTGTAGTTTCTAGTATTTTATGTACATTTGAAGACCTTACATTCCTTGATATCCAATATATAAAATAGATTAGTGTACAGTTATCGAAATAATGAATATCGAGATGACTTTTAAATAATTCAAAGAATTATTTAACTTGTGAATGTTCGTCTTCGCAAAAGAATTTAATCAATTCGATGATATACAGAATCTAAGTAGCGTATGTAAGTATAAAAACAAGTTTATTGCGCTAAATTTATAAAGCGAGCGAATAACTGTACAAGAATCAAATAAGAACATACACATGTACTAAACAAAACTGAACGATGATACACTGAGATCAAGAGTATTTTCCTGGAGATGGTACGTCTTTAATCTTCACCCAATTTCCCTAACAAGTTCATAGAATATTATTAACCTTATATAAATTAGTAACGTGATTGTATTCATACCACGTAGACGCACCTGGCTCGCCAGTGGCTTGTTCTTTCAGCCTCACCCCACTGAGCTTCACTGTCTGGGATATGTCGTGGTTGATTCCGTGAGGTGAGATTGCCGTTATCTTTCCTATTACTGCTATTACTATATTTTCCGTGACTATTTAAGGTAATAGGTGGTTTTGCATTTCTGGCATTCATAGACTGTTGAGGAAATCTTTCTGCTAATCGATGCTCGAGTTCTTTCTGTATAGGCACTGGTATTCTTGGAAATAAGGTTGAAAACCACTCTAGTTTAGTAAGAAATTGTTTGAGAATATCACCCATCTTCATGACTTGTCCTCCACCAGCTTTCACATCCAACTCATCTTCATCTTCTAAATAATCACTATACCAATTAAATAAATCTGCTGGTGGTTGCGTATATCTGTTAATATCAACAATGTCGAATTATTAGAACATTTAATATCTCTTTAAAGTAAAATGTAATGTCACAATATTCTTACCTAATATACATAAATCCCAATGCCCGAATATATGGTGAATCAAGATGATTGATAAGACCATTTAATTGTTTCCTTGTTAACCTCAAGGTGAAGAGTTTATATAGTAGACAATACGCCGTTGAGACAATTCCACCAGCACCAACTCCTCGGACCTGCATGAACCGCTAAATTTACACCCCCCTATGTCAATTAATCACATTCATATTACATTATAATTTATTGACCGAGAACATGCTACTCTGCAATTAAGTATGGCATTAAGCGTAAGTGTCTGCTCATTGTCTGTATTCAGACCAGTTCAAGCCCCAATATTTTGACCCTGATATCTGACGTGATATCAGTGAGAGTCTAAGACTTAGAACTCTCACTTTGAATGATTTGCTTTAAACAATTTCACCTTTCTTATTTTTATTAGCAGTTCTCATTTCATAGAGTGTCCAGGTCCTCTAAAATGCTATAAATTTGGACTGTTTCTATATACGTGACAACGTCTCTACGACTGTCTTAGTTTTAAACGTCAATAAATAACAATTGCAAATGGATAACATACAAGAAAACATACTCACACCTCCACACATGCCAGTTTGGCCCGCTGTTTTCCGACTTCCTTTCTCCCATGGTTCCAAATGAGACACCTTGTAGTAAATTTCATCGATAACTTCATGGTATGTTTTCAGTTCATATAAATTCACTTTGAAATAATGTGATGACTGTATATTTGTTAAAATTAACGGATTCAGATTCATTGTTCTTTCATTTCCCCATAGAGGTAATATATTCGATTTTTTGCCCTCCTTTTGAGCTGGCCGACGTTCTTCATCGCAACCACTCGAATTGTTCCATGGTGAACCTGTGTACAAGTGTTTTATTTCCTATATATCTATCGGATCGCTACATAATAACAACATATATGATCGTGCAAAAGAGGTTAAGTGTATCGCGATGATCACAACGAGCTGGAAAATATCTCTTTTGCTCGAACATTATAAAATGCAATTAGAGAGAAAAACGCGTAACAAATGCAATACACGTTTGCTTACCATCAGCTCCTTCTGCTTCTTGTACTTGCATGTTTGTATCGTACACTTTTAACAAGTTTTACGATGAAATTTTCAACAGATCAAACTCACCATAAAAATTGTTTTATTTCACACAAGATTTCCGAAGTTTACAAATACAACAGAAAATAGATATATCTGTGAGTTGAAAATAATTAAATACAAACTTTAAAAGGTCGCGTAACGCGTTTTTCTGCAAGTATATAGAAAATTGACGTCAATGGGAAACGGAAAAAAAAGTCACAATACAGTAATGCGCATGCGTGAGAAATGTATACATCCGGTTTCATTCGCATGTGTATTATTTTCATTTACATTTACACATGTACGTAAATAACCAAATTGCCATTTCGATTTCTGAATAGATAACGAAAAAATAGTTGAAATAGAATTAAGTAACAATTTTTGCAAATCTTAATAAACGAACATTATAATGAGACCCATATTATGTCCAATTAACACTTCGACGAGTACTTTGAATTACACATGAAAGTCATATAAGAGCTACCGGATCTTCAAACGCACTATTTACAATTAAATTATTCTTTAGTCTTCTATTATAGGAATGTAAGGAACTTTGTTTATTGTACGTTTAAGTACAGAGATTTTTTACACTCTTTCTAACATGAAAAACGAACGTATGAATTTCTAAACATTACAAGTTATTATATCAGAAATACAATAACAAAAGCATAATATTTTCCCTAGAAAAAAGCACTGTTACTAGGATGTGGCAACACTTACAAATTCAAAAATAATATGTTTCGATGAATACATGTTTTCACTGAAAATATACTTCATTTAAAATTATATTTAATTCATTACAATTACAATAAACTGATCAACATTACATTGCACGTAGTTGATACAAGATTATTGTTGAAACTAAAAAACAAAATATTGTCATTTTATTTGGAAGATGATATGAAACATATATTTAATTTGTATATAGCTAGGTATATATTGTATATGTAATTTTATTTACGTATGTATGTATATATATATATATATATGTAATATATATTTAAAAACATAAAAAAATCAATTATGAGTTAAAAAATTACTATTAAGATGTATCCATAAAAATTTCTAGAAATAAGCGGATGAATAAATATTTGTACGACGATCAGCTGGGTTTGTTATATTGACCATATGATATTAGATATATGTCACATGATGCACATGTTTCTTGAAACGTCAATGCAACGTTGATTCTTGTACGATTTTTAAGAACTATATAAATTCCATGACAATTAAATTGTCTTTAATATGTTTAGAACATCTAATTTACACCGAAAATTACATTTTCGTAGAGTGTCATTTGTAGGATACTATTTGAAAATGTTTTTCAGTATAAACATGTAGGTTATTTTGAATATTTCAAATAATAGTTCACATGTTAACATATGTATATTATAATAATATAGACAGTTACGTAATCATAAAACAAAGCATCAAATTTATTAGTAACATTTAATCTTATGAAAACCATGTTAAAATTTAATCAGTGTAGCAAAAAATCTTTTCATCATATACATTGCATATCTTGCTGGGAATTTATGCAGATAAAGAGATTCAAACATCAACATGATATAAATGTATGTTTTCTGTTACATATTAATCATGTTACATACTTTTACATTAAAATTACATTAAACTATTTACTAGTATTTCTAAATTTCTAATAAATATCATTTTTTAATTTTCTGCAATCACAATGAATATTTCTGTTTAAATATAGAACTATCTATAATTATAACTATCATAGATCTAAGTAATATTAAATAAGCTTTATATTTTTTATTGCATTTTAAGAAATACTACCAAACACTAGAAATTGCGGAAGATTGTGAAGATGAAACCCTCAAACAAGCATTTATTTGCCAAGCGAAAAGATTTCACCCAGATAGTAATACATCAGAAGCTGATGCAACCAAATTTTCTGAGGTAATCATACAATTATTGATAAACTTATTTAGCACTGTATGTTATTATTTAGCACTGTAATGTTATAAACTTTTTTCACAGATTGAAACTGCTTATAGAGAAATTCGTAAAGCCAGAGTAAAGGTTAAAGAAAACAGTACAAATTTACCTGAAGTGGAAGAATTTGACATTAAAGTACATTTTTTAACTTAATATGCAACTAACTTAATACATTTTTTAATTATGTATATTTATATTTTAGCACACAGTACCACAACATCGTCATTATTTGATGTATAATGTAGGAATTGGAACACCTAGCAAAAGACAAAAATTATACACAGTACAAAAGGCTCAAAAAGCAGCTGACAATGTACTGGAACATAGATTAAAAAAGTTGCAAGCTGAAGAACGTAATACATTAGTGGGAATGGATAAACATCGTGCTAAAGATATTAAAACACGCTTTGGTATGGATCGTTTAGTAGAAGATTTAATTCAAGAAGCAATGAATAAAGGTGAATTTAAAGATCTCCCAGGCATGGGTAAACCATTGAAAGAAAATACAAACACCCGAAATCCATATGTTGATTTTGTTACTTACAAACTAAATGAGGTATAATCATTTAACTTAAATTAGAAATTTACAATAATTAAAATATGGAATTAAATTGTAGGTACTAATAGAAAATGGATTTAGTCCAGAATGGATACAATTATCTAAAGAAATTAGAGAAGACATACAAAATTTACGAAAACAATTATTAAGCGCTCGTAATAATGTGGGACATCTTCCATTAAACTACGCAGATGAAAGTGATTGGAAGAAAATTGTAGATAACTTTAAATCTGAAACAAAACGAATAAATAGTAAAATCGACAAGTATAATTTATTAGTACCTATACTTCAGAAACAAATGTTTCATATTAAATTAGAGAAGTTTGCAAAAGAGGTACTTTCAACACCACCTCAAAAAACAGACACAACTACAAAATATAATTCGAAAAATGTAAATCCTGATGTTTCTACAAGGACAGATTTATTTGGAGTAATATTTTCAATTTTCAATAACAAGGGTTCATAGAAAACATATTGTTTTATTAGAATATTTTAGTACATTTCTTTTAATTAAATTTGTTATTTCTATTGATGTATTTCTACTGATAGAAAATTTAACACGTATAAAATAAAATAAGTGTATCAAATATATATGATACATAAAATAAGTATATAATTGAGGTTAATAATTCCATGTAATAGAATTATCTTCGTTTAAATGTATCCTTTCGGTAGCTAAATGTTTTAACGCTAGTGGAAAAATACGATGTTCAGCTACTTTCACTCGTTCTTGAAGACTTTCTACAGTATCATGTGGCAGTACGGGTACTGCTGCTTGTTCAATAATTGCTCCGGAATCGATATCGGTCTGAAAATTATTTTTAAATAAATAGAAAAATGTTTTAATGTAAATAAAAATTTATAAATATTATATGATGTATTATAATGTATATCATACTTCCACGAAATGCACTGTACATCCTGAAACACGTACACCAGCTGCTAAAACATCTTCATGTGCATGTGCACCTTTAAATGATGGTAATAATGAAGGATGCACATTTATTAAAGCGCCACGCCATAGATTTACAAAACTATCAGATAAAATTCGCATGAAACCAGCAAGACAAACTATTTCAACTCCAGCGGCATTAAGTTCGACAGTCATCGCTGCATCAAACGCTTCCCGATTGGGATAATCGGTGTGTTTAACGACCTATGATCATATATTGAAATGATTTGTAATGAAAGATAGAGAAATCAGTGAAATTTAAAAAAAATGACAATTACCACCGTCTTAATACCAGCTTTTTCAGCTCGTTTAAGTCCCTCAACATTTGATTTATTAGATATTACTATAACAATTTCAGCACCAATATGTTGAAATGGATCTCGAGTTGCACTGATCAGTGATTGTAAATTGGTTCCGCTACCAGATATTAAAACACCAACTTTTTTTAAAGGCTTACTTAACTGTGAAATAACGTCCGGTATGTATCGTTTCATTCTTACTTCTAATGCCTCTTCGAAATTTTTGACATGTATTCTAGTTTGATTATCTGTAATATTTTAACATATATAACAAAAAATACTTTTTATAAGTGAAAATATTTTTAACAAAGTAACATTAAATAAAATTTACTTTTATAATTAGTTATATGTCCAATGATCTTGGGATTTTCTATTTGTAATTTAGTCAAGACTTTGTCCTTATCTTTCTCTGAACAAATTAAAATAGCACCAATGCCACAATTAAATGTTCTCAACATCTCTTCTTTATTAATTCCACCTATTAAAAAGATGCAGAAGTATTAAATAAATTTATGCATTAAAATTTGATTAACATTTTTAATTGTTTTCTTACCTATAGTTGCTAACCAAGCAAAAACTGGTTGAATAATCCACGTCCGTGCATCCAAAACTGCTCCCATATCTTTTGGTAAAACTCTCGGTATATTTTCTGTGAGACCTCCTCCAGTAATATGCGCAAATGCTTTTACTAAATTTGTGCGCAAAGCAGGAATTACTCCTTTTATGTAAATTTTCGTTGGTTCCAACAATTCATTACCTAAAATAATAATAAATTTATATAAACTATTTTATGCAAAAGAAATAATATAAATTAAAGGGCACGATAAATACCGATTGTACGATTATTGTTAGAAAAAGACGCTATATCTGAATATTTTTTATCTGCCAATTTTAAAATTTTCCGAACAAGACTGAATCCATTACTATGCACTCCATTTGATGGGAGGCCAATTATAATATCATTTTCTTTTATGTCATTTATTCGCGGAAGCAAATTAACTCTCTCAACTATTCCCACAGCGAAACCGGCTAAATCGTATTCTTCATTAGAATACATGTCTGGCATTTCTGCTGTTTCTCCACCAATCTAAATTCAATGTCTATGTATAATATTCTTTTTTAAATTGACATATGTATTAAATGAGAAAATTGTAAAGTAAATTTATTTTTACTTACTAATGAACATCCAGCTTTTTTACATCCTTCACTTATTCCATTTATAACATTACTAGCTACATCTACATTTAATTTACTACAAGCAAAATAATCCAGAAAGAATAAAGGTTCAGCACCATGTGCAAGAATATCATTTACACACATAGCCACTAAATCTATGCCCACTGTATCATGTTTTTTGCATTCAAACGCTATCTGTAAGTTAGATATTATGCGTTGTCATTATATCATTGTAACTTCTTATAAATATTTACGTACCTTTAATTTGGTTCCAACACCATCAGTTCCAGATACTAAAATTGGATCTTTATAACCAGTAGCTTTTATGTCAAATAAGCCACCGAAACTACCAATTGAACCTATTGTACCTAAACGTTGAGTCGAGAAAGATGCTGGTTTAATAGCTGAAACTAACGAATCTCCAGCTTCTATGTCTACACCACTACTTTTGTATGTCAATTGTCCATGATGCAATATAAACCTGATAATATTCCTTAATTAAAACTTTTTCTTTTCTTCTGTATAATTTTCATTCATCGTGATACCTTGCTATTCCTTTATGTGCTATATCTGTTCTAAATTGCTTTCCTTCAAAAGATATGTTTTGGGCGGCATGTGTTGCTTTAGCAGCAGCTGAAGCCAATGAAGGTGCTAAACTTACAGTAATTAAAACTCTTCCACCTAACAAACAAGCAATAAGACAAATACTACTGAGTCTACTTGTATATGTATTTATATATAAATTACCATTAGTTAATAATTCTCCTTCAGAAGAAATACTTGTTCCACTGTGGAAAACAAATTGATTTCTTTCACGTAAAATATCATTGACGCCTGTTATAACTTGACCCTTTGATGACGATACCGGATATCCTCGAGATGCTAAAATAACACCAACAGCGAACAGATTTTCTTCCCATACGATTTGAGATTCAACTAAAGAACCCTCACAACAAGCCTACATTAATATACACTGAATTAATTTCAGTTATAGTTTTTTATATTAAAACAAAATTACCTTCATAATATTAAATAAATCCGATTTTAGTAATGGTAATACTACTTGTGTTTCAGGATCTCCAAATCTACAGTTAAATTCTAAAACTTTTGGTCCATCTTTTGTTAACATTAATCCAGCATATAATACACCTATATATTTTTTTTAAATAATAGGTTTTTGTACATTAAATTGTTTTCACAAAATATATTATAAATTTTAACATGGTTTTAATATTTGATACAAACCAACAAATGGAATTTGTTCGTGTCTGAGACCATCAACAACTTTTTGTAAGATGTTTGTTTTCACTATTTCGTAATCTGCTTTGTTCAACAATGGACATGGGCAGTAAGCACCCATGCCACCAGTATTTGGTCCTGTATCTCCATCAAATATTCTTTTGTGATCTTGTGCAGGTGCCATTGGTATAATAGTTTTTCCTGTAAAAAAAAAGAATTTCTAATTTAGTAATAACTCAGTCAATATGGATATGGATAGCATTGATTAAAAATTGTTTCTATCATTCTACCATCTGTAAACGCAAGTACAGATACTTCTTCTCCTTCTAATAATTCTTCTATCACTATTGATTCACCAGCAGGTCCAAATTTTTTGTCTGTTAATATTTCATCTATAGCTTTACATGCTTCTTGTTTATCTTTTGCTACTATGACTCCTTTTCCAGCTGCCAAACCTGAAGCTTTTACTACAGTTGCTGGAAAGGGTGCACTATAATAGATTAATATACATGTAATATCCTTCCTTACAATTTATTTATTAATAAAATTTCGTGATTTACTTTATAACAAATTCCTTTGCTTCTTCTGCATTTACAAATCCTTTCCATTTTGCAGTAGGAATCTTACATCTATCCATAAATTCTTTTGCCCAGTATTTGTCTGCTTCGATTTTAGATGCAGCTTTTTGTGGGCCAAAACAATTAATTTGTACATTTTTTAATTCATCTGCTAGCCCATTAGCCAAGTATTCTTCTGGGCCAATAACTACTAAACTCACTTTATTATCTTTGGCCCATGTTGCTACTTCCTATGCAATATAAAATTTAGCATGATTAATTCATTCATGTAATTATATGGTTTAGCTCATAAAATAATATATACCTTATTATCCTTAACATTTAATTTTATCAGAGAAACTTTATCGACTAATGAAATTCCACTATTTCCAGGAGAAACGTAAATTTTATGTACCTGAAAAGATTTAGATACTTAAGTAAATACGTTTATATAATATTGACGATACATTATATATAAAATACTTACGTGAGGAGAGTGTGAAAGTTTCCAGGCAATAGCATGTTCTCTACCGCCACCTCCAATAATTAAAACAGTGTGCTGCATACTGCCTAAATAATATTAAATTTAATATTAATGATAATTGTAAAAGAATATAGCATGTGTGAAAAATTCAGATTATAAAATTTTGCATAATATTTGCTATTTATATATAACTACATACATTGTACATATGTACGAATATAAAGTTAAGTAGAAATAAAATATTTACAAAACTATTACAAGATTACTATAAGAGATATTGTTATTAATACTACTAGTTATTATAAGTTATTTATATGATATAATAAAACTATAACCTCCGTATTTATCATGCTTCACGAAATTTTTGCAACTTTTTGAGATTATTAAACACTAAATTTTCTTTTTTTTTTCTTTTTTTTTTTATTTTTTCACTGATTTCGTAATTTAATAGACGATAATTTAAAATTTATATGATTTAGTATTTGAACTGGTACATACATATATGCACTTCTTACTGCAACAGGTGGCAATCAAGCGAATTTGAAACGTTTAATTATATTTGCTCGTACCTGATAAACTATGAGGATTTTAATGAATATTTATTGCTGTGGCTTGATTTGCACGACGAAGACTGCTTCTTTGCGGGGGTTAATTCTTTTTAACTCGTGTGTAACAAGCGATAACTTCTGACCTTTTAAAATAACTCGAGACGTTTAAAATATTATACCGCGAAACAAGTGTTGAGCAACAGTACGAATCAAATGTTCAGATAAATTGTAATTTATTGTTTCGAAATATGAAACATGCAGTCCATTACCGTAAGGTAATATAAATGTTTATAATATTGGCGTGTATTCTAGACTTCCGAAAATTATTTAGAATTGATTATATTTTTAATATTTTTAATTCGTAAAAACATACGAATATTGCGCGAACAATCATTCATACGTGAATGCAAAGGATAAGTCACAAACAAATTGTTTCGAAAGGGAGATAATAAAAAATAATTGTTGTTATTGCAAAATCAACGGCCATTGGCGTTGCATATTTATATCAGATGTACGCGTCAGTGAAATATTATCGCTTGTTTTAATAAATTGTGAATTTTTAACCATATGATTGCGTACTTGTTTACTACTTTGTTTTATATTATATGTTTAATTCAAAAACCTAGGAAAGACCCTTTCGTTATTTCTACACTACCTAGTACAACATGATATTTTCACTTTCGAAGTGAATATATCGCCAGAGAATAGTTATGAAGTTCTTTCAAACGATGATATTTTGTTTCTATCTTAACTAAGAATTACACTGTCACTACGAAACAAAATGACAGGAAGATTAGAGAAACAAAATATGCCTTTATAATCTCAGATGACACATATAAGAGGTTTTTCGTAAAACTTTTTACAAGTATGTTCAATTTCAACATTATCAATCATGCGAGCCGATTTTGGTCCTACACAATTGCATCTCTTCGACGAGGCATGTGTCAAAACAGTCGTTTCCCAAGCCACAGATTTCTGTCCAGTACAAAGAAGGCAGAGACGCATCTATCTGAGACAGAAAACATCGTTAACGCTGAAGCTGCCGCTGTGAAAGAATGCAAAACACCTACAAAAGTTAGCAACCATACACGTTACAATTATATTAAAAAACTCATACTCGTTACTAGAAACTACCTTTTTTCTCGTTTCCTGTCTCTTATAAGTTTTACTGTACAAACTATAATAGTTTCTCTCTTTCTTTGATTCATCCTCAGGAAGAAGATGTAGTGGAGAAGCCAAGATTGCAGACTGTTCGAGTATATCGTTGGAATCCTGAGAAACCAGATGTAAAACCGCACATGCAACAATTCAGCGTGGATTTAAATAAATGCGGCACAATGATATTGGATGTACTCACATTAATAAAAGCAGAACACGATCCCACGTTATCTTATCGGAGATCTTGTCGCGAGGGAATTTGCGGGACTTGCTCGATGAATATAAATGGTGTCAATACCTTGGCTTGCATCACGTAATGCGGGAAAAAATACCTTTTTTTTGTACCATAGTACATACACATAGGTTTAATCCTCAGTTCGGTTATTCGTATTTGTCCGAGTTCATAATGATATCATTCAAAAAATTGTAACGAAGCGAAGACGTTTATGACGTCTCTTTACTAAGACTATGTAGTATCCTACTGTTTACTTTTAGAAAAGTGAAGGAATCGCCAAAACCTATAGTTATATATCCTTTGCCGCATTCATACGTAATCAGAGACTTAATAACGGATATGGAACAATTCTTGAAACAATACCAGACTATCGAACCATTTTTAAAACGACCGGGAGAAGAAAATTTTATCGGTTTACGACAAATACTACAAAGTCCAAAAGATAGAGATAAACTCAATGGTTTATACGAATGTGTTCTCTGTGGATGTTGCACTTATTCCTGTCCACCGTATTGGTGGCTCGGTGATAAATTTTTAGGTCCTGCAACTCTTCTGCAGGTATATCATTTATTTATCATATATAAAAGATAAACTTTAATACACAGCACACCATGAAATATTTTTATCGCGTAGGCTTATAGGTGGATAATAGATTCACGTGACATGGGGCATAAAGAAAGGCTTAATAAATTGCGCGACTTTTATTCCGTATATCGATGTCATACTATTTTCAATTGCACAAAAACTTGCCCGAAGGTATAAAGTGCATAGCATAGTAATATAGGGAGTAGGAATTAAGATGTTAATAATTGTATTGTTGTATGCCATTGTTATTTGAAGGGTTTGAATCCCGGAAAAGCAATAGCTCAAATAAAAAGATTGTTAGCGGGACTAACTAAAAAGGAACGGCCCCAGATGGAAACTCCACTTCCAAATCCATGTAACGGAGATGAACAGTATTCATGCAAAGAGGAATAGATAAAAGAAAGAAAGAACAACTAATAAAACATTCTCGATACGATTTGTAATTGTATATAAACCGGATTTTCTTATTACATACAAAGTTTTATTTCTATTAAAGTGAAAAATTATAAAGATAGGATTTCGCATGATGACATCTAGTCATTTTTTTGTTTTAAGCGAAAATTTCAGTGAAAAGAGAGCAAATGATGTACTTATAAACTTTTAATAATTACAAGCGTACAAAACTGTAAAACTACAAAAAATCATTTCTTATAATTACTATTTGTACATTATTTTGGTGCATATCAGTTACAATTTTTCTTTATTATATTTTTAATTTTATTATTAAATTTATGTATATTATAGTGTTTCAAAATTAAATCAGTTTGATATGTAATTATTTTAATTTAGCTTTACTATTAATTTAATGAAAATTGAAATTTTGAAATGAATTGAAAATGAATTTCTATGTGTTTAAACTTATACTAATTATGATCGACTCAGTCAATTAATTTATACAATAAATGATAATTTATTTGCTATAAACAGATTAAGACTTAATGATTTTTTAAATAATAATATTAGTTAGGACAAAATGAAACTAACATTTCCAACTATAAATCTAACCTTGGTCTTTTCATTAAATTTTGTTCATACTGAATACTAGTAGAAATATTTTTCGGCGCTACGTTTTCATCATTTTCTTTTGATAATAAGATGTCGACAGTTTCTCGAAGTTCACGGTCTTGTAACCAAGGATGTAGCAGAACTTGCTTGATTGTAATCCTCTTTTTCGGATTGACTGTCATCATACGTTTGATCTAAAAAAATTATATTATTTATTAAAAAGCAAAACTACTTTTGTCTGTATATTTCATTATAACATTGTACCAAATCTGTAGCTTTGTTTGTTACATGTCCAAATTTCGAAGAAGGGAGACTATAATATCCTCTTTTTATCTGATCTTGCAAGCTCATATTTTTGTCTTGACAATTAAAGGGAACTGAACCACTTAAACAAGCATATAATATTACTCCTAAACTCCATACATCAACCTATTCAAAAATGTAAACATGGAATTTTATTTGTTCTAAATGTTTACTACATAGGCAAACATACTTGATTCGTATAAGAACCTCGTCCAATAGTAGACAATATCTCAGGTGCAACATACATAGGGGTTCCACAAAATGTTTTCATCATAGTTTGTGCATCAACTAACTTTGACAAACCAAAGTCTGATACTTTTGCCAATGTAACATCTGAATTGCTGGCTAACAATATATTTTCTGGCTGTAAATGTAATCAAATAATATTCATTTATTTTTAGTTATTATTAATTTTTAATTATTATTTAAAACAAAATATTACAAATATACATATATGAAACATGTACCTTCAAATCTCTATGAGTTATACCACTATCGTGAAGATAACTAACAGCCAATACAACCTGATAAAAAATAACTTTTGCATGTTTTTCCAATAATCGTCCTCTACTTTTTATTCTTTCAAAAAGTTCACCACCTTCCATTAATTCCAAAACAATGTATACTGCTTTTGGGGTATCTACAATTTCTTCCATTCTGATTACACAGGGCTAAAAAATAAATGAATATTAAATACATATATATATATATATATATATATATAATATAATTATATAATATATATATATATATATATATATAATTTTAATGTTTCATATTAACATTAATATATTAACTTACATGTTTTAAGGCTTTCAATATTTTAACTTCATTCATAATTTTTTCAGGATCATTTAACGGATGTTTTTGTCCATTTGTTATGCCACCAATCTTCATAATAGTTTTCATAGCAAATTTCTGACAAACAATTTTATTAAATACCATCTTTACCTCTCCGCATGCACCAGATCCTAATTTACATGATACTGTATATTTATCTTTGAGTTCAGGGGGCAAGTTGTTGCTTTCAGATGTCGTTGTACTCATGAATACATAAACTGTTACAAATATTGCATTGTATAATATAAATAAAATATAAGATTTGTAAAAGATTTATGACATATACATGCTTATTATATAACATAAATAATATTCACCGGTAACTATAGGTTGTGCCAATGATATTACGTCATTGCTCTCCAATATTATTTTATTTCCACGGCCTACTTTCTTTTTATTAACAAAAGTTCCATTTTGACTTAAGTCCTCTAAATATACTATGGCATCATTAGTATTACCAACAAATTCTCTAGTTATTTTGAAATGTATCTTACTCATTACACTAAGCCACTTTGGCTTTAATTCATTACTAGTTACACGAATATCACAGGACTCTGAGCGACCAAGCGTATAAACATCTTTGATCATTTCTGTAAAACTTACATTGAAATTTACAATACATCATGTTAAATAAATATACATACTTACCCATTGTTTTAAAAGGCAATTTAATGGGACATAATCTACCCCATACAGTCATGATCTTTTCTTGTGTTAATTCTTGCGACTGAGTCAAACATACTGAATCCGCATTTTGTGTGTCAGGTAATGTCAAAACAATATGTTCATCGTTCATAGTTATAAATTACTTGGTTTAATACAAACCAAAAATATTTTTCAACTATGTCAATATTCTAGATAATGAAAACTAATAAAACTAAGGAAAACTGCAATATAAACAAACTCAATCATAGCATCATTGATTGATCGTAATTTCTAATGAAATGATATGATACTATATTTTAATGCAACATGAAATTTATGTTATGGATCCACAAATTTTAATTTCAAAAATATTCCATTAAGTTCTTGTAAGAATCACATTAAAGTAAAAGAAAATTAGATTACAACTGCACAGTATGAGTTCATAACATAATACACAATGCCAACAAGCACGTGAACTGTGTAGTGAATTTTACCAACATTGTAAGTAGTGCATAAGAATTTGAATTATGTCGATAAATTAGGCATCTCCTATATCTATTTTCTAATTAGTCTTTTCTTAAGATTTAATACACTTTAGTATTATTGTAGTCATAAACGTGTTGCAAATGCTTTTATTATATTTTATTACAAGAACTTTTAATTATGTGCTTGATTTATTATACAAATTTCAATTATAAGTTTTATTGCAATTATACACAAATTCGTAAAATTATAGAGATTTTCAAATAATCCTGTTAAATATTACGTATATATGCACACGGAAATACTAATTAATATACATATTAATATATGCACGTGAAAATATACATATTAATAATATTGTATACATTTAAAAAGTAATATTTATATCATCAATATTTGTAACATAAAAAATGTAATTCACAAAATTAGTATTACCTTTTGATAATTAAAAATCTAATATTATTAACGTATATAATAACAATGCAAAGTAATATAAAAGTAATGTTAAATTAAAGAAGAAAAAAAAAATAATCTACGAAATCAAACAAATTTTATTTAAATATATTGTAATCTATTGAAAATAAGTTTATCATAGTGCAAATAATTAATCACAGTATAAAAAAATGTTTTTATATTAGAGAACATAAATAGAATACGGGTTAAATATAATAAACATTTTCCATATTGTAGAATTTAATTGACAGTATGAAATTATATATAGTTGGATAAAAAATTTGAATGTATCTATAATTTCGAACCGCAAGTTTGGGTATAATAAAAAGATAAAATTTAACAATCACTTCACAAACTGGCACTGCTTAAAACGTGTATAAAGTTCCTGTAGCCGTGTAAGAAATTTTATGTTACCTTTACTAGTTGTAATTAATGGTATATTTCTAATAATAATATTGTTATTAGCATTATTATCACTTTAATTAGAATTCGTTATTTTGGCAACTTACGGTTCAACGGAAATTCCACATTTCTTTACATGAGCCATGACTTCACACAGCTTAATCGACATTATGTTTATCGTAATGTCACAATTGATTCACATATATTTTGTTTTCATTTCTTTACTGGCATTACATTTAACGATTGTAACATATATATACATATATGCATGTGTATACACGCACACACACACACACACACACATATACATACACATATATCGTGTATTTGACTTTACAAAAATTTATTTATGTATATTTACGAAAGTAAGAAAATACGAAACGCCACTAAGGAATTATTATTCAATAATAAACGTAAACATTTTAAATTACAGGCTTTTAGGTGTAAAGGGTGGGGCTAACTCTTGAGCAGGAGGAACAGGGAAGTTAAGTTTACAACTATCAATATTAAGGTAATAATCGTACAGATAATTTTTTTGCATTATGTATATGTGTAAATTAGTTTTTTTAGTTGTTTATTATGTAAAAGGTGAGCTGCATGTGTTTCCTTATGTTCTTTGTATCAATGGATGGTACGTCAGTGGCGGTGGTATATAAACTTCATAGAGATGTGTGACTTAATCTTTTATTATCACACATACTCTGCCTCCCTTTTTCTGCTTAAGAATGGGTCAGGCTATATCCGTTTTTAGTGGCACTGTTTTCCATTAGCTTAATGCTGAGCATCGGTTTCTTTCTTACAGTGCTTACGGCTTCCCTAAGAGAGAGGTAAGAAAAAAAATTTATTCAAATGTATTTATCGTCTGTTACTTTATTTAATGACATTTTGCAAAAACTCACCAGAATTAAATAAGTCTTTCCATTTGAATAATTGTTCATCTCCTACAAACACTCCTCTTGGCTTTTTCTGACACACCTCGCCACCTTTCTCTTAAATTCTGCATAACTTTCTCTCCACTCTTTCTACAAGGTTCCAATTAACATTAGTAAAAATTATTGAAAACATAGTAATCTGAATTAGTACAATATAAAACATTACTCACGGCAGCATCCACATTAGCAGGACTTTCATCATTAGGATCTGCAAGCATACTAATAACACTTATGAGAATAGTCTCAACTGTGTGAACTGGTAACCACCGTTCTGATGCTTTTTCATAGCCCCACTTATCGTCTCCAGGTTCATGCAAAATCGATATGCATACATTACCATTCTTTTCGACTGCAAGTATAACATTACATTGTAACAACTTTTCTTTCTTCATGTACATATAAAAGCCTTTTAAAGGACACTACTTACTGTTTGGATGCCATATTTCTGTTATGAATTTCATTCTTGGTGGCCTAAGTGGATATTCTTTTGGAAACTGTAAGTGTGCTTTGAAAAACCCGCCTTCACTGAAATGTAAAAACATATTTGTAAAAAAATATGTGTATATGACATTCTATTTAATAAAGTAAATTTATAATACGAACATTAATTTTATTCAAATATATTATAAGACAAACAAGTTAGCATCTTACTATAATGTGTCTGGAGGTCCAATAATGAGTACTTCCCACTGATATATGTCATTGTCATCTATGAGGCCTGCTGAAAACCCTTCTACTGGGTTTTTATTTAATTCTACAGGGAAAAAAACAAAAATTCAAATCAAATATTCATATTTTCAAATAATTTCTTGATGAAAATAAACTTGGAAAAATACTTTCTGTTAACAATATTAGTTCAAAGTGTTATATATAAATTTTTTTTTGAACATCAAATTTAAATAAAACTACTGTATTCGGAACAACGAAGCGTTGACACACTAAGTACATACATATGCTTGCATCAAAAAGCACAGAACCGTTTAAAAATACGTACAGTTAATCACAATTTAAACGGACAGTAATGAAAATAGTAAAAAAAATTTAAAGAAACATATATTTGCACAAAGCTGTGTTAGTCAAAAGGGCACTTTTGTTATTCAACGATGTATAGGTTAGGTTAAATTCAACGTACTAAGTGACCGTCAAACACCCACGAATTAACGAATTAACGAACAACGATGACACGATATTCCATACAAAATTCAACGACGAACATCAGCGAATGAGGATGAAATCACGATATATATCGTGAAAATAAATTTCGAAGGATTTTGTTGTTCGAACGTTGGGTCAGAAATAATACAAAAGTTACGGTTCGAAGAAGATTGACCTTCGGTGATCGTTGCACGGCATGGTTTTCTCGGTCCTTTTTCTTTTTCTTTTTTTTTTTTTTTTTTAGTCGAAACCGCGTTGTATTTAGTGACGCGCGAAATGCTATAAATAACATTGGCTGCAATTATTTTCGGTAACAGCGTAAACGGCCTCCGCTACGCACGAAAATCATCCGTAGGAGAATTTAGACCAGACTCAGATGCAACTGCGAACTAAACGCAATATTAAATGCTAGGTTAAAGTTATTCATGGGAGGCACACCACGGTTCCGTAGCCGTATTGATTTTCACGCCCTAATCAGGCGCAGGGCCATCGTGAGATTACGGAAGGCTCAATCGGTGCTCACATAAAGTTACAAAGGTTTCAAGAAACTGATATCGCAGCAGAAAAAATGTTCACAAAGCCGATCTCGAGGGTCGAAGCACAGCGATGATGAGATCGCACGAGTTTGGAGTACGGGAACGGTTCCGGCTTTTCGTTCAGCTCAAATTTGAGGCACGGATCACACTTAGCACCCATACTAGTTTTGCTGGATACCTGCTAATTGTTTTCGTAGTAGAAGCGCGGACTGTGGCTCTGACATTAATAAAAGTTCCGTTAAATAAGACTAAAGCTGAAAACAATCACTTTTGCTTGACTGGAAAGATGGCTAGGTACGTCACGGAAGCAGTGACTGCGCATGCGTTACTGCTTAAACATATGTTCTTCCGTCTTTTCTATGCGCCGGTCTGATTAAACAGTCACGCTCTCTGCTGGATTTCTGGTAAATATTACAGATCTTTTTGCTACCGATAAGTAATTTCTGACACCGACGGGGTATATGAATAGACATTGCACCTTACGAACTTTCGTGGCCCGTGATCTGAAATACCGACATACTAAAAAATCACTGGTTTTTTACTGGCACTCTACGTTTAGACAACGGTGAGTTAGGAAACTAGTGAATGAACCAGCAATAAGATCTTTGAGAGCCATTACAACAGAGTTGTCAAACTTTCAATATCGAAATGTAAACTCGTCTGTGACTATACCAAGTAAAATGATACAAGCAAAATGTTTAATTGTATCTCCAGATTCCAAAACACGAGATTAGTATTTAAAATTATTCCATTTTTCATTGTGTATTTATGCCTGTGTCAGAAAGAGCTTCATTTGTATTTTACGAATTCATCGATTGGTTTTTCGTTGGATAAAATACATGCAACAGGATGTTTTATTTATCGAAGTATACCTAGGGACGAAATATATTTATTAATTTAGAGTGGACCTGATGTTTAATCAAAAAGGAGACACAGAATAATAAGTCTATTGCATTTTGTCAAATCATATGTTTTGAAATGTCCATCAAAATCCAAAGTCTAAAATCTTATACAATATATTTAAAAATGCACTATATATATACGTTATATGTCATCATAAAAAAAATTCAATCCATAATTTTAGAAATCAACAATCTTCCTAACAACTCGACAAATCCTAACAATAAACATAATAAATAACATAAAAAAATCTAATCGTGATCGTAGCCGATTAGTTTAAATTGGTGTTTCATATAATTCATAATTGCATCGCAGAAATGCAATTAGTAATTGAATCGTAAATAACAACGATTGCCTTGGTCTCACCACGTTGAGGTTGAGAGGCTACGTAATGCGCGCGTATTGGGTTTAAATTAGGTAATGATTACAGCGCCCCAACGGCGCCAAAACGTAATATACTTCCTACGATTCTCGAAATAATCGATATTGCTCACGATCGATTTTTAAACGGGAAGAATGGCGGAAGGAAGCACACCTTGTCTGTGAAAAAGAAAGTCTTATCCAGAAAGCAATGCCATCCAGAAGTTTTCAGGTAAAAATTTAAATCAATAGTTGTTAGGTTTGCGTTTTGAATTTTTCAGATAAAACATACATTTTTGGCTCCAACTCAAGATAAAGTTTAGCCAAATAATTATTACATATAATTCTCAACAATTAAAGAAACAATAGCATATAAACCTAATATTAAATAGAATATACTATGCTAAAAGTTATTTATAATTTTATAGCAAAATTTAATTTCAATTCTAACCAGTAAATATTGTAACCTTGTAACCTTGTACTTGAGCAACTCATTGTTACATATATAGAGACCCGTATTTTATTATATGCCCTTACACGTGCATTTCTATTATAACATTTTCTGCTTATTTGTTGATTCTTTAACTTCCTGCTGCATAATTCTTAACAATTCTTATATTAAATTCGACAATAATTTATTACGAATGTACGTATTTAATAGTTAAAATAATTATTTTATTATGTAATATACAAAATTGTAATAAAATAACATTTCTCATGTCTCAGTTAAAAAAAAAGTATTGACAATCTTTTTATCAGGTATGTGAATATGTTCGTTCTTTTTTAAGAATGTCTCATCAATTTTGTGTATTTGATTTAGATCAGAGTTTTTTTATTTTTTATTTTTTATTCCAAGTTTGTCACGCCGTGCGAAACGCGATTGCAGCGCCCCAACGGTGAAATACGCAATGTACTCCCTACGATTCTCGAACATATCGAACATATCGATATTTCTCACGGGATCGATTTTCAAACGGGAAGAATGGCGGAAGGAAGCACATCTCGTCTGTGAAAAAGAAAGTATTATCCAGAAAAATCATCCGGAAAGAAGTGTCATCCAAGAAGTTCTCGGGTAAAAATTTAAATCAATAGTTGTTAGATTTGTGTTTGTGTTTTGAATTTTTAACATAAAACAAGTAGTTTCTGGCTTCAACTAAAGGCAAGATTTAACCAAATAATGATTACATATAATTTACAACAGTTAGAGAAATAATGGCATATAAGCATTTAAATAGAATATACTGTGCTAAAAAGTTATTTATAATTTTATGTCATAATTTAATTTCAATTCTAACCAGTACAAATATTGTAATTAACTACATTGTTATATATACACAGGTATTCTATTATATATGCTTTTACACATACACTTCTATTATAATATTTTCTACTTATTTGTTGATTCTTTAACTTCATACTACGTAATTTTCAACAAGTCTTATATTAAATTCAACAATAATTCATTAAGAACGTACGTATTTAATAGTTAAAATAAAATAATTTTACTGCGCAATATAATGAAATTGTTCAGTTCTCAAATAAAATAAAGCGTAGAAGCTCGATCGTTGATTTCATTCTTACTGTAAATATCGATATCTTTCTCTCGTACGATTTTTTAATAGAATTTGAAGTTGATTATCGTTTCACTTTTATGTATTTGCCTTCATTCGACATATTTGTTCTAACTTTTGGTTTCTTTTCGTGCAGGTTATTCCTTGGTTGCAAAGATAGCATAGAATGTTAATGAACAATCTGATGAACTTTCACGGAAACTATACAACATTTTATACATTTTATAGATTCTAGGTAACATTTGCTATATAATTTATATATATTTCAAATACAATTCACGATACGTAATTTTGTAATTATATGGGATACAAGGATGGAAAAGATTAAATCAATTAAATCAATATTTTATTTCAAATATGGAGATCATATATACTTTCAAATGGATGTATATTCTTTTATTAGATTATTAAATTCAAAGTTTCCGTACTTTACTATACTATACTTTGCTACATTATACCAACGCGCAATCAAACAATTCAGAGCAGGATTTCACACGTGTATGATTTTTTAAAATACATTTAGTTGTGAAACTTTGATTTGCGCAAACAATTTTCGAATATTTATAGTATTTGACGTAATATATATTACTAATGTGCACACTTGGCTTTAATAACAAACATTCAGAATACAGTTTCTACAAATATTTCTGCAAATATTGAGAAATACTTTATAATTTCCAACTAATATCTTTAATGCATGCTCAAGTTTATAATCATTTTTTAGAAAAATAGTAGTATTTTCTAGATGAATTTAGTCTTTATGCGGTCGATAGAGTCAGTGTTTGTTGCGCAATATTTTAATATTTTTCTGAGCAAAATGGCTCTCATTAAATTCGATTATTGATTCGTTTAAATTATAATTCGCGAAGTTAGAGACGGTGAATCTGCCGATTGTTACTTAAACGCGCGTGTTGATAGTCTTTTATTTTTCTTTTTTTTTTCTTTTATTTTTCTTGTATTTTTTTCTTATTCAACATTCGTTTTCGGTAGATCAGAGTCAGTGGCTGAAGGCCTCTCCAGAAAATCAAGACTTTTACTGGTAAGTAATTTTATATATTGTACTACAATTTACTCAATTTTTCAAATTTGACAACAATGTTTGACCTTTTTTTTACAGACGCTTCACAGCATCAACTTTTTGTTATATTTTGGGGAAAATCCAACGGTGGCTCCAAAGCCAAGAATGTAAAAATATTTCATTATCTCGAACTTAAAATTCTGTTTTACTTTTATATACAAATTCTAATGCTTAATGTTTTGTTACAGATCTTCTATAGCCTCCATTTCCCCTAATCCTCCAAAATCTTATGATGCTTTAAAAGCTAAAAATGTAAGTACTTCAGCATGTTGTATTTAAATTGTATTCTCTACAGTTCTCTTTCTATTGAAGTCGAATGTGAAATTGTAATTATGAAATAAGGACACTTCAAATTATTAGTTCCAATTTTTGTAATTATTAAAATTAAAATTTTCACAAACTGTGCCTTTTTGAGAAACAAAATGTTTTACGTTTTTTAGGAAATTTTTCACGACGTTCCACCGTGGGATTCTCACACTAGTGGTGTCTATTTGATGAGGATCTTCACGATAACTTTTCGTGGGTCCAGTGCAGCATTGATGATCGTTCTTCACATCTATCGCGTGAGTTGCATGCATTTATGTTCCTCTGGTCACTCAATCATGTCGTAGGACGAAAGGTCCGAATCGGCACGGATGATGACTGGTTGTATACGTAGAATTTTTGAGTAGTAACATCTTTTTTAGATTTCTTATGTATTAGATCAGGCTAGGACTTCTTGCACATCGCGATTTTGTCAATTAAATTTGTAATAATTGCTTATAAAATCAAAATATCTTCAACATAAATCTTCAATATTTGTAAAGATAAAATACGAATAGATAAATTATAAATATTTATAGATAATTATTGTTAAAATGATTTCGTTTGAGCATTCCATAGTAGAGAAGACGGACATTGGTGATATATATATATATATATATTTTTTGTTATAATAATTAATAATTAATAATTTTCAATTTCATTCTTTTATAATAATATTAAATATAATCAAATATAATCACGAACGTCAATAGAATTTGAAATATAGTAGATTAGAATTTTTTTCGCGACAGGTAGATCTTTGAATCAAAGCAATAAGCTTGATCATTGTTTCTGCATTTTCAAAAACGTGCTTTGATGAAGAAGTCGCCTTATTTCTAATATTCTTAATATTTAATCTGGAATTGTTCGATTTTGATTGTTCGAGTTAATTGTTAAATTGTTCGTAATATCTTTTTTAACAAATTCAAGCCTTGTTCATTTTCTTTATTCTCTTGCAATTTCAATAATTTCTGAAAGAGTTTTCATTACAGTTTGAAATGAAATAATGGAATAGTCCGTTAGATACAAATTACATAAAACTAATCATGTTTTTAGTTCAGGATTTTCAGCCATTTTAGCCCATTTCATTGTTCATTGTCAGGATCTCACTGCTACTCGAGTGAGTAAAAGACATTTGGCTGGATAATTTTGTAATAATTTGCACGTAATACAGGCTTTATTTATCCTTTCCCATATTAATTAGAGCGCACGATAAATTCGAATACTGTTGCTGGTCTGATTCGAAGATGGTTTATCTACAATCGATACAGAATTAATTTTGTTTTGATCATATGACTAAACATTCGTAATTATGTTAGAAACATGAATCTGAATTCATAACTGCTGGGAGGAAGTTTCTCAGAATCTGAGCTATTTTTTTTTTTGCGATTATTCTCTAGCTTAGACCAGTGCTTTCTTGTACTGCAACTGCATCAATATTTCAATTTCATCAGTGCATAAGAGAAAATTAAGATTTTGATAAGTGTTTTCTTCTTTTTTTTTTTTCGTTTTATTATTCCGTAATATAAGATACATTGTCCGACAAAACGGTTATACAGACGTACAATATCCAGCAATTCGTTTTTTTTTTCTTTTTTCCATGTATTTTACAGTGACGTCGAATGCACTTCCATAGTGTTCAATTTCTTAACTATTTACAAAATGTTAATTGATTCTTACATTTGTTACACGACAGCAATTCAAACGAATCTTGGTTATTCCTCGAGTATCGCCATTTCCTTTTTATTCTTCGCCTTCTATTCCCTCCTTTGCGTCACGTAGTTGCTCTCCTTTCGCATTCTTTCGCACGCTTTCAAAAGAATTCGAACGAATCTCGTTATCCAGGTAATTTGCAGAGAAACGTAAAAACATATAAAAGTAAAAAAAAAAAAACGAACGAACCGTTCCCCGTTTATCGACGATATAACATTTAATGTATGCGAATGTATAAAATGTAAGAATGATTTCTGCGTGAACTAACACGACTACTACTGCGAACTAACACACGAGACACAGGAGAATGAACAAGAGTACAAAGAAAACGTACGCTTCCATTTCGCTCGATTCGATATATATCAATTTGCTAATGAAATGAATGTTTCACGAGATCCTCGTTTCGGAGAATGCACACGCGTCGCGATTTCTATGCACAGAGGTAAGGCAGAGGATGGAAACAGAGTCTTTTAGTCTTTTAGCCAATGAATATATCGCGAGACACACACACACACACAGGTTCCTCTATACAAAGATTTACATTCCGGAGGAACAGATAATACAAAACCGCTACAATGTGCACGTAACTATCTCTCCTCGGAGCATGACCGTCTATCGGCTTAAGGAAAGAATTCTCTGCGAGCGGACATGGACTTCCTGTCGTGCTCACTCGATTTTTTCGACCGTATCGCGATTACCTCCCACGCTTGGGAAACGTGACAATTTTTTAGACAAAGTCGATGGAAAATAGAAATTTTCTAACGCCTCTCGATAATCGTAATCTTCTAACATTAAGACGCTAACTGTTTGCATTAATATCGTACAACGTTTAATATTATATATATATATATATATATATATATATATATATATATATATATATATATATATATATACAAGTGTGGAGTAATAGAAAAGTTCAGCCATCGTCGCTCGGTTTTTTTCTGTGAGCGGCGTGTCAATCCCAGTGGCCATTATCCTCTCGCCAATATTTTTACACACGTTAAATACGTTAAAGTGATATCTTCGGGGATTGAGTTTCACCTCGACACGCAAAAAGCGTGTCGAGCTGCGTTCGCGACTTACGCGAATTGAGTTCGCAATTTTTCGCAATAGGATTCGCTGGTACGGAAGGACGGCAGAAGCAACACCCGCCGATTCGACAAAACGCCCAACACTGAATCAGCGTGAAGAAACCATGTTTTCTTTCTATCGTGCGGTATCGTTTCGTTTAATTTAGTTAGAAGTTTAATTAACTCTTCGTTAGTTTGAGCAATCGACGAACGTGTTCCTTTTTCTTTGCTTGTTTCTTCGTCTCTGTCTCTTTTTTCTTCTTCTTCTTTCTCTTCTTCGAGAAAAGAAAATCAGCAACACAAATACACGCACACGCGATCGATTATCTAAGAAAATTAACAGAGATTTGTCCTTTATTTTGATTCTCGACGGTTTGATTTTTCACGTGACTGAACACGTTTCTCGTTTTGACACAGAGACACATCTCCGGTGATGGTATTAATTCAGAGAAATTCAACAGCTCTTTTTCGTTACAAACTATTGGCTTTGTTGACCAGTATCTTGTAATTGACTTTACACTCATTGACAGTTATTCATCGTTGTATTTTCACCGTCGATGGAATTAAAACGGCGATGGAATTAAAGAGACGCACGCACGTGTATATTCTCGCAAGTGTCTCGAATGTGCTTTCTTTTTTCTTTTTTTTTTTGAGATAAATTACTAACTATATAGATAATTATCGTTTCGCTCTCAACGCATACTTGACTCGCAGACAGAGTCGGATCTTCTTCTTTTATCCCTCTCGGAGACTCGAGACTTTATTAATCAGAACGCTTTTCCCTTCCCCTTCCCCCGTCGACGAATATACCGGTGCTCAGTCTCATATTTCCCTCGAGGAATCGAGGGGAGAGAAAGAAGAGAAAGCAGAAACGCAAAGGCGTGAAATCGGGAGACATACGGGGGAAAAGAAGGAGATCTCAATGAAATAAGAAAGGTCGAAATTGGGGATTTCTCTAAATGGGAATTTCTCACGTTGAAGCTGAGAATGGTTCACGCGGAACAAACTGTCTCTTTGCTAGCTATTGCCCCCTTCTGTAAACTTTTTCGTAATCGAATCGAACAGATAAAACCGGCATGACACTTGTTTCGTGTCGCGCCGACAGACATCATCAGAGAAATAAAAACCAGAGAAAGGGTAACGATCTTCGAGAGCGAGATTGAAATAGAAATGCGCCGAGTATCGGAATCGTATAATTTTGACAAGCAGCGTGAAAACCTACGTGTATCTTTTGATTTGCGGAAGTTTGCAGCAGCGAATTTGCTTCGTGAAAACGTTCTGCTTTCATAAGTTCACCGGTATATATATCAAACTTTACACTGATGTAAAGATACACTGGTCTGTAAATTCTTTCGCGGAACGTCCTCTCGTTTCATTGTTTCCCGTATGAAACCGCACGATTCTTATCGACGACGATGTTCGAGAGATCGTTATTTCGTCAAAAAGAAAAGAGAAAAATGCCACGAAGTTTGTACGTAGAAAACGGCAAATGAATCGAAGAAAAGTCAGAAAAGTGGTTTTCCGTAACAAATTGTCGGCGCGTCAGCTTGGAGAAACGCGCGTGCCCCTTGAAAATGAATGGAACGAGTGCTCGTTCAAACGAGGAAGTTTGCTCGGTCAGCCAGGGTTTGGATCGATCGGGGCTGGATGGCCCGGTGGCCAAACACCAAAGCAAACTTTGTCTTGGCGTCCTTGGATCGTCCACCGATCCTCCATCGTATCACACCAACAGAGTGTTGATAACGATAATTCCAGGCAACTGCTCAAGCTAATATCGATTGTCATTAGGACACCGTTGCGAGATATTTGCGGCTCATTCTATACAATGCAATTCCAACGTACTCGGTTCGGTTCGGTTCGTCGATCGGTTTGTAGTCTCTCTCGCGTTCTTTCGCAGCGCAAAAAGACTTTGTTTTCTCTTCTTCTTTTTTCTTTTTCTTTTTTACTTTTAACGTTCTTACATCTTATGATATGTTACAAGAAAACAGAAAAAAAGAAAAAAAAACACTCGTTTAGGTGGCTAGCGCACGCGGTACAGAGCAGATTGTGCGTATTGTTTCTGCTTGCGGCTCGGATCGTTTCCAGCCGCGCAGATTATTTAATTTATTTACCGCGCACTATCGCGCGCTGTGGCATACAGGCGCTTTACAACACACAGCTGTAAACGCAGTTTAATATTTGAATATTTAATATTAAAGTAAATATACAAAATATATTCAAAAGATTCGGGCGCGCGTATGAATAAAGTCATTTGTTGCCGTGAATAATTCATAATTTTCGAGAGTGCAACGAGATATTAGAGGAGTTCACTTTGTTAATTCATATTAACACAACGAGTCTGATCGATAAATGAAAATTATCCAACGTCATGAACCGCCAGAAAGTGAACCGCGTTTATTGTTTAGATGAAGAGGAAATTTTGTTCTTCGTTGCAAAGGGCAAGTCTGTCTAGTTTCCGGTTTAACATCCTTTAAACTCTGCTCTGTACCCGACGAGAGTAATTATTATTTTCTTTTTTTTTTTTTTTACAGCTAATTTACAGCTATACATTACGCACTCCGTAATCCTGAAGTCGATCTATCACGAATACCGATATTACAAACAATGTGGATAGTTTTATAATGCAACATTCTTAAACATTACGTGTCTAACCGTAACAGTATTTCTTAGTTATTGTTCTTTGAGCACGGAATTCGAATGTAATTTTCGTTTCGTCGATTCCTGCGTCTAGTCGGTCCACCGGCACGTGAATCCGATCGGTGAGAATAATATCGGTTAATTGCATTTTTTAAAAGTGTTCACCTGATTTGCAAAATTATCGTGTATAGTAGGTACAAGTAATTACTGGGTTATAAGTAATCGTACGATATAAAATATCTAAGGTTACATTAAAAGTACGGGCTGTACGGTTCTTCACTTTAGAAAAATTCGACTGTGTCGTTTTTTTTTTATAAAATATACTTGTAAACATTTGTATATATATTAAAATTGATTTAATCTTCGCGTTCAACCTCCCTCGGCTGACGCTTTTTATATTTCTGGCAGTGCTGTTGCGCGAGAATTTGTCACAGCGTGTAAATAATTTATAAACGGGTACATATGCATGTATGAAAGAACGACGTGTGTACAATTGTTCGTTTGTTACATATGTGTACGTATGCTTCGTACGACACGACTAGACGCACCAATCCGTTCAATGAACTTGTTATGGACAAGAATGTGTTTTCCTTTATCAGCTTTTATTTTAAATGCAGAAATACTGTAAAAACTGTTACGAATTTCTATCTAACTAGGTGTGTGTGTGTGTGTGTGTGCGCGTGTGAGTGCGTGTGTGTGTGTAGAAACATCGAGTCCGTGGAGTTAGTTAGAATGTCATTTCCAAGCAGGTGAACGAATTAAAATTAAAATTAAAATCGAGACGTGAAGACGTTTCTGATCCCGTGTTCAACGAGCTTCTCTCATTGAAAATATATTTATGAAATAAAGTATGCATGTATGTATGTATATTACTCAATACGCGTCTGTAAAATAACTTTCTCTTACCGTTTACTCTCGAGTTCGATAATTGTTTAGACGAAAACACGGTTTTCACATTCTACTAATATGGAACGAATTTCAGTTCATTAAGAGTAAACCAGGATTAACATAGGAACGTCTGCGGGAAGTTTAGGAATTTCCTAGAACATTTAGGAGACACTTCGTATATCCCGAGGATATCTTACTTAGAACTCGCGTAACGCAATTGCTGGTCTTATTAAACCCGATGTCACACACACACACACACACACACACACACACACACACACACACACACACACATATATATATATATATATATATATATATATGTAGTATACCCTCGAATTGGACCAAGTTTATTTACACTGCCATTATTTCGCTCGATCTGTTTGCCGAATCGAGTGAACGTCGATAATTATGGTATAATTCGTATAATATAGGCATTTCGATGTGTTTAATATTTGCGCGAAAAGTTTGCCGAATTTCCCGCGTCAAACTTTTCGCGCAAATATTCATCCCAGCGACTCTGTTTCCCTATTTCCACGTTAATTCTCGATATTAATTGACGACAATAAACACCGTTCACCTCAAAGAGGAGAACATTTCGAACGAATTTCAGGAATGGGGAAAGAAAGAAAAATAATTTCTAAATTCAATCGTGTTTGTCCAATGTTGAAAGGCTTTCTCGTACCGTTGTATATCTGGAAACGACATTCCAACCCTCCTTGGTTGGTTTCGTACTTTCGTCGAAGCTGTCACATCCCTCGTTCGTACGACGAAGATATGCCACATGCGTTTCTGTCGTCACATCGTAAGCATAAATACTCGTTTGCACCGAGTAACGTTCGATATCGCCGGCGAATCTATGGCGAAACACACACAGTCCATCGATCGCCAACGACGTGCCTATTCTTCGAACGAGTGTACACACTCGAAAAACGTTCGAAGAATTTCTACGGTTCCCGGTACAGAAACGACAGTTCAATGAGAGAGAGAGAGAGAGAGAGAGAATAAAAGAAGAAAATATGACGCGTGTAGAAAAGCTGTGTTCGAGCTACTATCCCCCAAACGAGATCAGTTTCGAAATCGGTCGACATCGACCCATCGTGGTTTACTCGATAAAAACTATTTTCATCCAATTTTCCCGCCATTCGTCGAAGCGCACACTATGTCACTGTGATTGAACGATTACTCCTCTATTTATAATATATACGACGTATGTGTTAGGGGTATCTATCAACCTCATCGGGGAGGGACATCGTTTCTCGAACAGAGGAACCCTCCGGTATCTTGTCCTCGCTGTTTCTTGTCCTCGATGTCACTAGTGAAACTCGATATCACAAGCGAAACCCTTGTACATGACGATTCTACTACTAACCGAAGAGGAATTTTCACATCTCGGTGTTTTCCTCGACCTCTTCGTCGACCTTCGGCAACATGTAGACACCAGGAATCGGCGGTACGTGATCCTCGAGTTTCAAAATCGGCTTGCAGTCTCTGGTGACGTCCACCTGATTGAAAGAGTCCTTCAGTATATTGATCTCGTTCTCGTGGGCGAACAAGCTGGCCGGCGGTTCGGTGCCGCAAATATCGTTATCGTCGGTGCCGTTCCTGTGGCACAGGTTGCCAGACGGAAATTGTCACGAGGTTAGCGTAAGAGGATCGGTCGACAGTTCGTCCACGCTCGGGCTGGCCTTCACCGGCTCCTGTTTCTCCGACTGATGGCTCAGCCTGTGGACGATCTCGTCGTGTAGGATGTTGAAGCACATCGCCGTCAGCGCCATCCCAGACATTATGTAGAACGAACAGAACCAAATTGTTACGTTCCTCGAATCGTAGAGGCTTTGCCGTGGATAGGAACCGGGGACCATATCGCCGAACCCGATTGTGCTCAGGCTCATGAAGCAGAAGTAACTCGCATCTATATAGTTGAACACACGAAACACCAAACTTTAGTTGTTGCTATTGATTTCGGATACGATCGCGTCGCGTGTGTCCCCTCCCCCGTTTGGCAAATTGAAATTCACAGTTTTAGATAACCGATCGGCCAGAACCCGAGTTTCTACTTCTCTCGGCCGTAACTTTTCATCGAACGTGCGATCGCGTCGATATCGATTCGAACCTTTTTGTTACTCGAATTAAAAAACGGATCGCGCGTGACTTTTTAAATCGAAGTTTTTTAGTTAAATGTACGATCGGATCGTACGTGTGGCTTCTTGACACGACGACAATCGATTTTCTAATCGAATTAGAAACAATCGCGCGATTTAGATATATGCATGAATCTTTTCGATAGAAACGAATCTTAACCCTTTAAATTATAATATCGAGTCACAGCCGTAGCTGAAATTATGAAATATATGAACTGTAAATTTTGGTTCTTCAAACTTTAAGATTAATAAATCTTAATGATTTGCATTCGACAACACGTTATAATGACTAACGTTTGCACGCGTGTTGTTGCCGTATACAGAGTGACTCGCATAACTTGTCGTCTGAAATAACTTTTAAATTATGCGTCTAATGAAAAATTATTTGGTAGAAAAAGTAAAGAAGTAAAGTTTAACACTAGAACTACCATACCAGTCAAAATGACTGGTTTATACAATTTTATTTTAAAATTTCTATTTCATTTCTGTTACAATTTTTTCCCCGCAACGATGCAGTGACTTTTACAGTGATAATTAAAGAAATAATATAATGAATTTTATTTTATTTTTATTTATTAGAAATCAAAATAATCTCGATAGAAATAACTTCGTCTTAACTGTCGGTAGTTCTAGTGTTAATACAAAATCGCCATATTAACCCTTTGCACTTCTTTGTCGAGTGTGACTCGACATCAGTTTTTTTATCACAGGAACTCGATATTTGTAAATTGCCAAAGAAAAAAGAAAAAAAAAATTTGGAGCTCAAAGAGTTAAACAATTTTTCGTTAGATACGCGTAATTTAAAAGTCTTAGCTCAGTTCGTGAATCAGCATGTACACGATCTACATAACCTAAACTTAACCTAAACCTCTTAACTGGATAAGACGAAATATTTCGTCATACTAGGAAGATTACTGCAATGGGCATGACGACATGATTTTCGTCGTGAAAATTTTAAAAGTAACGCGCAATAATATTTTATTCAAGTTCTGAATGGAATTTATATATTCGCTAATATGTCATGAAATATTTTGTCAAAATAAATATAATAGTCAACAAGCGAGAAACGACATTTTCTTTTCTTTCATTACTTCAGACGTAATAAAATATAACTTCTCGCTGCGAAGGAAAAAAAATGTCCATTGTGAAACAAGTTACTTTCACGTGAACCAAAGTTAATTCCTCTGTTAAGAGGTTAACACGTTAAGCCGTTAATTTCGTCTTCATTTCCGTTTAACCCGCGAAACCTGTTTTTTTTCACCGATATGCTGGTGGTCGGAGATCTGTGTAAGGACATGTATATCTTCAGATATATTTCTTGTATGCATTTATCGCGCTCTGTGTTCTTCTAGAAACATTTAACTACGTTCTTTTATAATTATCTCCAAATTATTTAAAATTTATTAACACATTGTTCGCGGGTAACGGGGGAATCACAGTCTCATTACGGCCAATTGTTGAGTGCGGGGGACTGTGATTACGTTTTTGAAAATACTGAGATCACAGTCTTACAGTTAGGAGTTTATGAAGGTATTTTTTTCTGCGCGGATTCCAAACCCTACCAGTATAAGATGTGTTAACACTAAAACTACCGACAGTTAAGACGAAGTTATTTCTACCAAAATTATTTCGATTTCTAATAAATAAAAATAGAATAAAATTCATTATATTATTTCTTTAGTTATCACTGTAAAAGTCATTGCATCATTGCGGGGGAAGAAAGTCGTAACATGAAATAGAAATTTTAAAATAAAATTGTAAAACCAGTCGTTTCGACTGGTGTGGTAGTTCTAGTGTTAATACGGGAAGCATATTTGTCAGTCACCGGTGACTGACATGGCGCTTACACGCGTTAAGATTCGAAAGCTCGAAAATTTCCCACGTACCCACGAAGGACCAGCCGTCCAACTTGTGCAGAGTGAAAGCACCAGCCACGATGTAGCAGAGCATCGCACCCAGGCAAATGCTGATTGGCGCGAGTATAGTGACGTTGGGCCTGTCACCGGAGCCGAGGCTCGACACCTCGTCCTTCGGGCTGGTCTTAATTTCCACGGTGCTCGTGAACGTCGACGCGTTCGCGCGAACGTAAAACGGCTCCTGCAGCTGCAGTTGCTGCTGCTGTTGCTGCACCAGTTCCTCCTGCTGCCTCTTCTTCCTCATCCGCCTCTCCTTCTCCTGCGCGTGCACACGTCGAACGTTTCAAATTCGAGCAAATTGTTATTGTTATCGACCGTTATCTGGGGTTATTATTGTACAGTTACTCTCTCCGAGGACGTTGCTTCGTTTCGTCGGAAGCGAGACGGAAACATTCTTTTTTTAACACTGAACGTACCAAGCGGGGTCGAATGACCCCGTTTTCAAAATTTACTTTAAAATCGTACATTCACTGTTATTTCTTTCGTAAATCTCTCGTATCTGTGAATTCTTATATTATCTGATTATTCAATTTCTCGCTTTCTGTTTTTCTCTTAACACTTTACCGACCGTGTATAGTTAGCGGTGAGTAGTTAACCGATTAATAGGCTACCGGTCGGTAAAGTGTTACAATGTGTTAGCCGATTAATAGGCTACCGGTCGGTAAAGTGTTAAAATATGTTAGTTAGCCGATTAGTAGGCTACCGGTCGGTAAAGTGTTGAAATATGTTAGCCGATTAATAGGCTACCGGTCGGTAAAGTGTTAACTTATTTTTTACCGAGAAAAATTCTTTGCATACCTTATGTATCGCGAGGGATCATTTGACCCCTTACGAAATTTACGTATTTTTTTGACTGAATTTATAAATCAAAAGCAAGAAGAATAGTTTACGATATTAAGCTCGAGACATAAACGCGTCAAAACCAAAAACAATAGAAAGCGAACACCCGAAAGAATTAGTTATTGTAATAAGACTAAATTTGGCGTCGATGTGGTTGCGAAAATGACAGCGCCAAATCCAAATGCAATAGATAAAGTGCCTGTGCACGTATTCTTCAATATCCTGAAATCAATGCATGGATACTCTGTTGGGAAACAACTGGAATAAAGATATCAAGAACAACGTTTCCTGTTACAATTAGCAGATGAACGAGCCACAGAGTATCACGAATTTCTCGAAGAAGAAAAGGAAAATCGAGCAGCCAAGCGATATTTCCCAATCACGAAGAACATGTCAAATAAGATTGCGCACGGGTAACAAAACCACTGAAACTTGCATAATTTGCAAGAAATTTGTCTGCGGACGAATGTACGAAGGAGAAACCAGTCATATAGTAAAAAAGTGTTAAAACAATTAATCGATTATTTGTTTTATTTAAATAAAAATATAAGTTTGATTATTTTACTAGAAATCAGAAGTCATGTTGCGAATTATTTCCTTCAATGAATTAGGAATTTCTTTCGAAAAATCAACATATTATTTATTTCACAAGGGGTCAAATGACTCCTTATGGTAAGATAGGTATATGCAAAATGCCGGTAACGTTAGTGTATTAGCCCACTCACCTCCATCCGTCGTTCGTCGTAGCAACAGTAGCCGCAGTTGGAACAAAGGCAGCAGCAAAGAGCACGGGTGAAAACACCCCTGGCGCATCTGGATAACAGGCCGCCGGTGCTCGATAAGTAAACCAAGGTCAAGGGAATACCAAGACTGGCATAACCGGTGGTCGCGATCTTGCCCCACGTGGATTTCGGCGCTATACTTCCGCAACCTGCAAAGTAGCAAGTGCAGATTAGCTCTCGTTCGTTTCTTCGTCTTCGCTGTAACATCTGTTGTCCTGGCTGAGCGTTTCTTCGCAAAGAAAGATAGCGCGACATGGTACGATAAAATTCACATTGAAGGAAGTCTGTTCAATTCTATGCCGAATCTCGGCTATAATATAATAAACGTCAAAAAAATATATTATACACACAACCCTATATTCTTTGCGAGTTCTTCGATCCGTTAAAACACTTGAAACGACGCTGTCCTTGTCGAAAAGGAAAATTGTCCTCGTGGCCATTCGCTGGTCCTGGAGACGATTAATCGCAAAACGGGGGATAGATTTAGAGGTCACGGGCCAGGTGTGTTGAAATCTACACACGGAGGGGCGGAATATTCGCAAACGAACGTCGGTTATATATCCGGTAAGCCGGATTTGAGAAAAATGAGGTGGTTGGTGGAGAATGAAAGAGAGAGAGAGAGAGAGAGAGAGAGAGAGAGAGGAGGGGAGAACCCTAGATGTTTCCTGATAGGCGAGGAACGAAGTTGGGAAAAGCGGAGGCGCGAATCGATCGCCGGCCGCTTAAGATAATGGATCGCCTATTGGAATTGCTCTGGACCGTGTATGATAGCGGCTTCGAGTGCACTGCCGATGGAATTGTGGTCCGCCAGTCGTCCAGGATGCCTCGCGAAACTACGCGAAAGCCTATACGTCACTGTCGTTTGGCCTTATCATTCACGACGGTGCGACCCTTTTCGTATCCGTTATCTGTTACCATTTGTTACGGGCAGCCACAGGCAGATTGTCAGTCCCGGTTTTATTGGTCGAGTGTATCTCCGCAATGGCGTCGAGTGGCCGAGCCGTTTGGTCACCGTAACGAATCGATCGATCGATCGATCGTTCGTTCGTTCGTTCGTTCGTTCGTTCGTGTCGAGTATCTTTTTCTTCGACGTCCTCAAGACGTCCACTGGATCTTGCAATTTATGGCCATTGTGCGGCCAGCGGTATAACTGTACCCATGTACGATGGAAAATTGTCGATGATTTAAACGACAGAGAGAGAAAGAGAGTGTGTGTCGGTAATTTAGAAAGAAGATCACGTAGAAGATCGATTTGGTCTCGTTTGAAGCCTCCAGTTTCACTAGCGTGACTTTGTTTCTTTTTTCTTTTTTTCTTTTTTCTTTTTTTTTTGGTAACTAGATCGTTTGAAGCCCCTCTTTGAAACTTGTTGCACGAACATCAGAGTTAATTACACCGAATATTGAACAATCACGTTGAATTACAATTGAATTACCATTGAACCATCGGAGTTAAAAATACAAGGGATAAAAATTCCTAGCATTCGATTTTAATCTTAACTTTAATTTAATCTTAATTTTAATTCTAATCTTCCGAGTTCGATAAAATGGCAAAAAAAAAAAGAGTTGTAGGGGAGAAATTTCAATGTTCAAGACCACGGTCGATTTGGCCATGGAAAGAAATTATTCAACGTTTCTGCACGCGTTTTGGATTTGCATAATTTTCGAGAAGAAAGGATTCACTCACTTCGAGAAGAACGGAACGCTCAAACTGTTGAAGTAGAAGGCTGGCGCTTTAAAAAAAATGGCACCAAGTGAATCGTCACGTGATCTTGCGCATTCGTCAAAATACGCACGAGATAGAAATTTTTGAATGATTTTCGACCAATCGAGGGGCGAATTAGTAAAGCGGAAATGTAAATTTTCAAGGTGTAATGTCGAAATTTATACAGGAGTGGGGTGGGAGGCGGTGTGAGTCAATTGCTTTCCGTTTCGAAGTTTCCTTCGCAGTGGAACGAGTCACGTGCTCGCTGGGAGAGTAATTCTCTTTTATTACATTAACATGCTCGGTAACGATAAATCGCGGAAAATCGGCAACAGTGCGGTGAAACGACATTGACGAACAATCAGTAACAATTCGATTGCAAATTTAAACGCTGGGAAGCTTCTTCACGCTTGCGCTTCACACAGTCGCGCGGCTTCGACTGTCGTGTCGAAAATAGTTTTAATTATTCTCCCTTTGCGCGCGTGTTAACGCAGTCGTTATTGTTAGATTATGAAGGAGTGTTGCGAGTTAATCAGAGGTGTTGAAGAAGCTTAATGCTCGTTGAGAGAGAGAGTGACGCATATTCGTATCCGATTTTCTTAATGCAACCTGAATGCATACGAGATGCCATGCATATTTATGCAGATTTTCTGATTAAAGTCACGCAACAGACTTCGTAAGCGGTGTTGGTGTAAAAAAAGCTGCTGGAAGTTTCAAAAGTTATTGATTCACCCGGCGGTTTGTACGTAGATGTATATATACCGAGTATGCATTTTCTTTTTTTTCCTTTTCTTTCCTTTTCTTTTCTTTCCTTTTCGAAGTAACTTCCTTCCCTTGCTATTCATTATAACTGATAAATATGCATGAACCAAAATTTATTTGAAAGCATTTGACGCGATACCAAGATTAATTACGGTTTGATCAAAGCGTAGGAAGAACCGCGCGAATCTTGCGGATTCGAGTTACACCTTGGACGTTATATAAAGTGAAATTTGAGGAACTCGTTTGGGAAACGCGTTTCAAGTTTGACAAGCTGTCTTAGACCGAGAAACTTGTCCACAATGACTTCGTTATATCCGACAATTACTCGAACTCTCACCTGCTTCGAAATAACATGTTTCTCAATTCCGATCCGGGTGAAAAGTTTAATTAAACGTTATCAAGACAGATTATTGTTCCGTTTCTACTCGATGCTGTTTCAACTCGATCTCACAGATCTTGATTCCCAGCGTTATTCTAACTTGCGATCAATCACTGTAAATCTGTTCGAGGAAGAACGAGGGGAGATTTTGAAAAAAATTGAAATTAAAATTTCAAGGGAAAAAAAGAAAATTAAATTTTAAACATTAGAGAGATACACCATCGTTTCTATGAATTTTAATTCGGCGAGATTCTTTGATCTCGCGGATCTCGATGCTGTTCTAGCTTACGATTAATCGTTGTAAATCCGTTCTCAAGAACGAGGAAGAACGAGGGGAGATTTTGAAAAAAATTGAAATTAAAATTTCAAGGGAAAAAAAGAAAATTAAATTTTAAACATTAGAGAGATGATACACCATCGTTTCTATGAATTTTAATTCGGCGAGATTCTTTGATCTCGCGGATCTCGATGCTGTTCTAGCTTACGATTAATCGTTGTAAATCCGTTCCCAAGAGGAAGAACGAGGCGAGATTTTAAAAAAATTACACTCTACAGTCAGCCCCGAACGAGCGCTTTAATGCCTCATAAATGGAAAGGCATTAGAAGGCGGAAATACGCTGATTGGATTCCAGCGTGCTGCACGGTTTCGTAAAAGCGAAAAAAGTTTAAGACACTCTACTTAGCCAAGTCTCGGACGTCTGCTTTCAGCTTTAAGTATAAGTGCCGTGATTACTGCTGAAAAAGCACCGGGTCTCTCGAACTTTCTCGTATCTTGCCGTTTAATCCACCGTCATCGAAAATCAGCTCGCGCGTCTTTAACACGAGATAACTCGCAGTTTGTTTACTTGCCATATTTTTTGCAGCCACGATGAAATTCGTAGTCTATCAGCGTAAGTATGAACTAGATAGCCTCAGGGAAGCGAACAAAAAAATCATTATTGGCTTACACGAACAGAAAATTGATTAACAAATGAACATAGAAAATATAATAATACAAAGTTTATTCGAAATCAACAAAAGCAAAAGAATATTTTTATTTGTGATAATTTTTCAAACAATCTTCCACGCAAAGGGCTGGCTTCTCTCGACAGATTTCGGATACTCTGTAAATAATGAAACTCTTGCAATCTAATTTTTTTTTTAAATTGGTTGAATCTCTTCTCCAATTAACGCGTGTTCTCTAAACTGTATAAGTTTCATTTTAGAAGAAATTGCTTTATGAAAAAGTTTGTGTACATATATGTCTCTATAATATGTAATGCAACTTTTTTTTACATAAGCCAACTACGAGATAATTCGCAAGATCTTTTTTTTCAAAAAAAAAAGAAAAAAACACGTTCTATATGCTTTTTGATGATTACTATGATGTACTATGATAGAAGTTTCTAATAACATAATATGATTAAATTGAATTGGCTTCTTAGATCGGGATCTCGAAAAAGTACCGTGGCAGTCAACGTGTTAAAAACAGGAAAATAGATACTGATTATTCATCAAATTAAAATACTTATAATACATAGGCGCGAGGATCAGCAAGTTTTCGTTAGTTGAAAAGTTTCAGTTCAGTGAGCTTTCGTTGATTCCGAGGTTTCAAACGGAAACCTCATTACGCCGTGTTGTTGCACGCAAACGATATATCGATAATCAAACTCACTCACGTGAACGCTGTTGTGGGAAAACAGAAGGACGTTGTTGCGAAGTTAAGTAAGTTGCTGCAACAACTGCTCGCGACGTTGCTGCAACGTCTCTCCATGATGATGCACGCCAAACAGATTCGACAGAGAGTTTCTCGCCATTTTTCGCGAATGTCACGCCGAAAGGCGAATGTTCTCATCTCAGTTAATGACACCTCCGAAGAAGACTCGAGGCGTCATCGCAAACGAATCGCAGCCTGGAATATTCAACGTTTCGACACGATGAGAGCGCGAAACGTTCTTTCAATCGACGACGTCCGAATGGAAACCGCGTTGAAATCAAAATGGCCGCTAGTCACCGAGTGTGACGTGTTCTCATGCGTTTTCAACACGAGCGAACCGATCCCGATATTAATGTCGTACTGATATTTAGGGGATTTAACGCGATTGAAATAATCGTTGCGTATCTTCGAACGTTGAAGAAAATTAAAGAATCTCTTCGAGGATAAAATTACATTCCATCAAAAGAGATAATGTATATTTCATTGTTTGCTTTCAATTGCTAAAAATTTGAAAAACTGAATGTACAAATAGCAGTCGTGGTCGTGACTGTTTCATCGAAACGCCGCGATAATACCAGATAAATCTAAATCTTCTTGATTTTATGCTAAGTAACAAGCCGATAGAAGATCAATTTTTTAAAAATTAAGAAAAAAAAATAACTATATTTGATCATTCAGCTTTATTCTTTCTTCCTACCAGACAATAGCCTTGAGACCAAAAAATTTTTATCCACCGTTGATTCTTGGTAGTCTTTCAGACGTTTCTGGTCTTCGATATTTTCGAAAAATTTTCGAGAAATTCCGGAAAACGACGTCTGTTTTTTTAAAGCCTCAGTTATCTGTTAGATGCTGACAAAAACTACGAGTTAATTATCTTCTAGAGGAATTCCAGAAGAATCCTAACAACAGGATACACGATTTTAGGAAAATTTCTGATTTCTGATTCGTCAAAGGTACGTGTAACTCTTTCAATATATTTTCAAATGGTCGCAAAAGGATTTAGCTTTTGTCACACGTTTGATATTTAATAATTTGTAACGTGCGTTAGAAGGAGATCCCGAAGCTCGTTCTGTCTTTCTTTGTTTCTCCCGATAGGACAGTTAAACTCGCGTTTATCATTCTCCAATTTCATATAGTCATCGAATTCACAATGAACTCGTAATTGCTTGCAATAGAATCTATTAGGTTAATTGGCCGCTAACAGCATAGTTGTGAATTACATATATCATCAATATGATCGATTCTTATCCGAGGGCCAATGAAACGACGATACAAATTGTTTTAATGCGTTCTCTGCTCTACATTCTGTTATCACGTTTCTCGATATACTTTTCGAGCTTCGGTAAAAATCTCTCTTGCTCTTTTCCCGAGATTGTTGATAAAATAATTAAAATAGTTGACGTCGTGGTCATTGATCGTTTGGAGAGTTTAGATTAGGTTAGGTTTAGGTTTAGGTTAGGTCAATCGCGTCACGAGAGAAAAAGCTATGGTAATCTTTTAATGTTCTTCAAAATTACCGAAAGTTTGCACTTTTTAACAAGTAAATATAACAGAAGGGTTCGAAATCGAAATCGAAATCGAAATCGAAATCGAGATTATGCCTTTTATCAAACAACAGATTCTGGTCTTGGCTTTTCGTACACGCTTCCAAGTTCATTCCAAAAAAATAATAAACGTTTGAACGAATAAACGTGTTGTTAAAGAAATGGAAAGAATTTGCTTCTGGTATTGTCGAAAAAATGGAGTTGTTGCAAGCCAATTGAATTTGTAAACCAATAATTTTCCTTAACTAAGCCTGTAATTATTACAAGGACGAATACTTTTTTTTCTATTTCTGGAACTATGACGTCGGTTCATTTAGATCTACAAGTAAGATTTTTACACTTGCACATTCCAGATATTTACGATTTATTCCGAGGACAATTTTTTCAAATAAATCATCCTCAGCAACGTCCTCAAATTGTTCGTGTTACTTCCTTCTTCCAAATTCCGGATCAAAAATCCGCGTTACTTTCTTCTATTTCCGTTTCCTCTTTACTCTGACGACGACGAGGAAAGTCACACGCAATAATTTGTAGTAGATATCAATGAAAGATATCAAAAATATCAATGTTGATGAAATTCGCGTCTGTGAAACGTCGAAGAATTACGATATCTTTATTGCTGGAAACAGTAGAGTAGCGAAACCGTGCCGCTTTGGACGATTAATCTTGGGCATTTCCACTGAAATCGTATTAAAATCGCATCAGCGTCGCCGGTGCGAAGATAATCGTCGTCGGTGTGGTTGCGCTATCGTTTTTTTCAAGCTTAAAAATCTGGCTTGAATCGCCAGGCAAGTAACGCTGAATCTACTCTGAATAAAACTGACCCATCGAGGACTTTTCTTCAGTTTTAATCCTCGTCGCAGTTAGTACGACGATATCTCGCGCGATTAATTGATGAACTTTAGGTCAATCGGAAATTTCAAAGTCGTTGTTTGACAAGTCCGCCGACTTTCTGAATCGCGATTAGACCTGGATTATCGCATTCCTAACATTTCGCGACTTGACGCGACCGAAAATGCCGAAGTCGACTTGTTCTACGGAGTCTCGAGGTCTCGAGTTTCGCTCGAGTTGAGTGTTCAAAAGGTTATGCTCCCCTTATGAGCGTTTTTCGTGGTCTGACCTTACTGTCGAAATACCCGATGAACCCCTTGCCGGAAAACTCTGGGGAAATGGATTCCGAGAACTGAGTGGCGAGAAAGTGAAACTTCCCTTTTCCCAGACAGAACAAGCCATATGGATACTGTTCACCCTAGCGACCATAATTGGGACAGGGATGGTTTGTACTACTATCGATGGGATGCAGATATGTTAAATGTACAAACTTTCTAAACCATCTGCAAAAGAATTACACAAATACTTGTATCCTCTACGCTTTATACTTTATATGTCTACGCGGCGCGATCGTGTAGCTCGCTCGATTTGCTCGGTACTCTGGATAGAATCCAATTGCCTTCGCTTGCACTTCCGACTGTCCTTTATAGTCCACAGGTAGTGTGTTCCTCGTCCTTCTAGGAGCTAGCCGGTCGTAGAAAGTCGAGGGTTCCTATCTACTTGTTTTATGATTGACCTTCAACATGGGTTCCATAGTGTTGTCGACTTTCTTTACACGTTCGTGCCACAAATTACGTAGGTCATTGCTGGCCTTAACCCTTTCGGTACGAGCGCTCTTCCCGCCGTGATACAATCATTTCCGCTATACGTACGAGGCGCCGCTCCGAAAATGCACCCCCATAGCGCGTGGTCAGTCCTCTTTTGTACAAAGATTTTCCTAAGCGTTGAATAAGAACGGTCCTTGATGAAACAATGTTTCTTCTAACAAGTGTCGTTTATAGTTTTAATATTACGAAAGACATTTATATAAAATTCTATTGATTATATATAAGTAACGCTAGAAATTATATAAGTACACACAAGGTCATCAGATGGATGCCGAATATATCCGACGCTCGTACCGAAACGGTTAACACTGTTCTTTTTTTTCCTTTTCTTTTTTTCTTGTATCCGTGTGCGCAAACAGGCGCAGGTTGCGTAAAATCCTTCCTTTGGTTTCCCCCCCGCGCAACAACAGCGTCGGTCCCGTTTGTTTGGCTGGGAACGCGAGTCCGTCCAATTATCCCTCTGCTCTCGAAGATGGGAACGGGACGGAACGTTGTTCCTCTCGTAGTTATCAAAGTATTTTTCTCGCCAGAATCTTGACGAGCGGGCAAACAACTTTTCATTCGCCGCTCTTCAAAGACAGCGTATTACATTCAGCGACGTACAAAAGGGAGGACGAGGGGGTAATATACAGAGAGAGAGAGAGAGAGGGTGGATAAACCCTGGACGATGTAACGAGATGACGGTGTACCACGATTAAAAAAAAAAAAAAAAAAACAAAAGCGAAGAGGAAGGAAGAACGGGGGAAGCACGCGAAGCGGAACGAAACGAGGAACGGAAGGGAGAGAGACACCGGAGATTATTTATTTTGCACGGTGGCCGGCGATCCGCGGGTTGCATTTTCCGCGGGACGACGGCCGACCAAACTGTCTGGAAAACGAGCAGAAATTATCTCGGTAAAAATAACGGATCTTCGGGTTCGCCATATTGGTCAGGCCCCCCCCACCCTCAGGCCAATTTTGTCTCGCGCGATGCGTCGCGAGTTCTTCCCTTTCTCCTCGAGGAGAAGCTTTTCAAAGAGGGGAAAAAAGTTTCGATTCACGGAGCGGAATACGCACGAAACACATCGGAGGAGAACATTTTTGTTATTCAATTCTTCCTCTTCGGGGAAGAGGAAAATACATATATATATATACACACACACACACACACACACACAATCTTATATATATATATATATATATATATATATATATTGTAGTGATATAATTTAAATGATGTTTATTATATTAAGTAACAAAGAAAACGGAAACAAAACAACAATAATTCAAATAAACTCAAACGACACAATTAATTCTTTCATACAACACGAATGACCACTCTTTTTGACCACTTTCATTCTACGCTCTTTTACGATTCTCCGCTGACTCTGTTTTTTCACTCGCACGACTTTTCCCCTTTTTTAAAAAGAAAAGCGCTCGATGCCGACGCTCTGTGCTTCTCACATCACATTCGTACTTTCTCGTTCATGCATCAGCAAACATCTATTAGAAGTAAAAGTAACTAAAAATATGACTACACATTATAATAATTTCGATACTACATTATATATATATATATATATATATATATAATTATATATAATTATATAATATATATATAATTATATTAAATAATATATATAATTATATTTAATATTTAATTATAATATTTAATATTTAATATTATATATATACAATTATTATATATATATATATATATATATATATATATAAGATTAAAGCAAACTGCGGTTCGCGGAATCGCGTTGCTGTCGTGGAAAGTGGGAATGCCCGTTCCGAGAACAGATAGCAGTCATTTCGTGTTTTACGCGGCGGAGATTACACCAGGGAGGAAAAGTTTGGCACGGCGAGTAATGCTTTAATTGATGAAATCCAGTTGCAGACGGCGCGAAACTGCGAGAGAACGTTTAAACGAGCGAGAATAGGTCTGCAGGGAAAGTGGATTGGCTGCGTGGCAGGCGGAGTGGTTCCGTTCGGTAGAAGAGTTCGTTATTAACCGCATCTTTCAGCTATAATAATTCGACCTACTTCGCGATGCGCGGTGGCATCGTTAATCACGCTCGTCCCCGCGGGCGTTTCGTTTCGTCGTGCGCCACATTTCACGTTCGATTGCATTGCACTTTCTCGCACGGGTATAAATACGTAAATAACGTACGAGCCGGCGAGAAGAAAGAGCGAACAGAAATTTAGAAGTAGAGTGCAGAAAAATTGGTTATGAAGAAAAAAAAAAAAGAAAAAAGACTCGCGTTCTACGTCCAACAGCTCCGTTGCTCCTCGCTAGCGATCAAGATTCATTCATTCATTCGCAACGCGATGATTTAGCCGAGTCGGCGGCCGAGGGGTTAACGAGCTCGAGGGGTGGTAGGCGTTCACGCTGTTCGGTTTTCAGCTGTTTAATTCACCGTTTCGGAGATAATTTACATACGGCGAGCAATAACATCTCGAAGATGAGCCGTGGGCCGTGTTAGGGCGAACGACGCACGAGCCGAGTCGCATTCGCCCGGTGTATATCCCGGGGGAGAACCGTCCTCTCCCTCCCCCCTCTTCACGCTCGCCTTGCCACCTTTCCTCGTGGCTGGTTGTCGACGTTACTGGTGCACACACACACACACACACACAGGTTCGTCGGCAGAGGAATCCCCCTCTACACGACACGACGTATCATCCCCCGAGGTCTCGTGATGCTAAGTCTCTCTACGCGAGGACCTGAAATTAATAACGCGGCCTGGCGCAAATACGGTGCACATAATTAAAGCGATATTACGATCCGGGACAGAGTGGCGGCAGCGGCTGCTGTATCGCGTCTGGCAGCTGGCTGCTGACGAGGATGTTATTTAGCAGCGAGAGCCCAGCCACGTTTGCCACCGCGATTCAGCGAAGACGATTCTCGAGGCCGCTTGAGGAAGAACCTTTGAACCTCGAGAGTTGTTGTTTTGCTCCAGCAGGTGATTTATATTGATTTCCACCGACGAGGGTGGTCTTCGAAGAGGGGGATGAGAGAACGAGCTACCGGCCCCGAGACTTTCTCCACAGACTATTAGTTATCGGTTTTCTTTTCTCTTCTCTTCTTTTCCTTTTCTTTTTTTTTTTTTTTGGCAGTGGTGGTGGTTTTTAGCTTGTATCGTGTAAAAACTGCTGTTTAATTCAAAGTTCTTTTTTCCTCTTTTCTTTCGTTGTGAAAACTGTTGGAAAACCGGAAGAAAAGGTTAGGACGCACGCAACACGGGGAAGGGGGGATTTAAGAAATTGTTTAATATTATAAAAAGCGGTTGTTCCAGCGTGAAGATACAATCGCGGTAAAAGCCTTTCAGGCTGAGCGTAGAGCGACTCAAAGAGCGATTACCCGGCGAGGATTAAATCTTTCACGGGAGATGAGGAACTCTTAGACAAAGCTTGAATTAATTATAATCTTTCGCGCGCACGTGTGTGTGTGTGTGTGTGTGTCGAGTTTCAGTCGCGGGACTCGAGGCAGTTTTAAAAACGTAGCTTCGAGGAAGACGCCGCCACGTTTCGCGTTCGTAGTTCGAATTATGAAAATTTCGTTTAACTCGAATAACTAAGCTCGTTTTTGCTCTCTGCTCATCTCTGGTGACACGACGCGACGCGACATTTCGCTGTTCATTTCCTCGATATGCGCGTCGCGAGGAAATCAAAAGCGGAGGGCTACATGCCTGATTAATACGTTTTCGGTAGTGTTAGCAAGCGCTGACTATTCGTAAGCGGAATATCTCCAAAGGATTAAAACTTGCTCCCTTTGAGGAGGACGAGGGTTCGGTTCATTTTCGACGGAAATGAAATTGCGTTATCGTTACGGGCGGATCAGCGATCAAAATGGCGGGCACCTTCTCAGACGTTCGAGCGAAATGTAGAGCGAAATCCAAAGGCCATAAGATTGTTGCTGAAGAGGAAGCGATAATACCCTTATAACGTGACAACTCGGTGCAAGAGATTAGACGACGATACGCGTGATCGATGATTTTCCATCTGCGATCCTTTTGTAACATTCTTCTAACAAAGAAAAATGGCGATAGCCAGACGGGCTCGTACAGCATCTCCAAACTTTATATTTCAGTCTTTGTCAGACAACAGAATCTTATATGACTATACATTGTAAATACAATACTTTTACTATTTTTTTATACGTATTGTATTTACAATGTATATTTCGAAACTTTTCTCAACTTTCTCGAACGCAGAATTGTAAATAAAAAATGTGTCGATATATTAAGAAAGTTTTCGCTTTTAAGCAAACATTTTTGCCAAGTGCTTTTGTCTTTAAGTTTATTATGCAACAGGATAATGAAACTCGAAGCATTCTTCCAAGTTGTGCGGAGGGGAAAAAGAAGATCAAAATATTGTAATAAACACGAATTAATTTCATAATCGACTGAAGTTGAGTTGTTGCGGAAAGAGAGATTGACAGACAATCCCGGGAACGTGCTCGAATCTCGCGAAAACATTTAACGAAGATCCTACGACGATTCTGTTGGGACGGTATGCAAATACGTTTGATACGAAAATGAAGATAAATTAATCGAGAGAAATTAAAATAAAACAGCAAGATAAATGGCTTATAAATCATTTAAAACAACAAAAGAGAATTTTTTTTCTTTTGTTAAAGAAAGACATGCGGCGTGCGTTGCAAATCGTTGCACAGATTTCGTGCGTTTCCCTTTCTTTTCTAGATTTTTCATCTAACATGACGCGTGCAGATAACTTTGATAATTTTCAGCTTGCTTAACCAATGCCTATAGACATTATACGTGAAAAGTTGCTCGAGTGAAATTACCTTCAAAAAAGAAGAACAAAAAGAAATGAAAGTTCCTTTCCTTAACGCGTATATATAGTGGCCTTAAACTTTCGACGCTTACGCCAGAGCCTCCGGAGTATAATGGTAAGCGTGAAAAACGGCGCAGACAAGGAACCAGATAAAAACAGATGGTAAAAATAGATAGGGAGTGAATGTAGTAAGGAGTAAAGTGAATGGAACGGAAGCAGGAGAAAAAGAAAATTGGAAAGAACATTGGAGGACGTTGTACGCAGGAGGAAGAAAGGAAGAAAGCACGAGGGAAGAACGAAGAGAGAGAGAGAGAGAGAGAGAGAGGAAAATATAAAAGTACTCAAGAAGTAGACAAAAAGGCATAAAGATCAACGAATAAAATGAAATAGAAAAGATGTGAAAGAAGTGCTGCGGATGTTTGAGATGATGCACAGCCCCCCCTCACCCCCTTGCCAGCTGATGTATGAGATACTCTTGCTCCTACGCGCCGACACTGTCAAGGAAATGTTACCCCATAAAATATATCTTTCACGTTGGCTTACGGCATGCCCAGCCAGGCGAGATATGTGTTTCGTGGAAACGCATATCCTTCGGTTGAACGTGTTGAAGGTGACAGGGCGGAGGATAACGCCCGACGATATGCGATGCTTGCTCGTTCGATGCTGCTTCGCCATGTTTTCTTAATTCTCTGGCTCCACTCCGCTCTCCATCGGGTGATTGCCGAATTCTTCGAGCAAACGCGACAAGCTCTTTGGCGAGATGATTCAGCCGAGGACACTGATAGAATTGCTGACTAACTCTTTCGATCGATGTGAAAACAAAGGAAAATAAGGAAACGTTTAATTGTTCTTAGTGTCCTTTAGAACAAAGGAAGGGTTAGTATAAATCACATGGAAAGCCATTCGGAGTTGGCCATTCGGAGCAGCGGAAAGCTACGGGGTTGCCTGTTATTGTGACGATTTTCACACCCGCCAGCGAGGCTGGAGTTTTACGAGCGAACAGAACTGACTCGAAGCAAATTGCAGAGATACTTTTTCTTTTTTTTTTCACGAAATACGTGCGAGATCGAAGACAGACTGGCGAGAAACTACTGGCATGCAACGGTTCCGCGAGAACCATTCTGGCAAAAAGGCGAGAGAGAGAGAGAGACAAACGCGCGCGCGAAATTTATGTAATCCGTGGCTGTTTCGGAGAAAATTCGTGGCGGCGGAGAAGCCAGGAGATATCTACATCCCTGAAATACGAATAGGTTAATAATTCTAGAGACATGGTGGAGTATGTCGCGGAACATTTGGATGACGACCAAGAAACTTTCGCGAAAGATATCGGCGTTATATCCTAACCTATACTGAAACTCGCCTCGAGAACAGCGATCTCGTTTATTACATTTGAATTTGGATCGTGTCCAAGATTAGTTAACACGTGGTTTAATAAGGGCAGGTGTTCGATCGAGAATGGATCTTGCTTGCGACAAGTTGCAACGATCGATCTCACCTCAGGGGGGATGATGAGGCATGCGATAGTGTGAAAACTAAAGTGGCCTGGAAAGCGTGCCACGCTGCACGTTACGTTCGGAATTGTATTCGTCGCGGGGGACGCATGTGCTCGGAATGGCTTCGAGAGGAACAATCGCGTTTCAATATTAAAAACGATAAAACGATTCATACTGAAGAGAAATATTGGCCGTGATAAAACACGTTGAATCAAAACGCGGGGGATCATGAATTTCGGCTTTCCTCCGCGTAATAAGAAGCGACGAAAGTCTCGAAAGTCCGACGAGGTTTCATCTCGGTGTGGAATTTCAGAAAAATGTACAATCCAGATATATATATATATATATATATATATATATACACGTATTTAACGAGTCGGAGTTTTTGTCGACGTCGTCGTGTTCAACGCTGGCGAGAGCGCTGTAGAAAAATTACACAAATACCTGTATTCTCTATGCTTTACACTTTATATGACTACGCAGCGCGACCGTGTAGCTCGCTCGATTTGCTCGGTATTCTGGATAGAATCCAATTGAATTCGCCTGCACTTCCGACTGTCCTTTATAGTCCACAGGTAGTGTTCCTTGTTCCTTCTAGCAGCCTCGCGGATCGTAGAAGGTCGAGAGGTCCTGTTTACTTGTTTTATGATTAACCTTCAACATGGGTTCCATAGTACTGTTGACCTTCTTTACATTTCCAGGAATCTGGTCGTAGAAGGTCGAGAGGTCCTGTTTACTTGTTTTATGATTGACCTTCAACATGGGTTCCATAGTACTGTCGACTTTCTTTACATTTCCAGGAATCTGGCAGGTCGTAGACGGTCGAGGGGTCAGGTTTACTTGTTTTGTGATTGACCTTCAACATGGGTTCCATAGTACTGTCAACTTTTTTTACATTTCCAGGAATGTGGCAGGTTCTAGAAGGTCGAAGGTTCAGGTTTACTTGTTTTGTGATTAACCTTCAACATGGGTTCCATAGTACTGTCAACTTTTTTTACATTTCCAGGAATGTGGCAGGTTCTAGAAGGTCGAAGGTTCAGGTTTACTTGTTTTGTGATTAACCTTCAACATGGGTTCCATAGTGCTGTCGACTTTCTTTACAGCGCTGTTATTAGTACTAATTACCGGAACAATGAGTTCCCTCTCTAATACGTCCCCTCTTCTGCCACCCTTTCATCTGTCGTCTTCCCAAGTCGTCCTCTCCGCTCCCTCGTCGCCTGTGTCGACGATGTAAAGTGTAAACCATCCCCCTTCAGCAAGTAACTCTGCACCCTCTCCACGAGAACTTTCTCATACGAACGACCTTTGCTCCGCACTTGCGTGGAATTAAACGGCGAGGGAGAATTATCACTTGTGCAGCTCGATATTTCCTCCCCTGTATTACGACTGTCTGGGGAGGGGGAGGGTTTCGTCCTCTTCTTCTACGCGACGTCGAACATCGATCACTGGCTGCAAAAAAGGCAGGTTATGATCGCGGCGATCCGAATTGTGTTGCAACGTTCGCCTTCCCCAGCGAAAGATAAATCTCCCGTCTTCGCCGGTTCCCGAGAATTCTCCCGCTCGCTCGTCGAACAAGGATTTTTTAAAAAAATCGCGAAGCAGTTCTTGCTAGCCTGGGGGGAGACCTGAAACCTGAGGGCGGTGGTGATTCATTAACCGCTAGCCGCGGAAGAAACTCGAGCTCCTGGATGGAACACATCTTGTTACTGGTGAAAATGGTATATATATATATATATATATATATACATATACACGGAGAATGGGATATATTACGCTGCTTCGTACGGGGATTCTGTAAATTTTAATTATCTAAATCAGTCTGTCTTGCGGTATTTTCTAACGAGCTTCGTTTCCAACGGAGGGAGAGAGAAAGTTCGCGGCGGCGTTATCAATAACGGAGCGAGCTTTCTCAACAGTCGGATGCGAAAAAAGACCGGGGAATTTGATTCCCGAAAGCAGTCGGGCGTTGTCTCGCGCTCTTTTCTCTTTTTTTCCCGCCGCTTTTTAATTCTCTCGAACGAGACGTCGAGATGCTGCCAAGGCCGAGAGCGTTCGCGATCTTTACGTTTGATCGACGTTTTGCATGTCACCAGCCATCCGCGGTAGCCCGCTCTATCGAAAGCAAGTAGTAAGAGTAAATCGATCTTCCCGGGACTCTCGCTCGTTTCGTCTTCTTCCTTCCGAAGAGGCAGACGTTCATTAGTCTCCGTCAGTGAGGCTGCTGTGAATGCAGCTGCGGCGGTCATGTGTCGATATTATTAATAGTAACGTCACGACACCGATAACACGACTTCCTCCGGGAAGAAGTATATATATGTATATATATATATATATATATATATGAAATTCTATGCACCGATCATACGTTTTTATGTGTATATATCCGCGTTTCGCGGATCGCAAAGCCGCTTCGAGGATGCAATTTCACCTCGGACATGGCTAAACTAACGGAGTTTCGCTACGGGGGGGAAATTCTCGCTAATGGGGAAATTACTTTCCGCCTAAATAGCTCGTCCCGAGCGGGACGATCGTTAAAGAACAAATCGAGGGGGGTTAGCGCGATCGGGGATCAAGGATTACTGACGTAGAAACGTTCAAGGATGATATTTATGGCCTGAGAAATCGCGGCAACCGACGAACGATCGTTAACCGCCTCTCGAAAGTGTATTTACTGCTTCCACGAGGAAGCTGCGCTCTGTAGCTTTTGTTACTGTTCGGCTTCCATCGAAGTTCCATAATAACGCGTAAATCATTGTGAAAATGACGATATTCGCAGAGATCGACAACTCGTCGAGTATCAAATAATTGTTGTTCGTTGTGATATTAAATCGCACGATCTTCGATGAAATATTTATCATCGGACGACGACAAACGAGGGATTGTTGATTTCAACGAGAGAGATGAATATCGTGGCAAATGATACTAATTAGAAAATAATATCCAACCTGCAGGGGGGCTGCGAGTAGTTTTTGTTTACGTTGATATCGGTTTTCCACGCGAACGGACCTGTTAATCCTCGGTTTTTCGCCGGCAGTTTTTCGTTGAATATATTTCTCTTCTCTTCGTATTCGGCCCGGACGAGCCGAAAGCGCGTGCCCGTTGAAAGAAACGGATCTAGGTTAAGTTTTATCGAGTGGCACCAGTCCGTCAACAATTAAAAACCATTACTCGCGCGAAACACGTCCAATTCGAAATACGAAATAAACCTTTTTCTTTTTTTTCTTTTCTTCTGTTTCGACGAAAACCGCGGCGGAAACTTTCACGCACGAGAAAACGAGAGATTGGAGAGGGTTAAAAATATAACGTGAAAACAAACGTGGAGAGAATCATCGACTCGCGTGGGTGAAAACACATTTATAATCTATGCAGACGGGACGAGATGTTGCAAAATCGCGACGGCAGAAAGCATTGGCGCAGAAAACACGGAAACTGTCTCGCTATTGGAAATTGTTCTACTCTCTGTTCTCTTCTGTTTTCTCTTCTCTTCTCTCTTCTGTTTTTTGTTCTGCGTACACGATGCTGTTCTGAATTACCCGGAGACTGTCTCTTTATAGCTTGTCACAGAGCATTTCGCGTTATCGCGTTTGAGCTTTGAACTCATTCCCCCCCCCCCCTCCCAGTTTGATTGTCTTCTTGATTATTTGCTGGATTATTGATTGATCGTTCGATTAATAATAAATAAATGATAAATAAATAATTAAATAATAAAATTAAATTGTAGGTAATAAAATATTAATTAAATAATGAAATTTAATATTATGATAATATTAATTAAATTATATAATATTATATAAATATTAATTAAATAATAAAATTAAATAATAAAATTTATTAAGTATTATAACATAATTTTGTCAAAAAAAAAGTCCTACGGCTGATTTTAAAGAGCTCGAAGCCTCTACTTTTCAAAATGTATCGTCTATTTTATTCTTTACACAAATGTTCCACGTCGTCCAGCATTTTTGCACGTAGATAAATAAAGCTGATAAAATGTCATCAGCCTGTAAAATTATTGAAAAACATTTTTTTTCACGATTGAAAACCTACAACGAACTCGAAGATCGAAGCCACCCGTTAGCAACGAGAAAGGAAACTCCATGTGCAATTTTTCTTCTCGCCAGTTTATTCAACCACTTTGAATGCTGGGCTCGAATGATGAAAATTCGAGAATTCTTTCTTCGTTAGATTGATATTCAAAGCGTGTAAATAAATCGATTAAAGATAACGAAGTGCAGCAAGTTTTGATTGAAGGTGGCTGCAATCTTCAAATCCGTTGCAAAATTCATACATAACATGTGACAATTTTATAGCATTTTCGAGAAGGAGACTCGTCTTCGTTCCGCCACTTGTTACACAGTGTAAAAGCATCTTTGAGCAAAATGAATAATACGCAGAGGGTTTTGAGGTTTTTACCCTTTGACTACTATATATTCTAAGTTGAAGCGCTTCGCATACGATCTAGGGACTGAATACTTTTTCGCGCAGTATGGACTTCGTTGGCAGCGTACTAACACATTATAATATAGTACAAAATCCAATAACTATTACTTGGTCTACTCCAAAACGAATCCAAATATTTTTTATTTTATATATAATGTTTATTCACCAATGCTAAAGTTTTGAAACGCCGTAACTCGATAATTATAATGTATTTGGATATTAGAATTTCCAAAATTAAACAAATCATAGGAATTATAGATTATATAAATGCTACCTACGTATAATAACCGTAATATAAATACTTTGTATATATACAAAAAATATAGACTTCGAACACATATATTTTAAGAAAGAAGAACAATAAGAAAATTAATAGTTAATTTGCTGTATATCACTGTATTGTATCTAAGTGATGGCTGTGAGCATTTTATGTTTCTATTAGAAGTTGTCATCTGTGGGCTTCACAAAATTGCAGTTCAGCACTTCTCGGAATACCAGAAGTATTAACACTTTACCGACCGGTAGTCTATTAATCGGCTACTATTTACCGCTATTGGTCGGTAAAGTGTTGATATCGTATAATAATATATTTATATATTTTAACACTTTACCGACCGGTAATATCGTATATTAATATATACAAATATATTATTATACGATATTAACACTTTACCGACCGGTAGCCTATTAATCGTCTATTACTTACCGCTCTTGTCGGTCGGTAAAGTGTTAAAATAAAAAATTGGGAAGATGTTCTTTGGGAATAATATAAAAATCAAATAATAATATAAAATAATATAAAAATCAAATGCACCACCAAGTAGTATTAGAATATGCTAATGCAACAATAACAACTGTATGACTGCAGATGAAACGAGTTTAAGGTAAGGAGAGAAAAACTGACGAAATAAACAAGATTTCGTTTTATCTCGTTGCTAAGAAACGAGGTGTGTGGTTTCTGAGAGTATATTCGACAATATACGATAGAAACAATTGCCGAAAATAAACATGAGATAATAGTAAACAATCAAAGCCTTCACTGGACGCATATATGCGCCCATAGCAGTCAAAGGGTTAAAATGAGCCCAATGAGTTTATCGTTGCACGATCTTCTTTTTACAAGATCGCAGCAGTTCCGGTTATTTAATGTTCGAATATTAAACGAGAGCGCGCGTTGTTTGTGTCTTGAAAGGAACGCGCAAACAAAAGAAGTACAATTTTCGTGAAAAATAACAGCCGGAGATCGGTTTTTCGAGTGGGATGTTGCTCGCGGGAGTTATTTTTCATTCGGTGTAAACGTATATTTTAAATACTTTCATCGATACGCGATACGGTTTCCATTAAAAAAATGTATTTATTCTACGTACCCGCGCGAGGAAATAATTTTCACAATTTTCATTCCCGTTACGTGCTTTTTTGTTGATTCTGTTGCTGAAATACTTCATCAATATCAACTGTCAACCGGGGCGGGGGGAGGGGGGTTAATAACCGCGCGTCGCAGAAACTTGAATTTATTATTCGCGGCGTCAATCATTTATTTCCTTCTTTCGCGAATTTACACGACGTCGTAGTGAATCGCGAAATTGATCGTTTTTTTTTTTTTTTGCAGAAATTGATCGTCAGATCAAGAATGGCTATTTTCTCGCAAATTCCGCTCGCCCTTAAACGATCGAATTCGTCGTTGCACCGACGAATTTTCATCTTTTCTATTCGCGCAAATGTTCGATTCCCCGTATTTAAAGAGTATTTTGAAAAAGAGAGAGAGAAAAAAAAAAGAAAAACTAAATTCCATCACCGATATCGCGTCGTTCCGTGTGGACGTGTGCGTTGCACGAATGCACGGTATATTAAAAACCAACGAATTCGAAATACAAAATCAAATTTGTCGCAGATTTAATCCGATACCGCGTGTAATTAACGATCGCTATATCAGTGCGGTGTTAACGCTGATTTGTATACTAAAATCACTCTTAAATACCATTATCTCGCCGCTTTTAAACACATTTACTTTTAGCGCTTGATTTAATGATGGAATTAAATTTAAAACGACATATGATAAATTCGGGGCTTGTTGATCGTAACTCGCGCGTCGGATTAAAAAATATCGATGGCCCACGCTATGTCGTTTAAATTAAACAACCGGTTAATTAGACCGCGTGGATTATTTTCGCTCGAAAAATTACCTTTCACGAAAGTGCGTCCGACTCTCCGTTTAACGGTTAGTTCGTAAATTTACGTGCACGTCAAAAAAAAAAAAAAAGAAAAGAAAAAATAAATAAATAAATAATGCCGATTGTAAATAAACCTGTGCATGCCACGAACAGACGAGCGTATCGAAATCATTTTTTAACGGCGGTTAAAAATGATTTCGGCACGAGCGGTCATAAATCGGCGGAGGTAGTAATCGTTTTAGCAAAAAAAAAGAAAAGAAAAAAGAAGAGGAAGATAAAAAAGAAAGAATAATAGAAGACACCAATACTATACAATAAGGCGGATGTATTTCGGCCGAGTTTACATTTTAAATGAAACGCTTTCACCCAATTTCGAATTCAAAGAATCCGCAATAAACCGAGCGCAACGAGGTCCGCGGCGAACACATCCCCCAATACCGTGTTTTTTTCTCCAATACCGAGGTTATTTCCAAAATAACCGAGAGACTTTGATATTTTAGCGCGGGAGAGATATTTAACGAACGACACGCTCTGTCCCGTGATTTTTTCGAAGATAGGGTCGATGAACCTCGCTCGATCGGCGCTCTGAACCAGGGGTCACCAAACTACAGTCACCAAACTACCGTCGACGGTACTTGAATTTGCGTGAAATTCGGATAGGTGCACACTAGGTTTGATGCAACAATCTTTTTGCTAACGTCGCTTTCTTTCATAACTTTTCTAGTAAACAGATATATTGGTTGTTCTTGTTTTTTTGTGCATTGCATGCCACTCACCCCATGATTAACACGGAATTAAGCTGAACTTAGTTTAGTGATTACGCGCGGCCCGCGCTCGTCATTTTCTCAGCTATGTGGCCCACTGTGAAAAAAAGTTTGCCGACCCTCTGCTCTAAACACACGCACACGTATAAACGGTATAAACTAGAAACGAAATTTTTCATTCTCGTCCGGTCGACAAATTTTTGTTTTGTGTGAGAAGCAATCGACCCGGTTCGTAGGTATCCGTGTTTGCAATGTACTCGGGACAGATGGTCAAACAACTCAGAATTTTCTATCGTTCGTTGAATATAACGTGGTGGACGACACCACCGTTGGCTGGGAGGATGAAATTAATTTCGACAACGCGTCTTCTTTCTCTCTTTCTCTCTCTCTCTATCGCTCTATTTTTTTCGCAGTTGCGTAATTAGACGAGTTCGCTGTATTTACGGCCGAATATCACCGCCCGAGGGACTGAATTACGCGGGTTAAATGGGATTTATGATAATACGATGTCGTTGGCGTTAACGAAACCTGGCGAGACTAAACGCGCGACAAAGTTGCCTGAATAATTTTTCAAGCCCAAGGAACAATTAAACTCTTCCGCTAGGTGTCCACTTTATAATTAAAATTCGCCGGCGCTTGTGCGCGCAAACTGAAACAAATTGGCACGTCACGCTAGGCTAATTAACGGTTCAACGGTGTTTCCTTCGTACCGCGCACGGTCTTCGCTGCGTTTCCATCTCGTTGAAAAGTTGATCTTCCGATACGATGCGATACGATACGATCCAATCCAATCCAATCCAATCCCAATTCGAATCTAAATAATATCAGGAATATTGGAGGAACGTTCCTCTGGTCGTTATCGATTTTGCAGCCTCGAGAACGCAACCAATTTTCCGTGATTTTCTTCGTTAAACAAAATACTAGCTGTAGATATATGTGTGTGTGTGTGTGTGTGAGTGTGTGTGTGTATACAGGGTGTCCCATTTGAAACGTGTCACGGAATTATCTCCGAAACCAGTCGTTATTGAAAGAAATATTACATTGCTTCGAGGGGAGAACGGTGTAGATCTAGGTTCTTCGGAGATTTTAAGCTCTGAGCTCTGTTTTCTGACATAAAAAAATTCGGGAACTGTCTTTCGGAGATGGAGTAAATCAATGCTTGAGGTCACCATTTCGAAAGATGAGACCGATCACTTCAGCTTTTCAAAGGCAAAGCAAACGACCTCGAACAGCCTCGAGATATGATAGTTACGATGTGGAACAGCAACTGAGCACAAATATGTATAGTTTCGTTTGAAAAAAAAACAAGGGTTACCTTCAGATCTCGTTGTCATAAACATTCGAGAAAGTGCTTCAGAGATGGAGTGAGTCAATGCTCGAGATCATTATTTCGAAAGATGAGACTGATCATTTCAGCTTTTCAGAGGCAAAGCAAACGACCTCGAACAGCCTCGAAATACGATAGTTACGATATGAAACAGCAACTGAAGACAAATATATACAGTTTCGTTTGAAAGAAAAACAAGGGTTACCTTCAGATCTCGTTGTCATAAACATTCGAGAAAGTGCAACTATGCTTCAGAGATGGAGTGAGTCAATGCTCGAGATCACCATTTCGAAAGATGAGACCGATCACTTCTTGGCACGTTCAGCTTTTCAAAGGCAAAGCAAACGACCTCGAACAGCCTCGAGATATGATAGTTACGATGTGGAACAGCAACTGAAGAAAAATATATATAGTTTCGTTATTTAAAAAACAAGGGTTACCCTCAGATCTCATTGAAGCACGTTCGAAAGACGTCGCGGGACACTCTGTACAACGCTACACATACTTATTTATATATATATATATATATATATATATATATATTCTGAGGAGAAAAAAAGCGGCAATTTGCGAACCACCGCAGAAGCAAACCAATTAATTCTCACGCCAGTTTTGTTTTTTCATCCGTGCGGTACTGTGCTGTCAGTGCGCGTACCGCAAGTACCATCTGCATAATATCCACTCGTAAATCCAGCGAAAGCTTGCCGCCGCTGGCCCAGGCGCCCTCGCTGTATACATACGAGACTGGCCGGATGATCCCCGGGATTTTATTTTCAGGATCTCCCGGGAATACGGGGTGAGGGAGGGAGGGGGTGGGGGAGAGGAGCCCCGCCGCGCTCGGGTGCCAGCGAACGGGGACGCAAGGTATAATATCGGCATTAATTATATTACCCTTCCGTGTAATAGGCAAGCCGCTTTAGTGCCTAATTATTTCGTGATTGGGTCATCCCTTTCTAGGAGCTGACGCCCATCCGGAATAAATTGCCAGCTTGCGATATATTTCTAACGTGCGATAGATCCTCTTTACTCAACAAGCAGCTCTCCCGCTCTTTGAATTAACACCTGCCCGCTATGGTATTAAGCGTGAAATTTTCCATCGGTGTTAACGTTGAGTCAAAGTAAAAGAAACGGAAGATCTCTGTAACGTAATAACAGGGTATATACCACAGCAAGCTTTTATTTAGGCGTTTTACGAAGGATCGTTATTACGAGTCTATCTAAGAAATACATTGCTTCACGTCTATAAAAGAGTATGTCCGACTATGTAAATGTTCAAACGATCGAAGAAAAAAAAAAGAGAAAAAAGACGCATGCGTTCGTTATCCCTCTTGCATATTTGTCCCTCCCCCTCCCCCTCCGCGCAATTCTCGATCGCTTTCCAAAAAAAAAAGAAAAAAGAAAAAACACGCAAACCTCACGTTACAAATTGTTTGTAACTCGAAAGGCCGGCCAATCAAAGTAAATAATATCGCGCGGCATAAATGAAAAAAATTCGAAAAATACTCGGATAGAACGATTTTCTTTTTTCTCTCTTTTTTTTTTTTTGGCGAAACGATTCGAGTCTCGCCGGAAGAATCTCGCGATTTTTGCCGAAAAACTTTCGTTAATTCACTCGTCGGTGAATTTCGTTGTTTTCTTTTTTTCTTTTTTCGCGCTCCACACGCCCGAAAATACACCCGACTGTATATTTATTCGAGTCCGTGAGAGCTGTCTCGTCGTCTTTGAGTGCCAGCGAGCAGTTTTCAAGAAGATTTCAACGTTGAGGGAAAGCGGTTAAGCGACGGAATCCAAGGTGGAAGATAATTTCGCCGAGTAAAGGCGCACCGGAGCTAATCAATAACTGGAGAGAACCTGGTTAAAGCACAAGTCGCCGCCGCTTGGGAAAATACGAAAATACGAGACGGGAAATATCTCTCCTTCGGCCGGAGAGATCGGAGTCATCGAGGGAGTCTTCTCCCTTTAACCGGTTGCCCTAACCACCACGTGCCGGCAACTATTCGTCCCTTTTGTCAAAAGTTTACTTATCCCTCGGCCTTCGGGGAGGCATCGAAACACGCTCCAATCCCCCCTCCTTCCAAGAAAATATGAAAAACCGGCGAACTATAGTTGAACTTCGCCGGTGGAGAACAAACACCGTTCGCCGAACTTTTATTGAACTTCCACGTCCTGGTTATCAAAGCGTGGAGGAGAGCGCTTTTAGCGAACCACTCCTCTCGGCATCCGTAATTTCGACAAGTATTTTCCAGCCCCTTTCGCGGTAATCTGCGGCTGTTGCTGTAAATTCGTTAGTTATTTTTATAATCTTCCTCGATTGAGAACGAGAGAGAGAGAGAGAGAGAGAGAGAGAGATGACTGGAATTTACGAGAATTTTAATTTCGCCGTGTGTCACTGTACACATTCGAAGCTCGCTTTCCCAATGAAATTTACTTTCATTTCCTTTCGTCGCGCCCTTCGTTTCGTAGAGAAACGCGCAAGAAATTTCTCACGGATCCCCCAACCGCTCCGCCATCCACTCGAATAGTGGCGTGAAGTTGCATTAGGTGAATGCTGCGTTGCTACGAAAATATTGCCAATTACCAGTTTCACCGTGAGGAACTAAGAGTCGACCAGCCTTGAAATAACGCAGAATATTTCACCCTTCTCGAAAGTGTGCCTTTTATTTCTAATAGACAGAGAGCGCGCGAGAACGCGAAAATGTCGGGCCGAGAATTTATTTCGGGCCCTTTCCCCGGGGAATGTCTCGTGTAATAATGCGAAATTGTCGGCATTCCCCGAGAATTTTGAGAATCGCCGAGAAATTTCGGGATCGCTGCTGAAGCCGGGAAGAATGTTGGAAAATACGTAGGTTCGTCACACGTGTAGCTCTTAATCCTTTTAATTTTCACCCCCCCCCCCCACGGGTTATTCTATCCTTTGTAACTTTGTAATTCTGAAGAGATGCCGAACATTTCGAGAAATTCTTCGAGATTCTGTGAGATTTTTCCGCACACCGTCTTCACCATCGAGTTCTCGTACGTCGAGTTTCGTACTTATCGCGTATACATATTTCGTAATACAATATGTAACACATATTATCAAATATATCTTACGTTCTATTCCATTTGACTATATTGTATTTGCTCGTGTATCGTGCTTGTTGTGAATATACAATATTTAAATATTTAAATAATTCACGTTGCACGTGTTAATTTAAAATCGCGTAATTTACATTGCGAAACACTGGCGTTTGCATAATTTATAATTTGCATTTATTGTACAAACCGGAGTGGAGATTAATTTTTCAACGTTAATTATTCTACCGATAGAAATCGAATGCTCGCTGCGGTGCAGAGAGAACGTTCTCTTCCCTCAAAGGCGCGCACGGGTGCAAATTAACGTTAACGGAGCTCGAGATATAAAATATCTCTTAGCCTTTACACCAGGATGTACGATGCGAGATTGTGAGAGCTAAGTCTGAAGACTAAGTACGTCTGCTTTTATACGACGCTGTGATATTCAAGGCGAATAGCCTGCTGCTTCCGGCTAAACAGGGGATTATACGTAAAGGCGTAAGCTGTATTCTACTCGCATGCGTCGTAAAAAAATCGTAAGCTTGCTAAAGACTATCTCCTCGTCTGCGTTCTTTTTGCAAAGAACCCTCCAAAGGGAGAGAGGGTTTTGCAAGCAGAAGATAACGACTGTAAGCGGTCTTGGTTATCAAACCGATCGTGCAGCCGAGTTTCAAAGTAAAACTAGCTCCCCCTTAGCTCATAGAACGTTCGCTTCAAGTTCCAAGACAAACGGGTTAGACAATTTACGAACGTGGCGCCCCTTGTTTCAAAAATTTTTGCGACATCAGAATGTACCTCGTTGTAATTTTACGTTACAAATAATTTTCATTTGCTTTCATAATCGACGTTTCAATCTCTCATGTTGTAGGTTAATTCACGATCTCGCGGAAAATTCTCATCTCTTGCTCAAAAATATCTCTCGTCGTAAATTTCATATTTACAAATAATTTTTATTTGCGTTTCATTCTTTTATGATTGATTTCCACGTCTTGTTCTCACGTTGCAGGCTGATTCACGAGCTCGCGGAAAATTTTCATCCCTTGCTCAAAATGGTCTCAATGTAAATTTCATGTTACAATCCGCGTTGTTTTTTCTTAATCGATTTCGATTGCTCGACGTTTCAATCTCTCAGGTTGTAGATTAATTCACGAGCTCGCGGGAAATTCTCATCTCTTGCTCAAAAATATCTCTCGTCGTAAATTTCACATTACAAATACTTCTTAGGTGCATTATTCTTTCATAATCAATTTTTGCCTTGCTTGATGTTTCAATCTCTCAGGTTCTAGGTTAATTCACGAGCTCGCGGAGAATTTTACTCAAAACGTCTCGACGTAAATTTCACGTTGTAAATGTTTCTTACATCTGCGTCATTTTCTCACAATCGATTTCCATGGCTTGACGTTTCGATCATTAACAAGCTCGCGGGAAGATTTAAAAATTCAACACTTCTCTCAGCCTGTCTCAGTAAAACGTCATTTGTCGTAACGCGTCGCATCGCACGAATTCTCCGAATTCGAAGAACTAAAAAATTGAAATTTCCAACTCGCATCCGTCTTTTTCATTCGGATATTGTCGTTACGAGTGGATATCTCGCGGATAATTCGAAGGGTTAACGAACTTCTTACGCGAGCAATGCACAGCCAGGGAGAGGAAAGAGAGAGAGAAAGAGAGAGAGAGAGAAAGAGAGAAGGAAACTGTTCGTTATCGCGAGCAGCGTGAAACCTGCATTCTCTAATTGTATTTCGCCCCTGTTGTGCAACTCCTCTTCTCTTTCATCAATTCATACGATTGCACGCGGATCAAAGAGAGTTCTCGAACGAGAACGAGCGTGCAGAAACTCGGCGTGTCTGTCTTTACCGCGTGTAAATTCTTTTGCAAAACAAAAGGCCAGCTCTGATTTATTTGACGCCATGATAGCCTTTGACGGTATATCGGCGCGCGCGCGCGCGCGCGCACACACACACACACACACACACACATGCACGCAGGTACGCACGGCATGCATTCAGGCTGAATGTAAAAAATCGATTCCCCGATTTCACGTTCAGGAGAGAACCCGTGGGTAGTTCGGTGGAAAAATCGTGGAAGGCGCGAAACTCGACTCAAATTGGAGGGTAGCCACGTGTATTTTCGGCGAATCGAACAAGAATTTAATGAAGAACGCTGTCCAATTTTGCGCGCTTGGCGGCGGTCAAATTTAAAGATCATCAAAGTCATCTGTCTGTCGACGAGAAACGGGGACGCCGAATTCGTCGAATTTTAGTTTAATTGTTAACATCTCGCGGTTAGGGGATGAAAGGACGTTACAATATTAACGAAGATTCCTCGGTTCAAACAATTTGCGGGGGGTGAAAATGTCACCGTCTACTTTTTCGCGACGCCAGCGAAATGGAAAATTTCGCCACCGTAAAAATACACTTTAATTAAAGCCTAAAGTTAAAACTCGCGATTTTTTTTCGTGTAATTACGTTCTTTAAATCGCGGTGACGTTATTTAAATCGCTGGTCCCCGCTACGATTAAAATTCTTCAGCTCGAGATATTCTTAGTTTTTCTATCCTCTGCGTGTGTCGTACGCAGGATTGAATGTTATGTCGAGTTGGCGCGAGTACGATCGAACGACGGGCGATGTTTCAACAATGGATAACGTCACGTTCAATGAACCAATTATCCGAAGTTAGTGAGTCGGAATTAATCCTCTATGGGCCCGTGTAACTCTCAAGTCACTTACTAATACATCGATATTTTATTAAATAATTGAACTTTTCTCCAAAGGATGGCGTGTAAGTCTTGTTGTATATAGATACGATGATCGATAAATGATAAAGTCACCGTACAACAAATATAACGAATAACTATATACTTTATTATTATTATTTTTTAATAACTGTCATTTGATAATATTTAAATTAACAATGAAAATTATAATTAGTTAACTATTTATACGCTTTTAATTGATTATTTAACTATAGACTGTAGACTGAACTTTAGACTCTAGATTTTTAGAGTGTCGATTAATTCTTTTACAACTACTATTTATATCCTCGCTAATTTGTTACGTTTCCTTGACAATTATTAAACAGCTCTTTAGTAATTTTGTTGAAATATTGATCTGTTTTACATGATTTCTTGTTTACGAGTTTCGCAAAGTTGGCGCCGTACATTTATCGGAAATGAACTCTTCGACGAGACGATTGAGAAATAGACGTCGCTATTAAGACATGTATAATGCTTATTAACCAGTAAAACATTCTTGATAACACCTTTATGAAACAGGTCAGTTGACCCCCTGAAATGTCAGTTTTATTATTCGTTCATAATAAAATTTTCGAAACTGCCGAATTCATTCTTAATCTGCAGTATTTGTTAATTTTACGTTACATAAATCTTTTTTCATAGTCAAGAGAAATATTCTTGTACAATGTCTCCTTATTAACCAGTAAAACATTCTTGACAACAGTTATATCACCTCTATGAAACAGGTCAGTTGACCCCCTGAAATGTCAGTTTTATTATTCGTTCATAATAAACTTTTCGAAACTGCCGAATTCATTGTTAATCTCCAGTATTTGTTGATTTTACGTTAAATTTTTTTCATAGTCAGGAAAAATATTCGGCCTATAGAGAGTTCATACAAGAGAAAGAAAGAGGAGGACGCCGATCGTCGTCGCGTCCGCGTCGGAAGTAGCAGAGCAGAGAGTTACCGTTCGCTGAAATCGTTTCGACCGGGCCAGAAATTCGATTTGATCCGGCCTGTCATTTTTTCTTCTTTTTCTTTTTTTTTTTTTTCGTTTTGTTTATCTCCGCGCACGCCGACAGTGTATTCGACGTGGGCTGAGAAATGTGCACGCCGCGTTTCGAATTTTCCAATCTGCGACTCGCCGTTCAATTCGTCGCGTGGCGCGCGAGGCAATCCTTTTTTTTCCCGCCTCCTCCCTCCCTCTCCTCCATCGCGCTCGCTAGTCGCGCGGAATTACGCGGCGTGACCGCGCGATTTACACAACGACCGGCCATCCATTGTTATCGCCTTTCCCGTTCTAATTGAGCGTTGCACGCCGAATCAGAAATCGCCACTCGAAATCGCTGTTCTAATTTCGCGCGAAGAAATCGACGTGCAACGACAATCAACTTGGGCCTGTTTCCAAAGTTCGAGTTGTTGCAACCTCACTTTGCAAATGCGTCGTCCGTTTCATTCCGAGGTATTTTTTACACTATTTTTTTCACAGCACAGCAGTGAGAAAGTGAAGACACTTTTCTTCTCGTAAGAACGTTTGGAAAACTTTTTTCTTTTTTTGCGACCGAATCTGTACAACAGATTCGAAGAATTTTCCTTGAAAAATCTGATGCACGATTTGCATTGAATTTCGAATGTCGAGGACGAAAACGTTGCGATTTCTCGAATTTTCGTCGCGTAAACCATAATGCGTAAAGTTTCACCCTTTGACGTACGAATTAAATGAAACTCGATACGACCGAGAAATGATATTTATTTTTCATTTTAACAATTGTATAAACTGAACCTAACATAATTTAATTTTTGTGCTCTTATATTTATACAACGAAACGTCATAAACAAACGAAGCACTTAGAAAATTAATAGAAAACGAAAAAAGAAATTAATAATTCAATAGTTCTTAGGAAACGCATGACGTCATTGTATGTCGAGGAGTTAATAAAATGATGATGAAAGATCATACACCAAGCTGCCTCGGGAATCATTGCAAAGGGGAGGTTTCGATCTTCGAATCTATTTTAGATCCAGTTGCGACAAAAAGCTTTCAATGTTGACAATTTATAGCATTTCCAAGGAGGAAAATATTTTCACCTGAAAACGCAAAAACTTTTACTTTTAAAAATATTTTAAAATAAACTGAACTTGGATGTACTTGGAAGTTTTCTTTCTAGTTTTCGAATCTATTTTAGATCCAGTTGCGACAAAAAGCTTTCAATGTTGACAATTTATAGCATTTCCAAGGAGGAAAATATTTTCACCTGAAAACGCAAAAACTTTTACTTTTAAAAATATTTTAAAATAAACTGAACTTGGATGTACTTGGAAGTTTTCTTTCTAGTTTTCGAATCTATTTTAGATCCAGTTGCGACAAAAAGCTTTCAATGTTGACAATTTATAGCATTTCCAAGGAGGAAAATATTTTCACCTGAAAACGCAAAAACTTTTACTTTTAAAAATATTTTAAAATAAACTGAACTTGGATGTACTTGGAAGTTTTCGACATTGAAAAACGAACCCGAATTCTACGAAATTATGACAATTTCGATGTTCATTGTCCAAATATTAATTTAAATTACTTCGATATTGGCTCTCGATCAATATCGAGTTAAAACCAGTAACGATCCATCGTGATTAATCTCCAAGATATCTTTGACAAGGTACGGATCGTGGGTACTTCTCTCTCGCGAATTAGCAATCTCGCGAGATTATTATCGATATAATTTCTGTCATAAATGTCGTGTGCGACCGATGCAACGAAAAACGAAACTGGCCTGACTAGCAAACAACGCGACCGACAAGTACGATGTTGCAGCGTTTCGTTACCGATTTCGACACGACGATCGTAGAATTTGCCTCGTTCGTCTCTTACACGACATCAAACGTTTTGTTACTAGGTAGTTCAATCGAGACACGAAACAGAGGAAACATCAACGCTTTTCGATCGTTAACGTTGTCTAATTCGACCGAACCAAACAGGATCCGCTCCTCGTTCAGACTCGCAATTTCTCAGTCCCCGTCTGTCTAAATTAATTTCCATGCTTACAACAACGAGCTTAGCCCCGGCGCAAGTGCCACGTATCGTATTTCGTGAATCATTATTTGCGAGTAATCTCCTTTGAAATTGCTCGAGCGCGCGCTGATGCTGATATATCCCAGTTTCCCCGTGGGAGGACTTCATCGGGATCGAACGCACAATTCGCTTTGATTATTCTTTCTCGTATCGAGAGAGAGAGAGAGAGAGAGAGAGAACAGGTTGCGAGAAAGGAACCCAGCAAAGGGAGAGAGAAACTTACAATGGCGCGCGTCGCTTTCTGCCGCGGTTTATTTGAATATCGCTACGTGACCGTAATGTCGGTAGCCACGCGTGTGCCTATAATGTGTCGCGCGACTATGGGCTCGACTCGTACGTGCGTTACTTATGGATACGCGCTCGCGTCGGCGCGCGCGCGCGCGCGTGTGTGTGTGTGTGTGTGTGTGTGTGTGTGTTGGTACATGTACGCGAGAACAGCTTGGAACTCGATAACCCCCGACACGGCCTCGGCGGTGCGATTTGCAACAGTCGATAAAACCTCGCGTGTTCTCGGAAGGGTGAAACACAGGTTTTCAACGAAACCTGGCGAAATCTTTCTCTCTCTGTCTCTCTCTCTTTCTTTTTTTTATTTTCTCCTGTTTCTTCTCGCGTCGAGCGTGTCGCCGCCGACACCCTAGATCGTATCGCTTCCGTTTTCCTTCGTTCTTGATTTATCGATGTTCCGCTCGGTTTACGAATTGGCTCCGATAAACCGGGCTGAACTACTTTCGAAACGCTGGATCAAGGATCCATCCGTTTGTTCCATCCAGGCGTGACCTTTGCACCCCCGACGGCGAGGCGAGACAATCATGCGCGACGTTGAATGTATCGGACACGGAGGGGAAGGGAGGGAGGGCCCGAGCGCGTCTCGTCGATCAATTGCGTTTAGCACGTAGCCGAACGAACGACCGCCGCGATTTGAATTTTGGGACTGCGCGTTCCAGTAGTTTTCGAACAATAGCCGGGCCGGATGATTTATTTGCTTTGGCCGTTCGTGTCGTTCGGATAAAGCTCGAGAATCGCGTGGCAACCGCGTGGCAGTCACGAAGCACGCGATTTGTTGCGAATTCGAGCTTCTCGAAATGCGACACGAGCCGAGAATTGAAAAGAAGGAAACGCAGAGAATGCACTCCCCCCTCTCGCACGAGCATCGATCGATGCTCGTAATTGAGATAATTGAACTCGACTCGAGAAGAATTGATATTCACACTTTCGTCTGTGAAAAAAGGAGGGGAACGAGAATAAAACTGGCGAACTAAACGCTTTTGAGTCTTTCCTCTCTTTTTTTTTCTTTTTTTGCGAAAGGTCCTCTCCCTTTGGCAGAAAAGTTGCGCAGCTAGACCGTGTCGCATTGTCGCAAGTAACACAGAACACCAAACTATGTACATTGCTACGTACGCTTCCAGCCCCTCCAGCTTCGTCTCGAATTTGTGTCCGGCTGTTTGCCGTTCCATGTACGTATCTGTCAGCCCTCCTCCCTTTGTAAAAATACGCAACAGGAAACGGTTCCGCAGCCGGATGTCTGACACTAGTTTCAACACCGTAGCCGCGTGCAAGCCGAAAGGGGGAAAAAGAAAAAGAAAAAGAAAAAAAAACAGAGAAAAGAGAAATTGACTCGTCGATTCGAAAAAACTTTTTCAACGATATCTCGCGAGCGAGAACACTATCAGCGAGCTTTAATTCAAGAACAACGTCTCTCTCTCTCTGTTGCTATTTTCGATTATCTCTCTTGTACGACGAGTTGATCGTACACGCGCAACACGGCCTGCGACAGTTCATCTATTTATACGCGAATAATGAATAATTGTTTCAATACCGATACAATTTCGTTCCTATTGCCAAACCTGATAAATGATTCAACCCGGCGACTGATAAATCATACAGAACGTAACGTGTCACGGAATCAATATTATCGGCACGCATACGTGCCGAGCAGCGGCGATGCCCCCGTATGTACAAGCGCGAGCGGAAACGGACACAGACACGGCGAGTATTCACCGATGATGCATTCTCGATGAGAACAGGCATGCCCTCGTTTTATCATCCAATGAGTTTTATAACCTTTTGCCGGAGAGTAATGGAGAACAAAAGGGCCCTGTAATACCGACAAATACCCTTCTACTCAACCTGTTCTAGCCTTTGTCTCTTTCTTTCTCGTCGCGCCTGTGGCTCTTTCACTCTCACTTTGATTTAACCGGATTAATTTCCTCTCTGACCACCGATCTATATCTAATACAGTATCAAATATATCATATATCTAATACTATCTAATACATCATATATCTAATATTGTCTAATATATCATGTATCTAATACCATCTAATATATCATGTATCTAATATCATCTAATATATCATATATCTAATACTATCTAATATATCATGTATCTAATACTGTCTAATATATCATGTATCTAATACCATCTAATATATCATATATCTAATATATCATGCATCTAGTACCATCTAATATATCATGTATCTAATACCATCTAATATATCATGTATCTAATACTATCTAATATATCATATATCTAATATCATCTAATATATCATATATCTAATACTATCTAATACTGTCTAATATATCTTATATCTAATACCATCTAATATATCATATATCTAATACTACCTATAATATATCATATATCATATATCATATATATATCATGTATCTAATACCATCTAATATATCATGTATCTAATACCATTTAATATATCATCTATCTAATACTGTCTAATATATCATATATCTAATACTCTTATTTTGTATTATTTGACTCGAGAACTTGTCAGAGCCCGATAGAGTAAGTCGATGGTCCACTTTTTTTTTTTTTAACAGAATCGTTACATCGATTGAATAATCGATATCTAAAAATGTATATTTGCGAAAGTATATATATATATATATATATATATATATATAAGTAGTAGTATAAAGTAGTATAAAAAAAAGTAGATATATATATATATAAATTTATAATACTAAAAAAATAATCATGGATTTACAAAACATCTTGCGAGGCAAGCGCATTTCATTCGGGTGGGATGAATGGCCTAGGTAAAAAAAATACATATTTTCAGTTAAAATATTTCTAAAAAAAAGAAAAACCAGCCCATCTAACATGACTCGCTTGTTCTTTTTCTATAACGATACGACGATATCTCGTTATAAAAACGTAACCATAACCTCTAAATATTAACTATATTAATATAGTTGAAGGATAGGCAGAAAATTTTCGAGACTATTTAGTTACAACCTCGTCTAATTTTTCAAACGAAAGCCAACAAGACTGACACTCGATGAAACCTACGTAAATGAGGTTTCGAGCCATCTCACTCGGTCCTAAATCAATTTTTCCTCATTTCTGTCACCGTGATTCCCCTCTCTTTTTCTTTCACACGAAAAATTCGATCGAAATCATGATCGCTAGGGCAAAGTCTAAAGAAAATAATTCGTTCGTCTGCTTTTCACGCGGTTTAAAAAAGCAGTTTTAAACGCCGAAACAGTTTCGCCATTGAAGCGAGATTTTCAAAAAGCTTCGAGAAAGAGAGAGAGAGAGTGAATGAGTAACAAGACGTTTTTACCTACTCGCGCCATCCCGAGCGTAATACACGTTCGGGATGAATATTTCTCGATTTTCCGGACGAGAGCGAAGATAAAAAGAAGGGTGGCGGCAGTAACGTTAGTACAGGTCGTTTCAGGTTGGCTCGTTCTACGTGGTTACGAGGCCGTGGCTGTTGGCATGAATGGAAAGAGGCCGCCAGAGCCCCGGCCGGCCTCTCCTTTAAAACCAGCCCCGTGGATTGACATTAATTTTTATGAAAATTCACGTACGTTCCTCGGTTAACTCGGTTGCCGGGGCATGACACTGCAAGGAAGGCAGAAGCGCGCGCTTGCTCGCGTCCGTGCTCGCGCATCCCGATCGAATCAACTGCGCCGACAACCCCCCCTCTCTCTCTCTATCTCTCAATCTCTCTCTGTCTCTGTCTCTCTTTAAACAAAGACACGAGAGGCGAGATTAAACATTTTTCGATTAAACTGTTTGCGATCGGTATCAAGCGAAAAAAGAATAGAAAGATCGTCGTTATCGATCGAGGCGGCTCGAAATGTGTTTCGCCTCAAGGTGGACAGGATTGTTAATCAGGATCCGAAGCAGGCTTACTAAGCGTGACAAAGGACAGCGTCCGGGTGTTAACAGAGTGGCAGGGTAAAACCTGCTTCTAGCTAGCAGAGCTGTCAAGCTCGGGAGGCGTTTCTGCTGCTGGGATATTGGATTGTCTTGTTACACATCGTCCTTTCGCTTCCTTCTCTCGGTTCCGCACCGACCAGCAGAGTGTAACCTTCGACTACAACCCACACCGACGCGTTTCACACGTTGCTTTCCGCCCGCTATCTCGTGTCGATCGACGGAACCGTGCCTGTCTGATCGGCGATTCCTCAGCGAATCTAACAAAGATCCCCCCTTCCCTCCTTTTTTCTTTTTATCACCGGATCAAAAATTCACAATCGAAGCTCTCGAGGCTTGCCGAATGCGTCATTCATTGTGCTAGGAAGCCCGGGCCAGAGTGAAATTCGCCAAACGCGTTAATACGCGCGGTGGGAAATGCTGTTTCGAGATTCGGGATTAAACAAAAAAAAAAAAAAAAAAAGAAAAAAAAACAGTCGAGAGTAAATTTTTACTCTCTTTTTAGCGGACCCACCATCGAACTCTAATCCACCTGATTTCATTCGCCACGCGACTGAATTATTTCATTATTTTAAATATTTATATTTCGGGGATATTCTCATATCCGCACATATGCGCATACGTACTTAGTTTTTACAACCAGAGACCGTATACTGCCAGTACGAAAATTTGAATTTACACGCGTGTAGCGTCTGGTGGGAACGTATTGTCGTGTCGGTGGAATATTTGTAGCATCCATCGGTAGCCTGGTACAGTTTCCGGTGCAACGTTTGCAGCAGAAAACTATTGGTCAACTGGAGTATTCGGCTTGAAAATAAATAATGTCGTACGGTATCGATTGGCGACCTGGTTCCTTTGAACGGACCGACGATCGATCCGCTACGCTGAACGATGATCGTCGATGAACGTCGATCTTGTGTTGCAATTCCGTCAGAATATTTGTCATCGATCACACACCTAGCTAGCTTTGTACTTGTACGCGTGCTCTCACGACACGTTCGGAAAATGTCGATCATCACTGAAAGTTAATACTCGTTCGAATTATGGTACGTACGTATCCGCGAAAGATATTATTCGAAGCGGATTTCGAATAAAAGCCAAAACGATTAATCCACTTTTCGTTACACCGGGCAGCACTTTCAACTTTAAAAAGAAAAAAAAAAAAAAGAAACTAGCTGCTGACATACATATCGCTAAAAGCTGCACTCTTGATAATCAGCTTGTGTTGAAAGCATTCAGTTTATGTCAGAAATTCAGTAAAATCAATGCGGTTGTCTAGCGAAAAGTGAAATTTCGAACTCGTCAATTTCAGTCTCATTTCATTCGTATATATATATATATATATTTTTTTTTTTTTCGTTTTTTCTTTTACGTGTATATGTTGCATCGTTGCAATACCTACGTTTACGTCGTCGTTGTATCTTAACTTTCGTTTCAGCTTACCCTATTCTCGTTCTTTCCCCGAGAGCAGAAGAGCGGAAACGTCCGCGTTTAAGCGGATGAAAACATCATTCGGCGAGGAATTTTATTTTATCCAGCAGGGTAGAGTGAAAATTTGAGAATGCAGGCGCGGCGCGGTCGGGAAGAGAGATAATCGATATTGCGCAGGAAGTACGAAGAATTTAAAGACGTTACGCGTTATACTCCCTCGGTATAACGGGTAACACGCCTTTCAACCGAATGGAACTCGTTGGAAATTGGCGTCAAAGTTAACGATTTCCTGCGTCGAAATTCAACCGAGCTTCACCGAGATTCAACCGATTCCAAGGATGCACGAGGCCACAGCGTTAGCGATGCTAACCGAAACCGAAACCTTAGAATCGGAAGGAATTCGTCTGGCTTTGATAGCTGTTAAGGCGAAAAATATTTCACTTGGCAATGCGCGCGCACACGCGCGGCTGTTTTCACCGGGAATATATTCTCCTTCGCCGCACGACCCCACGCTTTCTTCAAACTTTCTTTCTCCTTTATGCTAACGTCGGAGAAGTTTGTTAAATAAATCTTTGGATACATGTTTCGTTCTTTCCTCCTTGTTCGAGAAATTCTTTCACGCAAGTTACAACGAGGAACATAACTGTACCGATAACAATGAAATGTTGCCGATAACTTGAGCTGATTTTGTTTTACTTCGTAAACAAAAAAAAAAAAAAAAAAAAGAAAGAAACGTAAAACGATTTTTACTTGGCCTCGTTTTGAAGCGTGAAGTCTTTTTACAATTGTAAGTTGATTTCTTTTTTTTTTTTTTAAATGATTATAAGAATGTTTTCCTCAGGGAAATTGTCAAAATCGAAGATTGAACCATCCCTCGAACTTAAACCTAACCTAAACCTAACCTAAACCTCGTTGTACGATTCTTCATTTTTATTTTCTCATTTTATCGAACGTTAAATGTTAGAATTAAACGACAAAAATACAAAAAATTTTAACATTTCATCATCTAATCCAAGTTCAATAAAATGGTGAAAAAGAAAAAGAATCGTATAGCGAGCTTTAAGAGACGCTTATAAAGAGAAAACCTCAGTCATCAAAATGGTGACAGATGTAGTTACGAAAAAAATTTTTTTTAATATTTCTACACGCGTCTGAATTTTGACGATCTCCTCTGAGAAGGAAGTATGATATCTTTCTCACACTCGCTACATGATATAAAATCATCTTCGAAAAAAAGAAAAAAGAAAATTTACGACTGTCGAAGCAGTCAAAGTTTAACGCCAGACGAAATTATCCATAATTTCCCATTGTTAGCGGTACAATTATCTCCGCTGTACCAGATAAATATCATTCATCGCAGCGCAATTTTGAGCATCTTGCCTAACGAGAATCGGCATTTACGCGCAACAAGATTGCGTGTCTCGTTCGTTAACCACGCTGAATACTATTATACATATATCACGAAAACGACAAGTCAGCCGAATAGCCGAATTCACAGGCCTATGCGGTCATTATTGCGGCGCAGAATTTATGTGGGCAATCGAATTGAGACGGTGCGGAAGGGGAATATGGAGCAATAATTAATATATGCTGAGTATCGCTTGTTGTACCTGCTGAGCGGTTGATTATGCTTGACACTGTCGCAACGTAGATTTCACGGATAGAACAATGTTAGCCCGGGTTAGAAACGTGTCCATCCAATCAGAGCTGCTGGTTCATTACGCCGGGTAAGCGAATTGTTTTGCACAACCGGGGAACGTGAACACCTGTGTGTGTACTTGAACAGCGACGAGCTGATAAAATTGAAGAACAGAGTTCAAAAACGGAAAGATCGTCGTTGGACGATTCTTCCGAAGTTTCTTCAGCCTGACGCTGAATTAGACACTGTTACAAAATCAAACGATGATTGGGAGTAGGATATGCCATCATTATCGAAGACAAAACAATAAAAAAAAAACCCCTCTTTCGTCCTACCATAGTGACCATCTTCTCAGCAGAAGCATATGCAATTTATGATGCTCTGAAACAGAATCGGCCCGCGGGCTCTTGTCCGTTCTTTCCTAATCGCTAGCGCTATCCCCTCCACTGGAATTTCAATGTAGTGGAGAGGGGGTAGCGATCAGGAAAGTAGGGGCAAAGGCCGCCAGTTCGCCACCTCTGCTGTAAAGCATATCAAAATCAACACGTATACGAGCTATATAATTTATCGTTGACCAAAGTCATATCAAATACAATGAAAAAACTATTAATTCACACTGAACTGTTCAACTTGAACAAAAATTCAATAATAGGATAGCCTGGATGCTCTATCGTCAAGGCGTCGTTGGAAACAAAATAGCAGACTTATCCCACAAAAATTTATCCACTACATAGAACTCGAACGTGTGGACAACATCAAATCGAACGAAGATTCACAACGTAGTAAACGAGAAATTCCTTTCAGCAGATTAATCAGAGAAGAAAGAATTATACTGGCTCGATCAAGGAACCGAAATAACTGATGAACACCTCCGTTCTGCGATAGATGTCAAAAAACTTGTCGCTCAATTCTGTATGAGTGCACAAACAAAGTTAATCTCAAAATCATTCGAAGAGAACACTTCGACACTTGATACACAAAAATACGATACTACAAAATACAAGTACCGTATGAATCGCTAATGACCTCGATGTCGAATGCGACTTTAAACCTGCACGAACCAAAAAAAAAAAAAAAAAGAAAAAAAAATACCGAGAAAATAGGAGAGAACACGCGATGTTCGACATCTTTTATCACTTCGAAAGTACAAAAGGAGCGTTTCGGGAACGTCGGGTAGGCTTAATTATTCGCAGCTCATTACCTCGGCGACTGTTGTCGTCCATTCTTGTTTCGCGTTTGTTGTCGTGCGCCGAAGCCGAGTTCGAGTCGAATCGAATCGAGTCGAGTCGAGTCGAGTTACGCAGAAATCCGGCCGCGCTTAAAGCGATTAAAACAACGCGGAGCGCGTTTTAACACGCGCACCGCGTCATGAGACTCGGGATTCGTACGCGGGAGGTTATCGATGCACGGAGATTAAACGTTCGCGCGAGGGAGGGAACAGGGGAGGAGAGCTGGTGAAGCTCTTGTTGCTCTTGTGCCGCCACGTTGTTTCATGATTATTTATGGACGCGGATGAATGCGCGCCGCCCGGGGAAATTGAATAACCGAGGAGGGAGTCTTTTGACCGGCGAGTCACGAGAAAATGGCAACGCGTTTTTATTTATTCCTCGAGTGCACGCGTAACGCACGATTCATTGCGTTGTCTCGTTAGGTCGGCACACGTCGATGCAAGTCACCGCCGGCCACCTCTCTGCGAAAACAAATTTTACGAACAAGTGACACGGTTAAATTACAAAATTCCACGAGTTTCTTTTTTTGCTACAGCAAGCTAAAGCCGATAAAAAACGATAAATTTCTCACAATTTTAATTTTCACACGGAAACGCGCAAGCGGAATGTCGCGCTCGATACGGTTCGTTTGGGTCGTCCTTGGAGACTTTTCTTCACACGACTTCTCTCAGCTTCTTTCGCGCAAAAATCTTCGTTCTGGCTGTTGCGTAAGTCGGTTAGGTGTATTTGCCACGAGCAAATATCCACCGCGGTTTTTGACGTATCATCGCTTCGAGATATTCCGCAGAGACCGGCGAGCAGCCTAACCGAAACGAGGGGGAAGGGTGCAAACTCTTCCTCTCGCTTTCGCGTCGGGATAATATTCACTGTCTACCGGGACTCGCCTACTCGGGAATGTAAATTTTCTGGAATTTCTCCGGCTGAACCGATTCTGTCTACACCGTTTCTGTCGGAACTTTTCGGCGCTGGAGCAGGTTCGCTCTATTCGCCCCCCCCACCTCCCTCTCCACCCTCCCCCTCCCGCGATTAAGAGTAATTAGAACAACCGTGAAACCGTCGAGCGCGTGTAGAGATAAAACGACGATAAAACGAATGAAGCTTCGGGGGAGGGGAGGGGCGAGGGCTATCGCGAAGATTAACGATAACTGCGAGAACGAGAAACAAACAAAATTTTATTCCGCTCTCGTCTCGAGTGCCACTATATACCGAGACGCAAATAACGATTACATATAAAAACGGTTGCACAAGGAACCTAGCGAAGGAAATTAGAATAGAACGTAAATTTCGGTAGCGAGAAGATAATAATAAAACTCGCCCTCGCTGCCGGAAGTCGGCAGCCGAACTTCAAACTCCGCCGCGGAGCGAAATGGGTCCTGTTTTTCGAAAATAAAAGGCTCTCCCCACTATTTTGTAATTCCCTGGTGGAACAACCCGGCAGGGGCGAGTATGTTATCTTCTGCGAGTATTCGAAAGAACTATCCAGTCGTTTCGTTTCGCGGAATTACGAGGCGTGTTAAACGAGGCACGATCGAACGATCGTAACTCGCTTTCTCATTTCGATGTTTCAATCAGAAACTGGCAAGAATGTTATATTCTGGAGTTATTTTAAGCAGTGGGTTTTTGTTCTTTCGGAGCGTGGAGATCAGAAATCTTGAAAAAAGAGCGCAAGATTTTGGATTCCAGCGTAAACTTTGAACTTTGAACTTGGTTCGTTTTCTTCTTTTTCTTTTTTTTTTGTAGGAAAGACGTTGATTATGGGAATAATTAATAGAAGACACCAGACGTACAACATTTACGGGTAATATTTGCGCGTTACGTTACAGAGCGTAAAGCTAACGTATGCGCTTGTCAAATATTTGAACTGCAGTAGTGTAAAGATTCTCGACAGTGACTCGCATTAATATTTGGACACCAAAATATTCGGAAACTAAGTATCGAAACAGTTCTAATTTTGCAAAAAAGAAATCACACGGTGAATGAACTTGGGTTTTATTTTAAAGTTCGAGACCTTCACTTTCACGAAAAAATGCGTCGTCCATTTTATTCCGAGAATAAGTATGTACAGTACGTGAAAAAGCAAAGACACTCTTTTCTTCTCGAAATTACTGCGTGAAAATGTTGAAAAATTTTCGACGTCTAAATATGACTCGCGTTTGAACACCTGAATATTCGTTTAAACACTAAATATCGAAACTGTTATAATTTTGCAAAAAGAAATCACACGATAATAAACTTGGGTTTATTTTAAAGTTCGAGATCCTACCTTCCATTTTATTCCGAGATGTTTTTACATTATTTTCACACCACATGACAAAGTAAAGACACTTTCCTTTCCGAAAGTACTACTTCTCAAAACGTAAAATTTCTTTTACGACTGAATCTCTACAATGGATTCAATGATCGAAGCTTTCCTCTTGCAATGATCCTCTGAAAATTTGACGTACGATTTATTGAATTCTTCGAATGTCAGACGAAAACGTTGCGATATCTCGAATTTTCGTCGTTGCAAACCATAGTATACAAAGTTGAATAAAATGACGAAGAAAGATCATACACCAAGTTTTCGTAGTAAAGAAGCTTCTATCTTCAACTTTAGATTCAATTATGAGAAAAACCTTTCAAATTCTGCGAAAACATCATAAAATAGAATGAAAGTAGACGCTTCGAGATTTATAATTAAACGATATAATTAATAAACCGAGGTTTACAGATTGTGACAATTAATAAATCACAAAGTGACAACAGTAATTTCAATATTAACGCGCGAGCTGCGGAATTTCTATGCATTTGCAAGAAACTCGAATGCGTGTAATATGCAAAAGAGTATGCAAAAGGTATGCAATTCCCTATTCAGTTTCTCCTTTCGAGATTTCACTTATAAAAATATGAGATTTTGCAGTCACACAAAAAAATTTGCGCAGTCTGTTAACGTTGGACTCGGCTGCTGCAACTAGTTCGAGGTACTGCTCCTGCGAGGCGCAGGAGTTTTTAATCATGGCCCTTCAACCACATAATTTTCACCGACTTTTCTAGCACTGAAGACTAGAAACTGAGAAGTGGCGCGGTATCGAACGTTTGCCATTTGGTCGATAGATAGGCACACTCGTTCAATTAGGGGAATTTGGTCGACGATTCCGGATGGATGACTCGATGCAAATCAATCGGAGGCTCGGTAACTTAATCCGGCGAGCAAATCTCATTACGAGCTGCTACGGAACAATTAATGCAATTATAACGTAATTACCAGAGTTCAAAGCACGACTCGTTCATTAATTATTATCACGCCGGGCACGGCTGGCCGGCTGTATATGTGTCCACGATTTCATGTAAAACAACGGGGTTCGTATATATCGCGTATATATCGCGCTCGAGATGACTCGTCGATGACTCGCAACTGTCAATACAGAAACATTGCTAACAATACAGCCATGTCAAAGGTTGGAAATTGTGCCAATTAATCGGGTTCATTTAGGGTATTGAATGTACTTCGTTTGCTCGATTAATTATTTTGTCGGGGCGAAATCGTACGTGTCTGCGAATTTCGATCTCGCAGCTCAGGATCTTCTCGCTGCGGGGGAAATCGGTTTGGTCTCGAAACGAGAGACGGTCGAACGACGATGGCGAGACGATTATCTATTTTGTAAACGAGGAGCGATAAAAGTCCGATTTTATTTGCCTGCCTGATGTTCGATCGTACGGCGATCGATAATATCGATCGAACTTTCTTTCTGCGCGGCGAGGCCGAAACGAAGAAGAAAGAAAACGGGAATCGAAGAGATCCATGGGAGAGATAGTGGGAGAGAAAAGATGTTCCAAGAGTATGGTTCATTCTTTCTAACGTCCGGCGCGGTGATCACGGTGATCGATATAACGATGTTTCGTGCTTGTTACGCTCCACGCTACGATAACACCGGTGGCCGAATAATTGCGCACTCGCGATGAAATTTTTACGTCGTGTTTACGGGGGTTGAAACGAGTACGAAATTCGTGTAAACAGTCTCGCTAAACTTATTCCACTCGGAACGACGTTCCTCTCGACGTGCGAGAGTTTCCCCCGACAAAATTGCGTCCCTTTTACCCCCATAAATATTCCAGGATTTCTCTCTTCTAAATGTTTTACGCAACGTAAAACGCGAAAGACACAAAGCGAATAGTAAAGCGGCGGCGGGATCCTCGAACCTAAGTCAACCGCGTTGAAACGCGCCTCGGACACAGGGAAAATAGAGGATACTCCCTCAGGTAGCGGATGAAACGAACGAAATGGTAAAAATGGTAAACGACTACAGTGTCGAGTCTCTTATAACGCGATTAATTCGTACCGCGAATTATACGGGGAACCCTTGTGTTATAAGAAAATCAGAATCAATCGAAATCAGGTGATGCGTTCTATGAAAATCGCGTCGTGTGAAACATGGAAAAATAAGACAAATCAGATTAATTTATATACATGCGTTGTAAGAAACTCAGAATTAATACAAATTGAATGAATTCGCACCGCGTTATATGGAATCACAGAAACAAATAAATTGTACACAAATCAGACCTATATATACAAAAACTGCATTCTCATTGTATCAAATTGTGATCGATACGGTTAATAAATAAAATTTTACAAGAAGAAATGGCAATGAACATGTAGATTTTTACATATTTGAATTTAGGTTTATTGAATATAATACGTAGTTCGTATAATAAAATTGTTAAATTAATAAATTCATTTATTAGATTGTATTATTATAATAATAAATAATATAAATAATATAATAATATATAATATATAATAATATAATAATATATAATAATAAATAATATAAATAAAATTTTACAAGAAGAAATGGCAATGAACATGTAGATTTTTACATATTTGAATTTAGGTTTATCGAATATCATACATAGTTCGTATAATAAAATTAATAAATTAATAAATTCATTTATTAGATTGTATTATTCATCGTCGCTGTCAAATATTTGCAGTCTAACCCTTTTTTTTCCCTAATTGGCCGGAAATCCTCCTCACTTTGCAAACCTATGGGCAATTATTTTTTTCAGGCAAATCGTACAGCAAATGAAATATTTTACCTAGACATTCTCCAATGTTCTACAATTTCAACAACTAAAGTAAATTGAACAAGTCAAAAAAAGAACTTTATTACACATACGTCTGAAGTCGTTTAAAGACAATCTTAGAATAAATTAAAAGAGAGCAATGCTTTATTTGTTTGCTCATTGCCTGATAAACTGGAATTGACAAACCGGGAATAAACGTCAACTACGTACAAAAATTTAACACATCGAATAAGTGCTGCCGTACATAAATTTTTAAGCCATTTGAGTTGTTGGAACGTTCTTGTAACGAAAAACGCGTTATAAGGAGAGCTGTCGCAATATTTCGCTTCGCGTTATATGGAAATCGCGTTATAAAAACACCGCGTTATAAGAGACTATATTGCCAAATGGATTCTCTGTCGGCTTAGACGCCTTCCGCGTGAAAATTTTTTTTTTCTTTCTTTTTCTCTGCGTCAGATTTCTGGCGAACAGTCGTTGCCCTGGTTGATTTGAATTATTTCGATCACGACACCCAAATACTACGAGCTACGTAATGTATATTCGAATCTCCCTTTCGCAAAAAAAAAAAGAAAAAGGGAAATAGAGAATGTCCCGGTAGCGGGACAACGAACGAAATGGTAAAAATGGTAAACGATTATTGCCAAATGATTCGTTTCTGTCGACTTAGACGTCTTTCGCGTGAAAATTTTGTTTCTTTTTTTTTCTAACGTCAGATTTCTGGCGAACAGTCGTTGCCCTCAATGATTCAAATTGTTTCGATCACTAGACTCAAATAATACGGGCTGCGTAACGTGTTTGCGCTCGTTAGAAAGAGGCAACGCACGCCGATGCACGGTCTCTTCAACCTTTCGAAAGTGTTCGAATAATCCCTCTCGCAAAAAGAAACGAGAAAAAAGAAAACGAGAAAAAAAGAAAATCTGCAGGAATCGAGTGAAAGGCTGGCCGGGACGCGGCCGACTGTCAGAATAGCAAATCGCGTATCCGTTCCTCTCCAACTCCCGTGTCCAGCGTTTGTTCTCGATCACGTCCACTCGCGCGTCCAACGCCGGAGTCTTTTCGCTTTGACATCGATTTTGTATCGGACAGGTAATTACAGGTTTCGAGTTATCTATGCGAATCCATCGGTGGGACGTGCTCCGAATTATTACCACACGCTTCGTTCACTTTTCTTCCCTTTATCCTCTCTCTCTCTCTCTCTCTCTGTCTCTCTCTTCCTGTTTTCCTGTTCAATTTACTGCTCGCCATGAATCGTTTACCGAGCTCGTCCAAAGATACGTAATAACTTTACACACGTTTCGAGAGTGACATTTCATATTTCGCCATTCTCGCCGTGGCAAAATTTACGCGAGAAATCACGCGTCCGCCGTAATCTGGATGATTTTAGTGGCAGTGAAACGGTCGGGCTTCGTTCGAGTCCGAATAATCGCGCGAGTGAAATGTATAAACTGCATTTGAACGCGCCGTTTCAGTGGCTCGTCTCCAGTTCAGATGCTCACACGTACAGATTTCATTTGCGGGTTTTGACGATTTGAAACGAAAACAGTGCGTGTGCTGTATAATTGAGAGATAGAAAGGGACAAAGTGTGTGTGTGTGTATGTGTGAAATTTAAAGAAAGTCTGTAATTAACGATTAAGTTGCTAAAAATAGCGAATCGAAATCGAAACGAACTTGTGAAAAGAAATAGATCGAAAACCGTGTACAAAAGCGAAGTGATTGATGTACAAAGCGAAGCTCTGATCGAGACAAATACAAAGTCAGGTTATAATAGAAGTTTCAAAGCATCCAACGACTATTGAACATCATCGTGTTCAGTGGTAACGTTCATATGGAAGTGTAGTTATTTCGACAATGATCGGACACGTTCTAACCGTGTTTATTTTCCGTCACAACTTCAACATCGTAGCGAAGTCTTTGGAAAGTTGAGAGCCGTGTTTGGAGCAACGAGCAGAAGAAGCGTACGTACGTACAATCGTGTACACAATCCGACATGTTCTCGCGAACGAAAGAAAGAAATATCGGCGATTGGGAACGGGTGGATGACCGGACTAGCGGATCCGAGGGGTTTTAGGCGCCAGTGGAAGAGAGAGAGAGAGAGAGAGAGAGAGAGAGAAAGAGGTGAGTTTATTTTCGCAGAGCCGCCGATATAACTTTCAGGCCAGTGGTGTATCTCGAGCATTAAGGAAGCATTCGCCTTGGAAGTTTATCGGGTCGTGGTTTCGATTCTTCCGTCCCTTCCTTCGGGGGTTGTGTCGGTCGCTGTTCTAGATTGAGACCGGCCGTGAACCGAATAAGAAATAAGACGCGATATTTCTTCGGACTCTGGACTCCTTTTATTCTAACTCGTTCTCCGTACACACGCTCGCAACACGACAAAACTTCGACGAGAAATTACGGCTAACGTTTCCCGCTCTCGATATATACATTTTTATTTAACCGACGAAGGATCACGAAACGATGTAACTTTCTTTCTCTCTTGCATCGTTCGATTGATTTTCTAAGTAAATGGCCACGTAGCCAGAGTTGGGCAAAGAAATTAATCAATCATTGGGCTTTCCGATAATCCTCAATGGCAATTAACGTCACTTTACAATTAACATTCATACAATCGCTTGCTTCTACTTTACAATTAACATTCAAACGTTAGTCCTTGCTGCGTAAATAAATCGATTTTCTGCCTTGGGACGAACGATTTAATTAAATCTATCTTTTTAATTGCGATCGAACGTTAAATTTTGATCGTTGTTAACGATCAAGTTCCTTTCAATTTTAATCTTCGATCGGATATTTTTAATAACGATTAATTTGTGAAATTCTTTTTACAGTGAAGTTAGCGTGTCTTTTTGTTCGCCGCCATCTTGTAATAATGTACAGAGAGATGATAAAGCCTCTGCGAGCACGTGAAATAATTATTATTGTCCAATGCCACGGAGTGAAGTCTTTTTTCTTCAATTATTGCTTGTTTGTTTAACAAATTTCAAACAAAGGAGTTCGAAATAAGTTAGTTAGTTAGTTAAGAAGTTATGAACCGTTCCATACCTCTCGACAGTATAACCTAGAAATAATTCATTTCGAACTTCTTCGAACCTCAAAGCGGTCGATGCTCGTTATAATTTCAAAATATACTTTCAATTTAAATGAAACTACAATCAAATTCGACACAATAACCAACAATTGATAATTAACGACTGACACTATTAATCAATCGATTAAATCGATTGCCGATTTTGCGACCAATTAATTTTTGCTGGTCGTTAATATGAACCAATCGATCAAATTAGAAATTTTAATCGATTAATGTTCAACTTTGTCTTCAATTTGAATGAAATTACAATCAAATTCGATACAATAACCAACAATTGATAATTAAAGCAACCGTCGATTTTTTCCGACGACTAGTTCACTCTAACCAACGACAGGCGATTAATTTTATTTAGTGAAATCGGTCCTTCGACGATTAGTTTTATTAATCGCAAACGTTGATCAGTCGCTCGAGCTAGAAATTTTCATTGATTAATGCCAAAATTTGCCTTCAATCAAACTCGATATAATAGCTACCAATTGATAATTGACGATCGACACTATTAATCGATCGCCGATTTTACAACGATTAGTTTTCAACGAATCACCGACGGTTAATTCGGTCAATCGACTTCTATTCTGTTGTTATCTCAGTTCTTATTAATTCTATATCATATCGATCAAGTCAGTCGCTGTTTTTTCGACGATCAGTCGATCAAGCTGGAAATTTTAATCGGTCGATGCTGAACCCTACGCGCAGAGGACAACAAAGAGGAAGCGTCGAGCCGATCGCAGAAAGGATTCGTCTTTTTCAAGCGTGTCTTCATCCTCGTTGGCAAAAAAAAAAAAAAAAGAAAAAAAAAGAAGAGCAGAGAGAACGGAATTATTCGAGTTTCGACATTTGGTTTTCAGCGTGACGCACTTTCTGTCAGGTGCGCTCTACGAGCACGATCATAAACCCGGGGGGATGAAAAATGTTTAATCGCCGGAACGGGCTCGTCGAAAGAATGCATTTTTAACAATGGTTGTACGTCAACGCCGCAGCAGAGTTGTGCGTCATCGGCAGATTGGCTCATTTGGATCCGCCGAATCTGGGACTGATCTGCGTTTGAAATGTCCCCCGAATCGGTCCCCTTCGCATCCGATCGATATATTTTCAGCCACAGAAAAAAAGAAAAAAAAAACAAACAAAACAAACAAAACAAACAATCCATTCGTTTTTTTCTTTATTGTTCGGTCTTCCAATTACTTGGAGCTCAACATACGGTTTTATTAGCCAGTCCATAAATCGGGAACACGGTCGATAATTCTCCAACCGAGTTCGAAATACGGACGAGCGAAAAAAAAAATAAAAAAAGTAGAAAGTGGGCCGCAGACGACGCCGCTGTTCCGTGCCAAAACGCGGGAAACCGAGGGACACGTTTCCCATTGCAACTGGAACGCGTAATTTCCAGATAATGCCTCGGAGTTTTCCAAGAACGAGGATGATCACTCCGTAATTAATAGACCGACAAACGTCAGCTATACTATATTTTCTTTTCCTTTTTTTTTTTTTTTTCGTTTTAAATAATACATTATTTAAGGACGCTGCGCGGCCCAACAGAACTGATTTAACTTGTTGAGGAGGATATGATTAATTGAACGAGCCGTGTACTTTATCACGGTACGCTGGAGAGGCAACTGCCGGGGATTAAAAGTTGGAAAATTCTACGGGACTCGGGGAAATACGCACAGAAGTTTTTTACAGGCTTTATAAAGTCGAAGTTCTCCGCGGGCTTCTTTCGATTTAAGACGAACTCGCCCAGCACCGCCACCACCACTCGCTCGTTCGCCAACGGGTGGAACAGTTGGAATTAAATTATACACCGGGCCCGCGCAACTTTCGCGGAAATTGTTCAATTTCAATTTTCTTAGCGAGATAGCTCTCTCTTGTCCCGTTTCGTCCCCACCTCCCCCGGCGGGATTATAATTCGCTACGTGTCCTACGTTATTTTCGCACATTTAATTACGAGACATTCGCCTCGTACTCGAGTTTAGCCAATTGAAACTTGGAACGTCGTAGTCCGAGCGATAAAGAGTGAAAGAAAAAAAAAGGAAGGAAGAAAACGGGGGGGGGGAAGACTTTGGGAAACCACCGTTATAGGTTGGATTATATTCGCGTATATAGAGAGGGCTGCCGAGGGGTCTTGAGATGGCTCTATTTTCCCTAGAGCGAACGTGGAGATTACGGTTAATGTATTCCCCAGAGTGTACAAGTTCTTCGTCCTCGCAGCCGCAGCTATCGTCGTCATCGTCGTCGTCGTCGTCGTCGAGGACAAAGTTGTCGTTCGACCGTGCAACGGCGAACCGGTGTGCCGTAACAATCGCCATTGCCATGTTAATGGCTGTAAACTTACGGTGCCGGTTCCCCGTTCGACTTCTTCATCGTCGCCCCTCGTGCAACTTCGCTTGAACCTTCTTCTATCCGCGCTTCTTTTCAACGGTCGAAAGCACGCAGGATGCAGCCCCGTAGCCAGTTCCAATGCAAATTCGATCGGCGAGCGTGGGGCGCTTTATAAAGTAAGAATTTTCGTCGGGGCTGCGGCGAGGAAACGGGACGAACTCGTTTCGCTCTCTGGTCAGTGCGCGATACGAACGAACGAGCTCGTCCGAGTAAATTTTTAGGAGCTCGCTACTTCTACTTGTGTACTCCTGTGGAATTAAGCACCTTTTCCTTTTCTTTCGGAAAGAATTATTATATTTCAAATATAATCGAATATATATATATATATATTAAATATATATATATATACTTTAAATATAATCGACATTTAAATATATATATATTTTTAAATATAATCGACATTTAAATATATATATATATATATTTTAAATATAATGACATTTAAATATATATATATATTTTAAATATAATCGACATTTAAATATATATATATATTTTAAATATAATCGACATTTAAATATATATATATATATTTTAAATATAATCGACATTTAAATATATATATATATATTAAATATATATATATATTTAATATATATATTTAATATATATGTATATATATATTTAATATATATATGTATATATTTATATATTTAATATATATATATTTAAATGTCGATTATATTTAAAATATGATAATTCTTTTCAAAAAAGTGCTTAATTCAATTTAACACGAATATACAAGTATATATATATATATATGTATTTGTATAGATACATATAAATTTATAACGTTACAAAAGGTCATCGCCGACTGTGGCTCAACCAACTATTACACGCAATTTCATGCTCCTAAAAACTCCATAATCTAAAAAAGAACGGGGCCGTCTAAGTCCTAGTCCGCTTTCGTTCTTTTCAATTCTTTAAACGACGACGTCTCATTACAGAAATGTAACCATAACCTCTGAACATCTGTGTAACAACAAAGATCGCATTCACCGTAAAAGTCATTACTTTTTTTGGCAGATTTTAGTAAATCAGTAGTTTAAGTGAAACTTTCTACGACTTTGTTCACGTCATACGTAACCTTGTCGTTCGAATGACAACAAACGAAAGGAGAAAATTGATAAAAGAAAATGAAAAGATTTTTAGATTTGACAGCGAGATCGAGGCCGAGATTTCAACCGATCGACGCGTACGATGAAATTGGGAGATTCACAAAAATCAGTGCCGATCGATCTGCTTCTCGGAGCTTTGTCGCTATCCGAAATTGCCATTACCGCGAGCGACAGGTTTAATTCCGCGGAAGTCGAAGATGTATTCATCGGCGGGGGTGGAATGGGGAGGGGGGGGAGGGAGGAGGAGGAAGAGGAAGGCTAATGTCAGAGGCTCGAGCAAACGGGAAGGGAAATTATTCAGACTCTGCGGATGCTTGTCGTCGACTGGAGGAAGACTCTTTGAGCTCTGCCTGGCTCAAAATTGGCATGAGATTGGCGTTCTTAGCGAGCGAGCGAGAGATATATCCCGTACGCCGATACGTTTCGATGTCTCGCGGACTCGCGGGCGAGCGGGAAGCCAGGAGCAGGAAACGAGAGCGAAAGAGAAGCAGAAGGAAACGAGGAACGAAGGTGGATCTCGTTTTAATTCCAGGTTCTGGCTGCCTCCTGCATATTCAGAAGTTTTGCGCCGAATGCCAGGCCCGTTGTTATGCTAAGACCGTGAGGTCGGCCCTGGTCGGCTCTTAGCATATTTCGACGATATTTCCGGCAGTGCCGTAGTATCCGTGGGACTTCCGCTGGTACTGTTGCTCGCCGGAGAGAGTGTCTCACCCCGTGGCTGCGGGGGGGGGGGGGAGTCTTCCTTCTTCTAGCGCGCATTTGCATTATCAGCTTTAATTGCTGCTTGTTTTGTTCACCCCTCGAGAACCGGTTTGACCACCGGTTACCACCGACGCTTCAAAACGAAATTGTCCGAAACGCGGTAACAATTTTCGAAATTGTTCAAATATATATATATATATATACATTGACACCGATCAAAAGTTCTCTCTGCGCGATCGAGTATTAATTAAAGCGATGGATGTTCGATATTATCGTACGCGCGTAATGATTAAATTCTTTCCAAATTGTTGCGTATCTGCCGCACGCGGAAGAAACGTAAATGCACAGTGAATAGCTGTAGCCCGCAATGAGAGAAATTGTCGATATAATTCGAACTGACGTAATTTCGCACGATCGTTAGAGTTAGATCGGGGCGAAGTGATCTCCCGAATTTTTCTCGTTCCAAAGTACGCCGAAACAAAAGAAAAAAAAAAAAGAAGAAAAAAGTGGCAACGTTTTGAATTTCGACGATTTCTCGCCAAGAAGTACTCCTGTTCCGCTTCTTCGTTTTCGGAGCGGAACAGACGCTCGCACTTCGAAACATCGTGTCCGATGAACGATGAACTTTTCACTGTCATTGTCGTGCGATTGCGCGTGCCAATTTTTTTGTCACTCGTGCCATTTTTTCGCGAGAGTGTGCGGGAGCTCGCGATCTGGAAATATATATACGCGATCGTTCGAGCGCGTCGGTTCATCGTTTACGAATTTATACGGGCATCCCACGGTCCAGTAATGCGTTTAAAAGAACTCGAGGGAAGGGTTGCGCCGTCTGTGCGAAACGTTATGGCTGCGAGGGATGGCGGATTACGGCAAAGTTTTTATGGGGAAGATTACACGAAGAAATAAAGCATTTAGATGGATGGTTAAATGCGTTCGTTGGAATGCAGCTGTATCTGCGAGGCTGCCTATTTTTGTAGAATATACATACATACATATATATATATATATATATATATATATATATATATATATATATATATACTACACTGTTACGGAATTACGGCGGGGAGTTGCTGGATTTGGTTGCAATAATTTTTATGGTATTATACGGGGCTCGCGTGCCCCGTATAATACGGGGCTATGATATTTATATCGATATCAGGGAACTTATCCTCGCGAGATTATTACGATAGTTTATGGCCGTGTTATTTGAGTTATTGCGTGCTCGCGTATATACCGTATATACCGAGGTCTTACCGGTCTCGCGGATTACAGTGAATGATTGTTAAGTGTTCTCACGCGTGCGGAAATTTTAACGAAGAGTAAGTGGGCAGATATATACGTCCGTTTCAACGTGCGCTCGCTTTCACTCACGAACGTAAAAAAAAAAAAAAAAACTCGTGCGTGCGCGAGTAGCGAGCCAAGTTTAACGCCTAGGAAAACAACGCAAATTTTGCGCAGTGAAAATATTGAAACAGAGAAAGAGAGAGAGAGGCAAAGCTGGAAATTTATTAGAACTAAGCGCGAGCTGGTTTTTCTCCTTTTTTCTTTTTTTTTTTTTTTGTTTCTCCGCGAAAAGCCTGCGACATTAATCAAAGATGACTATTACTATCCTTTCCTATCCTCTCAGTTCGCGACATCAGAATGGCAATTTTTCTGCTAAGCGATGCTCGATCCCCTCCCCCTCGTTCGTCTGTTCGTTTCAAAGCACTTGTTTGTTTCGCTAAATTAATTAAATGTTCTCATAATCGGTTCGTCCATCGATTGCGAGAGTCGATCTTGAAATTCATCGTCGGCAGATCGCCCCTTGAAATGGAAGGGGCAACGTTACCGATCGAAAAATAATCGACGCGATAATTGACGACGCTGTTATTGTTGCATCATGGCGGTGTACCTCGCATCACATGCGTGGTGCGTGTTGTATGTCAGCCGTCGAAGATTTTTATTCGAAAAAATCCTCCGTTGAAAAATCGTCGACGTTGTTACGTTTCATACGCGCACGCGTGTGTGAAAGGTCCATTTATATTTATACGCGTCGACGAGCCGCGCGCGGAAAGCCCGAGCGAAACGAATGCATCGTATCGACAGTGTTTTATCGTTATTTCTAATTATTCGTTAATACGCACGTGCAATGCCCAATGAGCGAACGCGCTGGATTATCATTCGAAGATGAATAAATTTCACGAACTTTTGCACGAAGCCCCGCGTTCATATTCGTCGGCAATTTTAGCAAACTATTAACGAACTATTCAAAGAATCCTCTGTTCACGTTACTGCGAAGAGTGAAAATTAAACAAAAAAAAAAGAAAAAAAAATGTTGCATCGTGAAAGAGCGAATGATCGTATATGTATAAAAAAGGAACTTTCGTTGCGTTTGACGATTGGTTCAAACCGAATGGACCAACTTCTTTTCATCTTCTTTTTGTACGATTTGTTCTCTCCCTCTAAATACGTCAAGGCTCGATTTCTTTCGATCTGTAACGATCGAATATTCGTTCGGGACAAACGTTTTTCTGGGAATAATTCTTATATTATGCATTTAAATGGCAACAGAGATTAATCACACGGTCTAACTGCATCTCAATTTGCCTTTTTCAAGAAAAAAAGAGGCGTGCAAATTTGCCCTTGGTCAATCTTCGAAACATCTAATTGCAAGTGTAACTCATTTGCTACTTTTATTACAATTACGCATCGTGTTTGTCTTTTCAATTCATCTTTTGATCCATCTGAAAATTTTGTTTATTCATTTCTGTGGCTATATTATTTATCTATCTCACTTAAGGTCTATCTATATTATCTATCTGTAGTTTAATATTGTTCTTCACCTCAGGCCTGTTCGTCTCGTACGTTTTCTTTCTTTCTTCTTTTCTAAACGGGATTTTCTCGTGTAAATTGAATAACGTTAATGTTACCAGAAATATAAAGACAGAAAGAATTTTTACGAGATTTTAAAGAATTTTTGTTAATATTTTTAACTGGCGCTACTCTTATTGATTTCGTGGTTGCCAATAATCTAAGAGATTAATTTAAAAAAAAAACGATACCAATATTCCCAAGAGAATTAATTAAAAAAGAGAAAAAAGATCGATATGGATCAGAATTGGACGCACGTAAGAAACGATGACAAAACATGCTTGCGTATATTCTCTTCGATACGAATTAATACGAATAAGTTTCGCTAAACTTCGACTTTTTCGGCGAGCAATGCTTCAACTTCGATTCGTTCGAGCGCGATTTTTTTAAGAGGAAAAATAAAAGTTCGGAAGCGAAGGGAGAACGACGAAGAGAAACATGGAGAAGCGAAGAAGTAAGAAAAACGAAAGAATGAGAAAGAGATACGAATGAAGTAGAAATTTTCTTGCTCGTCGCTGGAACTAACGCACGGAGGGGAGAGGGGGGAAGAAAATCGCGAGGCAGAAAGAGTAGATTAAAAGAAAAATATATTTCCAGATTCCGTTCGTTCGTCTGTGGAATTTACGAGGAGGCAGCGTAATCGGAAAGTTATCCACAGCTATCGTCGTGAAACGTCGTGATGAACCTAACCTAAAAAAAGGGGATGGGGATGGGTTCACGTGGAAGATGACGAGAGAGAGAGAGAGAGAGAGAGAGAGTGGTTGATGGTGAGAGAGGAAACGAGATTAAAAAATACATCCTTCGAGGCGCACAATTCGCACTCGGGCAGCCCGCTCGATCGATCGATCGATCATTCGTACGTATTACCATTCCATTCGCTTCGGGTTTCGAAGCGTAGAAAGAGAAAGAGGAAATCCATCTTCCGGTGGCGTTTGACGTCGGGCGTTGACGTCGACGGATATACACTGCATTCACGCCCGACGTTGCTTCAGCAGAGGAAGGAAGATCCTGCAATACTTCGCGAGCTACAGCGCTAGACGCGAAAAAAAAAAAAAAAAATAAAAGTGTCAAGGCATTTCTGTGCGAGTGTCCCGATCCTCGTCTGTCGCGCGTTTTATTACTTTTATTCCGCCCGCCTATTCGTCTACAGCTATCACTTCGACTACAAACAGCAAGTTTCCACCGTTCAAGCAGCTCGCGAATGTGTCTAATTTCGTACATGGTTGTTAGTTAGTATCGCCACGATGATAAGCGCAGAGAGAGCTGTTCGAGAAGGTGAAAATTTCCAGGTGAATTTCGCCTTGCTGCTTGTTTGAAAGACACGATAACCGTGCTGCACACGTTCCTTGGCGTTTTGTTGTTGCAATTGGACCCCGTGGATTTCTACGCCCTTTTGTGGAAAAACTTGACGATGCACAAAAATACACATACACGTACATCGTGCGAAAATACACAGAATATCCAGAGAGGAGTAACAATTATTATCATGATGCACGGTGAGAAACAGTGAAAAGTTCGCTCGAAAATTTCCATTTCTTCGACTCGCAGTGCAAAAGTATGCGAGACATCCGAAGAAGAGCAATTATAATTATAATAATTGTTATCATTACAATGAAAATTATTACAACAAATTCCAATTGTAATTGAAATACTACTGTGTATTTTGTTGAGTTTCATTGTTTCCCTCCAAAAGAAGAAAAGGAAAAGAAATTCGCGTTTTCGGCGAAATGTCCACGTGATTCCGTCGTGGATCCGTCAAGATGGGTTGCGTCGCTTCGTTGCAAGTACCCGTGGAAGGGTATATAAAAGTCAGAAAATAGAAGTTGAGGCGTGGAGAACGGTCTGGAGGAAGCTGACGTGAAGGACGAGAAGCGAAAGGGAACGAAGGACGAGAAAAAGAGCGGCGAGAGACAGAGAGGAGACAGGCGTGATTCGAATCCAACGTAAACGCGAAAGGAAAGAGCTGCGAACGTCTCTTTGCGATTTCGAGAACTTCTTTTTCTTTTCCTTTTATCTTCTATCCGTCCAGTTTTCCTTTTATCGGTTTGATTAACGCTCGCGACAACGGAGCAACAATAATTCAGAATTCCGACCGTAGTCAACATTAATTTCATATATTTATATAATTTCAATTATTATAATTAGAGGAATAATGATTTCATTTTCATATTTTATCTGTTTGATCAATATATCGAAAATATAAATGAAATAAAATTTAAATACGATTATTTAATAATTTGTTTAATTATATTGATATTTATATTATTATCATTGAAAATTATTATTTCTTTATAAAAGAATTTTATATTAATTAATTGATAATAATATTTATTAAATAATAAAATTATTTATATTTCCAAGTTATATCTTTTTAGTAATTATTTTTTTAAATAATTTTAATACTATTCATTTCATCAAGAATTTGTTTTATTAAAAAAAAGGAATCTTTTCGAAATGAAGTAATTTAATGAAAAAATTTGAAAACTTTATATGTATAAATCAATTATTTAAAATTCCTTTATCATTTATTTATTTACCTACACCTATGAATATTAATTATTTTTGAAATTTTGGATCAATATTAGGAGATAGATTTTTTAATCATTCAAATTATTTCAAGTTTATTTTTATTTATACATTATTGTCCAAATCAATTGTTGTTTCTTTTCCTTTCTTTTCTCAAAGGAGCTGCGGATCAGAATCGATCAGCAGTGAAAAAAAGAACAAAAAAAAAAAAAAAAGAGATTTTCGTTCTCTGGTGTTGGAGTTTGCGAACGATCTTGCTCGAAAATTTTCGACAATCAGCGAGCTTCTTCACTATCTCGGCTGGGTTCTTCGGAAACCGTTGAAAACTGGCAATTACGCCGCTGCTCCCTCGATGCTTCTGCAGTTTTCGTGTTTCTCTTTTTTTCCTCCGGCTGAGCTGCCTTTTTCTCTAATTTCTCGCGACGCGAAGAACGGCAGGCGATCTCGTACGGCGCCGATTGTACAACGTCGAGGTGCAATGAACCACGCGTGGCATGGGGGGAGGAGGAGGAGGAGGAGGAAGAGTCCACAGGACAAAAGAGGTCGACAAGCGAAAGTGGGAGGGCCGAAAACAAGGGAGGACAAAATTGCGATTAGTCTGCGACCTGCTCTCCGGATCTCTAGCAATCCATTAGCGGAGTCGCGGAGAAGTCGAACGTCCCGCGGAAAGGTCGTCTTAGGGTTGCCGGGGTCCTCTGATTAAAATTCGCGAAAAACTCGCCGCCGTGTGTGAAAAGTCAGCCTGCTTTGGCGTTTCCTCGCAAAAAAAAAAGGAAAAGAAAAAACGTTCGAGGCCTCGCCGAGATCCTCGCGCCGCGTCTCTATTCGTCCGCTATTCGTCCTCCCACTGTCTTCGCCTTCTTCTTCTTCTTCTTCTTCTTCTTCTTCTTTTTCTCCAAAGGAATGACGAGGAAAGAGAGAGAGAGAGAGAGAGAGAGAGAGAAAGTGGAACGCAGAAGAAAGCGAGCGGAAAAAAGGCTGGCAAAGAATACTTTTTTGGCGACTGCTTTGAACGGAGGGCGAAAGAACGAGAGATTACGATGACACGAAAGTAAACCGCGCAAGATGATTAATGGACTTTCCCTCCGTTCGTTCGACTATCGTCCCTTTTCGAAGATCGCAACCGTGGTTGGTCACGACGACAAAACCTGAAATACCGCGGATCCCAGCTATTCCATACATCCGAGAGACCGGCAACATGTCCGATTGCGACCGAAATATATTTCAAGGGGAAATGCCTTCGCTAAGAATATTTCGAAAAGAAAACGCGAGCTTTTCCTTCTTACAAGCTTGCGTTCCCTCCCGTTGCTGGAGGCGCGCTCTGGAAGATACACGCTCTGCGAAGAAGAAGAAAAATATTTCGTACGCATCGCACACACACATACACACACACACACACGCACGCACATATATATACATATATATACATACGTATGTATACACGTGCATGCATCGTCAAGATTTCTTGCAAAGTTCGCCTTCGCAGAGTCACGTGGAATTTCGCATAAATTCCGACGTGCAGGATTGGAAAAATATTTCGATCTCGCTTTAAACCGGAAACTATTAGCCGTGGCAAAAACGTAGCGCGCGCAATTCCGAGGTGGCGGAAAATTCGGTTGGAAACGAAATAGATTTTTTTCTTTTTTTTTTTTTCAGGGGGAGAAAAATTGGATATTGTCGCGGAGTTTTCGACGAAAGTGCTCGAAATTTTATGCGCGAAATAGAAAGAAAAATGTAGGCGCGAATTTGTCGAGAACAAAATGCCGACGGACGCGTGAAAAATTGATCTCCTAGGGTTTTTCGATCTATCTCTAACTCTAGCCTTCTTCTCGTCGACGTGTCGACGAGTTACCAGCGTTGTAAATTATTTTTTCGCGAACGTTCGCGTTTCGATCGAACATTTTTCTGCGTTACAACCGGTCCAAGTAGCGATTGTTCTTCGCTGAAACTCGGAAATGATAAAAAGGGATCGATCCGCGGGACGAATCCCACGACTTTGCTGAAACCATCGGCAACAAGATTCTATTCCCATGGAAATATCAATCTTGCAGATAAACACGGTACTTGTTTCGTACGACTTCTTTGTCGTGCACGGTCCCATCGACGGGAAAAGGATGAAATATTCGATGCCGAAAATTCCATATCCGGGGAATATCCTCCTCCGTCGATAAAGTGGACTAAGAACACATAGGCCAGGTGATACGCGACGAGTATCTCGCGAGAGGGATAAAAATTGAGTTCGATCCGCCGGTTTCTCCTTGGGTTCTGGGTCCAGCCAGCCACTTCAACCATTCACTCCGGCCAACTCCGGCTTATAGAAAAGCAATCGGCGATGTTCGAGAATCGTCTATCGTGACTATAACGTAAACCGGATCGCGAGCTTTTTCATTTAACGCACGAACGTACTATACCACGCTTGGTGAAACGATCGGTTTAAAAGATACCGGCGTTCGTCGTTCGACTCTCGTTCGAAGAGAACACACGTTCGATCTATCGAACATTTTTTTTTTTCCTCGCTGGATCAACCACAATCGTGAAGAATCGAAGCCTTCGATTTTCTTAAAACTTGCTGGACGATCTCTTTTCTTTTTCTTCCGCCATTTTTATGAGCATTCGACGACGAAAATTCAAGGAATTGTAACATTTTGCAGTTCTGTTGAAAAAGAAGAATTTTCTCCAGCATTGTGAATGTTGTCTTCATTTTCAAAGTCACTGGTTAATCACAAAGGTGATTTTCTGTCTTTTTGTTGGTCTTACATTGATATCGTCCGAATCGGAATTACATTCTGAAAAATTTATCATCTTCTGAATCACTATAGAATAGATATCTCTTAAACAGTCAGATAAATTATCATCAAAAAATTCAGCGGGAAATTCTCCTTCGCTAAAAGAATTCGCGAGGTGCCATTTTTAAAAAATTCAACGACAATGATCGATAAAATGCGCGAAGCAAATAACGTAAGTGAAAAGAAGTTCAAGTCAACTTGAACAACTCGCTTGAACAACGTCGTCTTTCCACAAACTGAGAGAATTCTTTCACAATTCGAATTCGAATATCGTTTAGCCACGATCAAATTGTGGCAACAATGCCCCAGCCAATTATCAGAAGATCACATCATACGACGTCACCGGTCAATAATGTGTCAAAAATGCAACGAACGATACAACGATTACAGGTTGTCATAACTTAACAAAGATAACTGTGACAACAACCTACACCGTGACAGTACACAATCACAGTGAGCAACGATCGTCTAAGAATATTGGAAGGAAGATTGCTAGGCACGGTGTTAAACGACTGCATCCAAGGGGGAGGAATTTCCCCCGAATTGCTAATTTTCGAAGGTAGACGAGGCGTCGAAGCAGACGAAGCCCCCTGAAAGACAAGATGAAACACACGGACAGGATAGGGAAGGTAGACGCGTCCAAAGAGGAGAGAAGCCGGTTCGTCTGCAAACGCCAGGGGGCTGTTTGCCAGGGCTGTGCGCCTTTAATGGAATGTCAACCTGCCGGCCTGTCGAAATCTTTTTCACCAGCCGAAAATCTTTTTCTTCACCGGGCCTCTCTCTCTTTCTCTCTCTCTTCGACTCTCGGACACAATTACCGGGGAAATAATCCTCGGGGTGCAACGGGGGAAACGAAATGTTTCGCCGGGTTGCATCGTGGGCGCGGCTCGTCTTGCGTACCCGTGGATCGATAAGGTGCCTGAATGAGACCGTCACCGGAAACAGCGCGATGAAAACCGACTGTTTACGCTCGTTTCACTGACGGCTCGCGAAAGTCGAAAGAGCGTGGGCAGTTAACACACCGAGATTTACACCTCTTCGAAGTAGTGAAAGTTGCAATTGTAGAAGAATCGCGTGTTACGCGAAATTTTCATCCCCCTTGCTAAAGATAAGAGAATTCCTCTTCCGTTCTTCACGTTCTGTGCTTTTCTGCTCGCTGAAATTGCTTTATAACGCATCGGCGAAGAAGCGCGAATATTCGAATTTCCATCCTTTTCCGAGGGACACGATTTTATTTTCTCTTCTCAGGCTCGCCGTTTCAATGGAAAGAGGACGAAGAAGATCGAGCAATTGCACAAGTTACGGTGTACGATCGTGCACGCGTTGTGTCAGCGTTGTATCAGAAACTTTTATTAAACGGACCTTATCGTTACGCGAGAACCGCTTTGTGTCGTTTTCGCAGCGAGCCGACTCGAGCGAGACAACACTCCGGGACGACGAACGATCGAGTTTTTTCGAGCGGAGTAGCGGAGTAACCAATTAAAAAGTTCGTTACTCGAAAGTGAAGACGACACCGAGGCGGTCCCCCCCGTCAAACGAGCAACTTTCCCTCGCCCCGTCGGGGGAAAACGTAGGAGTTAATTTAACAACCGGCTGCCGGCTACGCGGCAAATAACCACCGGCCCGTTCCCCGACTCAACTGTTGTGCCCGAGAATATATTAATTGCTACAGGCATATGCAAATCGATCGCGGCCCGACGAAATACAAAATAAACGCGCGCGTTTACTTTTCATACAATTCGCAGCGGAACTGAGGCATAAAATTTCCATCAGAGACATTATGTTCAACAACCCCCTTAAGCGTTTTGTTTTGTTCTGTCATTTTCTTTTTTCCTTTTTTTTGTTTTTGAGGACGTGCACTCGTCTGCCTTGGTTATTTCTAGGCGACGACAAGTATACTCGACGACGAAGACACGGTAAATGCAATTGCTGTAAGTTAATTACAACAAAATGATAAATTTTTTTTTTTGTTTGGATGTTTCTTTGAAAAGTTTCTAATTTTACTGGTGTTTTATATAAAACTGAACGTTTTATTTTTTTGAAAGTTATTCCGTAAAAATAGAGACCATTAAAAATTCGAAACGCGAAGAAAAGGACTTGAACTTCCAAAATTATAATGCATTTCTACGAACAATTTTCAGTTATTTTCAACTGCATATCTTCATTGTCTGTTTCGTCGCCGTGAAATATTCTAAAATGTGCCGAAATTACAAATACGTGTAATTTTTTTTCACCTAAATTCTGCAATAAATAGCAAAAGCGAATTTTTTTTCTAGATGACGAAAATCTTTGTAACACATAAGCTTTTATTTCAAGAATACACTGCTTTACATCTGTGATATATCTAACGAAAAACATCAATTGGTTATTTCGGCTAATTTTGGTAATTTTTAGTATTAGGCGTTGTAATTAAATTCGCTCGCTCACCGCTCAAACATTTGAGTTCTAATAACTCGGCTCGTTCATTTTCGTAAGTCGCTATGTTTTTGAAATCGCGAGATATTTGAGGCTCTCAAACCTCTGTTGACGAAAGTCTCGGCGAGTCTCAGCGTATTGGCTGCGAGGAATTCTAATTAGTCCTATCGTTAACTTCATTTTCTTTTTTTTTTTTTAAATAAAGAAATTTGTCACACGACAATTTGAATTTTTACTTTTAATTCTTCAAAGTGAATATTACACACCGTGATTTCAGTACTTTACATCCGATGTTACGATGTTGTGACAACAAACACGTTGTAATAACCAAAGTTTTCTAAAGACTGAGGAGAAACCTGTAAGGCAAGTGGTTAAAATGTACTGGAGAAAATCCAGTGGACAATATATACATAATTCATCCACTTCGAATAAAGAAACGTAGCTATAACGTTGCTTATATTTTCCAATAGAGAGAGAGAAAAGCGAACGATCAAAAGTATTTCAAGCATACTATGAAATTGAAAATACAACGTACGAGCGATTTAAAATATTCAAAATCGTTCGTTGCTGCAGAAAGTGTTAACAAATTACGATCGAAATTTATCGAAATATTCACCGTAATATTAACATTGGAATGTTAATCATTTTTTGAAGAAAACGCGTTCTTAAACGAATTATATACATCAGATGACGATACGTTCGGAAGTTATTACGCATAAATCGTTTTCATCAACGATGGCGCCGAACGAACCTAACCTAACCTAACAGCTCATTTTGGCGGGAACGTTACATAACCTAATAGCTTACACATTTTGGAAGCAATTGAACTGTAATCACGGATGTAAATGTGGGGAGAAACGTGTGGCAAATTTCTTGCACGAAATAGCGAGTGAAAGTAAGGGAAAAAAAAGAAATGAAAATTGTCACTCGACTCTAGCAGCCAGTCAATTACGTCGTTCTATTAAGCTGAAACTTAATCACGTTCCCCGAACGCGACCGCGTGAGAATTCACGTGATTCCCAGTTTCATCCCAGGAAATGTACCGAGTCCCGTTTCCCGAGCTCTTTTCGTCGGCCATCGAGCCTCGCTCAATGCGTTTTCTTTTTTTTTTTCCTTTTTTTTTCTCTCTCTCCCTTTTTGCCGATTTAATCACATCCGCGGCCACGGGGACAGCTTTACGACCGCAATAATACCCGCTGGATATTAGTTTGCAAGTTCACCGACATAATATCAGGGCGACGAACGTTTGCAATTCCTCCGAGCGTAAGTTACGACGGTGTGTTTTTAAAGCGGCAACGGAGAACGTTGTATCACGATGGCGGAATGGTTGCACGGTTTCACGGTGTAGAAATTTGATGGAGATTTACGTTTTCTGTTGCTTGTCATCGCGGGACGATGAAAAACTCTCGAACACGTCGTCGCTTGGCGCGTGGAAACGCGGCGTGAAAGTCGGCGACGACGACTTTCGAGGGGTAAAAAGCGTCAAGAATTAGCGTGTAGTAATTAAGAGTAAGACGATGAAGAGGGACGAGATATGACCGGACACGTTCGTCGTTGCTGCGAACGAGAAAAAGTCGAGCGGTCTACAAACGCGCAGGAAAAAGAAAGTGGGGACCGACCGGAGTTCGAGAATTCTAATTCGAACGGATTAATTTCCTTTTCTTTCTTTTTTTTTTTACAGATTGTTCTTCCCGATCTCCGGTTAAACTGTCAACCTCTCAGCAACCCCGTGCATCTACGTCGTGTCGCTGGAATGACGATTATATTCGTCGAGCACGCGTAGCTGCTAATTGTAACATTGAATTACATTACTGCGATATAATAGGCGACAATGCTAGTTCTCTTTTTCTTTCAAATCTGCAATTCTGTCGTTCAACTTGATCAATATTATTTAGAAAACTCGAACATTTCATAATTTTCTTAAATCAAACGAAAGATGTCAAAAATATTTGGCGATGAAAGAAATTGGAAATTAGAAATTTCACTTATTCTGGTCAGAAAGATGTTTCTTAAAGCAAGACACGTCAAGCGTCGAGCATCGATATAGTAGCAAGAAAATATTTAGAAATGTCTGATTTACAAATTTACAAGCATGTTTCATTTTCCACGAAAAATTCAATTCGAGTGACAAATTGCAATTACTTTTTCTCGCGCGACGAGTATACTCGTCGTTACCTAAAATATTGCCATATTCAGTCATTCACAGCTAAGAGATTAAATATTGTCTGACTCTCTCTCTCTCTTTCTTTCTATATATATATATATATATATATACTTACCTTGTCGAAATTGTATATATTTAAATTTACCAATTCGTAGATTCGCCTCCGAGTTATAACGTCGTTTATAATTCCGCTAGCTCTTGGGATCCGCGAGATTCATAGCGTGTGATAACGCGTTTGTAATTAATGTGACGACTTCCGAGCGTATTTGGGCGTAGTTAATATGAATCTGAACTCTTTGCTTTCCGAGCGAATTCGCATCTGCTTCGTTCAAATATCATTTTAACGATCGACTCGTTTGGAAAAACTAGAAACCGGCAGTTTCAGAAGAGACGTATTGACGTTCATGCGAAGAATCGCAATACGAAGACGAAAAGGCGAACATTTAAACGATGAGGTTAGGGTAGAAATTGAAAGGAACGAGGAAGGACCTCTCGAAAAAAGAGAGAGGTCCCTTTAATTTTTTTCGAGTGATTCAGGTCATTCAGGTTCGTCAGGTTCACGAAGATGACGCAGAGAGATCTCGCGATCCCAATGTGGAAAATTCAGTTTTGCGAACTACCAGTGCAAAAAGCCTGAAAGAGCACGTAAATTTCTCTCCGCGAAATAAATGGCAGACGTGTTTGAGAAATGGCACCGTATGCACGCATAGATTGTCGTTCGGAATGAAACTGGGTTTCCCAGTTGAAAACCCGGAGCGAGAGTTCGAGCAGGGAATGAATACTCGTATATCGAAGATCGACAAATTCCAACGACAGAAGGATAAGTCGCGGAAACAAGGAAAGATTAGAAACTTATCAAGGGTGAAAATTTAAATTTAGATGGTTACGGCCAACGAAGAATTCGAGAAAGTCTCGATAAAAATTCTTCGCCCCTCTTCCCCCCCGAAACGATAAAACACGATAACGCATCCTCTCCACCGCGATTTACGATCGTCGATAATTTATTTCTCGGTTCTCGCGGGCTTAGCGTTCCGTCAAATATCTTTTCCTTGTCGCAACAACGACAACAATCTCGATTCATCGCGATTTATCTGTTTGAAAGAATACCGCGAGTACGATGTCATCCATTGTCATCTTAATTCGATCGAAATACACCGTTCATCGTTCGAAAGAATCCCGTTCGACCGACCAGTTTTTTAAAGCCTCGTGTTAAACGAACACATTTCTCGCAGCGTGGACGAAAAGAAGAAGAAGAAGAAGAAGAAGGAATAAGAGAAAGAAAGGAGCTGAAAACAAAAAAAAACTAGGCACGCTTTTTCAATGACTCGATATCCGGCAACTGGAAAAAAACGATAGTTTCCCGCTGGATAGTGCAGCAGGAAGCACGGAAGCTATTCAACCTCGACCAACTCTCTCTTTCTCTCTGTTGCAATAAAAATCCACGCTTTTTAAAACGAATACGTTCGCAATGAGCTCAACGGTTGTGTGTGTACGTATTTCAAAGTCGATCGCAGTCTTCACGATCGTTCCACGTCGTTGTTTAAAGAGCACCACCCCCCTGCCTCATGCTAAATGGCGTTTCCCACCGTTAATTCGATCCTATCGGATATTGCGTTAACGATTAAACCAAACATCGTATAAATTTCATCGCGTGTACGGTATGTGTGTGTGTGTTGCTCGTAAGCAAGCATCGCTATCGATGTCGACACACACACACACACACACACACACACACACACACACACACACACACACACACACACACATACATCAACGATATTTCAACGATTCCGCGAGAAATGTCGAAGGATATCGAAACTTTCGCTACTGATATCAATTTTCGATATAGCAATGTTTCTTGGCGAACGCGTCGATACCCGATATCCAACGATATCTAACAAAATTATCTATATATATATATATTGATTTAACATTTTACACAATTCTAGACACTCGTTGTGCTTGATATCCGCGGCCAGCTGCGAAAAGCTTGCCGATCTTCGTGTCGGCGAAGAATTTTAATATAGCACACCGGATCGATGAATCCAGTCGACGAATTAGAAAGAAATAAGAAACGCCAGCAGCGCAATCGAATATTTCGCGTGCTTCTGCTTATATATCATCGATCGTGTGTGGCCTCGCACCACGATTTCGCGATCTCTTTTATTTACTTTTCCGCTAGCCTTCCCTCTCTCTCTCTCTCTCTCTCTCTTTTGCTCCACTTTTTTTTTCTTTTTTGCAATATCCACAAAACTCATGGACTTCCAATCTGTTTCGGTAATAACCAGAGTAAACGATCGGACGTGACGTCACGCGGCTCGAACACCGCCAAGTTCGAACCGCTTTGGAATTGTCGGCTCGCGCGCACGTGCGCCGTGCGTCCCGACGCGTGAAACCGGGACAACAGGAGAGCTGTCCGCGGGCACGGCCATTACACCGTTAATGTTGGACTTTGTTTGCCTTGAAAATTGATGCCCGCCATAGCCGGGACCCACTGCCTCCCCTTTCCAACCCTCTTGTTGCTTCTCTGCTGCTATTTTTTCCTCCGCTTTTTGCCCCTCCCCTCTTCGTGCACCCCTTTCGATGCCTATCTGTCGCGAGAAACCGATACGTTTTCCACGAGGGATCGTTCGAATGTGAAATCTCTCTGTCGCTTCGTTCCGTATTTTACGGGAGAGAGCGTGTTGTTAAAAGAAAAAAAGAGAAAAAGGGGGCGAAATTTTCGAAGACGATTCGCTCGAGATCTCGCGATCTCTAACGCCAGCTCTCGATCGCCTCGATAAGAACACGATCGATAGATTATTAAATTTCTTTCTATCAAACAAGTGATAGACTTTTCGTCGACACGTTAAAAATTAAACTTTCGCAATACTTTTTGCGTTTCATTTGAAAAAAAAAAGGAAAATAAATTCACATCTAGCAAGTATGACATATACAGTTATTCTTTGAGATTTGCGAAGATTTTTACAGCTTTTTAATGATTCTTTCTCAGTTATTCTAATTGTTCTGGCATACAATCCTCGCTTTAAGGTTTCCTGATAATTTTCTGCAATCTTCAAGCCCAGAAGCTGGCTACTCTAAAGCACGAATTTTTTTATTCGCAAAGTATCGTTTTACTGCTTTCGGTGGTGTGCACAACCACGTTGTCACGTTGAAAAGCATACTTATTTCGGACAAATTCGTATCGCGTACCGCGTTAATCTGTTCGTCAATCGTTTCGATGTACATTTTACCATTTAATTTTCCTGTGATAAATTTTATATCCGCCGTGATCAATACCTCCCCAAATAATTTCTTCCCACCTATTTTTTTTCTTCTAAGAAAACATAAAAATGTAAGAAAGAAACTAATTTTATTAATTTCAAATTAAACTCAAAGTTCAAACGTTTTGCGAATCGCTGTACTTTAATGTGTAAAAAAATTTTTTAGAAATATATAATAGAAGAGTTTTTTTCTTTTTTTTAGTAGGAAGTGATTTTTTTCAGTCTAAATTGAACCTCTTCTCATCGGTAAATACGACTGTTCTTGCCACTTCTTGCGCACAATTCGCGATACTTACGATATAAACAAATATAAAGTGCGCTGCCTTTTCCTCCCGAAATGTACGTACACATCGTTCCGGATTTCGTCGAGTCGTAAATTTCTCTCTCTCTCTCTCTCTCTCTCTCTCTCTCTCGAGAAGTTCGTTTGCGTAGCCGTGGAAATTGGCCTCGAGTTACCAACTGAGAATTACCAACAGCGATTTTTACGAAAATATTTCGCTGAAAGAAAAGGACGAGACTAGATTCCGACGTCTACGAGTTTCTCCAGTCGTGACTTTGTTTCCCTGGTTTCCCCTCTTCTTCTCGATCAATTTCCCGATTCTTATCCTACGTTTTCCGGGACCCGATGCAATTTTGCCTAGCTTACCGGATCCGAGACTCGCGATGCTTTATGGTCTCGAGCGTAAAAGATTTTGCAACAGAGTTTAGAACGATAAGACATCGGCGTTTAAATTTGTTTTGTCAGATTTATTGGGCAGTGTATCTTTGCTCTCTCTCTCTCTTTCTCTCTCTCTCTCTCTTTCTTTGCTAATTTACATCTCCATTCTCGGTGGTAGAGAACCGAGAATCCGGGAATCTTTTGCAAAATTTAGCCATGCTAAACATCGACGATAAATTATCGAAGCGGATAAAGTCAAAACTGCGCACGTTATTCGCCGGATGTATGCAAGTGTTCTTAATTCTCGAATCGGTATCTGCTTTCCGAGTTGCCAGCGAAACTCTGATGGCGCGTGCGAGACTGATCGTAACACGATTTTTTGTCAAGATCGACGACTCTAAGTTGAGAAGATTGTGCGCGATATATTTTTTGATTTAACGGCGAGATTCTTTGCGATTTCGAAACTCAGCTGCCCTAAATGTCGGTCAGTGGGAATGAATTTTTTTTCTGACGGTGGAATAAATTGTTCCAGTTGCGTTCAAGATTATTGCGATGAATACGAACAAACGTGTATTCGTTCGAAGACAGCACAATTCGCAATGATCGAACGATTAAGAAATTTTTTTCCATTTCTCAAGAGAACTACGCAAAGTCCCTTCGAAAAGTTTCACTTTCAGTAATAAGTGGAATACAATGCAAGAAAAAAAGAAAAGAAATTTTTGACCTTGAAATTCAAACTTTTCCTTCCATCCTGTATACAGATACGTGTTATTCCTTCACCACTGTGTCACATTTTTCATATCATATTTTCTTAGCTGCTTACGCTCGCTTATAATGGACCACGTGAAATAACTAACAACAATGACATCGTGTAATTCGTACTTACCGATCGTCGTCAGCACGGTGAGAGAGTACAAAAACGCTTTGGCAAAGTTCCACTCGTACTCCGGTATCCGTCTCTCTGTCACGGTGTCGCTGGCGGAACTTCCGACGTACGTCCCGGCGTTCTGAGTCGCCATCATGTCCTCGGTGATCCTCTTCACCAGTTGATCCTGAAAACGTGCGATCTCCTGGGCAGCGAGCTTCGTCCAGTTCTCGCGGTAGAGAATGTTCAGGCTCTCCGTGATTATCCATATGTTCTCCACGGTCTTCGCCCGGGCCTCGTGGCTTGCCTAGAGAAAAGAAAAAAATAAAGGAAAAAAAAAATAAGAAAAGAGATTTCCATCGAGTTCGAGAATGGGAGGGAGAATTTTTCAAGTTCAGCGTAAAAAAACTGGGTGCGTATTACGGCCATAAGCAGTGTTGTTGCTTTCAAATTTGATAAACATTGCTATCCAGTGACCAATAATTTAACAACCACACACTCTAGTTAAATATATCGAGTGTTAAATTATATTTAGTGTTAACCGTTCGAGTCGCAGGGGTGATTGGAAAAACATGGTCGAAAAACGCCGTAGAGCGCGACAGCAAGCTTGTCTTTACGTTAGAACTACCGACAGTTAAGACGAAGTTATTTCTACCAAAATTAGTTCGATTTCTAATAAATAAAAGTAAAATGAAATTCATTATATTATTTCTTTAGTTATCGCTGTAAAAGTCATTGCATCATTGCGGGGGGAAAAATTGTAACATGAAATAGAAATTTTAAAATAGAATTGTAAAACCAGTCATTTCGACTGGTGTGGTAGTTCTAGTGTTAACACTTTACCGACCGATAGCCTATTAATCGGCTAACATATTTTAACACTTTACCGACCGGTAGCCTATTAATCGGCTAACTATTCACCGCTAATACACGGTCGGTAAAGTGTTAATCAAGTGCGAAGAAACCCAAGCGACACGATTGCGCTTGTTTTATTTTATGTCGACAAATCCCAATGTGATTGTGCTTTCTTTTCACGTCGCGCCGTTTCACATTTATTGCTAGTTGGCAAAGTGATCGAACGTATTATTGTTCCATAAGTGCTTTTCCAATTGTTAATAATTGTGCGATTCAAAATGATTAGACTAGTCTGTAGCACCAAAAATGACGTGAAAAGATCGCGTTTAATTTGTGCGCAACGTGAAAAGAGGAGTTCATCCAATATGTTTCGATAAACATAAACGATGTTACAAATTACAAGTGTTACTCTTCATTTAAATTGTTCGTTCGTAAGACGAAGAATATTTTAAATTTGTAATTCGTTACTTTATATATGCGTACTGTAAGTTTATAAATATCTCAAGTTTCGCTCAATGAAAATTATTGACAAGATAACAATGAAATACAAAACGTTTAATTGTATTATTTACATTAAAAAAAAAGGAGCTATGTGACGTACGTGCGTCGGTAAAGTTGAGCGCGCTGTAAAATGCACCGGGATTTTTCGACACGAAATCTGAAGAGAGCGATCGCGCTGCTTGGCACTCAAACGGTTAAATTATAATCATGGATTAAAACTGTATTTACTCACTCGTTGAATGAAATAAAATTTCGTACAGTAAAAAACGACGTTACTTATGGGTATGTATCTTTCTCATGTGGAGTCGACCCGGTGCAAACGAGAGCGTCGTTTCAAGGAAACGAGGAAACCAGCCGATCGAATGAAACTTGGTTGAAACGAGCGGCAACGCCAGAACGTGCCGATAATTCGATTGACTTTCGGTTCACCGTAGTCGTCTTAAATGCGATCGAAATCGAAGTTCACATCCAGCCTCCAGTTGTTCCGCTCCCAAACGATATCATACGGGAATGGTGGAAAATTCATGGTACGAATCGGGTAGATTTCCCAGGGAAGGGAAATCTTGTGTGGTTCAAAATAGGAGGAAACGAAAATCGATGCGTGAGAGGAAAAGTGACGAGTCACGGACTGTCATTGGTATTTTATATTTAACTATTACTAAGTCGTAGTTATTATATTTTTATTTTATTATCGGTAAGTTGTATTCGCGATGGTAAATAATGACATACATCGTTTTTTTTTTCACGAGCTATTTGCAATGTATCCATCGCAAAAATAACTTACCAACGTAAAATACTAACAATTACTACAACACGGTGATTGCGTAAACACGATAATTTCGTAAACAAAATAACCATTTATTCAATTCAAAGATCACAGCTGAAAGTGTTGATCGTTCTGTCGTGTGGAAATTCGCGTTCTCTGAATGAAATCTTCCCTCACCGGGATTTTTACATGCTCGAATGAAACTGACGCGTCTGAATGAAATCAACTCAATTTCGTCAGATGCGGGACAGAGTTTGCTGCCGACGTAAAAATCACGTTTACGTGCGCATCGCTGTCGTGTCTAACTCTAACTCGAAAATTACGAGACTATTCGTTGATATTCTTATTTCGAAACTGTGAAAACTTTTTCCGATTCGTGACCCTGCAATTTAATTTCCTTTCCGCTAACTAATTTTTTGGTGAGGACCAGTGCTACAAATCTTCGATTCACGATCGTACGTTTCAATTTCTCGGCCGACCGGGAAGGGGAGAAACACGAAAGTGTTTTTCAAAAAGTTCTCGCTACTGAAGAAACATAAAAAAAAAATTGATTGGAATGTAATTTGCGAGGCAAATCATCGGCGGCGGCGGAACCGCGTGGAATCGCTCGCAACAAAACGAATCGTTAACCGTTAAAAATGCAACAATGCGAGATAAAAGAAAGAGAGAGAGAGAGAAGGAGAAAGGAAAAAGGAAAAAAAAGGACACGTCGCGTCGGTGGAAATCAATAGTTGTGCACTCACCTGCTTGAGCCAAGCGGTGGCATTCCGCCTGGTAGGCTGATTCCCCGCTATTGTGGTGGCAAGTGTCCTTTGTTGCATCGCAGGATCGGTACCGCCCTCGATGGCGAGGAAGATGAAGCTACCGAGCAGGGTGTACGCCACGAGTAGGGCGCATATGCCGAGGTTTATAATACAACCCTTGAGGAAGGAATGGTGGCTGGCCTTGTCCGGCACTCCGCCGAAGCAAAGGCACCTCACTTGCCTCGACGGATGCGTTTTCGAGCGTTCGGACGTCGACCTCTTCAAGGACGATGTATTGCCATTGTTCGCGGGCTTGAAGCCCTCGTAAGCTCTGTAATGTCTCGCGCTGTCCTTCTCCATTCTCTCCTTTCTTTCTTTTCTTCGTCTTCTTCTTCTTCTTCTTTCTACCGGATCACCCAATTCTGTCCTCTGATTTGTCTCATTTGTCCAAGCGGTGCCTCACTCTGCTCGTTCTGCACGAATCAATGACGACGACGAATGGCGACGAGCGAGGGAAACAGAGACAGAGAGACAGAGAGAGAAAGAGAGAGAGAAAGACACACACACACACACACACACACGCACACACAAACACACACACAACAGCCACCTTCTTCTAATTATTCTTCGAAATCCCTCGACGAATTGATCATCCTTTCTCGCTCCTTTCTTGCGCTTGTGCCCTCTCGTCAACCGCTAAATCATCCTGCCGGCAGATGATGCTATTTCGTCGCGCCGGTATTTTTCCGCAGCTTTCACCAGTTCGAAGCAACGAGCATATCACCGCTACGACTCGTTCGTCGTAGCTTATCTATCTCGAGGCGACCGAGCAGTCGTCGACGTCGACGGCGACGGCGGGCTGGTGGCTCCTCGACGATTTTCTGCGCGATCGTCTCCGCGATCTTCGCGAGTCCGTTCCTTTCAACTGCATCGCGTGGCAAACGAAAGCGCTCGAGAGACGCTCCATTGGTCTCTCGATCTCGCGCTTAAGGCTTTCGTTTATCGTAAGGCCTTTACGACTTTTCGTTCACGACTTTTTTATATTGTATGTCCGCCTTTTTTTTTCTTCTTTTCTTTTTAGAAAACGGAAGCGGGATCTCTGCTCGTCGAGGAAGCGTTGGATGATCGCGTATGCGAGGCGGCCAGCACTCCTCCCGTGCTCATTTTTCTAGAGCCGGACTCGGCCGTCCTGACTGGAACGCGGCCCGGAATTCTATGGACAAAATCGATGTTGGAGATATTTTCTGGGATATTAGTTCGAACCCGAGAGAGATATAGATGAGGCTCTCTCTATCGAGAGAGAGAGAGAGAGAGAGAGAGACCGAAATCGAAAGGCTCGATCCTCGTTTTCGGAGATATTGCCCTCTCGAGCTAGCCACGCATACGTTCGCGGCGAGATATTTATGGCCGTCCGGTGCAATAACCGTCCGAAACTCGATCTTATTAAAGAATCCGTCGACGTTTAGGCGCTCAGTCCGTTTAGACGGTATAATTCCGCTCTAAACGAGCCTCGGCGAATGTCTGTCCGCCTTGAGACTGAGTTTGCAGCAATTGGTCTGCGACTTTCTCCTTCGACGATCCTTACTTTCTTCCTTTCTGGCGGGTTAGTCGAACAAACTCGAGAGAGAGAGAGAGAGAGAGAGAGAATATTCGGCGCGTGACGATCTCGATTAAACAAACCGATGAGCAAGCGGTGTCGCGGAACGGAAACCACAGGTAGCGCCGCTTCCGCTATGCCACACCGGCGACGATTCTTTCACACGCAGCTCTTTTGGCAGCCAAATGGAAACTTAAACAACGTCGCGGAGTGAATTTCAAGAGTGTGCCACCATGAGTCACTCGAACTTTTCTCCTCCCTGCCGGTTGAACGTTGAAGGCACCCGCGAGAGGTTTCTTCGTTCTTTTTCTATCTCTCTCTCTCTGTCTGTCTGTCTCGTCTCTTCTCTGTCTGTCTTCGCGCTCTGCCAAGAACAGAAGCAAGGGAAAAAAGAGACGTAGCCGCGAGTGAAGCCGCCGGGATGCAGACGGGAAGGAAGTGGATGGCAACTTCAAGCCTTTATTCCGGCAAACAAGATTCCCGGGATAAGTGTCCTCGATGCACGTCGTCGCGACTGCCTGCCTGGCTGCGTCCTGCACTCGGCGCGAATTTTCCACGAACGCTATCGCTATCATATATATATATTCGTTCTTCCACCTCTCTCTTCTCCATCTGGCTTCCGAGATTTCTGCTGCTCTGGCAGCTCGTCGATTTAACGGATCGCCAGCTCCGCGGTTCCTCGTCGCAGTCGGCGGCGGGAAACGTGAAACTCACCGCGAGAAGCCGCGAGAAGACGCGGTCGCGCACGATTCGGTGATTCGCTCGTGCTGCTCCTCTCCACGATCTCTGCCCGCCATCATCGTCCTAAGCGTGTCTCACTCGTTCGCCAGATGCCGGCGATAATAAATCAGCCGGTCGCCACGATCGTTTTTCTTCCGCTTTTCCGGGACAATCTGCGAACAGAAACAGACGAGATTGATACTCGGAATAGATCGAAACACTTGCATGGAATTTTTTTGCTTTAAAATTATATCCGCGCGCGAATAGTGGATAGCTGCAACGAAGCACGGCGGATTTTTCTTCTTCGTTGAAGAGAAAATGCAAATATATCTTTTCTTTTCCCCCCAAGATATCTGTTTCCTCTGTCTTTTCTATTTTATTTTCATTATTTATAGTCGCATCGACCACTCACGTTATTGAGTTGTTCAGCGACTTGCAATTTATTTTATACAGGTTGCACTGTCTTAGCTAGGTTAAGTGTATTTTTTTCTTTTTTTTGTATTTTCATTATTTATAGTGTTGCATCAACCACTTAGGTGAGTTATTAGCGACTTGGAGCTAAATCTTACAAATTATTACAGGGGCTAGACTGTCTTACAAAAGCTTATTAATTTTAGGATTCTTTATCTCTTAGGTTAGGTCAGTCAGCGAAGCACTGTTTTTTCCTTTAACACGCATCCGTCCGCATAACGAAAATTCGTCATTTCACTGACAATCACCAGCAGCCAATTGACGAAAATTCATATTGCAGTAGATAATTGATTGTTGTTTTATTAAATCCGAATAAATTAAAACGTAATTTTTACCAAACAGAGATAATTCTACGAGAAAACTGATTTCAGCTTCAGTTGCGTCGTATAATATACAAACACAAACATGTAAAGATACAAACACAAAAAAAAAATTAATTTAAAAACGTATTAGTCGGTACTGCGTATAGAAGAAGTTTATTCAAAGTTTAAGCACTTGGGTGTTCGGATATTTAAGAAATTTCAGGGATATATTACTGTTAATTTTCTTAACCTATTTTTATCGAAATCAAATAATAAAGTAAATCTAAAATGGAGAACGAAAAAGAAATATGTGCAGACAATTTATCTGATTGTGAGTCTAGTGATAACATTGAAGATCTTTTAAAATCTAATTTTGATAGTGATGATATTGTTGTGACAAGAAAACGCCCACGTCTAAATCCTTTACAATATAGTGACTCTGAAAATGATAGTGATTCTGACTTGTGGTCTGATACGTACATAGAACCCGTTTTAGAACCCGCTTTTGCCTGTTGTAAAAATTATGCCGAAAATTCACCCGAAGAAGTGAAGAACTATTAATTATTGATAAAATTAAAGTTTCGAAAATAATTTACTTTGTCTAATAAAATAACGAGTATGTTTTCAGTAGTTCGTTTCAACTTTTTTGTGGATTTAATTTTTATTTAACTTCAGAAAGAAAAAAAAATAAAAAATAAAGGCGTATATATAAATACAAATTCATTTTATTTCATTTCTCAAAATTTCACTAGGAAATATATGGCTTTTTAAAAGTTAGGTTATTTTTAGATATAGAGCATATCGTTTCTACAAATAGTGTCGAAAAATGCCGGCATTTGGTCAATGGCGGTGCAAATAATGCCGGACGGATATGTGTTAAATGAGAACAGATTCAACCATTAATTAGTTTTCTTTTTTTCCTTAAAAAAAGAGAAAAATCGTGAAGCGGCAATTTTCGGAAGGCGTGGCTGTTGAAAAATCTTCGTTAAGAAAGTGAAACAAAGTGGAAATGTTTCAAAGCAATGGACAATTAAGAAATGAACAATTAACCAAAAAAAAATTGGACAATTAAAGATTAGTAAAAAGTGGACTGACGAATCGAAGCTCGAGGCGTTTGTGTTTTGCAGACGAGTTATTCCACTTGCATCATCAGCGTATATATACGCGCAATTTTCCTGGCCAGTATTACCAGAGCGTATACGCTCGATTCTCGTTATCACTAACGCGCAATTTTCCGGTCATTGTTATCAAAGCGCGTTGCGTTCTTAAATGATATTGCGAGTTGGCGCAAAACGTTTAGGTTTCGTCCAGTCTGTACGTTTGTTGTTTCGCTTATTTCAATAATACACGTATGTATACGTAATATCTTTGAAATCTCTTCCTTCTCACGCAAGTTTCCTTGCATTTTCTTTTTGCTATTTCTTTTTATTACTATTAATTACTTTTTTTATTATTTATTAATATTTCATCATATAATATTAATATTTTTAATATTTCTATTATTTTTATTATTTATTAATTTCTCCTTTTTCGCACAATTTTCCTTACATTTCTTTTTGCTATTGTTTTACAAATTACTGGAACGTGCAGTTCGTTCTTTTAACTTTCTGAAAATTTTCCACCTAAATACAATAAAGAAGAAATTGGTGACAAGGGAATTATTATTTATTCTTGCTTAGGATACGAAAACTGAAGTCTGGTCAACCATAAATCCGTGTTTCGGGACGAAGGAAACAGGTGATTCAGTTCCGATAAATATTTGAAACAAAGAGGGAATATTTCACGTGATAACTGTTCCAACGTTTAATTGAATTAATTGTTCAATTAAAACGGATATCGAGAATGTGCAGGAATTACTTGAACCAACTTCGAAGTAATAGTTCGAGATTGAGAACCAAACAGGCAGATGCGAAAATGTTGTCTCGCGTCGAAAACAAATTTACAGAATATTCTGCATCGAGAATGGGACAACTTAACACTTTACCGACCGGTAGCCTATTAATCGGCTAACATTTTAATACTTTACCGACAAGTATCCTGTTAATCGGTTAACATATTTCAACACTTTACCGACCGGTAGCCTATTAATCGGTTAACATATTTTAACACTTTACCGACAAGTATCCTATTAATCGGCTAACTAACATATTTTAACACTTTACCGACCGGTAGCCTATTAATCGGCTAACTATTCACCGCTGATACACGGTCGGTAAAGTTGTTAAGAAATCCGGCGGATTTTTCGACGAAACGAAAGAATATCCGAAAATATCTGCGCAGTTATTTTTCCCTTGGTGCATGTATACGAAATATTTCGTCATTGAACGAAAAGAAGGAAAAATTCAACGATTATTTCATTTCTTCTTCTTCTTCTTCTTCTTCTTCTTCGTCTGATTTTAATATTGAAATATTCAGGCGAGCGAGACGTAAGACGACCGGCGAGCGAGTTCAATTTCTCCGACTCTGTGTAAAATATTCTTCGCTCGCTAGGGGCCGCACGCGTCAAACTATCCAATAATAATAGAAGCGGCGTGCCCCCGCGTCGATTATTAATAGCGTGATTGCACGGTTCGCCTTTATTCAAAACGTTGACGCCGAAGCGATCCGCGTCCCCTCTCTCGCCCGAAGAATTTCAATTCAGCCCTGTGTTACGACGATATTAAAAATACCACGGAAGCGTTTCCAGATTTCAACTGTGACGCCGGAGCTATACAGCTTCCCCTGTATATATATAGTACGTAGCTGTGTATAGTGTAACGGGGGGCAGAACGGAAATCTCCGGTGAAATCTTCGAATTTAAATATCACTGAGCATCCAATGGCGCGGGGAACCAGAATCACACGTGTGGAGATATCAAGAACTCCAAGGGCTTTAAACCGCTTGATCTTGCTATGCATTTATGGATGTCGAAGATTTCTGGAGAAATCTCGCTCGCACGCACGCGAGATATACACCACTTGTCACCGATTTCCGCTCGGAAAGACGAATCGACTTTTCTCCGATTTTTGCCGGCCACATAGCCCATTTTTATCCGACCGTTTCTTCCCCCCATCCCCCATTGCTTTCTTTTGTCCGATTTCTCCGCGGGGCTCTGTATTAGTGGATTTCAGGATGATCGTCGATTATCGTCCCTTCTCGGGCCGCGAAGCGAACGAGAAACGAGGCAGCGAAGACGAAAATTCCAAAAGAACTTCGCCCGGCGATTTCCCAAAGGGCCGTCTCCTCGATAATTCAAAGTCCCACCGAAGAATTCAACTGTCTTGCCCGGGATATCGAGGAACGACCATTGTGGCCCGACGTGTTCCACGCTGGATCCACGCTGGTGTTCTTTATCGAAATTTCATACGGTCGCGCCATACGGCGTGAAAGAAACAGTAAGGTCGCCCGGTAGCCTTCCTTCACTCAGAGAGCGGTGGCTAGTTCTCGCGAGAGAATAGAACGCGAGTCCGATGGCAGAAAGGTTCGATCGAGCGATTTCATTTCTATTTCGAGAAGAATCTCACGCGAGAAGAAAAGAAGCTAACGGCGATTAAAACGTCAAATTTCAAAATCAGAGATGTTAAAGCAGGAAGGAGAAAAGCGTTCAAGCTTTTATTTACACGTATCTGTATCAAAAACGATTTAAATTTCTCTAAAAATCCAACTCTTCTACTCCCAAAATTCTGGCCTCTCTCGACGTGCACGATTACGCAGTTCATCAAGGACGCCAAGGTAATACCAATGTAGTGTATAATTCCTTTTGGTTATAAAGAAAAAAGAAAAAAAGAAATGAACGATCGGGGATGTAGACAATAAAAGAGTTGCACCGCTGTTTCGCTAAATCCAATGGAAAAAAAAAACTGTGCAGCTGGAATGAGTGTATACATTACATCGGGAAGGGGCGTGCTTTGAAGATGATATCGTAAATTTGAACGAATAATTACGCGAGTAATTTCGGGCATGGCGCGTATTTCTCTTCTCCACCGTGTAAAAAAAAGCGTACGGCGCGCTCCCGAATACTGTTAATTGCCCGCGCGTCTGAAAGTTCTCGTTCTCCTGTAGGAAAACCGGATTGAAAGGTAATTTCACGGTGTAAGCAAACCGGGCGATAACGGGCCAATAAAATCCTTTAATTCTTCGATTGCTTCTCTTACCGCTCGCAGACAGAGAGAGACAGAGACAGCGACAGAGGCAGAGACAGAGAGAGAGACAGAGAGAAAGAGAGAGAGAGAGAGAGAGAGAGAGAGAGTTCCGCGGGAAACGTTATCCTGCCAATCTCTCCGCGCGAGAACCTCTCGGAATTCGATCTGTTCGAACCTGTTTCGCGGTTTTCCCGCCCTGCGTCGTCACGAAGCTCCACCCGATACTCGGAGAAGAACGTTTCCAAGGATTCTTCTTTTCCATTCTACGTTTAGTTTGCAAACTAAAGCGAGAGAAATTCGGCAGAACAACGAAATTGACCGTGCAAATACGCGCGAACAAATACCTGGAAATATATATCGAGAAACGAAGCCGACACACGAAACGAACACGCGGAGGTAAAAGAAGAGGGTGCGGGGGGAGGGGGGGTGGACGACGATGGATTGGAACTTGTCGGATACTAACTCGATGCTAATTTATAGTCCGTCCCGATCGATCGGCGCTCTCGATCTTGCCTCACACAGGCGAAGAAACGCTCTCTGGAACAAACTACCCGAGCGGACCCGCGATCGTAAATCGGTTCTCGCGACGCCTCTCTCGGATACCTCATGGATCCTCAACTTCCGCTCCGATTTCCAACGTTCCGCACCTATCCGCTCTTCCCTCAGCGCCGTTGCGAGCTCGGCTCATTTACGATCGTTCTTGTGTACAGGGTGGAAAGAAAAGTTTGTGATGAATTCAACATTGTCGATTTGATGGGAATACCATGTAGAGGGCCTGTCGCAAAATTGACTTCAACCTTGAATTTCGAGGCTAGTTTGTTTTGTGTTCCATTGTGTTCCACTCGTCGTGAAGGTAAAACTTTTCCAAGGTACTTAACGGTTCGCTTGAAAAAAGTTTGCACGCGTTCTAACAGCGACTTTATGTTTTACGTATAATTTTCGTATCAGGTTTCAATAACATTTGATTTATCATAGTTGCAGCGTCGGTGTAAGTCTGAATAATCAAACGATAAAACTACTTGTTAACATTGTTCGAAATATATTTGTCTACATTAGGTAATACAGACGTCAGAATCATAAAGTCGCTGTTAGAACGCACGCGTCCGCGGTATTACATTAAGAAACTTTTTTGATAAGTAAAATACAAACCTTGAATTTCAAGTTGAAATTGAATATCGCGAAGATAAAACTTTTCCAAGGAACCATAGGTCCTAAAATAGTACTTTTCTCTTGAAAAATGGCAAGAAAGTTTTTCTGTCATTTAACACTGTGGACATGTGCTAACAGCGACTTTATGGTTCTGAATGTCTATATCACACAATTTTTGTACTTGATCAGTAACATTTGATTTATCATAGCTGCAGCATCAGCGAGTCTAAATAATCAAATGATAAAATTAACTGTTAACAGTATTCGAAATATAAACATCCATGCGTTCAGAATCATAAAGTCGCTGTTAGAACGCACGCGTCCGCGGTATTGTATTAAGAAATTTTTTGGTTTTAAGTAAAATACAAACCTTAAATTTCAAGTTGAAATTGAATATCGCGGAAGACAAAACTTTTCCAAGGAATCGTAGGTCGCAAAATAATATGCGTTCTAACAGCGACTTTATGGAAGCACGCGTGAATATTTATGTTTCCAACAATATCAATAGTTAGTTTTATTATTTGATTATTTAGACTCGCTTCGATAAGCTACGACTATGATAAATCAAATGTTAGTGAAATCTGATCCGAAACCATAAAGTCGCTGTTAGCACGCACGCAATGTTAAATGATTAAGAAACTTTTTCCCCTATTTTTCAAGAGAAAGTTTTATCTTCGTGATGAATAGAATGCAACACAAGAAAAGAGAAACCTGATACATTGAGATTGAAATTCAAAATACCATTTAAACAGGATGATTGTTTCCTAACGCTACGCCATTTTATTTGAAGTGATACTTCACTCGCTAAATAAATCGCTGGTGAATGACACGAAAAATGTTTTCGAGATAGCAAAGAGTTAATTCGCGGATCCAGCGGATTCTGTTTGACGATAATTTTTATTTCAGCGATAGATAATAAAATAAGGCGCGCAAATAACTTGAGAGAAATGATAGAGAAAATAGGATTACCACCATAGGGAGGCCATGGATACGACAGAACGCAGAGCAAGTAGAACGTAGTAAAAACAATAGAAGAAGAAAATAAACGAATGGGAAGAAAAACAGCAGGAGAACTTCGCGCGCGGTGCAATATACAAGAAAGTAAAATCGCATGGCTCAGGTGAAGAAGAAAAATACTTGAAGTGCAAAATAGCAGTAACAAGTATAACGATAATAGCCGGACCAAGATTATCAAAGAGAGAATATCTAGAAAAAAGAAATAAGACAAACACAATGCAAAGGGAAGAAGTATGCTCAATTTACAACATATAGAGAGAAGAGGACTAGCATGCCCTATAACCAAGAAAGAAACACTTGAGCCGTAGAGAACCAAGGCCTTGCAATAAAAGAACGAAGAAGACGCAAAAAGAATATTCAAATATATCCAAGAGGCCGTGAAAATAGAAACTTTTTGCACGGCAGAATGAATTTACGAGATGGCTAATCAAAAACGAGAGTATTCAAGTGCAAATACATTATGTATATATAATTCTAGTAATTTAGAAATATCCTTATAATATATATATAAGATGTATATAAGGATATTTTTAAATTAGTAGGATTATTACTAAGATTATATATATATATATATATATATATATATAAAATGTATATAAGGATATTTCTAAATTACTAGGATTATGCAAAGCTAGTAAGTTAAAATGAGATATGTAACAGATATAAACCCAATAAACACACAATTAAACAATAAAATAACGAAGTAATTATTTTAAATCAAATTGTATAGAAATACTGATTCTACATTTTCCAAGTAAGACTCGCCTGTGCCTTGAACTGACAATATTTCGATAATTGTGGAAGATACTCTTTCAACGCTGCCAGATATACATCCCTGATATACATAAATAAATATACTTTTTAGCAAGTTTTACCAATCTCGGATATCTCTACTCAGATTCCTGGTAGATACGAATTCTAATTTGTTTTCATCGTTCGTCGCGAAAACGAACGCGAACTGCTCGAAACACATCTGACGAAATGATGATTATGCCCCCTCCCTGTTAGCATCCGACGAGTCCGGGTGGTAACAATTCCAATCTCAATAATCTCGTAAGAGGGATCTCTCACGAGTATCTCACATATCCGGGTGAAGGGCATACTAGCTCCAGTATTTATCCTTTGCTTGCAGAAGCTCGCCTCGTCGATCTCAGGTTGGTTCTTTCAGTCCGCAACTTACGTAACAGGAACAAGCTATCCTTGGAATTCGCTTCGATATTTTGTTAACACTGGTCCGCTATCTCGTTGGCAAAGCGATCCTGGCATACTTTCGCAACTTTCTAAATTGGTGTGCAGCATCGCCGACCGAACCAGCCAGCAGCAACCCCGTGGTATTCGTCTTCCGGGGGCGACGAACGACCACACGCCGACCTTCAAATTGCAAACGGTCGAATGCGTTTCGACCTCCGAGTCGCGAGGCTTTCATCGTCCCCTCCTGCGAGGATTACGAGCCGACAGCTGGCTCGTACATTAACATTTATAACCAATTGCGGGGCAAGAATCGGGAGGAGAGAATCTGGGGTTATCCGCCGCGTCACCGGTCGAGGAATCACGACCGCGTGGACTTTATTGGACGTCGTTCGAGGTCACGAGAGAGAGGGGACCGAGCAAAAGAAAACGAAAGGAATAGAACGAAAGAAAGACACGCGATGAGAGAGAGAGAGAGAGAGAGGGTGCAAGAAGGGTGAAATGCAATTTCTCCGTTCGGTGCTTTTTCCCCCGCTGGCGGGAGAACCACCTGTGCTCGTCTCAGCGACGACTTTTAAATTCGTACCATTGTCGGTTCTATTTGCTGAAAAATGTTTATTCAATTCCGTTTACCGTCACTGCAAGATATTTACCCGGTCGCTTTTGCTCGAATAGCCCCGTCGCACACCACTACAGCCAATGGGAATTGGATGAGGCCGAGATGCGGAGGAGGTGGATGCTCCGCCGGCGAGGCTGGCTGCTGAGCACAGGTGCCGGAGAAAGACAGACAAACCGAGGGCGAGGGCGGGAGAGAGAGAGAGAGGGAGGAGGAGGAGAGGATGCCTCGCTAAGCAAAGTGGAGCAAAATTTTCTAGCAAATAGAGCAGTGCCAAAGTAAGTGTTAAAACGGTTTTGGTTTACGAGCACGCGACATAACCTCTCTCAAAGCGCCCATCCTCCTCTATATCGGCTCGATGCCCGCCTCGTTCCTTTTTTTCCCGCTCGTTTTCTTCCACCGAGAGACGGGATGCTGTCTCTCAGACACCATTACGATCTTGTAATCTTGTCTGATTTTAATCTTGAGGTGGCGAAAGACCGCGAGCTAATAGCAGTCTTCGGAATATTAACACTTTACCGACCGTGTATTAGCGGTGAACAGTTAGCCGATTAATAGGCTACCGGTCGGTAAAGTTGTAAAATATGTTAGTTAGCCGATTAATAGGCTACCGGTCGGTAAAGTGTTAATAACAGAGCAACCTCGATGTCGATTTCCCTTAAAAATCGAATGCGTATCGTATCGACTAACCAAGTCACAGTCGCGAACTGTACGACAACTTATGGGAGTGCCACAGCAAAGCAGGAATCGAAGATTTCGTTAAATCTGGTTCTGAATCAATCGAAAGAAGAAGAAGGAAAAAGAAAAATCATTGCTACTTGCCTCAACGTTTTTCACCAAACTGTTTTGTTTCGGTCGAAGGAATGTCTCCGTTATTGAAATAAACATCGATCGTTTTTTACTCTCGAGGGTAAAAAAAAGGGGAAAAAAGGAAAACAAAGGAACTCGCGGACTGGGAGAAAAACCGGTGAAACGAGAGGACGAGCAAGTCGGGCAAAGTTCTCGATTGATATCGACGATGCTTGCAGCCGCGATAATCCGAAAGCGGGACGAACGACCTTTAATCAAGATTCTCGAAACTAATTAGGGTCGCGTCGCGTTCGGTCGTCGCCTGTTCGGTGGCAATTGCCGTGTTACAATCTTGCTCGAGAGCCGACGACTTCGGCACATGGGCTCGCAGCCCTCGAATGCTGATGGCACCTAGCCGAGGCGCCATTAATTACGAGTTTCTACAATTTAAATTGGCGACATACCGCCTGCCTTCTGATTACACGCGTCGCGTCTTCGTTCAAGGGAAACGGACCGATTATATAGAATGATTCTTTGAGCGAAATTAAATGAGTTAGCGCGAGTTCTTTTCACGAAATTTTCCATTCGAAAAGTTTTCACGCGAGTTGTTCCTGATTTAGAACAATCTTGCCACGAGGTGGATGTCACAAGTATACTTGACTTTCGTTGCAAAAATATTAATGTACATAAATGAATGAAAATAGGTGGCAATATATTCTACGTATAACTCGTTATAATAATTTAAACGATAGTTAATTAAAATGAAAACAGATTTGTACAGTTACCACGTTTCTGTCCAAGTAGGAATTAATATTAAATTAATATTAACTTCTTGATAATAATAGTATCCGTATTTTTGTAATATTTGTAAAAAACGAAAATTTGAAATCGTTATTTTTTGCGTCACAGCGTTATAAAAGTAGTAAAGGTTATAGTGTTAAGTATATCCACGACTATTTATAAAATACTTCTACTACTGAATAATATTTCTTATACTCTTATTTCAAACATCCCGCCAGAAAAGTGCTAACACGATCTAAAGGTGGAGGAAAACTGCATGAAAAAAATTACATATGCTTATCGAAAGAAGAGAACTTTTGCTGTACTTTTGCTCGAAGAACCATCTGCACACTTTTCAAATCTTCGTTCGATTAATTACAACTAAAAATGTAAAATTTTTCGGTATTCTTTACACGATAAATTAACCTATAATCTATAAGCAAAACGTCACCCAACCTAACCTATAAGAAAAAGGAAAGAATATTAAAATTCGAATTTTAAATTGTCTTGTAACTGAACATTTTGCATGCACACGAAGAAGCTATCGTAAGAACTATCGAGAGAAAGAATTAACCCTTTGCGGTCGTATGTTTACTCTCAGCCACCACAACAAAGAACCATATTGATCTTATATTATATTAAGTCGACAAGCTTCGGAGATACATAGAATACAACAACAATATTTTACAAATTGTGTTTAAGTGTAATTAGGCAATTTCGCTTCGTGAAATATTTTAAAAATAATACTCTAAAATGGCAAAAACGAATGCCATTTACGCCATACTGCGGCACTGTGAAGATGTAAAGTTGCGAAAAAATGCGCAATAATTATGTAGCAACCCGGTACATGTTGCAGCACTGTGAAGATGTAAAGAGTAAAGATTGTTCTATATGTTCAAACAGAAAAATTAAGGAAGACGCCAAACTAGTTATTTTTGCGACATGTTCTCGAAAACTAGGGCTTCATATTGGAGACTGCTTTGAAAAATACCACACGATGGAGAACTATAAAATATAATTTTTACATATAATTAGATCATATTATTGTGCCACGTATATCTAAAGTTTAAAGAAAATTAATAAATTTTGTTTTTCCTTCATAATTTTGCATATTATGTATCAACGAAAATTAATTCCGACCAGCATGACACCTATGTATAAACTTAATACGACCGCAAAGAGTTAAGAATTATTTCATTACAAAAAAAAAATAAAGCGATATTAGATTCTAGCAAGAATTTTCACACGATTTATCGTATTATTCTTGTTTCTTAACACTTTACCGACCGCTAGCCTATTAATCGGCTAACTAACATATTTTAACACTTTACCGATCGCTAACCTATTAATCAGTTAACTATTCACCGCTAATACACGGTCGGTAAAGTGTTAACTAAGATCGGTAACTAATCCTTGATTCTTCCGTAGACACACGATATGCTTCTTTTTTTTTCTTTTTCTCGCGCAAGGACAGAATCGATCGAGCGGTAATCGCTAAGAAAACGCCGTGACAAACGGAACTTCGGAAATCGTCGGAAAAAAAGTCGGGACAATACACAGTTCGATGCGAGGGGAAGCATCGTTTCCTGAAACGGCCGCGTTTGCAAGCTTTTTGCAAAGGGAGCCATTCGGTTAGTAGCTTAGCAGGAAACTGAACGCGATGGAAGCGGCGTGACGAAAAAACCACGGCGGATCCTCGACGAGTAACGACGATACATTCCTCGCAGCTGTTCGCAGACGAAACTTTATCACGTCGTTGCACACGCTCGCGTCGATATTCCGCTAGCGCTAGCATGTGTAAGCTTGCTCGCGCCACAGTTCACTCTCCGCGGCGAATTACACGTGTAAACGATAACCTGCCGTAAGCAGGCTGCAGCAGCAACCGCGAAACAGGGTGTCGCAACTTGCCGGCAATTTTCCCTCGTCTCGCGTAATCGTTTCTCCATGCTTCGTGCCTCGAAATAATCGAGAGAAATAATTCTCAGTTGGACTAAAAGTGAAAGAGGAGGGACAGTTGAGTTATTCGGAAGAATCGAACACCACGAACGATGCAGCTCGTAAGTAAGTTAACAGAGACTTAAACTCGTCGTTTGTTTACTTGCCATATTTGTGCAGTGTACGATGAAATTCGTAGTCGTATCAGTGTAAATATGAATAGACAGCCTCAGGCAAAAGAACAAAAAAATCATTATTGACTTGCACGAACAGAAAATTGATTAACACTTTACCGACCGTGTATTAGCGGTGAATAGTTAGCTGATTAATAGGCTACCGGTCGGTAAAGTGTTAATAAATGAACGGAAAATATAATAATACTGTAGGGATATAATTTAAATGATTTATTATATTAAATAACAAAGAAAACGGAAACAAAACAACAAATAATAAATACAAGATAGACAACGATAATTCGAATAAACTTCAACGACACAATTAATATACAACACAAATTATCACTCTTTTGACCACGCTTATTCAACACTCTTTTTCGATTCTCTCCAGACTCACATCATATTCATACTTTTCTTCTTTCACACATCTCCAGCAAACAGGCCATTTGTTAAAAGTAAAAGTAACTAAAAATATAACTACATACAATAATCTCGATACTGCAATACAAAGTTTATTCGAAATCAACGAAAGCAAAAGAATATTTTTATTTGTGATAATTTTTCAAACAATCTTCCACGCAAAGGGCTGGCTTCTCTCGATTTAGATTTAGGATACTCTGTAAATAATGAAAACTCTTGCGATCTAATTTTTTTTCGAAACTGGTTGAATCTCTTCTCCGATCAACGCGTCGACGAATGCTTCTCTAAATTTTATAAGTTTTATTTTAGAAGAAGTTGCTTTATGAAAAAGTTTGTGTATATATATATATATATATATAATATGTAATGCAAGCTTTCTTTACATAAGCCAACTACGAGATAATTCGCAAGATCTTTTAAAAAAAAAAAAAAAATATTCTATATGCTTTTTTTTGATGATTACTGTGTACTATAATAGGAGTTTTCAATAATATAATATGATTAAATTGAATTGGCTTCTTAGACCGGGATCCTGAAAAGTACCGTGGCAGTGAACGTGTTAAGTAAGTGGTATCGATCAGTGATTGTGTTGGCGACCACGTGATTTTCGTGGCCGTTCTCGAGAATTTCGAAGATAAATTTGGAGGGATCAGCCTTCAACTCGAATATACACATTGCGGAAATTGTATGTTCCAAACGACTCGATAAAGTTTCTCTGTTTTTCGAGCCTCGCGAAACCTACGATATTCTTTCTCTCTTGCTTTCTGAAATATCTCGAAGTTTAGAAACATTCGGAGATATTTGAAACGACAGTCGCGAGCAGGAAACATTATTCTTATCTACAATTTTTCTTATAGCGGCATATTAATTTAACTGTTGCAATTTTATCAACGTGACTGATTTCAGACGTTCGATTTCCTTAAAAGACACGGCTGTTCCTGTCAAAATTAACATTAATCTGAAACGCGAGCGTATAAATCGATTTATTTCAGTTATATCGGTTAAATCATCGTGATTTATGCGCAGAAGTTATTCTCATTTATTTATTTACATCAATATTTTCGAAATAACCGAAATCAAGTATCACACACACATACACATGTGCACACGCCTACCGCGAATGTGTTAAGGTAAGAAGAAACGAAACGAAAGAGCAGAGTATTAGCGTGCGAGAAGAAGTGAAAGCGAAATAATAATAATAATAAAATGAACACGCAGGGAGGAGGAATTTAGAAATTTCGAAATTTGTCGACAAAACACACAACGCTATTTGATATTGGAAAATGGAGAGGACGAATAAGACGAAGAAGAAGCTAAAAAAAATGGAAGAAACGTGGATAACAACACGGCGGGGGGGGGGAGCAAAAGCGAAAGATGCTTGCGGGAAAACAGTATTCTACGACTTATGACTTATTCTTTCGAAATGGCGTATACTTGTACAGAGCCCCCGGCGAATATACGCGAGGCCACGACGCTGCAAACCGGAACAAGGTTGGAAATCCGCGTTACGAGGCGAGGTTAGTACGTATATCCGACGATATATCCGCGAGGGTGTACACCACGTATCCGTTCGAGAGGGTCCTCTTCGCGGTTTAGCTTGTTAGGGAATGCGGTTACACGATGGCCCTGGACACGAGAGCGAGCGCTTGTATTCTCCGGAATTGGCCATGCAAGAAAACTAACTTCGAGTCCTGGAAACTCGTTTCGCAGCTTTTTCCCTTTTTTTTTTTTTTTTTTTCTCGGCACTCCGCGCGCGAAAGTTGGGACTTTCATCAACTTTCGAACCAGAATTCACCGGTTCACCAGTCCGGTGAAACGTTGCGAATAAATTTAAACAGATTACAACATCAGCTGATGCTCAGTTGTCGGAGTTCAAATCAATTTTGTGTAAAGCAAAACGGCACGAAACGATTTCAATTTTTATACGGGTAGAGTGTGTTTCAGTTCATTTTGCGAATAGGTTTGCAAGGTTTTCTTCTCGTCGTTGCAAATGAACGTTGACTGCCCCTTTCACGATGCTTCATCGACATTTTTGCTACAACATACTACAACGTTCCTTTTTTACAGGTAACTCACAATTTTTCTTCTTTTCCAGAACCTTTTTACGCAACAAGCACATGTCTTTCTAGATATTCTAGTAATTTTGAAAATTATTTTAACGTTCTGTAGTTTCGTTTCACAATTTACAACACTTGTTACAGATTTACTTCTGTATGTAAATCACTTACAAAAAATTATTTCCATCTTTTTCGTTGTTGCGCCCATGTGTACAATTTTGTGCAACTTTCCTCTAACATCTACCGACCTTTTCTCGAAAAAGCTTCCTTCACCGTTGGAGCCTTTCCAAAACTTTCCAAAATTCTAGGAAGCTCTTGCGCTTCGCGTCGATTGCAACAACACTGGGGAGGGAGGGTGGGGGGGGAGTGGGGGTAGTGAACGATGTAAAGATAAACGGAGCGCGCGTGGGCGCGTGTGCGTGAGCATCAGGCTAATTAGAAGTTAATTGCCGGTATAAATGTTATACTATTTACCAGCGGCGCGCTACATTACACGACGGCGGATGTTACGTTGCAGCGTGTAAACGTGATATTATTGGCCGACCGCTCTCTCTCTCTTGTCGATGTGACATTAATGCCCGCTGGATCTTGTCAATGCGGCAGCCGGGCCCCATCGCCTGTTAGTTCTATTACAAAGAGTTGCCAAACCGCGTTCAGTTTATCGTCGCACGTCGCCTCTATTCTCTCATCGACATCGTGGATAGATAGTCGGCTAACTGAATTTCGTTGATAAACGTTTCAGCAGATTATACAAGTATCGTGCAGCGTGCAGTCGAAACCAGTTTAGGTCGTTGTGGTGATTCGCCTGAAACTTCCCTATCGACAAACGAACTCCACTCTCGTCGCATCGCGTATGTATATTTGAATTGCGAATTTTCTACCGTGCCTCTCTCTCTCTCTCTCTCCCCCTACTCGGCGAGTAAACCGTCTATGTTTCCCGTCCGCTTTACGGCGGTTATCACCGCAATCGGCGATCGGCAATTTGCTGAAAATTTCGAAAATTTCCCGGGGAAACGAGGCAAACGATATATACATATACATATATATATATGTGTGTGTGTGTGTGTGTGTTTCAAAACGATATCGAGCATACCTGGCAACGTCGATAATTTCGATAACGAAAACGAGCGGTCATGTTAATCAGGAGTCCGGGATCCGATCAATTGGTTGAAAGCTCGCTCGCGCGCCAGGGTTTTTCCAATTGAGTGTGGGCGCGAGGGCAAATCGGGGGCCGATATATTCTCATGTGAAACTGAATGCAACGCATACGCAACCGAACCGGTTTAACTTAACGCGAAGCGGAGTAAAGCGGAGTAGAATCTCGGGGTAGTTGGCGGCCGCAATTGGCTCGAATCTCGGCTCCGCTCCGCTCCGCGAAGTAGTCGGCCAGTAGTTCGGTCCAGTTTATTAGCAGGCTATGCTCAATTATCGCCGGTATGACAATAATTCCCTCTCGTTCCGCGGACACCGCGGAGCGAATCAGCCGGTGGAATTAACCGAATGAATTCGAATTAGCCGGCACGACCGCGTCGATCGATTCGACCTACTCGTCGTCTCCACCTTCCTCCCCCCTTCCCTCCCACCCTTGTAGTCCACGTTGCTCATATTATTCTACGATGCAACGTCGAAATTGACCTGCCGTACGCTGGCATTTGCGTGTTGTGCCGGTGCGTGCCTCCTTCATTAGCGGAAGTAAGCCGAATTACCCGTTTCGGATTGCTCGGTCGGAACCATCCCCGTCGTTCCCTCACCTATCCGGGAGATTCGTTAATTTCGGCATTACAAAACGGAAATTAATTAGATTTCCCCCCACCCCACCCACCCTCCCGCAATATAACGGGGGAAAATCGCTGCGGGTAACACGGGTTTTCGGGAAACGCTGACGATAGACGGCGGCGGCGGCGAAATCCGATTCAGTTTACGGCCGGTGGCGTTGTTTCAAACACGGATCCCTGCCGCAGTTTGAATAACGCCATTAAGTATATCGAATATTCTAATCCGCGTCCCTATTACGCGTGTATACGTGCGTAATTGGAGCGGCGGTCGGCGATAAATAATCGAGCGGCTGGCCACGGACGGAGAGAAGCTTCGACTCGAATCCTAGTCGAATGCAGCGAGTTTTATCGATGATCAAACGTCGAACGATCGTCTATTCGCATCGAACGAGGCGAAATACTCGTCTGCAACGAGTGTAACGAGCGTGCGCGTTTTAACGCGGAATAATTCGCGAGCAACGAATCGAGAATCTTGTATTTACGAGCATATGGGAGGCTCAGAAGTCAATTAGCTTCTTGTTAAAAAAAAAAAAAAAAAAGAAAACTGCTCGCGTCGTGCGAATAGAAAATTCTTCTATTTTGATTATTTTAAATTCGTTTCTCCTTTTGTTCAACATATTGCAGAGAGTTTCCTTTTCTTAAAAAAATTGTAAAAATTCGAAGGATCCGTTCGTGATTTTGAAGAATAAAGTTTGCCCGTCTACAACGATTCCTTGAAACTTGCTGTGAGATTTTCTCGCCACTCGGAGCAAAAATTCGAGAAATTTCAACACGATCGTTCAAAGTTCGGTAAAGTGGCAAAAGGAAAATGGCAGAGCAACGTTTAAAGAGTCGTTGTGCAGAGAAAAATTCCAACCTTCGAGATCGCGAAAGAAATCGTTTAATATTATTTGGAAATGTTCGAATTTTTTTTACAATTTTCCAATCCCCTCCCATTGTATAAAACCATCATTGGAAATAACAAACTTACGAAGAATTTTACGAGAATAAAAGTTCCAGAGTTTCGAACGAGATAGATAATCGTTGTACAATTTTCTTTTACAAAGCTACGAACACAGCTGAAATTGTCGGGAATTTCTCGTCATTCAGTTCACGCGTTCAATTGTGATTTTTCTTTCAAGCCTTTCGGCCGATTTAACATCAAACGACGAGAGATTCTCGACTACTCGAAAGCAACATTCACGCCGAATTTCAATGGAATTAAAAATTTCACACCGACAAAGAAAACTCTGTCTTAGTCGGAAACTCTCCGCGCTATCGCGGATAACGACGTATTTTTCCCTCGAATTCCGATTTTCTTCGCTCTTCGCCGCTCTTAACCTCCGCGCGATTGGTGCGAGAACGATTTCTCGAAATATCTCGATATACTTTTTATCGAAGCTTTCACCATTCACTCGAGGCGCGAGGAATGGTTGCACGGTGACACTCGAACGATTTCACTCGCACCGTGAAACTCTCATTTTGTCGTTTCGTTTTGTCGATTGAACGTACCGCAAAAACAGAGAGAGAGAGAGAAAGAGAGAGAGAGAGAGAAGAACGAATCGACGAAAGAAGAGGAAACGAAGAGGAAAAGTTTCATGAGTGGAACAGAGAAGCAGAGGAATTACAAGGAATTACAGTTCTCAGACTTAAGCCCTCCACAATTTGGGACCGATAAACCTAAGCGGCGACGTGCATTCTGCGAATTAGCACTAATATATACGCATTTTAAATTACTGACGTGATTAGGTAGCGTAGAGTGAGGACAGAGTCCCAATTTAAAGAATTGATGGGGGATAAGTCACTTAACAGTCACTTAACTGTATCTGTAACTGTATAAAACGATCTTTCAACGATCAATAGGCTATTTACGATCACGATTCTCGTTAATAATCGATCCTTGACCTCTTGATCGCCGTGCGCGCATCCCTATACTCTAAATAAAAGCGAAATTAATTTCGATTTCTTAACAGTAGCATATAGAATCATTTTCTATCAGAAAAAAAATCGAGAAATATTTAAATATTCTTCTTTGATATTGGATTTATTCGAAATAAAGGCAAGAATGTCCAACTATTTACTTCGAAGCATACCACACCATAAATAAATATTAGTTTCATCGTGTATAATATATATGTGTATTTTTTAGACTATAAATTTATAACACTTTCAAATTTAACAAACGTGCGTGTAACTTTTTCGATTTTTTAAATATTTAGTGTTTGTTCTACTGTGTGGCAACCCTAGTGAAAATCAAGTGCAAATTATATCTTAATTGATTATGGCTCGCCAATTATGTAAGTAAAGAAATATTTAAATTATTAGTAAAAGTACATTTTTCTTAAAATTGAAAATCAGCGGCAAGCTGATGCGCGGTCCTTAAAAAAATTCGGCGATCAAGAGGTTAACACGCATCAAAATATTCCACGTACAAATCGTTACAATTTAAATCGTGACAATAATGATAAGAATAAATAGATTTTCAAAAACTGTCTAAACACAAGTCGATATATAAATTTCGACTCACGTATCTTTCGAGCAATTATAAAAAAAAAAAAGAGCAGCTTCAACGCCCTTAAAGCCTGTCACATAGAATATGTCTGACTTCATTTCTGTAAGGAAATAAAACTTGACACCCTTTCATGTACGTTCGCTTTATTTTTATTCCTGTTAATTTCTTATGGACAGAATTGGTTGGTGATAACTATAATACGATGTGTAATTCAAACACGGTAAATCATCGATGTTTCTCGCAAATACGGCATCAATTGTGGTACAACCTCTTGTCGTTGGTACGTCACTGCTGCTCATCAATTTCAACGTGTCATACATGAACTGAGCGAAATCTTTACCGTCGTCTGATTTCAAGTCTAAGTTTGCTAATATTATCGGCATCTGTGTCTCGACAATTTTAACACCTCACTCGTTTACAGCATCTACAACCAATGACACATCGCTCGTAAACTTATCTCTCCTTAACCCATTGACTGCCAATTACGAGATATCTCGTAGTAAGCGTATGCATCAAAACTGCCGACTACGGGATATCTCGTAGTTTGCGCTACAAGTTTATATTGATTACAATTGGTTAAGGAATATTTTTTATTGCCGGTTGAGTTAGGAATTATTAGAAAGGATGAATAAAAATTTAATGTAGTGTATAAAACGTATTTAATATCACTTTTTATTATAAAAATAATAACTTAGACTATTCGGTCATGACATATTAAATACTTTTATATATATTAATTATATATTTATTTTTCAATAAAAATCACTGTAAGTGCCATTCCAATACTAAATCTGTAACTTAGTATTATTATATTTTGGAAAATTTCACGTTTTTTTTTTAAATTAAATTTTCGCTCCCAGGGCAAGACGCTCTAAATTTGCCTGGCAGTCAATGGGTTAATCACGTAACACCCTCCCCCTCCTCCAAGTTCCTGATATCGAGAGCGTGACGCGTTTTCACATTTCGTTACATTTCTTGCCCGAACATCCCCGGTAAAACATATTCTGTGTTAAAAAAAAGAAAATCCGAAGTCATCCGAAGATTTCAGCTCGTGTCATATTCATAGTCTTTCGTTTAGTCTTGTTCCTCGTTGCTGTCGACTTCAGCGATCTTGAGAACTCTAACGTTAATGAGGGAAAAACTTCGTCGCGGGATATACAAGTTTAATTCGTTTCCTTAAGAAGGCGATTAACTTTTCGCTGTTAGGCGATTCATCAGTCGTATAAAATCGTAATTTCATCTCCTTCCAGCCGCCTTAACGAGCGATTGCTCGCGCTTTATCTCCCCGGCAGAGGGATGAAAATTTAAATATTCCGACGATTTCCTTCGTAAACAATTCCCAACGATAAACAAGATCAGGCTCGCGCAAATACAGAAAGGCGGATATTTTCTCGGGGGAAATTTTTTTATCCAAAGAACCAACCAGTTTCGAGTGACACTCTCCTCTCCGTTAGGAACGTTTCGCGAGGCAGAAACGAACGATGGCAGAGGTCTTTTCGTCATTTCGAGAAAATAAAGAGACTCCGGCCCGCTCGCCAAACACGACCGCCACGAGTGACGTGAATTCCTTCTTATTCAGGGCGTACTCGAGCGTAATCCCCACTCGCAGGCATCGATTTCGTCGCGCGTTGGAAAACCCGTTTGATCAGAAATTCAGAGGGCGCGGCGAGGTTTCTCACCGGGTAACCAGCGCGAAATGTACATTTCGAGATATTCGAACGGTTGGAAAACGTATAGAAGAAATGACGACGAGGGCGGGAAAACTTCATTTTCAATTTTCCTCACGTATCGTCAGCTACTTGCACCGTTATTGCACTTGTCCGGGACGACTCGGTCCCGTTTCGAAGTTGCAGAAATATTTATCGCAATACAGCGTTAACCGTGAAACCGGGCGAATGGCACCTGCTGCTTTAAATCTTTCAAGTTTCTTGTTTTTGGACGTTTCGTGCTTTCCCTGTTTTGGTTTTTGGATGTGGATCGTAACTGAATCGACCAGTGAGCTTTTCACTGAGCTTCAACGAATCGTCTTAAACCAAGGATGGCAAATAAGATAATAATTTATTTCAATTTTCATCCCGTGCCAGTATCCATGGCCAATATTTATTATATATATAAATAAACATATAATATAAGATCATGTAATTATATTCATATAAGGAAATAGTACAGAATTAAAATATTAAAAGTTAATGTTACAATAAATTTGAATTTTTAGTCGAATTTTTAATGCCTGCATATAAAATATATTAACGAATGCAAGGCCAACTTGGTGGCAAATTTCGAATGATTTTTGAAATGAAATCGTTGCAAAAATCTGCGAAGGGTTTTAGTGCTACATTAGTTAGAAATTTAGAAAATACAAGTTTAAAAAAAGTTTGTTACACAAGGTTAAAGTTTATTACATATAATTTTTTGGACGCCGTACAAAATCGTGCCATGTATTATATTTGCCAACGCTGTTCTAGACTATCTGCCGACGAAAAAGTTGCAAACTTTTGTTTGCGCAAACACGTGTATTATTTACACCGTAGCCTTTTCTTCCTTAATTAGGCTTATTCTATGAGTGCCTCCTGCTCTCAAAAATTTTCTCCACGTTGATCGAAATTTCACAACTTTGTTCCTGTGTTTTTATTTTCGCATTTTCCGCCATTACCAAATATTATTCGCTGACATATATGATAGAATATATTAAATTAGGCCAAAGTAACTGACTGTTTTCGCGTGCAAATGAAAGGCGAATTTTTCCTGAGAAAGCGGAAGCTTCGTCAGAACAGTATATCGTCCATTTTGTGATTCCGCGTTCAAAAGAAATTCTTACCTTTCTCGAGGTACCTGATCCTCGTCAGCAAATTGATTCTAACATCACCGTGCCCGTCAGATAACTTTTTACGAACTGGCACACGCAAAATACGTTCATTTCTGATATCTTCCATTTTCAAATCGGCCAGACAAATAATCGTGAGCATTTTCATTCTTCTTTTCTTTAAACGAGCTCGAACAAACGATGACAGAACGAATTTGCGATTTAGAAGTTGGTCACATATTTTTCAAGACACGCGGGGAAAGAATGCAATTTTACTTTTTGACCAATCCGATATATATATATATATATATATATATATATATGTATAGAATATTGCACGCACGGCACGAGGTCGAACTCGACGATGTTGACAGTCACGTACAAATTGTTCGCGGCACGAAATGACAAATTAACGGCGCCGGCCCATTCATACGGACACTGATTAATTGCCATTTACTTGCAAATTTCCAGGGAGCGCAACGTTTACACGTTGCACGGGTAACCCTCGACCTATTCGTCCCCCACTTCCTCCCCTGCTCCCCTTGCCACCTGAATTGAGAGGTGTTCTCGCTTCAGCGTGTAGCTAGATCCAGGTGGCTGGCATGCCGAGTCGAGTCGAGTCGAGTCGAGTTTCGCTGTCGTGCTGGCGTTCACGCAGCTTGTTGTTTGTCATTTGTTGCGAACTGCATTAACACACCGGCAGCGTAAAGGGATTCCCGCTTCCCGAGAAAATACGGGCGTGAAAATCCTGCGTTCGGACGATCCTCGCACGTAGTCAGCAACGCCTCGTCAATGTAACAGGAAAACGAATTTTTCTTCAAATTCCTCGGAACTCCGAATTCCACGTGAAGTTTCGTACGATTTCGAAACTTTTGGAACTTCGACGTGTGTTCTTTTTTTTTTGACGAATTTGTGCTGAAAATCACAAAGAGAAAGGGACCACCGAAGAATTTTCAATTCTCCAAGCACATAACGACGAGATAATAAAAGAAATGATAAACAAATTTGTGATCGTTCTGGCGGTCAATGTTCGAAAGAGATAATTTTGTAAACTACGATGAAAAAAGAAACAATCACTCGTTGAACTTGAACTTAACTTAAATAAAATTGGTCTCTTCTTACATTTCGATATTTTATAGAAAAAAGAAACTTTTAGCTTCCCTCGCTGTACAAGACTCACTCATCCGCAGTGTTTAGTTTTATCTCGTCAAGATACAAAAGATCAAGATCTCTAAAGAAGACAAAGATTAAGAATATTTCGTGCAGATATTCAACAATTCTGCTCGATCGTAATCGGCGGAGAAGATTTTCGGTTAACGCTCGCCGCTTGTTCATATCAAATTCGAAACAAGCGAGTAACTTGCCGAAACACCCTCGTTAATCACTCGCCGCAACTCGGATAATAAGGCCTAAACTTTGCACTAAAGCCTTGGCGGTGCACGTACGTACACACGTGTCGTCCGCCAAGAAAATCCAGATCGATCGAAAGCAAATGAGTTTTGCTCGTCTGACTGTTGACTAACGATCCCGCATCCTTTGTATCGCGAACGATTCCTCTCCGTGTCATCAGACGGGCAATGTTGCTCGTTTCAGCTAGTTTCGAGTTACACACACACACTCACTCACTGACTCACTGATTCACTCACTCATCGAGTCATTGACTCACTCACTCACTCACACATTCACTCGCTCACTGACTCATTCACTCACTTACTCACTGACTCATTCAATGACTCACTCACTCAATGACTAACTCACTCACAGATAGAGAGACAGAGAGACAGAGAGACAGAGAGACATATATATATATGTCACGGTATCAACCCGCCGTTTAAGCCCATGCATATTCCACCGTTCGGCGCGCGTTTCCCTTTCTCTTCGCGCCATGTCTATAGAGACGAGTGTAAACGTAAGTCTATTAAATGGTTCGACGATCCAGTGGAACACGGAGCGGCAATGTCGCGCGGCAAGTTCGCCGGTGAGTTGGCCGACAACGTCGACAAAACTTTCGCCACCTTCGTGCAAAGCTCAGCTCTCTCTCTCTCTCTCTCTCTCTCTGAAACCGATTCGAGCTGTTGCCGGGGGGCCGGTGCACAATTCCGCCGGTGTGCACGGGGCTTGAAACGGGTAATAAAATATCATGCGAGGCACAATCGTCCTTCGTCGCACAGGCGTCGCCTCATTCGCGTTATTATCGTTCTCCGACCGTGTGCGAGCTTTTCGCCGCGGATAAAGCGCGCCAGCTTCATCCGTGAAAACGAACAAAGCTACTTACGGATTAAAATTCCGCTTTTGACGTTTCCAGTCAACTTGGTCGTTTAATTTTCTTCTCACGTCGCGGAGAGATTTCCGCCACTTCTCTTTCTCTCTCTCTCGCGTCGTAGCCCATCGTGGACGAGAAAGAAGTTCACCAATTAGGAAATATCTCGATCGCTGAATTTCGAACAATCTTTCTCCAGGCAGACGATGTCGACAACGAATTTCAGATTAAATTTGCACGCGATAAGTCTCGCCGCGTGCTTCGATACGATTTTCGGCGACTGTTGCTTTTTCCGTAATAATAATTCGCGTGGCGCTCCATTAAATGCAACGTTTGATATTTACATGTAATATTAAACTCGGTTGGTTCAATTATATTCGTGTCCTGCGTCTGGCGTTACACGTAAGTTACAAACCTGTTTGTTTCGTGCAGCGTTTCACATCGATTGGTACACCGATAATGCGGTAATTCGCGCGTTTGCGTGTCACGCGGAGCGCAACCAATCCGTCCAAAGCGGAGCAGTGTGCTCGTGCTTAGACGTCTCAATTCCTTGGGCACGAGGCGTGAATATCGCGACGTGGTCGATCGCGTCGATTAATGTAACCTCCCGATATTTGCCAATAATTAATCATTTCTCAACAGTTTACCTGGTGGTAAACATTAAACACTAAAAACAAACAAAACAAAAAAAAGAAGAAAAGGAGGACAAGAAGAAAATCGAAACGAAGAGAGATTAAATGTTAAACGAACCGGCGATCGCTTCACAATTTCCACGAGAACTGCTGGATCACACCGCCTTGTAACTCCAGTCCCCTTTGCATGCGATCTGCGCTGCGTTAATATTCATAAAGAAATTAATTAAACAATCTAGTATTCATGTAATCCGCGGGACCACGATACAACTGGGTCGGACATACCCAGACGAATTCACCGAGTGTATCTTGTATCAATCGAAGATTGAAATAGGCTGGGAGAATCGGGGATGAACAGTCGTAATTCTCGTCGTTCGTTTGAAGCCGAGACAAGGAGAGAGAAAGAGAGAGAGAGAGAGAGAGAGAAAAGAACGAAGAGAGAGGCGCAGCCTCGAATACTTTCTTAATTGACGCGAGCGAGAAGTTCGCCCGGGCAACGAGAAAGCGAGACCAGCTAGAAATATTGCGTTAGGAATGCTAATGAGAAAGAGAGAGAGAGAGAGAGAGAGAAGACACGATGAAAGAAGAAATGCTGCTTTCCCTCGTTTCGCGTGAACGGCGAAGTCCATTATCTCGATTCGTGGACAAAGCACGAAAAAATGCTTAAAACGAGACGGCCATCATTTTTTCAAAAGGGCGTCGCATTGAAGTTTTAACGAACAACACTCCCTACTAACGTGCTACGTTATTACGTATAACGCGTTCCCTCTTCATTGCAAATCGTCAAATTCTACGTACTAATTAGAAATCATCGCTCGGTAATTGTGCCGCGCGATTCTTGATTCTTCAACTGCGTTTGTTTCCCTCAGCTGACGAAGTTTGCTTGAGGAAACGTGTTACGGTACTGTAACAATGACGATGAAAAGAGCAACTGTAACAATGACAATGAAAAATTGCCGACGATCTAAAGTCAGATACAAGTTTGTGAAAGAATCCGCTTTGGTCTCGCTTTAAAGCGTGAAACTTCTACTTTGACTTTGGTTCTCAGTGCGTCTTTTTTAACCCCTTGGTTACTGTTGGCGCTTAACTTACCTCGGTTCCTCTGAAGAGAGGCGCCTATAGGCGCTCACTTCACACTGCTCAATGTAATCGCGGCAAAACTCACTTGGATCAGACGTAAGTGAATTCTAATTCAACAATTATATCTTCCGTTCAGTCACATATCATTTTACAGTTATTTCATGCATTATTATTTAAATTATTTCATGCAAATGTTATTGACGATATAATTGCGGCAAAATTCACTTGGATCAGACATAAGATATAATTCTAATTCAACAATTACATATTCGCAGCAAAGTAATTCAAGTTAAAGAAAGTTTTAAAGAAAGGTACAAGAAGAACAATTGATGATACAATAAAGAACAGAAGCTTCCATTAATTTAATCCTTCTGTATGTTTCATCAAAAATCGCTCGAACATTTAAAAAACATGTACTGTTTATAAATATATATAAAAATGATAAATTGGTCATTATGACGACTTCCGAAGTGTTGTTAAATTAAGAAGAATCTTCGCCAAAGTTCTCTCTACAAGGACAGAACGAAAGATCCTCTTCTTACGTTTTCCTTTCACCTGATATTCCATCGAGCAACGAACGCTCGAGAACGGGGAAAATTTTCTTCCTCTCTTGTCCCACCCACCGAATTAACATAGAAATGTTAAATTAAGAAACTGGTCGGAGGTCCAAGTCAGCAATTTTAAATTCGTGACTTTCTATTCGGTATCGTTTCGAGCTGTTGTCTCCGTTCGATGCGCGTCGATCTCACTCGAGACAACTTCAAACGCGTTCAAAACGATATATCCAACCAACGTCGCGTCGGCGAGGAATGAAAAGGGAGGGTGGAGATGGTCTCTTTCTTGATTTTCAATCGATCTCGCCGTATAAACGTGCACTTTAACGACGAGCGATCCATTCGGCGAGATCCTATTTTACCAGGGATACCTCAATTAAAGCAGGGAAGCAATCAAATAAATGGGATTTAAACGTCGCCGGCGACACTGTATTGAAACGCCGTAGATTATCCAACGGTGAAAAATTGCTCGGGATAATTGTGATCTGGAAATTCGAGACCTATTCTCTCCTTAATTTTCATTTATCACTTGGACGGATTATCGTGCCGCGATATTATAAATGATGGGCTGCACGCCTTTCTCCAAAGACGATTTTAAAGGAATCTGAATTTCAACTTCAACGGAGACTAAGATCGAATATTTTTATAGAATATACTTATTTGACTAACTCTTTGTTTTTGGAAACATTTCTTTGTATGATCTGCAATTTATTTACGAAATAAGTTACGAGTGAAGTATCGCTTCGAATAAAATGATATAGCATTGAAAATAATTCTATCCTGTTTAAATTATTTAGCACGAAATCTTCGAATATATCTAATTGACGTGTACGTAAATATCTAAAGCAATCACCAAGTATATCGAAGTTAATGATACATAATTTCAATTTTCGGAAAAATTTCCTCCGCCATTTTATAATGACTTTCGTAGGAAGTAATAGTTTACGTGAAATTATCCTCGAGTAACATTTCAACGAATGTATTCGACGATAATAAAGTGTCAATTGACTCTCTCTATCCTCAAGAATTTCTTCTTTTGAAATTTTACTTCTTTTACCTTTTCCTCTTACGTCGTTATATCGTATCATATCGATAACACCATAGCTAAATTTTTAATACAAAAAATTTTACGATTTCAGCTGTTGGCTAAATTTAAGTATAACACGTCCTCACAGGGCAGCAATCGAATGCAAAGGGTTAACCACTGTAAACCATCTTCTTTAAACTCGATTTGTTTTCAATGTCGTTGCACGTGTCCACTTATTTTAAAGCAAATTAAGTAAATTGACGTACGACAATAAAATTCGACGAAGTTTCCCAAATTATCACTGTTATTATTGTTATTAACTTTTAAAGCAATTCCCAACGTGCAGGGGAGAAACTTGCTTTTCGCAAAAGCGTCGTCTTCCTTTCAATTTTCGAAATCTTCGCACAATTTCTATTGTCACCTCTGACGCGACACACCGGTTCAAAAGGTTAAGGCCACCCTTTGGTGGGAATTTTGGCGTCCTCAAGGACGCTGCAGCGATAGACAATTGCGGGAGAATTCCGAAAATTGAAATTACGAGAAAATACGTTTTTTGGCAAACGTTCGCGAGTATCGATAATCAAGCACGAATCTCGTCGTACGCGAAGCAACGTTGACTCCATTAACGAAATCAATATAATAAACGAGTGTCGAGGGGGGTGGGTTTTGAGATGACCAATTTCACGCTCGGACTGAGTCGGATTTATGAAAAAAAAGGGAAGAAAGAACAAAAGAGAGAGAGAGAGAGAGAGAACACAAATTCGTTTCACGGCGACAGAATTTATCGACGATCCGCTATATTTTAAACGATTTTTTCCTGTTTTCGCACACACGCATACTTTTGCCAAATACTGGATTTCCCAGTTTTGCTATTTCGCGAAGTGTAACGCGACTAGTTATTACGCTGACGATAAATTATAGTTGTTATTGGAAAACAACTGGATAACAGATATTCGCGCGCGATAAATTCGCCCGCGTCGCAATATAAATTTGTCCGTTTTCGTTAAATTGAATATAGATTGCCAAGGACAGATTTTAATCACTCGTTTCTAAATAAAATCCAACGAACCGGCGGTTCCAGAGTAATTACTTTCTTTCACGCGATCGGCGAACGAATTTCAACGCGAAGGTTAATTTCAATTCGAAGGTAGAACGATGGAAAATAAGTAACAATGTAACCGAAGGATCAAAAAACGCAAGCTTCTCGCAAAATTTTTCGCCCCTCTCCATTTTCATGTTTTATTTCAATTTTAATTTCAATCGTCGCTAGTATTATTAATCGAGAGAGCGAGAGAGTTGACATTTTCTTTTTTCTTCTCTCCCATTGGGAAATTACACAACTGGCGAGCAAGCGAGGGATATTAATTAACGGTTAACCGAATAACCGCGGGTATCGTCTTACAGCGCGCGAAACGAGGAAATCCAAATAACACTACTGTGTAATTTGATTATTCGCTCATCCAACAGAGAATTGGATAACTGCGGCGAGTTGTTATTGTTTCCCGGGCACAAAGGAACGGCATTGTAGAAGGCATGCACTCTCGCGAATCCTCTTACGAAAGGTATAATTGGTCCAAGGACGGCCGTGGATCGTTCACTCGAACGCACTAATTCCCGTTTGCCGGCAAATCGCTGCTTCTTTGAACCCGTCTCTGTCTACCCTCCACACTCGTGTCCGAATATCCGCCTGATTTAATACATTTCTATCTGTACCGCGATATTAATGTCTAGCATTAATCCCAGCATCCTCTCCAGGCGGAGACGAGAATGTAATTTTATCTCGCTTGGAGATTACACTTCGAGAGCGACAGACGAACACGATCACCACATTCGTCGAGTGCATGAGCAGCCGATCGGGAAACGATCGGTCCTGTGGCGAAACTGAACCCACATCTTCGATGTATATCTAGAAGAGGCCACGACACGATTTTCCTCTCCTCGCGTGCGGAGATTCGAGGAAAATCATCGACACACGCTTCGGCTTTCGGTTCTTCTTCGGTTAGCGGTTGCCCTGCCTCTCTGTTCGGCCGGGAATCCAATCGGATGAATTTGCTTGGCCGAGCGTAACGCACTCGCGCTCCGTGTGTATACACATACGAGCAGATGCCGAGCATAACCAGATGCCCCTCCTCCCCTCCCGCCGCCGACGCCGCCGCCGCCGCCGTTGCACGTGAACGCGCGCGGAGAAACTGCGAGGGTTCACGTATTTCATGGTCCGCATACCGTATAACGAATGTTCGGCGCTTTGTGATTTATGCTTTGTTCGGAGCAAACTGGTGTGTACCTACTGGCGGGGCCCGGTTCCGCGGGATTACGTAGAATCCTGGCTTCTTGATTATGATCATGCAGCAGCAGGCTGGTGCGGTGCTGGCCTACGGGCAGAACGCTTGCACGCGTTGAATTGCGTTCGGCCTGATTGTCCGATCAAATTGCCCCCATCCATTCCACTCCCGATTTCCCACTGGATACTCTTTTCAAACAAACCTCCATCTCTTCATCGACAGAGAGAGAGAGAGAGAGAGAGAGAGAGAGAGAGAGAGAGAGACTTGTTCTTAGGAGGAAACGCGCGACTGCACGAACTCTGCACGATTCTGTTGGCCAACGTAGCACAGCTGGGCAAAAAAGTTCATCAACCATCTGACTGACGAAAGTTTTCCAATAATCTTCAATCACAGTTAACGATTTCGTACATTGGTTAAATTTTGATTAAATTTCCACAGTTGGTCGTCGCTGGCTGCGACGATCTTGAGTATCTTTTAATCGTCAATTGCGACTAAAGATTCAATTCCTGCTTTAATCGTCGATTATTCTCGATTTCGATCGTTTCGGTTGGATACCTCGTCAATGATTAATCGGTGAAATTCTTTTTGTAGTGGAATTAGCTTCTTGTGCGCCGCCATCTTGCGATAATGTACAGAGAGTTCATAAAGACTCTGCAAGTTCGCAAATAGTAACGCAACAATGCCGAATGCGACGAAATAAAGTTTCTTCCAATTATTGCTTGTCCGAGGGTGTTCGAGATAAATTAATTGTTCTATACCTTTCGACAGAAATACGTTTCATTTCGATGAAATGAATTCCTAACCTCAAAGCGTCGACGCCTCATTACAATTTCAATGTGCGATTCAAATGAAATTATAGTGAATTTAAATTATAATGAAATTCGATGTAATAATTCACGATTGATAATTGACGATCGACGACGATGTTGAGTAATTAAATCAGTAGCTGATTTTTCAATTATTAATTTAAACTTCCAACCGACGACTGACGATTAATTTCGCTCGTCGATGAAACATTAATCAATCGATCAGACTGGAAGGTTTTAATTGATTAATGCCTTCAAACATCGATTCAAATTTGATGTAATAACCAACAATTAATAATTAACGATCGGCATCGTTCATCGATCGAGTCGACCGCCGATTTTTCGACGATTAATTTCCTCTGACCAACGATCGACGAATAATTTTTATTTATCGGTCAGATCAGTCGTTGATTTTTCGTGCGACTGACGATCAATTTTGTCGATTACAATCATCGATCAAACTGAAAATTTTACACCGTCCCATAGCAGCAGACGTTTCTCGTTAATTCTTCCCTGACTACGCGTATCGTTTCAATATCGAATTTCGCTCTAACGAGGAGGAACGTAAGATTCGCGGTACCTTTTATTATATATCGATCGACATTAGATATAGATAACGAATCGTCGATTTAGCGAGAATTAGCTAGAGAGAAAGTAATTCGGATGAAATTTCTCGCGCCGGGCCGGCAATCGTATTTTCGTTGGTATTTGAAAATTTTATCAAGTTCCATCCACTGCCCTTCCCTCCCTCCCTCGACAGTTGCCGGAAGTAACGGAGATTTTCAAGCGAGTACCGCGCAATTTACTCTCCCTCCCGAATATCAAGGCCCTATTTCGTTCGTTCAAATTCCCCGGTTTGGAAACGAAAGATTCTTTTATTCAGTGAGTTTTGTATTCGCGCACTGTCCAGCTACCGGGCAAAGATTTCTCTCTCTCTCTCTCTCTCTCTCAGCTGGTATGTTACGCAAGAGTCCAGCGGATTATACGCGGAAAGTTGGAAAGTAGTGGTCCTTCTTCGGGCGAAACAAATCGATCGATCTTTCGAGATTCGAACGTTCTTTTCCCGGTGAGTAGAGAGAGAGTTGGTTAAGCCAGGCTCAACTGCCTGGGTTATCGCGGCCCTACTTCGGTCTCTCTCTCTCCCTCTCAATGAGACAATAAATTAATCCAAGACTCGATGACGCCTTGGAAGTCGGAGATTAGCAAGTTTCTGGCGAGTACACGGAAAGCACCTTAAACCCTGGCGTGGCAAGAGGAGATCCATAAGAGATACGCGATTCACCGGAAATTTTGACGTAGTGACCTGTTCCCTCCCCTTTTCTTTTTTTCTCCTCTCTCCGTGATGGGTGTTCACGGCGCCGAGGGTGAGCGAGGCCACGCTAGTTCTGTTCCACTTCTATGGAAAAGTTCGTACGCCGAGGTTTCACCCGCGCCGGAGCGTTCGACCATAATGAGATTTCAGGCGAACAATAGTGTCGCCATTTCCCTAATGCGATTCGCTACTTAAATATTTTAATAAAATTCCTTCTTCTTTCAGCGAGCTCCTTACTTAACTTTACCCTCTGCTCTCCGCTCTCTCTCTCTCTCTCTCCGTTCATTTTGCATTCTCATACTTTTAATCTTTTTTCTTTTTTTTCTTCTTCTTCTTTCACTCTCTCTCTCCCTCTGTTTCTCTCACCCATTTGACGACTTCTTTCCCATTTGGATAAGAGAGGCTGAGTTATCGAAACGCCGCCGCCGGTTCCCCGCCTTTTGTTTCTTTCTCCGTAGCGTTCGTTTTTTTCGGCCGGGCCGGGGTCATTAATTTTTTCCCAAGTTCCAATAGTTTTTCGGCGGCGTCGTAAGGAGCGACTATAAAGCTCCGGCGCTATTTTTCCTGCAAATTACTCGCGGCGATCGCTTCCAGCGGCAATTTTGTCGCTTACCAGCTAACGAATCGAAAGAGTTCGATTCGGGAAAAAATAAACACAGAAACGTCTCCGGCCGACTCGAACTTCAACGAACTGCCGAATGCACGCTTTTTCAGCGAGCGAGAGAGAGAGAGAGAGAGAGAGAGAAAATCGTTCGATTTAATCAAAAACTATCGATCGAGCAATCTTCCGTGTTCGCAAACGAATAATCCTATATTTGTTTCCCGGATTTCGTTGCGACGCTCTTACGCGTCCGGGTCTGAAAATGTATTTTTGTTTTCGTTTTGTGCTTTTTTTTTTTTTTAAATTACAAGCAAAGCAAATTAAAAAAAAGAAGAGAAAAGCAGCGACCGATTTCCATTTCCCGAAACTGGAACTTCCTTCGTTTCCCCAAAACGGAAAGAGTGGGGGAGACGGGGCAGAAACGAAGGCGCCTTTGAAAAGCTTTCGAGATCTGCATATTTAAATTAATTCGAACCTTCATCTTCAGCCTTCGTCTTTCTGACAAAAGCCTCGGTCGAGCGACGAGTGCTCGTTAGTTATGCAACCTCGCCGATACAGGGGTCCGCAAGGATTCGTATCCCGTCGAATCTCACCGAGATTCGCCTCTTGTATTGGCCCCGGGACGAACTTTCGAAAGCGATTCCGCGCTTCCACCTCGCATTTTCTGCTTACGTTCCTCCCGGTTTACCTCGAAGATGCTAAGCCACGATGCTTTCCTGCCCCTTTCTTCTCTTTCTGGGGGGAGAGAAAAGTTGGAACCAAGTCCTCGCCCCCCGAGGGCCAAAGAGAGAGAGAGAGAGAGAGGGGAGAGGAAAGTTTCGCAAAAGAAATAGAGAAGTTCCAGCGGTGATCGAGTGGACAGCAGATATCTCGGGTTCCCTCGGCCGGATACACAGCACGCAGAGCGCTTGTATTGAGAGGATTGTACACGGAACTTGGCCGTTCCGAACTTTTATTATTTTCCAAGCTACTCGCCCGTGAATAATTCCGGCGTTATCGAGCGATTTTTCACCACTTCCCATCTCCCTCCCCTCCCCTCCCCCACCCCCTCTTTTCTATGCGCGCGAATTTAAACGTCGTGCGACGTTAATCGCGAACCCCGATATCGCGGGAGATCTACCGCGACTCGCGACGAACGATTAGACCATTTAGACCCACAGGGATGGAAGTGTAAATTCCACCTCTAAAAATACGCGACTGCGCGATGACGATTTATACTTCGTATAACGATCCACTTGGAGATTTCTACTTTGACAGTCACGAGTTTAATTTTTCACCGAACACTTTATATCGTCGCGCGAAGATAAGTTACTCTCCGAAATTGTATGAAATTGTGTAAAAGAAGTTTCATTCTCTGAAGATCAAAGTCTTTGCTGAAAACTTCTCGAAACTTGTCTCGATTGTTCTTCACCGTTTCGTTGAACATTCAACAACAGGGTTAAAAAATATGACAAGAATTCAGAGAACCTCCAAATTTGACCGCCAATATTCCAAGTTTCAATGAAATGGCGAGTTTCGTTCGAAAACTCGTCGCGACGAGGAAATTTCGAAACCACTTCACGACCGTCAAAGCGAAAGCTTCGCGCTCGAAAATGCGAAATCTACCGAGATCGGATCGTTAAAATCGATCGACGATTTTTCATCTTTTTCACCGCTTATACTCATCGCAGTATATCGCGTTGTTTTTTTTTTTTTAAATAACACACGCTATCGAAGCCCAAGTCGAGGCCAGAGTTTTTTCTCTTCTTCTTTCTCCCTTTCATCGGTCACCAAATTTCGGCCCGCCGACGGTACTCGAATCTGCGTGATAAAACGTATGAAACACGAGACTTGCTTTCTGGCTTGCAAGTATTGTACAAAGTGATTATGCCGCCCGCGATCGCCATTTCGTCAGCTATGTGGCAGCCACTGTGAAAAAAGTTTGGTGACCTCTGGGTTACACGATCTCCTTTTACGTAGTTACGTTACACACGTAGTTTCGAGTTATCGACGATTTTTCATTTGCGCCGCTTGTTGCTGTACGGTTGCTCACGATTTTCTTTCTTTCCGGTAAATTTCGCGCGCCAAGTTGGACCGATTGAAAAGTTATCGAAAGTTAAATAGAATAAGCGAGTGGAGACTGTTGTAACTTGTTTGACCCGGTTCGCCAGCACGGGCAGACGTTAACATTCGCCATATTCGCGATGTTGCGCTAGGTAACCTGGCTCTTTGTCTCACCGCGTAACTTGAAATTACGATTTTAACAGCGCCGGCCCATTGTGCGCGCTCGCGAAAATATCGCAAATGGACGGTCGAGAAATTCGGGGGGGGGAGGGAGGGGAGGGGAACGAGGAGAGAGTCGAAATAACGAGGCAGTCAGCCTGCCGTGTTATTTCATTGTTCGACAATGCACTATCGGCGACAGGTTTAAACATTTTTAACCGGCAGCTTATTTTTAAACAGCCAGTTCACTGGAACCTGGCGAACCTGGGGCAGGGTTTCACGGGACAAAATGGCGGACAAAAGGGAAGAGGAGAAAATCGCGGTTCCTTATTTCATCGGGTCAAATGCTTGCCCGACGAAGGCAACGAATAAATCAAAACTGTTCACCGAAAACTTTTCCACCCTCGGCGTGGATTTCGATAATTTCCAAAACTGAAACGCTTCCAATCTCGTGGAAACGATCTCTCGCTCGATAAGAGGCTCGAGAATATAAACAAGTCCGCTTCGTTACCGACGGAAAGCTCGCTCGGTGAATTAATCGAGTGCGAACTTTCGTCGATTTTTTTGTTCTCAGTTTATTTCCTCAGCAGTTATGGTTACTCGCTTGAAACGCGGTATCGCTTTCTCATGGAAATGGCGAATCGCGGGCGGCTCAATCTCACGTTTGAGAAAAACACGCTAACTTTGGCTATTCTCGCTGGCGAAAGTTGAAATTGTCGCCGATGCCTGAACTTTCGCGCGCCATCGAGAGAGTCATAATCACTTGCCGCGGAGTTTCACTTCCGAAGACTTTCCTCTCCTTCCCTCGCGGAGAAAAACATTGATTTTTCCGAGTCGATATCATCTCCCTTGGCGAGTACAAATATATATATATATATATATATATGATACGTGGTCGGTCTTAAGTTTCTTCGATCATCCGACAGAAATTTTCACGCGCGACTCTCTGGTGAACGATTCACGATGAAGAATATAACGGCATTTGAATGAAAAATTGTCGACGATTTAAACCGACGTTAACTTGACGATCATCTATGCGGTCTCGTTTCGAAGCACAAAGCTTAACACATATCCGTCCGCACGACGAAAATTTGTCATTTCACAGACAATCACCAGCAGCCAAATGACGAAAATTCGTCATTTGTATATTGCAGTAGATAATTGATTGTTATTTTATTAAATCCGAATAAATTAAAACGTAATTTTTGACCAAACAGAGATAATTCTACGAAAAAATTGATTTCAGCTTCAGTTGCGTCATACAAGGATGCAAACGCAAAAAAAAAAAAAAAAAATTTAAAAACGTATTAGTCGGTACTGCGTATAGAAGAAGTTTATTCAAAGTTTAAGCACTCGGGTGTTCGGATATTTAAGAAATTTCAGGGATATTACTGTTAATTTTCTTAACCCATTTTTATCAAAATAATAAAGTAAACCTAAAATGGAGAACGAAAAAGAAATATGTGCAGACAATTTATCTGATTGTGAGTCTAGTGATAACATTGAAGATCTTTTAAAATCTAATTTTGATAGTGATCATAGTGACGATAGTGATATTGTTGTGACAAGAAAACGCCCACGTCTAAATCCTTTACAATATAGTGACTCTGAAAATGATAGTGATTCTGAAGATGACTTGTGGTCTGATACTGACATAGAACCCGTTTTGGAACCTTTTGAAGGAGTGCCTGTTGTAAAAATTATGCCAAATTCATCCAAAGAAGTGAAGAATTATTATTAATTATTGATAAAATTAAAGTTTCGAAAATAATTTACTTTAATCTAATAAAATAACGAGTATGTTTTCAGTAATTGGTTTCAACTTTTTGGTGGATTTAATTTTTATTCTTAACTTTAGAAAGAAAAAAAAAGAAAAAATAAAGGTGTATGTATAAATACAAATTCATTTTGTTTCATTTCCCAAAATTTCACTGAAAAATATGTGACTTTTTAAAAGTTAGGTTGTTTTTAGATATAGAGCATATCGTTTCTACAAATAGTGTCGAAAAATGCCGGCATTTGATCAATGGCGGTGCAAATAATGCCGGACGGATATGTGTTAAAGTTAAACATTCACTACCGCGAGTTCATTATCTCCCGAAGGTGACTTCGATATCGAAAAATTGTAAAAGTTCAAACGTGTGCAAAGGTGCATTGGAAAAAAAGTTTCGTTTCGATAGAAATCACCGTCATTTTTCGAAATCAACCGAAATCTTCCTCGAAATCCTTGTTGCGCGATTTCTTTTTCAATCGTTTTATTAAACGTCGAACGGCAGAAATTCAAAAAAATCTCAAAATTTCATCCGATCTTGATTCAAAGTTCAAGCTCAAAGTCCCAAGTTCAAAGTTTTACAAAACGGTGAAAGAAAAGAAAAAATGGTACAGAGAGTTTTGAGAGGATCGAAGATTTCAATCTTTAAGACAGTGGGGGATTCAGTCATGAAAAAAGTCTCTGATTTCTTTCCGAATCTTTACAATATCCTCACGACGTAAAATCGTTTCACACCGTCAAACTAGAGACTCCGTGTTTTAAAATGAGACCAGACAGATCATCATTTTATCGAACTTGGTACATCAGAATCACAGATGACGAAATATTAGGATTTCTTGAACTAAACTGGCGAGAAGAAAATCGCGCAAGTTTTCTGAGGGAAACTTGAATTTTCAAAGAGAGAGAGAGAGAAAAAAAAGATCTTTTTACGCTCTCACACGCGTTTGAATTTTCAAGAGATAAGTGTCCCGATGATGTAAAGTCACCTTCGAAAGAAAGAAAGAAAGAAAAAAAAGAGAAAGCTAGAGATTTCACGCTTTCAAAATTAAATGAAGTTGAAATGAGGATCCCTTTCCACAAAGTTATATCGTTGCACTTAAATTGTGAACAATTTTTCGCATTGGTACAATTGCGCACCACAGCACGATGTTTAAATAAACACACGTCCAATTTGCAACAACGGCAACTAGAGCAACACGTAGCGCTAATTTTTGCGCGGCTAAAGCCCCGCGAAGCAGGACAAATTCTGGGAAGCTTGTCCCAACCATAAGATAACAAACACACGATGCAATGCGATGTTGCATCAAGATATACATTTGCTCTTGGCTCGCATTAATTACGCAGCAACGTAAATTTACGTCTCGGATTTCCAGGGGTATTAGGGGCAACGTCTCTTTTCGTTTATCTAGCAGCGTATTTAACTAAACGAACGAAATAATCTTTACATTCTATCAACGCTGCACGCTGCAGTGCTCCCGACGAGAAATCGCGAAAGTACGCTCTCTTTCGTTTCTCCCAGAAAGAAATAATTTATCGATTTCAAATCACCCGCTGCTCGAACGATCAGGCAGCCATCAACGATCACCCCGAAATTGGAAAAATTCAATTCAAACGGGAGTATTATATTTTATAACGGCGGGGAAGCGTCGATTTCCACGGGAAATACGCGATAGAGAGGAAGTTCACGTTAAAACGGAAGAAACCACGAACGCAAGAGGACACGGGGGGAGGAGGGGGAGGTCGAGTTTTATTTCCCAATAAGTAACGAGAGAGAGAGAGAGAAAGAGAACTCGTTTCAACTTCCCAACCTGGTCGCTTTCATTTACGATCCCATGAATTACCGCGATATTGTTGAATCCTTTCTCGTTCGCCACGAATGACAGGAGAATTTATTTACTCTTGGCAGACTCGAAATGATTGAAAGTTTCGCCACGATATATATCTAACGGAATTCTCGTCACAGTTCAACCGTTGTCAGGTCGGGCTCTCTTCGACTCGAGAGGAACAATGATAAGACTTCGCTAAGATCTTCCATTTTCTTCTCGTCGCGAGCGTCGTTTAGGTTAGGTTGATCTCTCTAGCTGCGAATAACGAGCAGGAATTGCGAAGGAATTTTTGCGCAATTAACGTGTTTCTCGCGGATAGTGGAAAACACGTTTGTAAATTGTAGAACATTTTAGAATATTCAGACTCGACCAGCTCCATTTACATCCATTTCGAAATATTCTTCTGCTGTGATTGCTTGCGTGCGCCATTTTGTTGCGACTAACTTGTTGCGACTCGTCAATCTGGACGCACGTATAATTTTCGTGTATACACACAGGGAAAATCATCTTTCATCTTCGTTTGAATTTATATTTGTTATACAACGAGAATAATGGAAGATGAACGCTTACAGCGTATTCAGTTATATCCGATCGAAGATATAAATTCACAACGTTGCAGTTTACCACGAACTCTGCACGCTTCATCGAAAAACTATTCTCCAGATTGACAAAAGCGCGCACGGTGTTCGGAAAAATAATATACGAAAGGAATCTAGGCAAATTCTCGCTTCAAGAAATATCACTCGGAAAGAATAAATTAAATTTCTTCTTTTCTTTTCCAAATATTTGATTCTTCTGTTTAATATCGAAAATTATCGAACTGGCTTTGAAGTTTTGTAAATGGTAGTAATAAAGTTGATTTTTCAAAAGAAAAAAAAAGATCTAAACTAGTAATCTAGCAACGTTACACACTTTTCATTCTTTCCAAACTTATTATAGAGTTTTTTTTGATTAATCAGAATAAATCACGAATGTTCAAGTTTCGCAAACAACGATAAAATTAATTGAATTTTCAAAAGAAAAAAAGATCTAAACTAGTAATCTAGCAACGTTACACACTTTTCATTCTTTCCAAACTTATTATAGAGTTTTTTTTGGTTAATCAGAATAAATCACGAATGTTCAAGTTTCGTAAACAACGATAAAATTAATTGATTTTTCAAAAGAAAAGAAAAAACAGAAGAAAAAACTGTTACTTGACAAGCGTAGCAATTTAATTCAATTTTGCAATTAGCTGATGCACGTGCTCTGTGTTTGACGAGTGTAATCGTCACCCAGCGTCGTTCTAGCGATAAGCACACAGCTAAGAGGTTAGCGAAACGTTCTCAGGCACGTTCAGAGACGTTCTCGAGGAGTCGGAGTTTCCTAGAAACATCGCACTTCATACTCAATATACGCATCAACGACACAGTTGCAGACCGTGTACGCGCTTCAAGTTCCTTCGAAGTACTGCCTGAAACGTAGTTTATCGATCATTCGAAACGAAAGGCAAATTAGATTAAAAGTCGGCTTAACGGGATTTATCGGCAGGCACGCTTATTCTTTGATAAAAACTTGGCTCGATCGTGCCTCCTTATACACCGTAATAATAACCGTTAACTCCCCTAACAAGTTATGAATGTTTCCTTTGCCCGGTTATCTGCGAAGTTATTAAATCCAGCGATGTTATTAATGGATTTCTAGAATTTTAATCTCGCCGTGAGAATTCTTCCGGAGCAGCGAAACACACACCATGGCGTGGACGAACGATTGTAAAAAACGTGCGTGTTTCTTCGATTTTCGTTCGATCGAATTCCGATCGAAACCGCCGAGTTTCAGTCTTTGCATCGAAGCGCAGCAACGAGTTAAAAGATCCACGTTCGGATGAATTAAATGAAACGCGAAACACATAGCGATAGCTCGGCCGAGTTGGATTTTCGAATTTTCGCGAAAGACGATTACATTAAGTGAGTGGAATAGCCAAATATCTGGTGGTATATCCTGTAGCCAAGTTATTCCCGTAATAATCCTCACGAACGTAATCGTGTTTGCGGAACTCGGCATTCCGCTATCCTCTCGTCGAGTTAGCCGGCTACTGCATACCAATGGATTAAGCAAACATCAAGCTCAACACGAATTATCATCGCTGGCGAAAGAATCGTGAATCATGTTTGTTACGTCGTTTGCTGCTTTACATTTTACGCCGCTCCCGTGAATTGTTGTTCATCATTTCGCCAATTATTTCCACCCGATGTTCCGTTATTTTTTTCCTTTTTTGGCAAAGAGTCGATTAGCAACTCGATTAGGAAAGGAAACTAAAACAGCTCAGGCGTGTGTGATTTACAAGAAGGCAAGATATTATTATTTTGCAGATTATGCACATACGTGCACTGTGAAAAATCGTAGGATCACCTTTGATTTTCAACCTTCTGAACTGGTTCTGGAAATTTTTTTCAACCAAAGGTCAGGAGAAATTTCGCTTAAAAACTGATTGCACAAAAAACGGCAAAAAAGGCAATTCGAAATATTTCTACACTTTTTCTGGGTGGGAATTTGCTACGGGTAAAGAAGTTAGTTACTTCGCGCGTGTATTCGTAGGAAATTTGCACTGCAAAGTAATAACATTCAAAAGCAACGTCAGTAAAAAATTAAGTATACACTTCTCGCTGAAAAATCTCGGAATATTTCCTTATAATTCATAGATAATGATTTATTATCTATGCGCGAAATACAATTGTCAATGTACTGACACTCGACAATTCTATCATGGTAGATCACGATATATAATAATTTTTTCCAATTTTCAATTCTTCAAATATAATCTTTTAATTTTTCATCTCTTACAATTTTCGAGAAAATCGACGAAATTCCATGATTTTTGAACGCAACAGAGGCGAGAAACAAGGGAAAGAAAAAGAAAAAAAGTGTTTCAAAGTATTTTTCTTTTTTCACAAATGAGAGGAGAGTTATCTTTCTTAACGCGGGAAACGTTTCTACAACGAAAATCATTCTACATTGCCAGCGATTGAACTTTTCATTTTCAATTTCCAAATCCGTTTTCTCAGCGATCTCGCTGCTCTGTGTCTCTGCGATGATGTTTTAATTACCAAATAACCTTCGGCGGGAAATCCTTTTCAAAACTCTTTATTAAACACGCGATTTTACATTCCTTCAGCGAGTTAATTATTCTTGCTACTGTGTTGTTTTCCTTTGCGTTAATTAACACGAAGCGTTGATTGTTACGATCGCCACCCGGTGTAACCGTCGTTTCTACTTCTATAAATATTTCAGGATAATTAAAGCGGGATGAATATCATTAACAATGAATTTTAAACAACGCTAACGGTAACTAGATGATATTACGAAACGAAAAATACGCTTTGTAATGTAATATTGCAGTATAATATCTTGCGGAAATTAAATATTTCGCGTCCCACGGAACACGCGTGCACAGTCAACGTTATTAATTATTATTATTAATATCGGCTGCCGCGTTGTAATTGCGTTTTCGTTTTTAATTACTTTAATTTTATTTCGTCGCTGACGATTTGCTTCGACTTCTGTTTAAACCGATTCGCAAAGAAAATTCGAAATCGCGTGCAACGACGGTACTTATTGCGCGAACGATAGGGACGAAAATGAAATATATTTTATCGGCTGTCGTCTTTAGAAACGGGAAGGAAGAAAAGGAAATATTTCGGGGCATTAAGTATGGAATCTCGTACTCGTTCTCGGATCGAGAATTGCACGCTGAATTTTCCGACGAAATTCGCGAGAGAAGGAGAAGTGCCTGGGAGAAGATTGCGATTCGAGTGACATCGGCGAGTATCGACGACGATCATTCTACGTTCTCCCGGGTTGAATTTTTCCGGGAGAATCGACGGGAAATTTCATCCCGTCGTAGACAAAATCATCCTCCGAGAAGGGAGATCGAGAGAACTTCCGAAATTAAAACGTGCTCGGTGAGCACTTCTGCCAACTATACAAAGCTCTGCCCCTGACCAAGCAATCTGACAACACAATGCTTTTTGTTACAATATTAACACTTTACCGACTGGTAGCCTATTAATCGGCTAATATATTTTAATACTTTACCGACAAGTAACCTATTAATCGGCTAACTAACATATTTTAACACTTTACCGACCGGTAGCCTATTAATCGGCTAATTATTCACCGCTAATACACGGTCGGTAAAGTGTTAGCAATGCCCAGAAGCAGAATCTTTAGTTTATTATCATTATTTTTTAGAGTTCGTCGTCGCTCGAGATGTAAAGTGTTCTTAGTTTCCCGTGATTTTTTTTTTCCGCTGCTCGCGACTATTATTGTTGTACCACGAACAATACGATTCTCACATTAACATTATCGGACGACTAAACCGCCGGTAATTAGTTCCGATAGAATTGTGAAATATCGATAAACCTGTGCGCACAAATTCAAATTCCGTTTAGTTCGACGGCATTGGTATCCAATAATTACCAATAATTTTACTATTCCCGCTAATGAACTTACGATAATATTAACTGGAAAATTGCACGACCTTTTTTTTCTCTCTCTCTCTCTGTCTCTTTCTTCTTTTTTTTTTTTTTTTTTTTACCGAAACGAGTTCAGATAACGAGTTACTGTTAATAAGAGCACGGGACTGGGCGCGAGCTGAAATTTTTATAATTAACGCTGCCGAGGTCTCGAAACGGCGACGACACGGGATGCTCACGCATAACGAGGAAAAATACGTCGCTGTTGTTCGTGCTAATGGAAGTATACTTGTGTTAAATACCTGTGTCCGGAATACACCTGTCCGCTGTTATAAAAGTTATCGAATGATAATTGGAATGATTTTTGCAAGCTTCGATTCACGTCCCGGCATCGGGCGTAATTAACGAAAATCATTCCTCGATGCAATTAAACTGACGCAGCTGATCCTCCTCCCCCCTCAGAAAAGAGAGGAAAAAGTTTGCAAAAGAAATACGACGAGACAGCTCGCCCCCGAGAGATTGCTTAAACGCGTTACGCGAAACTGAATTTTCACCCTTCGTTCGAGGCGCGAAAAAACTTTTTCCGCGCCCATTCTCTCTCTCTCCAAGAACACGACGACGCCCGTTTACTCTTCCGTGGGCCGTCACTTCCGACTCTTAATCCTTTCTCCGGTTCGTTCGAGGTACACGTGAACGACAAATTCGATTATGCCCGCAGGCGTAAGTTTCAACGAGGGAAAACTACTGAAAAGACGAGGCGAAACGAAACGAAACGCACGCAGTCATGGAAATAACGCGAGAGAGGCGGTTTTTGATTCAGCATAAAGCTGCTTTATCGACGTTGAAAACCTCTAACGACGACGTACAAAGTGAATTAGTATCTCGCCAATTAGTTCATTTCACTTCGTTCCTTCTAGTTCCTCGTTTTGCTGCTGCAAGAGGAGATCTCGTTGGAAAAATTGTGCAACGCGTGGAACGATATTTCGCGCGGAATTGAAAAGAAACGTGGAGTATGCAAAAAAGGCGGGACAAAATTTTTGGAGCAAGGTCGCGAATCGAAGCGCGTCGACCTAGATGTGAAACTCATGCGAATGGCTCTGTCGAACGATCGCTGTTTGTTGCTTTTCTCGAATTTTTTTCCGGGCGGTGCTTCGAGGACTGTGGATGTTCGTCGTCAATCGTTCGTTTATCAACGTCGAACAACTTGCTTTCTCGATTTCTTTTTTTTCTTTCAAACGCGCGGGTTTATCTCCGCGCTGAATTGAAACTTCGAGCGAGCGAATAAAAGTGTAAACTATATTTGTGTTGCCGTGATACGTAGAGCAGAGAGCTGGACAAAATGTATAATCTTGATCCACGATCAACGAATTATAATTAATACGAGCACCAATAATAATCAGAGCACCAATCAAATGATCAGTAATCGCTGATTAATGTATAAAGGAAGTAATCGATATAAAATGATTGCATTTTTGACTGTGTAGTCAGTAGTTTATATTTAGAGACAAGATTCATTCTAAATATCAAAGATCTTCGATTAATTATGATGTATAATTCTTCTAATTCAATTATGCATAGTTTCCTGAATTATTATTGGCAGAGTTTCTCGACTTCAGTGGCAAAATAAATTTGCCAATCAAAATTTCGAGATCCTTCGTTATAATACTGAATCGTACCGAAAATATATTAGAGAATTCTAAATTTCAATTATTCTATAAAATTCAATGATACTGATCCGCATATACAATACTATTGTATTATGCAGTAAATATACATAAACTGGTTTAAATAATAACATTCAATTATACTGAATAGTGTAACCCTACGTGATTGGCACGATTGAACGTGTCGTAGCAATACATAGAAATAACAGATTACAGATTTTAATAAAGTATAAATTAATCACCTGACGATTTAAAAATCACCGAGTCAGTGATTACGAGTTAGAAAAGTTAATCGAGATTACCGATTTATTATGATTATATTACAGAAACGATTACAAAATAATCTATTACTCTGGCCCAGACTCTGGCGTGTCGATAGTTTGTCAAAATTTATGCCAAAATTTTCGTCAAATTTACAGTTCGATTATTCAAGACACGCAGAACTCGTTTCTTGATTTCCAGCAATTTTTTCAACGTACGGAGTGCCCCTCTTTTTTCCAGTCCCACTTCAACTTTAGCAGTAGACTCTATGAGTGAAAGTAAGAAAAAAGTATCACGCAAACGTGGAAAAATTCCTCGTCAAGAAACCACGAAGAAAAATTCGAAATACGAGTTTGACGATGTTTACCCACGTTCGTTCCATTTCAAAGTGTCGTCCAATTTTATATGAAAGATTCAGCTTATTACATTTCGAGTTGACTCGCTGTCGTTTCATTCGAAACGCATTGTAAATTCTTTGTACGAAAGTCTTTGCACATGTGTCAACTATTGGTTTTAATACTCGCTGCAGGTAAAAGTCCAATTGACCTTGAAGACCGACAAAATTGGTCCTTCTCGATCTATCCATCTTATCGCGAATTTACACGTTTTATCTCCGAAAAAACGAGCGGCTTTAACGCCCTTAAAGCCTGTCACGTAGAATATGTCTGACTTCATTTCTGTAAGGAAATAAAACTTGACACCCTTTCATGTATGTTAGCTTTATTTTTATTCCTGTTAATTTTTTCATGGACAGAATTGGTTGGTGATAACTATAATACGATGTGTAATTCAAACACGGTAAATCATCGATGTTTCTCGCAAATACGGCATCAATTGTGGTACAATCTCTTGTCGTTGGTACGTCACTGCTGCTCATCAATTTCAGCTGCAACGTGTCACGCATGAACTAAGCGAAATCTTTACCGTCGTCTGATTTCAAGTCTAAGTTTCAATCTCCAGACAATATTATCGGCGTCTGTGTCTCGACAAATTTAACACCTCACTCGTTTACAGCATCTACAACCGATGACACATCGCTCGTAAACTTATCTCTCCTTAACCCATTGACTGCCAATTACGAGATATCTCGTAGTAAGCGTATGTACCAAAACTGCCGACTACGGGATATCTCGTAGTTTGCGCTACAAGTTCAGATTGATTACAATTGGCCAGGGAATATTTTTTATTGCCGGTTGAGTTAGGAATTATTAGAAAGGATGAATAAAAATTTAATGTAGTGTATAAAACGTATTTAATATCACTTTTTATTATAAAAATAATAACTTAGACTATTCGGTCATGACATATTAAATATTTTTATATATATTAATTATATATTTATTTTTCAATAAAAATCACTGTAAGTGCCATTTCAATACTAAATCTGTAACTTAGTATTATTATATTTTGGAAAATTTCACGTTTTTCTTTAAAATAAAATTTTCGCTCCCAGGGCAAGACGATCTAAATTTGCCTGGCAGTCAATGGGTTAATCACGTGACACCCTCCCCCTCTTCCAAGTTCCTGATATCGAGAGCGTGACGCGTTTTCGTTGCACATTTCGTTACATTTTTTTGCCCGAACACCACCGGTGAAACATATTCTACGTTAAAAGCTTAACGAGCGTACGTTTATTTTCTTCTCGCTGGCAGAATCTACTGGCAAAGTTGCAACATTAAGCCGGGAGGAAGTAGAGGAGCCACAGCCGACACGCGACGAAGAGAGTATCGGCAGAGCGTCGTCGCGGTGATAACGATACGAAAGATCGTAACTTGTAACACATCGTTGCCACCGTTCTCGAAACTCCGTTAAATCTTGTCTGAACTTATCAAATTCGCAATGCATCGCGGAGAGCTGCGAACTTGCCGCGAGTCACGCGCTTGTTAAACGCGTCTCTCGTTCCGTAATCGCGACTTTTTATTCGATAATTCTCCCCCCCCCCCTGTTGATATCGAACGCTAACAATCCCGAACTATTGGAATTCTTCTTGTCTCCCTTGTTCCTGAGGATTCTACCAGTGGCGTTATTTCGTTTACCGAAGCAAGAAGCAGAGGACAGAGATGCTTCTTCCCACTCGTTACGAAGCGGCTCGCTCGAGTTTCTCATTAGCGTAAATATTATCGATTTCCCTCGGACGTGTCCCCCTCTCCCCCTCCCTTTTCGTAATTCGACGCGACGGCGAGTAATTGGAAATTTATATTTGCCACGTTACGTCCATGATTTTCATTCGATTTCACCGTCCTACCTGAACACGCACGTACACACACGCACACGCAGGATGAAATTGATTTTTCTCCTCGTCTGCCCTTCCCCCCCCCCCGCCCCCCGTCTCGTGCGCAACGTCGCGCAATCGTTGAATAAACAGAAACGGTGTGTTTCGAACGCGGCGGTGATTTTCGCAGCGGATTCCCGAAATAGCAACCGAGATATCAATTGATAACCTCGTTCGTTTGAAATTCCCGTGTACGCGCGTTTCATTCGCGTTCTTAATGTCGCGAGCCTTTTAATGTCGAAAAGCGAAAGAAAGAAAAAAAAAAAAGAAAGAAAGAAAGAAAAAAATTCCGCACGGTAGCGCAAACACGCAACGTAGGCGCGTACGTCAGGTCAGGTGCAGCGCGTAACTGCGAAGTTAATCGAAAAAGCGTGGGCGGAGTTATTTTAAATTACATTACAATTTTGTTTACGCGGAGCGTGCTTAATGCGAGCTTAATATGTATAAAAGAACGCGTTACTACTCCGCGTAGCCCCGCGAGGCCGTGATTAAATTTTGCATCATTAACCAGCAGAATTCGCTGATATTGTGTTCTCTCTTTGAAAAACAAAAAAAAAAAAAGAAATAAAAAGCATTTCCTTATTAATATAATCCACAGAGCATACAGAAGCATATAGAAGGGGTGAAAATGTCTTTCTCCTTCTTCTTTCTTTCTTTTTTTTTTTTCTTTTTTTCTTTTCGAAAGGAACATACGAAGCGCGAGTCAAACCGCGTGCGAGTTCCTTGTCGCTGGCAGGGAAGCTCGCTCGCTCGCCGAAGAAACACGACTGGATAATTCCCTTTACTCGTTCGAGAAAAGTAATCGTACCTCGGGCAGGCGGGCACGCCTCCTTTCTTTTGATCTCCCGTGAACTTTCGCGAAGAACGAGAACTCGCGTCTAACGATTCTTTCGTTTCCGTTTCTTTCGAACGGTGCACGCAAGTTTCGTTCTCTCTGAGCGAGCGGGCAATGGACGTTGTATAAGATTAATGATAAAATCGATTTGGTGTTTCTTTTTTTTGTGGAGGGAAGGGAAAACATATATATATATATATATATATACGCAATCTCGTCTCGTCGTGTTCGTTTCGCGAAAGTCGCGAAATTCATTTCGTTTTTCATTTTTTCGCCCGAAATCAGCGGGCATACATGATTTTCACCTTTCAGGCGTTGCTCATTTCCACAACTGTAGATCATTAAAATTCTTGAAGCTGTAAATACGTCGCTACTACGTATATATCACGCTGCGTGCAAGGTGAAAAGGCACGCGGCCAGGTGAGATTTTTTTTTCAACGGAGAACGTCACACCTGAAAATCTTCCCTCCTCCGTTGAAGAAAAAAAGTATGATTACGTGCGCGGTTTCTTAACGTCGCGCGCGGTTTCTTATCACGCAAATGATTTCCTTCGTATTTTACAAGAATAATACGGTGGCAAACGAGTCAACACACCACACGAGTGTTCGTCCGTTCCAATGAAACATCGTCAAAGCCGAAGAAGCCAGAGAAATTAATCGACGACTGTTAAGCGATGAAAATTTTTCTCCCGACGATCTCTTTCAACGAGCATTCAAACTAGTTGTTAATCGTGACCATTAAACTCCTTTGAAATGAAGATTAAATATCTTTTGAAAATAAGGATTAAATTCTTACCTTAAAATCCTCTTGTTCGTGGCTATCTTGCCAATACAGAGAGATGTAAAAGCCTATCTGTAAGTCCGTGAAATTATATATATATAACAGTGAAATAATATCTGACGATATATAATACGCGACGAAGTAAAGTTTTTTTCCCCCTCTTTTTCTGACTACTGCTTGCCTATTTGACAAATTTCAATGGAGTTCGAAATAAGTTAGACTAATAGTGATAGACTCGTGAAATCGCTATACATCTCACGACTGTGTAAACCAGAAATATATTTCGTTTCGATTAAATATCCCAACCTCGAAACGTCGATAGTTCATTAAAGTTTCAAAGTATACTTTCAATTTAAATGAAATTACAATGGAATTCTATGCAGTAATTAACAATTGATAATGAACGCTATTGATCGATTAAACTAGTAACTTTAATTGATTGATGTCCAACTTTACTTCCAATTTAAACGAAATTGTAATCGAACTCGATGTAATAGCTAACAATTGATAATTAACGATCAACACTATTGAATCTATTAAATCGATCGTCAATTTTTCAACGATTACATTCCTTTAATCAACGATTGATTTTGTTCATTCATTTTATTCGTCATAAACATTTTACTAATCATAAACATGACGATTCATTTTATTAATTGGTAAACATTCAAATCAGTCGATCAAGCTAATAATTTTGATTGATCAATAGCCAACCTTGCCTTCAATTCAATTATAAACGAAATTACAATCAAATTCAATGTAATAACTAATAATTGATAATTGACGATCAACACTATTAATCGATTAATTTCACTGATTATCTTTTTCTCGATTGCTGATTTTTCCGACGATTCGAATTTTCTTTAAAGAAAGACTGACGATTAAAGTTTATTTATCGATTAAATGAATCGCCGATTTTTAATTTTATTAATCGGTGAACATTGATCAGTCGATCAAACTAATAATTTTAATTGACCAACACCCAACTTTGTCTTCAATTCAAACGAAATTATAATCAAATTCAATGTAATAACTAATAATTGATAATCAACGATCAACACTATTAATCGATTTTCGCTGATTACTTTTTTCTCGATTACTGAATTTTCCGATGATTCGAATTTTCTTTAAAGAACGATTGACGATTAAAGTTTATTTATCGATTAAGTGAATCGCCGATTTTTAATTTCATTAATCGGTGAACATTGCTCAGTCGATCAAACTAATAATTTTAATTGATCAACACCAAACTTTGTCTTCAATTCAAACGAAATTATAATCAAATTCAATGTAATAACTAATAATTGATAATCAACGATCAACACTATTAATCGATTTTCGCTGATTACTTTTTTCTCGATTACTGAATTTTCCGATGATTCGAATTTTCTTTAAAGAACGATTGACGATTAAAGTTTATTTATCGATTAAGTGAATCGCCGATTTTTAATTTCATTAATCGGTGAACATTGCTCAGTCGATCAAACTAATAATTTTAATTGATCAACACCAAACTTTGTCTTCAATTCAAACGAAATTATAATCAAATTCAATGTAATAACTAATAATTGATAATCAACAATCAACACTATTAATCGATTTTCGCTGATTACTTTTTTCTCGATTACTGAATTTTCCGACGATTCGAATTTTCTTTAAAGAACGATTGACGATTAAAGTTTATTTATCGATTAAGTGAATCGCCGATTTTTAATTTCATTAATCGGTGAACATTGCTCAGTCGATCAAACTAATAATTTTAATTGACCAACACCCAACTTTGTCTTCAATTCAAACGAAATTATAATCAAATTCAATGTAATAACTAATAATTGATAATCAACGATCACTATTAATCGATTTTCGCCGATTACATTATTTTTCGATTGCTCGATTTTCCATCGATTGTTTAACGAACGGTTAATATTATCAGAATCGATTGAATCGATCGCCGAGTTTTCCCGACGATTAACTATTGACTTTATCTATCGATGAAACGAATCGCCGATTCTCCGAATTGGAATTTCATTAATCAGTCGATCAAACGGGAAACATTAATCGATGAATTCCCCGGAATCGACGAATCACGTGAATGGCGACAACGACCGAGTTTCGTGCTTGCACTTTAGTACTTAGAACTGTTTGGACGACGCCAAGGTTCAACGCCGCGTTCTATAATTGCGATCATTCTTCACGAGGGCGGATTAGAAGCACAAAGTCGTGTCCTCGAAACGGCCCGAGTGAATATAACCTTCGAAGGCTATGGAATGTAAGGGAACAGAGGGCGAAAGGTGGCACACCTGGCGCGTCCTTATAACTTGAGAACAACCTCTTCATATTTCAAGCAGGAGCGTTCGTCGGAAGTAGTAGTAGTAGTAGTAGTAGTAGTAGTAGTAGTAGTAGTAGTAGTAGTAGTAGTAGTAGTAGTAGTAGCAGTAGTAGTAGTAGTAGTAGTAGTAGTAGTAGTAGTAGGGAGCGTGTTAGATGGTCTTCTGGAGGGAAAGAGGCTTTAGCTACTCGATTCAACAACCTCCGCGCGCCGGCCCGAGGTATATAATTAACCGGCGCCTGTCGAATCCGACGAAATAAATTTATGCGAATCACGTTGTTTCGTAACTACATTGATGTTTCTCCGATTCGTTTCTTCTTCCTTCGGGAGGAAAGCACCTCTCTCTCTCTCTCTCTCTCTCTCTCGCTCTCGCTCGGTAATTCGATTTCAGACTCGACGCGAATTCGTTACACCCGGCCTCCTTTTACTTGGAAACATTTCGAATCTTTTCGCTAAGGAAGCTTTTCAACAGAGAATAACTCCCTCCTCGAGCGCTAACGTTATTACATTTGTAATGCACTGACGCGTGCACCGTGTTCCGTATTCGCCGAAAAAAAGAAAAAAAAGAAAAAGGGAATATAAGTCGATCGGATCGAACTGAATATTGATGAGACCGAAGCTACGCTGTCCAGCAGCTTGGGCTTCTCTCGTTAAAGAAAAAAACAAAGCAAACTCGAAATCAAACGACGAGGAAGAGATTCCGATTATGTATAATTGCGATTATATTTTTGTCTATGTGCATCGATTCTACGTTATTACCGTATATAATACATTCAATCGCTTTTAACACTAGAACTACCGACAGTTAAGACGAAGGTTATTTCTACCAAAATTATCTTGATTTCTAACAAATAAAAATAAAATAAAATTCATTATATTATTTCTTTATCACTGTAAACGTCATTGCATCATTGCGGGGGAAAAATTGTAATATGAAATAGAAATTTTAAAATAAAATTGTAAAACCAATCATTTTGACTGGTGTTGGTAGTTCTAGTGTTAAGCATGTCGGTTTCACTATCTCACACAGCCTCTCAGTTTCTCAGTTTCTCTCTCGAGGAACGATGCAACACGTCGAGCACGCTTGAATGGATATCGCTCTCTCTCTCTCGTTAGAGTTCACGAGAATTCTCTTTCTATTTCGATGAAATAGAAGACCGTGTCTAGGATCTAGGAGATCTAGGAGAGAGAGAGAGAGAGAGAGAGAGAAAAAGAGAAGAATGGATGGACAGATTACTCGGCCTCGTTAGAAGAACAAAACCCATAACGGTGGAATAACGAAGGCATCCTTCTTGATGTACAACGCTACTTGAAGGGATCTTATTACTGGCGCCAGCTCCCAACCTCGTTATCCCGAAAATCCCGAAGTTATTCGCGCGTGTAACCGGCGTGCATGAATAAAAAGAAAGAAAAAAAAAGAAGAAGAAGAAAAAGAAAGAAAAAAATAAACCAGTTAAGAGCGATGGATTCGTTAAATCGTTTCCTCTCGTACATGTAGGATGTCTCGTAACTAATGGTACCAACCAGAAGCAGATTTTACGCGAAAAAAAAAAAACACGAAAGAACAGAATTTTTCGTCATTGAAATCCTCGTTTTCGAGAACATCGAGTTTCATCATTTGTACGTGGATTTAGTCAATTCCGGGATACAACTGGAATAATCGACGACGAGGATACTCCAAACAAGAAAAGTGAAAAAGGTGGAAGGAGATTTCTCTTCAAGCGAGACAGACTTTGAAAATTGCCCTTGATAAATTATCAAACAACGAAAGCACGGAGCATCTTGCGAGAAAATTTCATTTTCATATCTACTCTATTTACTTTCGAGCGTAGAATAACCTGCTGTTAATTATTTGTTAATTTCTGTCACCTTGTCCTCGAATGAATTTTCGAAATTTATCGAAATTCTTCTCGACTCGTTTCTTTCACGGAGATTTCTCTTTGGAAATGCGGGGGAAATTATACATTCGTTTAGAATCGATCGTGTCACAAATATCGGGACACCCAGTACATCTCCCCCCGAGCACGATTTCGTTACATTATCGGCGATCGATCCCCATCCCGTTTTGTTTCGACGAATTATGTGCTTGTCGATCTTGTTACCGTTGAACTCGCAGCAAAATCGGCCGGATAAGCGAAAAAGTTGTATGAAAAGCGAATCGAAATTGTATGAAATGGCATCGAGTGCCAGAGGGAGGGAGGGAGGGAGATGATACCGGAAGATGATACCGAGAGCGCATCGATATCGGATACTGGTTATTCGCCAAATAAAGCGATAAAACACTCGCCGACGGCGATAAGTCACGGTAAGGCTCGATATTTAGCCGGCTAAATGTGATTACTAATTACTTAATGCAACTTCGTCCATTTAGATTTTTGGAACGGACGTTAGCCGTTCTCGCTGATCCGTGTTTATTGTACGCGGGTGGCTCGCGGGCGTGTGCCAGCGCGAAAGAAAGAATCCCTCAGATTTCAGCACCGACTGGCACGTATCCAGAAAAGCCATTTCAATTACACCATTATTCCCCGGTACATATACACGGGGGACTGCTATCGTTACGATTAGGAAAAATCCGAACAAAGATATTTGATACAAATACGTAAATACGACTTTTCTTCTTTCTTTTCTCTTTCTCTCTCTCTGTCTCTGTCTCTTTTTTTAGTAAAAAAAAACAGAGAGAGAGGGAGAGAGATAAAGCGCTTGAAATTCCTCGACAACGAAGGAGAAGACATTTAACACCGAAATTACCAAAAAAAAATGGACCAACTTGAAATTTATTCCAGAAATTTTACAGATACGAACCAGTGCATTTTCTTTCTTTTTTGGAAATTTAAACGATTTCTTTCACGAGGTATATAAATAATGGCTTGTGTTGCAATTTATTTAGCAGGACTTTTCTATTTTTTCGTACTTCAACGTCCATGATGGAAATTTCATGCTTCAGCCCGCCGGTGATTCTAGTGTTAACGCTAGATTTACCAAAATGGTCGAGAATGGACCGACTTGCAATTTATTTGAGAAATTTTACAGTTGCGAAACGAAGTGTATATTTTTCCCCGCGAAGTATACAAATAAAAGCTACTGTTGCAATTTATTGCATTGCAGAGCCTTTCTATTTTTCTACTTTAACGTCCCTGATGGAAATTTCATGCTTCGGTCGTCGGTGGTTCTAGTGAATATAAATACGCTAGAACTAGGTGGTGAAAATGGACTAGATCATAATTTTCATAGTTAGACACATCATAGATTTCTATCATTCGAGTGTTTCTAGACATTTAAAACGATTCATTGTAACAGTGTATTATATAGACTATACAAATAGATATTATATACAGTGTATTCTTAGAAATTTAAATGATTCGTGAATAAAAAGTATTCCATCGTATTTTTACAGTTTTTTCTACCTTGGCATCTCCGATGAAAATTTTCTACGCTTTAGTCGCTGTTTAGTTCTAGTGTTAACACTTTACCGATCGGCAGCCTATTAATCGACTAACATATTTTAATACTTTACCGACCGGTAGCCTATTAATCGGCTGACTAACATATTTTAACACTTTACCGACTGGTAGCCTATTAATCGGCTAACATATTTTAACACTTTACCGACAAGTAGCCTATTAATCGGCTAACTAACATATTTTAACACTTTACCGACCGGTAGCCTATTAATCAGCTAACTATTCACCGCTATTACCACGGTCGGTAAAGTGTTAATAATCGTAATTTTCCAGGTCTGTCGTTGTTTATTTTTCCTCTTTTTTTCGAAAGTCCGCGTGCCTCGCGCGCGATTATCGCATTTTTCATCCGGAGATGGACGTTTTCGAACGATTCGTTTTTAATGAAAGTGGCGAGGGACGTTAGGAGAGAAACGAGGTCGAGACGAACCGTCCGCCCGATTCAGGAGAGCTCTCTCCTCTCTCTTTCTCGCTTTCGGTGCGACGCTCGGCGTTCCGGGGGAAAATCCGCTCGGATTTCGTTATTTAATCCGCTTTCGAATCGCTTGCTGCATTTTCGGCCGTTCGCCTACCTTGTCAACTTGCAACGGACAACCCACCGTTGTCCGGGAGTTTCAAAACTACCCAGCCAGGCCGGCTACCGGAAAAGAAAGTAACACACACCGTGCCAGTAGCACGTGTCTGCGCAGAAAAAGCGTAGAAAAAGAAACGTCGTCGACGACGACGACGACGACGACGACGACGACGACGACGAAAGTATTGGCTTAAGCGGATCTCACGTTGTCACCGTACAAATTGGACGAATGTTCAACGTTTTGGAAAAAGGGAAATACTCTGTGTGTTGTTGCAAAGGCAACGACTGCGACTTGCAACCTTATCGTTGGCCATGCGCGAGCTCCAGAATAGAGCTTTGATGCTACGTACTAGCAGAGAGAGAGAGACGGGAATAGAAAAATTCGTACGGTGAAAAGGGGACGAGAGATTCGAGGTATCGCAGCGCGACCGAATATCGCCGTGCAGTTGAAAATTAATCCCACCGTACGGCGTTCGAGATCGGGGAAACTGATTCTTAGGTGCCATTTCGGGGGCTAATTCCCGCCGCTCGGTGCCATTGGATACGGTTCAAATGTGAAATTTCAATGGCCGACGCGGGCAACAACCATCTCCCCGATCGGCAGAATTTTACCGTGAATTTCATCTATGTTTGATCATTCTCTCGATACTTCGACAGGGCGGCGCGCCCGAATTTAATCGCCTGGCCTAATTTCATCTGGCCTGGTTTAACTGCGTTATTAACCCTCTTGACATACAAATAAAACGGAATTCGATGCTGTTAAGGTACTGTTAAGAAGGTGGAAGAACGGAGCATTTCGAGCATTATAAACAAAAGCGAATCGACGCACGAGCGAAATAATTGAATAATCTAATAATATACTGCACAACGTCCGCTCGAGACAGTTCTGGACGTTTCGGACACGTCAAAGACACAGTCTACAGCGTCACGTGAAATGAATGACGTCTCCCAGACGTCATTGTATCAAGGGGTTAACTGTTGCAAGTTATCAGTGACAATCGGTAATTTACAACGGGTATCATACTAGCGAGCTAGCGAATCTGCAGTCTTTTCTGACACAGTTGTTTGTAATATAATGTTCCGATAGTATTTGAAGAAATATCTCAAGATAATTCTCCGATCATTTTACGATTGTTTTTTTTTATTTAATCGTGGGATGGGGAAATTATTTAATGTCCCTTGCGATTTGTCATAGCAAAAGATCAGGCTTGGGACTGCTGTTTTAAAATATTAGGGTAATGTGGTTGTGTGCGTGAGTGTGAACGAGTGACGAAGATTTCCATGATGCATATTGCGAAGGAATGAGAGTATTATAGCGAGCAGCGAGTTGTGATAACGTGAGAGTCTTAACACATATCCGTCTGCATAATTGCAGTAAATAATTGATTGTTGTTTTATTAAATCCGAATAAATTAAAACGTAATTTTTGACCAAACAGAGATAATTCTACGAAAAGTCTGATTTCAGCTTCAGTTGCGTCGTACAAGGGTGCAAACGCAAAAAAAAAAAAAAATTTAAAAACGTATTAGTCGATACTGCGTATAGAAGTTTATTCAAAGTTTAAGCACTTAGGTGTTCGGATATTTAAGAAATTTCAGGGACATTACTGTTAATTTTCTTAACCTATTTTTATCAAAATCAAATAATAAAGTAAATCTAAAATGGAGAACGAAAAAGAAATATGTGCAGACAATTGATCTGATTGTGAGTCTAGTGATAACATTGAAGATCTTTTAAAATCTAATTTTGACGACAGTGACGATAATGATATTGTTGTGACAAGAAAACGCCCACGTCTAAATCCTTTACAATATAGTGAAAATGATAGTGATTCTGATGACTTGTAGTCTGATACGGACATAGAACCCGTTTTGGAACCTTTTGAAGGAGTGCCTGTTGTAAAAATTATGCCAAATTCACCCGAAGAAGTGAAGAACTATTAATTATTGATAAAATTAAAGTTTCGAAAATAATTTACTTTGTCTAATAAAATAACGAGTATGTTTTCAGTAATTCGTTTCAACTTTTTTTCTGTGGATTTAATTTTTATTCTTAACTTCAGAAAGAAAAAAAAAATCAAAAATAAAGGTGTATGTATAAATACAAATTCATTTTGTTTCATTTTCCAAAATTTCACTGAAAAATATATGACCTTTTAAAAGTTAGGTTGTTTTTAGATATAGAGCATATCGTTTCTACAAATAGTGTCAAAAAAAATGCCGGCATTTGGTCAATGGCGGTGCAAAATAATGCCGGACGGATATGTGTCAATATCTTTTCTTATCATCATCTTTCACTATCCGTCAGTTAATTTCTTACATTAATAAACTCCATTTGTATTTATTCGAAATCACGTAGGTCAAAAAACTTGCATTGATTTTTACCTACATCATAATTTTCGTATTCCGAAGTGTGTGGAGAAAATGGCTTTCTGCCTAATTTCCGTCCAGGTAACGATGTATATATTGCAAGCATATTCTCTTTCTTTCCGACTGTAAATACTAATGAAAGTACTAACTTATTCAGACGCTTTTCTCTGATGAGAAAACGTAAAATGTGGAATTTCTTCCCGAGGAAATGATTAATGCTGCCAACGCAGCAGCGAGGCAAAAGGAAATGGGGCAGCAAGTCAAAAGACTTGAATTAAACAATTATGTGAAATCATCGCTATCGTTTGGAAAACCGGCGAGGAGAAATATCGATTGGCCAACGAAGAAGAAGAAGAAGAGTTGGAGAAAACGTTGGCTGAATATTTTTTACGTGGAAGATATAAACGTTGTTTTGTAAACTGACCAATAAGGCGTGTGGTGTGCTTGCAACTAGCTCTGTTGATAATAATTTGATCGAGAATTCACGCGACATTTTTTAATAACTTTTGACTCGTAAAAGTGATATGCGCAATGAAATTTAATATAAATATTTAAAAAAAATATATTCCTTTTCAATATATATGTATGGTATATCTCATGTTTGTTTAATTGCTGTTTCATTCACTTTACGAGCAAACCTATTTAAACAAATCATTTATTTCAAATTCTATTTACCATGTTTCTGAATTAATTTAATTGGCCATAACTGTAGATGGAACTTTTAATCTTGACGTTATGAACGAAATCGAGTAAAATTAAAATGAAATTGATGCAAATATTTGGGTTAAACGTTATTATAGTATAATAACGCATAAATAATTTAACGTGCATAATTGATATTATAAGATTTAAATAAAATTATGGAGCTTCATTCGAAATATTTTCTTATTAGAAACAAATTACGATACAAGATAAGATTTGTAGTGTTTATATATTTAATTAAATTAAATGTGAAAATTTATTTTGAAATCAAAATTTATAATATGAAATTTTTAAATTAAACGAGACAACGCAAGTTTGTATTTATATATGTGTATAATATATATTAATGAAACCTTGATGATCCAAGTTAATATTTATTGTGTGATTAAGAGATGGCCGAAAATGGCTACGTACCCCAATCGTATGAAATAAAATTTGTCAATGACGAGAATTTGTACACGTCTACATTGCAAGTATAAAAAAATTTGTATGCGATTTTTGCACAAACTCTTAATTTCACTTATATATATATCATATATCATATCACTTATACGTATATATTTTTTTTCATGAATCAAATACATAAAGAAAGCGAATAATATGACGTGTTCTCTCAACTAGAAGTTAAGAACACTTTCTTAAATAACTTAAAAATACATCGTTTTACTGTATGTTAATCTTCCTCTTTGTTTCTACGAACTTTTACGAAACTAACGTAAAAACTAAAAAGCTAAACATTCAAAGCAATTACACAAACTTTCAAACACTTTTCCCCACCGAAACCAAGGGAACGAAATTAGAAACACTTTCCCTCGATAACCTAGAAAGAAAGCATATTTTTTATTTACGAAAATTTTCTCTTTCACGAAAACATTACAAACCAAATATCTTCGTTGCTGAGCTCTCAATTGAAACCAATTTTTTTTCCAGATCGAATAAACGCTACAAATGAAAGCTTAAAAAGACAAAAGAAATTCGGTCGCTTCCACTTTTCAGTTTCCGCTTTCATCCAAGTTTCTCAAAATTTTCTCGAAATTTCATCGCATTCGCACGAAAAAGTCTGCGCGAATTTATTGGGAAACGAGCGCCGAAGTAGATGCAGATTGGCCGGTAAAGTGCATGGTCTTCAGTCGCCGTGTAAACTATGGATCGAGGGATGGCAAAACGGCTGGGAAATAATTTCAGGTACCGAGCCAAGTACCGAAAATCAATTTTCCCGGTTGTTGCGCGAACGCTTTCAGCGGTGTCCTTTTCGAAACAGGCGCCTGTAACACCCGCCTGTCTATAGCCTGTGCAGAGTTTCGCCGGTGCTAAATCGAATTTAGCAACAAGACGAAGTTTCTAAACCGAAACTTTACGTCCCCCTCGACGGCACGACGGATCGAAAATCAAAACCAATTCCATTCAATTTTCCGATTTCTCCTTTTGGACGTTGGCCTTCGCGTTACCTATCTTCGCTCGCGGTGCCTTGTTTCTTTTCCCGTGATTTTCACTCTGTTCGAAATCGAACACGTCCAAGGAGAACGAGAATGAAATTTTTTCGGATGGTAGAGGAAGGAAATCGAGGAAGTCGTCGTTGCTCGATTATTAATTAAAAGCGACGTCGATATAATGGGTCCGGCCCAACAGGCCTTCATTTGGCGATAATTACTCGACTCGATTTGCGAAACGTGCGCAAATGTCAAACGACGAGGCGATTACATTACCGCGGCAGGTTCTGTTTCCTATGGTTTTCGCTCTGCATGTATCGAAATGCAATTGTTCCGAAACAAGAGAGCGCAAGAATTTAGAAACTGAATAAAAACAATTTGCTTTCACGTGAGAAAGTAACGCACGTTTTATTTGATTTTAAAAATAACAGGAACGTAAAACTTTTTTCATTTCACGTGCAGAATAACTTGAACCAAACTCTCGGAATCGCTTGAAATTAAGCTTTTCATCGATGTTATTATTATTTTTTTCTTTTTTTTTTCGTTTAAAAAATTTGAAGTCAAAGTCTGTTTTTAATACAGTCAGAAAATAATATGCGTTTTATTATGCCTTTGATTTTCAAAATAGCAGAAACGTAAAACTTTTTCCATTTCACGTGCAGAATAACTTGAACCAAACTCTCAGAATCGCTTGAAATTAAGTTTCATCGATGTTATTATTATTATTATTTTTTTTTTTTGCAAAGAGATGTCAAGGTGTCACCAGATTTCTAACGATTTTAACACAAATCTTCCACTCGGTTTATCTTTCGTTTAAAAAATTTGAAGTCAAAGTCTGTTTTTAATACAGTCAGAAAATAATATGTGTTTTATTTGATTTTAAAATAGCAGAAACGTAAAACTTTTTTTTCACGTGCAGAATAACTTGAACCGAAATCCGATCGCTCTCAGAAATCGTTTGAAATTAAGTCTCATCTCACCTTCCCCCCTTGCAGAAGAGATATCAAAAATGTCGTCAGATTTCAACCGATCAAGTATATCTAACTTTTCTTCTAACGACACAAATCTTCCACCCGGTTTATTTTCATTGGAGATCTTTGAAAAAAGATCACCACCGAACAATATTAATTTTCCACATTCTGAAACGCGAAATATGGAAGAATGATTGCCTCGCTCAAAAAAATCGAACAATGTCTAATTAATATGTACATTGCAATTAAAATAAATTCACCTTTTTTTCGAGATAGTACGACTAATTCTGGAAAGAAATGGACTGAAATAATCCGATACGCACTTCGCGCCAGATTTAATACAAAACTGCGAGACTCTCGAATTTTCACGTCACACATGAATCATTCTTCGGAATTAATCGCGTTACACATCATCACACAGTATTCAGTCCCCGTGTTATAGTCTTACGATAATTGATCGAACATGGAGCGTCGAAGACGGGGAAAATCGGAACGAAAATTCATCTGCAGACGCGAAGAAGGACTAGCAGATTCGGCGAGATGAACATTCTCGTATGAGCTGACCTCGCGATGATTTTTCTCTCAGGCGAGAAAGCCTGGATAACATCCCCTATTGCACCCTATTGCTTCCCTGATAAGGGAAATCCCCGTCGCGATTTACACGAAGAATATTGCGTGCAGCTTCGAAACGTTGCTCCAGTACCTTCTACACAATTTTCTTTTCTAACGTTCGTGCCGATCGATGCGATCTTACGGAGCTGGCGCTTCATACGATATGCTCGAGCATACAGTTACACCTCGTAGTCGTTGCGAAGTCGTTGGAATCGCGACAATTGCTATCACGAAATATTTGTAAAGGCACACACACACATACAATGAAGAGAAAAGAATTAAACGAATGAATCTGGCGCGACATTCTTTGACAAATTTCTTGAGTAATATTTTGTCGAGCATTTGCACGTAGTGTTTGTTTCGCGTCCAAACTTTGGAACTACCCTCAATTGACGCGAATAAAAATCGTGTCAGTATAAAAGGGAAAATATTGGAAATAAAAGCTGGTAAAAAGTTTTAGAAACATACACGCGTACATATTTGTTTCGCATAACTTGACAAAAGAATAAGTAAAGACATTTCAGAAAACAGAAGTAAGTTTTATTCGATGCCACTGTCGCTACTGTAATTCAAAACGATAAGCCATTTCCTTTTTAATTGGCATAAACTCGTCATCTTTATGGCTTGAAATATTTGAAAGTTCGTCTTCATTTTCATTGTGAATGTAAATTTTTTTCTCAATATTTTCTGTTACTAAGTTCTCATAAATTTGATATCTGATATTCGTTGCAACATTTCATGAAATTTTGACGAAATTTCAAGGCTCAAGGTTGAATGGTTGGATCAGTGTCTATCATGGCATATTCCAATTTTATGGCCAACTCAAGAGCTTTAGAAAGTCGTCAAGTTTTCTTTGTCGTCACTGCTACATACATCATCACATATGATATTTATTAATTCAGTATCGGTTAATTCACGATCTGCTAGCAAATCATAAATATCATACTCGTTTCAATTGGCAAAGCATCCTGTTTCAACCTCTTGTGATAAAGTAATAACTTGTAGGAAAATATGTACGTATATACAAGTAACCCACCTATAACACGGCATATTACAACACGGTTTCACTCTAACACGATAAAAAAATTGCAAAAACCTACAACTTCTACGGCACTAGATAACATGATTTTTGTTTAACACATTTAAAAACTAAATTACGGGAAGGAATAACGAACTACAGCGGCTTTACATTGTTTATACATGAAAATGTATAAACAAATTATAATTTATTCATTTACAACTCTATTCCGAAGTCATAGCGGAAAGCGTCATGCGCAGTTTACACGCTTGCCGCCTCAGAGATACAATGTTGCGGAAAGTGCCGCCATATTTAAAAGTATAAAGTGCAAAAAAACGTTCTCGTTTGATTGTACCGAGCACAGTGACGTGGAAGAAATTCATTGAATTAACGTCGCATCAAAATGAAAATAATATTTTTTTCGTTCCTTTTCGTTTTGTGTTATACATACATTTATATTTTTAATAAAAATTAAGTTGCTTATATGGAATTGAAAAAAAAAATGTTTGTTTTTAATAAGTTTTACGGAACGTAACCTTTCTTTTTGTACTGGCTGTGGGCCTCACACAACACGGCATTTTCTAGGAACTTATCTACCGTGTTATAGGAGGGTTGTTATATATATATATATATATATATATATATATATATATATATATATATATATCTGATCGTGTAAATCAATTCCGCGTATAAAAAGTTCGCGCTTGAGGTAAATTGAGGTAAATTTGCCGGGTAAAACAAATATTCGCGTAAAAAAGTGCCGCGTGAATTGAGAGACAGACGGGTGTATATATTTCCTTGGTATAATTCAGTTTTCACACTGCAGTTAATTCGACGAATCGAAGGATCGTCGATATACTTGAAAAAGGTTGCCACTTTGCGGAAAAAAGGATCATGCAACAATCTGCTTGGTCTCGTTTTCATCAAAGCATTAAATCGTCCATTATTTCCACTGAAATTTTATATCGCCCTGAGAATTCGTTTTTCCCTTTCAAGATATTTCAACATCACGTAGCAAAAATGAAAGAGTTCTTCGCAGTTCTTTTCTTCGGAAGGAAATTGTAAAAATTCACACTGAAAGATTTCATCCCCTCCCCCCTCCGCCAAGATGTTTTAACATCGCGTAGCAAATAGAAAAGTGTTCTCTTCTTCTAAAGAAAATCGTGGAAATCCTATTTGCGACTAAATCCATCACGATCTTGGAGATTAAAGTTTCCCATGCGCAACTACTTGCTGTACGATTCTTTCTCGCGTCATTTTCAACACTGGGTTTGAACGACAAAAAAAAAAGAAATAAAATAAAATTCATTTATTAATGCGCAGAGTTGAATGGCAAACGGCAAGTATCAAAGGAGAGTTTTTCAATTTTTCAAAGCCACGATGTGTGTGTGTGTGTGTGTGTGTGTGTGTGTGTGTGTGCCTTTGTTGAAAAAAAGTTATTACCGAAAGAAATTTTTTTCTTTTTTAATGTTTCCACGAACGGATTTGAATATCCCGACGATTTTTTCAGAATAAACGTGAACCCCTCGTGCAAAAACAGTTTCGAAAGAAACGAGCTTAGGAACGGTCAAAGTAGAAAAGCTTTACGCTTTCAAAGTGTAGATTGTTACATAATATTGTTATAATGTTGTCACAGTTGAAAGTATCGGCAATTCTTCGCCGTTGTGTGTCCAATCGTACTTCTAACCCTATGCGAATTATTCTACGAAAGAAATCTACGCACAAATTGCACGGAACGAAAAAAAAGAAGAAAAAGAAAAAGAAGATCAACCTCTCGATGGCAAACAAATTTCGATGCAGGAACAATTCCAATGGAAAGAGTTTCGTACCGATGACTATAGCCCTCCCCTAGCTAATTAAGGTCAACGATTTTATTCTTCCAGTATTTATTAGCGTAATATTCCTGTCCTCATTTGCGCGAATTCCCGTCATTGGCAATTAAAATATTCAGCATTATTCGTGTTGTTGCATCCTTGCTCCAGCAAACAGGGGTTTTAACTCGTTTTGTTCTATATATATATATAAAGCAGCCGTTTGACCTCTTCAAATAAACGCGCGAGCCGAGTAATCGAGGCAGAATCATTTAAAAATATGATATTCTGTTAGTTAATGCATACGGTAATTAACGCGAAAAACGAAAAACGATTGTCTCGAAGACCGATTGTTTCTATCGCCGCATAGCGAAAGAAGAGAGAAATGCGAAAAACACTCGAATTTCTCGAAAGCTCGAGGTGAAAAGGGCAAGGGGGAGGGGAGGGGGGATGATACCTTTATCTTTACCTCGAGGCGCTGCTTTACATTTCCCCCAATTGCCATTATGCGAATGAATCTTAGAAAACGAAATCTGTCCGAACCGACATTAGCATTGTCATACTTAATTGGTCATTAAAACTTCTTAATTGAAAGTCTTGATGCGTTTCCAGCATCCCGTGGATGTCGGAGGCTGATGAGCGCTAATCTCGGTTTTAATAAAACGCTTCAGAAAGGAACTGAAAGAGAGAGCGAGAGAGAGAGAGAGAAACTCGTTTTAAAATTAAGAAAATTAAATTAAATCTCGTTTTAATAATTTCAGATAAGCGAGCGGAGATAAGCACGGTTCGACGATCCGAAATACTCTAAATATACCATTTCTATGATCACTCTACCATTATTCATAATAATCGACAACTTTGTTCTAATCGTGAATTTACAAATATTTATTTTTCCTTTTCTTTTCTTTTTTTTTTCCTTTCTCGAAACACATGATAAATTTAATCGTAATCGATACGATTAAATCGATCACGTGTCATATTTTCATTAAGTATATTTTTCTATTATTATTGATAACTTAATAAAGCCTATCTATTTTGTGATTACATAATAGTACATGTATAATTGTGTGAGTGTGAAAGAGAATATAGGGACTAAAGTTGTGTTATTGCAAATAGTATATATTTACAATCCAGAAGTAAATTTGCAATAAAAACTAAAGTTGCGTATATATTTAGTTAACTTTTATATTTTTCCATATTCAGAAGCATCTTTCGTCCCTGAAAGATTATTTCTTAGGAATCGCGTGAGATAAGACGCGTTCCATTCTCTCCTCGTTGTGAGGAATTTTCTTTCTCTTCTCGTTGGCGCGAACGACGACGATCTGCAAATTTGCAATAAAAACTAAAGTTGCGTATATATTTAGTGAAATTTTATATTTTTCCATATTCAGAAGCATCTTTCGTCCTCGAAAGATTATTCCTTAGGAGGTAAGACGCGTTCCATTCTCTCCTCGTTGTGAGGAATTTTTTTTCTCTTCTCGTTGGCGCGAACGACAACGATCTGCACTTGGATGTACAGATAACAACGCGATATCGTAATATCGTCGGTCTGAGAATGAGCTCTGAAGAAGAAAGAGAGTCGTCGACTTCGGTAAATAAACGCGATTTTAATGGCGCATCCTGTACATCTATCTCATTTCTCATCATATTTCCATGTCGAAAGTTCTTCGGTTCTCGCGCTACGTACACGGAAAATGTGTTTTCTTCTTTTTTTTTTTAATTTTTTCCTTTTCTCTTTCCTCTCTTTATCGACGCGTCGCCCTCGTCGTCACCGGGGCTCGCGGTATTATTGCTCGGCCGGAAACGGGCCGTCTTCGTTTCCAACGCGAGTTTTCACTAAACACTCGATTAAACGTTGCTGCTTCAAAGAGAAAGGGAACTCGGAGAGAGAAAATGCCCGCTGCTCGAAACTAATTAAGCGCGCGAATCCGTTTATCGGACTTTTGCCCGCTCGCCGATCCATTAAAGTTTAATAGCAAAATGCTGCAACGAACAAAACGCTTGCACAGGCGCTCTCTCTCTCTCTTTCTCTCTCTCTTTCTCTCTCAGGCGAAACAATCCGGGCGAAATCTATATGAAAATATATGTGTTGCCGATCCTTTCGAACACGATTCAAGGAACACGAACGTCGGGTATCGTCGATGCTCGAGTTTCGAGTTTTCGGAGAGTGTGTAAAACGCGTGTTGAGCTCATGTTTGAAGTCTCGAACCGAATGGCGCGATCGTTATTTTCGGAGGAATTTTTACAAAGGGATTTCCCAAGATGGCGCTCCGACGACCGTAAATTCCTGGCTTGACGAACATGAAAACGAAGTTGAGCGTCTTCCTCGGTCGGCTTGAACATGCGGTCTGTTCTCGAAAACAAACTGTTAAAAGCAGATCCCCTCTTTCAGCCTCGCTAAAGAAGCTTGAGAAGATATTACACGAAAAATGGCTATAATATCATTCAAGATTTCTACGAATCTATTCTTGAAGGTCCTACGCGTTCTCAGCGTCTCAGGCTGCGAACTATATTATACTTGTCACGCGCGACAAGTAAAATTTATTAGTCGAATTAAATTTCTCGCGGGAGGGGATAAAAGCATATTTGCAAATCTTTTCAGACTAGACTTGACTACGTCAATTTCTAAATATTTCCTTGCTATCGACATTAACCCTTTCGCAGTACAGTCTGCCGAAGTGCCGTCACTGAACGGAAGCACGCGCCAGAAATGTGCACAGTGCGCGTTTTTCTAAGTCTTAACACTATTCCTACCACGACCGGTTAAATGACCGTTTTTAAAATTTCGATTAGAATTTCCTATATATACAACGTAATTAAATCGACTTTAAACTTCACGACTTTTTCTCAAATATACGTGTAATACATTTTTCAATATTCACTTCTTTCTTTTATTGTTTGTTTGTTGAGAAAAATTTGTAGTCTGTCTTACCTACCACGACCAGTCATTTGACCGGTATAACGATTTATATCGTTTTGTAATAGTATTCTCTCAAGGATTCAATTCCGAAACTATAAAGTCGTTACAAACGAAAGGCAATGCAGTTGTGGCATGATTTTAGCCGAAAAGTGCCTTCCAGGGACTGATTTACGGCACTTCCAAGTGTATATAGTTCTCGCTCGCCTATCGGCCTCGCGGTGTAACCATGGACAATTTTCTTACAAGCGTGTCTCTAGCAACAAAACTTTTAGCAAAAAAAAAAAACTACGATTGTTGGAACAATTCGAGCAAATAGAAGAGAGCTACCAAAATTGGCGAAATCGAAAAATGACAATATTTACACGTTTCTCAACAAAATTATATCGTTCGAATAATTGTACTCTGACAATTTACAAAGCCAAATAAAAACCAAATAAAAAATGTACTGATTCTTAGTTCAATGTATACTTCCGTACAAGTTGAAGAAAATGACACCCGTATACCGGAGACAATAAGATTATATAATAACACCAAATTCGGTGAAGATGCGACCGACCAAATGGCCAGAAATTACACGGACAAAATCTAAATGTCGGAGATGGCCTTTACAGGATATTTTTCAATATCCTAGACTTAGCCTAGGGATAAATGCATGGGTTTTACATAAAGCAACCACGGGAGAAGAAATTTCGAGACAAGAATTTTTATTTCAATTGGCAGAAAAACTTGCCCATCGATTATCAAAAAGTGCTACAGCTAGGCAAAGAAGATCAACCAACACCCGTCACAAATACAAGTACGGGTTCACGTGAACGGAAAACATGCCAGATGAGATATTGCAAAGATAATAAGACTAACAAAATCTGTCTAAAATGTAAAAAGTACGCACGTGGAAAAATGTACAATCGAAAAGCCTATTTGTAAAAAATGCGGCGAGAACGAATAAAATGTACATTATATACTTCTGAATGAAAGAAACTATATTTCTATACTGTCAAATTGGCTTTTATCTTCATTCTATATTAAAAAACATAAGTTGTGCTAAAGATCGGTCATTTGACCGGTCGCGATAGAAATAGGTATACGTGAAGTGTCGGTAGGAATAGTGTTAAATATCAATTGTGCTTATTAAAACAGTCGTTGTTCCAATATAACGTGTAGTTCGCATTTTTAATATGAAAAGACTTATACAAAATTATATTAGTTATTCTAAAAAACATTACACCAATTACTGTTGACATATTTTTAGGTATTTACATATTCACAAGACTTTACGATTAAACGTTTAATATAATTAATAATGTAACGCAAATTAGTTGATGTATTAAGCCGATCTATTCCTAATCCTTGTAAAAAAACGTGTATGAACTATCGTTGTTTCACTGTCGAATGGATTCGATAGATTTTTTGGAATGAAACAGTAAACGATCGTTTTGATGTAACGACAGAGTAGTTTTAATATGCGATTAATCCAATATATCAATAAAATCAACAAAAAATGCCCTGCCGATAACGAAGAATTTATCATTGACTAGAGATGGTACTTGTATATACATCACATGCCGGATATATTCGGCGCTCGAAGCGAAAGAGTTAATTATCATTCACCAATGATATCGATCGAAGTTGGACAATATAGAGTTATCGATTTTTTTTCAAAGAGAACCAGTGCCACTACCTCAGAATTTTACACCAGCTGCCACATATTTGCCGCTTTCGACAATCAGACAATCGTCATAATGCGTCGTTCTAATTGCACAATGCACGATACACACACTTTTGAAGGCACAGCTAAGAGGTTTATAAAGAATGTCCTAAGTAAAACGAAGTGTTTGCATTATTTTGTATACTATTACATAACGTGGCGTGTGTGTGTGTATAGAGAACGTCCTAAGTAAAATGAAGTGTTTGCATTATTTTGCATACCATTATATACAAGTGTGTATGCGTGTATGAAACGCAACGACGTCGAGAAACAAAGGAACTGCGAGTGCGCGCGTCAGACGTTTTTCCCCGCGTTATACTACCAAAACATTTGTGTCTATTTTGTCGTTCCTTTCTCCCCCCACCCCCTCCCTTCTCCACGAGCGTATATAAAAATGAAATGGAAGGAGAGAGAGAGAGAGAGAGAGAGAGAGAGAGAGGACAGCAATTACCTGTCCGGTAACAATTTCACCCAAGAAGAGTCAAAAGGAAGTGTGGGGAATCGGAACGTGGCGGAGCGTGTCGGCTTTTCAGCAACCGGAAACAACGTCAAAGAGGAAATAGGAGAGGCGCGGCGTAAAAGGGAGGTGTACGAGCCTGGTTTCTCCCCTCGTGCGGGGGAGGTGGAGGGGAGGGGAGACGAATTAAAAGTTCGTGGCGGGATCGCGCGATGCGAGACGGAAATGGCGGAAGGTGGGATTCTCTCTCTTTTTTTTCTTTTTTTTTTATTTTGTGTGTGCGCGCGCGCGCGCGAAATGGAACGAGATCTATACAAACCGGTGAATGAAGAGAACTTCGCTTGCCGGCGAAAGTTTTTATTGGATACTGCGGTAGTTATCTCCGGCGGCCTAGTCAGGGTTACTCCAAGTTACTCGTAACGCGGAAGATCGACTTCCGGTCTTTACCGCGGCGGCGGCGGCGGCGGGAACTCTCGGCCGAAACGACGTTGGAAAAGAAATTCGAGAAAATCTCTCTTGCGAAAGACAGTTGCCTGCGAAACTTTGCGATATCGGGAAACAAAGCAATTTTAGGCTACGCTGGTAATGTTCGAACGAACAGCTTTTCTCTCAGTGCTTGAAGCGTCAGTCATTTTGTTGGGAATTTTAGAGGCGGAGTTTCTCGCAGAAATATATATATATATATATATATATACACACACACATTTCACAAAAATCAAATAGAACAACGCTTGTTGGAGCTGGGAATTTCTACTCAAGCCGAGCTTTGAGGTCGAGAGTTTCAACTTGCTGAATTATTCACGCTTAAACGTACGTGTAATGATCAATTTCTTTTTTTTGTCTTCTTCACGGTCTTTCCGAAGAAGTTATATTTAATGCTTATTCCTGGAAAACTAATACGTTCCTTCTCGTGCGATGATCCTCGAAACAAGTACCTCTGTAGAGGAAAACGCAAATGCATTCCTTTATTTCTGCGCGAGATGCATGAAAATTTTACTGTCAGTTCACACGTACGTGTGACGTCTTAAAGCAGATCCTGTGTCAGTCACCGTTTTTTTTTCTCAGAACTACTACGTATATTACGAACAAAGAACGATTCAAGTATATACACCCTGCGAGAAAGTTTGAATTTTTCCTACAATGCAAAAATCGAGATTCCAATCGATCCGCAGTGTGCGTTTGTACATATACTTTTCGCAAACGAATATTCAAGGAAATGTATCAACACTCATCTCAGCGAATGTATCAGCGTTCGTTCTTCAAAAGCTATTAAAAGATTTAGAAATACGCTTTTTCAAACATACTGTTGAAGCAAATGATTTTTCTCGCAAATGGTTTTTTCTCGCAAAATATTACGCGCCATTATGTTTAATAATTTCATTAATGTGCACAACGACCGTGTCTCTGGTAATAGTTTGACATATTTGTCGAAATAGGGACCCAATTTTGAGGATAGTTTACACCCTCTTTCAACATAGACGGTTGCCGATAAAAAAAAATACATTTCAAATTTCATTAAAATCGGTGTTCGACACTTCGGTATTGGCTCGAATTAAAAATTTCACTCGGCGCGATCGTTTAAGAGACACGTTTGCATCGATTTGTAGATTTTTATGAAACCTGCACTAGAGTCTTCACACTACTGATTCTTCAATGTTGAAAACGTTTCAAAATATAAGATATATTAATTACAAAAAAATAAGAAATTAAATACCAAAAAGATGATGATTGATCCAGGGAAGCAAATTTTCCAATTACGCATCTATTAAAACAGTCAAAGACGACTGAACTTAGCTTTTCATACAAATGATGGCTGTGCTCTTTATTATTAGTTGATCAAAATTACAAAAAAAGTAAGAAATTAAATACCAAAAAGATGATTAATTCAGAAGAGCAAATTTTCCAATTACGCATCTATTAAAACAAGTCAAAAACGACTGAACCTAGCTTTTTGTAGAAATGATCTGCGCGTGGATGGCTGTGCTCTTTATTATCAGTTGACTAAAATTCGCCCCTTTTTAAGGATCGAGGAAGGTGTTTCGATCGAGACTGATGGCGACTCGCGAGTCTCTCAAATGGAGCTGGCAAGTGGGACGAATATCGGCCGAATATATATGTATATCGAGCAAACAGAAAAGAGCAACAACGACAATGTCGTCGTTAAAATCTCGCGGTTCACCGCGGGTCTTAACGCCACCAGCGACGTTGAAAGCTGCATCGGAGCCCTCGAAATCGGCAGAGGAATCGGGGACAATAACCGGGTGCGCTCTTTATATTTTCGACCTGCTCCTCGCTCACGTTCTCAAAGGCGTCCTCTGTGTCCTCCTCCATCGTTCCTCGAGCTCTCGTCTTGAATCGTCGCGCACTTTCCCCTCCCCCCTCTCCCCTTCCCCTCCTTTCTGTCTCTCTGAATGATTCCTTTCCGCGTTCGCGATAACTGCTGTTGCAGAGAAGGAAGCAAAAAGAAAGAAAAAAAAGAAAAAAAGAAGAAAATGAAAGAACATATCGGTGCGTGGTGGCGATCGATGCGACGCGATGTTTTGAATATTCCTCGCGCGATTATACGCGCGAATTGCCGGAGACGAACGAGAACATATCATCTCTCGCGGAAAAACACGTGCAAGCGTGTGTATACGTACACGTGTGTGTGTTTGAGAACGTTTCATGCTAGGGAACGCGAACACGATGTGTATCCAACGTTCTTGTAGGTCACGGGAACGCCAACAATTTACCGCGCGCGAGGATTCATTTTTCCGCGTGCGCCGCGCCGCGCGTTATTACGTCTTTCACTACGCGGGAGTTAATGCAGGCCGAAGTCGATTAAATCGTAAGCAATTTGTCTGTTTGTTGCGCAACGTTATGCAAATCGCCTCGAACGTCAGTTAACTCGCGACTTATAAAAACTTACAAATACTTTGTCTCGAGCAGAGGCGACGAGTTATTTCTCTTTTTCCTCTCTTTTCTGCATAATTTCAGCAATTTCTTTCGTAAAGCCTCAAGAAGTTGTAATGTCGCCTGAGTTTTTCAACTCAACTCCTGTTGGAGGATCTGGGAAGGATTTGGAACTCGGAAGAGAAAGCGATGAAAATCTGGCGGGTTTAAACACGACACGTGGCGATAAATCGCGAGTTTCGAATTTCAACGACGGCCTTTGACGTTGCCGTTAGTTGTGAAATGGACTATGCATAATTCACAAGCAGAAGGAACGAGTAACAATTCATGAAGAGGGACACGCTACTCTTCTTGCGAATTTCGTATCCCCCGTGATCTTCTTCTTCTTCTTCTTCTTCTTTTTCCTCTTCTTTTTTTTGCCGTCTGGAGGAAACTCTCTCGGCGCGCGAGGAACATTGAAAATTTACACATTTTTTGGCCGCGCCATTTTTCTCTTTTTTTAGGAGCGTGGAGGGGAGCGAGATGGACGAACGGAGGTGAATCTTTATCCCAGCCATTTGCAGACAAAGGCGTGAATATTTGAAAAACAAAAGTAAACAAGACGCCGAAGATGTAATTTCGCGGGAAAACAAGGAACGATGTTGCTTTGAAGTTGCTCGAAATGTTCACCTCGTATCTCCCACGCACGCGTGTGTCCTATGTGAAATTCCCAAGAAGTACGTACGTAGTATAGTTCTGTTACATCGTACTTCGTTCGTTTGTCGAGTTTTCCTTCGCCAATCTGCCTTACATTCTTTATTCTCTCATCATCCTCTCTCTCAGACTTGGCAGATAACGTCCGAAAGGCATCTGAAACGGTTTATTAAATCTGCAAGGGATTTACGGCAAGGATTTCTCAGGCTTTCGATCCTTGCATACGTACAGCGAACAGTATAACTGTACCGACGAATGTTGAAAATTTCTCGATCATTGAAACTAACGTGACCTTTTAAAGAGAAATCGTACAACGATGCTCTTTTATTTCGAAGGAGCGTGAAATCTCCATTTCGATTTTCGTGAGTTTCTGTTTCTCGAGGAACACATTGCAACATGTAAAGATACCTTTTTTGTCTTTTTGTTCTTGGAAATTACAAAAGCTGAAAGAATTCTTTATCGCGATCAAGAGTCTAGTACTTAGTGCTCGATGATTAAAATTTCCTCTTTGCAACGAGCCCTTCGAAATTCACATAAACGACAAAAGATTCAAGAGATCCTAGCTCGAAGAAGAAAAAAATCCTAATTCAAGAAAAAACATCGTACAGCGAGGTTTTAAAGGTGGATACAGTTGCGAGGAAAATCTTCTCTGCGCACACGTTTGAATTTTGACAATTTTTCGACAATAGAGCGTCCTTTAAATAAACTAGCCCGCTGCGTGATTTTTAGAGCCTAAAGTCTTCGAAGTCGAAGTCAGAAGCTCTCGCTTTTTCTTTGAGAGAACGAGAGACCAAGTACCAAGATCATTTTTTCTTTTTTCTTTTTTCACGAAGGTACACATCAGTTTTGACGATTTTTCATTGTCACCGGTACGTTCGAACGCCATTTTGGAGAGGGTGTTCGTTCCTCGTGGAGTGAATTAACGACATCTATACGCAGGAGAGAAGCAAGTGTGATCGAATTAACTGTAATTTACGCTAGAACGAGCTAAAAGGGTCACAAGGCCTGCGTCTATAGCGGTGGTATTGCCCCGGCAAATATACACGTAAGATTTATGCGTTCATAGACGACCGCGTATCTATTATGTACGCATTGTTACGGCAGTATATGCCTACTACATAGATGTAGTTCGCCTTTGTGTACGCGTATATCAGTCTGCTTGGTTGCACGCTGAACAGCTGTATCGTTTTGCAGGTTGAGGCTCCGTGCTTGAGCGTACATGAGCGAATATTCTCTATCGTATCGGGTCGTGTAAACGTGAATCACGCGCGTGATTTGAAATCACGAAAACTCGGAAGAAGCTTTAATTGCTGCGAGACGGATAGTATATTTGAAGATCTTTCCTCTCTTTTTTTTTATTTAATTTGATAATCCACGGATAAGATATACTTGAATTTCATTCGTGTATCGGTTGTTTAGATTTGTAAATGAATATTTTTCATCGAAATATTCAGAGGACGAATGAATTATGAAGAATCTGATTTTTTGTTTCGATCGATATTTAAAATTAATTTCGAAAGAAAAATTAACAGTACATTGATCAATCTTTTCATCGGACGACTATTTTTAATTTTTGTATCTGTCAAAAACACTTTTATATTTGATCTTCGTTCGTTTCGACTGTTCCCCGAGTGCGATACCGGCAGAGTTGAGTTGAAACACGTTCGATCGATCGCGAAAAATCATGGCGAAACGAGCCTAAAGACGACATAGCGAGGATAGCGATGACTGCGAGGGTCTAAAACGTTCGACTATCGATATATCGACCGCCAGCTACCCCGCAGGTAGCTCTGAACCGACCCAGAGTCCATCTGGATTATCTTCGCTGATTTAATTTATTACCAAGGATATTACCAAGTGATATAGCCCTGTAGTCTGAGTTACGGCTACTTAGGCTCACAAAGGGCAGCGGCTGTGAGTGACTTACCGGAACTACTTGAGGTATGGTGATCTGGTTTAACCCGAGAGAGTCACCTGCTCTCTTATCCTTGGCTTATCTTCCAAGACCCAAACTCGGTAACACTAGTTATTAATATGGCTGGTCTTTAATGCGGTTATAACCTCAGAAGAGCTGTTATATCTCGTCGTTTCTCGTAATTCCTCCTCCTTTTACTTTTTTTTTTTTTTTAGACGAAATGCAGAAGCAGAGATCTTCGAGTCAACTTTAAGGAAGCAAGGGGCAAGGGGGCAATTTTCTCGCGAACGCGTCGTTGAAAGTTCAAGAACGAGGCTAGATCAAAGCTGATCGGACTGCGATCTTCGCGAAAACAAGAAAATTTTTCGAAATATCTTACCCAGAGAGAGAGAGAGAGAGAGAGAGAGGGAGTTCAATTCTCGTTCATTTGCGGACCGCGATGTACAGTCGATTGCACTCGATCAGAGTCAATTAACCTCTTGATCGCCGCATTTTTTTAAGGACCGCGCATCAGATCTTTTACTAATAAACAAATAATTTAAATATTTTTTACCTACACAATTGGCGAGCTACAATCAATTAGGATATAATTTGCACAAGAAAAAGAAGAACACTTGATTTTCGCTAAGGTTGCCACACAATAGATCAAATACTAAATATTAAAAAACATTTAAAAAGTTACATGCATGTTTGTTAAATTTGAAATGTTACAAGTTTATGGTCTAAAAAATACACACATATATATTACACACAATGAAGCTAATATTTATTTATGGTTTATTTATGATATGCTTTGAAGTAAATAGTTGGGCAGAGCAGAATTTTACAGTTTTCGGCACGCGAATTTTGTTTCTTGCCTTTCTTTCTTCGAATAAATCCGGAATCAAGGAAGAATGTATATATATTTCGATTTCTTTTTAGTGATAGAAAATGATTCTATATATGTCATTCTGTTAAGAAATCGAAATTAATTTCGCTTTTATTTAGGGTATAAGGAGATTGGCGCGATCTATATCTGGCTCAATGATAGGAACGATAAATAAATCAGGTAAAATAGAAGCACTTTCTCGATCTCTTGATCGCCGCGTATTTTCATTTTTAAGGAAAATGTACTTTTACTTTAATAAATAAATAATTTAAATATTTCTTTACTTGCATAATTGGTGAGCCACAATCAATTTGGATATAATTTGCACAAGAAAAAGGAAAACACTTGATTTTCGCTAGGGTTGCCACACAATAGATCAAATACTAAATATTCAAAAAATTAAAAAAGTTATATATGCATGTTTGTTAAATTTGAAATGTTATAAATTTATAGTCTAAAAAATACACATACATATATATATATATTATACACAATGAAACTAATATTTATTTATGGTTTATTTATGGTATGCTTTGAAGTTTTCGGCACGCGAATTTTGTTTCTTGCCTTTTTTTTTCGAATAAATCCAAAATCAAGGAAGAATATATATATTTTTCGATTTTTTTTTTTTTTTAGTGATAGAAAATGTTTCTATACATGTCACTGTTAAGAAATCGAAATTAATTTCGCTTTCATTTAGGGTATAGGTATATTTAGGGTATAGTATACACTACCAGCGTATAAATGATACACTGCCACTGTCGATTAAGCGCACTTTGTTATTTCGACCAGAATATCACGCCAGCGCCTGGTTGTTACATTTAAAAGTTCAATTTCAATTTAGTCCTTCAAGTCCCTCGGGAGACTTCGCCGCGTTTGCAACACGGTTCAAGGACGGTTCCGCGTGAACCGTGCTTCGACCTCTCGCGGACGTATAATAATTGTTATCGCATCTGCAAGATGTTTACTATGTCTGCGTGCGGTGGTGGCAGTCAGTCGGAATGCATAATTACGAAACTAACTACGCGGGAATACCCACGCCCAGTTAAATGAATTTTCGCCCGGTGGAATGCAAATTCTCGCGAATTCGGGCAACTTTCATCGCGGGATTTATCCTACGGTATCCGGCGTGACAGCGATAGTAAATCATAATCGCGTAATCGGTTTGCATTTTAATTGTCGTCGGCGCCGGACACGTTTACTTTCCACGATTATCGTTTCTTTCGCCGTTTCTGACGCCGTCGATAGCTTGATCGACGTGTTTTTGAATTGCAAACAATTTCCTGGGAGGGGACGAAGGCGAGGACGTGGTAAGATGTAAACTTAAAAAAGAAATTGACCACATGGCCGAACGAAAGAAGTGATTAAACTAAGAACTTTAATCGAATCACGTGCGGCACGGTTCGTCGAAATTCACGAAACTGCGATAGAGATACTTTTAGCAGCTTAGAGCAGCGACTCCTCTGTGAGAAAACATGCTCTTCGAGTGTTATAATAGGATAAGTGAGAGGTCAATTTTTATAGTGATTATATTGCATGTTGATCACAATATTATTCAATACTTCTTGTTTGAAAAATGAGAGTACGTAGAGTTATGTATATCTATAGCTATATAACATAATATATAACTGTATATTATTGTTTGTACGTGTGTGTGGATAGCTTCTGCTTATCTTTCAAACTATAATTTACCAACATTTTACTGCAAAATGATCATTTTTTCTGAATACGGTGTGTTAATGTACACAGGGTTTATAGGTTTAGGTTAGGTTAGGTTTGGCCTTAAAACGCTACTCAGATCTCACTGTTCGAAAATTAGGTATTTCTTATGCCAGGATACGAATGGAGTAAAAGTTGTGTCATGTTTTCAACATATAAAAGTTAGAAACCTTGCGAAACAATCTTTTTAAAAATACCGAGAGATACGTTCGATGTGGTTGAATAATAAACTAAAAATTATCTTCTGACAATTATTAAGATGTCATTTCTTTTATTTTGCAATTCTACGATTATTTTTTCAATTCCCTGTTTGTATCGTTATAAATTTATGTGTCGTATCTGAAGATACGAGTTGTATGCAATTTACATGTACCTAAAAATGTGTTAATACTCTAAAAAGAAAAAAAAAAAATGAAAAAAAAGTGGGTCGTCGCTCTTCGATTTACCGATTTATCTCTTGACCTAGCTCGCAGTATCTACTCTTTAATATCCAAATAGCTCGCTAAGAAATCAGGATGCTCTTATACCTACACAGAGCATACTCGCGCTCTTGCGCGATACTCGAATCTGGTCTCTATCGTCGCAAAATTACATATGCTCAAAGTTCGGCGAGTTTCGCAACAAATTCTTAGATAGTCCTTAATAAATCATGCAACTAGTTCATAACTATCCAGCTGCCTCGCAAAGAAGCAAGCACCCCTGTGGCGCACCGCTACAACTTATGCTCGATCACGCTGCGAAACCTGCTCGTCAGATAACTAAAAAAAAAAGAAAAAGAAAAAAGATGTTCAAAGAGAGAATCATCAAGAAAACGGTATTCAACTCGTCACGAACCTGTGGAAAACAGCACAATCGTCGCGGTGCGCCACGGAAATGATAAATTGTGCAACTTATCAGCGATCGCGCGATATAATATCGGTCGTCGAATCGATATCGGAAACCGACAGTCTGTGAACTTAATCGGAAATGTCGCCGAATGCGATTAGAAATCATCACGGACGTTACTGACTGGCAGGAAACAGCTGTCTGCAGGTAGAGAGGCAATTTCCTGGTTAACCTAACTCCTGTTTGCCCGCGCATTACGCTGGTTTCGCCAGACGTCACGTTTCTGATAAGGAATATCAAATTTTATCGGCGGAATCGCCGTCCTTGGTAATTAAGCGACAATCACCATCAAATTTCTCTTCCGTGAAATGCCAGATTTATAATTTTACATCGTGATCGAGAGGTCTCCCTCTTCTCTTTAGAAAGAAAAAAGAAAAATAAAGAACGAAAAATAAGCGCCATTTTTTCACAAACTTCTTTATCCTTATCACCGGTTATGTTATTTTGAGCATTGTACTTAAAAAACTGTACTTGTAATCCATCTATTTATAATTTGTTTGTAACCGATCAATTGTATTAAAAAAAATATATATATATCACGAAGTTAGGAACGTACGTACATACAGGGTATGCCATTTCAATCGTCTCTTAAGCTATTCATAGAGAAAAATGTTTCGAATAAAATTGATTTTATCGGTCTGCTTCTGAAATCTCAAGATCACGTGATCTTTGTTTCTTTTTTTTCTAAATGAAACTATAAATGACAAACTCATGGTTGATCTATCGTACGTGAAACACCCTGAAACTTTGAAGAACTATTTGAAGAAAATCAACCTTCAGAGACTGAATAAATTAGCGAATGATAAGATAATAATTTCTTAGTACGTTCAACGCAAATCGCTTTCGAAAGGACAACTTAGATCAATTTTGAAATCGCCTCGAACATCAACGTATAAAAGTTGATGAATTCGATACGAAACGAAGAAAAGTACGTAGTTTCATTTAAAAAAAAAAAAAAAAAAAAAAGATCACCTCGAAGTCTCTGAAGCACGTCCACTTGTTGTTAGATCAAGACTTCTGACTATTTTACAACGAAACATTTTTTTTCTACAACGAATAATTCAAGAGACAATATTGCGTGGTACAGATTGAAAATGAAACACCATGCACGTGCGAGATTCGCGGGCAAATAAATAGCCAGGAGGAAACAAAAGTCCAAAGGCAATACCAAATTAAATGCCAATAGTAATTTCGCTCTCGACTCGATTCGCTGGACAGAACCGCGTCCACTGCTTTTAGATCGGCCGAACCGATCATGTTGGGCGAAACTTTTATTAAATTACCGGCAAGAAGAGGAAAATTTTTGCAATAAAAATCGTCGTCACCCCGAGACACGCGCGACAGATGGCAGTCATGAAAGCAAATGCATCCCCATTTTTGTTTGCTCGTTATTTCGATAAGCGTCGCCATTATGGTAGGAAGGGGAGAGGAAGGGTGATCGGTGGCCGGTGCCAAGAGACGAACAACTTTCGTCCCGGGACAAATCGGTCGCCGTAAATCTATCGTCTTTCTTTCTTTTTTTTTCTTTTTCTTTCTTTCCTCTTTCTTTTCTCTCCTCAGTCTCGGTAATATCACGCAGGTTGAAGGTCGACGATAAGCCCGACAAGCATTCAAATATTTCTCCCGCGGGCCGAACCAAGAATAACGAGAGAGAACGCTCGCATCTTCCTCCCTTGAAATCGTGCATTATCCGGTCGCCTTTTTAACTCGAACTCGCGCTGCAAAACTTTGTCAAAGATTTCGGAAATCCCTGGCCGAGATTTATGGCCGCGGGAGAACACGCTCAGCTTTTATACGTACGTATATCGGTGTCACCGGCGTCTGGGAAAGTTTCCCCTAGAAAACGCACGGGGTGGGGGCGGGGGAGGGAAATCAGGCGAGAGTTTCTTTCGGGAAATTCATCGGCGGTGAATCATCAAATGATTCAAGAGCGGACCGTATTTACGGCGAGTCGCCGAAAGTTTGAATACTTGTGGAACACACGCTGGTGGACTATAGGTGACGTATATCTTGAACCGACGTATATGTAGGAATATATAATAAAGGGAATATTGTTAAATAGAGTTGGGAAGTAAAGTTCATTGAAATGAGGTAACAAAGAAAGAATGATTAATACTCTTTGTTAAAGCTCGCTGACGACTCTCTGTCTTTACTCTGCAAAGTCCCAAGACTCTCTCTGCTGGATTTTTCTACCATATGGATTCTCGAAATTCCTTCGTCCTTTCACACATTCACGCAAAACTCGTACCTTTAACAGACCAGAACTATCACACCAGTCGAAACGACTGGTTTTACAATTTTATTTTAAAATTTCTATTTCACGTTACATTCTTTTTCCCCCTTATAAAGATGCAATGACTTTCGCAGTGATAACTAAAGAAATAACACAGTGAATTTTATTTTTGAAGCACGTTCAACAAAAACTTGTTCATTTTCGAAAGGACGAATATTTTTCTTCCTTTTGGATCGACCATGCCAAGACGTTGGTTTCCATATTCGCATGTTGGCAACCACGTTCGAACACAAGCACGTACGAATTCGCAGAGCGTCTAGCCTGAGATGTGATTGTTCAGCTAAGGAGTCGTCTTATTAGCGTTAAAGGCACATAGAAGTTTCACTTATCTAACTTAGAGATTTACCGTTGCTGTTCCAAGCACGGCTACGTACACGTTGCATATTACGTGTTTGCACTTACGGTTGGCCTTTAATTAACGAATTTACGGCAACTTGGAATACGTAATTTAGCCGGGACAAGTCATGTAATTAACATAATTCATTCGCCAAGTTTTGTCCACGCTATCTCGCATGCATTAATGCATACGTAGTCGCATTCAATGTCTCACAACGAAAATCCAAGCTATTATGTCAATCAGTTCACCTCGATTAAACATTCTGTTTTGCAGCGTAGGATGCTGCAAAGATCAGAGATTGATCCATTAAAATCTGAATTTTTTTTCCCTTGCGATTCTCTTGGAACACTGGAACTACCTTAGTGGTCGAAATGAGTTTATAATTTTTGTTGGACATTTTGGGAAATTTGTAATTTTAAATAATTGTGGTTTCAACGATTCGTAATTTCATAATTTTTGTTGGACATTTTGGAAAATTTATAATTTTAAATAATTGTAATTTTAACGATTCGTAATTTCATAATTTTTGTTAGACATTTTGGAAAATTTATAATTTCTAAATAATTGTGATTTCAACGATTCGTAATTTCATAATTTTTGTTAGACATTTTGGAAAATTTATAATTTTAAATAATTGTAGTTTCAACGATTCATACTTTCATAATTTTTGTTAGATATTTTGGGAAATTTATAATTTTAAATAATTGTAATTTCAACGATTCGTAATTTCATAATTTTTGTTAGACATTTTACAGGCGGCGCATGCGTAAAGATTTTTTAAAATAATTTTTCGCAAAGCTATATACTTCATTGTGTTAGAAAGTTTCTATATTTTTTTTTCTTTGTCTTCAATGTCTCTGATGGAAATTTCATGCTTCAATCGTTCTAACGTTAAATGCATTCACCGATCTGTTTTCTCATCAGGTTTCTCGCAGAAGCCGATCCCATCAGTTTGCCCCGAGAGTTTCTTTCGTTTTGTTAATGAATAACATACGCGCGATATTTCATGTTTCACAATAACATCGTGTTATTGAATCATGCACGATCCATTCTGATTTATTACATTCCTCCGTCGCACCGGAAGCTTCGCCGTGTCGTCTCTCCAAAACTTCAAGGGTTTACGGAAATATTGTTCGAAACATTGTGTATTTTCATGTCGTTTATTGAGCCAAATTTATCATTATTCGGGATAACGATCTCTTTAATCGTGCAGTGAAATGTTTTTTTTTTTAAATATATGCATAAATATAATACGTACTTCTTACTAACAAGTAGGAATTTTTTAAATCGTACAATATGATATTTTCTTAAAATCAATTATGTGCAATAATTATTTTATATGCATATAATTATTTTACTAAATTATATCTATTAACGATCGCAAACAAATAGGAACGATATTTTTTGACCGTACAATATGATACTTTTTTTTTAAATTAACACTTTACCGACCGTGTATTAGCGGTAAATAGTTAGCCGATTAATAGGTTACCGGTCGGTAAAGTGTTAAAATATGTTAGTTAACCGATTAATAGGCTACTGGTCGGTAAAGTATTAAAATATGTTAGCCGATTAATAGGTTACCGGTCGGTAAAGTATTAAAATATATTAGCCGATTAATAGGCTACCGGTCGGTAAAGTGTTAATAAGAGCTACGAGACGGAGAAAGATAAACAGATGAGGAGGAATATGTAAGTAAAACAGAAATATCGCGTTCATTAATAAAACGAAGGAAACTCTAGATATAATTTAATAATTATTCGGGATCGTTGGGAAAGTAGGATCACGAGATGAAGAAAACACGCGATAAACTGGCGATACCTGTTCTGGTTGGACAGTCACGAATTACGTTATATCCAGGCGAAAATACGACGAAAACTGAAATGTCCTCAACGTTGCTCAAGTGGCACGAAGCCATTTTCTAGATTAACCGGCAAGTGTATCCGGAAATCCTGCCAGATACGACCCCTCTTACGGTGGTCAGTTGGTCATTTTATTATGGTTGTTACACAGCTTCTCGCCGGTAGGAAGTCGGCGGTCGCCAGTAAATCCCGGGCATTAATGCCCGTAGTATAATCTTTTGAGCCACTTTCGTGTCCCGCGCCACTCTAATTTATTCGAATTTGCACGACCGCGGCCGGGAAACTCGATTTCAGATTTTATTACCTTGGTCTTTGTTCTCGTTTTTTTCTTCTTCTTTTCTTCGCTCTCTTGCTTTCCGGGGAAACGAACCCCGAAGAACGCGAACATACGGAAATACGGAAACGATGGTTTAAGCGTTGACAACATTGACAAGGTGATTCGCCGAAAGGAAACCCAAAGGCGTTTATCGAGCGTTCATCGAGCGAGAGGGAATCAAAAGGAGTATGAAAAGTGATAAAGTGTTCTGCGCGCTTTGCCGCTTTTTCAGCGTACGTACGTACGTACACGTGTTCACTTCGTTTCTCCTCCTTTATATACGCGCGCGTGAGTCACACGTGTGTACATTCATTTCGAACAAAGGCCAGATACACCCCAGGTGTGAATTCAAAAAAAAAAAAACACACACAATTTATGCACTTCTCCGTATCGTGGTGGTGTGCTCACGTGTTCTTGGAATATATATTGCCTCTCGCACCGTATTTTACACACACACACACACACACACATACGCACGCACACGTCGCGGTTTTATGCAAAATATTGCTTGTTTGCGTCTTCCTCCTTCTCGGAGGAAAATTGCACGAGAATTTGCAGTAACAGGCGAGAGAGAACCCTCCAAGATTATATACGCGTATAATCTTACAAGATTATATACGTATACATAAGATTTCGACTTGTACGAAAATCTCGAAGTGTGTAGGAACTGTCTGTTGGAGTGTTTCGTCGAAATCGGTTCTTCTCGCGAAAGAGCAATGCTCTCGCAGTTCGGGATCGAGAAACCGCCCACGCTCAAGGGCAGTCAGTGTATTCTGAAAGAAAGCACTGAAAGAAAGAGTGTTGTACCGACGAGTTCCAACAGTGTTTACTATATTATTCACGACTGCAAAGAAACTTAACTAATTTAAACGTTTAATGTTTTATTATTTTAAATTTAACGCACACACACACACACACACACACACACACACGTATGTATGTATGTATATGTGTATGTATGCATGTATGTATGTATATGTATATATATATATATATATATATATATATATATATATATATATATATTTAAACCAGGTGAAGTGACGAATCATGATAGAGCAATAACTATCAAACGATTGTAATTAATCTAAATTTCTCGAAAATATATTGAAATTCCTCTAAAAGTAGTTATTAATCGATAATATTCAAAATATACATTTTCGTCAATATTAAATGAATAACAGACGTAGGCGTGATTCCATAATACAATCGTATCAATACGATATAAATTGAACGTGTATTTGTTATTTAATATAAAATTTGTCAAACTTCGATCGACATTCGTCCGAAACAGAGATAGAGATAGTCCCAGTTTTCAAGAATTGGCGGGCGATAGCTTAACACTTTACCGACCGGTAGCCTATTAATCGGTTAACATATTTTACCGACAAGTAGCCTATTAATCGGCTAACTAACATATTTTAACACTTTACCGACCGGTAACCTATTAATCGGCTAACTATTCACCGCTAATACACGGTCGGTAAAACGTTAAGTGTGTTTAAATGTTACAGCGCGAAACTGTAAGCGGCGGGAAACAAAGACGGACAGTTAGACGCGTGAATTTCATCGCGGCGGAAACCATTCTTCGCCTCGTAAAGAGTCAGCAACGGACGCGCGAATGAAAAAAGAAAGAAAAAAGAAAAAAAAAAGAAAGCGCGAGAATCCAATTTCCCTGCCGCATCACGTAAAACATTTCTTTTTTTCCTTCCGTTTCTCTTTTTTTTTTCACGAGTGACCCCCTTCGAGCCATGATACTCGGTTGACGAACCGCCTAGCATGAGAATCATGATAAAAATTTGGCGATGCTTCCGCGGAAATTTGGCCCGGTCGATGCATACGCTTCCGTTTCTAAAGCAACGTCTAATCTCGCTAAATTAACCGGGGAATGTTAAAGCGAGGTTTGGCGAAAAGACGGAATAGTTGGCGAGTTATGCGACCATTGTGTGAATACGTTGAATCGCTGTCGCAATGAGACAGACAGCCTAACTTCCGTCTATACTGTCCACACGATTCCAAGTAGAAACGTGAAGTATTCAAAGTACAAGATCTGAAAGTCTTGTGTCGTGAAATGACATGTAATATTACTTTTATAAAATAGGTGTAACTTGTTGCTGAAATTAAATGTAAAAATTAATGCGTTCTTCTTCAGAGAAAGTGCCATTTTTTCAAGCAATATTTGTTTCTTTGGTTTTGCTTTTTGTAATTACTTTCGAAATTACTGAAAAATTGTTACGCAACAACGACAAGTTTTTCTCGTTGTTTGTACGTGATTTTTCATCAATTTCAAAGTGGGTTTTTAAGAAAGTACCGTCGTTCGATTTCTTTCGATATGAGTTGGGGATACACCGAATTTCATGACAAAGACGAATTCATACTTTATACAAGAGCCTCGTACTCGATTTTTTTGGGACTAAATTCTCGAAGAACAGTCTTCTATTCGTTCAGCGTTCATGCTACTGGAAGATCAAAATTTCCAAAAATTTTGTATCATGATTTAATAATTGGTTGTATTACGATTCTTCTCTTCCTTTAATGTAAGTGAACTGGCGGTTAGGTTTAGGTTAGATTACATTGTTCTGTTGTTTCCTTCCCCTCCGAACACTATACGAACCTTATCATCACCCGCGTTTTGTGACAAAAATTAATAACTTTTCCGTGTTGTCGACTTTTTTTTCAAAAATAAAGCATTACATTTAAATAAAGTAATGATTATACAAAGTATAGAAAGCTGAATTATAGTTTATGAAAAATGCTTCGTGGCTAATGCATGCGTGAAAAGTATTTATCCATAAATCATAGCAAATAAATGACTAGTCTAGCTTCAACGCAGTGTGGCTAAACCTTGAGAATGAAAAACGTGTCTCGATTTCTCCCGCCATTAACGATCAAAATTACTAGCACTAGCGAACAAAGCAACAATAATAAACACCATTGATATCAATTAATTAACATAATGGTGTTTTATTACGGTGGTGTTTTCGTACCTTGGTATAAATGCATACTTGAAAGCTTACTAAAAAGCTTACACGAATGGATGCTTAAAAGTTGCTAAAAAAACTCGATCGATTTTCCCCCTCCTCCTGCCCCCCGGCGTTAAATGGAAACGCGTACAGTTCAGAGTTAAAAATCTCCCAATGGAAACGACCATAGAGCTACAGAGCAAAAAAAAAAAAAAAAAAAAAAAAAGAAAAAAGAGAAAGAAACGGCATAAGAGGTCTGTCTCTTCGATATCGAATATCCGGATGGTTGGCACGAGCAGAGAGGGACGAACAGTCAAGATAATACTCGAACCCGTTGCGCGCGCGTTCCCCTAACCCCCTTGAATAGTTACACGTTTCGATTGCCACGGCCATGAATGTCTATCGAATCGACTCGAGGCTTTCGCAGGATCCATGTAAATACCAGTATCAAGGTTTCGAGTAGGCATTAGAGGTAGGTATTCAGTTTGCGTCGTGCTCGTTCGGCTACAATGCCTCGAAATGTCGGCTGGGTTTCACGCGGCCCTATTCTCTACCCCTTCCCCCCCACCCCTCCCCGAGGGCCGGGAAAGTGTATTGAACGCGAATAGAAGGGAAAGAAAACATATCGGCTATGAATACAAATAGAACTGTCCAAGATATGCGTTGATACGTTCCGCACGTGTTACCATCACCGCGCATCCGGCTACTCGATGCAACGCCCGGGCGTTTCCTGATAACTGTCTTATCAACCTATAGAAGCCGTTTAACCCCTCACGTCCTCCTCTCCACCGCCCACCACTTCGGTTCTAGACATAAAGTTTCGCGTCGATTCGCGTGGAATTTTTTTCGAATTTTTCCGTCTTGCGGATTCCTAACCTAACCTAACATAAACCTAACCTATTTTTTCTCTTTTTGCGGAGGAAATGTTTAAAAGATTTCAACTGGTTTCTTCTGAGGGAAGGAAGTAGGTAGTGTCGACTAAAATAGACCTAGGCTCTGCACATTGGGAAGGGACCAACCTAAATTCAACCGACACCTAACCTAAATCGTTTGAGATCGTTTGAGTCTCATTGGTCGGCAAAAGTTTGCTGACTTGTGTCTTTCTATCAGTTCAATGTAACCTGTATTATTTACGAGGATGTAGAAACATTTTATAGCGAAGCTATATATTAGAAAAATATATTTCTATTAATCAAAAGAGTACGCGAAAATTTTTGACGAGGACACACCAGTTCGTCAATGCTAAAATTTTTGTTTCCATTTTCCGTGTAGCTTCGTATGATTCTGCTCGCAAGTATAAATATATACCTTCGCAAAAAGGTTATTCTGGTTTATATATTTTCGCACGGTGAAAAGCTTCGACACGGGGCGAGGTGTCGAATAGTTTCGTCGATGAAATTTCAGAAAAAAAAGATGGAAAAGAGAGCGGGGGGGATAGGGAGTAGGGGGGAGGAGAGAAAAACGAAAATCGAGCGATCCGTTTCCCGTCGTCGGCCGCCTTAACGACCGAACGGCCGAATAAAAGAAGCGCCAGCGATCAAAAGCTTTCGAATTCATTCCACTCTGCAGAGCGTGTCATCCGCGGCTCGCTCTACTTTCGTCGCGGCCGAATCACTTTGTTTCGACGGACAATAAAATGGTCATGCGACCTGTGACCAATCTACCGAGAAACGGTCTAATAAAATCTCCGAAACCTGCCGCGAGCGTCGATCGATCGATCGCGGTTTCTGGATCTGCTCGCGACACGTAGAAGAGAAAGAAAAAAAAAAAGAAAAAAGAAAAATGACCGAAGGATTGGAACGATGGCGGCGGGAAATCGCGACGCTGTGCCGCGAGAGGAGAGAACACACAGAACGGGGGGGTAAAAATCTTGAAAAATACCTGCGCCTCCTTTGTCTGTTGCCCGACCTTCTCCGAACAATGGAATAGTTGAGTCACGGGATTCCCGGGCACGCCGCAATGCCTCGAGTTATTTTTCAAAAGCCTCGCTACTGCTGCTCGCTTCCCATTTCCTGCCAGCCCGTCTGGAAAGATACGAAAGGAAATTTGTTGTCTTCGTGGCTGGGCCTTGGTACGCGCGACGCGATCACTCGCGGCCAATAAAAGCGCGGGGCTAACAACTCGGTCGCGAAAGAGCCACGAGAGCCGGCAGGGGAAAAGACCGATTCTCGCGTTCATAGAAGCAGATTGAAAAAAAAAAAGAAAAATATTGATCAGGACACTGACACTGAACGGTGATTATTTAACGTCAGGTAACGTCGTTCTCACGTTACAGTAAAAGAAAGCACGATCGTTTGATTGTAACGTGTTCTTGTCCACAATCCACGATTCGTCAGAAAAATTAAGAGCACTAGAATACTAAATATTATTTAGTATTCCACTAAATATTATTTAGTATTCTACTAAATATTATTTATTATTACACTGAATATTAAATCGACAAGGTCTTTTCATGGCTCAAATGAACTGTCTTTATTGATTCTTAGGCTTCTTATACAGGATGTGCTATCTCGGAAGTTCTCCCAGATAATTTTGGTCGTGATACCGATAATAAGAGCGGAGTATTCGCGAATATATACGGCACGAAACACATTCGGCGACAGTGTCGTGGTAATGGCCACGATCGGGCGAAATCGTGCCGATGACGCGCTATAAATTTCGACGAAAACCGGCTCCTTCGTATATATATATATATATATATATATATATATATATATATATATATATATATATATACTCGTCTTCGTCTTCGATCTCGTTGTTTTCGAACGTACGAGGGTACACGTTCAATGTGTAAAGTATACCGCGTATATCTTTCTTTCTAACAGAATTTTCGCTCCCGAAGGAATATTTATTTCCAATATATATACGTTGTGTTTCGTTCACCTCGCACTTGAGATATTCTACGAGAGAAATTATCCACTAGAAATTCGAGTATTTGAAGTGAACAAGGAGGAAAAGAAACGCATTCCAGCAGAAGTGATTTTGCTTTACGAACTATGTGTCTATTTTACAAAATATTTACATTTCCTTTAGCAAGTGTAGAAGAGTGTATAAAACAATCTTGGCGGACTTCGATGCAATTATCCTAATAAAATGCGATAACACGGTTCTTGTCACGGTTTTCCGACATGTCGAAACAGCGAAGAAAAAACGGCCATGGAAAAATAAGAGGTAAATCTGTGCGAATCTGGGTAATCAAGAAGCTTCGCGATATTCGAAAAGAAAAAAAAAAGAAAAAAAAAAAGAAACGAAATGAAAGCGAAAGATGGATGACAAGTGCGGACGTAAGGAAAGGAATATGAAACGTGGGGAATATTTAACAGGATCAAGACACCCGGTGATAAAGTGTGAAATGCACTCTCTTTTCTGCCTTCTCGTTGAAACGTTTCAATAGTTTCCGGATGATTTGAATTAGGATCGACGTCGTGTTTCTCGTGAGAATTCCTATCGAAAGCGCTCTCCATTTCGACATTGATGATTTCGAGCAATATTCGAGGAGTTCTCAAGGGCGATTAATCTGGAATCAAGATGTTGATCACGATCATCGATCATCAAATAATTCGTTAATGCACGAGGGAAGAAATCGTTGCAATTAATAATCATTAATCATAAAATTGCGATCTTTTAATCGTGTTTGTTGTGTCAGTTTACTTTCATTTGCATATTATTTGTTATTTCAACGTGTGTCTGCAATGTGTGCAATCCTACAATTTTAACAGGATTTGTTCAAAAAATTCTCCACCAATTATTTATAATGTATCTTTATTGTCACTTTAATGACAAACGATTGAAATTTTACACGCGATCGTTCTTATGCCGAGAACATACATCAGAGAATTATAAACTTTGACGAATTAATCTAAAGTCAATGTAATATGGATAGATTATCCAGTAAAGGATAAATATACTCTTGCGATATAAATATACGCAAGCGATTTAATAATTTTAATCATACTGAGTAGTATGAGAATATTTAATTTAATCTTAATGAGTACATAGTATATTTAATTTAATCATAGTGTGTATATAGTATATTTAATTTAATCATAGTGTGTATATAGTATATTTAATTTAATTTAATCATATTTAATTTAATTATAGTGAGTACATAGTATATTTAATTTAATCATAGTGAATATATAGTATATTTAATTTAATCATACAGAGATAACTTTACTGGATAAAGGATAAATATACTCTTGCAATATAATTATACTCAAGCGATTTAATAATTTTAATCATACTGAGTAGTATAACCCTAAGTGATTAACACTAAGTGTTTGGACGTGTCGTCGTGTCCGTGAAGAAGCAATTACAGATACCAATAAAATACAAATTAATCGCTTGATTGTTTGATTTAAAAATTACCGATCAATGATCGCAAATTACAAAAGTCAATCCGTGAGATTACTGATTTATCTCAATTCATCGATGATTAATTGATTAATGATTATACTACGATTACTACTGACTACTAACTCTGCGTCAGAGTAGCAATCCAAGTTGCAAATTTGCACGCCAAGTAATAAATTCCCAACATGTGAAATGCGTGTATTGAAAAGCATGGACATTTTGCGTTTCGCAAAAAAATTTTTGGTTTAAAAAAAAACCAATGGTTTTTTCGGACCAATTAGCCAAGGGTAGGTAGATTTCCAAAATCCTGGCTGAAATAGTAATCTCGAGGATTAACATCCTCCCATTTTCGCTTCCGTGAACTTTCGCTTTCTCTCTCTACATTTGTCGTCGTTCGTATTTTTCCTTACATTTGTTCGACAGAATCGACAGCGAATACGCGAATACGGTTCATTCGTCTACAATATTAAAATTTCGTCATCAAACGGTCGCGCAGAGGCTCGTCGACCGAGCGTATATGTGTTTTCGCTCGTGTACGTAAAATCGACGAGAGGCAGAGGTTGCACGCAGCTCGATATTCCGCTTTAACGAGCAAAGAGCGCTGCGTGTAGAGTGGTTCGCAGATAATTTCAGTGAAAAAAGAAAAAAAAAAAAGGCGGACAGCGGGAGCGAGGGAAAGAAAACGAGGGGCGGCATACAAAATGAAATTTCCTCCTTTTCCGTCACCGCTTATGCGCGAGACGCTCAGGCCATAAACCGAGGACGAGGACGAGGATGGAGGCACTTCGTTTGTACTTTGATGCTGCCACGACCTCCGTAATCCCTTGCTTTTATATATATATATATATATATATATATATATATATATATATATATACACACACATATGTACGTACATGTGCACGCACACACGGACAGAGAAACGTCACGGTACGACGCGTCACCGTGTTCCTTGGCTCGCGGTTCTCGCTAACACTGGCGAGCCGAGTCGCGATTTTCTCCCTTTTTCTCTCTTCTCTCTCCGAGAGACATCATACATACCGCGGCTATTTAATGTAAATTTCGCGTGGATTTTTCTTCGCGGCGACAAAGGCGAGCCGCGACGAGGGGAACGGAGGAGAGCGACAGATTCAAAGGGAATTACGAGCGCAACGTAAAAGCTGGAAAGGCGAATACAACGAGTACAATTGGAAACGACGGAGCTTGTATCTATCCCCCCGCCCCAATGTTACGAAATTAATTACAATACTTTAATTCCGCGTCAAATTCCGCCGATATTCCGCCGATATTGCGACAGCTTGCATTTATTTCACTCGGTAAAACGGAGTGGCAGACAAATTCCACAGAATGAAGAGGGGAGGGGGAGGAAATTCGCGAGGAATTTTCCGTTTTCCAATTTATCAAACGGTCGACACTCGCGCGCGCGCGCGCGGCGTTTTATCGGTATCGGCGAGAAGCCGTAACACCAATACCAGAAACTCTCACGTTTCACTTGGACTTGGTCATTGGCGCAAGAAAGTTGCAACGCGAAATTACAAGGAGCGCGCCGCCACGAGTAAATACCGGGTTATTGTTCGAGGCAGATCTCAAGAAGTTCCTGACGCGGCCTGTCCCTTGCTAGATCGAAGAGAAGACGTATTGAACGGTGGTACGTATCATCCTCTCTCGAGAGAGAGGAGATTGGAGAGAAAGAGAGAGAGAGTGTGTTGATCGCTACGGAGCAGCCTGTCTGTTCTGCCAACCCCCTTTTCCGGCGGGGCGAGCCAGCCAGCCAGGACGGAGTGTCCTCGGTGAAACTTCCTTAATTATCCCCGCGGTTCGCCGAATAATTCGGCCGATTCGAACAGCACGGTTTACAAATCCGGCCGACGTCTTGCGACAAACAAGCCGACGGAAGGGGCGGAGGTAGAAGAAGAGGACTACTCCGAAGGGGTACTCGAAAACTTTCCGCTCCTTCGTGACAGACACGAGAATAAAACATTCGACATCAATTTCGACAAATGTCCGTAGAATCTTAACGCTCTGCTGTCCGAAGCATACTGAAAGAGTCGACAGTGGGAAAACTTCGACAGGACATTGTAAAATGTATCGCCGTCCCGGCGGCTGATTGTTGCCACAGTTTTGTAGAATGCACGTGTCTCATACGAATTTCTCGCAATAATGAATATTTTTGCCGGAATTTCTTTCTTTTCTTCATTTTTTTTTAACATAGAATATGTTTTACCGGTGGTGTTCGGGCAAAAAGTGTAATAAAATGTGCAACGAAAATGTGCGTCACGCTCTCGATCAGGAACTTGGAGGAGGAGGGGGAGGGGTGTCACGTGATTAACCGCCAGGCAAATTTAGAGCGTCCTGCCCTGTGAGCGAAAATTTTATTTTAAAGAAAAACGTGAAATTTTCCAAAATATAATAATACTGAGTTACAGATTTAGTATTGAAATGGCATTTACAGTGATTTTTATTGAAAAATAAATATATAATTAATATATATAAAAATATTTAATATGTCATGACCGAATAGTCTAAGTTATTATTTTTATAATAAAAAGTGATATTAAATACGTTTTATACACTATATTAAATTTTTATTCATCCTTTCTAATAATTCCTAACTCAACCGGCAATAAAAAATATTCCCTAACCAATTGTAATCAATATAAACTTGTAGCGCAAACTACGAGATATCCCGTAGTCGGCAGTTTTGATGCATACGCTTACTACGAGATATCTCGTAATTGGCAGTCAATGGGTTAAGGAGAGATAAGTTTACGAGCGATGTGTCATTGGTTGTAGATGCTGTAAACGAGTGAGGTGTTAAAATTGTCGAGACACAGATGCCGATAATATTAGCAAACTTAGACTTGAAATCAGACGACGGTAACTTACTAGATTACTCGATATATTATGAAGCAAAGCTTACTGTTAAATTTTTAGTATGTGCACTAACAATTCAATTCAGAATACGAATAAATAAACGTAGTGCAAGTTCAGCGTTTTGATTATTTCAATATACCGAGGAGAAACTTTGCCGGTTCTCAGCGTAAATCGCGATTAAAAGTCTATCGTTAAAGCTAAGGAGTTAACGACGTGGTTGAGCGAGATAATAATTGGATTTGCTTCCAGGTTTCTACTTTTATTAGAAAGCTTTGTCTTATATTCTTAGGATGGGCAACTGATATGGCGTTGCTATTCCACCGCCAATTTTTTTTTTTTTTTTTTCGAAACGGTGAAAACCCTCCAGAAAATCGATCGCGTTGACCAGGAATTCGTCACGTGTTGGGAGTTATCCTGAAATACGTTGGCCAAGGACCAAAGTACAAATCGGCAAGGATAAAGCGTGACGAAAAGGATCCACAATTGCACTGTTGCAGCATTTTTTACGTTTACGATAAATCACCGAGTGGAAATTCTTGCCTCGTTCGAGTAGAAATTCTGTAAAATCGTATAATATGATTTTTCTTTTTTTTTTTTTTTTTTTAATTATAACAGACCCATTCTCCCAAATAAGTTAACGTTTTTTTCGACGATTTAATTGGACGGAAGTGGTTCATCGCCGGCATTGCTTCTGTTTTTTCCTTTTTTTTTTTTCAAAGATATCGGTATCGGTGTCAGTTGAAAATAACTGAAACATTTCGAAATTTTTCGGATTACCATCGGACGTCAAACATCCTCGGGACGAGTGAAGCGAACGAACGAGTAACAGGAAGCAACGAACACGCGCCGGTGACAAAATAGTCCGAAATTGCTCGAAAACTGGAACGAATGTCAGCTGGCGGTGTGAAAAATGGTACAGCGATGGAAAATAAAGCCGACGTGTCGACCTTGCATCGAGCAAGGAACGCTCAGCCAAGTTTTCAACTTGGACATTTATATATAAATGTTATATTTATTTATGTATACAGGGGATCACATGCACGTTTGTAAATTTTCACTTCCGTCTGATATTTTTGTTTTTCTATTTAAAAAAAAGATACGTACACGCGAGGGCAAATAAAATCGAATAAAAAGTCGCGGAAATATATTTATTAATTGGAACATGCGTATCGTCGTAGCGCGAGTCGTAGAGTTTTAAATCTAAAAATTGAAAAAGGGCACGTTGCCGAAGATGAAACGATAACAACTACGTGGTTCTATGCCCGATAAATCGAAGTTTCTGTTTTGAGAGCAATGTTCTCGAGTGGTGCTGGGACTCTCGGATCCTCCTCTCCCGAGACACGATACGTTAAAAATACTTATCGCGACGCGGACATACTCGAAAGCTGAAATTTCCCGCGAGTATTCTACTCGCGACGCTTAAATCGCCAAGTTTACAGTGAAAGCGAATCATCCTCGATTCGCTTTCACTGTAAACAAATTCGTTCTTCCGGCGATATTTTCGATGGCGGAATACCTTCGTTGTAAATTCTTAGTAGAAAATTTCTGTACCGACGATAGTGGAAAATTATCTTTGTCGGTAATTTCAAGCGAGTTCGCAAAAAAAAAAAAAAAAAGAAAAGGAAAAAATCCACTTGATATCTCATTTCAAAGCGTTAGATTCGCCGTCATTTTGAAGATTGATGTCGTCCCTTAAAACTTACACGATTTTCTAGCATTTTTTATTGAATTTTACTATTGAATATTAAAGCTAAAGAATTCGAGAAATCTTTTTTTTAACTCTAACGTTCAAAGTTAAAATGAAATGATAAGAAAAGAAAAGAAAATCATACGGCGAATTTTAAAGACTCGTCGACGAAGAGCATGTATAGATCGAGGAATCATGAAAAATTTTTTTTTATACTTCACTCGTATTTTACGATCATTTACAAATACTTTACGCATCATTATAATTTTTATAATTTTCAGACGTAAAGTCATCTTCGTCGCTGCACGATTTTTCTTTCGGCAATTTTCGATGAATTTTAATACTGTGAATATTAAAGTCAACGAATTCGAGAAATTATTTCCAACTCTGACGTCCAAAGTTAAGAGGAAAAGGTACGAAAAAATTATACAGCGAATTTTTAGAGACTCGTTGCGAAGAGAAAATTTCGAGACCATGGGTGAAAAAAATTTTTCAATCTTTTTCATCACCCGCAAATTTTCACTTGCAAATAAATTTTACGCATTTTCATAATTTTTCAAACAACGTAACAATAAAAAGGAAACGTAACCGAGACCGAGTGGATTCTCGGTTGCACGATTACTTTCCTTTTCTCTTTTTTTTTTTTTTTTCTTGCAACAAAGTTACCATCGACGATTACTCGCTGTCGCTGGAGCAGTTATGCTTCCTCCGTCGTTTACACGGTTTTTTTTTCTTGCCCTTATTTCCGCTCGTAGAACAGAGCGGTAAAGTTCGATCGTTTAACTTCGAAGCTGCTCGCTCGGAGTTTCGCCACGGATTCGAAGTAAGATGTACGGTTGAAAACCTCGCTGCATATTGATCGTTCGTTTCGGTTTACGGCGCCCCCTCCCCCTCTCTCCGCCGTTTGTCTCCTGTCGCGTTTCGCTTCCGCCGCGCTAATAGAAAACGTCTGATCTTCCGGGCAAATGATCGCGGCAATCCCCGAGAGCGCGCGTCGAACAATAAGCTGCGAATAACAATATTTGGAAAATCGTAGGAACGACGAATCGGCTCGAAATCCGTTTCCGACTCCGCTCCGACCGGCGGCGAAAGCAAACGACAGTGTCACGTTGCAATAGTATAATTAACACTGATCGTATCGGCATTTTACATATACCTCATTCGACCCCTTATGAACAAACGTTGATTTTTAGAGAGAAATTCTTAATTTATTAAAGGGAATATCGAGGGAACATCAAGCAGCTCAAGCAATATTTCCCAGTCACAAAGAAAATGTCAAATAAGATTGCGCACGGGTAATAAAACCTCGAACTTGCATAATTTGCAAAAAAATTTGTCTGCGGACAAACGTACGAAGGAGAAACCAGTCATATGTAAAAAATCAATTGATTATTTTTTTCATTTAAATAAAAATATGTATGTTTGATTATTTTATTATAGAAATCAGAAGTGGTGTTAAACACCACTTGAAATAATTATTTCCAATACTGCATCATTTTATTTGAAACGACGCTTCGCAAGCAAAGTAAATCGCTGGTAGACGTTGCAAAGAAACAAAGTTTGTCGAGAGTAAAGGGTTGACAACATGAATCCCGAAACTGACAGTGAAACTGATAGCGCGTCCACGGAAAGAAGTGGAACGTAAAATCTGTCTATCCACGATTGATATTTCACGGGGTCAAAGAGCGTACGTTAGAACGAGTCCTAAGACAGTTTCTAACAACAGCAACGATCAAATTAAGACAGATTGGCGGAGGAATCCGCTGAGAAAGGCACACTCTCGAAAAGCAGACGTGTGCGCTTCGAACGCACGTCGATACACGTTTGCCGCTCCCGACTCGAGTTGAAACGAGTTCGACGAGTTCCTTTGCGAACCGGATGCCGGGCCGGAACTTCACGCTCACGGTAGAAATAGACGGAAACCGACGGAAACCCGATGGCCCGGGTGCTCGCCTGTTGTGCGAGCTTCGTGCTTCCCAGACCAGACGAGACGAGACGAGAGACGCAGCTTTCGAAACTAAGCCTAAGGGTGTGAGGCGGACGTGTCGTCCGCGTGGTTGCTAGACGACGCTAACGATACTTGGAGCGGAAGAAGAGGATACCATCGGAGATACCAGGTGGAGCGGGGAATGCCAAGAAAGCTGGACGAGTTCTGATAAACGAGCCGAAACGATCGCCGAGGCTGACGGGAGGGGAGGGGGGAGAGGAAGGTTCGTTTGGCAAACGGCCCACCATGGTCAGCCTTCAGCTCTATGTCCGTAGTGACGTTTATTGCGCCACCTATCTTACCACCTAACCTCTCTCTCTCTCCCCTAGACACGTGATCCGTGATGTCGCGCTCGCGAAACTCTTCGTAGAACCGGAATTCGTCTAATGGATTTTTAATCGTGGCCGACGGCGAGTCCTTCTTTTCTACGGGGGGTTTACACGGGGGGGAGGGAGAAAGAAGGGAATAATTTCAACTTTTAGCACAAGCCGAGCTCGGCAATCGTTGTACAGTGACTCACGTTAATATTCGGGCGCTTGAATATTCAAACCGCTGCAATTTCGATGAGACGAGATCTCGCGCTGAGGATGAATCCCTCTGGATTCATTTTCAAACTCGAAGACTTTGGTGTTTTTCAACAAGGCAAACGTACTTTATACAGGCTGGCTGACTGAAAGACTGAACGATATTAAACAAAAATATAAATTTTACGTGTTTTATTTTTTTTCTTTTAGATTCCTCATTATTTTATTTGGAAATATAATTAATGGATTTTTCTCCAATATTATAAAAAAAAGTTATGACATTTTCAAACCCTTCAGTTTTTCAGTGGCCACCCTATATATATTCTGTTTCTCAGGCCCTTGAACAATACAGCTAATTGTCAATTCAACACGGAACAGTCAGCAAATAGAACAACTTTTACGACGTAAACAGAAATTATAATATTTTCATCCTCTTTACACAAAAGTTAAACGAACGAAAGGAATAACAACGAATAACAGAGTTTGAAAATCGAACCGGTGATTTTTTTCGTTTTGTTCCAACATTGTGTTTTCTACCAAAGCGATGACGGCTTTTATTCTCGAAAATGCTACGAGTCGTCGTAAAAACATTGCACTGAATCATCGATGGATTCGAAGATCGAAAAGCCTCGTCATTTACAACGTCAAATTTTGCCGCATCGATTTTCTTTCGCCGATTTGTCGACGCTAACCTTCGATACGCGCGACGAAAATTTTCTTTCTTTCTACGATTTTTCTACGTCTAAGCCGAACGCCTAAGACGTTCGAAAGTTTAATAAAATGGCGAGAAAAGATCGTACATCAAGTTTTCCGGGGATCGTTGTAAACCGCGAAGGATAATTGTTTAACATTTCTGCACACCATAGCGATTTGTAGCATTCTTCTTGTAGCGAGAAAAATATCTTGCGCGATGCGAAAATAATAAAACGAACGACGACGCGCTTTGAAAGCGGAAGCTCCAAGCTGTAAAAAAAGTAAATGATTTCTTTTTTCAAATCGAATTTCAACAAGTTCAAATATTTAATATCCGAATATTAATGAGAGCCACATCTATGTAAAACCCGTTTGGTTTGTTTTATTTTTATTTTACGCACGTTTTATCGCAGTATATATATATATATATATATATATATATTCCGGCTCGGCGTCATACGTGGAATTTATAATGGAATAATCCCCGCATCAAAGTTATCCGAACTGCATTTGTGTCTTGAATGGAAATTGAATAACCTTTATGACTTTATGATATATACGCCATGTGTTGCCAACGGAGATATAGCGCTCGCGTGCATAACTTTGCCGACAACACTTTCAATCCTTACGCGTGGGCGGCCTTTCATTAAGAAAAGCAGAGAGCAACCTGGGGCTGGAACTGATGCCAATTAAAATAAAACGCAAAATAAAATGCAAAACGTCGTGAAATCTCGCGGACAACGCGTGGCCGATTTCGAAGGGCAAGAAAAGAGGGAAAATAAACGGTTGAAAAATAAAATCGACCAAACACACGCAACGCGCTGGTTTTTTAATTGGAAACATTCTCGAGTCTCGCGCGGCCGTTATCGACATAGTTCATCCAATCGACAGCTCTGTAAACGTATCCAGGGAAATCACGACAGCTGAAAGTTTTCATTTTTCTTCCCGATAAATAGACGATAGAACGTTCGAATGCTTGAACGAACGTCTTGCGTCGCTCGAATGAGCGTATTTAAGTTTTAATGATCGGGCAGAGTTTAATTAATTTCCATTGGAACGAGCTTTCGCTATTCGATCTTCGCATCGAATTTATCGTTGCAGCAGAAAAGCGCAGCAAAGCTGCAGTGATTTTTATAGTCTACTCTACAGCCCTCGACGAAAGCTGCTTAATTCCCAGTAACTAACATTTCGCGAAATTTTAACATCGATTTACAATTATTTCGAGCACTCTGTCACGGGCCGGGCGGTGAATTTTCGCCGATTTAAACGGACTTTGCGCATCGCGTCGCCGTTTATCAAACTGTTATTATTCGGATAATCGTTAATTGCGTTATAACGCTCCTTAAATGATTTGTTACCACGCACCACCGTTCTAGATAAACTCGCAGTTTTATATATATAGAAGGTCTTTACGTACCGGGTGTTCTTAACTTTTCCAGTAGATTCTATGAGTGTGAAAGTAAAAAGAAAAAAAAAAGAATATGTCACGTAAATAGATGCTCAGAAATTCCTCGTCAAGTATGACGAAAATTCGAAATAAATAATAATCGAAAATTCGAGTAAATAACAATTAATCCATTTCAAAGTGTCGTCCATTTTTATACGAATTAGGTTCGACGTCTGTCAAAGATTGAATTCATTACATTTCGAGTCCTTTTTAAGTTTAAAAAAGTCTTTCGTTGTAAATTCTTTACGCACTAGTTCCTCACGTGTATTAACTTTTGATTTTAATACTCGCAACAAGTGAAAATCCAATGGCGCGAGATTTGACCTTGGAGACCAAGGAATCGGCCCTTCACGACCTATCCGTCTTTGATCAATTTTCCAAGCGAAAACTTATTACGCTATTATTTCGAATTTTCGTTCTAGTTCCCTTATCTTAACGAGGAATTTCTAAACATACGTTCATACGATATTTTTTTCGTACACTCGCTTTTCATTCGTAGAATCTGCAAAGTTATGCCGGAAAAATAGACACCCTTTATTAGTTATTATGTTATTTATGTCGCATATGCTTGCATGGCTTTATCATTGTGGAAGAACAGACAGATATCGCACTCGAATACACATGAAATATGAATGAAGGCTGTTGCTCGAAAATTAGACGAGCTTCTCGTGCCAACAGCTTTCTACCATAAAAATTGCACGTAACTGATAAAGTAAACGTAACGTTTAAACATACGTTATAACGTTATTGATGAATCACTGGAAATGGCTTGACACGGCGAGTTTCGGAACATCCATTAGGCTATCCATAAATGCCATAATCAATCAACTAATCAACCGATGTATTAGCACTCGTAACGGAATAAAATTCCGCAGATGTCGACCAAGTTATCACATAATACTGAGTTACAACTTGCAGTACATGATGTTTAGGTCGCGTGATCTGAATTTCTACAAAAATAATAATATAGAAGCTGGCTACAATCAGGTTCGTTTCCAAATTTTCTAGAACTATCGTTACTTACGAATTATCGTTATTTAAAACTATCTAGACAGTGCTTATTGCACAGATGATTTACAAACAGTCTCAGCGTAATCGTTGGGGCAAGCAAGGTTTCAACAATCAATGAAATAAATAAACAATGACTTGGAATACTTTGATCGAAGTTAAAAAGATTATCCAATTATATTAACTAACTTGGAGTAAGCAAGGCTTCAATAATCAATGAAATAAATAAACAATGACTTGGAATACTTTGATCGAAGTTAAAAAGATTTATCCAACTATATTAACCAAGTTGGAGCAAGCAAGGCTTCAATAATTAATGAAATAAAGAAACAATGACGTGGAATACTTTGATCGAATCTGAAAAGATTTATCCAACTATATTAACCAAGTTGAGGCAAGCAAGGCTTCAACAATCAATGAAATAAAGAAACAATAACTTGGAATACTTTGATCGAAGTTAAAAAGATTTATCCAACTATTAACTAACTTGGAGTAAGCAAGGCTTCAACAATCAATGAAATAAATAAACAATAACTTGGAATACTTTGATCGAAGTTAAAAAGATTTATCCAACTATATTAACTAACTTGGAGTAAGCAAGGCTTCAACAATCAATGAAATAAATAAACAATAACTTGGAATACTTTGATCGAACTTAAAAAGGTTTATCTAAGTATATTAACTAAGTTTAGAACAGAGGTGGCTAACTGGCGGCCCTTGCCCCCACTCTTCTGATCGCTAGCTCTATCCCCTCTACTGCGTTAAAAGTGTCATGGCCACAACGCTCGCGTCAGATACACGTATATATAAATTGTTGTCTTTACCGTATCTGCTGAAGATAAAAAGCTGATTCTTATGGTTTACCGATTGTAAGTGAGTAGAGAGAAAGTTCATCTCCGGTTTAGAAGATCGACGCGAGTAGCCTGAAAGTGGATTTTAATCACTTTCAGGTTCGAACGCCGGTATGCGCCGAAGGAAAACGCGCGAATCGCAAAATTATTCGACCGCGAGATGCGGCGAGAGGAACGTCTTGCGAAAATCAGCGACTTAATATTCATGGGAAGAGGGCGCGTCTCGCCGCGTCTCGACCCCTGAATCCATTACCGACTTTCACGGGACCGATTAGTAACGAGGTCGAGGTTTCATCCGAGTCGTGGGATCAGTCGCGGCAAGAGAGCAAAAAGAAAGCCGGGGCTCTCTCGCCGATTCCGTGTGTCTCGGTGCTTCTTCACGCGCTTCGCGGGAATATTAATCGAGCGGGACAAGGCGGAAGCGAGCAGGCCCGGCAATTGGCGGTTGGTCGGGCGTTGGAGTGGCGGCTCGGCGCCGCCGGTGCCGGAACTGAAGAAGAATCGGCGAACACGGAGGGTGAAAAACGGCTGACGAAGGAAAGGGCAAATGGCCGGTGCTGCTCCCGTCCGTTAGATGGATTTAAAACGGTCGAGTAAGCGGTAAATTCCTGTAAGGCTGGCTTCGTGACCGACTCGAACGGCGAACAGCCTCGCCTAGGGCGACGATACCTTAAGCAAGAAGGGTCTATCCAAACCCTTTTCATCCGGCTTCTTCCCTCTGGCTTCGAGAGACGAGTATACATATACATACATACATACATACATACATATATATATATATATATATATATATATATATATCTTATTCTCAGGCAACATGGAGCGCGTGCGCGTGCTATCTGAAGAAAATTGAATCGCTAAAAGAGTCACGGCGGATCTCGCGCGGTCTCGCACTCGGGGGCAAGCCTCGCAGCCTCTCGAGCTTCGGGAGAGAGAAAGAGAGAGAGAGAGGGAGTCGAGTAGCAGAGCGTCGCGTCGGAATATAGTCACGGACGAGAGCCGTGATTTTTCTCAGGAGGTCAATCTACCCCGACGAATACGTGCCGAAGGATGAATACCGATGCGCCCCGGCCACCACCGTGCCGAGAATGCCGCGGTGAATGCCGCTCATCGTTTAGGCATCATTTCAGCCGCGTCGATTTCGCCCGTCGCCTGTTCATTAGGCGATCGTGATCGTTCGAGTGTCGGAACACCGACTTTGCGCGTCGAATTAATTTCATTTCTCTTCCTCTCGACCTTACTACGCGTCCAGCGTATTTTCTCAAATTGCAACAGTCGTTTTCCAATCAATCAAACAAGAACTCGCCAAATTCTCCCCCCAAATTCCCCGCTCGCGAGAATTTTGTTCATCGATCGTACATTGTCGATGGAATACCATGGATGGAACACGTCCGATGGAAAAAATCCGCGAACAAGCGGATCGGGGTCGCAAGCTTTTCAATGGAGAAGAGGATTATTATTTATCCGGGAATTTCCAGAAACGGTTACAGTTCTCGAGCAAAGACGTCGGAACGAGCGGAGATTGCGAGGGGAGGGGGGGCTGCGGCACCGACCGACCGCCGCCGGGTTTCCAAAGGTAACTCCATTCCGAGGGCCTGCGAGTCTAACTTAGTTTTCACTGTAGCAATTGCCCAGTCGGCTAGGCAGCCACGTACGTAGTTACGCTTGTTTGTGACGGATGTTACCGTCGGTGGAAACGAGAATCGGTTTTCCACCGACCGAACGGAATCCGGACGAACGGAGCGTCGGTCGAACGATACATGGGCACTTCCGCCTTCTGATCCCCCCCCTACCCTCGCCGCGTATCGACTTCGATATCTCTTAGTTGTCTTTATTTTATTAAAGCGCAGTCTATCGATCCGCCAATACGGACAGCACCTTCCGCCGATCGTTAATCTGGAAATGGATTTCTTTTTACGGCAACGGTAAGACGATTAGCCAACTTGCGTACTATCGGAAAAGGTATTAGTCTCTCTCTCTCCTACCGGTGATAACGAGTTACTTTCGATGTTATTGTGAAACCGTGTATCTCTATCCACGAATTCTCGCCGCTTTGTATTAATATCGGCTGATTCTCCGGTACCTTTCGCGCGAATACGACGACGTGCCAACCGATTTATACATATTCGGAGTACAAAACGTGCGAGCCTAAACTGCCGAAGTGAGCGATTAACAGAACAGTTCGAACTGTCGAAATTTGGCAAGATGAATTGAAAGTTTAAAACGTACGATTTATCGGCAATTCTTCATGCTTGACAACTCGACGGAGAACGAACGAAGTAACGATAAACCGAACTCGGGAGAGAAAAGACGGAGAATCGGGTAGTTTTTTTTTGAGATAGAATCATTTATCATAGCGACCCTTGGCCGCTCGAGATCAACCGCTCGCGAATCGACTAAATCCGCATTTACCACGTCGTGTAACGAAATCCCGCGAGCGGAAGGAAAAACGATGGATGATCGTTGGCGGAAAAACACCGAAACAAAGAAAAAGTGACAAAGGTTAACAAAGCGATCGTTTGTACTATACTCTTGTACCTTATGCCGAATTAGGATGTTTCCAAATTAACAAATCCCGCAATTTCGAGGTGATTTGTCGTTTCCTTTTTCTAGTAATATTTTGTTAAAAAAAAATAATAATAATATAGAGAAATTTAGTAATACTCTGCATTGTCTGTTCTGAAGATACATCGTACTCAAATCTGATTAATAACCAGGACTTTCTCTTTTAAAATTGCTGATAATTATGATGAACATAGGTGCACGTTCCCTGTTGTCTGAACAGGGAACGTGCACCCTGATGTCTAGAGTGACAGAAAAATTTCTAGAGGCAAAGGCGTCGTTGAAATAATTTGAATAATACAGAATAATTTATAACGTAAACTAAGCTTCGAAACGAAAGTTCATAAAATGGCGAAGGAAATTATATTTCATGAGATTGGAAAATATGCGCATACTTGTTCTAGCAAATTCACAATAGAGAAATATAATCGATAAAATTTCATGTCAAATGCCATTTGAACAGAATGATTATTTCCTATGCTGTGCCATTTTATTTCAAGCGATACTTCGCTCACTGTTTTATCTATTAAATAAATTGTTGATAGATGATACAAAAGGGCAAAGGGCTGAGAGATGAATTAAAATCCGTCTTTTAAAACGCGTCAGAATTTCAAGCATCAAAATCACATATTATATATATAAGGTTATGTTACCCAAATTCGTCTAGCGAGTATTCGAATGTGGGCGTAGTTATCCAGCGCGATTATAATCTCTTCATGACCACGTGTCGATACAAATGAGAATCGTATCAAAATTATATGTATATTATACTCAGGTTACTCAAATTCTACCGGGCATTTGAATGTGACGTAGTTACCCAGCACGATTCTAACCTCTCCATCGTCATACGTCAACACAAATCAGGATTACAATAAAGATCATGTCGTATCAAGGATCAGAATTATATATTATAATTAGGTTATGTTACCCAAATTCGTCTAACTGGTGTTCGAATATGGCGTAATTAGCCAGCGCGATTCTAACCTCTTCATGGCCGTGCATCGACGCAAAATAGAATTACAATAAGGATCATATCATATCAAGGATCAGAATTATATATTAGAATTAGATTATTCGTCTAACTGGTATTCGAATATAGCGTAGTTAGCCAGCGCGTTTCTAACCTCTTCATAGCCGCGCATCGATACAAAATAGAATTACAACGAGGATCATGTCATATCAAGTGTATCAGAGTTATATATTATAATTAGGTTATGTTATTCGTCTAGTCGGCATTCGAATGTGGCCTAGTTAGCCAGTGCGATTCTAACCTCTTCATAACCGTGCATCGATACAAAATAAAATTACAATAAAGATAGGAATTATAATGAGGTTATGTTACCCAAATTCGTCTAACTGGTGTTCCAATATGGCGTATTAGCCAGCGCGTTTCTAACCTCTTCATAGCCGCGCATCGATACAAAATAGAATTACAACGAGGATCATGTCATATCAAGATGTATCAGAGTTATAATATTATAATTAGGTTATGTTACACAAATTCGTCTAGTCGGCATTCGAATGTGGCGTTAGTTAGACAGAGCGATTCTGTCTAACCTCTTCATCGCCGCGCTGTCTCAAGGGTTACACTGGCATATACGCGTTGTATGTACATTACCAGCATCACGAAATTTGGGAGCGAACACGCACAGATGAGTACGCGTGTTTATACGAGTGACACAATAACTCCCAACGGCACATCGACGAGTTGTGCGTTGAACAAGGCGTGTCACCAGGCGCCATGTTATTTACTCAATGCTGGATATAATGTCATATCCGTTGCATAAGTGTGCACGCGCGCGTCTGCAGTTGAAATGTGTACTGCAGGTCCATTTAGAGTGTCTGTGATCGGAATACGAATCTAGCAACGAACTCTCCTCGCTGTCTCCAGTCCGTGAGACGAACGTGAATTTTTGCTCGACAGCGAGACGATATTTTGTAATTGAAATAGAAATTTCAGGGTGTACAGTGAAGAGGTCAATCGTGCCAACGACAATTGTCGACGATGATTTCGTAAAAAAGGGATCACACACTTGGTCTCATTTGAAAGCATGAAAACTTATCGAACGTTGTTAAGCGACAGAAATTCCAACACTTCGTCATTTGACTCTGACGTTCCAAGAAAAGAAAAAAAAGAGAAAAGTGATACGGTGAGTTTTTGAGGGGGAGACCTTAGTCTTCAAACTGACAATGGATCAAAAATGTTTGAATGTTCTTGCGTTTTTATAATTTCTGTACGTGTCTTCACCCACTTTATGATGTAAAATCATCTGCGAAAGAAGAAAATGCGAGTCCTTGACTGTCAAACTGAAACCAAGTGGATCGTCATACGATCTTTCTTCGCGAAATTTTATCGACGATTCTTCATCGTTTCTCATCGCCAATGTTCCCCGAGTGTCGCGAAATTACTTGACGAAGAGTTCGTCGTTCGGACTCCCCCGTCCGGCCTTTTCTTTCACCACTTTGACGCGCGAAGAGAGCGTAATAAAGCGAGAAAATGGGGACGAATGGCGAGGGCGAGATAAACGAGCAGCAGAACAGCGTCCGAGGCTGCACGAGAAGCAATAACAAGGAAAACCCGGGAAAGTAGATGCAAAGGAGAGACGGCGGAGCGGAAGGGGCAGCGGCGCACACGCGCATAAAACGAAGCGGCTACTCCAATTTGTAGAAACACTGAAAGCGAATAAAAGTGTCCGAAAGGCGCGTAAATAAGCGACGAAACAACGTCTGCGTAACAACGATGAATGGAGGAGAATGGGGGAGAAAGGTAGGTTTAACGCGGAGGGGGAGAAAGCGTGTCCCCCCCTCCCCCTTGCCTCCCCAACGATTGCTATCGTTATTCGTTTCGTTTTATCTGCTTCCCCTCGTTCAACGTAATCCCCTTTCTTTGTCATCCGTGCGTCGCATATGCGTTTCCCCAAAGGGCTGAAAGAGTGTACCACGACGCTTTACGGGGATATCAGTTTCCATGCGGGGGGGGGGGATTGAAACCGGGCAAAGTTTCCCTCCCTTTGCCTTTGTCAGGCTCCCTTTTTGCCGACCTTGTGTGTTGCACGCGCGCAAACGCTCGTGGCCGATCAAAGCCGCCACTCGTCCGATACCGCGCTGTTAATTATTTCGGGATTACTGGTACTCGCGACCCTACCGATCCGAACAGTTTCTGCCCTGTCGCCGGCGAAGAAACATCTCTTTCAGTTCTCTTCGCGTTTGTTTGTTCGTCTCGAGATTTCTTCCGTTCGCCGCACGATTATTTCCCGAGCACTAAGCGCGCTCGGCGCGTTAATTCTTACCCGAGCCATTGGAAGCCAATCTCTTTAAATCGGCTGACGGCGATCGGCGCATAAACCGCCGAGAGAGGGAGCTTGGAATTTTCGTCGTAAATCGAATCGTCTTAATAAAATTGCCCATCGTTATATCTCCGTCTATTATCTCCGAGCGTCTATTAAGCCCGCAGATACCCGCGCCTCCCAGCAAAATTCTATCTCTCGCGACTCTCTCTCGTTTTATATACCTGCCAAGAGATACGTTCCCCCTCCGGGAGACGACAAGTCGCCTTCTCTCGAGATAATTTAATTTGTAGTCGATCGAGAAGGAGAGAAAAGGGGGAAAAAGAACGATCGAAAGGAAAGAGAAGAAAAGTTCGAAAAGCGTTTCGAAAATCCGTGATCGAGTGATTCTTTTCGTCGCTTTTCCAGCGCCGTCACGTTTAGCGCGGCGGCCTCTATCCCGAAGGAGAGCCGCTGGAATATTAATTCTCAACCTTGCCTGAGCCATCGAGATTCGGGCCATCGAGTACGCAGTAAATTTCACTTTGCGCAACTTAAAGACAAACGGTGAAGCGCGAGGACGAGGAGGGAAAAGGGGGAGCGGGAGCGGGAGCGGGAGCAGCAAGTTCTCCAGGGCAAGAGACATCCTGAGAGGAGAGTCCGAGCCAGAAGCAGGATGCAACAGAGGTTACGGGTTCGGGTTTGCTGCGGCAATATTAGCACGAGGGACAAGGAACGACGCGGTTACCGTGCCCAGGAACGAACAGTGGAAAGGTGGGTCAGGTTAATCCGCTGGATTTCTCCAGCTCCCTCCCCTCCTCTCCCTCCGTCTCCTAGCCGAGAGACGACGATGGTTTGTCTTTTCTTGGCTAACCTCATCCAGAATCTCCTCGACCGCGATTCGTTTAAGACTTCGGATGATTTACTTGGCTCTCTGTCTCCGAGAGAGGCTTCCTGGACTGTCTGCGAGAGACGGCTGCTGAATTCGACGCGCTGCTTCCGTTTGATCTCCGCGGATGGCCTCTCTCGTCGACGTTTCATTGCCGGTGCAATGTAACGAGACCCTTTGCACAGTATCACGGACGATCGTTCGTCGAGATACCGGAAAAACGATTCCAATGGTCCTCTGTCAGTCCCCTTGGACAACGTGATCGCTGATTCGACTTTTCATTCTCATTTTCATTTCACGTTGTCGGAAGTATACGTATCCTCACAACTTGAGGGACAGATCGGCTGAAAACGTTGTCAGTGTTTCAGAGTCTTTTTCATTTTCGTTCCGATCGAATAGTGGGTACAGCGCGTATCAGTTACGCACATCTCGTTGAGAAAAAAAGGGACGTCGAAAGTATTGCGTGCTGTGACTACGTTGTTACAAGCGCGTAATCACGCAGCCTCTGAGAATGGCACTAACTGCGCGAAACGCGTATTGTGCCGCAGTAGTATAGGTAAACGGTTAAACCGTCAGGCAGATCGCGCGTAAAAGTATCTTTTTTACGTGGAGAAAAAGCGTGGGTAAAAAGGAATCGGCCGGTGGAAAACGTCGTAAGGGAACGTGTCCGCGTGGACGATTAAACTAAGAATTATAAAAATTGTAAAAATTTTTGAGTGAAGGAAGTTGGAAAGCAAGGAGTAAGAAAAGATTTATAACAACGATAATACGAATTTTCACCCATTCGAATCTCTAAGAAAATGCAACGTTTCGCGAGTCCGCGAAATTACTCGAAAAAAATTATAAATTGGTCATTTCGACAACTTTGTTACGTAGAGTTCTAATGTCAAAGACGTGCTTCGTTCAATTGAGAACGATACGAAGATTAAAGGATAGGGAGTAAATGGCGTTACAAGTAACACTAATAGAACTTCATAATACAACGAAGCACGCATTTATACGCATTTTACGGAAAAAAAATCATTTAAATCTCTAAAAATATATCCAGCAAAAATTATAAATTGGTCATTCTGACCATTCTGGTGGTTCTAGCGTTAAACGGGCTCAGGATGATTATTCTCCGAGACTCCGAGAAATCATTTAAATCTCTAAAAGTATATCCAGCAAAAATTATAAATTGGTCATTCTGACCATTCTGGTGGTTCTAGCGTTAAACGGGCTCAGGATGAGTATTCTTGGAAAACCGACGTGGGGGTCGTGCAATTTGCATGAAGATTGGCCAGAAGGAATCCCGGTTCAGGAGGCCCAGGCTGAATCTGATGGGTAGGGGGTAGGTATAGCAAGCTACTTCAGTAATTGCGGCGTTATTAAATCATGCAGCTTCTTAATTAATATATCCCTTAAAACGGCGCGGCGTCGTCGACAAAGGAGGAAAGATTCTCCGCCGCTTCGACGATACGAGTCCATCATCGGCCAGCTTTAATTTTCCCTTCCCCTTTATCCTCGTCATCGTCTTCATTTCCTCCGCTGGTTCGCGCTCGCTTTTCTCCCATCCAACTTAAATAACTCGTTTGGCAGACCGCGCTCGCGCTCGAGGATTTCTAATAAGATCGTCCGACGCGATATCCGTTCGCGTTTTCTGCTCTCGCGTTTTCGTTCTCCTTCGTCGTCGAAACGTGGCTCCGTTTCGCTTCTTTGTTTCCCTTCGTTTCGTCGCGCACATCCTCCTGCTCTCGGCCCGGTTTAATCGGTCTTATATCTGCCGGCCAGTCGAAGCTCGATTAAAACTCCTCTCTCTCTCGCGCGCGCGCGGAAAAGGGGGCCTCGCGCTTTCTGCGTGAAACGTGAACGGAGTACGCCACGTTCCATTACCAGAGGCGAGCAGGCTATTCCCGAGAATAAATGGATTTCTTGCCTGTTTGCTCGGAATCGGCGTTAACGCCGACTACTCGGCTTCGACGAGTCGCGCTGCGGCGAGAGAGGAAATTAACGGAGAGGCGCACGCGAGAGAAGGAGAGAAGCAGGCCAGGCGATAATCCCGCTTTCGAGAATTTTCAAGCGAGGCCGTAGTCTCGCGAATTTCGCGAGCGTTTGAAGTTTGCTTCCAGCCAACTTGGCGTGTCGTCGATTATTAACCCCTTTGCCATCCTACCGTTTCTCATCTCGTTCAAGCAAGCGTTTCGCTTCACGAGGCTTCTTTCAAGATTCGTGAATGAAATGCGTTTCCTCCGATATTAATCCTTTCGATAGACAGTCATCCATCGTTGAACGTTTGCTGTGCGGCGACTATAGTCGTCCTTAAAGAATTCGCATCGATTCACGAAAAGTTGACAAAAGTGAGGTTATGATCGTAGGTTGTAGAGGGAGATTACTTAAAAAGGAAAATATATCGATCTCTCACTGAACAGTGATCACTTTATATCGAGGGACGTAATTTTCGACTTTACGACAGAAGAAAACGCAATTGTTTCACTGTAGCGATTCGCCATTCGTTGTGGAAAAGTGGACTTATGAAAAAATACTGTACAGTTCGACAAGGTACGAGAAAGTTTCACAAGAGTATCTTTTCATTGCTCGACTAAACTGAACATTTATTGAATACTGGGATTCCTATATAGAGTGTTATCTCGAAGTTCACTGCAGGGACAGATAAATTTGGCTCCGATACGCGAATACGCTGCCAGCGAACACCAATTCACCGGACAATGAACGTAACAGTTAAATTTTGCCGCGCAGCGTAACGAATTGGCGGGACGGAAATCACGCTTTAACACGTTTTATAGTAACAACGCTTTGTAAAGTTGTTCAACGATATAATTTTGTACGAAACGTTCCAAAAAACGAGGGCAGACACGTAAACCCGTGTCCGAAATTTTGCAACAACGGCGACTTTCTCGCCGTTCGTCGTTTTCTGAAAACGAACAACGCATTTTCTTGCCGCGCTTTTTCGTTTACTATCACCGGTACAAAATCGAAGGGAGACGCCCAACAGTCAGCACGAGAGAATTTTTATCCAAAGACTCGGCAGTTGTTTCGACGAAATTGTCTTTGCGACGCCTTTTATAAAATTTACCTCATCAACGTTGGGCGAGAGAAATGTCTGTCTCTGTTTCGTAATTTTTATAAACAATATGAATTCGTCTAACAGAAAGACTTTTTATACCGCTCGATGGCTTTCCTCGTACATTCGATACGCAATTAAATTTTCCGTTCAACGGAGGCATAGTGACCAAATACGAAGTCCTATCGAAAAGTGAACCTTTTGCGCTGAAATACTTTCTCAGTTTTAAAGATATTTAAAAATACAACCCAGGCAAAACAAATTTCCTAAAGATGGATAAGCGACAGCGAACTTGGCTGATATTATTCCGACAAGTTGAAAAAAAGAAAGCGACGAACTATCGCCAAATGCACGAGGTTAATAAACAAGGGACTTCTCGTCCGTGAGAAACAATGAAACGTGAAAGACAGCGAGGTAAAAAGAAGGTACGGAGCGTAGAGAAGTAGGCGACTATAGTCATCCATCGTGTGTAAATGGCAGCGCATGGCCAGTGACTATATATATTTCGCGCGAGATGAAATATCCTTCGCACTCGTCTCTCTCTCTCCCAGCCTCTCTCGCGACAGACCTTGACGAACAGTTCGCGAATAATGCGCGAATAAAATAATGCAGCAATAAAATGGCGCTCGAGCGGGCGGTAAATTGATTGTGAAACAGCGGCAACGGCCGATGACGCCTCTATCAGCCCCCCTATTGAAAGCCAATCTACTGATAATTTGTCACGCCGAGTTTCAACGTCATCGGTCACGGGTAGAAGTCGTCGATACGACGGAAAAAAAATTGAATCGCACCGCGCGACGACAAGTTATTCGATCAGAGTACATCCATCAAAAGCGCATTGTCGCGGGGAGAACCGGCAAGCCGACAGCTCCGGTAATAAAGCTGAATTTTAATGAATCGCGTCTGCTTCCATCCAGTCTGTCTGTCTGTTTGTCTCTCGTCTCTGTCTCTGCTTTGCACGCTGCACACTTAATTGTCCCAACACGCGAAATCGTTTCTTCTTTTCTCTTTCTCTCGCGAGTTTTCTCTCGCGAGCGTTTGTTCCTCGTTTCTTCGAGGTTCTTCGTGGAAATTGCGCAACACGTAACGGAGTATAATTACTATTTCCCATTCGCGGCGCTGATTGCGAGCGAGTCTTCGATCGCTAATCACCGCGAAACGTTTCCGTGAGAAGGAAGAACGTTTTCCAACTTCTTCGGTGATTTTGCGCTGCGCGCTTCTCCCGTTTCTTCTCCTATTTTATCGCTTTTACCGGAGCGTCCTTTTTTCTTCCTCCTTTTTTTCTTTTTTTTTTTACACCCGTTTCCGTGGTTTCGAGCGAACTTGCGGAATAGATATCGGCGCGGCCGAGGAAACGGCGTCGGGTGAAAGTTTGACCCGACCCCGAGGAGGATCCGGGAAAAGTTACACGCGGAAAAGACCCGGGCCAGCCGGATGGTAATTTTATTTCGCTGTGGTAATTCGCCTCGGTTAAATAACCAACGGACGGGAACGGACTGTCTGCTGAATTTCCTCCTGATGAATTAGTGGTTGTAGCGCCACTTTTTAAAATTAGCAGCCGGGCTAATTATAAATAGCATGGCACTTTCGCGCCATTTGCGACCGCAAATCTAATGTTCGTTTAAAATACATTGATATTGCACGTTGTCAGCGGATATTGAAAGTTCTCTGTGAACATTCTAACGAAGGTTCTTTTTTTTTTTACATTTCTTCATTTCAGTTTTTATGTGAAATAATATAAGCCTTTGTGCCACGCATCGGCAGGTTTCATAAACCTGTTCGACGCTACGAAGGTATCTTTTCGATGCACAAATACAGCATATTTTATTACTTTACTTCACTTTTCCGCGGGGGCAATGTTTTGAATCTTACCGCGTGGAAGAAAATTATTAAACATATACTTTTGTTATTGTATATAAAAATCTTTAGAATATCATAACAATTTATAATTAATATATCATTGTTACGATCGTGTACAATTAATAAATAATTGTTTGTAATAACGTAACAAAGTTGCTTTAATTTTCCATCCTCGTTCTACGCTGGTTTCACAAAAAAAAAAAAAATAACTAACTTTATTACTTGCTTTACTTTTCCGCGGGGTGAAATTTTCCAAGGTGCCGTTATGTTTAGGGAAATGTTTTGAATCTTACCGCGTGGAAGAAAATTTTAAAACATATTATACTTTTGTTATTGTATATAAAAATCTTTAGAATATCATAACAATTTATAATTAATATATTATTGTTACGATCGTGTACAATTAATAAATAATTGTTTGTAATAACGTAACAAAGTTGCTTTAATTTTCCATTTTCGTTTTACGCTAGTTTCACAAAAAAAAAAAAAAAAAAAAAGTACCAGGCCACTCGCGCACGCTCATGCGAGCACGATATCGTCTGCATAGCGTTAATATCGTCAAGTTTCGAGCGTACGTTATACTTGAAAATTACGATCGTGCAGAGCCACGGACAGTCATCAGAATCCGCAACAGACGCGCTAATTAGAACAAATATGACACGTGGAATTTAACAACCAAAAAACGGCGTATCACCGTATTCGTTGGAAATTGAATATATATATATATATATATATTTTTTTTTTTTTTTCTTAATAAAAACATCGTCCATATAGAGACACGCGCTTTGAATATTCGCAGCCGTACGAATAGTTCAGAACCGCGCGACTCCTTGGTCCTTTTGGCGCTCGGATTTACAACGAAATATTCCGTAACTCGCGTGAACAGTGCACGAAACGCAGAGAGAAAGAGAGAAAGAGAGAGAGAGAGAGAGAGAGGAGCGTAAAATAACCACGGGCGATATTTTCGGGCAGAATTTCAGTTTCTGGCGCGCGGAACGACAAAAACTTGTACAATTTCAACTTACGCGTAGCCGCGTAATGTTTGTTGGACGTTGAAAAATTCCGTGCGTAACACGCGCGCAGTTGTGTTCTTGCTCGCTTGTTTCTTTCACTCGCGTGTTTCGCGCAAAAAACCGACGACTTCGTACGCGCACCTGAAACTTCAGCCGCGATCGTGTCACGCTTTCTTGTTTTATTTCTTCCCTTTCTTGTAATTTCGGATGAAGCCAGTGATAAACGTGTCGAGCTTTCGATTTCGATCTCGCGATTCCGTGCAGATAAACGAGATCTTTTTATTTTCTTTCTTCTTTTTTGCAGGTTATAGAGCACCCGTATGATGTCCAGCAACCAGTAAAGCTCATTCAGGAGATCAATTATTGAAACTCAGAGAAAATATCGGCAACATTTTAATGATTCGACAGCACCAGACTTCTTTCCAGCGGAGCTACTTGAAACAACAACGGGATTACGTAGATAAATCTCGACGAATTCAAGGAACATTCCGAGCCCGAAATCCGACGTTTAAGGCTTTCGAAACCTTGCGAAGGACTTTGTTGTTTTTCACACGTAATATACTAGAAGAAAAATCCAATTAATTATATTTACAAATAAAATGGTAAAAAATTAAAAAAAAACAATCACGAGTTTGTAATGAAAGTTATTTTCGTTTAATATCGTTCAGTCTATCAGTGGCTAACCTCGGCTAGTTACGCCCGAGCATCGAATCGCCTCCGATGAAACTGACGAGCGTTGCTCGCCGAACCGCGTGCTCACCTCCGCAGAGATCTCGCGTCGTTTACCTCAGAGTCGTTCGGACACGGTTTCAGACAGACTCAGCCGGGGATAATGGCGTTTCTCGTTTCACGGCTCCGCCGGGACGACGCGGTAAACGCAATTACAGGGAAATCCCGGGATCGCTCCGTGAACGCGAGCTTTCTGGCCGTGAAGCTCGCGATGCGCAGTCGGTGGGGTAGCTGTTTTCGCGAGAACGCCGTGGTAGCTTTCGTCGCGACCACCAGGTGCTTGTAAATGCAGTTTTGCGGTACGCTTTTGATACGCCGGCGAGCGCGGATCCATTTCGAGAGCGGTTTGGATATATCCGTCGAGGGCGGTGATGGTTACTTTAATGGACGTCGAGGGTCGTGACAACACACAAACACAGAGATTTGTGCTCGCCGAGGGGACAGACGCTTGTTGTTTTGTGACACGATGTTGGACGGAATCTCGGCGATAACTCATGCTCGCGCACGTACTCGTTACGCGTTACATTCAACAAATTAGCGCGATGCAACAGGGAGACAGTCGGACAAATCGAATTCCGAGAAGCTCTCGAAACAATGATCCCTCCCGGCATTAGCTTCTCGCCAATATGTCTGTGAAGGTCGATTTAGTTAAGATCCGCTGAGCGAGCCATGAATTTATATATACGTGTAAAAACTAACAGTAAAGGTGAATGGAACTGTGGACTAATGGACAACGTCGAACGAAGATTCATGATATAGTAAATGACTTCTACCAATAAATCCCTTTCGGTGGATTAATCGAAGAAGAAAGAATTATACTGGCTCGATTGAGCACAGGATACACTAAAATATTTAATCAAGAACACTGGCTCTCCATCCCAAGATTTGTTATATATATAAGAGGACTCTAGGGTGGTAACTCTATCACTTGTAATCAAATCAAGTGACTATATCATCTATAATCAGGTCAAGAGATTCTATCATGTGTAATCAAATCAAGTGATTCTATTATATATAATTAAATCAAGTGACTCTGTCATCTATAATCAAGTCAAGAGACTATTATTTATAATCAAATCAAGTGGTTCTATCATGTGCAATTAAATCAAGTGACTCTATCATCTATAATCAAGTTAAGATACTCTATCATGTGTAATCAAATCAAGTGATTTTATCATGTGTAATCAAATCAAGTGATTTTATCATGTGTAATCAAATCAAGTGACTCTCTTATATATAATTAAATCAACTGACTTTATCATCTGTAATCAATTCAAGGGATTCTATCATGTGTAATCAAATTAAGTGATTCTGTTATAATTAAATCAAGACTTTATCATTCTAATCTGATCAAGTCAGTGACTCTATCATTTGTAATTAAATCAAGTTACTCTATCACCTATAATCAAGTCAAACGACTCCATCATCCCAATCGCATTAAATCAGCATAAACTGTCAAAGTTGGCGACTGACCATTTAACTTGGAAGGATGTGACTAGAATATCAGTGTGTGACTAATCATTCGGTTTAGCCATTCGTTCCATATTCGGCTAACAGTAACTGTAAGTGTATCTTTGTATCTTTCGAACTCGATGCCAGTCGTTCGGACAAGCTGTCTGAATTCTCAAGGGTTAGAAGCCGCCAAGCTTATTGTACAATACACTTCTTATTGTACGAGTCAAAAACAATAGATGGTCGTTCGAATCAAATGATATACGCAGTTGGTACACGATTGACACCAGTGTTAATAGACAATTCTCTAGGAAAACAGCAATTAAAAATAAAAAAAGAGTCAAAAAGCAGGAAAGTACTCAGACCAGTGCTAGATCAGACGTATCGTGACGATAGGGGCGAAGAGCGAGGACAGGAGCTGCGACAGCCACTTGAATTTTATATTGGCCCTTGAATGATGGCGCCGAGGATCTTGAGCAGTATACTTGTCTCGCGACCGCATAGTAGTCGTAAAGTTTCTGCCACACGTTGCACCGCGACCGTCTCTGACGATCTTTGGAAGGAACTTGTGCATAAAAGGCGAATCATTCGTCGGCGAATCCGACGAATATCTCGCCGGATGGTGGTCGAGCCGAGTTACGAGTCGGTTGTTCAAACGGCGAGGCTTACCCTCGTACAACCGGCACCTGTCGCTTCGGGAATAGTTGGAGAGCCGCAGCGGTGGACGATGAATAGCGGTGCACGCAAGTTCCAGTTGCAGCTCGGTTAAATGGAGTCCGTAGGACTCGCCTAATTCCCTTAATCAGCTGCGGAATTCGCTTCTGTCTGGCGTGGCGCGGTATCGCGCTAACGTTCCACCGTTCGCGCGCCAAGTCTCTCGCAGGGGACGAACGGCAGAGGACAAGAGAGGACAAGAGAGAGAGAGAGAGTTCCTGCTAGTTGTTGAGGCGTGAACGCTCCAGCCGCTCTTCAGACGAGCATTACGCAAGATCGCGGCAACGTGGCTGCCACTGAATTTCCGTCGATCGTGTTCTCCCGGCGAATCGAACACGCTCCTCGTCGCCCCCACGCCCCTGGTTTCTATTACCGCGATATTCCTGCACGATGGAACTTCGAACGAAGCAAGCAGGTTGGTTCTCGTTAGACGTGTTTCGTGAAACGAAGAGGAACCGGGGAGGGGGGGGGACGCACAAGGTCTTGGATGGCACAATCTAGCAAGTGAAAACTATGTCGTGGCCTCAACAGCGACGTGTGAAATGAATCTGGAATCGTAAAGAAATTTTATTTCGCGAATAGTGGACTGTACTTTGCGTAACCGAGATGTTTGTTACCGATTCGTGGATTAAATGATTTTTTAATCCTTTCGCGAAGACAGTCGGTTCGCCACGCCAAAAGCGATCACACATTGATCGTATTATGCCATTCTCTGAATCTGTGAATCCGTGTTTTGAGATAGAATTTCTCTTTTGAATTTCCCGCTGACAATTCTGACAATTTTTCAATTTGCAAATTGTATTTCCAACATCGGCGCGTAACATTGACAACCGCGCGTTTCGCAACGCGCTGGGAAGTGAACGAAACACTCGAAATGCCGGAGTGACGTTAATAAAACGTTACTCGGTGAGATATTGCATGGCGGATGCGCACGGAGGGGTGCCTCGAAACGAAAATCGCGGCGTTTGCCTTTGTCGGGAAGGGAAGCACTCGTGCACTCGGTCCGCAGAGAAGGTTTTAGGTTAGCCTTCTAAGATGTTCCCGGGATTGGAAAATAGAGGGAGAACCACTCGGAGAGACGGACTCGATCTTCTCTCCGAAGCGATGCAAGCGTGCAAGCGAGGCAGAAATGGAAATCTTCGGATGAGAAAAGAGTCGAGCAAGAGTCCGGAGTCTCAAAGGGCGTGCACCCTCGATAGAGCGCGCTAATAAAGAAACACGAGCGCGAAGAAAGACGCGGCGAAAGGATGAGAAATAACAGCCGCGAACCGTTCGTCGTGTTGTTTTTCAGAAAGCTGGCATAAATTTGTTGCTGGAGCCGCTAGGTTTCAGAAGCAAAGTCGACTTCCGTTTGCGATCGAGTCGATCTACCGGGCATCGTTATTACGGATTTAGCGAAAACAGCAGAGAAAGAGAGGCTGAAACGATCCAAAAATAAACGCCGGGAGAGCCGTGCCAAGCGGAACTTTCTGCTGCAACGCCCCTGCAGAACGACAGGGGTCACGGCGAGTCGTCGCAGGAGGGGGCGTTGCAGCAGCAACAGCGAAGTTAGGCTCGCAGGCGAGATCAGAAGGCGACTTTCGTCTTTCCTACGTGACCATTTGACGAGACGCGCGGCGAAATTGCCCAACGAGACCCCAGCTCCTCCATTGTTTCCTCCTCTTTCACCACGCGAACTCCGTCGTTTACGTGACTCTGCTCCGCGAGTGAACGTCGAAACGACACGCGAAAGGCTTCCATCTCGATCGAGTAGTATGCAGAAACGGGCGAGTCCGGCGTTCACCCTTTGACGATATTCGCATCAGTCAGTCTTCGCTACTACTTGTCACATTTACTCATCCGGCCAAATATTTCTACGACATCGCTGTACATCGTTTAGAAAAATAATAACGAACGAAAATGACGAAACTGATGAGAAATTGAAATAAGTGAAACACTTACGCATGCAGCAAAGTCCTGGGAATAAATTTATACGAGCCAATTCCAGATTGTAACGAGAAAGCATAGAGATGAAACTACAATATTGAAACAGTTGCCGATATTCGACTAATTGCAGTTGCTGTGTTACGCGAAACGATAAATTCTATGAGAATGTTCATTCTTGGTAGAATGTTCGATTTGCAGATAATAGATTAGTAATTACTATTGCTCCTCGGAATGATGTTTGACTTCATGCAGGTACATAACCTACAAATGCAGTAGCTATTGAAAGCTTGCTCGTAGAAGTACATAACCTAAAAATGCAGCAGCTAAAATTGTTCTACCAATTAATTTAAATGAATGATAGTATAAATTTCGTCAAATGTGAATGTAAATTAATAAGAAATAAAAAGAAGCTCCATTTATATGAGCTAATCGAATTAATCATTCTGAATTCTTTTAAATGCGAAATCAATATCTGGACAGTAACGCATAGATAAAAATAAGACTGAGTGAAAAAGTAAATGTGTTACAGTAAAGTAAAAATTTAGAGAGCACGTATGTAATATATATATCAAAACCGATTTATTCGAAAACAAAGCCTCAAACGAAAAAGTTTTATTCTTCGCTTTTGACGTAGAAGTATTCTTCCACGTAGAATCACCTCCACTTCGCGTATCCTGTATATATAGCGTATATATACATAAATGGTAGTTTTGCAAACAGTTCGATAATATTTCGCGTTGGACAATTATTAGTTAAGAAACGCATCATTATGCGTCGTTTTTACAATCGGACTGCTTCCCTCGGACACCATAAATGAATATCAAATTGATCTTTTTTTGTCGAATACCCCATAATAAATTAATGACAACTATCGATACGCTCTGATCGGAATTTCAAGCTACTGGAAAAGACTATCATTGACGATGTAATAAATAGTAAACATCTTTATTTACATTCACACTATAAAACTTTCTTGGACCAAGATCTTCGATCCCGATAGAGATCAATTTATACGGGAAACATAAATCTTCGACGTCACGTTCTTCGCATATCTGAACGTATTTTTTTTTACCATCTACACGATGCAATGAAAAAGGGGGAAAAATAGTTATACGACAAAAAAAACATCAATAACCTTGAAAAGTCCTTGAAAAAAATATTCTCACTGGCCTTCCGATATCGTTCATAGTAGGCAACAAAGTATTTTTTGTACAATCATAATTCGAAAAGATGCTTGAATGGCCACTCTCTATTGATGAACATGTGAGGGTGCACATGTATATGCGCCTTTCGTATGTATTGGTAAATCTGCGAGGATATATATAGGTCTCTCGTAGTCAAAGGGATGAAAATATTCGAATTATATGCGCCTTTCGTATATATTGGTAAATCTGCGAGAATATAACCTATATATATATAGATCTTTCATAGTAAAAGGGTTGAGAGTATTCGAATTATATGCGCCTTTCGTATATATTGGTAAATCTGCGAGTGTATATATATATCTCTCGTAGTCAAAGGGTTGAAAGTACTCGAATACATCCTCGTCGAAACGAGTCTCATTTTTTCTTTTTCTTCTTTTTTCACGTTACTGTCGTCGACAAAGACGGTTAAGTCGGTCTAAGAAGAAGCGGATTATGAGCGAAATAGCCAATGTTGTCCAATTACCGTGCATCGTGAAAACGGGAACGATCGGGCGCGAGATAAAGGGGTGGAAACAGCGGTGTAATGGAATAACAGTGTTTCTTCGCAGCGAGGTAATCTCGGATTAATCTCAAGTTCAGCAACAAGTTAAGTGCTTTGTAATTTAATTACGCCCGGTGTGTATTCGTCGGCTACGGTGGGAACACCTTGTTTCTTTCTTTCTTTCTTTCTTTTTCTATTTCTTCTTTTTTTTTCTCTCCTCTCCGCCTCATCGGGCGGGGAGAAAGAACTTCCGAGGATTTGCTTCGAAAAATTTTCCCCTTTCCCTGCCGTCGTATTTAAAACAGCGTGGCAACGAGGATGATATAATTCCCCAGGGGAAAGCTGGAAAAAAGTTTCAGCTGGCAAACTCGGGCTATCGAGGGCCCCGTCGTTCATTTTTCTTCGAGCGTTGTAGCCCATCGGTTCCAAGGGACCAACAGATCGTACGAGTTGGGAGAAAGAAAAAAAAAAAAAAGAAAAATGGGGAAAGGAAAGAAAGGAAGAGAAAAAACAAAAAGAGTGCACCGGTCGGTTAATATAAACGCACACGCACGCGAAGAGGAATCGCAAGGGTGCCCACCCCGGCGAATCGTTGATTTATTTATCGTCGTACGATCCCTGTCCCGGCGAGCTGCGCCATTTCCCGGGCCCGTCACGCCCCCTGACAGCCTTGCTGAATACGTACATTGTTTTGACCGTACGTACGACAATGACGAATAGAGAGCTTTTGCAGACAATAAATGAACTGCCGGCCGGTGCCTGTCCGACTGCCGCTTATCCCAACGACATTGTCGCTATTTTCCAGCTTTTCAACCGTGGATGGATAGACTTTCGCAGATACAGATTTTCCATCCCAAATTAACCCCCTTTACAACACGTCACGTTCACTTCCCTTCTAGCAATTATAAACTCAACTTTCCTAATCTGTCCCACGTCGTATTCACCCCCTTTTTTTCTTTTGCGAATCGGATTCACGAGGCCGAGTCAAGTTTCTCCTAAAAATTTGTTTTTTCTTATGTTATCGTGAAATGAAATTGGAATTCCATATTATTCCATACGATGAAAACGGATTTTGTCGCACGTAGGTATGTGTAACAATACTTGAACAAGAAACGTGAAATTAACATGGAATGCTTAACGTTGAAAAGTGTTTATATCGAATCTCAACCTTTCAGAACTTAAGTGTCACTTTTTTTTCAAATCAAAGTTCCGACATAAGTGCTTGAATAAAATTGTAATGAAATTTTGAATGAAAAAGTCGCGCAAAAACGACACGAAATATTTACTTTTAATTTAATACCAAAATTATATACTGTTATATAAATTCATCTAGGATAATTTTATATGATAATTATGATGATCGATAACATTCACCGAATATTCATCGTTCTTTTGAAGGACCAATCGAAATATTTCCAGCGCAGAATTTAATTTCTGAAAAAGAAAAAGAAACTCCTCCAACGGAGCTCGTTACTGGAAAATATACGGGGATAATTTTCGAGTTACTCACGAGGCAAGAATTCGATCAAGGCAAGATGGCACGAACACGACCTGCGAAGAGGGGTTGATTCGGAGCGCAAAGCCGGTAAGTTGTCAACATCAAACGCGAAAAATATAATGGGTGAAAGCGCTCGTTGATTTACGAGCTTTTGTCTCGTTATTTCGCCGAGCATCGCGAGCAATCGCTGGCACGTGAAATTCGGAAAACAACAACAACAACAACAACAACAACAACGATTCCCTTTCTGCCAGTTTTTTTTTCGAAACGTCCGCGTTTTATTTTCGTCGACGTCGTTACGCGCTTGGTAACTAAAGGAAGCGGACACAGGGTGGCATAGCGCGCGGGTGGTCGAAAGACCGTAATTAATACCAGAAACGTGGAACGAAACGACCTTTCGTGCAAACGGGCAACGGGACAGAGGACGATCTCGAAACGACTTGATTAGTCGCTCCCTGGATCGACGTCGTCGGCCACTTCGTTTCTTTCGACGAACTTGCTTCATCGTCCGAATTAACCTCTTGGCTTAGTTAGTGAACACCGGTACAGCAGACTTGGTAAAAATATTAATTAAATTATATCATTTAATGGGCGAATAACAATTTACAAGTAAATCATCGAAACGATGATGTTCTACAGCATTTAATTAATTGTGCGTAGCTCGTTTTGGTTAATTACGGCAGCTCGATCGCGAATAGTAAATTGAAAAAGTGATTGCTGTGAGAGAGTAACGTTCATTCGATAATTGATAGCCTGTCTTTGAAAGTAACGTTCAAAATAATAATCAATGAGATCGAAACATTTCGAATGGAAATGGGAAAGAGCAATCAACATTTATTAGCGTGTGTCACTTTTAATAAAATAGGACTCGACCTAATTTGGTCCGTTAACGAACAAAATTTGGCAACATCTGTTAAAGTGACTGAAGCAAATGACGAAAACGAGAGAGAGGTATTATATTTGTGTAGATATACTTGTTATACTATATTTAGGTAAATGATACTTGTTTTATGAATATATGGCCACGGAGCATATCCAAATTCCCTCTATCAAAAAATTGAACGACATCCATTTCAATCTGTGTCTATAGATAAATACGATGATAATTATTGTCGTAATCCCGGGATAAGAAATATAAACACTGGACGTCACACCTATGGAAACCAGTTATTTCTACCAAAAATTAAATAATAAATAAAGATCCTCGTGAAACAGTAAACAATTCATTTCACGAAATAATCGTTCAATTGGGAATAAATTAATTTAATTTTCATACGAAAATACGCTTGACAATAGAATGTTTCGTTGTTTGTTTCACAAACAGATTATTTCTGGATTGCACGGTTACTTTCAAAAAAAGTGATTTAAAATTGAAAGTTACTCGACAATTTTTCAACACACGGGTCTGGTACACACTGGTCACGTTGCTGCGATTTTTCAAATTTTTTTTCACAAAATAAACTTCAATCTACTCGAGCGTTATTCTTTCAATCTCGAAATTTCGAGTTTTCAAATTTCAAAGTTATCGCCAGAAAATCTCGCCGTAGCTTAACTTTACCGACCGGTAGCTTATTAATCGGCTAACATATTGTAACACTTTACCGACCGGTAGCCTATTAATTGGCTAACATATTGTAATACTTTACCGACCGATAACCTATTAATCGGCTAACATATTTCAATACTCTACCGACAAGTAATCTATTAATCGGCTAACTAACATATTTTAACATTTTACCGACCAGTAGCCTATTAATTGGCTAACATATTTTAATACTTTACCGACAAATAGCCTATTAATCGGCTAACTATTCACCGCTAATACACGGTCGGTAAAGTGTTAAGAATCCATTGTCTCGAACGATTTTTCGCGTGGTTTGAAACAATCGAAATCATCCCCGTCTGTATCGAGGAATTCGAACGATGAAAATCACGTTGTAAAAGTAGCCTATCGATCGATCGATCAGCCCCCTCCCTTTATGAGAACAAATTTTGGCGAGCCTGATTCCGAACGTGCAATCTCTCTTCTCCGCTGCCGTTCCCTCGCAAAAGTTGCATTCGCATGAATTTTTAACGAGGAATAATGGAGTTCTTGGAACGGACATCCACGCCGGGGTTAACTACGTTCTAATTAAATTCATTCTAACTACAAAAATTCCCAACTTTTCCTCTCAGACGAGCGCGCGAACGTTTATCCAGACACTGATGATGCTTGTACTTCTCCGGCGTCACTTTGCGTCGCCTTTGCTCGATGTTTTCGTATTCATAGAATAAGTTTAAACGAGTACCGGGTTTTTTCTGTGGCGACGTGTTTCCTCGATCCTCCTTCGCGGCGCGAGCAACTAAATACGAAACAGATGCTAAAAGTGACGAATTCCCCTTCGATTTTCATCGTTTGTACACTTTGCATACTTCCTTCTTTCCTTGAAAAGGTTTCAATCTTTCTCCCCTGAGGGTTTTAATCTTTTAAAGGTTCGGTAAAAACCGCGAGAGGCCGATTTTTCGAAGAGGCTTGGCCAACTGTGAAGTCGCCCCGATAAAAATCGCGTTTACTCGTAAGTTTTTTTTAACGATTTTTTTGCTTCCGTTCTTTTGACGCGAATTAAATGCTAAACAGACGAATTTTAGTTTTTTTATATACTTTCTATAACTTTTTTAATTCTTCAACGCTTTCGTCTTTTCCTTCCAGAGATTTTCATCTTTTCTTCCATCCAAAGTTCCAAGGTTTTTAATCCTTTGATTGTAAAATCGCTCCGATTTTCATCCTTTATATACTTCCTTTACCTCCTGATACAGTTTTCATACTACCTTGATCCTTAAATACTCTCTTCTTTCTTTCTAACGGTTTCAATTCGTTCGTTTTCACTTTGGTTGTAGCGACGCGAGACGATTTTCAATGAACCTTCTCAATTGCCTACAACAATCGCATTTGCTCGTTTATTTGCAACAAAATAAACGAAACCACTGATAATTTCATAGAATTCTCCATTTTCCGTTCGACGAAGGAAGTTGTCTGGATCGTGGACAGCGAAAAAGAAAAAAAAAGAAACAGCGAGGAGCGAGGAATTAATTCGAGCCCGGCCCATCGTTAAGTCGTCGCCGACGAATCGGACAACGCCGAGTACCAATAAAAACCGTCGCCCCCTTTCGATAACGATTCATATTTTGCCCGGTCCGTTGTAAGCAACTTGTAACTTGCAATTCGCAGCCGAAAGTTTCGAGGATCCCGCTCATTAGCGAAACCTCTTGTCGTCTTTGTCGAGGGAGAGAGAGAGAAAGAGAGAGAGAGAGAGAGAGGGAAAATTTCTTACTGGAAATTTTCCATTAAAAGACTCGAGAGACTGTTTCGTTTCTCGCTGTGAGAGTTGCTAAACCGTCCCTCTCCCTCCTTCAGCGGAATCCGCAACTTCCTCCGCCACCGATCCCTTCGAGTAAATCGCCTTACGTTTCGTCGCCCGCGTTGAAATTCAAGAATTCAACGCGGTCCTCGGTTGTTCTTGTTCTCCGACGAACGAGGAAGAACGCAGTTTATGTAAAACAAAGAAAAAAAAAAAAAGAAAAAAAAGAGGACAGAGTGTGGGAAATTTTATTATTCCGAAAGTTCAGACGCCTGTCGACCGGCAACCGGTCTCGCAGTACAGCGAGAAGCAGAGGGCACGCAAGGCGCTGAGAGCGAGAGAAATAGAGTTACTTCGAAAGTTCGGTCTGTTTGGGGCGGGAGAAAAAAAAAAAAAAAAAAGAAAACGCGAGCACACCCTGATTTCTGGAATGTCTCCGGTGACTGACGGACGCCCGGTGTAGTTAATGAATCCCCCCCCCCCCTTCCCCCTCGAGTTTCTCGGAAGATTAACGACGCACGTAACGCCAGGTCGGAGAAAAGCGATGAAAGAAGCGCAGCGAATCCACTAATGGTACACAGCCGTGGCTCGAGTAATTCTCGCGATTCCTTTCCCAAACGGAGAATTTATCTCGCAAATCTCTCGCTACGCAAGAACATTTCGCCCCTTTTCGGCTTTCAACGACAAGCTGCAACTTCGTCGCAGAAATATAATTGTATCAACTGTACCCAACAGCGACGAACAATCGTCGATGATTTTAAACTCGAACTCTGCGAAAAGAAGAGATCCAGTTGGTCTCGTTTCTTTTACCTCTGCTTCCGTTTTCCTGAAGCAAAAAAAAAAAAAAAAACGAAGCTTCTACTTTCGCTTTGACAGCGAATTCGTTCTCTTCGAACGACGATTTTGTAAAATACGCTTCGCAGAGGGGTGGGAAAGCGAGGATTTCCCTCGAAATTCAAACGTTAAGAAACTTTTCTTATTAACGAATCTACTACGGTCTCGTAGAATGAAATTTTCTGCTTACAACGAGACTGTCTTTTCTCTTTTTACCATTTTATTGAACTTGGAACATTAAAAAACACGGATGACGAGATGTTTAGGATTTCTCGAAATCTAGCATTAAACCTTCGATAAAATGGCGGGTAATCTTCAGAACAGATAGAGCTAATTTCGAGTGAAATTTCTCAACGTTTGAATTCTTACGATCGTGTCGTATCTTCGCTATACACGGTGTTAAAAAAAAAAACCACCGTTCGTTCAATGTTTCAATTTTGATTATATCCACGACTGTGTCGAAGAAGATAGGACTTCACGCTTTAAAATGAGATATCAACAGCGGCCTTTCTTTACATCAGCTTGAATAATCGGATTTTCCATTGAACTTTCCATTGTACCTGATACAAGTTACGCTCTTCACGGTAAATTGAACAGAAGCGTCGATCGCCGATAGAATTCATCCTGCTCTGAACGATCGAAATTGGGCTGTTTCACGTTTCCGAGAACAATAATCAAGAGAAGGGGAGAGATTTATTCGTAATTTTTTCCACAGAACGCTGTGGAAGCCTCGGAAAAAAGAAAGAAAGAGAAAACGTATTACATGGAAACGAGAGGGGACGAGAAGGAAAAAGCTGCAGCAACAAAATAGCAGAAGAACAACGTCTACAACGAGAGAATGCGAAACGTTTGGAGGAAGAAACGGCGAGAAAGCTCCTATTCACAGCAGGGGGGGGGGGCGAGAAGAAATTTAATTCTGGCGAGCCGGACAGTTTTGCTCGTTACTAGCTGCAATTTGCGAAAAGAAGCTCGGCCGGATGACGACGATAAAACTAAAAATCTATGATGATTCCGCCACGCCTCGAAAACGCAACGCGCACAGGTTCATCCGCGATGGTGTAAACGAACGATACTGAAATTTAAATTTAAATTTCACAACGCGACGAATGGACGAATGTGCCGGCAATTACGCCGAATTATTACGAATGGTTTTCTTTCTTTTTTTTTTTCAAACGATAACGACGCGGCTCATTAAGCGAAAATTATCGAAGCACGACGCAGTTCCGGTTGATGGCCGTGCGCTCCAATCCCTATACCCTAAATAAAAGCGAAATTAATTTCGATTTCTTAACAGTGACGTGTATAGAATCGTTTTCTGTCACTAAAAAAAAAAAAATCGAAAAATATATATATTCTTCCTTGATTTTGGATTTATTCGAAGAAAAAGGGCAAGAAACAAAATTCGCGTGCCGAAAGCTGTAAAATTCCACTCTGCCAACACTGTTTACTTCGAAGCATACCACACCATAAATAAATATTAGTTTCATTGTGTATTATATATATATATATATATATATGTGTGTGTGTGTGTGTATTTTTTAGACTGTAAATTTACAACATTTCAAATTTAACAAACGTGCATATAACTTTTTTAATTTTTTTAAATATTTAGTATTTTGATCTATTGTGGGGCAACCCTAATGAAAATCAAGTGTCTCTTTCTTTGTGCAATTTATATCCTAATCGATTATGTGCCTCACCGATTATGTAAGTGAAAAATATTTAAATTATTTATTTACTAGTGAAAGTACATTTTTCTTAAAATTGAAAATACGCGGCAAGCTGATGCGCGGTTTTTAAAATACGCGGCGATCTGACGCGCGGTCGTTAAAAAAATGCGGCGGTCAAGAGAATTTTAACGAAATATATTAATAGAAGCTTGTATTCTTTATTGCATTATTAACTTTTTCTCGCGCATTAACTTCTTTGCTGACAAACATTGCTGACCATACTGATCAAAATGGCCAATTTGTAATTTTCTATGTAAATTTCATATGTGTATTTTTAAATACTCGACTGATTTTTAACGAAATATATTAATAGAAGCTTCTCTTTATTGCATTATTAACTGTTTCTCGCGCATTAACTTCTTCGATGACAAACACTCTTGACTAAACTGATCAAAATGGCTAATTTGTAATTTTCTATGTAAATTTCATATGTGTATTTTTAAATACTCGACTGATTTCTAACGAAATATATAGAAGCTTTTCTTTATTGTTTATTAACTTTTTTTCTTGCACTTTAATTTGTTTAAAATATTATAGATTTTCGTCGGTGGTACTATTATTAACACGCGTTTCTCGGCCACCGAACATTCGCGATCGCGAGGATCGCAACAACGATTTTACAATTCCGACTTGTGAAAGCGAGTCCGCCTCAAATTTCAAACGTTCCAATTTCCGACAGTTCCGTGCATGAAATCGAATCCAATTACGTAGGGAATTAATTTTCGGACTACCGAAAATAACCGAAAAAAAAAATGATTTTCACCCGGTGCACACACACGCGCACACACACACACACCGCGTGCGAAATGAAAACGCGTTTCGAGCGAGTTTGTTTGGCTTGTTTCGCCGGTTTCCGTGTTTTCTCCATTGATGGAGACATCAATCGCTTTATTAAACTCCGTACGAGTTGACGTTATTATTACGGATCCCGCGCTCGCTGAAACGCTTAAATTTCATTTCGCGTCGAGCAACGTCTGAGAAATTGTTTGCTCGCCCGTTTGCAGAGCCCGTTCTATCAAGCTGTTGTCGATTTTGGTAATTGGCTCGCGTTGCCGATTCGGCAAACACCGCCGCGAACAGGCGAAGGATTTTTTTCGAAACAACGCAAATATCAATAATCGCGCGGAGAGTTGTTCGGGAAATTTTCCGGCCCTTCGAAAGCGGGCCGCAAAATCGAAAATTCTGCGCCTGCGTGCCGAGAGAGATCGTTCAATTAACGGGCTTGGCTGGATTAGACTGTTATAAAAAAAAAAAAAAAGGAAAAGAAAAACATTTGCGCGAGGCGATTAATTGGCGTCGATGGCGGCCATTAACGTCAACGTTCGTCAACGATTTGCGGTTGGCGAACGTCCACTGCGAGAACTACCACACACGTCGCTCGCACTTGTTACAATTATTATATAATATAATATTTTATAATTAATATAATGTAGTTGTTATATTTATTAAGTTGCTCGTCGACCAGCAGAAAATATAAGCCGAATTTATACGCCGCCATTTATATGTCGAATTTATAGGTTAGGTTACATCGTTAGTCGTTTTAGCGCCAACAGGGGCTATTTAAAAAACCCCTCCCTATAGCGCTTTCTTGATGTAACTACGTAAAACTATCTGTAAATAAAAGTGAATAAAGCTCAAACTGTAGTTATTTATGCAGTTTTCAGGCTCACGTGATTTAAGTTTAGTTGAAGAGAAAGTTATTAAAGTCGTTTTTTTCAAATTTAACAAACACTGCCATCTAGTGGCAATAATTTAAATTAACATAAATATGTTGACATATTTGTTAATATGCTTATTGTTAAATTATATTGTAGATTAAAGCTGTATTAAAAACACTCTTAAATAAAAGTAAAATTTTGTATCAAAATACGACGTTACTTATGGGCGTCCCTGATAACTAGGAGGTGAACAGAGTTCAATCTGAACAACTTCATGGCACTGAAACGATTAACACTGGAACTACTACACCAGTCAAAATGACTGGTTTTACAATTCTATTTTAAAATTTCTATTTCATGTTACAATTTTTTCCCCCGCAACGATGCAAACGACTTTTACAGTGATCAACTAAAGAAATAATATAATGAATTTTATTTTATTCTTATTTATTAGACATCGAAATAATTTCGGTAGAAATAAACTTTCGTCTTAACTGCCGGTAGTAGTGTTAATAAAAAGAATGGATCCTCCTACAGATAGAAAACGTAAAGTCTCGCGTATCGCGTTGGAATTGTTTACCAGATGGCCACCTGGAAATCGACATAAAACGCGACCAAATTTCCGAACAAATTTCGCCTGGAAACATCGGAAACGCTTTTCCATACGAAATTGTCCATTGGTTTCGACGCACGAAGTTCGTCAATTTAGGGAAATCCGACGAAATCCGGCGGAAATGCTCGAGCTCGACTACTGAGAAGTCAATTAGACTACGCGAATAACGAGTACCGATATTTGATTACGGGCGGCGCGGTGTACACAGAGGGTTTCTGGGGTTTCATCGATTGTGAACCGTGATACTATGCCGCAAAAACAGGATATTAAACCGCAACCTTCGCTTAATACCGAAGGATTAACAGAGGACCGAGGCAAATACGATGTCCATTTCGATTACTTGTTAGCCGGTTGCTTTCCGAGTGTGTTTCGCCCTGAAGATTCGTACACCCCCGCGAAACATCCTCGAAAACTGAATATTCTAACTTGTCCCACCGTCGCGCGCGAGTTTCGCTAACGTCCGGCTTAACATTTCTCAACTGTCCACACGTGAACGAGAAATGATATTTCTTTCTTTTACGAATGTCAATTTCCTACTGAAATAAATAATTTTCTTTTTTTCATTTTTGAACGAAATAATTCTTAACACTTTACCGACCGGTAGCCTATTAATCGGCTACTATTTACCGCTATCGGTCGGTAAAGTGTCGATATCGTGTAATAATATATTTATATATTTAAACACTTTACCGACCGGTAATATCGTATATTAATATATACAAATATATTGTTATACGATATTAACACTTTACCGACCGTGTATTAGCGGTGAATAGTTAGCCGATTAATAGGCTAACGGTCGGTAAAGTGTTAAAACGGAATGAAAAAGTCATGCTTGTGCTTGGATTTAATTTCGTTCTGTCTTATATTTCGACGTTTTGTTAAATAAAAAAATTTTTGGCCCACCCTGTACAGCGTTTGAACGTTTTATTTCGTGTTTGAGAGCTCGTTTGCTTATTGTTATTTTTCTGAGCTGAGTATACTCGACAAAATTGAGATAAATAAACTACCAAAATTTTCTACCACGTTTTGTTATAAGTCTCTGTTAATTCGTAAAAAAATTACACATAATCAATCGATGATAATCGGTTGACGACATAAATTTCCAAATTATTCCAAAATTACGTGTTTTCTTGTTTTATCTAAATTTTAGTTCAACAGCAAATCACGATTTTTCTTTTTTTCTTTTGCTACGCGGCGAGTAGTTCAACGTCGAAAAGTGTTAAACATTTCGAAATTAATGCGTATAATGTCGATGATTTCTATTCGTCCGAGCTTTCTCACGCGTAAAAATCAAAACGTTAATCTCCACCGTAGTTTGAAATCGCGAGCAAACAAATATATCGCGCGATCGAGACGGAATTAAACGCGACGTGCAAAACGGAAGAGGAAACACAACTTTGTAACATGTAGAACAATCGTATTCTTTCGCGTTTGCACGGAAACTCTTGACGACGGTGAACCAAAGAGAAGAAAACTTGGTTCGAACACACAAACGAGAAGTTGCGGAGAAGTTCGTCTCCCGAGGCATGAATAATTTTCGGCTCGCGCTTCAAACTCGTGGAAATTCAAATTTGAGATGGGTCGTTGGCCAAAAATATTTATTTTTTGGCGTGCACGTTCCAAGAAATAGCGCAATAATTTTTCACTTCGAGAAACAGAGATGGACAAATGTATAAAATTAAAAGCACGTTCGATGATGGAAAAATTTGTTGACTGGAAAATGTTTCACATTGTTTGGAAAAATAAAAATCTTCGTAAAATCGTCAATCCAATTGTAGATCAATCTTGAATTCTTTTCTTTCAATGATGTTTTCACAAAGTGTAGCAGACGGAATTTTTCGCAAAAATTGAAAATTTTTTCACGGCCGTGATCTCAAAGACTGAGATCATTCCTCGAAACTCACTGTACGATTTTTTATTCGTCATTTCATCGATCACCTTGAGCGATCAAAGTTAAATGACAAAAATGATAATCGACGAATGATATTTCGCCATTTGAATACTCAGAGTTCGATGAAACGATAAGAGAAGCTCGTGCAATCTTCAAGACCACGTTGAAAAAATTTTTTCGACGTTTCCAAAGGCACTTGAAGTTCGATAATCCCAGAGAATAAAATCATCCTCGTCACACGATCGACAGAAACATCTTTGAAAAGAATTATTCTAAAGTTGTCGAATTGGAGGCTTCTCTTACTTTAAAACGAGGCCAACTGGATTGTCATACGATTGTTTTTCTTTTTTTTTTTTTTGTGACGAAGTCACAACAGTTGAAAATGCAGGCAAAGTTTGTGAAAGGTGTGCTTCGTCCACTTTTCACAAGGATCGAACGTAAGTCGATTTCGCTTCGACGTCGCAGCGACATTCCAAAGTATTGCGCAATCCCTCACCGAGGAGGCGAGTTTCTAAATTATTCGGAGATACAGGAGATAGTTTTTACTATGTGTTCGTATCGTCTCTTTCGGAGAAAGCTTCCTCCTGTAAGCCACTGTCCAAGTCCGTGCGTTCGGCCGGTTGCTCATAAATTTGCCTCCGGAATTCCATTACTCCAACGTGGAATCGATATTTCACCAAGCCCCGAAAGAGAAGTACCGACCACTCGGAGCCACTTCGAGGCCGAGGCATCCGTTTCGAGTTTATTTGCAGACTCCGATCCTTTTCTAGATCGCGAAATCTCGGCGAGTTCGTGCAACTTCCGTGCACGCTGCGAGGTCCACTGTCGAAACTCGTCACGGTCCAGCGTAATTTCTGATGGAACCGCGAATCTTTCAATCTCTTGCACTGACAACTGGTTCACGGATATTGTTCGCGTGAAAAGAAATGTTCGTCCGTGGCGTATCATAGATGAATTCGACACCTTCGATTTAAGAACCTGCCGCAGAATTGAATTTCAAGGTCAAGAAAAGGTTTTTTCCCTCTTGTCGCATCGTATTCTACTCGTCACGAAGATAAAACTTTCCCAAGGAACTATAGGTCACAACTTGATAGTTCTCTTGGAAATTGGCAAAAAAAGTGTCTCAAAACTGTGGAACGCGCGAGTTCTAACAGCGACTTTATAGTTCTGGACGCGTGGATGTAATGTTTATGTCTCGGATAATGTTAACTGTTTTATCATTTCGTTATTTAGACTCACTGATGCTACAACTATAACAAATCAAATGTTAGTGAAACCTGATACGAAAATTATGTATTAGACATCGAGAACTATAAAGTCGCTGTTAACACGCATCCACAGTGTTAAATGACAGAAAAAATTTCTTGCCATTTTTCAAGAGAAAAGTATTATTGTTGTTTTGTCTTCGCGATATTCAATTTCAACTTGAAATTCAAGGTTTGTATTTTACTTATCAAAAAAGTATATTTCTTAATATAATACCGCGGACGCGTGGGTTATAACAGCAACTTTATGATTCTGAACGCGTGGACGATATTATCTAATATAGACAAACATATTTCGAATTGGTTGCTACTTTTCAAGAGAACTATTAGCTTGCGACTTATGGTTTCTTAGAAGTTTTACCTTCACGATGACTAGAACACAATGATTTTTTTTACACGTATTTCCATCAAATTGAAGGTGTAGAATTCTATGACAGCTATGGACAAATTTTCCTTTCCACCCGTACACAGTAATTCGCTTTCTTTTTGAACGAATCATTGAAATTACTAACAATAAAAAGCAACAAATTTATCATTTATTTTGCCTAGGTTATACTCAAAAACTTAGAAAGTATTGCAACCTCGAGACAAAGGAAAACTCTCGACACGCGTGGCGTTATTCCAAATAAAGGAGTCAACAATGCCAATTTCATGCGTATCTTGAAAGACGATGTCCTTAATTTCAGGCCGGTCGACGACGACGACTATAAATAATAGAGGGAGCCAACGTTCAGCGACGTTCTTTTTAACGTCGTGAAACTTGAAATTAATTACTCTCTTGGTTCTCCTCGCGTTTACCTGGCCCGCTGTTATCGGAATAACGTATAGTCCAGCTTCACGGGCAGAAAGTAATTTTACAGATAGCCTCGGAAGAAGTTTCCAAGAAAGGAAAGCAGATACAACGTTCGTATTCGTATTCGTGCGTTAAAAGGAGTTAAAAGGAGTTAAATTTGCACGTTTGTGTCCATGAATTCTTCTGGTACGATTCGGACAACTTTTTTTTTCGGATGCTGACGTTTAGCCAAGACGTTTGGTCGAAACTGACGCAACGAGAAATCGACGTTTTCCTAAAGTCGGAGAAAATTTCATTTCATTTCAGAATTTATTTCCTTTACGTCGCGACGCTGAAGTTGGCCAAACACGGTGAAACTTCCAAAGGCGCTGAAACGACACGCGATATTTCCACCTGTACTTAAGAGACTCTTCAACTTTTACGTGTTAATTAAGAAATTGGAAAAATACTCCGGGTTATATTGGACGACGGTCTCGGACGACGAAGTTTCGTATCGAGCACAAATTTAACCCTTACAGCGTGGAAAAATGATATTCGAGCGAGGCTTTGCTTTGACCCTTTTGCGGCTCGCGTTCGCTTTTCTGCACTATAGATTGCACCTTTGTGCAAATCGGATTCACCTTTCTCCAAGTCAAATTCACTCTTTTGCAAATCGAGTTTCGTTTCCTCGAGCCATCGCGATGAAAAACTAAAATCCGACGCGAAGTTATTATTCTGAAATGGAAATTCTATCGCGCGTGTGTAATAATAATTGAATAGAAAATAATGTAAAACGATATGAAATTAACAGGAAAATTTATAATATAATATATATTTATAATATAATATATATTTATATTTATAATATAATATAAAATTTATAAATTTATAATCGTCGAAAAATATGTTCAAATTTATTCAAATCCACCTATGTTACTTGGACAGGTTCCTTTTGAATTATAAAATTTTAAGTATCATTTTCGCACTTCCTTTTTTCCTCCAAACGGTATATCTTGATTACGACTTTTGATCGACAGAAAGTTATTATCCCCAATTATTTTTATTATTAAATAAAAATAATTTATATAAAAATTTAATTTTATAAAAATCTTACTGCTCGTACGTAATAATATACGAACGACAATAATGCTTGACGTGAAATTCACACTTGTACTAATACCAAAAGTGAAAGTAATACTTGTTCAATATTAAAAGTATTTATTCAAATTCATCCTTTCACAGATGAAATTCATCTTTTGTTAAATAAACGCATTATATACGTTCCTTTTGAATTATACAATTTTTATCATTCTTGCCAAAATTTTTCTACCCTCCAAACCTTGCCAAACCAAGTCATAATAAACAGCTTGCCATAATATTCTTCACTCAGAATACAACTTTCTCGTAATCCGAAACGTGTTAAGGCCCCCATAGACGTTGAAACATGCTGCGATGCATGCATCAACTCCTAGGTTTCATGAAACATCAGATGACGTTTCAGAATCAGCTTGCCTCCACTATACCGATTCTTCAGTTCTTCGTGTGACGCCAAAGTTGAAACAAGTATTTTAAAATGTCGGATCGTCTTCCAGCTGCAATATTAGTGACAGTAATGTTAGGTTTATCATCACGGACTTTCTTTGTCCAGCTAATGCTAGAAGTCCTCCATCAGTGATTCCTTGCTTCTCAGTGGTGCTTGCATCAGTGATGCACGCATCAACTTCTAGGTTTCATGAAACATTAGATGATGTTTCAGAATTAGCTTGCCTCCACTATACCGATTCTTCAGTTCTTCGTGTGACGCCAAAGTTGAAACAAGTGTTTTAACACTAGAACTACCAACAGTTAAGACAAAGTTATTTCTACCTCAAAATTATTTTGATTTCTAATAAATAAAAATAAAATAAAGTTCATTATATTGTTTCTTTAGTTATCACTGTAAAAGTCATTGTATCACTGTGGGGAGGGGGGGGGGGGGAATTGTAACATGAAATAGAAATTTTAAAATAAAAGTGTAAAACCAGTCATTTTGACTGGTGTGGTAGTTCTAGTGTTAAAATGTTGGATTGTCTTCCAGCTGCAATATTAGTGACAGTAATGTTAGGTTTATCATCACGGACTTTCTTTGTCCAGCTAATGCTAGACGTCTATTCCTGCATCAGTGATTCCTTGCTTCTCAGTGTTCGACGTCTATGGGGGCCTTTACGGTGAACACGACCCTCGCAACACAAATCGTTCGAAACGTTTCCACGAAATTCGCAAGTACTTGGGAACGATATCTGGTTATCGAAGCCGCTGCTTGCACGGTTTGTACGTGGATTGATAATTCGGGACGTATACAGTACAGGGCATTATAACCATAGGCATAGTCGGCGAAGTTGTCATTCGTTTGGGCAAAATCCACTCTATTACGTCCGACGGCGAGATTCATATTAAATTGTGTACACACACACACACACACACACACACACACACACACACGCTGCAATCAAAACTATGCTTCTGTTTCGAGAGGAGAGAGAGAGAGAGAGAGAGAGAGAATGTGACGTCGGAGAAGCGTTAGGATAATAGAATGTTGGGATAATGGAACGTTCGGATGGCGGGCTACTCGGATAATAGAGGTTTCCTTCTAACGCGTTTACGTATTCCTTCGTTATCAACCGGCCAAGATTCGCCCGGCCTGTTTGGAAATTGTCGCCGGCCTTTGTCATGCTAATACTCGCCAAGTATTCCCGAGTTTTCCCTCCCCCCCGGAAACCTCTTCCTCAGTTGCCTCGGCAACTATTTCCAGAACGAAATAGGTACGCGATGAAAAATAAAGAAGAAAAAAAAAAGAAACTCGAAGGAGATCCGAAAATGGAGGAGCGATAATGAGAAGACAAATCTTTTCGAAGTTGTCGGTCGGTTCGTGAGAAAAAAGAAAAGAAAAGAAAAGAAAAAAATGGCGGACTGTTGATGGAAACGAAAAGAGAGACCGTGTCTGTTCGAGTTTTCAATTTCGGCGTGCCGCCGAATAAATAAATCGCGGCAATATCGAAACTTGGAAAGAGGAAACGAGGAAAGAATCCCCGAGGAAACGAGCGAAGAATCCCACTTATCCTTCAGTGAAGTGCCTGAACAGTTCTCGTTCACTTTGCCAACTATCGCGAGAACGGAACGCCGGCGACAGAAACGTTATCGAAGCTTTTTCGCGACTGTTTCGTAAATCGTGGCCTCTGCCACGTTCGAAAATCTCTCTTTCCACGCCCTCCCCCCACCGCCGTCATCACTCGCAACTTTTCTTCCGCTTCTTCGCGATTGTGACTTGATCGTGTCAGAAATTAGGCATTCAGTTCCACGTGTTGTTTTTCTTTTTTCGAGTCGAGAGCAGGAGAAACTCGATGAATAATGGCAGAGATATTTCCGCAACACATGGCGACGAGGTGTGGTGGAGAGGGGGAGGGGGAGGAAAGGGGACGACAATTACCGTGACACGATATTGCCATTTCGAAGAATCGACGAGACAGGACAATCGAGTTGTATATTGATTGCCACTCAGGGTCATGAATATCAAGTACACGGCCGAATTGTAATGGAGTGATTCACATAACATGATTTACACGCCTAGACGTATGAATATTAATTAGAACGTTGCGGACGTAACTGGACGAAGTAAATAAACAGTGTTCGATCGTCGTTCCGAATTTAGGCGTCAAGACTGCCTAAATTCGGGAATTAACGGCCACTTATGAATTATGCAAGAAAACGAAATATCACCGCAGAGCGCGCGCGCGGCGCAGTGCGAAATTACGTGGAAGTAAATAAATAGTAATCGATCATCGTTTTCCGCGTTCAAGATTACTCGGCGAACGAAACACAACCGAGAATTCGGAAACTAGTGATCGCCTACGAGTTTTGCAAAAAAAAAAAAAAAAAAAAAAAAAGGGGGAAAAAGAAAGGAAAGGAAAACAGCATCTGCTTGCTGAAAGTGCCGCGAGCGTGTGAGATTACAGGCGTGAAGTTAGGTCGAGTTACGTCGTAGTATAGCGTGCTGAAAGTCGCAACCTTCCTCGTGGCTTCGAAACGTTTGAAAAACGACTGAATCCCGTATTAACCCTTTGCCTATTGTCGGCGTCTAAAGGGCGCTTGAAAAATTTGCTTCCGAGGTGGTGCTTCTGTTGGCTCACTTTGGCCCCGTGAAGCGAGAGGCGCCTATATATAGGCGGCGCTCACTTCACGTTGCTCGAATCAAACTGAAGGCGCCTGCAGATGCCCGGCAAACGTTCTCGACAATAATTGCAGCAAACTTCACTTGGATTAGACGCGAATGAATTCCAATTCAAGAAATGTGATGTAGGATCGATGTAGGTTGAAACGTCCATATTTCCATATTCGATAAAACAAATTTTACAAAAACACTCAAAAATGTATGTAATAGCGTATGTTAAATCGAAAAAAAAAATGAAAAATGTTGATAATTTGCGTTTGATGAAAAGGCATTTTCCGTGGGAATAATGCAAGTGTGTAGTGTGCAGAAAACGTAACGAAAAAGGGGATTATGTTTCGAACTTTGCTAGATTGCTAGATAAGCGTTAAGTACACACATACACTCGGACACCAATCGAAGCTGAATTTTCTCGGAAACATAACCTCAAAAACGAAAAGATTTTATTCTTTATTTTCGAGTTATTTTTTTTTTACGTAGAATCACCTACTGTTCGCTTGTATTACCGACTCGATATAAGCGCAGTAGAAAGTAGAGTATAATTTAGCATTGCAGTAAGCATAAAGCCAGTATTGCAATGTTTCTACATCTGTAAGTTTTACAAGAAGTAAAACATCTTGTCTTGTTTAAATAAATAGTTCTGCTAAAATTGTAAAGAATAAAGTTTTAATTATTACTCTAACTGTACAACGATTAACATGATTCGCGACGTGTAAATACTCTACGAACGGACGAAATAAGGGGGTGAAATCTCCGTCTACGCTCGTTAACCGCGTCATTTCCCCGTGAAATGTATATATTAATTGCCACGAATAATATTTTGAGCGCACGCGTTTCAGGTCAACGAATCATTAATCGGTGTAATGCCGATGACCTCGGATCTCTCCGCGGCGGTCAAATATTATTTTCAATTTAAATGGAATTTTATTGTGAAAACTAAATCCAGATGTAACGGTCCGGCGATTCGCTATAATGCGGATGAATACAGATTAATCAGCGTGTTCGGTGCCAATGGTCAAATTTTGGCCGCTCGAACTGGTGAAAACCAAAAGAAAGGAAAAGAAAAAAAAACATGGCGCCGCGACAGCGTCAGACGTTCAACTTTCAGCCAAGTTCTCGCCCGTTGCCGGCGAGATTTGCAACTCGTATTTTGTCTCAACAACGAAGACTTTCTGCTGCACGACGTTCTTTGACACAAACAAGGAATTTCGTGCTTGGATACGATGCCATTATCTCAAATTTGACTTATAATGTATAATTCGACGTATTCAGAGCTGCTGTAGAAGAAATCACGATACTTTTGACGTTTACTTCGAGACTTTCGTTTCGAAATGCGATAAACGATTTGGAAAATTTGTCACTGCCTTCTGTCGAAAGTTTTCGACAATTTTCAAGATGTCGCAGCGAACTCGTCTTCTAAAAATGAAACATGCGTAAAGCGTGCGTTTGAAAAAACATGCATCAATTTTTATATTTAACTTTATGCTTCGATCTTGAAATATATCAGATCTCACGAAAGTTGTAGAGTGTAGTTTTGAGGGTATCGCGGTGCTGAACTCGCCTTCTAAAAATAAAACTCGAAGCACCTGTTTGAGAAAGATCCATCAATTTCCACGTTCGTACATCAATTTTCAAATATAATTAATAAATTGATATATCTTGTATTAAATTGTAGGTACTATTTCTGTACTGTTTCCTTCTGCGTTGAAAATCACGGGACAAAAACAACAACACAACAAAATAAACAAAAGAAAAAAATAAACGACGAAATTGAATACAACAATTGATCAATTGTAACTCTACGTTACTCTACGTACATTTCATCTCGGATGTGAAATTTCTCAATAAAATTAGAGCGGGAACGATGGGAACGACAAGGTGGCAAACTGAAAAGGAGAGAAAGAGTTTGCCGCAAATAAGCGCAAATCAATCGAACGTGTAACGAGTACGACCCAGTTTTTGGTTGAAAGCCTTTGAAGATGGCTCTGCGTCCTTTGTACTCGCCGCGGTTATTCTTTTCACCGTATTATACAACTCTCTCTCCCCTCGTTCGAGAGAGACACAGACAGGCACACGCAACGAAAGGAAATCCTTGTGTTGCCATCCAGTGTTCGGAACGTTTGCCGCCGATTCGATAGGTTTGACGATAACTTTCAGCCTCCGGTTCAACTCGCCATCCGCGTTTATCAACAGAAACGATGATAATTTATTTAGAAAGTGCGAACGTGACAATTCAGTGGATCGTGAAATCCTGTTGACAAATAATCCTTTGAATAACTGCGGCGCGCTCTCGCACGGCGACCATCAATATGGCGCGATATTTGGGTGTCAGTCTATGCTGTGACTGTCTATCTTCGCTATTCACTTCTCACGTTTATTCGTTCGTTCTTTTTTCCCTTTCCTGACCAAATATTTTTGAAACACACGATATGTCTTTTGGAAAGAAATAACGAACGAACGAAAATTACAAATTGAATTGATCGCAAATTGAAATGAACAGACGCTTAACGTCAATTCCATTGTGCGCGTACAGAGAGCAGCGAAATTGAGACTCGAACTTATTGTTAATAAAATCACGCGAACGTTAAAACAATTATTTGCAGTTGCCATGTCACGTGAAACGATAAATTCTGTATTAGATCGATTTAGTAAAACAAGTTAGTAAATGTGTGTAGTAAGAATATGTCTTTCGTGTGTGTGTGTGTGTGTGTGTGTGTGTGTGTGTGTGTGTGTGTGTGTGTGTGTATATATATATATATATATTGATAAATCTGTGAGAATGTATATACAGGGTGATTCACTTAACTTGCACGCCTGAAATAACTTTTAAATTACGCGTCTAATGAAAAATTTTCGTTTAATAATACGAAAGTTGCATGGTTTAGCTTAGGTTTAGGTTAGATTAAGGGAGAAAATGTGGCGTATCAATTTTTTATGGACTTCGAAATTTCCAAGGTCATGTGTCTTTCATCAAGTATTTAATCCTCCAATATTGTATATTGTATTGTAAGATATATATATATACAATATACACAATATATATATCCTATTGTACAATATACACACTAAACAAAACAATATATATTGTATATAACACATATGTAAATATACGTAACTTGCGCGCCTGAAATAACTTTTAAATTACGCGTCTAATGAAAAATTTTCGTTTAATACGAAAGTTGCATGGTTTAGGTTAGGTCAAGGGAAGCAAAATATGGCGTATAAATTTTTCGTGTGTTTCGAAATTTCCAAAGACTTTATTTCTTTATTTCTTTTCTTTTTTAATTGGACATCATAAATCGAAAGAATATTAAATTCCAGGTAAAAGAGTATTGATCCTAAATCTAACGATTAAGGAGATATTTTACGGTAATTTGTCTCAAATTGCGTGAATCACCCTGTATACGCTTTTCATAGTTCAAAGAAATAAGCAGGTAAACACGAGGAAAAACTGCCTTTCCACCTCGTTCGCGAATCGATCTCGTTCTGTTTTCTAAGATGATCGATTATAGATATCGACGAGCAGCGCAGTAAATATTAATGGAAACGTGTTGCGCGGCGGGTCGACTTCGTTCAATCAGAATTGCAATTTCACGCGTAAGACTTGCGTTAAATTTGCATCGTTCGAGCATAAATATATGTTATCGAATTTTCGAATTTTCCTCGCGTCGCTCCGAACTGTGGAGAAACTCGAAAAGAATATTTTGCGTCACTCTTGTGAGAACTCTCCCGTTTTCGGAAAGAGTCGCGTGTCGAAGCGAAAAATTCTTATTCAATTAAACGTTCCCGAATTTCCACTTGCTGCAGAAATATGCGTTCGCCAGCCGCTTCGACTCTCCGCGTAGTATGAAAATATCGAGATAAATCGTGATTTTCAATCTGCGCCCGTCGAGAGAGAAAAAAAAAAGAAATACTTGGACGGTTCGAAAGTGTATCGGAATTACAAATATAGAAAAATCATCGGGCTGTCATAAATCTCGATATCCTCCCGGAACAGGTAAAAATTTCGTTCACACAAATTCGTTAACATCCAGCCCGCGAACAATTTCAATCAATCATCCCCGTCGAACAGTACTGACGAATAAAAGAGTAAACGAGCGCAAATTGAGTTGAAATTCATGCGTTCGTGGTCACAATTGAGAAGGGAAAGGGCGAAACACAGCGAGCGAAATGTCGAGTAAAACAGTTTACGAACGCTTCGCCGCGAGTGAATGATTAATGATTAGCGAAATAATGAAAAACTCCGGGCTGGGGGTAGGGGTAGGGGAAGGGAAAAAAAGAGGTTATTAAAAAGCACGAAAAAGCGCAGCTCGCGCGCGCTTTTAATCGCTTTCAACGTCCATTGTTTGACGCATAGTTTTATAATGAATGCGTCAAACAACGGTGAACTTTGCATTCGGTTTTTCTCTCTCTCTCTCTTTGTTTTTTCTTTTTTTAACATTTGCAGTCCGCAGAAACGGTATATTTGCGAATAAAACAGGGACGAGCCTAAAAAATGGACGAGTTGTTAAAACTTTCATATAGGAATACGTAGATTATGCAATTCATCTCTTCCCGCGGATAAAGCAGACAGTGAAAAATGTTCCGCGGGAAACCCTTCTTTCTCTCTCTCTCTCTTTGATTTCATTTAGGGATGCCCAGGCTAATCGCACGCCTTTCGAATCGATTGTCCTTCGCGCGCGGATCGAGACCTGGCAATCTGTCACAGAGATCTCGAGAGATGTCGAGGCAAGAGGATCCAAGACGAGCAGGAGCGAGCTGTAATGTCGAAGGAGGAGCATCGACGAGAGTGAAAAGCAGGGAAAATTTAAGAAGGGCCAGAGGCCGAGAGGCTGCTCGACTCTCGGATCACGTCTCGAATCGCGGTGATCATTTCACGGGGACGTGCTTCCGGCAGCCAGAACCCCGCTGTGGGAACAATTCTGCTCACGAAAACGCTGCCGCTGGCCCCTTCGACTGCGGCGCGACAGTGCGTTGAACTCGCGGCGAAAAAAAAAAAAAAGAAAAAAAGGAGCTCTCCTCGCGCGAGGAGGAGCTTTCCTCGACTCTGAGAACCGATCTCGCGTTAAAAAGTTAATTAAATCGGCGAATGAAGCAGCGATGCGCGCCGAGCTCTCTCCGAGATGGGAGAGCAACGCCGTAAATATCTGCCTACGATCTGCCGCGCGGAGCGTCAGCGATTTTTGCAAAGAACAGGCTTTCTCTCTCTCTCTCTCTCTCTCTGTTTCTGTCTCTCTTTCTCTCTTGGATTCGAAAACGCCTCGATTTCTCCGTGTTCGCGTTGGCAGCAATTTGCAGTATATCCTCCTTGAAGCGAGTGTCGAAACGATACCGTAGATTTTTATCCACTATCTTCGCGCGATATCCTTGCTCGAAAAAAGGTCCCTGGCACCAGTGAAAATAATATGACAAATATGACTGCACTATAAATAGGAATTTACAATGCAAATTAGATGACAATGTAGAAGTATAAATATTGCATGCGATATACGTAGATTTTAAATTGTTGTGCTCGGAATTAATGCGATACGATATAATTAAATACAAAGCTAACACTTTGTATAATAAAGACTCTGTTATATTGTATCAATATACTGTATCTACACCCCCGCTATGATAAATATAAACTATAAACTACACGCAATAAATACAATATCTACTAATATAAAAGTATAAATTACATGCACAGTGTGTAATATACGACGTAAATTGTTTCATTTATAATAAATGTAAAATATGTTTCACATGATAATTTATTAATACAACAATAAAATATACTGTACATTAAAATACATGCACACATACAATAAAATTGAATGAAACACAATTGTGATTAAATGAAAATATTTTATACAATAAAATTAGTCTGTTAATATATTGTAGCAATATATATTGTGTTATTGTATTACTATACACACATCCCCGTTCAGAGATCTTAAAACAAGTACTATACTTGTATGATAGTACAATAAATATAAATTACGCAATAAATACAATATTTACAATATAAAAGTACAAACTGTGTGCACAGTATGTAATGTTGTATTCATAATAAATGCAAAACCTGTTTCACACAATAAAGACTCTGTTAATACAACGGAATATTCTGTAATGTTATATTACAATAAAATGAAACGAAATAGCAAAATACATATATAATACATTGTATCACATTGTATTATAAAATACGTATACACGACAAGTGAATGCTAAAAAACAAAAATGTCCCAGAACTTTCGAGCCGTGCATTGCATCGCACTGTATCATAAAACACAGTGCGCGCAACGATGATGCACGGCAAGCGCTGAATATTAAAAAACAAAAGTGTCCCAAGAGACCTTTCGAGTTCGCACGCGCGAGTTCCTCCGCTCCGTTCCAAATTACGACGAGTTAAATATCAAACTGCGCGTATTAATATCGCGCGCGTCTGGAACTTTTTGTAACGAGCGTAGTTACATTTGCTCCACTTTTCGGACCGGTTGTTGCCCGGAACACGCGCGCTTCGTCGATCGAGCGATCCCGGGACGTAGTTGAAGAAAGGTGAAGGTCGACTGATTGCGAATTCGTCAGAGGCAACAACCACAGCCACTTGGAGAGAGTTAATTAACGAGATAATTAACGAGAACGATGGTCGAAAGATCGTAATCGTAAAAAAACAGGAAGAGGATTTGTCGAGTGAAAAAGAGAGAGAGAAAGAGTGTGTTTGTGTGTGTGTGTGTGGAGAGGAAACGCTCGAAGGTAAGTTCGAGAAGGTAAATTCGAGAGCTACCGTCGATAATACCGGCGAGACGAAATTGCACGAACGAATTGTCGCGGGCGACAAATTTCGGTTAGGAATAATTCAGAAGTGGACGCCACTTCGAACCGCACGTCAGGCGGAATTGCGCCGACCGGGCGACGCTATCGCGGGAAAATTAAATGTCAAATTAATGGAACGATAAATTCTCGCGTCCGGGCCGAGCCAGCCAATTTGCGACGCACGCTCCCTGCGATTCAATTCGACGCGCGAAAAGTAGACACCCTCGTCTATTTATAAGAATATTCTCTCTCTCTCTCTCTCTCTCTCTCTCCCTCTCGAGAACGGGGCAGAGCTAAGTCAGATCAGGAAAGATCACGAAATTGAACTGCACGCGATGCACTTGGCAATGATTGTTTGCCGAGATGTCGCGAGTCACCGACATCATCGCACTATAGGCAATATTGTGCAATATTGTGCATGAAAATGGCACGCAATGTTTTACGGCTTAAGGAGAATTTATTTTAGCTGAAATCAACGATTGATCGACGAAATTTTCAAATTTTCGTTGTGTGACGCACGTTGCGTTTGGTCCCACGAGTCGTAAAAGTGACGCGATTCTCCGCGTTTAAAAATCGACGAATTTAAGAATATGGAATTAACCTCTTAGTTGTGAATGTCACGAAGAAATGGCAAGTTGAGCGTACTCTGTTCTCTTTTCGAGGAAAGTAATTACAATTTTTGTTGCTCGAATTAAATTTCTTGCGGAGGACAAAACGTGTCTTAGAATTTAGGCATTTTAGATGTCTTTTCACGTCGTTTATAAATATTTTCTTGTTAACAATATTACAATCGAGCCGAGCAATAAAATTATTGACTTTTCAAAAAAGTCAGTCTCATTTCCTACATAATTCAATTCAATTTTACAATTAGCAGCTCCACATCCTCTGTGTGTTTGATACAGAACTCTACTTTAACCACATTTATAGTATTATTGAAACAGTAATTACAACGAATACTTTCAATTTTCTCTGTCAATTTTGCAACTTATGCAAAAAAGAGCAATATTTTTTTTCATGGTGTACTACTTTACAGAATACCCCAAGTACGTGCAGATTCACTTTTTTTAAATAAAAATTGTAAATGATTATTTGAAATTCATCAGTGTACGAATACTTTTTACAATGTGTATTCAGCTGGAGCAGAGGTGGCGAACTGGCGGTCTTTGTCCCCCACTCTTCGGAACGCTAGCGCTATCCCCTCCACTGCGTTGAGAATCTCGCGACCACAATACTCGCGTTACGTATGAATTGTTTTCTTCGCTGTGGCTGTTAAAGTTAAAAAAAGATACGGAAAGTTTGAAGATATGCAAAGAAATTTTTGCATGGCCCGCTGCAAGGAGACAGAATAAACGGAATGGAAACTAATTATTATGGTGGAAAAATCGGCAGACTGACAGCGGAACAAACCGAAGTGTCAATGACCGATGTAGCTTTCGAAAAAATATTTGACCACGTATTTTTTCTTTTTTTTTTCATCGACAATCATCGATGTCGAAGAGGACCACCGTCAAGGGGATGCGGAACATATTTTGTCAAATATCTCGGAAATTACTGAAGATAGAGTTTTCGCGTAGAATAATGAAATTACTGTTGTTTAATAACTCAAATATTACGTTTAAACAATATATTTAAAAAGCCGTACTTTTTACAATTTCTCGATGGTTCTTCCATTAATAAAGTAAATCTTGATACATTTTCTCGGAATATTTGTTTATGAATGCTATTCAGTTTCGTTCAAACACAAATTACGGATAAATTGGAATCATGAGTTTTGCGTTGCAAAAAACTTGCCTCTGAGGTGGCTCTCTCTCTCTCTCGTTCCAAATGAGCCAAGATTATAAGCCGCGACAGCGTTGCGCGTTCCGAGAGAATGAAATGAAAAACTCTGTCGGGGGAAGATTATCTACGCGACGACGATAAAAAAAAAGAAAAAAAAAAACGGTTCGGCGAACGGACGAAAGAGGAAGAAGAGTTGATGAAAAGTTCAAACAAGTGGATAAACAAGCGGAGGCACGAAGAGCAGCAGCGGCACGCGAAACGCGAAACGCGGGGGAAATAAGAATGGAACGAGAGAGAGAGAGAGGAAAGGAGAGGAGAAGAGGGTGAATTCAGCAAGAGCGGAGATGTTAAGTGCTTGACGTGCTGATATACCATCCTATCCATAAAATTCTCGGCATTCCCCTCCTCCAAGTCCCCCCCTCTTCGCCAACCGTGTTTCCAGCGGCGTGGAACCGTATCGTTGACTCTCTCGTTTCATTATTCGGCCGCGTGCTCCTAAACCCGTTTGCAACAAACTACCAATTCAAAATTAAAAGTGAGTGCGTGCTCGAACGTGAGAGAACTGCCGAAATTTACCGTCACGTTCACGTTCAACGTTGTTGTTTATGGAGCGTGGTACTCGGCACATTTAAAGAAAATCCAGACCGAGTCGATTGTGAAACAATTTCGAAATTTCGAAAAGCGTGAAGTTACGAAAGTTATTTGGATAGAAAATGGAATTGTATCGACGATACACAGCGATGGACGTAACAATGAAAATTTGCAACTTTGTAGAAAGGGATCGCAGTGGTCTCGTTTTGAACCGAACAGTGTGAGTTCATTCTTCGTTTTTCGATGATAACGTTTCATTGTGGCGGCTGAGCGAGGATACTTTTCTTTTTTTTTTTTCTTCGTGCGCGGAGACGTCGAAAAATTTTTTTCATCTTCATTTCGAAGTTCGAAGTCTCCGCTTTACAGCTGTCTTAAAATCGGTAGAACCTGTACGATTTTTTTTCTTCGAACCGTTCTATCGAACGTTGAATATTAGGAGTATATATAGGAATATTAAATTACAATAGGAGTATATATAGGAATATTAAATGAGGAAAAACTCGAGAGATCCTAACATTTAATTCTAACGTTCCAAATTTGATAAAATGGCGGGGATTACCGAGGACTCGTTGTGAAAGGGGAAATTTCAATCTTGGATCTAGCGGAGACCACGTAGTGGATTTAGTCGCGAAAAAAAGTTTGAATTTTTCTGCGATTCTTCCGCGAGTAAAAACAAAGTACCCTCACTTTTCCACCCTCTGCACGAATGTAAAATCATCTTTGAGAAAAACGGACTCGCTCATTGTCAAAAGTGGAAGCCTGGCGCTTGAAAACGAGACCAAGTGGATCGTCGTGACGACGACCTCTTTTTTTCACAAAGTTATATCGGTTTAAATTATCGACGATCTCTCATTGTCGTTGGTACAGTCGCGTTAAATACTTAGAATCGTGTATAATGAAATAAACCGACAAAAAATCGGTTCGATAAATCGAATCAACTCGATAACGAACAAACTCGATAATTACTACGAAAGTTTTTCAAACGCGGAAAGATTTTTCATTTTCCCCTTCTTTTTCTTCCTCTTTTCATCCCGCCATCGTGAGAATTTCCAAATCCGAAGAACGATCACTTCTCGCTGCCAGTAATTTAGATTCCAAATTCTTTCGAAACTCTAATTGCAGGTAATGAACGCGGATTTACATTGGATAATAAGCAACTGGCGCTCATCGACCGACGGGGCGGGGGTCGAGGGGGAACTTGCCACGGGACGACGACGACGGGATGAATGAGTTTAAAGTGGAACTTCCGATTTCCCAACGAGCGCCAGGATGGAATCAATTCTTGAACAAGCGGTGGAAGTTGGTTCTCGATAAAGAAAGGATTGAAATTAGACTCGGCGGCGGGGGGAGGGGGGGGTGGAGGGGGTGAGAAGGGAAAGAGGTGCGCGCTTGAAATTATTGAAAAATAGGAACGCGAGTAGCCGTAGGGAGCGAGAGGAGAAAAAAAGAAAAAAAGAAAGAAAGAAAGAAAGAAAAGAAGAGGGAAAGAAAGAAAGAAAGAGAATGGAGAGTCGTTTGGAGAATCGAGACCGAAACGAGGCAACTTTTACCTAGGCTGCCGACCGGTCGGGGGGCCGGAGTGCAGCTAGTTGAGTGTGGCCATTGTTGCCGAATGTGGGTCAGCCTCGGCGTACTTCCGGCCCGATGTAGAAGGCGGTGGAGGCTGCGCGAAGAAAGAGAGTAACCGAGTAAAATAGACGACGAAAAAAAGGGGGAAAAAGGGAAAGAAACGCAAGAAGAAGGTAGAGACAGAGTAGGGGAGTATAAACTGTCCGAGTGTGGGGAGAGGCGAGTAGGGCCAAGTTCGGTAACTAACGTCGAGAGTCAACATCGAAATGGCCGAAACTCATTGTTCGTCACCTTTAAAGGGTCGCTTGTTACCAGACGACTGGCTGGCGGAATGCCGTTTAGGAGAAACGTCTTAACCCTTGTAATTGCGGCACCGCCTGTAATTTCATCCCCGGTATTTCCGAGGCCAGACCGGCGCAAGTACGAATTCAATTAAATCAACAACAGACCGACCTCGAGCAAACAGCGCATTAAAATCAGTTTTCTTTCTTTTCTCTCTTTTTTTTCTCTCTCTTTGGAGAATTTGTGTTTCGAATCCGCGCAAAGAGAGTGCGGCAGTGCGTGAAATTCACATTGGAGGAAAGGTAATGTAAAATGAAATACGAAGGATGTTCTTAGCTGAGAGAGATAAGGTTGCTACCTGAGGACTGTGGATAACACTCGGGAGCAAAGAAACCAAATTTAAACGCGCAGGTTTTTCCAGTCCAGCCGCGATCGAAACCTCTTTTTTCTTTCAAAAATCTAAACAGCTGATTTTTCTGCAAGAGAGAATCAATACTCGAATAAAAGGGAAAATCTCAAGGATCGATACTACTATACTCAAGAGAAAAAAGGGAAAAGTTCGAATGTTCGAATACCGCGGCTGTTGAATGAAACGTCGAGTTTATAATTTCATTCTCCGCTCTGAGAACTGGTTTCCGATCGTTTTGATTAATAAAGAATCGTTGCACGCGGTGGTTGAACAAAGACGAGTAAAAATAAGGGGCGGGAATATGGATGGCGAATGATGGTGTTGCACGTCGCGTTCATTGGTCTCATTACTATTCGCTAAAGGGAGCATTTCCATAGACCCGCGGGAGAGGTTTACGCCACTAATGCGTAGCAATTGGTAATTTACAGGAACCTCACCGTTTGGGAATAGCAAGTTACGACGCAGTTAACGACAATCGTTGATAAACATCGACTCGCGCGGCGTTAAGCTGCGACGAGCATGCACTACGTAATATCTCCAGAGTAATATCTTATCGATATGTTTGTGAAAATTATTTCCTGCTCGGGTTCTAATTCTACAGGATAGCAAACAGACGTTTCGCTTCTGACGTGAGTTCGATCATCACGGTTCGTAGAACACGTATTATTAATCAACGTAATATATAATCATCTCGTGTAATCACCATGAGCCGCGATATATCGGCTTAAATAGCAATGCACTAATGCAAAATACTGCATCAATTTGCCGAATCTCTCTGTCGTGATTGCTATGCCGTGCGAAATTGGCATTTTCACAGATCGTTGTGTTTTCGTTGCGTCACGACGTCACGGACGGAATAATCTGCGTTTAAGGTCCGTTTGAGAACGTTGTATGTCATTTGCATAGCGCACATATATTTAGAGTAATATTTCATTATTTCGGTGCAAATTATTTCCACAAATTATCCATCTGTTTAAGCTTCACCATCAACGTATCAAAAAGTAACGAAAAAAATGGATACTTTGCTTCTTCGCCAACTATGAGTTCGATCGATGATCGCAATAATTCGCAAGAGTTATTAGCCACAGGCCATAATACATCTACCAATGCCAAAGTACTATATTGCGTACAAATTTGAATCTATATTTCATCACTGACCGGTCTAAATCATTACACCATGTGAAATTACTATTTTCATAAATCGTTACTTTCGTTATGTAACAACGTTATATGACGAACGGGATTACCTAATTTCAGCTCTGTTTGAGAACTGTTACATGTTATTTGCATATCATATATATAAATATATATATATAGAGAGAGACAGAGAGTCATATTTTATTATTTCGGTGCAAATTATCTCCTGCGAGTCAAAAAGAAATGAAGAATAGATATTTTCTACGGTGAACCATGAATTCGATCACAATAATTTGTAAGAATTATTAGTCACAGGCCATTTAAATAGCGAAATTACTAACGCAAATTACTGTATCACCTTTTGAATCTCTATTTCATTATTGGCAATCTAGATTGTTATACCGGGTGAAATTATTATTTTCACAAGTCGTTAATTTCATTAAATTATTATTCACGACATGATAAACGGAATAACCACGTTTAACTCTATTTAAGAGCGTTGTTTGTCATTCGCGAGCATCTCTGCAGTGATATTTTATCGATTATACACACATACAGGGTGGAAATCATTTCCTGTTTAAGCACCTCATTATCAGAAAGTCTAAAAGAAATGGAAAAAACGTTTCGCCTCTTCGCCAACTATGAATTCGAATTACGTCGCAAGCCGATATATATATATATATATATATATATATATATAGAGAGAGAGAGAGAGAGAGAGCAAAATATCATTCTCCCAATATGAGTTTCATTGGCGTTATTGTGTTACCGTGTGAAATTATTATATTTCACAAATCGTTGTTTGCACGACGACGTTACGAAAAACGGGACAATCTAATTTGCGAGCACTGTTCAAGAGTGCTGTACGTTATTTGCGAGCCGGAAGTGGCTTTCGTCGAAAAAAAAAAAAGAAAAACGAGTCGAAACAGAAAATACTTTATCATCGCGATTCTATTTAATCGACGTTGCGAACTCGACGACCGAACGATATTGACGAGCATTGACGGGAGAAACGCGCAGACATCCGGTGTTAGGTTAGGTTAGGTTAGGTCGAGAAAGCAAGAGTTACACGATGTCTGCCGTTGCAGTAGTTTTCAAGTAGGTTAATTTCTCTGGATGGCGTTTCATCTCCAACTCGCGCCGAGTTTTCGTCAAACTTCTTGCCGGCGACTCGGCAATCATTTCCGCAAAATATAATGGAATAAAACACTCGGCAGGGTTCAAAAATGTTTGTTTCACGGCCCGAGAAAGTTACGACCCAATTTTTCGGAACGATGTGCAATTGATTAGGATTAATAAACCTCGATACGTCGCCGAAGCGAGTGAAGCGATTCGCGCGCGAATTTCGAAACGAGTGAGCGCCACCGAGTGAACTTCACTCGTTTCTGACAAAAATGGCGGGAATGTTTCTTCGCGAGTTTTCTTAGCAAGAAGAACTTGGTTAGCAATCAATATCTCTGAAAGGAGATATTCTTCTTGCAAGAGATTTTTCACAGATCAAAAGGTACACTTAAAACACTATTACATTGCATCATCGATTAATAATGTGCGTTACGATCACCAGCGATTATTTGCTACACGCTTTCCATCAACGAGACACGTGGTCTCTCGCAGTTTGTGCCTGATCAAACATTCTCAAATTTTATCAAACGAGTCTGTTCAGAGAACTATGAAACATCATGACAAAAGTGCTTTAACGAGTCTTTACGATCAAATTTTAAAGTCTGCGAAACACTGATTCAACGAAACCATGCTTGGATCAACTTCGAGAAGATAAACGATCTCAAGCTTCGAAGCCATACTTGCAGCGGAGAAGGGAAAAACAGTATCAGCGTGTTGGATTGGCCATCCAATTGAAAATGTTTGGTCAATCACGAAGCTACATGGACTGTGAAGAACACGTGTTTCAACAACTGAAAGCTCAAGTCGTCGAATTCGAAAAATACGAAGGTCTTTTACCTGTCTCACGTGCAGTATGTCTCGTCGAAGCAATAATCGCTAAAAGAAAAGAAAATAAAAAAAAGAAAAAATGATGGAGATTGGACACGTTATTAATCGAGTGTGTAATAGTATTTTAATCCTTTGCACTCGAAAAAAAGGAACTATTTTTAAAAAGTAATTTAAAGCGCAAATGGTTAAATGTACCATCGATCTGTGCAAAAACTTTTCTTTTTTCCCCCAGAGAAATGGCGTACATGTCGAAAACCGGGACGACGACGAAGCCAATTCGCAAAATAATCGCAGATAATCGGAGGTTCTACCGAAATTTCGTTAAACGAAACTGAAGGGGCACGTTCGTCGTCGTGATGGAAGGATTCCTCCGCGCAATGTTTAACAGCCGACAGCCAGCCGCGAAGGACGTAATGCGTGCCAGTTCCGGCTCGAAAACCGCTTTAATGTCCTCGTTTACTGTCCCAGCCAGTTGGAGGCAACCCTTTATGAATTAAAGCCTCGTTACTCCGCGAAATTAAAAGCCGTGGTAACTTACCATTCCTCGGGTCTATTAATGCGGATCCCTTTCGCCAGCAGGCGCGTCGCCGATCTACTGGAAAATACGAAGAAGACAAGAGATTACTCATCATTGATTACGGTGGAATTGGCAATATCTTAATTAACATCTTGACGCACCGATTAAAAATTAAAAAGCCGTCGTTTTTGCCACCAATCTTTTTTATTCTCTATTTTCTTAAAATACAAAAGAACATTAACAAATCTTTAAAGAAACACACACACACAAGAAAATGTTGTTTTATGCAAAAAAAAACTAAGGTAACTGCACCTACTTCGCTTAACCGAATTAACTCGGCCAACGAAAAAAAAAAAAAAAACTTGAAAAGGATCGAAAAAATATTTAAAAAATGAGTCTAAATTTTAGTCTAAATCTACGGCGGTATGGTAAATTTTAAAAACACGGAATGACGCAGAGAGGAATGTCACATTCAGCACACATGTATCTTGCTTCTTTGCGAACCGTTTTATTGTTTTCAATAAAGAAAGCTGACAATCACGATGGCAATAGTGGGAACAAGATACGCAAGCGCAAACGAAAAAGCTGGGATTCACCATGGATGGCAATTTTTTTCGCGTTAGAGGAAATAAGCACAACACTGTCTAACGAGTATATTTAGTTGTATTTATATAGAAAAGCGAAACTGCAGGTTTCGCGAGTTAATGTTTAAGAAAAATCGTTTTCTTAAACCCGACTTAACTCGGTCGAGTGCGTTAAGAGGTTAACACATTTTGAGCCGCCATGTTGGACATCGACACATTTTGAGCCGCCATGTTGGACATTAACCTCTTAACGCATCAATTAAAAAGCTGGGATTCATCGGTGGCAACTTTTTTTCGGGTGAGAGGAAATAAGCACAACACTGTCTAACGAGTATATTTGGTTGTATTTATATAGAAAAGCGAAACCGCAGGCCTCGCGGGGAAAAATCGTTTTTTTTAAACCCGACTTAACTCGGCCGAGTGCATTAAGAGGTTAATAGTCATCATCAAGTCACTCGGTTTTACAAATAAAACAGTAAATTGTACGAAGCTGTTTTAATCTCCTCGAATAGCGTAACTCGAACCGATGACAGTGGAAAATTGTCGACAATTTGAACCACTCGGAAGCTTCTACTTCTGACACGATTTGTTTTTTTTTTCTTTCAAAGATGATTTTAGACGATGATCGTGTGAAACACTGAAGAAACACTTCTTTCGTGGTTTTAAAAATTGATATTTCTTTGCGATTCTTGAACTACGATTTTTTTTTCAACATTTCGTCGAAAACCTGAGACGATTAGAATCAAACGCTGGCATTTCTTCAGTTTTGACGTTCGACGAAATGGCGAAGAAAAATCGCGTAGCAAGTTTCGAGAGGTTTCGTTTTAAAGGGGAGGCTACGATCAAAATCGACGATGACTCTAGTTACACAAGAAATATTTTTCTACGCATGTTCGAATTCTTTCAATTTTCTCGCTCATTGCTTACGTAAAGTGGTCATCGAGTAAAGTGAAAGAAGGTCAAACTAGAGATTTCACGATCACGATTTTGACGACGAGACCGAGCGTGCGGTCTTTCACGCTGTATCAGATCTATATAGATGTTCGAAATTCTCCTGTATGTAGTTATTCTTCGATCAAACGTTTCCAACAACTTGACCATCTAACTTTCAACTACTCGAGGCAGAGAGAATGTTCGCGAACTGGCTCGGAAGTATTACTCAAGCAACAAGAAGACATCCACTCGTTCAACTACTTGGCCCAAACAACTGATTAAGTAGCTAGTACTACTATAATTGTAAGCACATTCGAGCAAATTAATTCAACGAACGAGTTATCACGCGTTACTTCGACGTGAATTGGCACACTGTGTCGGACGAATCACGTCAGACTTGTTGTCCCCCGATTAGAAAAATTTTCAGGAATCTGGAAACACCGGGAAGCTCGCGTGCACTTGGCCGCAGAAGAGAGGAAAGTAGAGAAAGTTGAAAGGGGGAGGGGAATTTACAAGGGTCGAACGAGTCGCGCGAGATTTAGGGCGAAGGCGATCCGATTACAAGCGGCGAATAGCGGGCGCGGAATGTGGATTTGTCCCCGGCGTTTGCATAGGTAATGTTCATCGGATACGACTTAATTACACGGAGAGCCATAAAGCTGCGCTGATTCATTGTCACAACCTTCTCGATTTACGTCGTCCTGCATAACGGCCCAATGAATTACCGGCCACTTCTATTGCATGATTTACGCGCGAATGTACTCTACCCGTACCGTATCGTAACGAACGCGTGAAACCGTGCACGCTAATCCCCTCCTCGTGCATTACGCGCGTGACGAGTGACCTTCCCTCCCTCTCGTTTTCTCGTTCCCCCTTTTCTGTCCTGCGTTGGGTAATTTTTCATTTTCGCCAAATGGCGGAAGCGTGAGACGGCAGTCGCAACTACGAGTACACACGAGTACGATGTTTTTCGTCGGATAAAAGTGTTAATTCTTAACACCATACAGGCTTAAAGTCTTAATTATCAACACTATTGAGGCTGCAAGTGTTAATTATTTAAACTACTGAGGTTTAAAGTCTTAATTCTTAGTACTATAGAGGCTGAAAGTCTTAATTCTTAACACTATAGTACTATAGAGGCTAAAAGTGCTAATTTTTGACACCACCGAGGCTGAAAGTGTTAAGCATTAATACTATAGAGACTTAAAGTCTTAATACTTAGCACTGTAGAGGCTGAGAGTCTTAATACTTAGCACTGTAGAGGCTGAGAGTCTTAATTCTTAAAACTATAGAGGCTTAAAGTCTTAATACTTAGCACTAAAGAGGCTAAGAGTCTTAATTCTTAAAACTATAGAGGCTTAAAATCTTAATTCTTAGCACTACAGAGGCTGAAAGTCTTAATTCTTAACACTATAGAGGCTGAAAGTCTTAATTATCAACACTATTGAGGCTGCAAGTGTTAATTATTTAAACTATAGAGGCTTAAAGTCTTAATTCTTAGCACTACAGAGGCTGAAAGTCTTAATTCTTAACACTACAGTGTCTGAAAGTGTTAATTCTTAGCACTAAAGAGGCTGAAATTGTTAATTCTTAACATTATAGAGGCTGAAAGTGTTAATTCTTAGCACTATAGAGGCTGAAATTGTTAATTCTTAACACTATAGAGGCTGAAAGTGTCAATTGTTAACACTATAACACGAGCATGCACGATCCGGCACTTTGTTGTAAAAGTAGCGTAGAATATGAATGGGAATTTATATAGCAACTTTGTCATATTATTGCGAAGATTTTTATACTGAAAGTAATATTCTGAAACATGTTCGTACATTTAATAATTTTTTATCACGTCAAGGTCCAAAACATTTCCCTAGACGTAAGGATAGCTTACAAAATTTCCCTCCCTGGAAGATGTAAACTAAAGCAAAGTAAAGTAACATAAAACATACTGTATTTGTGCATCGAAAAAGATACTTGGCTTTTTTAAACAAATACCAAACACATCTCTTTTAACATGTTGCAATAAACATCCCCTATTACTACGTCGAAATAGGTTCGTGAAATGTTTCTGGCGACGCACAGCACAAAGGGCTATGGCTTCATAAATAATACAAACTAAAATGGAAACTGTTAAAAGTTCTGCCATTTCTTTTAAATGAAAAAAAAACCCTTTATTAATATGTGCATAATACAATGTGTTTTAAACGAACGTTGAAACTGGAATCGCCAGTGCGCGCCGCCTGTCGGCTGCCAATTGCACTGTTTTAAAAATGGCGCACAAAATGTTCAACTCGAGAACCTAACCTAAACCTGGTTCTTTTGGAAATTATTGACGAGCGTTGTAAATAAGACAACGACGCAAGAAAAGTGAAGAAAAAGTATTGCAGGGGGGGAGGGGAAACCACGGTGTGCGGAATGCGCGGTGTGCGGCAAGTTTTGCCGCTGGCATGATTGATTGACCGGCACGTGTGTACGTGCGTGTAAATTCGTTGTTCACTGTTGCATCGTCGAGCATTTTTTTCAATAATTCGTCAGGTTTGATTTATATATATACCCGATTCGTTGTTATGGATACACAAATATTTTCCGTTTGCTCGATGTTTGTAACATGTTGATGAACCCATTCGTGGCATTTTTGCGACTCGCGCTGCGAATTTGATTCGATTACGCGAAACAACAGGCGCATAATTCTATCGTAATGATGAATGTTTTTTCAGAACGGCTCTATTTATTTCTCGACGACAGCACGCCGAGAAAATTGAAATTGAAACGACGATCGCAATTTTTTTTTTTTTTTTTGAAATAAACCGCGACTTTGCCGGGTTTTCAAAATATTTTGAAAATTTCGTACTTCGATTACATTTCCCGTGATATTTTGCGCGGAGTAAATTCGTTATACGTTATTTCATTCCGATTGATCGCGAGATGCAAAAGTAGAATATACAATAGCAAGTCGTGTCACGATATATATATATATATATATATATATATATATATATATGTACTATTTCTTGCTAATCAGTGACTACATCACGTAACAACCATCGTAATCAATTATCATAATTATCACTAATAGTTGTTAATTCGACCGTAACACGAACTCCGCGGTCCTCGTATATTATCCTGACGAATGGTTCTGCATGGCCAATGATATTAATAGTGATCACGCATGTCGCGATACTCGGCGTGTAATCAAACGTTCAAATTAGTCGAGTTGCGTTAGTTAGCCAAACTTGAAAGGTTCTTGAAAGAAAAAAAAACACACACACAAAGACGCGAGAAATATAATCGTTCGAAATAAAGATATCAGCGTAAACAGACTCTGTAAATTTCGAGTAATCGTAAAATATGTATCGATAGTTGTGAACGTATTGATACTTATTGTTAGTACAGAGTGGAAAGAAAAGTTTGTCCTGTCACAAATGAATTTTTTACACCTTCGATTTGATTTGAAATACATGTAAAGAATTTGCCGAAAAATGGACCTTGACCTTGAACTTCAAAATCAAAATTTTTTTTTTTATATTGCATTCTACTCATCGCGAAGGTGAAACTTTCCCAAGGAACCTGATAGCTCTCTCAAAAAATGGTAAGGAAGTTTCTTAATCGAATGCGCGAGTTCTAACAGCGACTTTACGATTCTGGACGCGTGGATTTTACATGATTTTCGCACTAGGTTTCACTAATTTGATTTAACACAGTTGTAGCATCAGTGTGCGTCTAAATAATCAAATGATGAAACTAACTGTTAACATTATTCGAAATCATTATTCGCGTCCAGAACCATAAAGTCGCTGTTAGCACACAGTATTAAATGATTAAGAAACTTTTTTTTTACCATTTTCAAAAGAGAACTATTAGGTTCCTTGGAAAAGTTTTTACCTTCGTGGATGAATAGAATACAATGCAAATAAAAAAAGAAAAGAAAAAAAAAGTTGAAATTCAAGGTCAGGATCAATTTTGCAGCAGGTTTTTTACATGTATTTCCATCAAATCGGAGATGTAAAATTCTTTTCTTTCCACACTGTGTACAAAATTGTACAGGGGAATGTGGAGAATGATAAACGGTGGCCAAGTGATCGATACGATCACGTCTAAATACACGTCCGTGCAGAATGATCCGATGTCCTGGAAGGATTACGACGCGTGCATCACGCACGAGCATAGTAATCGGATTTTAGCAATTATCTGAATGCGCGGCGCGTGATTCAAGAATTTTGGCAGGCTTGCATTTTCGAACGACGAAGTTCGAAAGTTTCCGAACGAACCTCTCTAAATTCTTCTCTCCCTCTCTTTTTTTTTTTATAAAACACGTAACTCACGACGAATATAAAACACATAACAAATTGCAACAATTTTGCGCGTGCGCGATAGAATATCTGTTACGTTAGCCAAAAGACGAATTTTTTGTGAGAAACAAAAACTTCAAAATCAATAAAACTGACCATTTTATTCACTGTTATCATCATTTGGACAACTTTACTTATTAAAAATATACTTTTCTCCGGCAAAAGACAGAATTCCATGAACGATTTGATATCCTCGTCAGCGGTGAAAGTTAGCAAACAGCTGTCGTTTGGAAGCTTCACCGTTGCAAAGATAATTTTTTTTATACTATAAACTTGCACAACGTTTCCTCTCTTTCTTTTTCTTTTTCTTCTTCGAAAGTAGTATTCAGCAAAGTACGACCTCTGTTTTCTTTCCATTTTGAAATCGACGCCGAGCAAACAATCGTGCATTCTCTTCTTCCAGAACGAACTTGTACAATCAGATTACAGAACGAATTTGCAGTTGGTTACGTTTCAATATATATATATACATATATATATATATATATATGTATGTATGTATATATATTATACGTACAATGCACCCGTCTGTTGGAAAAAGACGCAATTACTTTTTGGCGAACTCGGTGTATAATAAAAACACGGCGAAAAAGAGAGAGAGAGAGAGAGAGAGAGAGAAAGAGAAAGAGAAGGGTAAAAGAGCAATTTATACCCGGAGTTTTCGATCGCTACCAGCGATTTTAAAACGAAAATATCCCCGGTGGAAAACAAAAGACTGGGAACTCGCCGGGAAATATCCAGGAGATTTTCCAGGAGAGCCAGGAAGCCGAGGAAGGGGGGGATCCTGAAATAACACGAATACGATTGCTTCGGACGGTCTTGAAATAACAATCGCGAGGACACGGCCAACGACAAGTCTGTCTTAAATCCTAAAGATCTAGAAATATCTAGGGGAGCAGAGAGTCGAACTGTGCTCGAAAGAGGCGAACGCACAGAGCGCAGCCAGGTTTCCCAAACTTTTTCAAAGAATCTTAAGCGGATCCGGCCGACTTCACTTGAAACAATATTACACTCGAGAAAGAGACAGAGAGATTCGCATATTTTTGGCGAAGAAACGACAGTGCTTTTACCTCCGCTTTTGCACGAAAAACGAATATCCTCCGTTTGCGAACGATAATTTTTTTAAATGGAAGAGAAAAGAACGAAAAAAAAAGCTGGTCCTTCTGGTTTACCCGTTCTCGCTTCTCGGTTTCTCGATGCTTGCTCCTGTGTTGCGGCCGCAACTTAATCCGCTGTCGAGTGACGCGTACAAAGCACTTAAGAACGGCGAATTTATCGCGCCCGACGATATTTCCCTCAACGTGGGACGACCCAGATATAATAAATTCGAGTCGAATGAATTCGAGGTGAGACGAGAAGAGAAGAGAATAGAATAGAAGAGAAACGGCCTTCGAAGGTGTCGAGAGATGGCGGAGACAGCTGCAAGTGGGCTGTTATATGTGCATATTCCTGCGATATTTTGTTTCGCAGCGTTTCGTTATCAGCTCTGTTCCGTTTCATCGTTCACTCCGAAACGGAGGTACGGCACTGTTTCCGAGGCATCGAGGTTTTGTTGCGGTCTGACGCGACGACCAGCATGAGCGCTCGTTTTTGTTGCCAACTTTCTCGCTGACCCCTCGTCGGCTACTCCTCGGCAAAAACTGTGTCAACTGTTGCCCGTACATTTCACCAACTCCCTCACCCTCGCCCCGCTGTCGCAAAGTTTCGCGATATCGCGTAATTGTAATTTTTACCCCGCGTTGTCGCGCTATTTATCTAAGCTCTCGACTCCGTGCATATTATTTCCCGTGTCAGGGGAATTCCCATCGGTGCTTGCATATTCTTGCTCCTCTTCTGGTATCGTACGAAACTCCCGTGGCAACTTTCGCGTTTCGAAACAACGTTGAATTTCATCGGGCGTTTCCTTTGTGCAATTTGTACAATTTTTGCGCAATTTATCGCGCGCGTTGTGGCTGTTCAGCTGGCACACTCTCGTCACGGACACGGCGCGTGGATACGTTTCCTCTCTCGCTCAAAGGCGGAACTGGGGTGTTGCTGAAGCTGCAAGAAGCCAAGTTCTCGAGGCCACGTTGCATCTCGTTGTGTCTCGCGTACGTGCACGCGTGTAATTTAAATTCTTGCAATTATACCGTGCCACCGAGCGGAAAGGTGGATTCGCGTTCTCACTCCTTATTCGAAAACCGTGGCAGCTGGCTTTAAAACACAAGCTTGGATGGAAGCTTGGACGAGCGTTTCTTTTTCGTTCGAGTCGTAGTTGTCGGATGCATCCACGGAGGAACGGGCGAGTGAATTTTTTAGAAATATTCACGGCTTCTACGTTTTTGCGGTGACAAAAGGCGAGAAGACGCACGCCCCCGTGAATCGTATCGTGAATTCTGTACTCTAATTAACACGTTGAATGCCACAATTCAGGCCACCGAGGGTGACCGACGATGCCAAGACTATAATTCGAGTGAACGTGAATATACTTCAAAGTTTCTCGATATTAGCTTCGTTGCTGCAACGATGTGAAGAAATCAAATGTTGTCGTGTTAAAGCACTGCAAACGAAATGAAGTGAGGTACAGTTTTTTCCCTTTTGTTCTAGACAATCATTTTCCTGCCATTTTTTCCCCCCCATTTCACGGCATAATTTTTTCTACGTGAAGAAATTCAAGCCTCGAATTTTGCTACACAGCGAAAATAAAATATCCAAGAAATTTCTTCGATCAATAACCACCAGTAAAATAAATCTATTGAACATGGTCTTCGACTCGTCTGTTGCGAATAATATTTCAACATAATATCTATATAACATCGTGCGATAAATAACAGATCCGCGCGGCGTTTAGCATGTTGAGCAAACTAATCTATTTGTTAGATAAATATAATTCGTGTGAATCACGAATGGTCATCGGACAGCGCTTCAGGAAAAAAAGAAGGTTGCTCCGATGGAAGATTCGTCGAATGGAAAATTACGAATGTCTTCAGCCACGTCGAAATTTACTTCAGCTACTCGAATTTTTTTCTTTTGGAGACAGGAGCGGGAGAGAGTTAACGAGCGAGGAATCTGGAGCAAAGATCCATCAACGTGGCTGCCGCGGTGTCATACATCACGGTCGTAGTACCCGGCAAACTTTTGGAGGATGATATCCAACGTTATCATCAGCCGCTTTGGAAACAGTGAGTTGACGTACAATGCTGTGCGTTACTTAGACGCAGTTCGCGAGCCTAGTTGGCTTCGTAACGGGGGCTTAACTATTTTAATGAGCAGTCGTGCCGAGGATGGTTTTGGTCGGAGAATACTCGGCGTATTAACTCCTTCCACCGCGAGGCAACTCCACTTCCCCCCTCCCCCCAGATACGAGTCCCAGACCATGTCAAATTGTCGTATCGACAAATGATAGATGAACAACTACTAGAAAATAAAATCTAGATATAAATAAATACGACAAACATTTAATTTCTAAATGTATATTTATTTCTACCTCAGACGTATATTGTTCAATTTTGATGAATTATTAATGCACATAATTCTCGCAGGTATCATATATATATATATATATATATATATAAATTTAAAAATATTTATCATATATTATATAATATTTATATATAATATTTATCATATAATATTTATCATATTATATATAATATAATTTATATATTATATATAATTATATTAATATTTTTATAATTATATTAATATAATTATATTAATATTTATAATATTATATATAATTATTATATATAATATTTATCATATATAATATTTATCATATATTATGGAGGTTCTGTATCCTGATTTTCCATCGCAAGTGCGTCATGTTTTAAATCAGAGGTGTGGCTAACTGGCGGCCTTTGCCCCCACTTTTCTGATCGCTAGCGTTATCCCCTCCACTGCGTTGAGAATGTCGCGACCACAATACTCGCGTCACGTTGATAGTTTGGCGAAAGAGATATTATCAGAATACAATCAAATATCAATATCAAATACATGATCAAAAACTCAAATATTTTGGTTGTCTGGGTTTATCACTGCACCCTAGAATCCAAGCGAGCGATGGTGTTCTTTATGATCAAAAAAATTGTTACTGATTACTATTGCATTACTGTTGGACAACGTAGGCCTGCCTATAGGATAAAAATATGAATCCATGTATCATACATGTAGAAATTTATATCTATTATCCCGAAGGATCTATTATAACGTATGCATCCATTTCCATCGCAAGTTTGTCATATTTCAAATCAGAGATGACGCACTGGCGGCCCTTGCCCCCACTCTTCTGATCGCTAGCATTATCCCCTCTACTTCATCGATCCCTTCATCGATGCCAGTTGAACGTATCATGGCCGCGATACTCACGTCAAGTATGTATGTATACGTATAAATTATTTTCTTTAGCGTAAAGTTACAAACTACTGAAGCATCAGGAACATTAAAGTGAAAAAAATAGAAAAGCTTTATGGTAACAATACTTGTTAAGCACAAGCTTCTATTTACATACATTTTACGGAGAATCATTTAAACCTCTAAAAAAAATGCACTGTTTCGTATCTACAAAATTTCTAACAAAAATCACCACTTTCTGATTTTGATGAAATCTGGCATGAATATAATTTTTGAGAAAATATTTGATACGTATCTGTTTTTTTTTTTTTTATTGGCAATCGTCGATGCTGAAGGAGTGAAAACCACCGTCAAAGTGATCGGAGTTGCGAAACATATTTTGTTAAATATCTCACAAAATTACCGAAGATACAGTTTCGGTGTAAATTGGTGAAATTATTTTTTAAACCATATTTTGAAAGACCATATTTTTAAATAATCTCTCGATGATTCTTCCATTGTCAAGTAAATCTTGATACATTCTCTTGAATATTTGTCTACGACTAAATAAAAAACTATACATTCAAACGCAAGTTACTGATAAATTGGTATCTCGATGTTTGCGTTTCACGAATAATTGACAGACAAGTTATGTAGTTTAACCTAAAACATTGATTTTGCAAATCGATAATTAATATTTTGTTACTTAGCTTTTATATCTATATACGTAATATACTTATAAGATTACAGAACTACTGATTATCATCATTTTTGGATTATAAAAATTACTATCTAACGCAGGAAAGGATATCAAGATACAGGATATCACTCCTTACATGTCAATATTGTTTCCGGACACTCAAATTTGAGTCGTCTATTTATTTTACAATGCCTATGCGCACTAATTTTATAACAACCATGTCTTCGTGCTAAAGTTTAATCAGCCCAAATGAACTACATCTAATAAATCGAGCATATAGAAATAGCAATTTAATTTAAATAAGAGTATTTAACTGTATACTATAACCTAAGCGAAATAAAATAACTAAAGCTTCTAACTGTATACATTAGATTGAGACAATCTTTATTTCTTCCCTTAAATTAAAATATCGTCCAATATTTCAAATATTGTAATATACAATTTTTATATATATATATATATATATATATATATATATATATATATTAAAACATGTATTCTAATCTTGATAAAAATCTTTTTAACTTCAAATAGTTTATTTAAAATAATAATTTTGGAAATTATAGATAATTTGAAAGATTTCTTTTGACAGACGAGTTATGTAGTTTAACCTAAAACATTGACGTTGTCAACTCGTGCTGTCTATCCGCGGCAGGGAAGAAGTTCGTCGCCTCTGTTTCGAACTGTGTATACTTTCGCCCGGTCTGTGTACATACTTTCGTGACGCGGAATCCGTGGTATCGGGTTCGATCGGCTGCATACAATACGTCGAAAAACCGCGTAACGCGCAAACACGGCCTATCAAACGCCGGCCAGGTGGTTTTCTTTCAAAATCGGCGATTCGATCGGCCGATAAAACGGAAGAGTAATTCAGCGCGCGATCAATCGGTCGCGACAAAAGAGCACAAATCAAGCGGAGCGCTATCGGAGGAACACACTCCGCCGGTATTTATCAAAATTAACCGTGATTCACTAGGCGAATCGGTTCGACTCGCAGAGGCGCGAACGCCACCGCTCGAGTTATTATCTCTTCTGGTAGGTCGTAACTGTGAGTTACGTGAACGAGAGATGGCCGGTGGTATATCGATGTGTACACACGTCGGGGGCCACCACAGGCGACACACCAGGAAACACAATCCAATGGAAAGACGAGGAGAAAACCGCTTCGACGAGCGGCAGGAAAATTGAATCACGCCGCGTTTTGTCCGATTCGGTTGTCACCCTTTGAACGCGGTAGCTTCCGACTCGATACACGATCGAGCGCGTAAATCTCGCGGCAAGGCCATAACGAGGTAACCGAGTTCTGTTCTTTCTTTTTTTTTTTTTTTTTTTTTTTTACCAGGGAAATATTCTAGATCTTTCAAATTTAACTCAGAAAGAATATCGTTTAGCCAGTTAACTGCGGGATTTGGTTTTAAAAATTCCCCGTAATTAAAATGAAGCAATGTATACGTCGAACGCGGGGCAAATGCTCCTGTTATAAATTCGACGATGAAAGTAAAAACTGAAACGAGGAAGGACATTACATTTTCATTCAAGGATGGAGAATTGTCGAAAAAATCACACAATTCGTAAACAAAAAAAATTAAAGGAAAATAGAAATTTTAGGAAACATTTTAATTTTAAGAAATTCACACGTTGATTTCAGTGTGGTATCTTTCCCAAGGTATTGAAATTTTTTTCTTTTTTTTTTTTACCAGGGAAATATTCTAGACCTTTCAAATAATTAAAATTGAAGCAATGTGTACGTCGAACGCGGGGCAAATGGCTCCTATTATAAATTTCACGAGGAAAGTAAAAAAAAAAAACCCGGAAACGAGGAAGGACATTACATTTTCATTCAAGGATGGAAAATCGTTGAAAAATCACACAATTCGTAAACAAGAAAAATTAAAGGGAAAAAAGTAATTTCAAGAGATTCACATGTTATGATATCAGTGTGGTATCTTTCCCAAGGTATTTAAGAAACTTTTTTCTTTTTTTTTATAAAATACACAGCAGTTTCATTCTCAATATAAAGGAAACGTACCGCACAGATGACATTTTCGTTGCTTCTCATTGAAATTCGGAGTTCTCGAAATAAATGGTAATTTTTTTTTCATTTTACACGTCGAACACACAGCAGAGAGAAACAAATTTCCGCAAGACACCGAGAATAAATCGGTGTAAATTTACAAAACGTCTGTGACACACACACACACACACAGTCACGAGCTTAAGAACGTAATCAAGCTCGAAACTGTTATTTATCATTGTCGGTGTGTTGCGTGCAGCAGGTTTTACAATTTCGGTAAACTTGTTTACCAAAAACGCAGTTGCCAGACATCGTCGTATATATATACGTTGTACCACGTTTAATCAAACTGAGGGAGAGACGAACGTTGAGTGACTTGAACACTATGAACACACAAACAGTCGTTTATCGATCGTTTTTCACCAGCGTGTCGTTGCTGACCGACCCGATGAAACAATAAACGTGATCCTTGCCAGCGTGTCGAAGACTTGAAAGCAGCCTTTTATTATTGCGCTTAGGGAGGGAAATCGAGAGGTAAGAGTGCTCTGACATGTCGATGATACGTTCATAACGCGGCAGCGGATATGAAAGAGCGGGAAAAGTGGGGTGGTATCGATGAACCTTCCCGACTGTTCCTTTGATACCTTCCTGATCTGCCTGACCCGATGATGCACACGCACTTTGCCCTACTTACCCCCTAACGTCGTCCTATTTTTTTCTCCCCCTCGCTTGGCAACCAGAGACGCCAGTGAAAGAAACATTTTCAAAAATTCGCGCTACTTTCGCTCCATTACGTCGCAATTTAGAGCCGAGTGGTATATCGCGTGGCAATGTTCTAGCGAGTGTCGCGAATTATCTTTGGTAAAAGAAAGAAAGAAAGAAAAAAAGAAAGAAAGAAACAGAAAGCGAGAGAGAGAGAGAGAGATCGTTGTTTCATTCGCATCGAAAGTACAAAAATACGAGGACCGGTGAAAAAAATAAGCTTCACTCCTGTAACGAATGTAACGAGTTACTTAGTTCTTTTAAATTAACTGTTTATTATTCACTTTATCATACTAACTGTGTCAGCTGTTGTTCTATATAACAATTATTTTTATCAAATCATGACGAAGCTAGTTTTTCTATCCCTACGTTGAAGAAACTCTGCGTTCGAATGATACTCGATCGTCGCTTTCCAAGCACTGTTTTTCATCAGTGTCTTGCGAGAGCAAGGTGTTGTCACACTGAAATTTTTCCAACGATTTTCATCATTCGGTGGTGATCGTTGCCGAATGCTGCGCCGAGCTTTTCGAACTGTTAGACTCTCCGAGCTGTCCGGTGCGCGTTTTCACGCTTAATTTCACTCTCTTCGCGTTCTTTCAGCTTTCGCCAAGCTTTCTCGTCGAATTTTGAAACCCGGGCCCTCCGAGATGCTCGTTCAATGTTGACTCGCGAGAGAGATTATCTCCCCCCCCAAAAAAAATTCGTTTCTTTTCGAAAAATTCGGCGGGACGAAGGCGTCGGCGTGCTGCGAGTAGTCGGCTAATATTTAACCACTAGCTAGCGCGGCGGACAAAAAAAAAAAAAAAAAATGAAGAACGCAGCGATGCGGCGATACAGCCTGTAGTTTTTCAGCGGTGGTGCCGTTCGTATGACAGCCGACGCGGCAGCCTGTCGGAATTTATGTGCGGAACACGGGTTCGCCTGAATTCAGCTTACTTTCTCTCTCTCTCTCTCTCTCTCTCTCTGTATTCTCGCGCGCTACGTGGTTACGTGGACGAGCGGGTACGCGCACAAAACAATCGCTCGACCGTGCACGTGTAGAAGCTCCCAGCCCATGTGGGAGTATCGGTTTTGCATTTTTCAGGCCGATAATTTATCAATCTCGCCTGCCTCCCCCCCCTTGATCTCTTCGCGTCGCGTTCAACGAGACAAGGCAACAGAGAAAGAGAGAGAGAGAGAGAGAGAGAGAGAGGTCGAATTCAACTAGGAACGATCGTTCTCCTCCTGGCAGGAGAATAATGAGACCCTTTAAAGGCCGGTAAGTTTTCATCCGTGACAAGGCGCGATGAAATGGATTTTTCGCACTTTGTCGGCCATGGTGTTAGCAGAGTGCAGTACCCCGTCATTCGGGACCGCTTAGCCAGATAATACCGTAATAATAAACATCGCGAGGATACAAAAGGGGGATAACAAGCGTTCGCGAGCCCCCCATTACTCGCCGTATTTCTCACGTACTCTCTGTTGTTCCTGAAATGAAATTCCGCGGTTTTCCACCCGGATTTTAAACTCCGCAAGGAAAGAAAACAAGCAAGAGGGACCCCACGACTCGATAATGGAAAAAAATCCTGGCGAATTTCTTCTTCGCCCCGTTGGTGATTAATTTACATCGGCCGGGCAGCGTAGCGAAGCGACGTCGCTTAAAAGAGAAAAGAAAAAATAAGAAATTTCATTGTATCTGCGAGTTTAAAAATAGATCGGGTCCCATCTGGTCGGAAGTCGCGTCCCTCCGGAATTATTATATCAGAGTATTATCTAGATTATGGCTGGATGATTGATACGACGGTGTCGTATTCGTGGCAACGTACGTCGCGCGAGCGAAATTTGCAACGCAATGCAACGCGTCGTGCGGAATGATTACTAACTTCTTCGCACACTTGAATTACTCAGTTACTCAACTAGTTCTTCTACCATGAAAATTCGTTCGCACGAGATGAACTACCGTCAAAGTAGTCAAAAAGACCAATAATTATAATTTTTATTTGGAATATTGTAGATAGGAAACAGTGGCGTTTTTAGAGATTTAATTTTTCCTTTGTAAATTATTTTTTAAAAATATCGAGTGTCACTCGGTACATAAAAGTTCCCGTGATAAAAACTGTGATAAAGGGTTGTGCAAATGGTTAAATGATTTTTTCGTGAAATATATATATATATATATATATATATATATATAAATATAAACTTGTGCTAGATACCGAGCATTCTTGCCATAAAGCTTTCCTATTCTTTGAAATTTTATTCTTTGATATTCGTCTAGTGATTTTTTTTTTACTTAATAAATTACGTTGATAACTGCTAAAGTTAACAATAGAACTACCACTGGACGATCAAAGCATAAAATTTATTAAGTAAATTTATTAAGTAAAGTAATAAATAATAATTATTAAAGTATAAGTGAAAAATAATAATTATTAAGTAAAGTATAAAGTAAAAAATAATAATTTATTAAGTAAAGAAAACAATTTGCTCTGCGAGTGTTGTGTCTCGACGCAGTGGACGTAGTGGAGCGCTAGCAGCAGAAAAGTGGGGATAAGAGGCCGCCAGTTCGACACCTCTGACTAAAAAGAACGATGATTTGCAGTTGCCAACGCAGCGTTATTGGCGATAATTTCGAGATTCAAAACGTGCTGTTTATTACGGAACAACATGACTGACTCGATTCTTCTCCGTTTCTTCTAGCAGGCAAATCTCGCACGACGTGAGGTTTGAGAAAAAAAGATATTACAACGGTCGTCGCAATTTGATTGTGAGTAGTCGTCGAAAGATAAAATATAAAAGAAAATCTGTTGACAGCTTGCTTGCTCGACGACAATTTAATCTTTAAATAAGATTTAAACAGTCTTCAGTGTTAATTTCAGTTTCAGGTTCACGTGTAACGCTAGACGTAGTAGACGATTTTCACGTCTGAGTTCTCTCTTTGTTCGCGTGCATTATCTCGTACGAGTTGCTCCCAGACAACACCATTATGTTCTCCGTGAAAGTTCGCAGTGTTAGAAAATCATTTTTATTCGAGACTCACGAACATTTACGACATTAACTGATGTATAATCATAGATTTATACATTGGAAGGAACAGATTACGTAAATTTTCATTAACAAATAATAACAGTAGAAATTATACAATTATAACGTTAAAGTGTCATTTGAAGTTAACTTTCTATTCCACGAATAATGTCAATTAATTGAACAACAATTCTTTTAATTATTATCTCACTTTTATTGCATTCGCTATTCATTTCGAATGAAAAATTTTCTCCCCTTTATATTAAAAAAGTTCATGCCGTGTTTGACAACTGGTCGTGAAAAAAGTTTTGGAAGCTAAAACAAAAGAACGGAACTCTGCAAATATAAATTGCAAAAAAAAAAAAAATTAAAAAATTAAATCGAAACAATGGGATTAACAGAAATAACGAAGCATGGAAGAAAATAAATTCGTTGACGAGGCAAATTTTAAAAAATTCAACTTGTGCAACAGCTGAAACTAGAATTACACGTTAATAATAACAATAACTAGTAAAAAATAACGTTATAATTGTATAACTAGTAAAAAAGTTTTACAAGCCAGAATGAAGTCAGAACGCGACTGAAAAGTTCAGTTTCCACTCGAAAGTTTCATTTGTTAGTAAGAAAGTGTGTTAATAATTTCGCGAACTCGGCAATGCACACATCGACTGTGATTTTCATCACGACAAATATCGTTTATCCTTTCGTACTCGTTAGTCGAATCAAAGTTCAAAAGAGTTTGAAAAGTTACGAAATATTATTGCCAATCCTCCAGTCGACGCTTCATTTTTCATTATTTTGTATTTCATTATTGTTCGGGATGACGGGTGTCTTACAAACAATATCAGAATCGTGTTTTCTGTTCTTAATTGTAAAAGACACAAAATCCTGAAAATATCAGTTTACAGACTTTTCTTTTAGCGATATATTGTATTTTATTATTATTTTTTGAGTTGGAACCTAACCCTAGTAGTGTCTTATAAGCAATATCAATATCAATATCGTCTTTTGTTTTTAAATGTTAAAAGACACAAAACCCTGAAACTATCAATTCTCAGACTTTTCTTTCAGTGGTATACTGTATATTATTATTGTATCACATTTTTTCGAGACAAGACCTACGAGTGTTTCTATTCTTAATTGTAAAAGACACAAAACCCTGAAAATATCAATTTTCAGACTTTTCTTTCAGTGGTATATTGTATTTTATTATTGTATCACATTTTTTCGAGACGACACCTACGAGTGTTTCTTTTCTTAATTGTAAAAGACACAAAACCCTGAAAATATCAATTCTCAGACTTTTCTTTCAGTGGTATACTGTATATTGTTACTGTATCACATTTTTTCGAGACAAGACCTACGAGTGTTTCTATTCTTAATTGTAAAAGACACAAAACCCTGAAAATATCAATTTAAATAAAGCGCACGAAATAGTTTGAAAAGTTACGAAATATTTATTGCCAAGAATCCTCCAGCTGTCGACGCTTCATTATTCAAGCGTATACACGTATACCAAATAACTATTTTGGAGTTCACTGAGCGCGTGCTCGAGCCGCGGCTTGTTAGCCACGACGATGTACCGAGAGTGATCAATTTTCTTGGCCGGACGAAGAGAAATGGCGACGTTGTCCTTGGCGGGAGCCACTGCTTGCCGCGTAACGAGGGTGGACGTATCTCATTGACTGGAAATAAGTAAGCGAGCATGGTCGACGAAAGGCGAAACGACGAAATCGTCGGATCTGTTCAAAGTGGAGGACCGCGGGTTCTCACGGTTCACCTATCGGTGGATCATCCGAATTTCCGGACGAAGCAAGAGACGACGCTCGAGGCTCGCGGAATTTCGAAATTATTGGGTCATCGTCGAATCGTCGCGATATTATTGCAAGATGCGGCTGAGCGAGTGTCCTGCTTCCTCGGATCGTTATTTAACTCTCGATGTTCGGCTTATTCAGCAGCAGCAAACGGGGGGGGGGGGCGGAATGGCTGGTCGAGCGGAAGAAAGTCGAGAGAGAGGAGAGAGACGTTTCCATCGCGTTGCGTGGAACATCGATGCTCGAAATACGGAAAGACTGCGGCGAGACGAATTTTCTCTCTTTTTTTTTTCATCGAGCTTAATTACATCGAAAACAAGTTCGCGATAAATACTTTCTGACGAGTAATTGACAATTAAAAGTTGTCGAAATAGAAAGTCAAGAGGAAGCAAACTAAACGAAGCGGAAGAATCTTTCTCGCGGTTTGCAGAAAAAATTACGATCTCACCTAGATCACACAGTCTTGCCAGTTTTGTCAATTGCTTCTCGCGAAACTTCGGACACCGGCACGCGAGTTTTTCCACCGCGTTTTTTTCGTAGTTAAGGAGTCACGGGCCGCGCGTAACTCGGACTTTAAAGTAGCAGTTTGGTTGCATACCAACCGACAGACTCGGAGTATTTTTCCGGATCGGCGGTCTCTCCCTACTGACCACTCGATAAAATTTCATCCGTCGGGGCCCTTTCGCCGATGCCAGCCTTCGCTGTATAAACTATTCCGGCGAAGTCGATACCCCCGATGAAAGAATATTCCATAAACTCTTGTCGATGGGTGTTACAGCTGACTACGTGCTGCATAATGTCGTCTTCCCGCACGACGCGGACAAGGGTCTGTCCCGTACTTCGTATTTTATTTTTTAGTTTCTCGAACGACGACGAGACAAATCTCTCGCGAAGGGATTCGTTATACGAAGACGCGAGGGGTGATTTCGGGGGTGAGACCGGCCCGATCTCGTTACCGACGCAGGTTATCAAATGTCAATTTTCAGACTTACTTCTTTTTAGTGGTATACTGTATTTTATTATTGCTCGAGATGAGACCTACGAGTGTCTTGCAAACAACGTCAGTATTTCTGTTCTTAATTGTAAAAGACACAAAACCCTGAAAATATCAATTTTCAGACTTTTCTTTTAGATTAATGTATTTAATGTATCATATTTTTTTATTGTATCGTATCTTATTATTGTATCGTATTTTTTTATTGTATCGTATCTTATTATTGTATCGTATTTTTTTATTGTATCGTATCTTATTATTGTATCATATTTTTTTATTGTATCGTATCTTATTATTGTATCGTATTTTATTATTGTATCATATTTTTTTATTGTATCGTATCTTATTATTGTATCATATTTTTTCGAGATGAGGCCTACGGGTATCTTACAAACATTGCCAGTACCGTGTTTCTATTCTTGACTGTAAAAGACACAAAACCCTGAAAATATCAATTCTCTTTTCTTTTCTTTTAGTGGTATATTGTATTTTATTATTGTATCATATTTTTTCGAATTGGAACCTAAACCTAGCAGTGTCTTATAAGCAATATCAATATCGTCTTATGTTCTTAACTGTAAAAAGCACAAGACCCATTGAAATTTTACGTACGTATGCTACATTGACAGTTTGGTGAAAGAGATATTATCAGAATACAATCAAATATCAATATAAATACATTATCAAGAACTCAAATACTTTGGTTGTATATTGTCTATATTTGTTTATCACTGCACCCTAGAATCCAAGCGAGCGATGGTGTTCTTTATGATCAAAAAAATTACTACTGATTACTATTGCATTACTGTTGGACAACGTTAGGCCTGCCTATAGGATAAAAATATGAATCCATGTATCATACATGTAGAAATTTATATCTATTATCCCGGAGGTTCTATTATAACGCATGCATCCATTTCCATCGCAAGTTTGTCATATTTCAAATCAGAGATGGCGAACTGGCGGCCCTTGCCCCCACTCTTCTGATCGCTAGCGCTATCCCCTCCACTTCATCGATCCCTCCACTGCCAGTTGAACGTATCATGGCCACGATATTTACGTAAAGTATGTATGTACACGTATAAATTGTTTTCCTTAGTGTAACTGCTAAAGTTACAAACTAGAGCTACCGACGACTGAAGCATCAGAAATATTGAAGTGCAAAAATAAAAAAGCTTCATGTTAACAATACTTGGTAACTTGCACAAGCTTCTACTTCATATCAACAGAATTTCTAACAAAAATTATAAATTGGTCAAGCACCACTTTCTGATATTGAAAATTTGCCATAAATGTAATTTTCGAAAAAATATTTGATACGTATCTGTTTTTTTTTTATTGGCAATTGAAAACCACCCTCAAATAAATTGGGGGTGCGGAACATACTTTGTCAAATATCTAGGAAATTACACAGTTTTTACACAGTTTTGATGAAATTAGTGTTTTTAAAACGACGAATTTAACGATTCGTGCTATTTCGCGAGAAAACCATTTGTTTAAAAAAATTGATGAAATTAATGTTTTTAAAACGACGAATTTAACAATTCGTGCCATTTCGCGAGAAAATCATTTGTTTAAAAAACCAACAATTTAAAAAACCATTTTTTATATTTTTTATAATTTCTCGAAAATTTTTCCATTATTAAGTAAATTTTGATACATATTCCTGAACATTTTTCTATGAAAACTATACATTACGGATAAATCGAAATCTTGATTTTTACGTTGCAAAGACATTCATTATTTTCAAATCATTCTCGCCGGACGTGCAAAGCAGGATTCTTGTTCGTAAATATATTGTAATTCTGAGAAAAGCTAGGTCGCCGTTCGAAGGGAAAATTTTTAAAAATGCATCGATCGACGTCAATTCCACAGTCAATTCTTGATTCGTCACCATTTTTTTTTCAGACTATTAAAAGAGACATTAGGGAGACGACGAATCGTTAGCAGCGAGGAGATGGAAAAATTTGTGTACAATTGGTAATTGTACAAGTGGTAAAACAAAAAAAAACAAAAAAAAAATTCCCAATTCGACGGGACGTATGCACGAAGGTAAACCATTTGTTTTTCTTTTTTCAAGCAATTTTGCTGACTGCGAAAAAATTCCGGTTTATATTTGACTCTTTTAGGCATCGTTCAGTCCGGTCGCGCAAACTGTTTCGTTTCGTTCCACGTTCGCGCTACGAACAAAAATCCGCCATAAAGGTACAAAGCGTTGGGGAAGAACCGCGAGAAGAAGAAAGAAAAAAAAAAAACGTACTGGGATAAAAATTGGAATTTCGCCGAAGCGTGACTCGAGCATATATATATATGTTCTATCCTATCACGCGATAAAAATACACGACGGGCAAAATTCGGGCAACAGCGAAGAGAAGAACGAAACAACTGCTTAACGTGACCAGACGCCATACGACCTCGTGATGATATCACCGAGGAAGAACTTGATCACTCCCGGCTTTTCGGCCGAGAAGGCGCGGGCAAACTTGTTTTTTCCAGCCTGACGACCGGGGCTAACGACAGCCCTTATCTTATCCTATTTGCGCCGCCCATCAACCCTCTCCCTCTTTCGGTCTTTTACACGATGCAGATCGCGTTTTTTTTGTTCAGAAAGATCAAGGGTAAATTGCTCGTGACCCGTTGGAAAGAACGTGGACAAAGGGAGAGATCCAGCTCTTTGTCGCCAGCGCCCGATAATAATTGCTGCTTCCTCTGCTTGATTCACGGAAACGCATTCAGCGCGCCGTTGTTCAAATATATCACCTCGGTTTCGCGATGTTTCACGCAAATGCCAGCGTGTATACGTCGAGATACCGGCCGATTGGGGAATCTATTTTCGCTCGCTTAATTTCCACTAATGGAAATTAAGAGCCCGATACTTCGACCTCTTCCAACAGGCTCTCGAGCCCTCTGAACAATTAAAGAAACAGTGTACACGTTCTCCAGTGACAATGAGAAACACTGAGACGAGACGAGAGAAATAGAAAAAAATAAAAATAAAAATAAATCCCCTTCTCCGTGAATTTGAGGTTTGATATGATTTCGTTTGTCGATGTAAGCAAGTTCAGCAGACAGAGATCGTACGTTGAATTCAAAAAAAACCGGAAGTCACTTCGAGTCGACGATGAGAATAAATTTAGTCGTAAATTCAGTCGAATGTCGTGGAGAATATAATAGGATCAAGCTAGTAGTAGGGTACCATGGTTTTTCTAATAAAATAAGAAGCTTCGAGCTTCTTCGACAAGCTCTCGAACCGGTGAATAATAAAAGAAACAGTGTACATGTTCTCCAGTGACAATGAGAAACACTGAGACGAGACGAGAGAAATAGAAAAAAAAGAAAAATAAAAATAAGTCCCCTTCCCCGCGAATTTGAGTTTCGATATTTCGTTTGTCGAATAAAATATTATTACATATAATCAATAGAAAAATATTGTTTTTAATATTTATTATTTATTGTTTGTTATATTTGTTATTTACTCGTTTTCAAGATCGACAAATGATCAAACGTTGATGTAATATTTTCCTACCGATTGGAATTTTGGAAATTTGTAGATTTTTTTTCGAAACTTTCACTTTATTTTTCTCACTTGCCAAACAACTAAAGGAAAAAGTAAATTAACTTTCTATTTTGATGGTATCGTCGTATAGTCATAGAATATTTTTCCTGTAAAAGTAATCACTACTGATACTTTACTACAAGAAATGTTCAACTTTAAGAAAAGTATTGAACGTTTTGCATGCTATTAGGTAATAATCAAAGAATGTTACATTTCTTCTACTATTGCAAAATACAATTGTAGTTATAATTTTGTAATGGTGCAACCTTGCAATAGTAAAAGAAATTTCATTCTTTGATAGTATTGAATTTGACGAAACTTCATGTGTGTACACTTGTAAATTTTAAACTCCAAGTTTTGTAAAATATAGTTTGTAACTGTACACTCATTCTAGTATATCGTAGAAAACGAGAGTTTCGTTAGACTCAAATTTTATCATTAAATTATTATATACTGTAAGCAAATTCAGCAGACAGAGGTCGTACGTTGAATTCAGAAAAAAAACTGGAAGTCACTTCGAGTCGACGATGAGAATAAATTTAGCCGTAAATTCAGTCGAATGTCGTGGAAAATATAATAGGATGAAGCTAGTAGTAGGGTTACCATTGTTTTTCTAATAAAATAAGAAGCTTCGATACGCAATTTGAATTATGATGCAACATTCGGGTGGACCTCATGACAAGTTTCAGAGCAAACAACATCGTAGTGTTCCGTGCAAATGGAGTGAAAAGCATTCGGCTTGAACAGATTCAATGTTTTGTGATTTAAGCGATTGTTTTCCAGTGTTTTCACATCCATTTGTATTCTATAGATTATTTAAACACTTTTTCCATCGTTCTGTCTCGTACTGAAGCGTAAATATTTAATGTTTAGTAAATGAATGCATTTGGGGCGGAATTCAACTGAATGCCAAAGAGGAACATTTTGTTTGCAATTTTTGTTCTATTAATTGAGATATATATATATATATGTATATACATATACTTATATGTTAAAATAATTCGAACTTTTTATAAATACAGCGAAAGTTCCTAAACTGGTAATTAATACAATTTTTTTATCAGACAGACTAAATAGAGTGTACGTTTGTTAAAAGCAATCGTAAACCTAATAAAAATTAATAAAAAAAATTCTAATATTCTCAAGTTCTATTTGGTCTGTTTTATATTAACTCCTTAACATATAACGACGTCTGGGAGACGTCATACGTTACCTAAGAACTATGAATTATTAATTTGTTCTTTCATCATTTTTTTATTAATTTTCTTTGCAAGTTTACGCGTTCTTGGTTTACAGAAATGTTACAAAACTGAAAAATATATATCATTTCTTGGTTATATCGAATTTCATTTAATTCGTATGTCAAGGGGCTAATAATAATAGAAATTGTTATCCAACTTTATCGGGCAAACCCTTTATCGGGTGTTTGCACGAAGAAAATTTTACTTTTCCAAGAAAAAGTTTCGTCATTTTTTCATTGTGCATGGCCCGATCGAGAGGTACAACTTCGCGCAAATGTTTTTCGTCATCCTCCCTAACAGACGCTGAATACCCGGTTTCGCCCAATAGCGAATCTGAAGTAACATAAAAGGATCGTCCGAACTTTGACAAATACGACGTCAACGGATCTGTATTTCTCAGCAGAAACGCAAAGAGAATCCTTCAGCCGAGTCGTGCTCGCTGCGGAGCGGAACGGAGCGGAACGGTGAAAGGAAAGGAAAAACGCGCGGGAAGAAAGGGAGATAAAAATGAACGAGGCCCGGAGAGAGGGGGGGGGGAAATGCAGTTGTTCGTCAGGAAGAAAATTGAATTCCCCGTCGAAGCGCGACGCGGAAGAGGAGCAAATTTATGGGACAGTTCCCCGCGGAGGGGAGGCAAAGGGGGACGTGTTAATCGATCGTCGTGATTGCGCGGATGAAAAGAAAAAAAAAAAAAAGGAAAAAAAGAGAAAAAAAGAGCCGGTGCCATTATTCCGGGGTTTTTCCCTCTCATTGTCGGCACTTGGGTCTTCCACGAAACGTGAACAACGGAACGGTCTCTGTCGCGAGAGAGAGAACTCGCGGGAGAGCAGCACTCCGAACGGGCATTTTTCTTTCTAACCAGAGAGAGACTCTTTCGGAGGGGCCGCATAACGTCGAAGCTTGAAGGTTGAAATCAGTGCGGTAATTAGTGCCGGTGAATGGGAACCCGGTGCAAACACAGAGACAGAGATTTTCGGTGTAACGATAATTAGATAGTTTCTGCGGATAGTTTCGCGCGCGCATCGATCCCGCGCGGGACTTAATTGCTGCTCGCTTCGGGGGCAGGGGGGAAAAATTCACCCTCGAGCGTCGTCGTACGAAAGGCACACTGATACGGGCCGATTCGAACTAGTTCCGTGAAAAAATATTCGAAATATTTTAACCGCGAACGAGAAGATTACACGTGGTATGAGCGAAAACAGCCATCCATCGCAAAATCGGCAACGCTAAATTCTTCCAAAAGTTACATAAAACGAGCGCATAATTTCCGCGCGATAATAATAATCGAGAAATAATCGCCGGTATTGCATCGAGGTAATGACAACGATCTAATCGGATTTGACGCTGGCGTTAGGCCTGACGGAAATTAGCGGTGGAACCGGTAGCACAAGGGAAGGTGGCATCTGGAGCTGACGCCTCGTCAATGCAGGCGTGGAACATGCGGTGACCCCCTTCCTCTCCCCGCCCCCCTTTTCCTCGACACCACGAGGACGATTTCTCCGTCGCGCGTGAGAAGGTCGAAAGCGAGAAGGAGCCAGGTGACAGCAGGCTCGAGGTCGAAGGGCAACGGAACCGTAAATTCGGGATAGAGGGGCGGGTACGTACGTACAACACGCAAGACAGCGTGGCCAGCCTGGATTTCGTCGCCCCCGGGGTCTAACACCCCCATTTCGTTAGTCAGCCGTTAGGCGGCTGAGGTTGTCGCGTGATTTATATGAGAACGATTTCGCGTCTGGCGGTGCAAGTAATCGCGCGATGATTGGCCGCTCGTAATTGATTGCCAATCGGCGCCGGGTGCCTTCTGCTTTCTAGAAACCTGACGCTCGTGTGCCAAATCGCCGATAACGAGCGCTGCTCTTCGATCGTGGCCAGTCAACACGCTGGATAGAATGCTCGAATCTCGCGCGAATAAGGGGACACGTGCTAGTTCTTTATATAGGATGGAACACCGAATGATATCGGAGAAAAATAACTTTTGCAAGCGCGTGTTTCTCTAACTTTTTATCGTTTTATTTTTGGAATTAACTTTATACCTAATATTATTTTATAATTAATGTATGATTTATAATAAATATAAATAAGAATATAAATATGTAATATATAATAAATATAAATAATATAAATTATAAAGTAACTTTTATTACTTTATAATTAATTTTAGTAATTTTACAACTTACAAAAAGACAAAATAAAAAAAGATTGAAACATGCGCGCCAGTGTGCAGTTTATAATCCGCCGAGGAACCGATTCTCCGCGAGTAATTTCGAATTCTCCTTCTCAACGGCGGAGTGCATTATATTTTCTTTTCAATTAAATCTCGAGACGAAATCGACGAGTCGAGTTAGTTTCGTTCTATTCCAACACGGGCCGCGCGGAGAGACCGATGATGAATCAGAGGATTGTAATCCGCGAGGAACGATCGTCGTCCGAAAATCGTCACCGATGCAATCGGCAAGTCTCATCTGCATGAACAGACAATCTTCGGCAGGAAACCGGGAACGCGACCCGGAATAATCGTAACAATTATCCACCAACGTCACAGGATTCCTCTCATCTCAGCGATTAGCCTGATATAACTATTTCATTAAGCGGCGCTACTTAAGCTCGGATCCGACTGCCCCGAATTGAACGCACGTTTCGCAAACGTTCTCTAATAGAATTCCGTCTTTCGACGTGTCGAATTCGGCGGGATAAACGTCGAGTGCGATCGTTTCGCGGCGTGCTATCGCGAAACCATCCAACGTGATTTAAGACGCCCATCGTCGCAAGATGCTGCGGCGTTTCACCGCGACGAAGCGCCATTGGCTACGGCCAACCGAGAAGAAAAATACCATGGGAGCACAAATCTTTTCCGACGAATTTCGATCGTTAGAAAAGGGGGGAAAAAATGCGACGTACGCTGAACGATGCTAAAATGTATCGTTTCATTCAATTTCGTTTCGATGGAAATTCGCAAACCGACGAGGATAAATAGCGAAGAATTACGTACTCTCCATGGGCGATGCGGCCGAGTTTCGCCTAATTTGTAAAATTATAATTTATAATTACGCCATAATATTCCATAATGATCATTTGATGCATCTAAAGTGATTGTACGTAATTCTGCGATTTTTTTTTTTTTTTATTTAACGCGCAGTCATCACCTATCAATTAGACGTGACACTAAGAAATGACTTTGTGCCTGATTTCGTCTCCCTGAAGAAAAGAAATCGATTTAACGTAGAATTATTAATAGAAAATCCTCCTCAAACTCATTCAAAAATTGTGTGTCCAATATACGGAAATGCAGATAATATATTAATAATTACTATTGCTCCTCAGAATGATATTTGATCTCATGGAAGTACATAACCTAAAAATGCAGTAGCTATTGACAAAAATAAAATTGTCCTTCCAATTAATCAAACGTGAGTTAAACACAGTAGATAGTTAACAATTTCATCCGATATTACGATATTACGAACCGATATTTTTTTTCTTCTTTGCAACTATGAAATTTACTATATTAATTTATTTAGACGCTTTTCAAGATGGGTAAGTGTAAAATATAAATTTCCGAGGACAATGTGAGAAGAGAAGATTTGTCGACGAGAATGCAGGTTGCGCGCATCTACGTTATAAAAAGGAAATTTCTATCTGATTTTCGTAGAAATTCTTAATTTTAACTTATATATACATTGTTATATTTATATTATATTACATCCATATAGTATATTTTTATCAATGAGATATTTTTCAGATACACAAAAGAGCAACTAGAGTCGAGGGAACGGAAACTTAACGAACCTATCCTAAAAACTGCACGTATTAATTTCCCTCTTTGTCTCTGCAGACTGTTACGAAAACGCTGATTAAAGATCCCCTTTAATGCTAAACTCACGAAGCAATTGCACCGATTTCTCTCCGATTTTTCAAAGTTTCAAAGTTTTAAACGCTAAAAAAAAAAAAAAAAAAGAAAACGCGTTTGGCCACTTCGCCCTGGCGCTAATTTTTCGTCGAAATACGTCGGATATCTGTGCGCTCTATTATTCACGGTTATCGTTCGAGCAGATAGCGACGGCAGCAGCATCGAGCAACGCGGCGATAAAATTGGAAAGAGCGGGAGGGATGGGAGAGGGAAGAGCCTGGTCTTCGTAATTCAGGCCAGCCGGAGAAAAGAGTCGGCGCGCGAAGTAATGTTAGAAAATAAATTCAGAGCGCCGGCGCGCCGGTTATTGTCCAAAGTGGAAAAACTATGTGGCACGTGGCACATTCCAGTCGCGACTATCTCCCACCGGAAGAGATCTCACGGCATTATCCCTCTCATAATTTCGCTGGCAGCTTACACGAGCTTAACTCTCTCTCTCTGTAACGCGCGCGTCTCTACGCGCTTTTTCCGCCCCTCTCCCCCAACCTACCTACTATTCCCGTGCTTACGGCCCTCTGTGCCCTCTCATAAACTTAACATAAGGGTTAAGTCTTAGCGTGGCCTCCACCCTCCCCCTGCCGCCGCCACTTCAGTCTTTTTCATTCCTTTTGTGGGCTGGCTAGCCTCTTGTCTCGCAGAGGCTGTTCCGCTCACATCAAAGGCTATACTTTCCGCTCGTTACACGAAAATTATGCGGCAACTCGCGTGTAATTTCTTCCCGTCGTTCTTCCGAAATGTGAACAGCATTGTCGAGGCACCGTCGGGATTGATCACTTCGTTGAAAATTAAAAGGTAAGAAATTAAGATCTATCAATTACTTGCAGGTTCCTCTTTTCTTTCTCGTAGTCTGCATTTTCACGAGAGCCGAGCTTCTACGAACGTGCAAATCTCACCGGAGATTACGGTTCAATTTGCAAGAATTGGACTGGTTCACCGCTGACTACGATATCGGTATCATATACAGGGCGATTCACGTAACGCACGCCTGAAGTAACTTCTAAATCATGCTATCTAATGAAAGATTGTTCAGTGCAAAAGTTGTAAGATGGGCGTATCAATATTTCGAGTGTGTCGAGAGGTTTCAAAATTAATGGTTTCCATACTCGAGACAAATTATCGTTAAATATCTTCTTAACTATTCGGTTTAGGACCAGTTTGGCTCGATACGTTTTTGCTTGGAATTTAATGGAAAGAAATATACGGTCCAATTACAAGAAACAAGAATGACCTTGATAATTTCGAAACCCATATTTTCTCTTCCTTGCAACTTTTCCATTAATAATAATTTCCCATTTAGACGCACAATTTGAAGGTTATGTGTGTGTATCAAGTTTCGTGTTTCACGCGAGATGGCGTGAAAGTGAAAATTCCAACAATTGGCGGGGAATACCGATAGACGCTTAAGTGGGGACTACTGTATCTCCTTTCTACCACTGTTCTGTCGTTCACGAATGTTATCCTGCCCCCTCGACGAAAATTGCACGCTGATGTCAATTCACGGTGTGAAAATCATTATGCCAGGGTCACGAGAGAAACGACGCGCATTTGATTAACATCGGTTACGTAGTCGGGCACGAATTCGTCTGAAAACGGGACGACGAAAATAACAGAGAAAATAGCAGAGACGTGGCAGAGAAGAAGTATCGCGTGTGTCGGTGACAAGCCCCGGAATCGAACGCCACTCGATAAAATTGCCAGTGCCTCGGAACGTGGCAAAACGTCGAGAAAGGATAACGTATCACGTTTTGTAAAAGTTGATGAACGAGCGGCTGAACTGTCTGAAGGATGAAATAAGTGGCCGGGCGTAACGTGTTGCTCGTCAGATGGTATAAACGACGGGAGATGGATCTCGGTTTTTGACGTCGCGCGGCGAACCGTGTTTCAATTCTCGACCTGTACCGTGTACAGCGTGTGTAAAATGCTTCGTTGAAATTGTTTCAAACGGATCACGCGCCACCAGGGACAAAAATATTATATGATTACCCTATATTGATATAAATTAATGTGGTAATGTTGGTAGTATAGTAATTATATGTTGGTAGTATACATAGTGAGTATAGTAACTATAGGTTGGTAGTATATATATAGTGAGTATAGTAAGTATAGATTGGTAATATAGTAAGTGTAGATTGGTAGTGTAGTAAGTATAAGTTGGTAGTATAGTGAGTATATATAGTAAGTATATGTTGGTAGTATACATAGTGAGTATAATAACTATAGGTTGATAGTATATATATATATATATATAGTGAGTATAGTAAGTATAGATTGATAATATAGTAAGTGTAGATTGGTAGTATAGTAAGTATAGGTTGGTAGTACACATATGGTAAGTATATGTTGGTAGTATAGTATATATGATATATAGTAAGTAGAGTAAATATATGTGTAGTATAGTATATATTGTAGTATAGTATACAGTAGTGTACAGTAGTATACAGTATTGTAGTATAGTAAGTATATATTGTATAAGTATAGTGAGTATATGCTGGTATAGTGTAATATATTTATGTATAGTAGGTATAGCAGGTATAGTATATACATAGCAATATATATAATATATAACAGCACATGTATAGCAATGTCAATAACTATCTACAATCTCAAACAAATATAAATACAGATTAAATTAATTTAAATACATATTAGATCCAGCGGAAGACTAGGGAATAGTCGAGAAGTTCCTGCAATTAAATAAAACAAAAGAGCAGCATCTTTCTCGCAACGAAACGAACAACCAGTCGTTACATCGCAATTTTTCGAGTACGCACGCGAGCGAAACCATACCAGGTCGCTCCTCCATTTTGTCAGTGGCGTAGCAATTTCGCGGTGTTCACCGACGCGAGTTCGTGAGTCCGGTGTTCGCCTGTAAACGAATGTCGTTACGCCGGCCAAACGAAATATGCACGAAAGCCACGCGTCCCGACGAATCGCATCGACGCCGACGCGATACGATCTAATCCGTCTGCCGACTCGAAGCAGGATTAATCGGAGGATTAACTCGTCTGGGGTTTAATCACGCGACACCTGTTGACGAGCCGTACGTCGCTCGTACGTCGACTTTGAAACCCTATATCGATCGAGTCTCGAGTCTCGAGCGATCGGCGAAGCTCTCTGTCTCTCTCTCTCTCTCTCTCTCTTTGGTAAATTTTTCCCCAACGATAATTGTTATCGGCGGGCTGATAACATAATTACACAACAATCGCACGCGCGTTCGCGTTCCCTCTTCGTCGCATTGGCGACAAATTGTGAACAAATGGTGTCGCGACGCCACGTTCGTAATGTGGTAACTTCATCACCATGGTGGGAAGCATGGATTTCGAGAAACGTAATTGCTTGAGAAGGGATTCAACTTGTCCTTTTCACGGAAGGGCGGTCTATCGCCCGGAGCAGCGGCTGGCTGGCTTGAATGCGGCCATGATTTATGACTCTGCGGCTGGTAAGGATATAGCCATAAATGCAAGAACATCGCCGGGGATAACGTTACTACCGCTGATCCACAATAAACCCGCTAAAAACGGGTTGAATTGTGTGTACAGCGTAATTGCCGGAAGAAACGGCTGATTAATTTCTCTGAAATATGATATCTCTTGCTCTCTCTCTTTCTCTCTCGAGTGCTCGATAAATTCAGCCGCCTTCATGAACCTTCCCTTTCACATCTCTTCGGAAACTCTCTTCTGCCGGGAAACAAAACATAAAGAAAAGAAAAGAAGAAAATCGATGGATTAAACTCGACACTTAAAAGAAAGAAAGAGAAAATCTCTCGATGCCTGCTCATTATGCGGCTGATAAAACACCTTCTTTCTTCGTATGTACAAGGGGGCGCGTGGTTCCTCGGTGCTATGTCAGCATAAATTTTTGCCAGGCCGCCTCACACACTGCGCGCTGTGTTTTATTCGGCGCCGGCGATGGAGACCGTAGAGACCGATTTTTTTGACAAGTGGCAATTTACGTAAACGAACACCCGAAAATACGAGTATACTTGTCTGCGATTCGTCGTCTCCATTGGCACTCGCCTATTCGACTATTTCCACCGCACCGATTATTCAAAATACATTCCCATTAAACAACCGCAAAAAACAGGAACAAACCTTTTTAGTTGTATAATATCTTCTTGAATTAATTATCTATAATATATATATATATATATATATATATATATATATATATATTATAATATCTTTTAAAACTGATTATTCAAAATACATTCCCAAAATTTGCAAAAAATTTTTTCAATTGTATAATACAATATCTTTTAAAATCAATCATCTACAATATATCTTTCAAAAATGATTTTATTCAAAATACATTCCCATTAAACAACCAAAAAAAAAAAAAGAAAAAATAGGAACGTAAAATTTTTTAATTGTATAATACAACATCTTTTAACCTCTCTTCGCCACACATGTGAACAGTTAATTTACATCCTATAAAAAAAGCTACTTTCATTCGCGAAACCGTAACAAAAAATAGATAATGCAATCTTTATTAAATTTGCTAACAAGAAAATAAATCCCAATTGTCGCAACAACGCGAGCAAATAAAATGAAATTAAATTAAATATCCTCGTTATAACTAAAGTTAAAGATTCCTCCCTGAAGAGGAGTTAAAATTAATTAATTATTTATTTATACATTTTGAAAAATTGATTATTCAGAATACATTCTCATTAAATCACGTCAATACGTTCGTCCCTGGCTTCCAGTGTATTCGCAGCTATCGATTTTAATTCGAAATTACAGGCCGGGGGACTGTCGACTAGATTAGAAAATTAGCGAAGAAACGGAATTCCTATTTGTATTTATTTGTTTAACCAAAAGTCGATCGAGCCTTTGAAAGCGTAGTTGTTGAATTTTCTATGGGAAATTATAAATTTCCATCGGTTTGGTAGTTTCAGTTTGTTGAACAACACGTTGCCCGCGGTCTGTTTCAGAAGCACGAGATAACGTACCGCGATATATTTGCAACATTCTCGACAGGTTTTTCTTGAAATATGTCAAACAAGAGCGCGCCACGGCCGATTAAATTTCCGGTTAATCCCTTTGTAATCGTTTTGCAAGTTCGTTCTGGTTAATAAAGCGTAAAGAGCACTCTCGGCCAGTAATTAAAACTCATTCCTCCAGTAATTGCCAGTTTCTCGTTTGTCGTTCGATAACGTAAACGTGCGTAAAAACCCGTTAAACGGCGCAAAAATGAAAAATGCTAATGTTACGATGATAGAGGGAGATTTACTAAAATATACCGATCAGGAAACTAGCACTGAACAGTAATCACTTAACTTAACGTGTTTCATGAGAATTACGTCTGTTCAATACTAGATGCTGTTACCACAAATCTTTTATGCACTTGTTTCATATAGATAACATTCAGATTCTCGACATATTAAAACTCAACTTTGAATTTGGTATACAGTGACGAAACTTGTTCTATATTCAGATTCAACATCTTAAAATTCAGCTTTGAACTTGGTATAGAGTGACAAAACTTGCTCTATATTCAGATATTCAACATTTTAAAATTCGACTTTGAACTTAATATACAGTGACGAAACTTGATCTATATTCAGAGTTAATATTTCAAAATTCAACTTTGAACTTGGTATGGAGTGACGAAACTTGCTCTATATTCAGATATTCAACATTTTAAAATTCGACTTTGAACTTAATATACAGTGACGAAACTTGATCTATATTCAGATATTCAACATTTTGAAATTCGACTTTGTACTTGGTATAAAGTGACAAAACTTGCTTTAGGAAATATGATTCTATTGTTACAATGAAAATAAGCTCAATTACTTCGCTATAGCGATCGAGCTCAGTCCACGATTTGCGATTCGTTATAAAAAAAAGAATAAAATAAAATATTAAACGCGTTATATCGAATATTAAAATACTGAAAGAGGTTCGACATAGTACAAATTCTACAAGAGTGTCTTTTTCATAGCTCAACCGAACTGTCCTTATCGATTCTTATACAGGGTGTCTTATCTCGGAGGTATTCCCAGAAATAGACAGATAATTTTCATCGTGATGAGTATTAGTCAGGAATGAGTCACGAAATACTTTGGCCAAAAACAAGTCAAGCAAGGATATGCAAGCGCGCTCAGGTCAATTTTTTAATATCGTGACGTTTCTGTTATACCAATAATTTTCGGTATGTTCGAACGAAATTGTCAAGTATAATTTTGTAAAACTGTATACAACAGTATAATTTTTTTTTTTCCTAACGCGACGATCGTCACGTGCTTTTGTTATCGAACAAAAGTGGTTTACAGCAGACGAAAGGATCAGGAGAAGCTCGAAACATTTTTGGGAAATAACGTAACCATAGGACGGGGGGGGGGGGGTTGGAGGGGCGACACAACGAGCCATCGCCGTTGAAATACAAAAGGGCGATTTGTCAACTGTTGTTTGCAGAGACCGCTCGTTCCTCGTCCTCCTTTGAATTCGCGCGCTGTTTTCCGGGCCCGGTGGATAAATAACGATAATGAAGCAATTTTCGTGTGTCGCTGTGTACGCGCGTCCGCTCGCTCGTCTCGTGTGTACACTTAAAACACACCTCCAGCAATTTAGCGGCCGCTAAATGTCGAGGCGTCTGATGAAAACGATTTCCGAAATTACGGATAATTTGTCAAGCCGGCGGCCGCCCGCGCGTTCATGCTCGACGGGAACAGAATAGCGCGGCAACAGAAGCTAACAAGCGGAGAGAACGATTCGCCGGGAGAAACCAGTCACTGACGGATGTCTAGCCTGCGCCTGTGACTTCCGTTTTCGCGATGGTCTCGCATGATGACGAAGGTCCACGATGATCTGCCTAGCAGGGTTTATATCCAATCTAGACGAAGACGAAGAAAATGTTCTCTCTCGCTCTCGAATTGTTTTCAACGCGAGTCACGATTCACGAAATGGTTGGCCCTGATGCCTGAAGATGAAAGTTGAAGCATCGCGGGGAAAAAACTCGGAATCTCGATGGCAACGGCACTCGGTAATTTGTATAACCACGGGCGATCTAATTGTTTATCTTTCCTGGCCGAAGCTTGCTTTTCATTTCAATCTTCAAATCAAATATTGACCGACCGTTTAATCATACAAATTGTGGAAACACAGTCGGGGGTGGGGGAGGGGGGAAGAGAGGCTATCGGCACGATTTAACGAAGTTATCAATGAACGATAGCAAAAAAGAAAAAAAAAAAAAGAACTACGTTCGATGAAATTCTCGACCCGCCGCGAAAACCATGGTTTCATTTTAAATCGTTCGCCTCGCATGCACGAAATCGTCCACTTTCGCGACCAATTGCCACTTAACCACGTAATTCGACGTAATAGACAATTCGATGTTCAGCTGGCAAGTCGACATCGTCGATAACACAACCGCGCCAATAAAAACACGTCCCGCGGCCCGCAAAGAAGAAAACGAAGACCATTTCCCAGCTGGCTTTTCCGCGTTCCTCGTCGAACACGATCAAACATCGCTACGGCCAGACAAAAGCCGAACGCTCGCAAAACGTGAAGCAAAAACACCGGGACGCTTTGACGGCGAGCAAACGTCTGTTCCCGCAAACTCTCGAGACATTTCTCTTACCGTGGTTTTCTCTCCTTTTCGTTTCAACCTTCTCCCATACCCGCGTCCCCTCCCCCTACGTTGAGTCGTGCTCTTTTATTACATCGCGTCGATAATCCGACGCCCGATATACACGATATATCGCCCCGTTTCGACGTACGATGGTAGCCGGGGAGGGCGTTGATTTCCGTTATAACGACGCGTGAAAAATACCGAATAGAAAATCCGAAGAAACTGTGGGAAACTGGCCGATGTTTTCAACGACCACCGGAGGGTTGTTGAACCGTTCACGCGACAGTGTCACCCTACAGAATATGACCTTATCACAAACCGAACTTATCATTCCACACTCTAATAAGCACACCCAGTCTAGACAGAAATTATCATCTGGACATCCAGAAATTATCATCTGGACTTTAACATTTTTACACACGACACCACGAACTCAATAGGTATAAAAGCAACCTCGGAGCAGCGGCTCCTCAGTCTTGACCAGTATCTAACTCCAACCTCACCGAACCTCTGAAGCATTGTAATCGCAAGTATCAATAGAACAACCTCTGTTATACTTTAATTGTATATTTCCAAACAAAGAAGGAACAAAGAGCGGGCCTTCGGTCCACTCTCTTTTTATTACGTGACAACAGCGTGGTCGGAGAAAGTTGGCCACCGGATTATTCCACGCTCGAGATTGTTTCGCGGTTTTCGAATTACGAAACTGCTTGCCGATCCTCAGGTACACCGTGGTTCATTTTTCGTTAAAAATTATCGTGTCACGTCGTATAATTGATTCGAGGGCAATCGGCTTGCATTATTTTTTCGATTGTTCTTTTTAAAAATGTCAGATGTGATTCAACGTTCGAATGAGAGCTCGAAAGGGTTGCAGAAGCTACTCACTCACGATCAATTCCGAAACGATGCATTTTTAGAAATTTAAACGATTCTTTTTCGTGACGTATGTAATGTAAATAAAAGTTACGAAGCTTTTCTCTTTTTTTCATTTTTCAACGTCTCTGATGGAAATTTTATGCTTCGATCGTCTAGTGATAGTTCCACTGTTAACTTTAGCAGCTATTAGCAGTAAAGAGGATAATTTGTGCGATACTTTCGACGCAGTGGAGGGGATAGCAATCAGGAGAGTGGGGGGGGGCAAGGGCCACTAGTCAGCCACCTCTGTTAAAATTTGCCAAACGAAGAGAAGAGAGGCAAACAGATCCACCGTTATTGTTGGAGGGAGAACGAGGCGAAAGCAGTGTGAAACGGAGGACGATAAATTCGTTCGTTGGATCGGAACCTTCCGCTGTGGCGGGAAGAGAGCTCGCGGTAATCCACGAGGCGGAAGATAAAGATCGAGTAGGAAAAACCGGTGGAAAAAGACGACGAGAAAAAAGCAAGGTAAAGGCGCACAGGGTGTCGAGTTAGGGCACCGCCCTTTGCGCAAACACGACTGCGCGCGCTCGGTTAAGAATATTTTATCGGGGGAATATTCTCGCGGATTGGGTGACTGCGGCCCGTGGGTCCCACAGGAATCCTCCTGACATTGCGGAATTCCACGGAGATTCCGTCCGAGCGAGCATTTTTCTTTTCCTCTCGTCTGCTGCTGCTGCTGCTGCTTGACGCGGTCTCAGCTGCGATACAACCCTCTCTCTCTCTCTCTCTCTCTCTCTCTCTCCTTCTCTCCACTCTCCATGCCTCGCCCTGCCTCGCCCCGAATAAACCAATAAAAATGCAAGACGTTCCTGAAAGATTGATTTTGCACGTCAGTCAAACGAACCAGCCGCGGCCTGCGACTCGTCCGCGACGCAATCGCACGCGATACACCATGCAGATGGAAAAGAATCGCTCGTTTCGAGTCACCCGTTCGTTCTACTCGAGCGAACGAGACGGTTTCACGGTACGACGAGAACGGTTTCTTGTTCGTGCGATCACAAAATGCGTTCAATGCGTCAGCGACTAGCGACAAAAGTGAACGAAATTCCTGGAAACGTTTCAGGCGAACTTCTCTCTCTCTCTCGGTTTCAAAGAGCCAACGGGTGAAGGTATTCGTCGCCGCGCGAGTGTTTACGCATTATTTCGCGGCAATATTTTCTCTGTCAATTCCATTTTCCCTTCGTCGTCATTCGCTTTGCCGCTCTGCGAGCCATTTTTCTCCGGGATGATGTACTTTGTATGTAAAAAAAAAGCTTGTTTTTCGTGATACACTTGCTCTGCGCGGCGAAACGTGTACGTACGAGGAACAACGTACATTTTTTGTCCATTTCCTTCTCCCCCTTTTTCTTCTTGTTACGAGAAACAACGTAAACCGTTCTCCAGCCGGTTGAATTGAAAATTACCAGCAACGCGTTCAAAGTAACAGAACGACGAACCAATTTCCCACTCAACTAACGAATGCCGCGTAATTAAGCAATCGTTACGCCTGAGGATCGTCTCGGAGAGGAAGAGCAAGAACGATTAATTACGCAGCACGAAGTGTTTTCTTCAATGGCCTTTTCCTAATTAACCTATGACTCTCCGATGACTCTCTTTCGACGTCTTCGACATGCCAGCATTTCACTCGTCCTTTCCTCACTTTTATCGAAAAATTCGACATTCTGACGAAAGAAACGAGAGAAATTATCCCGTTGAGTTGAATTTACAGAACTGTCGGTAACTCAGTTTACGTTTCTGAATCAAAAATAATATCGAGTGGCGGACACGAGCTGCTCACTCACGTAGTCATAAAAATTAGTTCATTCTGTCTCGATACAGCGGGATATAAAAATTTCAAAATACCTAACTTTGTATATCTGTTTCAATTAAAATTACTGTTTCATTAATTCTCGAGATTGATCGACATTATTATATCTCGATTATTTTTCTGCAAAATGTCGCGTGAATCCTCGATCCGGTGTGCCATTGTGTACCGGTCATCCAACCATGAAAATTAACTCGATTCATTCTGTCCTGTTGCAGCGGGCTATAACAAATGATTGATCTTCAACTTTAGCAGCTACAGTGAAGAAAACAATATATATCTAACGCGAGTATCGTGGCCTCGATGCTCTCAACGCAGTGGGGGAAATCGGCGCAATGGAGGGGATAGCGATCGGAAGAGTGGGGAGAGGGCAAGAGCCGTCAGTTCGCCACCTCTGAGTTTAAATAAATCCTTGGATTCATGACAGAAACACAATCTCAGCGCGAGCAAACTCAAGGTGAACAGTCGCATTTTATACGAGGTATTAGATATTAACACCCTTTGATTAAAATTTCCAACAATCGCTTGGAAACTTGCGTTCCGTTTTCGCGCGGCAAATTATTCATGGCAGATCTCCGCTGGCACGTTACACGAGTGTTAACGCTCTGTTAAAAAATTCACGACGAGAAAAGCCGCCGCGCGTACGCGCGCGGAACGCCTCGAAACAAGTAACGCTGATTTCCACGGCGTTTATTTATCTCGCTGAAACGTTCGCGCGTTAAATACGTAACTGAATACGTTTTGAATAATTCAGTCGCGCGGGCCTCGCTCGTTACGTTTTATTTGCGCGTATAAAATAAACATTCGCGGTAATAACGCGCGTTAGGCCAGCTGCATTTACACGCGCGGGCGAAAGATAAATCGGTTAAACTGGGAAGGGGGGGAGGAGAAGTCAATCGATACCAGGGAAATTCAACTTTTCAGCCCTGTTGGAGCCTTCTGCCTTTTTCGATTCTCTGTTAACGCGCTCTTCCACTCGCGCGAAATTTCCAACTTTTCAGTCGAAGCGTGAACGAGCGCTCCGATCGATTCGTCGAAGGAACGATTTTCCCGCTCGTTGGCAAGTAAATCGGCTCTTTCACGCAGGTTGTCGTAACGAGAGAATCGCAGGAGGGAATCACACTCGCTGCGTGTCGCGAACAAAAGTCGATGGATTTTCAAAGCTCGCAACTTGAAGAGAGACGAGCCTCTGGCAATTTTTTGACGAGCTTCTGTCAAAAAGACAGAAAATCGAATGTCGTTACGTGATGTCGCAAAGAACCAGCGGTGGGGACTTTCGATCGCACGAAACATTCGAAATTCCTTTGAGAGGGAGAATCAGACCGAAGCGAGACAAGAGCCGCGCGCGACTCGTTCATTAGCGGCTAATTATTTTTGTTCAGCCCGTTGGAAAGCTTTCCAGACGTTCCTGAAATCATTTGACGAAACGGCGTCGCGAAGCCTCTCGATACTTTCGCGACACGTGAAGATAGTCTCTTTAAAAATAGAATGTGATCGATTTCGTCGCGAGACGCGACACGATTCTCGCGCGTCACGTTAAATATTGAATGGGGAAAACTCGATGGGATCGATTGCGAATTAATGATTTCACATATAGAATTTTATGCAATCCTTCGCAGGGCCAAAATAATCGCTTGCTCGATGAAAAATTGCCGATACCTTTAAACCGTGCAAACTTTGTGAAACAAAATCACTTAGAAAAAATAGCAAATATACTAATAAGAATAAGAAGATACCACATGTTCCTATCTGATCGCAAACACAGAACCAAATATCTGTGACACGTGCAATCTAACTCCATTGAACATATATTAATAGCTTGATAAAAGGAAATAACTTTACGAACTCAAAAAGAAGATCCCGGGAAGAAAGTCTTAGAATTTTTCAAAAATATAGGATTATACTAGTTATTACAGCAATGTCTATCGTGGACATTAATAACTCGAAAAGGTGTGTGTGTGAGAGACTCTAAATGCTTAATTATAAATAAATAGACAAAATCATTTTAAACGGTGAAATTTCTACTTTGCCGACACATCATCAGTTCCACTTTTCGTAAAGATGTTTTTACAATTCAGGGCAACTGGCTAACTGGCGGCCCTTGTCCCTACATTCCTGATCGCTAGTGCTACCCCCACCACTGCATGGGTCCCCACTCTCTCACGCACGGCGAGGAAATTTCAATGTAGTGGGGCGATCGACGCAGTGGAGGGGGTAGCGCTAGCGATCATAAAAGTGGGGGGGCAAGGACTCGCGAGCCGCCAGTTTTATCATCATACAGCAGATGGAAATGCAAAGATGCGTTGTCGAAAGTCAAATCTTCCGAATTGTTTATCACGACTTGTCATAATCTTAAAGACTGAAGTATTTTCTTTACGTGGTTCTCCTCCTCACCATTTCATCGAACCTCGAGTGTTACGATTGAATGACTAATAATTTATGAAATTCTAAAATTTTGTCTAACGCTCCAAGTTCGATAAAATGGTGGGGGAGAAAAGACCCAAAGCAAGTTTTAACAGAAAAAAACTTCGATCTTTGAAGGCATTTGAATTTTTCCAATTTTCGAGAACGAAAAGTATACCCTTGCTGTACGATTAAAAAAAAAAAGCATTTACATTTGAAAGTGTGATGTCAAAATCAGATCAACTGGATTGTTGACGCGACTTTTATTTTACAAATTCGTAACAGTCATTTAGTCGCAGTTGAAAGTGTTGAAATTACAGTAATCATTTATAAGAGCGAAATTTATACTTGAAAACCGCAACAAATAATCCGAAAATTAGCGAATTAACTGGTCGAAGGCGTATCAGTTGCCAGCGGATATTTATCGCGGAAACGTGGCCAGGTAATTGTTCGTTCCTTTCGACGGGATCGTGTTTCTCTGTCAGAGTTCTTTCGCGAGATTTCTGCCCGTTCGACGTCTTGTTTGCCGAGAGTGTTTCACTTTTTTCTTTTTTTTTTCCTCGCCAGCCGTCGAAAGCCAAGGAAGGAAACAGATCTCCGCGTGCCAGATCGTCCGATTCACGTCGCGAATGTGCATGCTGAATTAACAAGGTTTCCCGTATCTGCGAGAAACCGTTTTCGTGCTCTGAACAGGAAGTATGAGTTATCACGTGTGCTCGTCATCACTGTCGTGTCGCGTCGTCCGCAGGAAGGAACGCGGCGCGAGTGCCTCGTCGGCCCTTTTTTTTCAATTACCTTTTCATCCGTTCAGCCGACTAAACAACTTTTTCGCTCGCGACAGAACGCTTCTGCTGCTTTTCATACGATTTAACGAGGTGATCTACCTCTTGCCGCCGTTGTTACACGCCGCGCGAGCGAGCGCGAGAGAAACATATTTTCTGCGAAATCGTTTTAAATTTCCGCTCGAAGAACTGCGTACGTCCACGAGTCTCGAACAACGCGTGCGTCTGAAACGAGACGCACGTTACACGGGCTCGTTTCTCTCATTATTATATTTTTTTACACGGGCAGAGAAGATTGCCAATTATTTTAAAAAAGCTTTCATCGAAACGGAATGACCGCGACGAGTTCCTTTCTCGTTGTTCAGATACCATCGATGAATTCAGCAGCCGAATCGGAATGAACAACGCACACGCGGTATATATATATATATATATATATATATATATATATATAAATCATTTATCGAACCGCATAGTTTCCCAACTATGATCGTAAAATCAATCGTCGCTCGAACGACGCAGCGCTCGTCGAAATTCATATCAAGCTGTTTATTTCGTTCGTTTCGAAAGTTCTCTGCCTCGAAAAGAAAAAAGAAACGAAAAAAAAGAAAAAACAATGTTCGCGAAATCTCTGTTGAAACGCGACAAGAAGCAGTTCACCTCTCAATCTGGCGAATAAATTTTCGAAATGACACGTGTTCGCGCGAGTAACATCGGTTCCTGGCGGTGTCGGATTAACTCTCTCTCTCTCTCTCTCCGGTTAATTTAAATTACAAATTCAAATTTGCATATTAAAATGCGAAATGAAGCGACGTCGATTGACCAAATGGGGAAAAGCGCGAAATGGAGACCGGCAGGGATTAACTCCCGGTATTCGTTGTTAAACGGCCGAATTTTTCGACGAAAAATTAACAGTTTTCCCCCGGCGGGATATTTGAAATGACAGTCGCGAGTAAGAGACATTATTTCGATGTGTGTTTTATAAATAATTGCGCAATTTTTGTTACTATACCGTCCTAATTTATCTAATTTCAATTTTACTAATGTACCATGACAATCGAACCTCTGTTTTTAAGAATTCGGTGTAACACTCTGTTGGCGGGATATTTGAAATGACAGTCGCGAGTAAGAGACATTATTTCGATGTGTGTTTTATAAATAATTGCGCAATTTTTGTTATTATACCGTCCTAATTTATCTAATTTCAATTTCACTAATGTACCATGACAATCGAACCTCTGTTTTTAAGAATTCGGTGTAACACTCTGTTGGCGGGATATTTGAAATGACAGTCGCGAGTAAGAGACATTATTTCGATGTGTGTTTTATAAATAATTGTGCAATTTTTGTTACTATATCGTCCTAATTTACCTAATTTCAATTTTACTAATGTACCATGACAATCGAACCTCTGTTTTTAAGAATTCGGTGTAACACTCTGTTGGCGGGATATTTGAAATGACAGTCGCGAGTAAGAGACATTATTTCGATGTGTGTTTTATAAATAATTGTGCAATTTTTGTTACTATATCGTCCTAATTTACCTAATTTCAATTTTACTAATGTACCATGACAATCGAACCTCTGTTTTTAAGAATTCGGTGTAACACTCTGTTGGCGGGATATTTGAAATGACAGTCGCGAGTAAGAGACATTATTTCGATGTGTGTTTTATAAATAATTGTGCAATTTTTGTTACTATACCGTCCTAATTTACCTAATTTCAATTTTACTAATGTACCATGACAATCGAACCTCTGTTTTTAAGAATTCGGTGTAACACTCTGTTGGCGGGATATTTGAAATGACAGTCACGCGCAAGAGATATTATTTTTATGCACGTTTCGTAAACATAACTGTTTGCAATTTTTCGTGCCATGCTAATTTAACTATTATTAAATTTTATTAATCGAACAGTGATTAATGTGACTGATTCCACACGTTTGAATTACTTCAAAGATACAGCCGTTCTTGTCAAAATTAATATTAATCAATATTAATATACACGTAGTGTATACAATCTACTTATTTGAAATTATACGTTAACAAGTACTTTCGTTCATTCATTGATTAATATTTTCGGACAACCGAAATCAAGTATTACATGCATATATGTACAAAAATTTTTTTTGGCACGGAGCAACTTGCGAAAGATAACATTATTTCATTCACGCTTAGTTATCTCGTTTCTTTTTTCTTCACGAAGAAATTAATCAACAAATTCATTTTTTTCTTCCCCCACTCGTGACGCAGTGTCTATAGTGTGGACAATTCGAGTATAATTTTATTTTGAAGTTTTTCTCTACGTTGGATGATCAACCGGGCCTGACAATGTAAGTCCTTTTAAAAGCGACTTGCAAATAGTTAGCAATAAGGGCAAAATTCAGCAGTTGGTAAATAATCGAAAGTATAAAAAGACACGCTGCGAAGAAGCATGCGTTAGAACGATCCTATGGACCACGGTTGTAACGTTGAATAAAATAAAACTCTTCGAAAATGATATTGTGTTATTCTGGAATCCACACGGAATCCGTCGCGAGCAACAGCGAGTTTAATAAAAAAAAAAGAAAAATACGGAAGCCAGAAGACGGAAGAAAAACGCGCATCGTTGATCGGTCGGTGGATGTACGATTCGAGAGGACAAAAAATTGGAATAATCGTCTCATTTTTTTTCTTCTTTTTCGCGAAGACTAGCCGCTTTTCGTTCCGCTCCGCTCTGGTTTTCAGCCGACTCTTCTCTCTCTCTCTCTCTGTCTCGCTCACTCTTGTCAGTCGCGATCCATCTGGCTCGGCTCAAAAAGGCGTACAACCAGAGGGACGTAATAACTCTAAATTTCGACGACGTCGCCGCGAGCAATGAAACATCGACGCCAGTCGACCGAGCAAATCGACTTTCCCGATCTCGCTCATCTATTCAGAGGCAGAGGTTTTGGCTGCGTTGTTCCACCGAATATAAAACGAAATAAACGCCGGCCGGTTTATGCGATCTCAGCGATCGAGTTTTCTTCGAACCGCGCGATTTACGCCAAGATCGATTTTGATTCATTCTCGATTCTCATTCGAACAGTGGTGCCAATAACTCGCACAATTCAATTTCATCGAATTTGCTGACGCGCCGATTAATTATTAATTATGAATGCTTGCTCAAATTTGATGTTAATGAAATGAAAAGAATAGGATCGATTTATTTCTTTTACCTATTCAGATATAGCTTGTTTACCTGTACCTAGTGCAACAAGTATCTTCGATCTTTGGATACATGCGGCTTTGGATTGATCAACATCATCGATTTGAACGCGAAGAAAGTACCATTGTGACGATAAATCCAAAATCAAGGAAGAATACATATATTTCTCGATTTTTTTTTTCTTTTTAGTGATAGAAAATAATTCTATATGTCACTGTTAAGAAATCGAAATTAATTTCGCTTTTATTTAGGGTATATAGGGATTGGCGCGATCTATATCTAGCTCAAAGAGAGCCTTTTTCAATCTCTTGATTCTTTAAGGACCGCGCATCAGATCGCCGCGTATTTTCAATTTTAAAAAAAATGTACTTTTACTAATAAATAAATAATTTAAATATTTCTTTACTTGTATAATTGGTGAGCCACAATCGATTAAGATACAATTTGCTCAAAAAAAAAAAAAAAAAAAAAAAGAAAAAAATTGATTGCCACGCAATAGATCAAATACTAAATATTAAAAAAATTGAAAAAGTTACATGCACGTTTGTTAAATTTGAAACGTTATAAATTTATAGTCTAAAAAATACACAAATATATTACACACAATGAAGCTGATATTTATTTATGGTGTGGTAGGCTTCGAACTAAATAGAGTGGAATTTTACAGTTTTCGGCACGCGAATTTTGTTTCTTGCCTCTTTTTCTTCGAATAAATCCAAAATCAAGGAAGAATACATATATTTCTCGATTTTTTTTTTAGTGATAGAAATGATTCTATATGTCACCGTTAAGAAATCGAAATTAATTTCGCTTTTATTTAGGGTATATAGGGATTGGCGCGTACTGATGCGCGCATGGCGATCAAGAGGTTAAAAGACTCATGTGTGTGTTTTGAAGATTTCCTCCGCATAAAAAAAAAAGAAAAAAAAATGGCCATCCAACATACGTACGGCAAAACTTACGAGCTTTACGGAATAAACGAATCGCGTCGCGTCGAATGAATTTCAAGTTACGTGTCTCTTATCTCTCGAGCCTCTGAACGAATTGAATCGAAACTCCTCTCCGTTAATCGGGCGTGGTCAGAACTTTTACAGCTAAAAACGTGGATGTAAAAGTGCAACAAATGTGCGTGCGGGGACGACGAGTTGTCAAACGAGTGTTTCGTCTCGTTACGGCTAGATGGAAGGCCACAGGTAAAGGTAAACGAAAAACCCATTAACTCAGTGGCGGCCGAAAGTAAATCACTGAAAACAAATCCACCGAGTGAAATCCACTGGGTATTAACAAATCAGGCAAGCACTTTTCCCTCGGTCTTCGCCCCCTTTTTCTTCACTTAGCGGGCTTAAGAGAATTTAGAAACTGGCGGGAAAACGTCGTTCCGTGTCCGTAGCGAGATCGTAACTACACCTATTGTGCCCGTTACACCACCCGGTTCGCCGATTTTCTGGTCTCTTTACGGCTCTCTTCGCCCCACCTCCCCTCCCTTCGAACTACCCGTTCCCAAACTGTCCAACTTCCGGCTCCATACAGAATTTCAAACGCGTTTCTTCGTTCTTCGAAGTGAAACCGAGAGAATTCTCTGGAATTCTCTTCCGCAGGAGAAGAAGCAGGAAAATTTATATTAACGCGAAAATGAACGTCGCTGTTTGATAAATTTATAAGGGTCCCGAGACGCGGGCTTCTGCTACCAGTTGCTGGGAATACCAGTTTCACGATCAACTGTTTCCCTATGGACCCTCGTATCCCGTCGTTCGAGAGAAGAAAGGTCAGACGAGGGCCACGATGTTGAATTCCGCGTAAAGGACACGACGCCTTGTAACTTTGACATGGTTTTCGTTTAACGTTTACGAAGTCTGAGGTTTGGTAGTAAAAGAGTGCCTCTGTCTTCTCAGTACGTCTTTTTATACATTATTGTAGCTTATCGAAATTATTGTGTATAGTTATATATTTAGTTATTTTTACTTTTAACAGATGGTTTGCTGTTTGCTGAAGATGATGTGAATGTGATGTGAGAGGCACAGCGTTGGCACTGAGCGCTTTTCTTTTTAAAAAAAGAAGAAAGTCGTGCGTGTGAGGAGAGAGTCGAAAAAGAGTGTTGAACGAGTGTGATCAAAAAAGTAATTTGTGTTGTATATTAATTGTGTCGTTTAAGTTTATTCGAATTATTGTTGTTTGAGTTGTCTATCTTGTACTTATCGTTTGTTATTTTGTTTCCGTTTTTTTTTATTATTTAATATTATTTTTTATTATTTATTTTTTATTATTTAATATTATTTAATAAATCATCTAAATTATATCCCTACATTATATATATATTTTTTTTTTAATATTTTGGCAAAATGTGAATAAGCGTCCTCAGATCACTTCCGGAGGACTATCGCTGACTCGCAATTAGTGTCAGCGTTAGTGTAAAGTTTCGGTTGTGTGAAAAAAGTCGTGGAATCAGGCTGACTCGTCGGGAAATCACATCGATAAATAATAGTCGTAATATTTATATCAACTAAAAACAAACCTTCGAATCGTTCCGCTTATAATTTCACGTTTTCTGGCGAACAGCCGAAAACTGTGGAATTCGGGAGAGAAGGTATGTTAAAACACTAAACCTACCGAGCCTTCATGTATACCTATTCCTTGAAAAAGAAACATATTTCATAATACAGAATGAAGATTATAAACAATTGGATGGTGAACGAAATATTTTTCTTATATTTAAAAATAAGTAATGTTTATTTTATTCAGTTTCGCCACATTGTTTTTCTTGATTGTACATTTACAATACGTATTTTTCACACTTTCACATAGATTTTGTTCGTCTCATTGCCTTTGCAAAATCTTATCTGGCATTTTTTCCGGTCACATGAATCTGTAGTTGATATCTGTGATTGTTTTTACTGGTGGCAAGCTCTTTTCTCAATTGAAATAAATATAAATCTTGGTCTATAACAGGCTTGACTTGTATTCTCAATGAATTTTCGCCAAACGGAAATCAAGACGAATTTCTCGGTTTATCTAAGGGCTGGCTGTGTCATCAGATTTCTGTTATCAAACCGAACCTTATAGCTCCTGTAATCATTTCTGCTCGTAGTACTGGAGAAAAATACTGGACCCCATTTTTTTTTCTTTTTCCTTTTTAATAACGTTGCGTATTTACAACGTAGCGAGAAAATTCCTAGACACACTCTCGAATAAACAATTTTCTTTAGACAGCAAGTAACATAATAGAGGACAAAGATCGATTCATGCAAAGAATATAAATAGAGTCGAATGATCCCTCGCGATAGGCAAGACAGACCACCAAATTTTTTTCAAAACATAAGAGAAAAAGTGAATATAATATCAAAAAATGCATTCTACGTATTCTATGATATATGAAAAGTCGCGGAGTTAAATGGCGATGCAATAACATCGTATGCAGGATATTCTAAACGAAATTTTAAAAAATGATTTCACCACTCTTGGTGGATCAAGGTTTAGTGTTAACCTAGAGGCCTGATTTATAACGAACGTCTTTCTCTTTCTCTCTCTCTCTCTCTTTGATATGAATTTTGAAAAGGTCTCGGAAGCCGCTGCTAGCAATTGCAGAAACACGTTTCACGATCAGCAACAAGGTCAGACGAGGGCCACGCGCCTCGAGAAAGGAAAGATGCGAGCAAACTCGTCGTTCGTCCGCAATTTCACGTTTCTTTCGAGTTCTTCCAGCCGACTCCGGGTCTCTCGCAAGCAGCAAGCAGGACGAAGGGTGAAACCTTAACTTCGTTACGGGGCAGAGCGCTTTAATTTCCAGCGGCCGAGAAGAAGAAAAGCGCGCCGCGAAAAGCGGTAGGACGAAAGGCACGAGTGGCGCGGGCGGTAACGAGCGTGTTGTTGCGTACAAAGTACCCTCGGCTCGGACCGGAAACGAGAAGGGAAATTCGAAATTACCACCGCCGGGCCACCTTCACGTCGGTGGATCCTGGATTTTTGACTGCGAAATGCGTGCTCTTCTTAAATAAGCTCTCGGCCGCTTGATGAACCAGAGGTCTTGAAATTTCATAGCGAGCCCCGCGTATCCGTGCCGGAAATACCGAGTCGCTTCTTCTCTCTCTCTCTCTCTCTCTCTCTCTCCTTCTGTCGGAGAGGTCTCATTCATCGCACGAACTCAACATCGAGATACATTTACATTTCCACGTGGTTTGGACGTAACTGAGTCGGCTAATCACTTTCGGCTTGGCCAGAAATTAATTGCGTTTCTTTTTTCTGCACGCGTATGTATTATATTATATAACGAACGTATATATGTATACGTTTTGAAATTTTTGCGGCACTAACTTCGTTTTCAGCTGCAAAATTCGTTTTTTAACCCGACAGAAACGATTGTTCGAGCTTATTTGTTATTGAGAGAGAAGTGCACATATTTTCGTCATGCTTCGCTGTACTACTCTGAAAAAGGGAAATCTGTTTTTTGTAAAAAATTACCACGCATGATGTAGTAAAAAAGCATTCAAGCCACAACAGCGTCAGAACTGACGTTCGTCTGCTAGCTGACGTTCGAAACAAATGTTTCGTTCGTTTTTTAATTTAAATATTCTATACATTGAATATATTCTTTAGTTTATTCTTGCAAGCCTATGCTGTTAGCTTGTGTAAATATAATTGTGTTAAAATTATCATTTTTTTACGAAATTCAAAAAGTAATTTTTTTACTTATATGTATTTTTTTTAATTATATTGTATTAATAAAACATATGTTTAAAAATGTATCCACGTTTTTTTTTTTAATGACAAAGCAAGATTTTCAATATCCCACAGAGGCGCGCTCGCGCCTATGTAAATAGTCTAGAGTAGCCGAATAATAAAAATGACTCGGATAGGTTATATTAAAAATCGTTCGGAGTGCAAATGGTTCATATTGCAAGATCGTATTTCTAGCTGGATTCACGTCGTTTCAAATCCAACGTCCAATGATATACGTCTCGTTCGAATTATTCTAAAAACAGACAGACGTTTCCATCAGACGTGTTCAGTTGAATCCGTAATGGCCGCCGGCCATCAAGCGCAGCAACAGATCTAACTAACAGTTCCTTCCTGTTTTACCTGTGTTCGCGAGTTAGAGCACAAAGGTGCGTTCACATTGCGCGACCCGTGTTTGTTTATTATCGTTGCACACCTGTGTATTTGATAGTTAACGAGGTTCGGTTTATAAATTAACAGGGGGGTCAGTGGTCTTTTTCAATCTGTCTGTTGACAAAGCCTAACGCTCGTTCGAGCGCGCTCAGTATAGCGCGCTTTTTCTTTCACTTTACCGATGTTCGAACCGAGTAACGACACGTGTGTACAAAACACACTGTTTACATTTCCTTGTTTAGCTTCTTTCGATATTGTTCACCACGGCACAAGCCGGGTAGCGATGGAAAAAATTCGGGACGTATCTTAACGAACATAAACGTCACGAATTTGAACGTTGAAGTTGGAAATCTGTAGCTAAAATTACGGAATTAATGTTGAGACGTCTCTTGAGCTAGAAATTTTTCGACATACGTCGGTTAATATTCTTTCTACAGAGAATATCGAGCTGTATCGATTAATGAAATAAAATATATATATATATATAAAACTATGAAAAAGAAGATAAAATTTAAGACGTCTCCTGAACTAATAATTTTTCGACATACACGGACGAGTACTTTCTTACATTAATAAGTAAAAGAGAAAAATATAAAACTGTAGAAAAATAAAAGTTAAGACATCTCCTAATACAGGTACACGAGTTAACACTTTCAATGTGTGAAAAAAGAAACACACGATTTTATATAAAAGAGACAAGATGGCGCCCCCTTCGAAAGAGAACGAATTTTAAACTATTTCAAAGATATAAAATTACATTTTAAAATATTAATTTTTAGAATTATATTATTTTCTTTAAGATTATTCATAATGAATTAAGATTATTCTAAATAATGAATTAATTTTAGAATGAAGTATTTTAAGAATTAATTCAGTAAAAATGAACATATTATCAATTATTAATTATACAATTTTATTATATATTTTTCTAATTATATTTATTTCTTCAATGATTTTTATTTATAGAATTGAATATATAAATTTAAATAATTTTTTATCAAAACGATTTTATTGTTTAATAATATTATTTTCATTTTCTATAATTTTATTAATTTTAAGTTCCAATATATTAACAATTAGGGTGAGATATACTAGGGTTCCATATCTTATTGTTTAATTATTTATTATAATAAATTCAATTCTTTTAATTCAGGAATAATAACTATGACTTTAAATCGATTCAGTGATTCAAGATTATTAATAATTCCTCGAACGATGAACAACTGCTGATGGAATAAAACGAGACACCTTGTACACGTAGAAAATGCCGATTTCCAAAACTCGAAATCGATGGGATCAGGCGATATTCCGCGTGACATTCGAAAAACAATATTCAGACGTGACTTTCAGACAATTAATAAATTATATTTCAAAACGAGCGTGTGTTCGTCGAACATATACGAAAATTTTCGCGCTCTCGCGTAAAATTAAGACCAAAAAAAAGAGAAAGAGACAGGACAGGATATGAAACACGATGAAATAAATCTCAACGACAGACCATCCTTTTATCACTATCGCGGGAACGAACAAAGAAACATACCGCGCTGTTATCCAGTTTGAAATGTCTTCGTTATCATTTTCACGTTTACACGTGGAAAAACGCGAACGACTGTGTTCGGAACGAAAACAAAAAAAGAGAGGAAAAATTATTGCGAATTCAATCACGAAGAAAAAAAAAGTTGCCTCGCAAGAAATTCGTTTGCGTTGATAAGAACTCGATCGCGAGACGAGACGATTCTTACGAGATACAAACGAGAACGCGACGAAGAAAACGTCGAAAAGGAACAAGAAGTGTTTCTGTTTTTTGCTCGACAGCCCCCCCCCCCGAAAATATATATAAAGCGTGTCTCTGGTATAAAATACCGAGGGGAAATTTTGTTATCTACGAGACACACACCAGGCCAGTCTAGTCTTTGTGGATACCGGAGAATTTCCATCTTTGGCCAGCGTGTACCCGGCATGCGTACACCGTGTAATAAAACGAGGCACATAGCCTCGTGCTCGGGCTCCTGCCAATGTAACAACGCTATGTGCCCTTTACATAGCCACGCAGCTGCCAGAGAAATACAACTACGATGCATTATGCAACCGCTTTTCTAACAGATTCCCGTCCAAACGTCGTACCCTTTCGTCTTTCGTTCCGGCGGATTTTATTTATACCGATCGCCAATTTTCGTTTCGGTGTGACTGTATCCGCGAGATGAGATCATTAACCCTATTCGATACAGTCGTCCATCGTTGAACGCTTGCTGTGAACTAACTTTGCGGCGACTATAGTCGTCCTTAAAGAATTCGCCTCGATTCACGAAAAGTTGACAAAAGTGAGGTTATGATCGTAGGTGGTATCGAATGTACGAGGAAACCCATCGAGCGGTATAAAAAGTCTTTTTGTCACACGTTAGACGAATTCATATTGTTTATAATAATTACGAACTAACTTTGCGGCGACTATAGTCGTCCTTAAAGAATTCGCCTCGATTCACGAAAAGTTGACAAAAGTGAGGTTATGATCGTAGGTGGTATCGAATGTACGAGGAAACCCATCGAGCGGTATAAAAAGTCTTTCTGTCACACGTTAGACGAATTCATATTGTTTATAAAAATTACGAAACAGAGAAAGACATTTCGATCGCCGACTTTCGCCCAACGTTGATGAGGCAAATTTTACGATATTTTATCTCGCGCGAAATATATATAGTCACTGGCCATGCGCTGCCATTTACACACGATGGATGACTATAGTCGCCTACTTCTCTACGCTCCGTACCTTCTTTTTACCTCGCTGTCTTTCACGTTTCATTGTTTCTCACGGACGAGAAGTCCCTTGTTTATTAACCTCGTGCATTTGGCGATAGTTCGTCGCTTTCTTTTTTTCAACTTGTCGGAATAATATCAGCCAAGTTCGCTGTCGCTTATCCATCTTTAGGAAATTTGTTTTGCCTGGGTTGTATTTTTAAATATCTTTAAAACTGAGAAAGTATTTCAGCGCAAAAGGTTCACTTTTCGATAGGACTTCGTATTTGGTCACTATGCCTCCGTTGAACGAAAAATTTAATTGCGTATCGAATGTACGAGGAAAGCCATCGAGCGGTATAAAAAGTCTTTCTGTTAGACGAATTCATATTGTTTATAAAAATTACGAAACAGAGACAGACATTTCTCTCGCCCAACGTTGATGAGGTAAATTTTATAAAAGCGTCGCAAAGACAATTTCGTCGAAACAACTGCCGAGTCTTTGGATAAAAATTCTCTCGTGCTGACTGCTGGGCGTCTCCCTTCGATTTTGTACCGGTGATAGTAAACGAAAAAGCGCGGCAAGAAAATGCGTTGTTCGTTTTCAGAAAACGACGAACGACGAGAAAGTCGCCGTTGTTGCAAAATTTCGAACACGGGTTTACGTGTCTGCCCTCGTTTTTTGGAACGTTTCGTACAAAATTATATCGTTGAACAACTTTACAAAGCGTTGTTACTATAAAACGTGTTAAAGCGTGATTTCCGTTCCCGCCAATTCGTTACGCGGCAAAATTTAATTGTTACGTTCATTGTCCGGTGAATTGGCGTTCGCTGGCAGCGTATTCGCCTATCGGAGCCAAATTTATCTGTCCCTGCAGCGAACTTCGAGATAACACTCTCTACAGGAAGCCCAGTATTCAATAAATGTTCAGTTTAGCTGAGCAATGAAAAGATACTCTTGTGAAACTCTCTCGTACCTTGTCGAACCGTACAGTGTTTTTTCACGAGTCAACTTTTCCACAACGAATCGCGTATCGCGAACAGTGAAACAATTGCGTTTTCTTCTATCGTAAAGATCAGAAATTACGTCTCCCGACATAAAGTGTTCGCTGTTCAGTGAAAGATCGATATATCGGAGTAATCTTCTTACATCACCGTGATACGCGATTAAACTATCCGTGTCCAATGATGAAGCCGTATCGAAAGATTCCAGCGAACGGAGAGATGGACAGATTTGTTGTTAAGAATCTCGAAACAGCGTCTTTCGTTTCGGCGGAGTTCATTCAGTCGACCGCGTTTTCATTTCGTCTCGTTTCGATTCGCTTCGACGAGATTATTAATTAAAGCGACAGAGACGGCTGCCAATTAACGAAAAAAATTAATCGTGCCCGCATCACGTTACGCTTCGGACGGCTCCGTTTCAAAGTCACCTCCTCTTCTCCTCTTCTCCTTTATCTCTCTCTCTTCTCCCTGCATTTCGAACTCGTCGATGAGCGAGACTCGAAAATATTTTCGCATCCAACCTTTAAAACGAACAATTTTGAACACGAAGGCGCGGAAAGCAAAAATTCCACACGCATACACGCACGCACGCACACACACGCGACCGTAAATTATATTCTGGAATGTCATTACACGTGCTGCAATGAAAGAACGGCCCTTTGAACGCGTAATAAAAAGTGTTGGCTGTTAGACACGAGACTGCGTTTACGTGTCGTCGTTATTATGATGTTATTAAAAAAAGAGGGAGAGAGAGAGAGAAGGAAGAAAAAAGCAAGAGAGAAAATAACGGGAAGTATTATACACGTAGCGTGATAACGTAGCCGAGATTTTTTTCACAAAGCCCGGCAGAGAAACTGAATGTAATATTGTACGTAACACGAGCGGTCGATACTTTTAATTTACAAGCTCGGCACGCAATTGGCCTAATCTACATCGTCTAATCTACGGCCACGTGTCGCATCGAGCGTCTTGGGAATATACTGGGACAAAATGTTGAAAATGGCTAAAAATTCGAAAGTGTTTGATAAATTTTTGACAAGTTGCTGCGAGAATTGTTAACAAACTGCAAAGAGAAAGAGAGAGAGAGAGGGGGGCAGAAGTAGAGAGAACTCGCCGTAAAAGAGAGAACGTGACTCGGTTTTCTCGATGCAATTTCCCTGTCCGCGCGATTTTTATTTCGCAATGGCGCAACGCACGTTTAATGAATCACGATAAAACTCACCGAGAGGAGAGTCTCGAGACTCGCGAGAAAAACCGAGTCTTACTTTCCGCAATTACCTTCCGAATAATTCTCCCGGGGGGGGTGCGTCGTAGAATTACAACGTTAATTAAATTCTTAATTAAAAAATAAGTTTCGGCAGAGAAAGAGAGAGAGGGGTCGGAAAGGTCGGTTTCGCGATTCTGCGAAAGTGCGTGCGAATTTTTTGCAATTACACGGAACTTTCTTATGCCGCCGGTGTGTTAACGGAAAAACTTTTCCCTCTTTTTAATAAGCTTTGACATCGCTTTGGTTCGTTTTGATTATCACGATCAGCGATTACTGAAAAAGAACCGCGAAGAGTGGTGATGTTCGACGTTTCGAACGAGGCGTATGGAAATTTGTTGAAGAACATCATCTCCTTGGTAAATGTACGAAGACGATAGCTGCTACGAGCAAGCTTCGAGCGAATTTCCTTACAACAAAGGAGGCAATCGCAGCACAACTCACTCGGTTATCCACTTTGTATTTCGTTTAATTTTCTTCTTTTCTCGCTTTGCCTGGCTGCGAGAGAGAATGCCGGCCGTGATTCCGTTCCGGTTAAAGAACGCAAAAGAGAAGAGGATAACTGAAAGTACAATTGGCCGAGTGAATTGGTAATTCCTTCGTGGTAGACGTTTCGAGATTAAAACGCAGAACTCTCGATGCAGCATCTTCCAATGCCTCTTTCGCTTGGAAACTGAATTAGTTTCTCGTAATTTTTCGTAATTATTTCCGTTTTCTACGAGGAAAGGAGGAAGAGAAAAAAAAAGACGAGAGGAAACAGCAAGCGATGTTTCAAATCCTTAAGTTAAAAGCAAGGTAACTCGACTTTCGTCCACGTACTCAAGGGGAAAGTCGGAACACGATCAGCGAGATAAATCATCTTATAGAATTACTTGAAATCAGGGCGATGGCTTTTGACCAAAGTGCCACCAATTACCGCCATAATGCGACCACTGTCCCATTCTCTTCCTCTTCGTGATAGTTCTCTATGAACGTTATTCAACGCGCGACAAAAGGCGAACCGCTCGCGAATCCGACTAACGCGTTTCTTCTTTTCGTTTTCCTTTTTTTTTTTCACGGTTGTGGAGAAATAAGCTGTTACACAGTGATCGCGAGTGATTCGTCACGGTTAAACAAAAGCAACTCGGAGCTTTGATTACGATTTTTCAGCGACGACTCCCTATCTAGAATCATATTGCAAATTAATCTTGCACTTTAAACAAGTTGAACCTGCAAATCAACCGCCGGATTCCAGACGAATGTTGCATCCAGATGAATATATCGGTTCAAAGATGAACTGAGGGGGCGAACGTCACATTTTGGAATACTGGTGATTCGATTTTGTCACGCGATGGCGAGAATTAACAGGGAACACTAAAAAAAGCGTTAAAGTAGACGTTAAAAAAGCGAGCGGATTAACAACGTCCGCCGTTAGGGGGGGAAAAAAAGGAAAGAAAAAGAAACAAAATTTCATCCTTTCACGCGTGTAATGCAGTTTCGCGTTTAAACGCGAAGCAATTAACGCCGAGCTTTGCATTTGAATGCGGACAGGGAGCGCGCGAAAATTTTCTCCCCCCCCCCACCATCTTCTTCCTCCGCGATGGAAAAATGAAAATTTGCAAACTTGGGATTCACTCGCGCCGAATCGAAAAGAACAAAGAAAAGACGACAAAGAGTTTTTTTAATTTTTGAAACGCGGCGATATCGAAGAACGGGAAAGCTTGTTCTTCGCGAAGAATTTTTTGAAGAGCCAACCGAAACAGAGCGAACACAGTTTCGTTTTGACGTTCTGATTGAGAGAGACACGGCTCTCACGAAATGCGAGACAATCGTCTTCCGACACAGGATGGAACGCGATTCCTAGCCTGTTTGGAATTCCATTATTTAACGCGGACCGTACTGTTGCATTTGCAACACCGTCGCGTAAACTCGGCGCGCATTTATTAATTTGCACAACTGGCTGAATTACACCGGAACGACGTCGCGATTAATGAAAACGTGTCCAGTCTCGCCAGAGACTATCGACTTTCAATTTACAATTTACCATTTCGGCTACGATAATCTGGTCCAGCGAGGTGCCGCCATTGAGCGACCAATCTGACGACCAAAAGTGTACTCACTGATCGGATAGTTTTGCGTGAACGCGTTTTGAAATGGAATCTTTTTTTGAACTCCTTAGGAACGTTTTTCACAAGGATTTGGAATGCTTTTTCTTTGGTTTTTTTAAACAAGCTTTAACTTTTCAAAACAAAAATGTCACCTGCAACCTAACCTAATTAAAATTGTAACCTAAAACTTAACCTCTAACCTTAAATTTTTAAGAGATTAGCAATTACACCTGTAGCTGATATTTTCCAAATTGCAATGCTTAAGAAAGACTTAAAAATGATTTTTCGATAATTTCTCATCGCATGAATATTCCACTGTCGAATAGAAAAAAAATAGAAAATCTAACCCAACCTTTTAAATCTAACCTCAAATTTTTAAGAGATTAGCAATTACACCTGTAGCTGATATTTTCCAAATTGCAATGCTCAAGAAAGACTTAAGAATGATTTTTCAATAATTTCCCATCGCATGAATATTCCACTGTCGAACAGAAAAGAAATAAAAAATCGAACCCAACCTTTCAAATCTAACCTCAAATTTTTCAGATTAGATTAACAGTGACATTTATCGCCGATATTTGACCAAATTGCGATGGATTCAGAAAGATCTTCCATTTTTTTAATTTCTTGAGAAACATCTTGTATCTTTAATTCCTTATCGGATAAACATTCCACCGTAGAATAGAAGAAAAAAACAAAAAATAGAAAATCCTGCATTTTTAACACTCCAATACGCCGATAAACGCCGTGTATACTTATTTCATCAGGGCGCTCGTAATGAAAGGGTTATAATTGGTTCGATCATTCGCGAACTTTCGACCTCCGCGAGTCTAGGAGAAAGAAAGGGTCAGTGAAACGCGAGAAAAGAAGACATGAAGAAGAAAAAGAAGAAGAAGAAGGAGAAGCCACGCGGAAACGCAGCGAAAGCCACAGAAGCGAGAATTGCGCCGAAAATTGCAGTTGCTGAAGCCGAACCGCGTCGTGCGAACTCGCAATGACGCCATTCACTCGGCTGATGTGCCGCCGTCTGATGCCACGCAGTGCTGCGCAACTAGCGGCCATAATGGCGTGTGTGTTCGTTCCGCCATTGGTCATTTCCCAAAGCGTGCAATGCGCTCTCACGAGCCAAACGAAGGAACGAACCTTGGAAAACCTTTCCCCGAGTATTTCCTGCTTTTGACATGTGCGGATTTTAGTCGACGGGAGCATCCCAAGCATAAATAGAAGGTAAAAGCGCGGCTACCGGTCTAGTCAAAATACATCTCGAGAGAGAGAGAGAGAGAGAGAGAGATGTCTTCGCTCTTTCGCCGAGTATCCTAGAGATTTATTTCTCCGTTAAAGGTTAAATTTCATTCTCTGCTTTTGACAAATAACTATGTCATTTCCGTGAAGTATTAGAATAAGAACCATAACAATAATAATGGTATTAACAATAGGAAAAAGTACCCATCAGTCAAGAACTTCAATAATTTTTTAAATCGCTATCGAGAGATTTGAAAATGATATGCGCTAGTTAGAATTGAGAGCTCGGTATTCTATCGATTTTCTTATCATGCTCTCTCTCTCGACATTTTTATTCATTTTGCAAAAAAAAAAAAAAGAAATGAAAACTTTAACTTCGAGAACGGAGCGTGTCTCTAAAGAACCGATGATAAATACTACCATTATTTTCTTGAAATATTACATGCAAGATCTCTCTTTCTCTCTCTCTCACCGTGTGCAGAAAAACAGAAACATTTACAGGAGTGCTTATCGAACTTCTGGATAAGAGAAACATCCGACTTGGCGGGAGATATTACGGTTCATGGTTTAGGTTAGGTTTGCAATTGAATCATACCGAGCGTAAAACGCGAAATAATCCATTTCGTCGTGTCCGGATTTCCCTTCTTTCTTTTGCGCACGGGGGAAGGGGGGGAGGCGGCGCACCTGCTTCGTAACTTTTTAATTCTGCCCCGTTTCTGCGTTCGTTTCGATCTCTCCAACGATTCCGTTTATTACCGTTTTGCTCCTTTTTTTCTCTCCACCTCGTCGAGGTGTGTTTCTTTACGAGAAACCATTGAAAAATCGAATCGTCCCGACACTTCGGGGCCCTGCCGCCGTTTTCCCGTGAAGGAAAATTCAATCGTCATTCGATGCTTCTCGACGTTTCGAACGAAAGCTCTGCCCTTCGTTCTGCCAAGTTGCATAATTTAGAGATTTCTCCATTCAACTCGAGAGAGAAAGAGAGAGAGAAAGATGGAAACACGATCTCTTTCCATTTCTAACGTTCTCTCTCTCTCTTACGGCTGGCGCAAAACACACGGTGCTTGAAAACGTGCTTAACGTTTATTCCCATGCAGTGGCGAAGAGCAAAAACTGAAAATTCCGATATATCGGGAGGGGAAATAAAATAAAAGTAGGCGCCGCGGTGATCGGGGGATCAAGGGTAGTCCAATAATACAGAAATAAAAGTGCAATAAATATCAGGAAAAAGAAATAATATCCGCCCGCCCTCGTACCTTCTCGCCCTCTCTCCTCCCCCCCCCCTTTCGATATTATATCGGGAAACCGTTTCTCGCATGCTAAATAGCCGGCAAATAATTCCGACAGCGAAATAAAACCGTATGACCGTAAAATTAAATTCACCTCGTCGGTGGCAATTTGCGCTGTAACGCAAGCGGCCGCTTTATCTGTCGTTTGTAAGGTGTGCGTGAAACTGACGCGAGAGGCGATTAATACAGAGGGTGGAGGGGCGGGGGGGGGGAGGGGGGAAAAAGAGAGAACGTAAAACTCGCTCGCGTCGTGTAAAACGTCGACGTTTCGCAAAAAAAAAACAAAAAAAAAAAAGACTATTTATGCGTGTAGAAACGATTCTCTTGTTTAAACATACGATGAAACGAAACGGGCAAATGCATCGATACGGTGCGTGCAGCCTCTAGGTGCCAACTAGCTATCCGAATTACCATTTAAACGGATTCGCGTTGTTCCTGGCTAGCCGTTTGTTCATAGTTCGCGCTGTGTTTTCGCGGATTATAGACCGACACGGGCCGTGTGTTGTTCCTCTCGAATTTCATGGGAAACTGGCCCTCGACAAGCGTTACGCTGAATAATCTAATATCCCGTAGGCGGCGGATAACTATATAATTTAATATAAACTATCGGCGAAATCTGTTCCGAATTTTTTCCGAATCCGCTAAACGCTCTTAAGCATCCGTTCAAACCTGAGTCGATCTTTTAATCAGGAAAAAAATAATTGATACAATTACTTCGAGATGTGGACAGTCAATTTACGTCTGCTACACTGCTCATAAAAATTAGGAAATATCGATATGATTTTGCGTTTGATTTTTGCTCGATTGATGGTTGTTGTCGACTTTTGTTACAAATACTGCTGAAAATACTGGAGTATAATATCCCATAATTTTTCGTGAGCAGTGTATGTAAAAAGAGTTGCTTCCATTCGCGAAACCGTTACAAAAATAAACAATCTTCGAGCTTGCCAACCAGAAGACAAATCCCGATAACGTGATGACGCGAGTAAAGAATAAAATGAAATTAAATTAAATTCCCTTGCAAAACAACTGAAATTAAAAATCATCCCCGAAGAGGTCAACGGAGATTTTTAATCAACGTTCCATGAAAATTTGCAGAAACAGAAACGAGCTTTCCTCATTTCGTCCCCTTTCAATTCCATTTTGAAGAAACTGTTCAAAATATTTCTATGGGATATTTTTGAATATAGAATTCGGAGGTTCGTGCGTTCGTCTTCGCTGCCAGGTCTACGCTGGCAACACGTTTCTGTTGTAAATTACAATTATCGCAGCGCCTGATAACGTGGACAAACGGCGATAAATGGCACCGATTCGGGCACACTGCCCTGTGTAAATCGATAACGTCGATTATATTTCCCTTCCATTGACCACGATCTTTCAAAAATGAAACTGTCTAACGTAACGTCAAAAATTTCCTCCACGTGGAAATATCACACACACACACGCACATATACGTCGCGTTTCTGGAACGAGAAAACAGGCGAGCAAGTCAGGAAACTAAGTGGCGCCAAAATTTCCTTCGAAGCCCGGTTACGCCGAATCGCGTAAATTTCGGAAGCTATTAAGTTTATCGGTGGAGGGAGGGGGGAGGGGGGGTAAGAAGGTGAAAAGTTTTATAAATGGGACGACTTTCGTGCAATCTACGAGAAATGCTCGCCCCCCGTTTCACTTAATTCTGCCCGACCGCGTGGCGAAGGGAAACGCGAAAACGACGGGAGGAAAGGAGGGGAGGGACGTTGCCCGATCGATATATCGTAATAGAAAACGATTCATCCGTCTCATCGGCCTTTCCCCCCTTTTATCTCTATCCGCCATCGTTCGCCACTTTATTTAGCCCTCGTAAAAGTATTGAAATCCTTCCGACAATGGAATTTTCTAAATGGCCTCGATCTTCCTCGAGCCACATCTTCCTTGCCCTACGGCGTTTTTCCCAGTTCGAAATGCACTTCCGTGTATGTTCCCCCCCCCCTCCCACCCTCGCCTTTCACCACGTGCTTAGAGTGGCTCGCGCAGCGATTCTTCCGCGTTTATTATTCAGTTGAAGGAAATTTTGAAAGTCGAAACACAAGAAACTGTAGTTTGCTCAGAGGCTATAACGACGTTTGACGGTGAATAATTGAGGAAAGAGAGAGAAAGAAAGAGAGAGAGAGAGAGAGAAAGAGAGTCACTTTTTAACGAGAACCGTGCAGCGTGAAAGTTCTCGTTGCTACAATGGACGACTCTATTTTGCAATATAATGAAAAATTACGAAATTTTGTAACGATCGTCCAGCACGTTGAAAAACGTTCGAAGAACGACCGTAATTTACATCGATGTTCAAAGTACGACTCAAATTCGAGCCAGACATCACCACTTTTAGATTTCTTACAAGAATAAGTTACACAAGATGACGTAATTAACTATGAATCATAATTCATTATTATCCGACTGATTAAGCGTCCAGCACGTTGAAACGTTCGAAGAACGATCGTAATTTACATCGATGTTCAAAGTACGACTCAAATTCAAGCAAGACATCACCACTTTTAAATTTGTTACAAGAATAAGTTACACAAGGTGACGTAATTAACCACGAAACAGAATTCATTATTATCCGATTAAGCGTCCAGTACGTTTCGAATTTTTGAAAAAAAAAAAAAAAAAATGTCAGTCGATTACAGGTCGTCGATGTTGGCGATCGTATTGGCCAAGCCTACCGTAGGCGAGATTAAAACTGGACGTGATGGCACGAGACGTTTCGTTCTTCGTTTCGCTCTCACCGCGGACTTGCTGCTTCTTCTTCGACTTGTCAGCGGCGCGACTTTGACGTGCGACTTGACGGAACGCGCTGATGATGGCAACGGTAGCTTGGCGAACCTCAATGCGACGCGATTCGCACGATCCAACTCGTCGCCCGTCGGGAGGAAATAGTGTCCACGGCGTCTCATAAGTATACCGTACTTCAAACCTCTCTTCAAGACGGACTTCACCTTGAATCAATCGAATCAGCGAATCAGGTGTGCGCGTTCCAAGGAACCTCTTCATAAAGCGAAAGATTTGTCCTTCGATGAAGTTCGTTTCGATGAAACGAAGTTTCGAGGACGAGCATGCTGAAGAATGAAGTGATTTCGTGAAAAAGAAACGTATCGTATAACCTGCGCGCTGTTGCCAAGGGATTGTCAGGAGTTGTCTGTTTAACTTTATTTTTTATGAAAACGAATTATAATACAAGTAACTGAACACCGCGCAGCTTCAATTTAAACTCGTAAGATAAATTCTACGACAGTTACGTATATTTGTGTTTTAACAAACACTTCGTTCGTTTCTCGCAGGTTTGCTGCATTTCTTTGATCTGCATATTCCAAGGAAATGATCTCCAATATTTACAATATTTAGTAAAAGTTTTGATGTCTGTTATCGGAAACAGATAACACAAACCTTGTTACATTTATGTTGCAATTTGTATGATTGAATTTCAAACTTTGAATTCGTTTCTTTTTTTCTTTGATCTTCGGGATCTATAATAACTTGGTGAAAAAGATTCTTGAGGAAAGAAGAGGAAAAAACGATCCTCTCTCAGTTTTTTTCTTTTTTTTTAAGTCAAATTTCTAGATTCTAAAAATGCAGCAAAAGGAAGTAGAAAATTCCTAGGGAACCGTTTTTGCGCCCTTTGCGATTCTTTCGACTCCGATCCATCGCGCTTAGGCGAGAAACTCACTTGTCGCTTAACCTTTTCGTCGGCCATGTCGGACGTGTAGCTAATGTAACCGATGATTTTTCCAGGCGTGGATCCTTTCGTCTCGCGAAGATCTTGTATAGCAGAGACGATCAACGCGGCGATCTTCGTCGGCCAGAACTTTCGAACTCTCCTTTTTGGCAACCTCTTCGCCGTTTTCTCCCCTTTGACGTTTCGCGTCATTATTTCGCCGAAACGCGTGTCCGACAGCCACGAACGAATTTCGCACCCGACGAAACGAAAGCCACGCGCGAAACGTGCTCGAATTTTCGATGAAATTCTAATTCGCCGGCGATTATCGGGCGTCGTTGATAATCATCACGCGAGAGATTTATCTATTTTCAGGGAGAGAAAGAGAGAGAGAGAGAGAGAGAGAGAGATCGGAAACATCGTTTGCGACGGACGCTCGTTTGTTTCGATTAGTTAACTGAACTTGACTTCGTTCGAGTACCTATCGTACACATTGATACTGAGGGAAGATTTCTTTTCTTTTTTTTTTGACTTTGGAATCTAGAATATTCTAATTATAAATATCTCGATAAATAAGATCCTCTAATTTGTGACTTGTGTGAAAGTTCAATTAAGTACAGCGGAGCCATATTGTCGCCCAGTGCAGAAAATACACCGCGAATAGACGTCAACCGAACCGATGAATCTCTCCTTGAATAACAACCTATTAAAGAAAATCTATAACTAACATTTCTCAACTAACAATTCCAAAACAGTCTAACCTAGTCGTACAGATTTAGTTCCAAGTCGCTGGTAATCCACACAAGCGGCTGACGCGATTTTAATTAATGGAAACTAAAAAGAAATACTAATACACCTAACCAAACTAAGACAGTCTAACCTATATAAATCGCAAAATAAGTGTCAATGTCGCTGATAATCCACGCAAATAGTTATAATGCGGCTTTAGGTTTGATTTAGGTTAGGTTAGCTTTGAAAATAAAGATGAAAATTTAGGTAATGAAAATAAAAAAAGAAAAATCTTTAAACTAATACACCTAACCTAACTAAAATAGTCTGACCTATATAACAAAACACAAGATTCAGTTTCAATTTACTAACGCATACAAGCGGTTAATGCGACTTTAAGTAATGAAAGTAAAAGATCCTAAAACTAATAAAAGACCTAACCTAACTAAAACACACTAACTAACCTATATAACAAATTGCAAGAGTTCAAGTTTCACGTCGCTGATAACCCACACAAATAGTTAATGCGACTCTAAGTAATGAAAATGAAAAATCCTAAAACTAACACCTAACCTATATAACAAATTGCGACTCTAAGTAATGAAAATAAAAAATCCTAAAACTAATAGACCTAACCTATATAACAAATTGCAAGAGTTCAAGTTTCACGTCGCTGATAACCCACACAAATAGTTAATGCGACTCTAAGTAATCAAAATAAAAAAAAAAATCCTAATACATCTAAATACATCTAACCTAACCAAGACTAACCTTTATAATAAATCATAAAATTCCAAGTCGATAATAACCCATAAAAGGGGTTGACGCGACACGAACTAATGAAAATAAAAAAAGAAAAGAACTAATACACCTAAACAAACAATAAGACAGTCTAATCAATATAACAGAATCGCAATCGAGTTTCAAGTCGCTGATAATCTGTACAAGCGATTAACGCGACTCTAAATAATAAAAATCTAAAAGAAAGTCGTGAAAGTAATGCACCTAACACCTAACCTAACCTAGCTAGATTAATCTTTATAATAAATTGTTGTATCTTTATAATAATGTCACGTTTGCGTGACCGATAAATAGTGAAAATAAAAAAAAAAAAAAGGAAATATTCCAACAAGGAGAAGATTCTCTCGCGTCGCGAAGCGGCGTGAAAATATTTCGAAAATATTTCCTGGATCCGTTGTTTGGCAAATATCGCCGGAAGTTTGCACGACGCCGTGCAAAAATCGTTGCCAACGCCGGCGAGGCTGTGTAATTATGGAAAAGTGTAAATTTACCGTGACGCTCTATCGATCCGACTGCAACAACCCAGCGTGCCGCTGCTAATGAAACGTACGGTTTAATCGTAATTATCGGCGACTGACAATGAACGATAATTAGCGGCAACGAAAGTTCGCCACGCGCAATGGCAATGTTGTCGCTGGCGATCAACACGCGGACCCGGGATTAGGGCTCGGGCCCCGCAATTAATCGAAATTCAAAACAGCCGATTTCGAGCCGGCGCCGCGCGTTAATGAAATCGCACACGCGTTATTTTCCCGCGATCGGGCGTCGCTCTCTCGAATCTACCGACAACGACGACTAAGATGCCGAAGAGTTTTTTTAGCGAATTTTGCTCCTCGTTATTTTCGATCTTTTCGTCGAATCGACGATTTATCAGGGTTGAAATTACTACAGTTGCAAAAAAAAGAATTCGATTTTCTAACTTTCCTCGCGCGCGACCTTGCTTGTCCTAGTTTTTTTTTTCTTTTTTCTTTTTTTTTATCGCCGATATACAAAATCGATATACACACAAGCACAGCGAAACTGAACATACATATGGATATTTAAAATTAATAATATTTTCGTCGCGTGTGTTTTCACGTAGGTGTTTTCACGAAATACGAAAATACGTGGTGTTCTAGCTTTCGCGGGGGTCAGTCTTTGCACCGCAATCAATTTCAGTGAAAAACTGTCGATGCTTTGAACTGTTGTTTAACTTTGTCAAAGAAGATCACGTAACAATCTGTTTAGTTGTACATTTTAAAACGTGTAGCTTCCGTTTTCGCTACTTTGAATTCGTTTTTCTCCAAGATATTTTAACATCACAACAATTGCAACAATTTATTCTTTTCTTAAAAAAAAAAAAAAATAAGAATATCGTAAAAATTCACTCGTATGCAGCGAAAAATTTTATTTAAATTCATCACAGTCTTGAAGATTCTAACTCTGCTGTACTATTTTTTCTTTTTTTTTTCATCATTTCACTGAAGATACGAACGTGTATAGTTAAACAATAAATGAAATTTTCATCCAACGATTTCGTCATTTAAGAATCCGCACAGCAAGTTACAAAGAGAAAATTTCAATCTTCAAGTCCATGGTAGATCAAGTCGTAAAAAGAATTTGTCAACCCGTTGCTAGAGGTGTTTGAATGTTTAAAATTCTCGAGAAAACAAGTGCTCTGACTTTGCAGAAATATTTCTCTGAAAGAATAATGAACTTCGGAACAATAAAAGAAGGATTAAAATAGAATCGAGTATAAATCAAGTTCCTTCTTGCAACACTTGAAAGTATCGATAATTTCTCAACATTTGCCGCACAATTTCCTTTTCCTTTTCTTCTTTGCGATTTTTTATCGAACTTTGAACGCTGAACTGTTCAGTTGAACTCTTTTTGTTGCAGTTTCATTTCTCTAAGAAAATTCTTCTTTCACGGACGAAATCAAGTTTCAAAGATTGAAATTTCCTCTCTGTGACGATTCCTCAAAATTTCCTTTTCCTTTTTTTCTTTGCGATTTTATCGAACTTTGAACGCTGAACTGTTCAGTTCAACTCTTTCTGCTGCACTTTTATCTCTCTAAGAAAATTCTTCTTTCATGGTGAAATCCACCATGAAGTTTTAAAGATTAAAATCTCCTTTCTGCGACGATTCCTCAAAATTCCCTTTTCCTTTCCTTCTTTGCGATTTTTCATCGAACTTTGAACGCTGAACTGTTCAACTCTTTCTGCTGCACTTTCGAAATAACACCGTAGACACGTTTCTTTCGGTCGAACGAAAAGGAGACATTGTCGTGAATAATACATCGGATGCACTCAACGACGGTATATCAGTTTCGGTATATCTGAAGAAAACGTAATCACTCTTTTATTACTCCCTTCCCCTCGCGGTTTTTGATAAGGTCTTGCACGCAGTCACGTGCAAATTAGTCGCCGTCAGAGATAGGCACGTTGGTCTAGACCAACGTTGATACGTGAGAACGTCATTACGATGATCGAGTGGTCCGGGGCCTGTTATCAAAAGAGGGCGAGTGAAGAATGGAGCTGGGTTTATCCGAGTCTCGCGTGTGTCGTTCTAATTTGTCCGGCTTGGAAATTGATACGCGTTTTCCAAGCAACTGGCTCGACTCGCTTTAACCCTTTCACGACCATAAGAGGTCGCTGAGAGTAAATATCAGTACGTAACTGTTTATTTTAGTTTGTTTAGACGCAAAATAAATAAAAATCATACAAGAAAAAATACATAACAATGTGTAGCGTTTTTGGAATTTTATAGAAAATATTTTTCCCAATGGGCTATAAAGATAACACAAATTATGGTTAGGCTTATTACGCAGTGTCTTTTATTTATTGGTTTATTATAACAAAATGTTAACTAACACTAGAACTACCACACCAGTCAAAATGACTGGTTTTACAATTTTATTTTAAAATTTCTATTTCATGTTACAATTTTTTCTCCCGCAATGATGCAATGACTTTTACAGTGATAACTAAAGAAATAATATAATGAATTTTATTTTATTTTTATTTATTAAAATAATCGAAATAATTTTGGTAGAAATAACTTCGTCTTAACTGTCGGTAGTTCTAGTGCTAAAACAATACAAAATTATGAAATAAAATTACTATGCAAAATGACGTGCTAATTATGACATTCTGCGAAGCAATTTCTTTTAGTTGTGAAGCAAAGATGGACATTGCACGTAGTTTAGCACAATTTGCACGTCTCTTTTTTTCTAAACGTTCCCGTTTTACATAATTGCGTTCGGCATACGTTCTATTTAGATTTCATTCTGTATAAAAAATAAGGTTATAATTAAATACGACGATCGCCAATTTTAAAATGGGGAAAAATGTTTCCCTTAGTCGTGAAGCAGAGTACGTAGTACAAGTTGGCAAAAACTAGAACAGGAAGTTGGCTGAAAATATCGCGAAACTCTTTTTTAACACTGAACCTGCATGCTTGTTCCTTGGTCAGAACGACCTGGGAGAAAAAAGAAAATTAATAATATTTTCCGCGCGGATGATAGTCAATTTCCTACTGAATTAAATAATAAATGAAAAGAAAAAAAACAACTTTCACAAATTTCGCTCGTGACAGGTCAGAGTATCTCTCGGGGGAAAAAAGGAAGCAAGAGAAGTAAATACTGAAGAATTCATTGTGTAGATCCAGCATCGCGAGTCGGATAAATTTTCGTGGAAATTGTCACGAAGGAGATGCAACAATGCTGGGAAAGAAATATTGGTAGAAAAACCGAGAAAAACTGAGAAAGTTACGACGAAGGGTGGAAAATCCTGTTTAATAAAACATTGAAATTACTATTGCATTAGTATACTGTATATCGTTTATGTAATAAATATCGATAAAAAAGCAGTATTCCAGCTGCTGTTCTTTCCTGTAATCTTGCAGCTTCTCAATTTTCGAATATACGTGCGTGCATAAATTTGGTTTCGTCGGCCGCGTAAATTTAGCTTGGCGATTTAGAAGAAAAAAAAAAAAAGGAAAAAAGCGCGACGTCAGAGGCGGCGAATTTCCTTCGAATTTTCGTCGAATTCGTCGATATTGAAAACCGTCGCGAGCACAACGTGTAACGCAAACAAACAAACTCGCGTTGCAATTTTATTCTCGAATGAATCCGCCTGTCAATAATTATTAGCCGATAAAGTCTCTCCCGGTGGAATAATAATTCCTTGGAATAAATTATCGATTTCGTCGCTCGCCCCGATGAAAGATTCTTTCTTCTTGATGAACGCGGAGATTGATAACTCGAATCGAGAAACAAATCTTCGACTCGTCGTTAGCTCGGATGTTATCTCTACATCAAGATTACTACATCTCGGATGTTAAATCTACATCAAGATTTACATTAAGATTTACATTAAGAAATATGTTTTTCTTTTTCAAAGTGGTCATACAATACCGCTCACAGCATATGAATAGATATACATGAAGGCTCATGTTGGTTTAGCGTTAACTTTGTCTAAATATGTCCCATATTTGAGAAAATTGTTTATTGTTTATTGTTTATAATATTTACTCTGTGAAGATTATAAATCTACATCAAGATTTACATTAAGAAATATGTTTTTCTTTTTCAATGTGGTCATACAATACCCCTCACAGCATATGAATAGATATACATGAAGGCTCATGTAGGTTTAGCGTTAATTTCGTCTACACAAAAGTAAGGTAAAATGTTTTATTTAATTTTATTCCTACAAAATTCGAGGTTTCGTCCTGCATTCCCACAATATTACATGCACATATCGATCGTCGGTGGCGTGTGTGTATGTGTGTGTGTAACCAACTTTCCATGTCGAAGGTTCTTTCCCTCGTCGCTAAATCGACGATGCTACCAACCAGCAGCAGGCAGACTGCAAATTGATCTACAAGCCGGACGAAGAGAGCGGGAGAGAACCGCGGGAGAGATACGCGAGCCAACGTTATTACGATGATAGAACGTCGAGTTTTCTTATCGGGTCGACGACGGAGACCGGAAAGCAAGCGAAAGGAGAGCGGCAGGAGGGGGGGGGGAGGAGGCAGAAATAAAGAGAAAGAAGAAGCAGGAAGACAAATTTGAATGAGGATGGCTTCCGCGGCTAATATGCACGCTCGGTACAGCGAATTAACGCGCAACGAAAGCTCGAGCCTCTGGTATCTGAAACGACACGCGCGATTTGCATAACGTTCACGAGGGAGATCTGAATGCCGCGTGGACACGAGCCCACTCGAGCGAGCGTGTGACAGTTTTTAGAGGGGAAACGACGATACGTCGTTAACCCTTCGACATCTGGGAGACGTAAAAAGGTAAAAAATATTTTTTCTACACGCTCAAAGCTATCTTTCCTAGGTTTACGCAAATATCAGAGTGAAAAATGAATAATTTTTTTTTTTGGTCGTATCGAGGTTTATTTAATTCGTGTATCAAGGGATTAATTCAAGTTAAATCGAGGTGGTTGGTCTTTTGGAGCAGCACGAGGACTCGACAGCGTAACAGAAGGGAAATGATATTTCTCGATTAATCCTTTGACATCTGGGAGACATTCGAAGATTAACACGTATATAAGAACGTAAAACGATATTCTTCTGCATGCTCGATGTGACAAGAGAATTATCTTTGCTAGGTTTACTCAAATATTGAAGTGAAAAATGAATATCATTTTTTTTTTTTTTTTTTTTGGTCGTATCGAGGTTTAGGTCATTTAATTCGTATCGTCAAGGGATTAATCTAAGTTGGTTCGAAGTTGTTTGGGGCGACGAGCAAAATCGGACGGACTTTTAACCGTAAATAATATTTACCTTGACGAGCGTTTGCTTAACGAAGAATACAAACAAAGGGAAATGTTTTGCACGATGCTTTGCAGAAAAAATTTCCCAACCTTGTTTTATCATTGCTATCCCGGCAAATATACGTTGTATACGTCGTTTAATTTAAACGAAGAATCGTCGATGCTTTGAACTGTTACAACTTCGTAACAAAAACTTATATGACAATGTACTTGGTCGTACGTGAACATGAACCTTCTACTTTGATAGTTGTCTTTTTCCTTTGAGTTTTCATCATCGTACAGCGAATGGACGAATGCTCTTTTCTTAGATAGAAATAAAAATAAAAAGGAAAGAGAAATTGTGAAAATTCGCACGTTCGTAAAAAACAGTGAAAAATTTTATTCAATTTGATCAAATCCGAAACGCTGGCCGAAGATCGAAGTTTCCCATTTAAGCTTCATTTTCATTGGACTCTCAAGGAGTTCAAGGAGAAAAATTCAAGAAGAGAGTCGATCGATTTCGTGATCCAACCTTAATGTTTCAAATAAAATGACAAGAAAGAGATATTGCACAACGCGACAAAGATTCGAATTCTCAAGATCGAAATATTTTTCACGTTTGAATTTCCGACAATTTTCGAAAAGAAATTACTTACTTTTCTACTCGCTTGGCACGATGCGAAATCATCATCGAAAAGAACGATCACGCGAATCTGTCTGAAAGTAGAAAAGTTCACGCTTTGTTTACCAGACCAGATATAAATTCGTTTCGCAATTTTCTTTCACAAAGTTAATAACGATCCAGAGTATCGATACAATTTTTCTATTACGAACAGTACGCGTTCGGTATTTTACGATATATTGTAGCCAGTTATTTAAATATAGAATCGTTCGTCGTCGAAACAACGAACGATCCCGTATTTCGCGTGAAATTAATTCTCACTGATGGATTCTAACCAGAACTAGTCGATCAGTCAATTAACACCGCCAAGCACGCGATATTTTACCAGATCAACTTCACCAGCGATATTTTCCGTAACTCTGCCACCCCCACCCATCCCTCCCCCGATTTTGTTTACAACGATCGAGCAAACGTTTCAACAAATAAAATCAGCATTTTTACGTTAACGCAACGTTAACAACCTCACGTCGTCGAATATCCACACTCGTTCGATCGGATAACACCGCGAGATATTAAAGAAATATTTTTCGCGCCTCGCCGAAACGAATATTATTCTGCCGCGTTTTCCTACCGTCTGCGATCATCTGTCCGACATTTTTCATCGAATAGATGAAACATTTTCTCGCGCGCGATGCCCTTTAAACGCCACCATTAAGAGTTTAATTCCTTATTATCAATCAGTTTGATTCAACGTGAATTCGCAAGAAGAAGCGAGGGAAAAGGAAGGTGATCCATTCGAAATTAACGAGTCTTCTGTTTTTCATGATCGCTCGCGTGAGAAAAAAGAAAAAAAATAAAAAAGACGGAAAACTGAAGCTTCGATGAGAAGCTGATTTCACTCTCGCGAGGAAACGCGTCAGCTTTGTCTTTCGCTCGCGAACGCATCAAACAATTACCATCACTTTCATTCCACGAGAACAACGTAATTTTTTTCAAATTTTCTCCGTCCTGTTTAACGAGCCACACTGACCAACTCTGAATGGCAGAAACGCTGGTTCTCACGGGCCTTTCTCGGTGAAATTCTTCCTCGGCTCCGTTTTATTCCGAGCAGATGCAAAGTTAAAAAAAAGAGAAAAAGAAAAAGAAAACCGAGAATCGAGAGCGAAAGATAAGGCACGTAGTTAGGGAAACTTCTGAAAATTCCTTTAAACGTTGAGTAGTACCGACAGTAGTAGTAGTAGCAAGAATAAGAGATTGCGAGCGTAGCTCGTGGCGCGAGAGAAGCGATAAAGAGTTATTAACATGAGCGCGGTAAACGCCGCGATAGCGAGCGCTGCACGCTATAATAAGTAAAAGCGTATCGTGATACATGATTGATGAAAGAGAAACGTCACGTTTTCAGCCTGAATCAAACGTCACTTTCAGAGCTGGCTCGCTCGTTTTCCGGTCTGTGTTCTCTTCGCGAACGAGCCGCTCGATTTACACATTTATTATGGAGAAGAACTGAATTGTTTACTTATCGTTAACTAAATTTTTATTGTTTGCCGTCGGTTTGTAAGAATACAATTTCTGAAAGAAATGACCAAATCAAATCGACGGTGGTTTGCAATAAATATTAGTTTATTAATATTTGAGTAATCAGAAGTCAAACCTCTCTTTATACGCACTTCACGCACTCACATATGCACACACGATCGTATATTTTACGTGTTAAACAGTAGAACTATCGAGGGCTGAAGTATAAAAGTCGAGTCAAAGGAATTCGAATGGGCAACGAACAGGAATTATTTTAATGAACTTTGCGAATTTTTGTTCATTTTGTATTTTACAAAGAATCACTCTTCAAAAGAATTCGACATTGCAGGTTTGCAAAGTTAATTTAAAAAAATTTATAAATTGATCACTTTTACCATTTTTGATAGTTATAGTGTTAAGACTGACACATAAGGCGACTAGAAGGCCTCTATTTCGTTAGCGTTACCCCTTCCACTGAAATTTCGATGCTAGTGGAGGGGGCAGCATTAGCGCCAGTTAGCCACATCTGGACTAGACAAACCAAATTTAGGTTTCTTCGCACGCAGGAAGAAATTCTGAACAATCAGGCTTTCCATGCATATGCAATTATGCCATGTTATTGGTTGTTACATCAATATCGAGATTTCACTGTTGTTTACTTCGTACGAGAAAAAGAAGCGCGATTGGAATAATTAGCGTAAATATATGCGTGGGATAAAATGCAGCGAACATCGAGCACGATAGACGCGAAACTCTCTTAGCATTTTCGTTCTACGCAACGTTTTATCTGTAAAAATATCGAGAGTACTTCGGGGAAGGGGGGGGGGAATTCCGCGCGAGTGCAAAGCAAAGAAAAAGCGACAGAGAAACGATACCAAAGCGACGCAAATAAAATTGTTGTAAAAATACGAATCAATCGAGTCGAGCTTTCGTTTTCCGGTTTATAAAGCGAGCGCTTTAGATAGTCGTCCAGCCCCCCCCCCTCTCTGGTAATTAAGTCACTTCTCCGAGAGTCGATCGTCAAAGCTTTTTCTAGAGGAAAAAGGAAGCCGAAGGAAGAAGCAAATATCGTTTCTGCGACGAGGGGAAACAAATCGTAGCAGCTTCTCTTCGACTCGTAAACGACGTAGTCAGCTAGAACTACCGACGACTTAAACATCGAAGAAGAAATTACAGTGCAAAAACGAATGGCAAAGATTTACGAGAGACAGAGACTTTTATAAGAATTATTTAAATCGCTGAACGATACAAGTCGGCAGAGAATTATATTCTGAAAAAATTACGAATTCCTCATTTTGAGGAACGTCTTCTGTCAAAGAACGATATCGAGGGTAAACGTTCGAGCACTTAACGGTAGAATTATCGGCGATTAAAACGATTAAATTCCCATCGGAGACGTTAAATTAAAAAAGAAAAAAAAAGAAACAACTTTTACAAGCTGTTATTTATACATTTTACGAACATGTCATTTAAATCTCCGAAAAAATACACTGTTTCACACTTATGTAAAATATGGCGAAAAAAATTAGAAATCGGTCATTTCGACCACTTTGGCAGTTCCGGTGTTAAAAAGCAGCGTCGCGTACGTGCGTGTACACTGTTCCGAGGAATTATCGAGGATTTATCGAAGATCAAAGCGACAAAAGGAGGCGAGCACGAGCCGGTAGCCTGGCTATCAGTGGAAAAGCGGACTCGCTGGTGCTTTATCGTTTAATATTCTAAGTGGTTGTAGAACCGGGGGAGGAGGAGGAGGGAGGGGGGAGGCTAGCGTTATTGCCCTCGTTAAATCTAACGGAGCGAGCTAATTATGCAAGCAGCTGAATTATTCGCGTTCGTCGCCGGTGCGTATTGCAGAAAGCGCACCAGCCGCGCGAGAAAATTTTAACTGCATTTTGTTCGCGGCCGAACAATTAACTGTCCGTCGCGCTGTTAATTCATTTCTGCTCGGCTCCGCACGCTTTAACTCTTTCACTGCTGGCGGCCTCTTCTAACTCCGCCGAAACTTTGCTTGGAACTAGCCGAATCCGTGGGTAAATTTTACCAGCTAGTGCGTGCGTCGACGTTTATAACGGCAAGCGGAAACTTTCACCGCGCCTCATTCAAGATTGCCCGGCCGTAAATTACACCGTTTGAACTGTGTCGTACGTTCTGTGACCAGTACAACAGAAAAATAAATTTTCGAAAACTGCGATAAATACACGTATAGGAAAAATAATTGAAAAAAGGCAGTCAGTGTTTGGAGTGTCTTCACTCTGTTCGACTTAGAGATTTGACATTTTTCTTTAAATAATAAGTAATACTTCAAGCTTCCGATCAGTCAATACTTGAAAGAAATGGCTAACTGGCGGCTCTTGCTCCCCACTTTTCTGATCGCTAGCGCTACCCCCTCCACTGCATCTCCCCACTCCTCGCCGTGCACGAGCCCCACTCTCTCACACATCTGTCTCAGTCAGTTGATTTCTTTACTTAGCAAGTGGAGAGATCAATGCAGTGGAGGGGGTTGCGCTAACAGTCAGAAGAGTGGGGGAAAGGGCTCGCGGGCCGCCAGTTAGCCACCTCTAACTTAGAGACTCACAGTCTCTGGCAATTCTATCAAAGTAGCGTTGGATTAAAGGAACGAATACTTCATATTTTTAAGAGAATTTATTCTACGTTGCAATCTCGTAGTCGAGGATGACGGTTATGAAATCTGCTTTCAGTACTTTCTTTTTATAATTTTGTAGCGATTTCAATAACTATTTAAAATCTCAAATAAAATTTTTTACAATTCTGATGAATCGAAGGGGACAGAAGAGTGGATGACCAACACACACATGGAATTTGCCTTATGAATAACCGTTCGTAGAGCACTCATCGAAGGATTGTTGTTGACTCAGTTCGTCAAACTGTCGCGCATTTATTTTTTTGAGATTCGACGAGGCTCACACCGTGACGAGAGAGACTCGACGAGAAATCGCTCGTCAGCGAACGAGACTTTTGGCCGACATTCAATTCAATTTGCTAGTTTACCGGTGACAACTGGTAGCCCAGGTCGGCCCGTCGATAGTCGAACGCTAGCCATCTCGCTCGTATATCAATAACACTGTACCGTGTACGCAGCGTACCGAAAATTATTCGGGTATCGAGGGCCGCCGCTGAATGGCCCTTTTGTTCGTTCTTTGTTTCGCCCCATTGTTATCATCGCACGGCCCGCAACAGCCGATTAGGATTTCCAATTTTCGCGGAACGAGCGCGTCGAACCTTTCGACGAAACTCGTGTCTTCGGTCGCGTTAGCGTGAATACGCCGGAGAATTCACACGGATTCGGATAAAGGAGGATCAATTAATCTCTCGTTTCTGACGACCAAGTTGCCAAGGAAGATGGGAAGTGTGCACGCTTCGATGAATCCTTGCGATGAAGAGAGAGAGAAAGAGAGAGAGAAAGAGAGGAAAGCGATCGAAGGCTGATTCGTCGTTTGGCAAAGCAGCGTCACACGTGAATGGCCCCTCGATGCTTTTGATTCGAGTCCACGCGATCGCGGCTTTGGAGAAAATTAGAGGCATCAGAGAGACCACGTAGAGAGAGAGAGAGAAAGAGAGAAAGTTCTTTCAAACTACATTCGGCGTAATTCAATTGCGCCGCGTCGGTTTCGCGTCGTCGTCGTCGTCGTCGTCGCAACGCGCGCACGAGCTCGTCCGAACCCGGTGACCAGTGAAAAGCCATTTGCACACGGATACAAACGCCATTGTACACGCCGCGTGTAAATAAGCTCAAAGAAACGGAAGCTCCTATATGGAACGCGCTACGAGCGGCTATTGTGGAGAACGTCGACAAGCCGTAGGTAAGTACCCAAGCAACCTTGTGTATCGCGTGATTCAATTATGTCTCTCCCTTTCTCGCTCAGCTGTGCAACGATTCTCTCTCTCTCTCTCTCTCTCTTTCCTAGCGGCTCTCTACGCCAAATACTCTCTACGCCAGCCGCGTGAATCGTGAATCTGCCGCGAGCGTGAAACGACAGAAGAATCACGCAGCCGTGGCAATGCCTGGATTTTAATTAGCGGAAAAGGATCGTGCACGGGTTTGAGTGCCCGTGGCTCGTTGAACCCTCGTTGAACCCCCCCCCTCCCCAACATCATCCACGTTAATAATACGGCGGCGTCTTCGTAAATTCCCGCCAACGCGTGAACCGCGACTGACGAGGAACGCTCTGAAGCAAATGCGCGAGTTGCAAAAAAAAAAAAGAAAAAAAATGCTCGTCGTTTCTGGGTACGGGTTACAGGTTTATCGTTGGATTACCAACGAGGATGATCAGTCTAAACGGTGAAAACGGTCTATTTGTAAGGGATTAACGCACTTAACACCGTGTGTGCAATGTGCACGTCAAAAAGAGACGAGTTACACACACGTTGTTAATGACGTTGAACTGGAGTTATCAGCGAAGAAGATAAGATGAAAGTAAAGCTGAAGTGTGCGTAAAGATTGAAACTCCGGATTACGTTTGAGAGAACGTTTCGAGGATTACCGCAAGAAAAAAAAGAAATAAGTGTCGTTGGAGGAAAATTTTCTAATCAATTTGTCAATGTTTGCAATGTTTTCTTCAAATTTATTTATGGATTCTAATCTATCTAATTTTTACTACCGAAACCAAGATAATGACGTCATGTTTTGTCATGATCGCATCGCCTGCGTAGATATAATTTGTAGTACACGACAACTTTGGGAACCTCTTGGTCGCACTTCGTACGTAGATAAATACTTTCTTCAAATACTTGACAATTCTAGGTACTTTCTGATCACCTATCAAGTATAAATCAATACTGTCGACAATCAACTTAAAATTAAAAATACATCAGTTTGTACTAAAAAAAAAAAGGATAACAAAATTGTCGTGTCATTTCATTCGCCTTCGGGACGAGAAGCTGGCGAATAAATAAATACTTGATCGAACACGTGGCTTTTCCAAATTCCAGGAACCTTCTGTTCGCATCTCGTTGGTACGTAACGTGTAATTTTCAAGGGACGATCGCTTCAAAGCGGCAGCTTTGCCTCGAAGAAAATGGCCAAAGTACACGCGAGGACGACTGCGAGTTGCCAGAGGAGTTGGGAAAACGATTGATCTTCCGGAGGAAGAGGAACGAACGAAAGCCAAAGGGCAGCGGAGACTTGCGAATCGAACGCAGTCAGTCAGTATGCGGAGTGGAACGATGAGGGCGCATCGTGGGAATTACCGGCATTCCCGTCGGATCATACCAGGATTGCGCAGTTTCCACGAGCTCGTAATCACCGATCGGACTTACTCGCAACGCAATTGATCCGCGTCTCTAATGGTTGCACTAGCGATTATACCATAACGTAATCGTACATCACCGCCGTCTGCGATCCGCCGCGATAGATTACGACAAAGTGCATCCGTCGCTCGTCGTTCGACTTTTGCTAATTTGACAATCCGCTCTGTCGAAGAGAGTGATCAAATTGGATCTAGCGTCAAGAGCGTGGCTAGTTCTTCGATGTGTGAACGAAGTTTTGACATACTTTTGTATGTATAGAGTGGAAAAAAAAAAGTTTGACCGTGGCTGTCATAGATGAATTCTGCACCGTCGATTTTACGATGATACTTGTAAAGAATCTGCCGCAAAATTGACCTTGACTTCGAGTTTCAAGGTCAAGGTATTTTTTTTAGCATTGTGTTCTAGTCATCACGAAGGTAAAACTTTTCCAAGGAACCTAACGGTTCGCTTGAAAAATGGCAAAAAAGTTTGCACGCGTTCTAACAGCGACTTTATGTTTTACGTAATTTTCGTATTACATTCGTTAACATTTATCATAGTTGCAGCGTCAGTGTAAGTCTGAATAATCAAATGATAAAACTACTTGTTAACGGTGTTCGAAATATATTTGTCTACATTAGGTAATATAGACGTCCACGCGTTCAGAATCATAAAGTCGCTGTTAGAACCCACGCGTCCGCGGTATTATATTAAGAAGCGTTTTTGATAAGTAAAATACTAACCTTGAACTTCAAGTTGAAATTGAATATCGCGAAGATAAAACTTTTCCAAGGAATCACGGGTCGTAAACTAATACTTTTCTCTTGAAAAATGGCAAGAAAGTTTTTCTGTCATTTAACACTGTGGACGCGTGCTAACAGCGACTTTATGGTTCTCAATGTCTATATTACACAATTTTCGTATCAGGTTTCACTAACATTTGAATTATCATAGCTGTAGTATCAGCGAGTCTAAATAATCAAATGATAAAACCAACTGTTAACAGTATTCGAAATATAAACGTTACAGCCATGCGTATGGAACCGTAAAGTCGCTGTTAGAACCCACGCGTCTACAGTGTTAAATGGTTGAGAAATTTTTCTGCTGTTTTTCAAGAGAACTACTAGGTTGCGACCAGCGATTCCTTAAAGAAGTTTTACCATTGCGATGAGTAGAATACAATGCAAAAAAAAAATTTTAACCTTGAGATTTTAACAGCGACTTTATAATTCTGGATGCGTTTGTATCACGTAATTTTCGTATTAGGTTTCGCTAAAATTTGATTTATCATAGCTGTAGCATCAACGAGTCTACGTAATCAAACGATAAAACTAACTGCGTTCAGAACCATAAAGTCGCTGTTAGGACACACGCGTCCGCAGTGTAGCATCTTTTGTCATTTTACAACAGAATCATCAGGTTGGGACTTATGATTCCTTGGGAAAATTTTACCTTCGCAAAAATGCGAAAAAATTTTACAATGCAAAAAAACGGAAGAGAGAAAATCTGATCTTGAATCTCGATTGCATTGCATTCTGCTCGCCACGAGGGAGAAACTTTTCACAAGTCGCAAACAAAAAATAAAATTTTTCTCCTCGAGATTCGATCTTGCGACAGGTTTCTTTACACCGAATCTCTCCATCAAATCGAAGATCTGGAATTCACCTGTGACAAACTTCTCTCTCCATTCTGTGTGGAATCTTCTTTTCTAAGTATTAGGTAACAGCTGTGCTTAAATAACAACTGCTTTCGTCCAAATTCGTTTCCATCCGGCGATCTACCACCGGACCTATGTAGATTCGAGTCGCTCAGGTGAAACGTTATGGCGACGATAATTTAAATTCAATCGGGGGGGGGGGGCGCGGGATATGTGGCGCGCAAGTTCGATTGCGCCATTAGCAATTCCGGATGCAGATAAGCCGGAAACCGGCGCGGGATCGCAAGAACTTGCGACGTTATCGAGTCCCTCATGAAGAATTCACGTCTAGCCCAGAGGTTAAGCTCAGGACGAAGCCCGCGTCCTCTCGCCCCCTCTCTCGTCTATCAATGTCTTATCTAGGCTAGAGGAGAGGAGGGGAGAACCCACGGGGGAAAACATCGTCGCTCGTTAATACTTTAATTTTCGTGCGCTCCGCTCCTTTGTGAGAAGCACAGTCGCCGGCGACTGACAAATGGAACTTTTGTCGCGAGGCAAAGCGACGCGGCAACTTTCCGCTCCGCGGAGGAAGCTTAATTGTTTGCTTGCCGAATTGTTGCCAGTGGAGAGTGGAAAGTTCGCTGATAACACGGGTAAAGGGAAAACGAAGAAGAAGCAAAAGCGAGCAAGAGCGAATGGATTCTCCCGTCTCCATAGTAGTCTCGATCGGCGCCTCGTCAGCCGAGCCAAAAATGTTTCGAGCGTGAAACCCCCGTTTCGTTTCGTTTCGTTTCGTTTCGTCGCGAGTGTGAACTTAAGGTTAAACGCCTCGGATCGAGCGGGGAAAGTTCAGCCGGATTCGCGCCGTGAATCTCCAGTGTCTTTCAGCCGGGCAATCCAATCTCGCGTAAATTTAAAGCAAACGCGACAAAAGAGAGAGAGAGAGAGTCACGATCCGCTAACTTTTCCCCCGCTTGTTATTCATCGGCAAGAGTCTTCGGCCTTCCTTACGGAGGACTCGAACACGACAGACGAACGAACGAACGACGTCTCGCCGAACGAAAGTTCGTGGGTCGTAAACGAACCGACACCAAGATAATATAAAATTCGATTTCGAGAGTGGCGCGACTCGCCGAGCGCACGGCTCGCTGCCAGAGACCAGAGCCCCGCTCCAAATTTTTCGCCGTAATTTTCGCGCCACTGCTAATACCGATATACTACCACCTACTTGAACCGAACTTCCATCGACCTCGTCTTCGTGCTTTCGTTCTCACACGGTTGAACACGTGCCAAAACGACACGAACGTAATAGCGCGATACGATCGTATTATACGGCTCGAAAAAAGGCCAAGCCTAAGTTACAAATATGCGATAACATCATTTTGTGACTTACGTATGTACGTTGCATCGGTTCTTCGCAGCTTCCTCCGAAGTTCGTGGTAGCCAACGGATGGGGGGCAGCAACTGTAACGAAAGCGAGAGAAGAGACTCGTCAACGACATCAACAGTGAAGAAGAGGCAGTCGAGGGCAGAGGGCAACAAAACAGATCTCTGGCAATGGTCCTCGGGACAAAGAACGTGACTTCTCGCTGATTCTTAACACGTCTCGTGCGACGATCCACGGTGATGAACCCTTCGTTCGAGGCGAATTTGGAATTTTCATTATAAAGCGAGGAATTTGTTTTTTTTTTAAATTTTCTTTACGAAACCATCTACCGATGGCTGATCGATTAAATGGTATAGAAGAAAATTACAGATATTTGAACAGCTGTCGTAAATGGATTTATAACAACAGCCTCGAATTTAACACTAGAACTACCGACAATTAAGACGAGGTTATTTCTACCAAAATTATTTTGATTTCTAACAAATAAAAATAAAATAAAATTCATTATATTATTTCTTTAGTTATCGCTGTAAAAGTCATAGCATCATTGTGGGGGAAAAATTGAAATAGAAATTTTAAAATAAAATTGTAAAACCAGTCATTTTGACTAGTGTGGTGGTTCTAGCGTTAAGGAACAATTAACTATGTATCTGATGTTCTGCAATAGTAACAATATGCAACACTGAAAACAAATCGTCGTGAAATTAAAAAAAAAAAAAAGAAAACTCGGTGGGTGTACGATCTCCGTTCGAGGCGAATTTGGAATTGTAAAGCGAAGAATTTTTTTACAAAACCATCTACTGATGGCTGATCGATTAAATGGTATAGAAAAAAATTATAGATATTTGAACAGCTGTTGTAAATGGATTTATAACAACAGTCTCGAGTTTAAGGGACAATTACCTATGTATCTGATATGTTCTGCAATAGTAACGATCCTGTATATATGCAACACCGAACACAAATCACCGTGAAATTGAAAAAAAAGAGGAAAATGAAGGAAACTTCAATTCGGTAAGAAGACACTGTAAAATTTGTTATCAGAACAACAAGTTAAGAAAAATTTATTTTTTTTGTGTTCACCATGTTTCCACAAAGTTCATCAATAATTTACGACTGTATTTAATTCATACGATAAATTATTGTTACTTGAAATCACTTATTGCAACAATAATGCTACGAATATTTGGCCGCGCAATGCAATCCATGGTCAAATTGACTTTGACATCGTTAAAAGATATTAAAGTAAATGTTCAAATGTTCACGTGTTTTGTACTCCAAATGAAATACCGATTAAAACGAAACTCCTCCTCGATGAACTGTGGTTTTGTACGGCATACTGTTAGAAAAATTGCAAGAAGCAAGCTATTAATCGTAATAACGATCTAAAAGAGAATCGACCGGGCATGGGGGCAATGTGTTTAGCGAAAAATTTAGAGATTCTTGCCCTGGGAGCCAAAAATTTGATTTCAAAGAAAACATGAAATTTTCCAAAATATAATAATACTAAGTTACAGATTTAGTATTGAAATGGCATTTACAGTAATTTTTATTAAAAAAAAAAAAAAACACTACGAGATAACTCGTAGCTGGCGCCACTGAATAAGATTTCTGTGCTGCCCGCCGCTTACACGAGATATCACGTAGTGTTTTTTTTTTTTCAATAAAAATTGTAATGAACAAAGACATTTTCTTTCCGTTTCGTTTGATTTTACAAGCTTGCCTCCTAATTTCATCTGGCGACAGTGAATAATACATGTATTTAATGATCCTCACTGGGGTATCTACAAAGAGCTTGTAAAGTAATAAAAGAAAATAAGTACTTTTGTCCAGTGTGCCCCAACAAGCCAGGTCTCTGCGTTGATCCTTGCTTCAAAGCTTATCACACACAGCGACAACGATAAAAATATTTCAATTCTAATAATACATTCATATATATAATTAATATGTTATGACCGAATAGTCTAAGTTATTATTTTTATAATAAAAAGTGATATTAAATATGTTTTATACGCTATATTAAATTTTTATTCATCCTTTCTAATAAATATTCCCTGACCAATTGTAATCGATCTAAACTTGTAGCGCAACCTACAAGATATCCCGTGGTATCGGCAGTTTCGGTACATACGCTTGCTACGAGATACCTCGTAAGTTGGCAGCTCAATGGGTTAAAATATTTCAATCCTAATAATACATTCATATATATAATTAATATGTTATGACCGAATATTCTAAGTTATTATTTTTATAATAAAAAGTGATATTAAATATGTTTTATACGCTATATTAAATTTTTATTCATCCTTCCTAATAAATATTCCCTGACCAATTGTAATCAATCTAAACTTGTAGCGCAAACTACGAGATATCGGCATTTTTTGGTACATATGCTTGCTACGAGATACCTCGTAAGTTGGCAGCTCAATGGGTTAAAATAGTCCGGGCCGAGACTGTATTCTCGCGATCGTTCCCGCGTTCGCTGCGTCGATACGAATCCTCTCTCGGAAAAGCCGACGAGTCGGTAAATACCGCGAGAGAGGGAAAACCTCGCTGCCTCCGGTTCTGGTTCATCGGCTCTAATTCATAATCCGTGCGAGGGATAAGCCGGGATTTGGCGGTGCCTTTGGCTGTCGGAGCGGCAAAGCGTCCGCTTTCGAGCGCGCGTGATCACTCTCTTTCTCTTTCTCTCTCTCTCTCTCTCTCTTTTTGCACACACACAGAAAGAGAAAGAGAAAGAGAAAGAGAAATGCGCGATAAGAGACGATGCTAGAGAGACGCGACAGCGGTGACAGTTGGGAGAACAATTCGAGCAGAGAGACCGGCCGAGAGGGATCGTTAATGCCAGGGGCCGCTGCGACTACATTTGCAAGTGTAAGCCGAGGGCGAGAGCGAGAGAAGAGCCCTGGCCAAATACCGCGACGAATGGCCGCGCTCAGTTCGGCAACGTTCTCCGCAAGCAGCTGCAACTGTCGACTCCAACGACTGCGAGCCACCTATGGCTGGAATCCGTCGACGATCGGCTAGCGAATATGTATCCCGAATTCCGAATTTCCGTCTGTGCTGCAGGTATGAGCCGCCTGCTGCTGCCTCGTTTCAGCCTCGAGCAGAAAATCCGGTCAGTCCGCGGAGGATGATGATCGGTCTGATCGTTGCTCGCGGTGTATCGATCGAGGCGGCAAGATAACGCGTGCGTCACGGCCGACGAGCCGTTTCTCAAACGGCTTCGCTTCGTTGAAAAATCGATCGATCCATCCATCCATCCATCCATCTCTCCTCTTCTCTACGTCCCCGAATCACACGTTCGATACTCTCTTTCGACGTTAACTGTTACGTTGCACCATGATGATGTTGCGTGTACCTGTCAAAACGCGACGTTCCACGACGCCGTCAACCGCGCACGTTAGACGTACGAATTAAACGAAACTCGATACAGAATCGATGATGGAATGATGCTTGAGACTCGTGGTTTTTGTACTTTTGTACTCGTGAAATATTAGCGTAAAATATGTCGTAATATGGAGTACAATGGTGCACTTGTTACAGAACGACAATTGGCAAAGATCAAATTAATACTAATTGACTCTGTTGGGATCTATAGGCGCTCGAGTCAAACTGAAAGCAGCAACAGATGTCTGATAGATATATGTTGTTGAAACATTGGATCAAACCAGTAAGTGAATTTTAATTACAACTATGACATCTTCCGTCGGTCGTATATTGTTCAAACGTGATTGTTTTCGTTTATTATTATTTCGTTTATTATTATTATTATGTGATTGGGAATAATTGCAGCAAACCTCACTTGGCTCAAACATAAGTGAATTCTGATTCGACGATTACGTCTTCCGTCGGTCGTATATTGTTCAAACGTGATTATTTTACAGTTGTTTCGTTTATTATTATTTAGATCATGTCGAGTGAATGTGATTGGGAACAATTGCAGCAAACCTCACTTGTGATTGTTTTACAGTTGTTTCGTTTATTATTATTATTATGTTTATTATTATTACAGTTGTTTCGTTTATTATTATTATTATGTTTATTATTATTATTATATATTATTTAAATTATGTCATGTGGACGTGATTGGAAATAATTGCAGCAAACCTCACTTGGATCAAACTAGTAAGTGAATTTTAATTACAACGATGACATCTTCCGTATATTGTTCAAATGTGTATTATTTTCGTTTATTATTATTTAGATTACGTGATTGGGAATAATTGCAGCAAATCTCACTTGGATCAAACATAAGTGAATTCTGACTCGACGATTACGTCTTCCATCGGTCGTACATTGTCCAAATGTGATTATTTTACAGTTACTTCATCCATGAAATTTCAGTGAAAACATGGAAAGGTATGGCAATGAATTAATCACAAAAAAAAAATTACGAATGCAAGAAATACGACGTAGGATTATGTATTGACACGTGTTTCCAATTACTAGATTATTTAGATATATATGAAATAAAGCTTGCTGTTTAATTTTTAATACGTTCACCAACAATTCGATACATAATACGAATAAATAAATAATATTGATTTAACGTGGTGCAATTTAGCGTTCTGACTATTTTAATATACTTTTTTGAGAAACGTATGCTGAGGAAAAATTTCGCTGTTCTTCGCGAAGTGCAAGTCGCGATTCAAACGGGTTAATAAAAAATTGGCGAAAGTACAAATTAATGATTCAACAGTCCTGTGAAGCGTGGAACTTTGTAAGACCCGATTGATAAATCAGTTAGACGATTAATAAATTAGTTACGCCATTAAATTCGTCGTTTTAAAGAAATACTCCAATTTCACCAATTTACACAAAAACTGTGTCTTCAGTAATTTCCGAGATATTTGACAAAGTATGTTTCGCACTCTAAACTATTTTCACCGACGATTATCAATTAACAAGAAAAAATACGTGTTGAATATTTTTTCAAAAACTACATTTATGTCAAATTTCATCAAAACGATTGACACTTCAGTACGTTCCCTTGTAAGAGTTGATTATTATTTAAATTAGTTAGACGATTAGTAAATTAGTTACGCCATTAAATTCGTTAAAAAAAGAAAAATACTAATTTCACGAATTTACACAAAAACTGTGTCTTCAGTAATTTCCGAGATATTTGACAAAGTACGTTCCGCACTCTAAACTATTTTGAGGATTTTATCAATAAAAAAAATACGTGTCGAATGCTTTTTCGAAAATAATAACATTTATGCCAAATTCCATCGAAACTGATGATCGATGCTTCATGTTCCCTCGTCAGAGACGTCTCTGTCGGAAACATCCCCAGACGTCGTTGCACGTCGGTCAAGGACGTTTTCCCGGGAAAATGACCAACAAACTAAAATGGACGAACGACGCCGATCGGCAACGCGTTTGCAGCGCGAATTTATCGCGACGAAACGAGAAGGAGAGCAAAGGAAAGAGAAAGGGAAAAAAGAAGCGTCTATAAAATTTACAGACGTAAAGCGGACACGTGCGCGCGTGCATGGAATATCACTTTTCCGATGGCAGAATCCCAGCGAGGGGGAAACGAGGCGAAAAAAAAAAAAGAAAAAAAAAGCGGCGGAAAAAGTAGAAGACATCCGTGGAAACAGACGCAGAGCGGAAAAGCGGGGAGAGCGATAAGCATCCAGCTGGGAAGACCCTATCTGTCCAGGAGGTGGGGAGCAAAAAGCTTCTTCATTTGTCGTCTGGCAGCACGGTGGTGCTGCAGCAGCGTTCCGCGAGGGCGGTGGGGGGGGGAGGGAGTAGGGGAGTAAATTTCGAAAAAACGCCAGCTCGCAACGCGACTCCGACTTTTTGCACGCCATTCTCGCCAATTCTCGACGAAGAAATTCCTCCATCACTCCCCCTCCCCCCCGCCCCTGTCCCTTAGGGGCTAGGTTGGCCACCGATCCAAGAGAGCTACTCGCGCGTGAATCGAGTTCCTTGGTCGAAGATACCAACTGGACAACTGGACAATTTGATCGGGGAACCGAGTTACAACGTGGTCTCGGTTCGCGAGAGGAGATAAATAGAAGGTATATGTTTGTATAGATCTCGCTCCCCTGCCCCTCGCATTAAGGGAGTCGATGTACTCTCGCACGTCGAGTGTCCCACGAGTAATCGCACGAATCCGACAACTCGATTCAGCCCGACGAAAATGCGACCGACGACGAAATAATCAACGAACAGCGGACGGAGTTCGCTCCGCTTAGCGAAGTGATGCACGAGCACGAAGTTCTGGCAACGTTGCGGCAAGCTTCGCTGGACTCTCTCGCTTCTCATCGGTGGTGGTCGATACTCGCTTCGGCTCGGTTAATTTCCCCTTGGTTTCCGCAGTTTGCCAGCACCCTCGATTTGTTCAAACGGGAGAAGGATCCCCAGAGGTACGCGCGAAAGAATCGAAAAAAAGTCGAACCGCGACGAAAGTGGCAACCCTTTGAGGCTTCGGGATCGGGCTGCCACGTAGTTCCCGATCCCGAGGAACAATTAGACGAGTGAAAAGCTCGCGGACTGCGAGCTGCCAACGAATAAGAGAGGGTACGATGAGTATATGAGGACCGAGGGAAATTAAATCTACTCCATCTACCCTCATTACCCGTCGAGAAGCGTAAAGATCCCGCCGAGATGAGGAGAGACATTGTTACAACGAACGAGCAACCAGGAAATCCATGTTTCCTGTTTGAGAAGTTCCCTTTGCTCTGTTCGCGTGCTCGTGTCTCGAGTTACACGGCCAACAATGAACCCGCGAATCCTTCCCTTCTGACGGCGGAGGGGGAGGGGGAGGGGGAGAGGGAGAGACTCTTCGACCGTCTCTTCGTTTCTCCAACCGTTCCGTAATATCGTTTCGTCGCGCTACGGTTCCCGGTGCTTTGGTAATTGCTAATCGGCAATGCTACCCAATTCGTCGGGGTACCGACGAATTGAAAACTTATCACAGAGCACCCACCTGTCTAGCCGACGTTGGGCTAAGTAACGAGCAGCACGCTCCTAACCGACAGAGACTTGATCGATCGCCCGGTTCACCTACACCGCGTGTAAATCGAAATTTACGGGGCTGGTCCCGCTTGAATAATCTGATCGTATCGATCCGCAATTGCGACTGATCCTCCGACACGAGATACGCCGTTTTAGCGTGTCACGGTGATAGGAGATTACTCTAAAAAATATATATATATAGAGAGAGAGATCGGGATACTCTGACTGAACAGTGGTCACTTTATGTCGAGAAACGTATTTCCGACTCGACGATCGAAAAAGACGCAATTGTTTTTCGCGAGTTGCCCGCAGTTGTTCGCGATTCGTTGGAAAAAGGTTAATATTGTATAGTTCGGCAAAGTATCTTCCTATTGTTATCTATCGAGTGAATTGACTTGAGTGTCTTATTTTCGAAGGGATTTTTCACTGAAAGGATGGATGATTTTAGTCAAGATAGACAAGTGCAATTTAAAAGATCATGTCGAGTGTAAAAATTCCAAGCAACTGCAATAGAAGTAGATAAACTTCAAGTAAAAACTTGAAGTGCACTTGGTTCAAGATTAATTGACAAGAAAGCAATTAGGAGAGGAAAATGATCTTGACTTTGAATTTCGAATTTTTCTTTTTTTTTGCGTTGTATTCTATCTCTTTCGCGAAGCAACCTAATAGTACTCTTGGAAAATTGTAAAAAGTTTCTTAATCATTTAACGCATGCGTCCTAACAGCGACCTTATGGTTATGGACGCGTGGACGTCTATACTCATGTAATGTTTATATTTCGATGTAATGTTCACAGTAGTTTTATCATTTGATTATTTAAACCGATGCTATAACACATGTAAACATATTAAATAAAACATACCATAAAGTCGCTGTTAGAACGCATGAAAACTTCTTCGCCATTTTTCAATAAAAGTGTTAGGTTTCTTAGGAAAGTTTCACCTTCGTGATGAGTAAAATACAATGCAAAAAGAAAACGTTTCGACCTGGAATATCGATTTTTGCAACAGATTCTCTACATGTATTTCCATTAAATCGAGAGTATAGAATTCTTTCGACCCATGGAACATCGAAACTTTCTTCCACCCTGTACATAAAAGCAGACAAGATAAAAACTGTGTAAGTAGGCAGTTGAGAAGAAAGTAATTAGAAGGTTAGGAACGAAATCTGAACAACGCGATCACGTTGCAAGGCACTGAAACAGGTTAAAACACACGACCCATTTAGTCGTCGACGAGGCGACTGATAAATTTTTCAGCAACCCTCGATGACCACGTCACGTGATTCTGATGAAATTCGTCATTCTCCGCAAAAATTCGTTACTCGCAAGAATTCGTTACTTAGGTGGGTAGGCTAATACCGTAATGCTCCGTAGATTGTGTATCCAGAGTTGGCGGTAATCGGATGTATCTGCGAACTCTTTTCTCTCTCCCCTAACGTATGCACGTCTTTGCCCGTGTGTGTGTGTGTGTGTGTGTGTGTGTGTGTGTGTGTGTGTGTGTGTGTGTGTGTGTGTGTGTGTATGTACGTGTAAGCGGATTAAAGAAGCGGGAAGAAGTACAGAATGTTAGATAAATAAGACGGATGGGAAAGTCAAGTCTTTTATCGCGTCTGAGGCCTCGTCGTACGTCATCACGTCGATTACAATTGTCATCTTGCGCGAGTACGTGCAATTAATGACGATCTTTATTGAAGTTAACGTACGTCTTTATTAAAGTTAAATGGAAAACAAAAACGACTCTTTGGAAAGCATTAATTATGCGAGGAGGTCTGATTTTTCGGAAGGCTAGACTCAGGACTGTTTATTTTAATTCTTTGTGCGTTATCATTTTTCTTATACTGAGCTTACACTCGATATTTATAAATTGCCGAAAGGAAAGCAATTGAAAAATGAAATTTGAAACGTAAAACATGAGAGTATGGTTGTGTGTGAAGACGAAGATTTTCAAGGTAAGATAAAATGTGTGGAGAGTATCGTCGCAGCACTTGAGAGAATTACAGAGAACAGCGAATTGCAATAGCGTGCAAGTCTAATGAGACTTTTCAATATTCCTTTTGTCATTCATCTAAATTAACAGAAACTTTACATTTATTTCAAACTAGTTAAATTTATGTGTTTTTACCTACAATTAATCGTAATAATTCAACGAATTCAATGGAAACGAGAGAGAGAAATTATTATTCTGAATATCTATCTATCAAAGAGGGACGAATCTCTTGACGATCGCATAATGCTTTTGCGCTCGAATATTTCTGACGTTCCGTCAGCATTGCACTTTCGACGAGAATGTCCCAACTTCTTCCAACGTGAGCAGAAAGAAAATTTCACCTTCGTCGTTTTTCATCTCGCGAAATTATGCGCGACAGTCACGAGTCATGAGTACAAGCGTCATGTTGTAGTACAAGCATCGTCTTGTTGATTAGATTGAAGAACACTGATCTAATTTCCGACTTGGCGCTACACCAGTGACGAAAGTGGCTTGACAATTCAGAACATCCTAGCCCGTGATTAGGTTTATTTGCGGCTGACCACCGAGAGCTATGTCCAACATCCTGGAAATCAATGTGCCCTCTCTGCAGCAAGTACAACGCGATCCGCTGGAGAGGAGAGGAGAAGGCACGTCGCGGAGAGAAACGGTCAGATAGGCGCAAGATTGCCTCTACTGTTGAAACAATAGCTCTGTCTTGACGGACGGTTGATCACTGCAGATAATTATAGATAGCGATTTGTATTAATGGGCTTGCAGCCGTACCAGGTCACTCTGTTCACTCTGTGCAGAGTGTTGCAGACTGTCCCGTTAGATTCGTCAATAAGTAACCGCATCTTCTCTTTTTCCCCCCTGAATTTTTCATGAAAAACAAAAATTTTACTAGCACGTTGATTCTCTCTGTTTTTTGCGTGCAAGCGAAAGCTGAATTTTTCGTGAAACACAAAATTTTATTAACACGTTGATTCTCTCTCTCTCTTTATTTTTTTTTTTTTTTTTGCGTGCAAAGCCGAATTTTTCAGGAGAAACGAAAATTTCGTTCGATTTAATAAAATTTGCCTTCTCGTCGTCTTTCTGGCAACTTTGTGATTCAAACGAAAGGCTCTTTATTTTCTTTTTTTTTCTTTCTTTCGACAATTTGATATCCTCGTCAGTAGTGAAATTTAGAAAAGCTTGCACAGTGTTATTTTCCTTTTTTGGAACTATAGTGTAGAAAAATATGATGAAAATGTTCGCATTTTGAAATTGGCGCCAAACGAAACTGAAACAAGCTGGAACACATCGGGTATCAGATCACAGGATGAATTTGCAGTTTAATACGAGGTTAGTTACATTTTTATATATACGTATATAGCCATCTGTTAAATGTGCATATGCAATTACTTTTTGATCAACTCCGTACAATTGAATGTATGGTGATTTTACGTGAAAAAAAAAACGAGTCGAAAAAAAAGAATGTGACACTCCGTTTTCGACAAGATCGAGTCTGGAAGTGTATCGAGCTTAGCTAATTTTAAACGTCACAGAAACGAATAATCGACAGAAAAACTTCTTTGGAGAAACTCAAGTTTGAAAACTTTACCAATTACACGTGTACGGAAATTTTACAAGTGAAATGTGATTTTTTAGCAAAACACACGCGAGACCTGTTTTCTTGAAAAATGTTTCAAACAAAAAGAAATTTCACTCCATTCTTGTCACTTGTTTTCACGCGTAGAATATTATCCTCGTCTCGATTATTCAAAACAGTACAAAACTAACGAAGCTCAAGTGAGTTCTGCTCGATGAACTATCAAGCTCGATTCTCTCTCGAGGACGAAGAATCTTCGACTCAATGAAAGAAATTTCGTTCGTTCATTCGCCGTAGAATCGTCTCCTACTCCAATTGTACCATCAATCACGAGACATTTCGATTCGTTGCGCGAGCTTGATGTCTCCTCGGCGAGAATATTCTCCTGAAAGAAGACGATTCTTTGCCAAAAAAAAAAAAAAAAAAAAAAAAAATAGTCGAAAGCACCCGTTTCCGGCGAACTCGCGAAAAAACAATTTCGAAAACTTCTTCGGAGAAACTCAAGTTTGAAAACTTTACCAATTACACGTGTACGGAAATTTTACAAGTGAAATGTGATTTTTTAGCAAAACACACGCGAGACACAACGATTCCCGATGATACGCGGAAACTTTCGATATAATTGTAAAAATTAACGATTGCAAATTGCAAATTACGAATTTACATAAAATTAAACGACGAAGCATTTTAGAAGATTATGGGGATAAATTACACGCACGCGAATTTCTCTCGGCCAATAAAACGGCAACGAGTGGGGGGAGAAGAGGGGAGGGAAGGGGGAGATTGCTGCCAAACGTGGGGCGTTATCATCGCGGACGTACGCGAATGTTGTTGAACGTTAAACTGCAGTCGCACGCGGCATTACGAGTAATTTATTATTTACACCGAGGGTTGATGAAAGCGTCGCTCTGGTTACGTCTGCGCGGCTGCAGATCGGTATCAACCGATAATGATAATGACGGCGGCAATTGTAATACGACGATAAAGTTGAAATTTAGTTGGCTCGCGCGATGGTATCGCGAGAGAGAGAGAGAGAGAGAGAGAGAGAGCGAGGCTCGTCTCGCTTGGTTTCAGTTCGAAAACCGGGCGGAATGATAGATTGAAACGAGAGCATCGGCAATTTGTCAGTATAACGAGACCGGAAACCAGAGAGGAGAGCTTCCGACTCTAATTACTCTTCGCGTCTGATCGTGCGTCCCTCTAACTACTATCGTCGCGTTTTCATTCTCTCTCTCTCTCTCTCTCTCTATCTCTCGCGATATACACCTTGAATGTCGTGGCGAATCGAGGATTAATAAAAAACACTATACAATTCGAGTAAATGTTGAATACTTTTGAATTGTTGTGCGTCAGCTTCGTTACCACAACGGCGTTGAAGAAATCAATGCAGCGATAGAACGTGTAAAATTAATTTTATCGCGATTTAATGTCGTGTTAAAGCATCGCGAACAAAGAAAAGGCGGTCTTCACAATGTGACGACTCTTTCTTGCTTCTGTTACATCTGATTGTTTTGAATTTTTCTTTTCATCTTCCACAATATCGCGTCGCCGAGCCTGGTTTTCATTGCCACTATTGTTTTTCATTTCGTGGCAGAATTTTCTCTACACGCGTTGTACGTGAACTGAATCCACTAAACACGTGCTTATATGCTTCGACAGCAACCTTAATTTAATTTTTAATATTTTATTATAGTATATTTATTGTGTATAGTAGTATGTAGTATTTTTAACATATTACATTTATCATATCCAGTGGAGATTCATTTAGTGATTAATACTGACGGTGTAACACCAATTTTAATTTAATTCGGTATTTTATTATAATACATAGCATTTAATTTAGTATTTTATTATAGTACGTAGCATTTAATTTAGTATTTTATTATAGTACATAGCATTTAATTTAGTATTTTATTATAGTATATTTATCATATATAGTAGTATATATTATTTTTAATATTTTTAATATAGTACATTTATCATATCTAGTGGAGATTCATTTAGTGATTAATACTGACGGTGTAACACCAATTTTAATTTAATTCGGTATTTTATTATAGTACATAGCATTTAATTTAGTATTTTATTATAGTATATTTATTGTGTATAGTAGTATATAGTATTTTTAACATAGTACTGTATATTTAGGACATACAGTGGAGATTCATTATTTAGTGACTAATACTGACAGTGTAACACCAATTTTAATTTAACTCTGTATTTTATTATAATATATAGCATTTATAATTTAGTATTTTATTATAGTATATTTATTGTATATAGTATTTTTAACATAGTACATTTATCACATACAGTGGAGATTCATTTAGTGACTAATACTGACGATGTAACACTAGTTTTAATTTAATTCGGTATTTTATTACAATATATTTATTGCATATAGTAGATAGTATTTTTATATATAGTATATAGTATTTTTAACATAGTACATTTATCATATACAGCAGAGATCCGTTCGTTGCACTTATACTCCGTTGCAGATAATATCTCAGCGTAGTATCTATCGTATGATAAGAAACCCAGTATGGCGTTCGACGTGTGTTAAACGGAAACCCAGTGTGGCCAAAGTGGCGTATCTTTCATCCCGCGAAGGCGGAAACAACGCGAACGAACGAAAATAAGCGAACAATATTAAACCGTGTAGGGGGGGGGCAGGGGGGCGCGGTGTTACGATCAAACTGACGGCGGTATGAAAACGGCGCTGTTTTTATTGCGAAACGCATCGGTTAGCCAAAGTCGCTGCAAACACGCTGCCACGCTGCGTGTAAACATCGGGGTAAATTTGATGTTTTCCCGATACGAGAGAGAGAGCAACGTAACGTTGAAATCGGTTGCCCTGGAAATGATAAAATGAAAACGCGGCGGCGCATTATCTGCAGAACGCGGAAGGAATACGCGCGCGTTCCAATTCCGGGGGAATCATTCGATTGCCCCCGCCGATTTATTGCCGAACGCGCGTTCGATTCTTCTTTTTTCCCTTTTTTTTCTCTCTCTCTCCGTGACTCCAATTATTCCACGGGAGATGTTTATCAATCGCGGCCGCGTTCTCCTGGTTTATTCGGTATTTCGTATATAGACAAAAAAAAGAAGAAAAAAATGGAAAAAAGACAGATACTCGAGATGGACTTTTCTAATCGCGTTCCGCCATTCGAGAAACTTTCGCGAGTCTTATCTTCGTCTTGGTCGAAGAACACGAAAAACATGTCGAGTTTCGCTCTGTATTCGAGTGTAATGTCACGGCACTGTGAACTGTGAACTCTGTACCCTTGTGGAGTGGAGCTCGATCGATAGCGGAAATTTGTAATTAAACTGTGAGCTACTGACCTCGCGAAGAAGGTGTAACATTTCTTGAAATTGCATCGTTTCCTCACGACGTGAACAACTGTACCTGTTACTGTGCGTGTTGAAAATGAAATTTAATTCAACGTTCAATCGGGAGGATTGTTAATTAAATATACCGTTTCCTCGATCGATTAGAAAATTCGATAAAATTGCTTCGCGAATTGCCACGCTCTATATAAGCAGCACGCTTCTGACGGCAAAATCGAGCAAAGAGAATTTCGTATATTGGTAGCAATATTGGTAATAATATTAATAGAAATAGCATATTAGAGATAGTACTAATAATATATTAATAGAAATTAATAAATAGCGTTAATAGAAACAGTATATTAGAAATAGTATTAATTATACATTAATAAAAATTAATAACAATATTAATAGGAATAGCATTGTAAATTAACAGAACATGAGAATGTTGGATGTAATTTCAGCGTATCGAAAAATCGTAGTTTCTGGGTTCCCATAATCGAGCATCTGTAGTCGATATTATTGCATATTCGACGACCGTGAAAATGCAATTTTACATTACTAATAATATATTAATAGAAATTAATAAATAGCGTTAATAGAGACAGTATATTAAAAATAGTATTAATTGTACATTAATAAAAATTAATAACAATATCAATAGGAATAGCATTGTAAGTTAACAGAACGTGAGAATGCTGGATGTAATTTCAGCGTATCGAAAATAATATATTAATAGAAATTAATATATAGTGTTAATAGAAACAGTATATTAAAAATAGTATTAATTATACATTAATAAAAATTAATAACAATATTAATAGAAACAGCGAGAATGTTGGATGTAATTTCAGCGTATCAAAAAATCGTAGTTTCTGGGTTCCCATAATCGAGCATCTGTAGTCGATATTATTGCGTATTCGACGACCGTGAAAATGCAATTTTACATTACTAATAATATATTAATAGAAATTAATAAATAGCGTTAATAGAGACAGTATATTAAAAATAGTATTAATTGTACATTAATAAAAATTAATAACAATATCAATAGGAATAGCATTGTAAGTTAACAGAACGTGAGAATGCTGGATGTAATTTCAGCGTATCGAAAATAATATATTAATAGAAATTAATATATAGTGTTAATAGAAACAGTATATTAAAAATAGTATTAATTATACATTAATAAAAATTAATAACAATATTAATAGAAACAGCGAGAATGTTGGATGTAATTTCAGCGTATCAAAAAATCGTAGTTTCTGGGTTCCCATAATCGAGCATCTGTAGTCGATATTATTGCGTATTCGACGACCGTGAAAATGCAATTTTACAGTACTGATAATATATTAATAGAAATTAATAAATAGCGTTAATAGAAACAGTATATTAAAAATAGTATTAATTGTACATTAATAAAAATTAATAACAATATCAATAGAAGTACTAATAATAATATTAATAGAAGTAGCATACTAGAGATAGTACTAATAATATATTAATAGAAATTAATAAATAGCGTTAATAGAAACAGCATATTAAAAATAGTATTAATTATACATTAATAAAAATTAATAACAATATTAATAGGAATAGCATTGTAAATTAACAGAACGTGAGAATGTTGGATGTAATTTCAGCGTATCGAAAAATCGTAGTTTCTGGATTCCCATAATCGAGCATCTGTAGTCGATATAATTATGGATTCGACGATCGTGAAAATGCAGTTTTCAAGGGCAGAAAGCAGGTAATTAACCCTTTGCACTCGTATGTCGCCATCCTACATTTTATTATTATACATATATTTACATTAGTATTACGTTCTAGGGACTCTTGTTGCAATGTTTTCTTTTAGTTTCTGCTTAAATGTATGTGTGTGTACATATAAAATAAAATAAAATAAATAAATAAATAAATAAGATAAAAGATTTCTCCTCTTTTGTTTTCTGGCTAATTGGTTTCGTTTCCGAGATCATTTATTTATTAAAAAGATCTTCAAAGAAAAATAAAAAATAAGTTTGTTCGGGAACTAGTCGATTTTTGCGTCAAAATGAGGGAAAGAGAAAGGACTGTTTAGTATGTTCTAACCGAAAAGTGAAAAGTGGAAATAAACATGAAACAAGGTATATGTGCAATACATGTACTCGTAAATCAGGATTACATATTGGCGATTGTTTTGAACGATATCATACAAAATGTAATTTTTTCAACATTACTTGTATCATTTCTATTCTCTTGGTCTTTCACAGTTGTACATTTTTTAAATATATTTCATCACTATTGTAATAATATTGGAGCGTTTATTCCTATGTTTTCTACGTGTTCCTTTCAATTTAGAAGTCAGTTTCATTTATTTGTTAGAAAATTTTGAAAAATCAAGATTCATATTTTCACCGAGCAAGTGGTCAAGGTGCAGATAAAATTTGTGTTTAAAACTTTTTCAAATTTTTCTCTTTACTAGAACGGCACAAGTTAACTCGTGTATATACATTCCCAGAATAAATGTTTTCATTTTGATCGAATGCGAAAGATAATTCCCGAGTTGATTGGCAACCTTCTCGAAATATGAACACGAGTGCAAAGGAGGTTAATTTCACGTTCGTGGGACGAGCTGAGGACCTGTGCAACTTGCAACATGCAACCGAGATAATAATACAGAACGCAGAAATAGCAAGGCATGGAAATTCCTTACGCGTTTCGAACTGCTTTGTATCGAGTGAAATAGATTCTCGTTGTCGTAAAGGTTACAGCGAGTTTGTAAAAGTTAGTTTTTCCACTTATTTTCGCCGGTTTTACCCGGCTTGCGAGAAGAATCGCGTTTCCTCTTTTAATCTATCGTGCTGTGAAAACTCGTCTTCAAGAAACACGATGTTTACAACGATCGTTGTTCAAAAAACTTCGTCAACAGGTCACAGTGACAGAAATTTCTGTCAAGAATTCGAGGTCACACTCGAAATTTCTTTCATTTGATAATAATATCAAATCTTAATTTCCAACCGTTTCGTCTATGTACACCGGCTCGATCAACTTGCTTTCGTAATTGTAAATACACGTTCAAAATCGGTTAGGCGAGGTGGCGGGACAACAACGTCTTTTCTCTTTATGGTTTGTTTATGCGAATTTGAAATCAAAAAGAAAGCTGTTATTGTAAAATATTCGGCATTCCGTCTGATCGAAAACGTTGATCAAATGTCGCCGTTTGTAAGATATTGAAATTTATAAATTTGTCGTTTCACGTCAAATTTATGAATTTCACGAAACAGGCGTATAAATGAGATATATGAATAGATGTATAAATTTTATAAAATGGATAATGTATAAACAGATATATAAAAAGATATATATATTTTTCCTAGCTTTGCTAATGTCTGCTTTGTTCAGAAATGATCAATCGAGCGTTGCGAGGAATTCGAAGAGTTTTCTAATTTAAATATTCAGTTAAATAAATTTTTAAAGAGTTTCCTTTCAGTCGAAATGAAAGGATTGAATTCGTTTTTCTTTTTTTTTTTCGTTCGCAAAGGGAAATCATGTTTCGGAGAATAATAAGAAATATCATTCGAGTATTTTTCATGCTTGTTTATTTAAGACAAAAGTTCCGTTTCGTAGGAAAATCAATTTACAACCATCTCGCATAAGCAATCAAATCAAGAGCATTTTTATTTTTTGGGAAACAATTTTGCTTGCATTCCGCGTACATGTTACTTTCGAAAATTATGCCAGTCGTTGAAACGTGAAAACGCAAATTACGTCAAGTGCGAACTTATAAACAGGATATTTATTTTCACGGGATATACGTTTGATACTTGTTAGGTTTTTGTAAATCAGTCTGTTTCACAGGAATGAACTTTCTACCGCTGACTTTTAAACAATGTAAAAAAAAAATAATTAGGACGATTGTAGCATACGCTTCGACGATGTTTTCCAAGAATTTTTACAATTTTTCTTTCTTACTTATCTTCACTGAAATGTGACATGATGTTCTTAGCATTCTTTGTGAACTGAAGTGTTCATCAGATGAAAAAAGAAACGAAGCGTTTGAAAACTCGAAAAACGTTACAATTCTGAAGACGAAACGGAACATTGAGATTTTACGTACGCAAATAATATTTTATCGAGCACTTGCTCAAATCGAATTCAAAGAAAGCGAAAATACGAAATGAAAGTTTCGTAGAAAGTTTCGGCTTTCTTAATAAAATTTTACCAGATATTCTTTCGTGGAGTCAGTTTCACAGCCGCAATACAATTTCAATTTTCAAAATCATCGACATTCTAAAAAAAAAGAAAAAAATAAAACGAATCATACGACGATCTACTTGGTGTCGTTGTTTTGCTGTCAATGTTTCTACATACATGCGTGCGAATTTTCACAATTTTTCCTCGAAAGAAAATGTCGTCAAATTTGTCACACGATGTCGAAAGCGTCATCAGAATAAAATAGAATTTAAAACGGTCAAAGCGGAGGCAATAGTTATGTTTCAAAACGACATCAAGTAGATCGTGCAAAGCTTTCTTCTTCGAAGCTGTGACAATTCAAAGTATCGACAATTTTTCGTTATTGCGTGTATTCGGTCATGTTTGTTTCTTATGAAATTCTCGCTTGTATTTCACATATCGCAGATTATTCTATATACATTGTACATATTGCTGTGTAAAATCGAAAATCGCTTTCACGAAGAAAGAGAAACAAAATCGGCGCGACAAAACTGTCTTAAACTTAAATCCCTCGTCGATCGTTACTGTTATTAGACAGATTTACATTAGTAGATTTCTATTCAACAATTTCGAATTTTTGTTCGACGTCGTGATTGAATTTAAAAGAAACACGGGCCGGGGCGATGAATTTTTCACGCGCGATTTATCGAGAAATTCGGAAAATTACGGTTGGAACGAAATGGAAAATTACGTTACACGCTAGTAATGGCTTAGAAAGCAAAATAATGAAAAAAAAGAGAGAAAGAAAAAAAACAGTGTAATAAAAATTCGATTGAACAAGGCTGAAATCTGATTGGTCGAACGAAATGATAGTGAAACAGATATAAGGGCCGTTCTCGTGCACGTCATCGTCATAGTTCGCGAAGCCTACCATAATAACTAATGGAGTTTCCATATAAGTTTAGGGAAACTAATAGAAGAATCAATAAAGTTTCTTTATAAGTGATTGCAAACGGTAGAGTTATAGAAATTTACAAGACTCGGCTACATCATTGTCAATAATATTCAGAATCCGTAAAAAGTCACTCATTTCAATCGTATTCAGGTAATAATGTGTTTTGAGTGAAGCAACGCTCACCGCGAAAAGAAATAATTTTTCACTTCATTTCTAGGAAAACTCGCGAAAAGCCATGGCTATGCAAACCGTGGAACAAGTTTTTTGTTGAATTTGCAGGCATAGTCGATGTTATAGTCGAAAAATAAAGTTTAAATAAAAAAACAGAGTCATTGAATCGAAGTCTAGTATTCCATCCATGGGAACAGAAACAAAAGACTAAATGAATGATATCCATTCTTTCTTATGAAATAAGCAAGAGAAACATAGGCACAGGAAACGTCTTGCCTAATTCTCTTTTACAAATCTAACAAACACAGTTGGAAACACAAAGTGGGGACAAAGTCAAAACATAGGGCTACAGACTGATAAAAGCTTGACAAGCTTTGAAGCATCTCAAGGCGAGAAAAATCTGCACGAAGAAGCTCTTTCGTTACAAGTTTCTTGATGGAGAAGCAAACGCTTCTGACGTATCTTTCTCACGCAAAACAACGCTGTTCGATTTGAATTGTTCGTTTTGTTTGATGAACATGACGAAAGTGTGAAAAATGTGTCATCGATCAAATAACTGACAGCCTGTATCTCGCCGCATGAAATAACGAAGGGCTGACATAAAAGAGTGAGATCAGATTGGCTAAACGTACGAAGAAATTGTGAATGATCCGTTTAGTTGAAAAGAACGGATGTTGAGAGAAACCAAGGAATGTCATTGCAGAAGAAAGCTTAGGTGCGCGTATGATCAAACGTAAATTATAACAGGAATACTGACGATACACATAAAATTATTATACGTATAACGATAATGCGTGAGTTACGCATATATACATAACCGCTGCTATAGTTTACAGAACTCACGTGTTAGCAATAGACTAGTCTAAACTTTTCATGACACTTTATACTACTGACGACTCGCGTAGAGGACAACTCGATAATAGAATGACGGATATCATCAATCGTTCACCATGTACACGTGCATGGCTTCAGTTTAGAATGCTTATTAATCGATATCACTTAAAAGACCAAATTAATCTCCTGTCAACTGTCCCATCGTTTATTATTGTATTTTTGCAATATTTTATTTGCCTGACATCGATTAATTTATTCTAGCAGCAGTTACATTAAGAAAAGATCATACGCGTTCCGATTGAGGTTCAAATAGAATTGTTCATTGCAGCGACAGACAAATACACAGATTGTACAAAAACATTTCGATTTGTTCTTTCACCTTCGATTCGACTCTCATTTCAAATAAGTACGTTACTTTTATTTTTCTTTTTTCTCTCTCTCTTGTTTTTTTTTTTTTAACATTTTTCAGAAGGCCGGCGAAACTTTTCAGATCAGGTGTCAGAACGACGGAGCTTCGCTTCGCGAAGTTCTCGAGTCTCGAGCAAGTTCCTAACCCGCGTTTATTATATGTATTCAGCGAGGAGAACTTCCGTTCACCGGGAAAGTTTACAGATCGAGCCAACCCGAGTTTGATGAACCAGCGTTGGGTCCACGACGAGTCTACAAACGCCTTTGACCGACAGAAACGAATCCAAACGTGCCCCGGCCAGCACTTCGAACCGCGACATTTACAAGTAGAGCGGAAATACTACGTCAACAGCGCCAACATCCTGCAAGGTATTTGGAATTTAAGTGGCTCGAGCAGGTGAAGCTTTAACAAATTTACACGCTGCGTCGAACGTCGATGAACAACGTCGCTGTGTATACATCGATCTCGATCTCGATCTCGATCTCGATGTTTGACACCACTTTGTTAAGCAGTGATTGGCCGACGATCGGCAGAGATCGTCAAACGTCCGAGCGAAAACGATAAACTTTCGTCGACGTACGCGAAAGTAGGGAGAGGGAGGAGGAAGATATTTTCCCAGCAGTTGGCAAGCCGCCTCGATGGATCCCTTGGGACTCGTTGCGATCCCCACTGGGAGACTCGGTGTCTCGAGGAATCGTAGCCAACGTCCACAACGTTTGGAAAACCATCTGCTAGTCAACGAGAATTTTACCACGAGAATCTCCTCGTCGAAAGCTTCTTCTTCTTCTTTCTCGATGGAATCTCCGAATTTTCCAACGCTGTCTCTCTCTTTCTCTCCAAGCTCTACTCGTGCCGTAATCGTGCCTCGAGATTGCTTCTGCTCCACCAGTTCGACGGAACCGGGCCCTTTCTGCGTCCATTTCCGGTATCCGAAATGGCGTTTCTGGCCAGCTCCGAAAACGCGTTGCGACGACATTTTTCCTCGACTTTCGGGTTTCGTTAATTACGGGACACGTCGCCGATCTTCGATCACGCTCGGTTCGAAAACTTTCTAAACTCGCGTCGAAATAGATAGAAAAGCAAACACTCTCGTGGAAATTTCTCCATTTCGTTCCGTTTCTCAGACAAGTTGATCGAGACACAAAGTACGTTACTACAGATACAAGCGTGTTAAAAACTGTTTCGTCGACAAGGGGGCCTAACGAACGAGAGACGTGTGTCGTCAGGTATTAATTTCCGAATATCGACTCCGCGGATCGCTGCCTGCGGGACTGTTTTATACGAGTTGGCCGGCCAGCGCTGGGCCAATCATTTCAAAATTACGCGGAACAGTTCACTGTTACCCGACAGTGATCCGCTTTCGCCGACGTTAGAAACGAAACGTCGATCGAGAGAGATCGTTCCTCGAGGACACGAAAACAAAAACACAGCCGCGCGGCCGAGGTTATCGACCGAGCGCTCTCGGTACAATAACCTCGATACAATGGAGCGCGAATGTTGGATGTCTCTTTGTCAGAGCGAAGAAAAAACCGTTGCCCTTGATACTAAATATTTGAAAATAAAGTCGACGAAATTCTTCTTTATGCCGAGAAATTCTAAATTTAGGATTTCTTACTCCTTTATCTACGCGATTCTGTCAACTACCAAAATGGTCAAAAAATGACCAACTTATAATTCTTATTTTTATTTTATTTTATTTCAATTCGTATTTTATTTTATTTTATTGATAGACGTGAAACAACGTCTTTAAAGGTTTAGATAATGTCTCGCAAAATATGCAAAGTCGTTGCCCTTGATTCTAAATATTTGAAAACAAAGTCGATAAATTTCTTCTCTATGCCGAGCGAGAAATTCTAAACTTAGGATTTCTTAGTCCTTTATCTACGCGATTCTGAGTCTGTCAACTACCAAAAAATGGTCAGAACGACCAATTTATAATTCTTATTTTTATTTTATTTTATTTCAATCCGTATTTTATTGATAGACGTGAAATAACGTCTTTAAATGTTTAGATAATGTCTCGCAAAATATGCAAAGTCGTTGCCCTTGATTCTAAATATTTGAAAACAAAGTCGATAAATTTCTTCTCTGCCGAGCGAGAAATTCTAAACTTAGGATTTCTTAGTCCTTTATCTACGCGATTCTGAGTCTGTCAACTACCAAAAAATGGTCAGAACGACCAATTTATAATTCTTATTTTTATTTTATTTTATTTCAATTCGTATTTTATTGATAGACGTGAAACAACGTCTTTAAAGGTTTAAATAATGTCTTGCAAAATATGCAAAGTCGTTGCCCTTGATTCTAAATATTTGAAAACAAAATCGATAAATTTCTTCTCTATGCCGAGCGAGAAATTCTAAACTTAGGATTTCTTAGTCCTTTATCTACGCGATTCTGAGTCTGTCAACTACCAAAAAATGGTCAGAACGACCAATTTATAATTCTTATTTTTATTTTATTTTATTTCAATTCGTATTTTATTGATAGACGTGAAACAACGTCTTTAAAGGTTTAAATAATTTCTCGCAAAATATGCAAAGTCGTTGCCCTTGATTCTAAATATTTGAAAACAAAGTCGATAAATTTCTTCTCTATGCCGAGCGAGAAATTCTAAACTTAGGATTTCTTAGTCCTTTATCTACGCGATTCTGAGTCTGTCAACTACCAAAAAATGGTCAGAACGACCAATTTATAATTCTTATTTTTATTTTATTTTATTTCAATTCGTATTTTATTGATAGACGTGAAACAACGTCTTTAAATGTTTAGATAATGTCTCGCAAAATATGCAAAGTCGTTGCCCTTGATTCTAAATATTTGAAAACAAAGTCGATAAATTTCTTCTCTATGCCGAGCGAGAAATTCTAAACTTAGGATTTCTTAGTCCTTTATCTACGCGATTCTGAGTCTGTCAACTACCAAAAAATGGTCAGAACGACCAATTTATAATTCTTATTTTTATTTTATTTTATTTCAATCCGTATTTTATTGATAGACGTGAAATAACGTCTTTAAATGTTTAGATAATGTCTCGCAAAATATGCAAAGTCGTTGCCCTTGATTCTAAATATTTGAAAACAAAGTCGATAAATTTCTTCTCTGCCGAGCGAGAAATTCTAAACTTAGGATTTCTTAGTCCTTTATCTACGCGATTCTGAGTCTGTCAACTACCAAAAAATGGTCAGAACGACCAATTTATAATTCTTATTTTTATTTTATTTTATTTCAATTCGTATTTTATTGATAGACGTGAAACAACGTCTTTAAAGGTTTAGATAATTTCTCGCAAAATATGCAAAGTCGTTGCCCTTGATTCTAAATATTTGAAAACAAAATCGATAAATTTCTTCTCTATGCCGAGCGAGAAATTCTAAACTTAGGATTTCTTAGTCCTTTATCTACGCGATTCTGAGTCTGTCAACTACCAAAAAATGGTCAGAATGACCAATTTATAATTTTTATTTTTATTTTATTTTATTTCAATTCGTATTTTATTGATAGACGTGAAACAACGTCTTTAAAGGTTTAAATAATTTCTCGCAAAATATGCAAAGTCGTTGCCCTTGATTCTAAATATTTGAAAACAAAGTCGATAAATTTCTTCTCTATGCCGAGCGAGAAATTCTAAACTTAGGATTTCTTAGTCCTTTATCTACGCGATTCTGAGTCTGTCAACTACCAAAAAATGGTCAGAATGACCAATTTATAATTCTTATTTTTATTTTATTTTATTTCAATTCGTATTTTATTTTATTTTATTGATAGACATGAAACAACGTCTTTAAAGGTTTAGATAATGTCTCGCAAAATATGCAAAGTCGTTGCCCTTGATTCTAAATATTTGAAAACAAAGTCGATAAATTTCTTCTCTATGCCGAGCGAGAAATTCTAAACTTAGGATTTCTTAGTCCTTTATCTACGCGATTCTGAGTCTGTCAACTACCAAAAAATGGTCAGAATGACCAATTTATAATTCTTATTTTTATTTTATTTTATTTCAATTCGTATTTTATTGATAGACGTGAAACAACGTCTTTAAAGGTTTAGATAATTTCTCGCAAAATATGCAAAGTCGTTGCCCTTGATTCTAAATATTTGAAAACAAAGTCGATAAATTTCTTCTCTATGCCGAGCGAGAAATTCTAAATCCTTTAGGATCTCTCTCCTTTATTTACGCGATTCGTCTGTTAAGACTGGAACTACCAAAATGGTCAAAATGACGAATTTATGATTCTTGATAAAGCTTATGAGCTTGTGTTACAAAGTTTAAGTTATAGTTCAAATTCAGTTAAAATTTCAGTCTAATAAAAGTTTATTGTATCGTAAAGTTTCTCTATTCTTGTTTTTTTTTTTTGTTGACTTTAATGTCTCCGATGGAAATTCCATGCTTTAATAAAAAGTCGATAGTTCTAGCGTTAACACATTGTCGGCTGGCGTTGCAAAAACATGACCACTGCGCCACTATTTTCGCAAAACTGATTGCAAAAATGAATATCGAATTCGATGTTCATTATTTATACACCTGATTCGTGACATTTTACTTTGGCAATTTGTTCACATTTCGAGATTTAATTTGTTGTTGAGAACCTAGTTGTAAATTCCCAGAATTGTCTGTACCATGCTATAAAAGTCTCTAATTTGACGTGCTAACTAACTTTTTCGCACAAGTACACGTGCTACGAGGTGATACAAGCGATAAAATCAAGGCTTCTTCGAAAGCAGCTCGCTTTATTCCTCTGTCTGGTAATTATCGAGACGTTCGATCCCTCGAGAGAGAAGGATCGATTCGAGAAAGAATGGCTTCTCTCGGACAATGATAACGACAGCCTGAAAAGCGAAGCGACGGAGAAGAGAGCGCGCGAGGAAAATTTAATTAACACGATACAAGCAGGTAATTTAGGTATTGCTCGCATCGACAACGACGAACGTTCCATTAAATTGTCCAATTAAGTCGGAATGCACAGAGCCGCGTAAAACAGCCAAGTAAACGGGCGCTGGCCAATTCCGTCGACAGTTTGACGCGGCCGTTTCATTCGTAGCCCCGAAAGTATAATTGCCCGTTCGAACGAGAGCCTCGTAAAGAGCCTCTGCTGCTCGCGCGATCCGGAAAATCCCGCGCAGACAGACGCGTGGCCACTGTCATAAATGAAACGGGCATCGACGCGAGTCGACCCAGGGGATAACTGGCCCCTTCCATTACGAGTCAACTATAAATCTACAGAAATTTCCGATCGAACACGTTTGTTGTTGTTGTTGTTGTTGTTGTTGTTTCGAGGATTTTGAACGTTTGCTGTTGCCATCTGCCTTTTCTGGGAAAACTTTCGAGATGACACACACCTTGTACAAGAAGCCGAAGAATCAATAAAGTTAAGTTTGAATAATGGAAAGATACTCTTTATTTCTTTTTGTACCTAATTGAACCTCTCAGTAATTTATGTATTATCGAAATTATTGTGTGTAGTTGTATTTTTAGTTGCGTTTACTTTTACGAAAAAGTATGAATGCGATGTGAGAAGCACAGCGTTGGCATTTTGAGCGCTTTTCATTTTGAAAGGAGGAAAGTCGTGCGAGTGAAAGAAAAAACAGAGTCTGGTCAAAAGATTGATAATTTGTGTTGTATAAAAATTAATTGTGCCGTTTGAGTTCATTCGAATTATTGTCGTCTGTGTTGTCTATCTTGTATTTATGTATTCGTTGTTTTGTTTCCGGTTTTTCTTTATTATTTAATATAATAAATCATTTAAATTATATCACTGCATTTAATTTTTCCCTTCGACAGTCCAGATAATGCCTCTCTTCTCTTCGTTTGGTAAATTTTAACAGAGGTGGCTGACTGGCGGCCCTCGCCCCCCACTCTCCTGATACCGCTATCCCCTCCACTGCGTTTAGAGTGTCGCTGTCACACTCGCACCAATTGTTCTCTTTACTGCTAGTAGCTGCTAAAGTTAACAAGTAGAACTACCACTAGACGATCGAAGCACAAAATTTCCAGAGACGTTTAAATGAAAAAAAAAAGGGGGAAGCTTCGTGGCAACGATACTTGGTTAACTTGCCCGAGCTTTTTTCATTTATACACGTTTCACGAGAAAGCATTTAAATCTCTAAAAATGCACTGTCTCGTGTCTAGAATATTTCTGAACAAAAATTATAAATTGGTTTCTGAACAAAAATTATAAAATGCACTGTCTCGTGTCTAGAATATTTCTGAACAAAAATTATAAATTATATTTTATTTAAAAATAAAATTATAAATTATAAATTATAAAAATCTCTAAAAATGCACTGTCTCGTGTCTGGAATATTTCTGAAACAAAAATTATAAATTGGTCATTTTGACTACTCTGATAGTGCACTTGCTATTTTAATTTTTGACACTCAGGGTAATACAGGATGATACTGTCCGTGTTCACTTTATTATGAAAAAAAATTACTTTTATTGATATTCAGGTTTCTATCGCAATTTTAGCGTTACAAAAATTTCAATCAACGACGGATCGTGACGATGGAAAACTTCTCAATGAATTATATGCAGGCGCTTTATCTGATTGTCCGAGTGATTTTGAAATATATCGTACTGATGTGGAAGTTGATAGTTTATTGGAAGACAATGATGAATCGGACATTAGACCTCTAAAATGGCAAATTTGCAAGACCTGTTGTGCACCATTACACGTAGGTGACTGCTACGTAGTTCGTCACATTAAAAAAAAATTACTAAAATATATATATATATATAAGAGATATGCAAATTTTTTTATTTAAATTCATTCTGTATAAATAAAGGATACTGAAGTTTATTTAGATTGTTTCACTTTCATCACTCAATTACGAAATAATAGCCGGTGGCATGAGTAGCAGCTTCTACTTAAAACTGCCCGTCAACAATGTGTTAACATTCAGTATCACACGTATTAAATTAATACTTTAATCGATCGCTACAGTGAAATAATTCCGCTTTCTTTCAATATAACGTTAGAATCACGTTTTCTGAGGTTAAGAGATCATCTGTTCTGATCAGTATTTTTTTTTTTTTTTTAAGTAATCTTCTTCTATCATCCACGCGACAGAAAAAATTACAGAGAAAACGATCGAGAGAATCTTCAATCCTGCTATATAATTGCGAGATTCTTTGAAGCTTCTCTACAAAGAGAGAAGAGAAGTGTTTCAGTCGCGTCGCGAGTCCTACTCTAAAGTAGTAGTAGTAGAAAAACGCGAAGAAAAAATGGCCCCCGGGGGCTGAGTTGTGGGCTTTTCGAGGATTCGAAATTTCCACCACCTTCGTCGGACCTCCTTCGAATTTTCCTCAAAAGCTTCTCGGCTACACGGCTGTTCCATTACGTCGCAAACAAAGTATATCAAGGATTTCACTATATTAGAACTCACTTTGGCGGTACATTCTCGCCGCAGACAACCGCTGCGCTGTTTACCTTTTCCACGTGCTGTCACACGACGACTGTTCAGCTGCGAGCCACGAAAGGGACAATTTGAATTACAAATTCACGTCCACGCTTGCCAGCCGCTTTACCATTGTTACACGCTCGCTAACGTGACGTAGGTATATCCTCTGCCCCGCTTGAGTGAGAAAACGCTGCGACCGATCAAAGCGATGAGCAACGAAAGCCCAAAAGGGGTTCCCTCTCTAACGTGGTCGGGTCGATCTCCGACCGATTTTAACCCTTGACGGACCAATGCTGCCATATAAGCGCAGCATGGCACTTTTTACTTTTACTGGGTCCAATGCCGCGTATATATGGCGGCAAAAAACCAATTTTTATTATTTTCATCACTGTCAGAGTTATCATATTTACTATTAACGCGTTAAGTGTGGTGCCATGTGTCATTTCTGTGAATTTGTTCTCGCTTGTTGTCTACGTTCTGTCTTATCTTTTACCGTTTTTGTGTTACGTGCACTTTTGTGCTCTTCGCATGCAAAGTCAGTCTTGCGTTTGATTTCTCGAAAGAACTTTTATGGTTACTCGTGTAACATTCAAGTCACATAATCACTGATGTCTATTTTATTAAGTAATTTAAACTTTTATTGAATATTTCATTTAATAGTTTAAACTTTCTTTATTTTATTAAATAATTTAATATTTAATAACGTATCAAATAATTTAATTTTCTATTAAAGTTGAATTTTTTATTAAGTAATTTGTCTTTTACAAGCGTATACATCTTGTTACGTTCCAATAAATGTAAATACAAAAGAGCAACGAGAATAAGAGGCATTAAGTCCGAGTCTCACTCGGACGATAATCGTCTAATAGTATTTACCCGACGACGCATAAACATTGGCCGCTGAAAGGCTGAATGATATTAAACAAAAATAACTTTTGCAAGCACGTGTTTTTTGAATTATTTTGTTCGGGAATATAATCAATGGATTTTTTTCCAATATTACGCGCGAAAGAAAAAGAAAATTAAAAAAATATTGAAAACGAGCAAGTCGCGACTTTTTCAAATTTACTTTTCAGTTTTTCAGCGGCCCTGTATTATCGACAAATATTCATCGTCACACGAGGGTTGGAAAGGGATTCCAAAAATATAAAAAAATACTCGAATGTTCAACGCCAAGCGCAAACCGTTTCGTGGAATTTCATATTTAAGCTTCGCGTGCTTGTTATTACCTCAAAGTTACAAAGTAAAGTTCGCTGTAATAGACTCATTATTTGAAACTGCTGCTACGTAAATGTAATTTTTCGAGAAAAAAAAAAGAATATTTGACACGTATCCTTTTTTTTTATCGGCAATCGAAAGTATTTGTTGCCAGACATCTCGGAAATAGATTGAAGATACAGTTTTTCGCGTAAATTGAAATGAAATTAGTGTTTCTTAACGACGAATTTAAATGGCACATGCCATTTGATTAAACCTGTTGGAGGCCGATCGTTTAACTTTCGTCATCATCGCGAATCGTTCGTTTCGTGTATTTACAGGTTGACATTTGTTGCATGAATTTTCCTACAATTATGAAGAAAATTCGAGGTTTAAAAGAGGAGAAAAATTGCGACGATGTGAAACAGGCGCCCGGCGGGCTACGAAAAATAATTCCACCCCCCTCTTCATAAGAAAATACACGTGTCAGAACTAGAAAAAGTCAATTCACTACCATTACACCGAACAGAAACATAAGAAAATTAATACGAATGAAAAAAAAAAATGGAAAGATATAACACCAATAAAAATTACCGCCCCTAAAAGGCTTGCGCCTATTTAGCCCTGTGATTAGAGTTGCCCTAATGTGAAAGAACGTATGAAACGGATGAAGAAATGAAATTCCGCGAAATCGAGGGTTTGTCCATCAGTTCCAATTTCAGAAAGAAGCGAAAGCGAACAGACAGAAGAAGGGTGTTACGAGCCAACCCTCGCCGCGACAAACAATAAAGTCGCCGCGGTGACCAGCGTGGTGCAACCTGTTTTCTCCGCGTATTGTGCACTGTTGGAAACTTTGTATGAAATTAGAGAGGCAACTGCGTGAGATAACTGCGCTTGTCGTACAGGTGAGCGAGGATCGTAAAAGCTGCGTAGGTAGGTTTTTAAAAATTACGCCTGCACGCGCCTGGCCTCGGCTGTCTAAATAAGCGCAGGCACGAACCGCAGGCGAGAGGCGATTTAGCGTGCCGAGAATTACGTTTCGCGAAAACTCTCACGAAACGTGGCTACGTTATAACCTAAGATTTGTTCTCGTCGCCCGGTGATAAATCATGCACGCGAAAATCGACCAACAAGCAAGCAGGCTTGCTTCTTCGACGCAAACCGGCCTGCGCCAGATACCGGGTGGCTGTTTAATTTTCAGCGCACGGTGATTTACCGCGTACGTGAAGAAGAAGAAGAAGAAGAAGAAAAAAAATGAAAAAAAGGAAACAGTCATGGGGACTGTCGACAGAAGTGAAAACTTAAAAACTATGAAATAACAGTGGTTTTTTTTTTGAATTTTCAAATTAACTGTAGTATCAAAAATTAAAATTTCATAATTTGTAAATTAAAATTATTAACATTAGTCTGGCTTTCACATCTATCGGCACTCCGAGCAACAATGATATACATTTTCATACGGTATTTGTTAGACAAAACATACGATGGGCTGCGCAAGTCCAGTATAAAATATAAATACAACTTAATTGAAATGATAATTAATGTACGCTTATATTATTTATTATATTATTCATACATAGTATTTGCATTTAGATAAATTTCAATGAACTTAGTTTTCAACGTCATTTTCATTGTTTGCATCATTATCATCATTAATTTCAACAATACTCGTTTCATTATTCTAAAAAAGGATATACAATAGGCTTATGACGACTGAAGTATGAAACAAAAATGTTTGATTGGAATTTGTGTAAATATCGTGTAAAAACCGCATCGATCGTCGTTTTATACTGAGTTTCCGATCATTGGACATAGTCAAACCTAATGCTTCATTCAATAATTCAATGGTACATATATATATATATATGCTTTCACTGCATGTCGGTGACGCGAACCCATAAGATTTTCCCCTACCAAAAATCGCTCAACGCGTTTAAAGAAGTTTTCACTTCAAAAAAAAAAAAAAGAAAGAAAGAAGTGGACAATTTTTAACTGAGAATTTTTCTGGAAATTCTCTCTCTCTCTAAAAAAGAACGCCTTGAGGCAGAGTGGAACGAGATGTATCGCAAGATTTCATTCGAAAGAAACCTGCGACAGATGTTTAAAGATGTTAGTAAAAAATTTTTAATTGAGAATTTCTGTATTAAAAAGAAAATACCTTAGTTTAGTTGAACGATGATATCGCTATGAGACATTATTGCAAAGTTGTGGCACAAGGATGCCTCGGACAACTTTTAATTGAGAATTACTGAATTAAGAAAAGACGCGCATCGCAGGATCTTATCCGAAACGTCACAACGAAACGTTTGCTCTGTGCTTCAAGTAGAATAAAATACATTAAATCACCGAAATCCTAAGATACATTTAACGAGCAAGAGATATTATAATTTCAAAAATGTCACTTAATATAGAACCAACAATAAAAGCTTTATTTTCCCCACGAATATTATGTTACTCTTTACCTGTTACTCTACGTATTTAGAGACTTTTGATCCATGAGAATCTAATGGTATGTACTCTCTCTCTCTCTCTCTCTCTGCCCAAAAACGTATACCATATAGTAAAATTATTTCATTTAATGCAAATAAAATAATAATAAACTTAAATTAACATAAGTGAAACTTTTAATAATAATTAATATAACAATTAACTTTCATAATAACTCTCGTAACTTTTAATAATAATTAACATAAATAGAACTTTCGCTGTTTAGTATCGATTAGTCGAATTTCGCTCTGCTCGAGCAGAGATTGAAAACGAACGGAGAGATACAATACGAGTGTGTGGAATAAAGTGGCAGTTGGTTTAACTCGACAATGTTGATAACGTTGATAAGGTGAACATTTCCCCCAATCGAAATTATCATGTCGATTGTTCAATTGTTTAGTTGACGTTTCGGAAACGAAAGCACTTTCTGCAGGTGCAGAAATCGAACGTTCAATTAAACTCGCGAACGAAACCTTTCGAAGGAAACGTTTCGGCGCTTTCCTTTTGCTGGCCGTCATTTATTTTCCCTTCATTCTCATCGCGCCTGTCACAAAAATATCTCGCACCGGTAACGGATAGGTCGTACCAGCGCGTTTCCGCTCGACTGCCATCAACGAGCTACAAAGGCAGCTAATACGATCATTTCGAGCGGCGACAAAACGAAACGAAACGAAACGAACAACACGAGGTTCGTTACAAACATGAAAGTAATAGAATTTTGATTTCAAAGTAATAACATCACGTCGAATTTTATTTTTATTATTATTATATTTTTATATATTTATATTATTATTATATATTTTATATTATTATTATTATATATTATTATATTATTATTTTATATTACTATTATATATTATTATATATTTATATTTATATTATTATTATTATATTTCTTATTATTATTATAATGATCTAAGATTGTAGAAGAGCTCAGTTCGCAAAAGGGTAAATTTGAAAAAAAAAATGATTTTAGCGTTAAACGAGTATTTTATGTTAATTTCACGTCATTTTATATTTTTTCTTTGCTCGAGCGTCGTTACAAACACGAAGGCAATAGAATTTTAATTTCAGAGTAATGACTTCACGTCGAATTTTATTTTTATTATAATGATCTAAGATTGTAGAAAAGCTCAGTTCGCAAAAAGGTAAATTTGAAAAAAAAAAATGCTTTATATGCTATATATTTTTTTTTTTTTGTTCGAGGGTCGTTACAAACACAAAGGCAATAGAATTTTAATTTCAAAGTAATAACATCACGTCGAATTTTATTTTTATTATAATGATCTAAGATTGTAGAAAAGCTCAGTTCGCAAAAAGGTAAATTTGAAAAAAAAATGTTTCATATTTTTTTTTTTTCTTTGTTCGAGAGTCGTTACAAAGGCAATAGAATTTTAATTTCAAAGTAATAACATCACGTCGAATTTTATTTTTATTACAATGATCTAAGATTGTAGAAAAGCTCAGTTCGCAAAAAGGTAAATTTGAAAAAAAAATGATTTTAGCGTTAAACGAGTATTTTATGTTAATTTCACGTCATTTTATATTTTTTCTTTGTTCGAGGATCGTTACAAACACGAAGGCAATAGAATATTTGATTTCGGAGTAATAACTTCACTTCGAACTTTATTTTTGTTACAGTGGCTGAAGTTTGTAGAAGAGCTCGGTTCGCAAAAGGGTGAATTCGAACACTTTCACAGCGTTCATTTTATTTTTCGAGCATCGTTACATACACGCGGTAAAATTCCGATCCCGGCAGTCATAACTTCACATTAAATTTCATTTCTACTTCCAACGAGTTTGTAGGAAACGATGAGTTTCGCAAGAGCGGGTGAATTCGGTCCGCGAAACGGTTAACTTGAATTTGACCGCGAGATGAACATAATCCGCGAAACGATTAATTTAGAATGGATAAAAAATGAAAAGTGATCTGCGAGAGGGTCAATTTACAATGTAAAACCACCGTATAAATTGCATAAGTAAACTTCAAATTTACGTAGCAATTACTCCCTCGTCCCGAGTTGCTCGAAAATATCGAGAGAAAAGAAAAAAGAAAAAAAAGGAAAGTCGATCGACAGTTGGGAACGAGATCGTCGAGTGGTACTATATAAAACGATAAAAGAGGAACGACAACGAAGTCGTAACAACAACAGGAAGAAAATTCACGGCGAAGTAGCCCGGAGAGTCTTTACGTAATTTAGCGAGACTGTTCCTCGCAACCAGCTCTAAATTCGAGAGAGAGAGAGAGAGAGAGAGTGGAAAGCGCAAAGTGCCGCTCCCGATCGGTACACCGTCCGGTGAATAATAAATTAACGAAATCCAGGATTATCGACGCTGTTGGATTACACCGAGTTCGCGGGATTATTGAACTTTTATCGGAGAGGGAAGAGAGAAAGAGAGAAAGAGAGATCGGCTAAGAAAAGAGAAACGAAACGACCGGGGAGGAACTAATCGAGAAAACGGGCAAGAATAGGAAATGAAAGAGACTCGCTCCCCTCCACCCCCGCCCGTTTCGCGAAGGAGTCGCTTGGCAATTCGCCGATCCGATAAACTCAATCAGCTTACTCATCTACCTACGTGTAGCTGCGCGTCTACTAATGATCCTTAAATCCAGTCAATCTCAATCGAGGTTCTCTTGTGCCCTGATTGCAGCCTGTACAGCCTTCGGCCCGCCGACGCGACGACTTTCTTCCCCCCCCCCTCCCTCCCCAGCCCCTAGATTATAATCCCCTCTTCCTCCCCTTTCGCGAAGGCGTGATTTTTTCCTTCGCTTACCAGCCGCGTGAAAATTCTCAAACTGTACTGCGGGTGGAGAGAAAATGCAGTTCGTGTCGTAGATGAACTCCACACCTTCGATTTCATTGAGATACGTGTAAAGAACCTGTCGCAATAATTGAATTTCAAGGTCAAATTTTTTTATTTTTTTGCGTTGAATTCTACTCATCGCGGAAAACTTTTCCAAGGGTCACTAATAGTTCTCTTGAAAAATGGCAGAAAAGTTCCTTAATCATTTAACACTGTAAACGAGTGCGTTCTAACAGCGACTTTACGGTTCTGGACGCGTGGCTGTAATATTTATATTTCGAACAATGTTAACAGTTAGTTTTATCATTTGATTATTTAGACTTACACTGATGCTACAGCTGTGGTAAAAATCAAATATTAGTGAAATTTAATAAGAAAATCACGTAAAGCAGTTGAAAATCATAAAGTCGCTGTTCGTCACCAGCCGCGTGCAAATTCTCAAATTGTACTGGGGTGGAGAGAAAATGCAGTCCGTGGCTGTCGTAGATGAACTCCACACCTTCGATTTCATTGAGATACGTGTAAAGAACCTGTCGCAATAATTGAATTTCAAGGTCAAATTTTTTTTTTATTTTTTTGCATTGAATTTTACTCATCACATAAAACTTTTCCAAGAGTCACTAATAATTCTCTTGAAAAATGGCAGAAAAGTTTCTTAATCATTTCGTACTGCGGACTAACAGCGACTTTATGATTTTGAACTGCTTCACGTAATTTTCGTATTAAATTTCACTAACATTTGATTTATCATAGTTGCAGCGTCAGTGTAAGTCTGAATAATCAAATGATAAAACTACTTGTTAACATTGTTCGAAATATATTTGTCTACGTTAGGTAATATAGACGTCCACGCGTTCAGAACCATAAAGTCGCTGTTAGAACCCACGGTATTATATTAACAAGCTTTTTCGATAAGTAAAATACAAACCTTGAATTTCAAGTTGAAATTGAATATCGCGAAGATAAAACTTCTCCAAGGAATCATAGGTCGTAAACTACTACTTTTGCAAGAAAATTTTTCTATCATTTAACACTGTGGACACGTACTAACAGACTTTATGATTCTAAATGTCTATATTACACAATTTTCATAGTAGGTTTCACTAACATTTGATTTATCATAGCTGTAGTATCAGCGAGGCTAAATAATCAAATGATAAAACTAACTGTTAACAGTATTCGAAATATAAATATTACAGCCATGCGTGCCGTAAAGTCGCTGTTAGCACGCACGCGTCCGCAGTATTAAATGATCAAGAAACTTTCTTGCCATTTCTCAAGAAAACTATCTTCCCTAACATTCTACATTCCCTAACAAACTATGTATATTTTGTCGTTCAAAATATCTAACAAGAATCTACTATATTTTATGTTGATAATAATTCAAATCGTTTCGACGTTATTCGCATGCAAAAATAATTTTTTTGGCGCAAGTACGGACCAGAGAAACACGAAAGAAATCGGTATTGAAATCGTTTACAAACATTCGTCAATTTCTCTCGGTCGCCTCGATCTTTTAAACGTTGTTGAATTTTTCACTTCATTTTTTAGCTGACTGTAATTAAATAATGAATGAATCGAGCATGAAAAATGACTCTAAGAAAAATTTGTGCGTACGTGGATAATCCATCGCTGGAGAAATTGTAACTTCGTCGTTTTTTTAAATTGAAACGAAATTAGTTGGCTCGATTTGTCGGCGAATAAATCGCCTTTAATTTCCCTTTTTATTAAATATCAGCGTAAACAAGCGTCGCAGGTTTCGGCAACGTAAAATAAATGCGTGACTCGCATCGCGTTCCTTTTACCAATTTCTTTGCCTGATCGGTCCGTGCGAAATCTGCTCGAGTAAAAATTGCGATTAAATTAAAAAAACAAAAAGAGAGAGAGAGAGAGACGCGTGCCCCGGTAAATTGCCCTGTGTACGGAGAAAAATATTCGGCACAGCGAATCCTCTCTGAAGTATAATATATCTCGTCGTTTCGAAAATTAAATTCGACTGAAATTAAAATTCACGAACGATTCGCAACAAAAAAAAAAATCGACTTTTGCCGAAAGTTACGTTGTTCGCCTGTCACTTTTTTTTTTCTTTCTTCTTTTTAATACTTTCACACTCGAAGCTGTCCCCGAGCCGTGCTCGAAGCTGCTTAATTGCGGCGGGAAATATTTAAAGAGCCCGCGAAAGTTGTCCACGACCCGACGAGCCCGAAATTATTTGAAATTTAAATCGTTGGAAAGTTTAAGCTAGGCGGGCTACGTTCTGGTGAAAGAAGGTGAAATTAGATTCTGGCTAAATGTGCAACGCGGGGCGAAATCGCGCGTGCAAAATGTGGAAGATCGCCGATTTTAAGCGATGGAGAGCCTGAACTCCTCGAGCGAGTATACTCGTCGTGAAAAGATAGAATTTTTTCTTGTTCAATGTCGAGTATACTCTACGAGTTGCGTAGAAAAGAAAATTCGCTTTTGCTATTCGCTTGTAAAATTTGAGTAGAAAAATATATTTGTTATTTCAGCACATTTTAGGGTATTTTGAGGCAACGAAACAAGAAAAATTTCCAATTAAGGATATTTAATTAAGGCATTTTCTGAATTTCATACCTTGCACAGATTCGGAAACTAATTCAAGAAGATACTGTTCTAAAAATAGGATTACGTGCAGTTCAAACAACTTCATTCTTCTCTCTGAAAACAGATTAAATTTATCTCTGATCGTTTCAATTCGGCAAATATTTCACTGGTCGACGAACTGAATAAGAATTCACAGTTCTTCACTCCGCATTTGGAAATTCGAAATTCGATCGTTCCCTTTCTTCGTGGAATAATTTTCAAAAAGAAATTGAAACGTTACGTTGCCTGCCTGAATACCAATGAAATAAAAAAAAATTCTTCAAAGAGAGACAGCAAAAGGATCTATCGCTTCATATTGTACGTAATTTAACTCGATTAACTTGCGGCAAGGGCAGATCTGTGTTGTCACCGCACACTATCAAAATAAAACAAACTCTCGAAGATACAAGTATAAAAATTGACTCCTTCCCCCACCCCCTCACCACTGTAAGTATAAAAATTCGCGAAGAATTCCAATTAATCCGACACAAGTGACGCGCGCCCTCGCGAAAAATACTGCCACACACACGACTTTGTAATTGATCCGGACGATCCGTCCGTCGGGCCAATAAGCTCAAATAAGCAATTATTCAATGACGGGGGGCGAGAATGGACGGACGGGCGAGATTAACCGGAGAAACAGCGCGCGCTGGCAATCGATAGGGATTTTCGTTCGATTTCTCGTCGGTCGAGGGGGGAAGTCGACTCCGCGAAAAACTCCACTCTCGCGTCGTTTATACGTACTCCGTATACGCCTGTACGGTGTTATGTGTATATATATATATATATATATATATATATATATATATATATATATATATATATATATATATATAATCCCACTGGCCAGGCATTCTCTGGCCTGGTACCCCGTCTGGACATTCCCGACATTCTGGACAAAACGAGGCGGAAAAATGAGAAGAGAAACGAGAAGCTGACGCAAGAAGCGGGGGCAAAGGACCGTGTCAAATTATTCCGGATCAACACCGGCGCGTAGTTTTTTTTCTCTCCCGCGGTGAAAATGTCGCGGAGAGAATTTCCCCTTCGTTAGACAGCCCACCACTACCGCCAACGTGCTCGACGCGTCTCTGAAAAATTAACGAGAAATAATTCCCACCGAGAGGGAGAGCGGGAGGGGGGGGTGGTTTTTATGCGTTCCTCCTCAGCGTGGAAATACAACGCTCTAAATAATAGGTTTTTTCGCCGAGCAGCTAAGCTATTTTCATTTTTGCGTCCCGTTCGCCACGCTATCCCTGTATCGTGCATATCGCAAATTGTAAAATAACATCCTTCCTGTTTCATATAATGCAGTTGTATGCCGCTCGCATAAGTGGCCACAGTCGGAAAAATGAACGCTTAATATCGTATAATAATATATTTATATATATTAATATACGATATTACCGGTCGGTAAAATATATAAATATATTATTATACGATATCAACAGTTTACCGACCGATAGCGGTAAGTAATAGACGATTAATAGGCTACCGGTCGGTAAAGTGTTAAGAGGGCTGATGTGATCCCGCGAATTCGCATCGAAAGAAAGACTGGGGATTAGTTAACTGTTTACGCCGAATCCTAATATTGTTTACTTATTATTAATATTCAGACTCTATTATTAGACTTTGTTTGCAACTGAATGCATTTATAAACTATCCTCGATTTAATACGTACACAGTTTTAAAACTAAATGAAGCAATAATTATCAGATGATTTGTAATTGTACCAATTACCGAGAATTTATTGAAATTCCTATAAAAGTAGTTGTCAGTCAATAATTATAAATAATTATATACAATTACAGGGGCAAGGCCCTGAATAATGAATGAATCTTGTTACGTTTTCATCGATGTTAAATTAACAACGCACATGGTATAATTCTGTATAATCGTATTAATACATATATAAATTGGATTGGATATGGATATTTGTTATTTAACACGTCAACGTACCGAGCCGTTTTTGCTCGACGTTTCATTCAGGCCATGTTTGACGTTTTGACTAAAAATTAGAAATTTGCCCAATTTTGATCGATCATGATGTGCCGAAATATTGGTGTCATACGTCGCTTGTTTTGTTCCATGGTTCGCGTAAGGGCCGCACGGTAATGTTAGGATGGGAATAGCTCAGTCGGTAAAGCAGTCTGAGGGTCCAGGGTTCGAGCCTCTGTTCGGTCGAAAAAAATCATCCACCACCCAGGAGACATTGTCCTGTAGGACAACAGCACGGGAGAGCTCTGTGTGTATAGAAAGGTCCCGGAGGATGGCCATCGTGGAGGTTTCAGTCGGTAAAAATCCGACACTACCTGGGTCATCCCTTAAAAGACTCAGGTGTCTTGTGAAGATTTCCTCCGCAAAAAAAAAAAAAAAGGATAGGGTGGGAATAGTCCCAATCCCAAGAATTAGTGAACCTTTACAAGTCCAAAAAACTAGGACTACTGTGATATATCGCGCCATATGAAGGAACTTCCTGACGATTTTCACACACTGTTGTAGGACAACAGCACGGAAGAGCTCTGTGTGTATAAAAAAGTCCCGGAGGATGGCCATCGTGGAGGTTTCAGTCGGTAAATATCCGACACTACCTGGGTCATCCCTTAAAAGACTCAGGTGTCTTGTGAAGATTTCCTCCGCAAAAAAAAAAAAAAGGATAGGGTGGGAATAGTCCCAATCCCAAGAATTGGTGGACCTTTACGAGTCCAAAAAACTAGGACTACTGTGATATATCATATGCGCCATATGAAGGAACTTCCTGACGATTTTCACACACTGTTCGTTGAACAACGAGCGCGAAACGAACGATTGAAAGCCATGAACTTTGGAGGAGAGAGTTTGCCGAGACGGCTCGTTACTGTCCGGCCACTGATACGAGCAATTTATTGTCCGGATATCAGCGTACGGTTTGTCGGCGTGCATACACGTGCATACGCGGACGTTGCAGCGTGTGTAAGATCGTGGGTTAGAGAAGCTTAGGAGGGATTTCTCTCTATAGGGTCTGCCACGTCACCGTTTATAATACGTCTCCGGCGGAACGTTGCAAATCCCATGAACGTCACCACGGGCCAGCGACGACGTATGGAGGAGAGACGTTCCGATTTTCAGAAAGGATTCGACCAATACCTAATTCGCACACATACACACACACTGGGACACCGTCGTTGTTCGCGAGCATTCAGGTCCAAAATCGAACGCGCTTGAATTCGAATTACACGGTGAATCGGCCTGATTAACGCTCCTCGAGGCGACGATCCTCGGCGGAAACCCTGTCTCTTCGTGACAAACGCTGGTATCCCGAATCACGCAGTGTTTAACTCGGGATACCTGCGACGATCTGCTTTGATTCGCGAAGGGAAAACCTTCAGGCCCAAACGATCGGATTGGCTAAAGTCACATGCTATGAATTCAAGTTTAGAGAAAGGAGATTCTGTTAAAGAACGTCTTAAACATGCAAATGAAACTATATGAACGATATATATATATATATATATATATATATATATTATTATGAAATTTTAATATTATTACGAATTTTACTTCATTGTTTTTTTTATTTATAAGGACAACATAAACACGGAAATATTGTTGATATATTTCCTTGCCTTTCAAACCTAAGAAGCGCACGAACGATCGTATGCGAAGATGAACAAGTCTCGTTATTCGAAATTTCTTCTTGTGCCGCGTAAGAGCGATTGTCGCAACGAAGAAAAAGAAAAAAATAGAAAACACACTTGGAACTGTTTGTTTAGCCCAAGCGTGGGTAGCAATGGAGGGGGTAGCGCCAGCGATCGGAAAAGTGGGGGGCCGCCAGTTAGCCAACCTCTAATCTAGTTGCCCTAATCTTAAGACTAGAACTATTAAAGCGGTCAAAAATGACCAATTTATAAATTTTTAGAATAATTTTTCAAACTTTGCAACGTTGCATTTTTTCGTGTTACAAACATAATTTCTTTGACTCGATTTTTATTAATTTTAGTCCTCGGTGATTCTAGTGCTGAGACGTGTGAGTGTGCAAATGCGTATAAAGACAGAGGTCTGAGAGTAAGATTTTAAAGAGCAGCAGCATAGCGTGTAGGTCTTTGAGAGATTGTTTCCTTGTCATCGTCGTATTCGTGTAAAGAAAGTCAACTGTATAAAAAGGAAAAAAGGATAAAATAAAATTCACATTAAAAGAAAAACTTAAAACAGATACAAAGGATCCACCGACCTTCTAGGAATTGCGAAATTCATAGAAGGATATCTGAGGACTATAGATAACACTCGGAAGTAAAGAAATCAGCGAACTATCGAACGAGTCGGAACGAACTGCAGTGCTATTCGAACAAACGTCGAATTGTATAATTGTACAATTGTATATTCAGCTTCCCTTCTCATATTTAAATTAATAAACTTCGTATTCGTTGTAAACCACGTTTGATAAAATTTTGTTCAATTCTTTCCCACAGATACGCCATTTCCATTCGACGGACGTTTGCCTGTGGATTTTCCTATTTCTCGTTCACAACCGATTGGAAATAATCTCTCGGTTATTTAAAATATTTCTCGCACCTATTAACCTCGTTGCGACACGGTCAACCTCGCTCGCTGTTCCGATCGCGTTTTTCCGATACGCTGCGAGCAGAGGGGAGGAGAAGAAGAAACAAACAAACGGACTACCTGATGTAGCAAAAATTCGCTAGAAAAAATTTGATTCACGATTCGCGCGTACCTGCGGCAAAAAACGGGAGGTGGGAGGGTGGGGGAGAAACTTCGTCGATCCACGTCGGTACAAGCGCGGTATTTTGAAATCGGAACGGCGAAAAACGAAGAAAGAAAGAAAAAAAGAGAGGGAAAAAAACAGAGGACAGATCGCAACAACAGCGTCGGTGTGAAGAAATTATGAAATTAAAAGATCGCGGCGAGTTCGAGAAGCCGAGAGCGAGAGAAACCGACGAGGGCTGTTAGCCGCGAGCTTGACCCGCCGCTTCGAGCAAAAAATTTGCGCGACCAGCGACTCGCAATTTGTTAAATGCGCTCGCGCCACCGTGCCATGCGGGTTTGCATGCAGCGCGACCAAACAATTACTCAAGAACGCAGGGCTGAACAGAGAAGAAGACAAAAACAGAGAGAAAGAGAGAAAAAGCGAGCGAGAGAGTCGATATCGATACAGCTGGTCTAAGGGCGCGTCGCGTTTCGCGGAACGCGGGTCAACCAGCGAGGAAAAAAAAACCCACGATATCGTTCCATTAGCCAGAAATTGCGACAGAGAGGCGAAAACCATTACTTAAGCGAGAAAGGAAGGAGAATAGAGGAGAGGAGAGGAGAGGCGACGCTGGGCTGCTTTTCATGGCGTTGCGCGAGAACAATCGCCCTGCGCTGGCGACCAAAAGAGTAAAGCAGAGGTGGAAACTTCGGACGACGATTCTTCGACGTAGACCGGCTCTCTCTCTCTCTCTCTCCAGCCGCCATCCAGCTTTCCATCATGGTAAACATCATGGAAAACAATGAGAGAAACGGGTCACGGTAATCCCAACCCGATCCTCGCAACTTACTTTTCAATGAAAATTTATTACCGAGCCACCGGGGGGGGGAGGCGAGTTTTGAAAAGCCCGCTCTCGATAGTCCCTTTTCGTTGATCTCGACGGTGAAACGGGGAAGATTGTGAAACTGTGCGCCGTTTTTGCGCCGAAACTCGCGCGCCGCTTAAAGATCTCGCTTAAAGCTTCGTTTTGTCCCTCCGGATGATATTTTACCTGCTAATCGCGCCGATAGTGTCACACAGTTTCCGAAACTGTTTTCCCGTTCTAGCTGAGGCAAGCGGAAAGGAGAGAGAAAGGAGCAAAAATTTGTCTCGCGATTCGATCTCACGAACCGAGTGGAAGTCGAAAGTCGAGCAATCCCTTCTTTTGGGGGACTGCGTATTCTTCGAATTTCTCCACCGGCGATCGGAATCGGTTTTGGAAACCGTGATCCCTTTCAATCGCCGTGTCTATTTGATCGAGCTATTCGGTCTCGGTCCAGGCGACAAGTATTCAAAGAACGAATAAACGTGGAACGGGGGAATAACAAACAGCCTTGACCGAGGGCTGCGGAAGAGCTGCCTCGCTGTTTGACGATTCACCGCGCGACGAAACATTCGCGAAATTGAAAACTATCTCAACGTGAGATAAATTTATTTCTCACCCGATCCAGTTTTTGAACCAACGATACGCTGTAACGTTACCTGCTGCGCCTTTATCTTTGAAAACTGTAAGTTGGCAGGATGTCTAAGCCTGTCGAATGCCTAACGTATTTAGCTTCGTAACAAAAAATCGGATGGCAGAAAAAGAAAAAAAATTCGAGGCTAAATCTGTCAATTGGACTTTACACTGTGAACAAAGTGACCAAACCTTTTTTTTTTTTTTTGGAAAAAATTGTTTGACTCGTGGGAAAATGAAATTTCCCGAAGCTATGCGATAATAACGCAATATAGTTATCAAACTTTTATTTTCGTAATAAATAGTCGAAACACTTACTTTTGATAATCTTAGCAAATATAAAAATATTCTTTTTGGTCCTGTCATGTAAAAAATTATGTTAATCACCGGTATAGAAACTTTTACTGTATTTCTAAAAAAAATTCAACTATTTTAACGTATACGTGTATCTCGATTGACAAAACAAAATTAAAGCAAATGAAACATTCGTCGCCGTCTTCGAGACACTTGTACATATCGCAACGCACATTGTCCCATTGAAATGAATGAAAATACTGAAGAGGGTCGAAAATACTCTATAAGGACCTGGTAGAGTACAAATATTACTCATCTGAATGGACTCTTGAATGTTACAAACACTGAGAAAGAAAAAACAATCACTCGAATCGCAAAATACCTCTTCAATCCAAAATTCTTAATACTCTATCTCTAAAAACTGGACCTTGTAAAATAATATTCGCCCGAATGTCATGCTACAGTTCCATCACATATCGAAGCTTTCATTTTAGAAAAACAATGGTATCCGGGAAAATTCACCCGAATTTTTAAAATTGGAAAATTCTCGTCGCTCCGATCACTCACAGTTGAAGATGTTTTGCCAATTGCGAGTTAAACATCCGTACGTCAATCGATAAATCTCTGATCCACTTCTCGAGCGAATGATTTTGTCATGAAATTCCCTGTTTCACAACGAGATCGAGTTCGCGGTCTCGAAGCGGTTCGACGATTTTTATCACGAAATGTAAAAATTGCGTTCGAGAAGGCAAAATTGATCGCAAAATTGACGATCCTCCCTGCCCCTTCATTTCGTACGAAATGTACGATCACCGTGGCCGACTGATTTTACAAACGATTTCCTTTTAAGGGCAGACAGTTGCGAATTCCTCCGGATCCGCGGTAATGACTCGGAATTTGGCTACAGATGTTGCCAACTCAACGTCCGGGGCTTGGCAGCTTATGGCATCGAGTGCACGAGCTGCAAGTTCCACGCGTTATATCTGGCGTGACCAGATGTTATCAACGCGGCTGCGGCTGGTGTTTCTAAATCGTCTCGTCGCGTCGCGTTGTCACCGAAACGACGATACTCGCGAAATGTTGAACGCTCGACGAGAAATTTAAAAAATTGCAAACTTCCTATCCCGATCAGGTATATTCTGTTTGATGATCAGAAACCAGGCCTGGCAATGTTGACACTGATTGTTAGTCGGTGACAATTCTCTTAAAACTGACCTGGAAACACTTATTCCAATAATTAGTCATCTACGCTCCTTTCTCCTTCTCTTTCATTTGCCAAAATATAACAAAAAATGTAAAAAAGACGTGCTGAGAAGAGGAAACAGCAGACTGATAGCATAATTCTTGACCATGATTGAAAACGTAGAATAAAACTCTAAAAACTATGCGTTAAGTGACCACGCTTACGACACGGGCGTGCTCAAACTCAGCAAATTATTTGACCAGATACAAAGATGATTCGAAAACGAAGAACGAATTCTTTTATAAAAGATTCCAAAATTCCATTTTATCCGCAATTTGCGTTTGAATATGCGAATATTTTCCTAAACTCTAATATTCAAGAAAATTTACTTGGAAAGACTTGTAAAGAATACGGTTTTTCAGTACTATATTTTTGTTTAAACAAAAGGCTTAGGTTTTTTCCGCAAAATAGTACACACTTAAACTCGTCGTTAAAAGACACTAATTCCATCAATTTACACAAAAAACGGTATCTTCAATAATCACCGAGATGTTTGACAAAATATGTTCCGCACCCTCGACTTTGAGGGTAATTTTCACCCCTTCAACAACATCGATTATTGCCGGTAAAAAAAAAACACGGTCGAGTATTTTTTTAAAAAACTACGTTTATGCCAAAGTTCGTCAAAATCAGTGATACACAATTTGGTATGTTGCCTCGTTTAGAACAGAGCGGGCTAACTGGCGGCCATTGCCTTCACCTTTCTAATCGCTACCCCCTCCACTGCATTGAAATTTTCTCGCCGCTTCAGTCTCTCAGTCTGCTGATTCCCCTACCAAGCAAGTGGAGAGATCGACGCAGTGGAGGGGAGAGCGCTAGCGATCAGAAAAGTGGGGGCAAAGCCCGCCAGTTAGCCACCTCTGACTTAGAAAAACTACAATCTAACGCCCCCGATAAATTTAATCGATTTCAAGCGTGATACGAAGTCTTCCGCGCTATAGGATTGCCACGTGCGTACTCAAAGGATTGTGCGTGCAACGGGATAGATTTTTCGGAAAACCAGCCGAGTCACGATCAAATTTTGAAAAATCATACCCCGCTCTACAACTCCTCGGAGTCCTTTGAAAAGGAGGAAATCAAGGAAGTTAATAATAATATTCAATGGCAGAAGTCAATAGCATTTTCGAACAGAACAGGTATTCAAAGGAAAATAGTAATAGTAATCAATTCGGCAGAGTATCAAGATCAGACGATGTAAAATATTATTTAATATTTTGGATCGATACAAGAATCAGGCGTAGAACAGAATGAAAATTGTCCAAATATAGTTGTTCATTTCCTACGTCAATCGGTGGCTTTTGAATTCCAAGGTAACGATCGATACCAGTTTCTCAACACTACAAGTGTTATTCCTTTGCGCGAAATCAAACCGAAATGTTCCAGCCGAAACGATCGACGCGATTTTCGGTAGAGCGAGGCTGACGCGCGATAGAATCGCGCAAATTGCCGCGCAATTTCGCGCGACAGTCCCGAGGAGTGAAGATTTTCTCGATTTTCCCCGGCAGTGGGAACGACTTCACCCGGATGGGTGAAGAATGTGTTTCCCACCGTCGAGGACGACGCGTCTACCTCGACGTCTCGCGTCGTCTCGGAGGTGGAAAAGCTCGGTGACAGATGCGAGACATTTAGCAGCGGGTGCCGCGCAACCGTCCGTCCGCCGCTTAATCAATCTAAGGTGTCGGGGGGTATTACCAGGCTCGGCAGCCTGGCGAGCTTTTAGCAAATTCACGGAGACCAGAGCCGGGTCAGCTCGCGCGTCCACGCCACGTCCGACCGAGAGCGCTCGAGAGAGACTCTCTCCGCGTCGATACTCTCGCCGACTTTCGTCCTCTCTCTTCCGCGGCCTGCGCAACGCGGATTTCCAACCCCGTGGGGATTGCACGCACCGACAACGAGTCTCGGTGAACTTAAAAACCCGGTACCCGCGATGGAGATTAATCGTTTCGTGGATAATTTGCTGGTCGTCGAGCCGGAGCGTCAGGTATATATATATATATGTGTGTGTGTATATGTATATATATACCACGCCGTGAGAAATGTCGAGTCGTTTGGCAAATAGCTGGAAAGTCGTTCAACGGGCGAGTGAAAAACCAAAAAACTGGGCAAAATCGCCCAGTTCGATGGAAAGGCTACTCTATGAAGACTTTGGAGTGTAGAAGAATATACGTCTGTCGACATATTCTCGTTTTCCATACGTCATATACAGCGACGGGGGGAGGTTAACACAATCGTCCCTTCGAATACCGATCTCGCCGAAGAGATAATATTATCAATTTACGACGTTCGAAGGTAATGACCCTCGAACGATCCTTTGTACGAAGGGTCTAAATGCCAAGTGGTGTAAGTCCGTTGCTAATTGATTTTGCGGTTGTAAGTGCAGCCCCTGGGGCGTCTATATGACGTTCATTAACTCTCGCTCGCCGAAAATTCATTTTCTCCGTGACGCAGATTCGCTTCGCGGATTTGTATTTTCGACGTTCCGAGAGGGAATATCACCCGAATTCAAAGAGCTACGCTCTGACGTGCGTGGTAATGTTTTTAAAACGAATAAGCACATACACGACGCAACATGGCTGGAACATATTCGTCTAATTGGACCCTCCATTTGGTTTTTGTTTGATTCTTTCGGAGGGTATTTCACACGAATCGGACGGAAACCGTGAAAGCCCCCCCCCCCGTGTGCAAGCACGGCGCTACCTTTAAGCTCGCAGCAACATTTTTCACATTGTCAACTTTGAAAATTGCCAGAGATATCGCACGCAATAGCAATTTTTCTGCTCTTTGACGGAGTTAATTAAACCTCTCTCTCTGGCACGAAACGTAGTAGCTTTCCGACTCACAATTAGAGCCGCAGAGACTGAAATCACACACGGTGTACGACCGGTGGATTTTTCATAATACACGCGGCTCATTTTTGACAAATTCGCCGCGTGCTTTCCCCTGTTTTTTGCCTAATTTTTGCAAATTACCATCTTCCATGGCGCGTGTTTTCCTTTTATTTTTTATTCATAAAAATTCCAGGGCTTACGCGCCCAAAAATAACATTGCATGGAAACGCGACGATTCGGATTCGCGTCGGTAAGGCAGGTTAAACTCGTTTCCGAGTCGCCAGCGAGATTACTCATCAGTGGGGCTTGATGGCGGCGACCCCTCCCCCTCCCCTCCTGCTACTCCAGGCGCTTGAGTGGGGTGCCCTCTAAGTATGAAAACGGTCATCTTAGGGCCGGTCCGCAAACTACGCGCTTAACCTGGCAATCGCCATCGAGTCATCGGTCAGCTGTGTTTGTTCGTTTGTTTGTAAGTTTATTTGGTTTCTTAACCAAATAACTAGTCTAGTTACTAGACATCTCTAAAGCTTAGTATCACAGCAATAGTTTGCATTGTTATGTTTCCTTTTTCGCGCATATTAATCCTACTATTTGCACTATATTATCTTAACTTGTATTGCAGAAGAAATAATGTTGCACGAGCCTAGACAAAAATAGGTAAGAAACTGGAATTTACTCTAGTCTAATAATTAACAATGTCAGCTGCGTTCATTGGAGATGTAGGTTTGGAACTTGTAGACGAACGAACACTGCTGAGACTCGACACCAGATAAGGCCCTTATCCCCAACCTGGTTGCCGGCCAAAGGCAGAGATTGAAATTGAAATTGACGTGAAACAAGTGGGGACTTGAACGCGAAGATCCGCAATAACGTAGAAAGTCCAAGACGTCGGGAGACGTCACACGATTTCCTTACGACGCGTTCTACAAATAACATTTGGGCTCCAAATAACATTTTTCAAACGCGTGGGGACGTTCAGCCCCCCCCCCCCCGCTTGTCTTAAAACCGGACGACACGACCGTCCTCCTTCATTCTACGCTTTTTCCCTTCGTTTCTCTAAACTTGCTGCAAGCGCAGGACTTCCTTGTCCCTTGCTGTCGCATTTCGTTACCTCTCGACCGTCCTAAATTGCCCCCGGTACCGAACTTCTAACGTCTCTCCTCTACCGCTTCGTACATTTCCTATGTCTCCTCGCGTGTTTCCTCGCCGCGTTTTCTATGACAAAGTACGTTGCGAAGCGACATGTCGACGGGGAAGAAAACAGAGGATGCGGTCCCCAACGTGAGATCCACATCACACAGGGGAGAATGAATTTATCAACAGTGAATGAATCCTTTTTGCGTCTCTTCAGACGAAAATTTAGCTTTCTAATTTTTGTGTTTCGCGTTTAGACCTCAGGCGCTTCCTCTACGTCAAACATTCACGTTTTGAATAATAATAACAATTACGCGTCATAGGGGAAACCACCGACGTAAAAAAAAAAAAAAATAAATAAATAAAAACAAGAAAAATCATTCAACAACGTTTGAAATTCTTTCGCGAACGTGAGACTCAACTTCGTTCCGATGTTTTTAATCTGTTTAAATTTTAAAAGACGTCGACGAAGTTCGCGGTCGAATCGAACACGATCGGAAATCGAAATCCTGATCCTGCAGTTTCGCACGATCGCTTCGTATGAAAATTGAAAACATTATTGGTTCTTTCTTTCTGGTAGAGAACATCGAATATCGTAAACTCGAGGAGAAACCTCGTTTCGTCCCCCCCCCCTCCACTCCACTTCAATCCGTCGTCGAGCGACGAACTCGCGTTTTTCGAGCTTCGAGCGAAAACATTTCACGTAGTTAGCGCTCCAAGCGGGATTCGAAACCTCGAAGGAAACTTCGTATTTCACTTCGCGAGGCTCGCGCCAGCATTATGATGTAGAACGAGACACGAGGCGCGAGCGCCAGTTGCTCACTCTCCTTTTCCAGAAATGTATCGCTTATACACGTACGTAGAATCGTGGAGCCGTGCTGGAATTTTCGAAGCGTTTGCCGTTCGCGCAACGATAATACTTTTGTTTCGTTCCGCGGAAAATTCAATTATCGCGTTTACTTTGAAAACTACCGGCCAGCCGAGCACGACGTCGCGCTGACTCGAGGTAAAAACATTTATATCGAAAGACACGACACGGCAAAAGCTGGAAATTATTATAACAGAATCAGAGAATCGGAGAAATTTTTACGGAAATGTTAAGATAAGTCTGAGCGAGATCTCTTTGCGTAGGCTATCAAATGTTATCAATTTTCAGTCGTTTTTTAGTGATACACTGTATCTCATTGTTGCATTTTATATTATACTATATAATATTGTTGCATGTTATATTATATCATATTAATCGTTCTTCTTGTTCATTTCGTTTGAAAAACAAAGTGAGGTTATGTATAACATGTATTGTAATAACTGTACGAGAATCAGAGAAATTTTTACGGAAATATTAAGATAAGTCTGAGTGAGATCTTTTTACGTAGGCTATCAAATGTTATCAATTTTCAGTCGTTTTTTAGTGGTACATTGTATCTTATTGTTGCATTACATCATGTCATATTAATCGTTCTTCTTGTTCATTTCATTTGAAAAAAACAAAATGAGGTTATGTATAACATGTATTGTAATAACTGTACGAGAGTCAGAGAAATTTTTACGGAAATGTTAAAATAAGTCTGAGCGAGATCTCTTTGCGTAGGCTATCAAATGTTATCAATTTTCAGTCGTTTTTTAGTGATACACTGTATCTCATTGTTGCATTTTATATTATACTATATATAATATTGTTGCATGTTATATTATATCATATTAATCGTTCTTCTTGTTCATTTCGTTTGAAAAACAAAGTGAGGTTATGTATAACATGTATTGTAATAACTGTACAAGAATCAGAGAAATTTTTACGGAAATATTAAGATAAGTCTGGGTGAGATGGATCTGAGTCAAATGCCAATTTTCAGCTTTTTTTAGTAATACACTGTATCTCATTGTTGCATTATATTAAGTTATATTAATCGTTCTTGTTCATTTTCATTCGAAAAACAAGGTGAGGTTATGTATAACTGAAGAGTTTCGAAAATTTTCTACTCATCCTTCAAACTATAATTGAACAACGTTTTAACCGCAAAGTAATCACTTTTTTGGAATAAGGTTGTAGTTACATTTCTATGACGAGACATGGTGATATAGCGTTTTGAGGTTATGGTTACATTTCTGTAATGTGATATTGTCGTATCATTATAAAAACAAAGTGAAGTTGATCCATCGTAAAATTGTCTGTAACAGTTAGTAAATATTTTTCTAAAGAATCATGCCAAGTGAATATTAAAAAAAAGAAATTTAAACAACAAAGAATTATGGACAAATGAGAGACTGTAAGATTGCACGAAGCAAACCTTAGAAAAAAATCGTTTAAACAAACCGAGAGATATATTAAACGCAGATAAAACTGGCCTATGGTTGAATAATAACCTAAAAATTGATCTGAAAATATCTGTTTCTTGCCATAGGTCATCTGACAAAATGGCGGACGAAATGGCTATCTACGCAAGATGTCGCTACTTTCGTTTTAAATATCCACGATCATTTTTTTAAATTTTCATAAATTCGCATGCACCTATTTTTCAAAAATACTTTTGAAAACAACTTTTCTCCTTTCTTGAAATATCGATTGTACTTACGGTGCAATAATTCTTTTGAAAAAAGAAAGGGCCATCGCTCGCTGACTCGCTCTTTTTCCGCTCTCGTTCGGGCAACACTTTGCGCAGCAAACGCGACACGTCTTTTCTCTCTCTTTTTTTTTTAATTTTGATTCCATCGACGTCGTGAAGTGGGGAACGAAAGATACGAGTAATGTAATTTACAGTGAAACGGCGGCGGGAAAGGAAGAGGGAAAAAGAAGAGGAAAAGTAAAAGTAAAAGTAAAAGCAACGGCGGGTCGAGAGAGCGAGCGAGAGAGGGAGAGGGGCATCGGTCTCGTTGAGTGGTGCGCCGTTGCGAAGGCAGAGGGGATGGTGGTTCGTCGATTAAAGGAAACGAGCAATCGAAGAAGGAAGCAGCGGCGCGCAACGTCGGGAAAAGCTGAAAAAGAGAAGAGGAGAGCGAAGAGGGCGGATGGGCGAGCGGCAGAGCCCCGGCAGGGCGCTCGTTAGATGCATTTTAACGCTATCAGAAATTCCTTGCTGCGCGTGCAACCCGTCGCTCCTTTCATCGCGCCAGACACCCGGAGCAATGAATTTACACAGTATTTCGTTCCGAGTTTTAATCTCGTTTCACTCAATTTCGCTCTTAGCCGGGCTCCGCTTCTCCTTAAGTCACGGTAATGAGCGAACACGCTTCGAGGAGCACCCTCTCCGCGGTATGTACTTTACGCTCGAGAGAGGAGCGTTCGCCCGCCTTCACCGAATTACACCGTGACGCGCTCCATAAATCAGACGTAGTTATTTACACGCGGCCGGACAAAAACCGCTTTGACATCTTCGGCGGACGAAATTCTTCTTTCTTTCTTTTCCCTTTTTTTCGTTTTCAGCTCTAAACTTTCGCTAAACTTTCGATCTTGCGACGTGTTCGCCGGTCTTGAAACGTTCAAGTTTCCAGGTCGAATTCGTTCCGAAGGAGCCGGTGCTTTGTCCTGAAACTCCTCTACTCGACAGAATCGAGCTGTGTGTAATTCATCGATCGATAAACTCAGAAAAAAAAAACAAAAAAAAAAAGAAGCTGAAGCCACGCGCAATCAGAACACGCGTGCCGATGAAACTCGGTATATCGTTTCAAGCCCCCTCCAAGGGCTTCAACAACGCTCCCCGCTTTCCCGGACGACTATTTACACAGTTTCCAGCGAATATATTCTCGCTCGCCGACCGAAATGCCAGGAGATTTCGTTTCGAACGTCTGCCACGATTCAACGGCGAAAACAACGGTACACCTTGTTAGGAAACTCGTGCATCATCCGGATCAGAAATCCTCTCCTTCGCTCTGATGTTCCATCCATTGTTGCGCGAATCTCTCGCGGCCGCTCTAGCAATTAGTTCGGCGCTTTTTCGCAACGTACACCGAAACACCAACCGAAAAGTCACGCTGGAAACAGTGAATTTTCTGATCGGATTTTCGTGATACCGCGAAAGAAGAGAGCGCGGTTTACGTATCGATCGAATATATACTCGAAGAGGATACAATGGATTCGCGGTACGAAACTCGCATTAGTCACGCGCCGTCTGTTTTCCACGCAACCGCTTGGGGACAACTCGAAATTCGCGAGAAAAGGCGAGGCCTTGAATTCAAGATGGACGTAAAAGTCACATCGCGAAGGGTGAAAGAAAAGGAAGAAATGAATAATTGAATAACTGAACGAACGGGGCGCAGAGCGAAGAGTCGAAAGATGCGAAAAAAGCGAGTTCGGTTCCGAAAAACTCCCGAGAATCCCGGTGTATCGCGGTATTTCACCTTGTTCCGCGTCTTCTCTAGCGCGTTTCGAGCTTTTTCCGCCACATTTACATCACGCCAGGAAACATCGTGGCGGATGACGTCGAAAAATAATTTCCGCCTCGACGTTCGACAGGAATTTCCTTTTCGTTTTTTCCTTTCATTCCCCCCTCTCTCTCTCTCTCTCTCTCTCTTTCTGTCAGTCTGTCTGTCTCTATCTCTCGCGAGTTTCTTCGATTTTTCTATTTTTAAAAAATTCCTACGGCAAAATTCTATTTGACGCGTTTCGCTAGTCGACACTGCGATTTCCAGGGAATAAAGAACGCCGCCGCGCTCTATAAACGTGCGTTCACGACGATCCGTTAAACGTCAAAGGCTCACCGAGGCTGCGAACAACGAGAAGGGATTTTTATACTCGGCCGATGTTCCGATCAATTTCCGCTGCTCTCCTTCCTGTGCGGGTAATCGAACGATCGATTAAATATCGCGAAGCCCAACGGTCAAACGCAGGAGCCAGCTCTTCGGCAGTGACTAAGAATTCCCAAGAAACTGAATACAAGAGCGCGGCTCCGTTTATTTATATATAAGCCTTAAGGTAATTATGAAAGTGGTCTAAGTCAAAAATTTAAAAAAAAAAAAAAAGAAAAAAGAAATGAGTTTATCAGTCGTTTCGCGTCACATTTTTGAGATAAATAATAATCTGATCTGCAATTTCTAAAGAAGCTGTAAGAATCGAATCGTTAGAACTGCGTTGGTCGTTGCATCGTTGCGTGAATTTGTTATTTATGGAAAAGTAACTAATTAATAAAAGTAACTATCAGGTATCCGGGAATGTTGTTGCCGATTTTTATTGGTCACAATAGTTATTCCAGGGATTTTTCTGATTAGCAACGAATGTGCGTGTGATTGAAAATTTTTGGTATCTAGCCATTCATTTTTATCGTTACTTACACATCCCTGAACGTTATTACGAACTAAGTAGAACTATGTAGAAAAAAGAATTCATTTTTGGTAGAACGAATGGAACAGGAGAATTTTATTTCAACAAAACAGCCGGAAAACTCAATAACAAAAAGAGCAAAAATAATAGAATAAAAATACAAAGATATTAAGGATTTACTCTGTATCTCACCAATTTACCAGAAATATTCGAAATCACTGGAGACTCAAAAGGATGAGAAGAAAATCGGAAACGAATTATCATAAAATAAAAAATTAATCACTTTAAAACGTAATTACAAAGTATAAATTAGTAGATTTAGTTAAAAATTTTCTTACAATAAAATTCGTTGTTTCTTATCGCTCAGAAGCCAGTTTTGAGATATTCAGATAAATTTTGAAAATGGTCACTTCAAGCTTCATAAATCATATTTCCTCACGAGATACACACAAAATTTCACAGTCGTATCTTGCAAGACTAAATACTTCCCGAATATATTTTCTTTCGCAGTACGAAAATATTTTCTTTAATTTATTCAAACGCAAACGAGAAATATATGACAAGATCACTTTCATAATCACCGTCACATATATATATCGTGGCCTTGATACTCTCAACGCGGTGGGGGAGATCGGCGCAGTGGAGGGGATAGTGCTAGCGATCGGAAGAGTGGGGAGGGGGCAAGAGCCGCCAGTTCGCCACCTCTGAGTTTAAATAATCCTTGGACACGTGACAGAGCCACAATCTCAGTGCGAACCCAGCTTAAAGCGAAGAGTGCTCGCATTTTATACGAGATGTTAGGTGTTTCGTTGTCGCGGTAACAATTTGTCAGCACGAGATTTCTCTCGTCCAGCATCTATGTGTATATATATGTATATCTATCTGTGCACGGCGTCGGAATTATTTAGCTTTCGGCCTCGGTTCGCGCAAAAGTTCCAGCCAACTCGTAATAGTTTCGTCGATTTATAATTATCCACCCTTCCGGAACTAATGCGAAGCCGGCATTCACATCGGGGGAGACAACGCGGCGGCGGAAGAACGTGCTTGGACTTAGCGAGTACAGAATTATCGGCAGGAGAGATTAGTGTGGTCGATTGTTGCGTAATTGCGGATGGATGGTCGTTTCTTTCCGCCGCACAGTGGTCCGCAAAGCCGCGGTTTTTACGGTTTAAAACTCTTTCGAATTTAATATTTCCATGAATTTCTTTTTTTCTTCTCTCTCTCTCTCTCTCTCTTCTCTGCGAAACAAGAACATTTTCAAACTGTGGAATCCAAAACGTTGTTCATCTCAGACAATTGCGTGAGCTTATTGAAGTTGAAATCCCGAAAATCAAAGTGAAGCGAATTCTTTCAATTGTCAGTTATAGAATTATAAATAAAGGGTTTAAATTAGTGTTTTATATACATATCAACGAGCGTGTTTCGATTATTCAATTTGTTTTCTTTTAATCTGTGTACAAGCAGAATGTTTAAATATTTATAGCAACTCGAACTTTGAGAACGGTTTAGAAAAAAGGAAGAAAAAAAAGAAAACGATTAAGAGCGATTGACCTGAGACTTGCATTGCACGAAAGATCGAACAATCGTTAAGAAGAGCGTGCAACTTTTAAATAGACACGGATTTTAAGAAATAGAGATCCGTGATATTTGGACTATCGCCACGATTTTCTAGTGTACTTGCCATGATCTGACAAGAACACTCAGCGCTCAGTCGCTCTATAAATTTCCAAACAAAAAATTCCAGAAAAAAGGTTTCGTTACCTCTGTTCCCGAAGTCACTGTACGATCTCGATTCTTGAAACAAACTAAGCTGAAATAATTCTCCGTATCGCCATGTATGGAAACGTATGACGACACGTTAGCAACGTGTTTGTGATTGACAGACTTTGGTCCGCCAAATTTTCGCTTAACCCTTTGCACTCCGAACGATTTTTAATATATAATCCTATCCGAGCAACTCCGAGTCATTTTTACTATCGGCTACCAGCTACTCCAGACATACATTGAATGAATACATTTTTAAAAGTATGTTTTATTAATACAGTATAATTAAAAAAAATATATATATAAATACAATAAGTAAAAGAATTACTTTTCGAATTTCTTCATTTTGTGGTAAAAAGATGATAATAATTTAATTATTTATACAAACTACACAGCATAGACTTCCAAGAAAAACTAACGAATATTTAAATTCAATATATAAAATATTTAAATTAACCCTAAAATATTTAAATTAACTCGTATGTCACCATATAGATGGTTGAGATGCGGATAAAATTTGTGTATTTTTCAAATTTTTCCCTATTAGAAACGACAAGTTAACTTGTAATATATTCCCCAGAGAAATGTTTTCATTTTGATCGAATATAAAAAATAATTTCGAGTTTATTGCTAACCTTCTCAAATATAAATACGAGTGCAAAAGGTTAAAAAAAAAAAATTTCTTTTCTTTTCGATGTCGCTGCTGCGGCAGCGACAACGGAGCGCAAAGGGTTAACTATGATCTGTTCAACGTTGTGAGGTGGGGATAGCTCAGTCAGTAGAGCATCAGACTCTTAACACTTTACCGACCGTGTATTAGCGGTGAATAGTTAGCCGATTAATAGGCTACCGGTCGGTAAAGTGTTAATCCAAGGGTCCAGAGTTCGAGCGAAAAAAAGACATTTGTCCTTTAGGACAACAGAATGTGAGAGCTTCTGTGTGTACAAAAAGATGTCCCGGAGCTCTCCCAACGTGCGCAGGACGGCCATCGTGGAGGTTTTAATCGGTAAAAATCCGACACTACACCTGGGTCTTCCCTTAAAAGACACTCGGGTGTCTTACGAAGATTTCCTCTATTTAAAAAAAAAAAGATCAGTTCAACGTTACGTTACGCAGAGAGTCTGTTGAGTCTCGCTGGAGGAGTGAGTGACGACAAGCGGCCGTCTGAGTATAACTGGGGAGAGGCCCGGAGAAAGAAAATTTCTTTCTAAATTTCACCCGCGCCGCGAGTGAGAATTAGCAACGATCTCGTTGCTCCGCGAGACAAAAGGAAAAGTCAAGATTTATCTCTCCGCGGAGATAACGAGCAGCGTTCTCCTCCTTCCGCGAGGCGGGGAAAAAAATCAACCAGATTTATCGCTACGTCCAGCTTGTGTTCGCTGACTAGAATTCAGTTGTCGCTGACTTCCATTTATTTCCACCGGCCGGTTGAAAAATTCTCCAACGCGGCGACAGAGAGATGTTCTTCCTCTCCCTCTCGTTGTCGAGGAGGAAGCCCTCGAACCGGGCGATATTTTGCAAGTTTCGCCGACGGTGTAATGGCCTCGGGAACAATGTCGTTTCGTCCCGACGAAAGTGTATTAAAGTTACATAAAGGAGTTTTTACATCGAATAATAAGAATTGTTTGCCGGTCTTTCCATTTCATTCTCGAGAAACATTCGAGACAAACAAACAAACAAACAAAAAAAAGAGAGAGAGAGAGAGAAAAGCAGCGCTGCGACGTAATACACGGTGCAACAAGCGGTGCAGCGTTTCCACTTCTTCCGCGTCGATTGTTCTGCACGTCGGCCGCTTAAAGCTCAATTAATCGAATTCATTAGGGAAAGAGTACGACTCTGGCAAATTGCCGTATTTTATTATTAAAACTCTTCGCGAGAGGGCGAACAGAGCGCGCTCTGTTTGCAAAGTTGATTATTAATTGCGCAAGGCGAAATGATTAAGAAGCGATCGAGAAAAGCGTGGAAAATAAATCGTCGAAAACTAATAAGAAGGGATAGAGAGTGGGGGGGGAGTGTACTCGTCGTAAGGACGGTGAAGATTAATTATAACCGAAGGTCCATTTAATTAAAAAAGTTTCGCGTTAATTGCGAACGACAGATTAATCGATCGGAAGGGCAGTCGTGTAACAGTTATTAGCCCCGCGACGAAACTTGCGATCTCCACGCGGATCTAGTTATTAGATAGACTTGCGTGTTCTCGCAGTTTGTTGAAAAATGTTTAAGAGTCGACTCTCTCTCTCTCTCTCTCTCTCTCTCTCTCGAGACTTTTGCAAAATTACCAATTACTCTTTCTCTCCCTCCACCCGTTTCGACTGATTTCCATTTTACATCGCCAGGCATCACTTTCGCATCGCGTCGAAAATAAATAAGGGCAGTTTGTCTCCTGTTTTACAAGCGGAGGGAGGGAGAACGACGTTGATAATGTATCGACGAGTTTCACGGAATGGGAAGAATCGTCGATGCAAACAACACACAAGGCGATTAGCTGCACGACAGCGCGAAATAAAGGAACATTCTTCTGCGAACCCAGCGATCGGATGATTTCTCACAACGATCCAATTTCTTGCACGCGAGCACGAACAATCGTGCTCGTGCCTCGACAGACCTTCCGTTTTTTTTTTTCCAATTTACAACCGTCATATAACGTTAATCGCGTTCTAATTCCAGCGCGGACGACTGTCCGAAATTATGACTGTCCGAATTTATGCCGCCTTTTTACGAACGAGATTACGTGCATACTTGTTAAGAAGAAAGGGGAAAATCTCGTTTTTATCATCGGTCGTAGATCGCTCTTTTTTTCAATTTGACGGCATAATTGCATTGTAATTTCTGACAGGTGGTCCGAAATTTATATCGTGCTTTTTTTTTTATGGACGAGACTCCGAACGGAAACTCATTGGGAAGAAGGAGAAAAATTTCATTTCATCATTGGTTGTAGGTATATATTGCTCTAATTTGCAGTCGTCATACTGATTTCTGCTATCTATGATATAATAACGCACGACTGAAAAACTCAAGTCGAAATTTAAGTCGTCTTTTTACAAGATGAAACTCGAAATTTAGTATTTTTCAATTTATCAGAGCAATGTCGTTCTTTGATAATGTACAAAATTTTATTTCATACGGTTTTAATCTGTAATATAATTTAACAATAAACGCACTAAGTATCAATGTATATAAGTAGAATATAGGTTATGTCACAATAAGTTAAATTATTATCACTAGATGGCAATGTTTATTAAATTTGAAGAAAACGACATTATTTAAGGGTACCCTCAATACAATGTGATACATACTATAATTACGTTCTAATTTCGTCGGAAATTCATGCCGTCCTTTTACGAACAAAACTTCCTAACCTAACGTAGCCTAAACCTAACCTAAACCTTGTTAGAAAGAAAGAGAAAAATTTCACTTTATTATTGTTTCCTTCTCTATTTACAACGTGATACCAATTTCAGCTATCTATAATATCCAACCTAAACCTAACCTAAACCTTGTTAGAAAGAAAGAGAAAAACTTCACTTTATCATTGTTTGTTTCTCGATTTACAACGTGATACCAATTTCAGCTATCTACGATATAACACACTGTCCGAAATTTAAGTAATTTTCACACGAACGAGAATCATACCGGAAATTTATTAATAATAAATATTATCATTACATATAAGAAAGAGAAATCTTTATTCTGTTCGTATCTTTTTTAAGCAAACCAACATAGTTGTTTACATCGTTATTATATCGTTACAGTTACCACTTGTGAAAAATCCATCGAGTTAAATTGTTAAATTTTCCTTACTTTCTGCTTCCCCTCTTCACAAAGTTACAAATCTGGTAAACAAACTTTACCAAGTTAATTCATAGTCAGCGAAATTTAGAAGCGTAGAACATCGTTGAAGAACTGAACGATCGAGAGAGATTCTTATATATATATATAATATTCTTATATTGTTATCGGGACGAGACTGTATTTTCGATATCCGTATTATCCGTTCTTATCGTGTACGTAAAAATACTCAGCAAATAGAGAGCAAAGCTAATTTTCCCTCCCGAGCGTTGTCGATTTTATCGTCACACTGGCGTAGAGCTTGTTCCTTTGAGAGGAAGCGAGCACTCGATAGCGACAAAACCATTCGTCGAGCCACACACCGCGTTCGAGCGAACGCGTTCGAAAAGGTTTCAGCCCGCCGCAATTGGTCAGCCACCGGGCGATTCCTTTTCCGATTCCTTTCCGATCTGTCGCGGCAACAATGGCCCGTTCGTTTCGCTCGCGTTGCCCGCGACAAAGACCAAGCAATCGCGCTCGCGTCAAAGACTAGCAACGAGCGAATAGCAAAGAATAGCGGAGTGTTGAGGGAAGAAGGGGCTCGGTTCGCGGAACGATCTCGTTCGAGGAAATTTCGATAAAACTTGAAACCGGTTCGGACGCAACCCGGAACTTCGCGTCATTAGATTCTCCCGGTAGTTTGAACAACAGATACGGGAAAGGGAACCGCACGAGCAAGGCTCTCCACTCTCTTCATTCTCTTTCCCGACACGTAGTTGTACACTCTGGCGCGGTTCTCCTTCACCGCGCCAGTTTCTTCCCCCCCCCGTAGGTTTTATTTATCCGCGCCTCCGTTGCCAAATCTTCCCAACCCCTGGACGGGGCAAAAGCTTCGTCCTCTCACCCCGTTTCCTCACGCCTCTTTTATTCTCTCCGTTCACAATCGGTTTGCTTTCCTTTGCAGCCACCTCTCCGACCGATGATTTTCATCAGGCGCCCCATTCACCGCCAAGGACGAACTTTTCTTTCGACTTTGCTTCTCTCTCTCCCGTCTCGATCGGATCGACGATTTTTCATGCTACGAACATTCGCTTGCTTACCGTATTGAGACGAACCGACCGACAGTCGGTAACGAAGAGAGCGTAGAATTTTACGCATTTGCGCGGGAAATTTTAACCCCTTTTTTTCGAATTTTTGTATTTCGTCGTAGGCAGAAAATGCCTCTGCGTCGAACGAAAAGTAGTTTTTACACACACTTATTTTTGTAAAGTTTATTTAATTAAATATAAACGTAGGCGCCTTTAGTTTCATTCGTGCAACGTGAAGTGAGAACCTATATAAGTGCCTCTCGTTTCAACTTATGTCGATGATACATCACATTTCTTGAATTACGGTTCATTTACGACTGACGATTCTCTGCCAATTATTGCCAATAATATATTTGCCGGACGCCTATAGACGCCTTCAGTTTGATTCGAGCAACGTGAAGTGAGCGCCTACACATAGGCGCCTCTCTCGTTTCAGCGGGACCGAAGTGAATTGAACGCCCATAGGCGCCGACAGTAGCCAAAATCGAGCACGTAATTGTATTTCAAGTATATACTTTCGATGTATACAAAAACTTTTTACAAAGAGAATATTTTTCTCAGAAAAATGGCGTAAATTAAACGCTCATAGGAGCCGACAGTAGCCAAAATCGAGCACAAAATTGTATTTCAAGTATATACTTTCGATGTATACAAAAACTTTTTACAAAGAGAATATTTTTCTCAGAAAAATGGCGTAAATTAAATGCTCATAGGCGCCGACAGTAGCCAAAATCGAGCACAAAATTGTATTTCAAGTATATACTTTCGATGTATACAAAAACTTTTTACAAAGAGAATATTTTTCTCAGAAAAATGGCGTAAATTAAACGCTCATAGGCGCCGATAGTAGCAAAAATCGAGCACGTAATTGTATTTCAAGCATACAACTTTTGATGTATACAAACACTTTATACAAAGAGAATATTTTTCTCAGGAAAAATGGCGTAAATTAAACGCCCATAGGCGCCGACAGTAGCCAAAATCGAGCACGTAATTGTATTTCAAGTATATACTTTCGATGTATACAAAAACTTTTTACAAAGAGAATACTTTTCTCAGAAAAATGGCATCCGTGGTTTCGTTAATATTTCAATGGCCGCACGCGAAAAAGAAAATGGAAAACAAATGCTCTTCTAGAACATCGGCAATCGGAGAAGAAGAGGGAAGAAGTAAAATGAAACGAAAATCGTGACGTCTGCCGGCTCGCGAGAGCTCGATGCCATGTGTCGGCAGCGGTAAACGATTCGGTATTTTTATTGGACAATTCCGACGATGCGGTGTGTGCTGACTGAAACTGTACGGTATAGCTCGACAGGACTGAATTCCTAGAGACTCTCTCTCTCTCTCTCTCGCTTCGTCAAGATCGCTGTGTGTGCAAACGCACGCCGTATGCAAATGTTGCTTGAACTTCGGGGTAATCGGAAATTTGCTGGCAATGCTTCGAGGCCACGCCTGCCCCGTAGATCGACGACTGTTTCCTTCGTCTACCTGCGTACGAATATACACACACACACAGGTAGGTGAACAGAGAGGAAGGGCTCGTTACTTCTAGTTACGGTAGACATCACTCGGCGAAACTTGAACGAACTTCCATGGGTCGAGAAATTATAATCAGTTTCAAAGTTATGGACCATGTATCTTCGGTTGAAAAAGTTCGAGCACAAACACAAGCGGGGAAGAGAGTGCGTAATTCTTCGATACGATGGTGCTAAGCATAAGCATATCATTTATCTTAATTCAACATCGGGGTCGCAATCATTTTTTTCTATAAGATCTACAAAAAAAAAATAGAACGCTGTTATCCCTTGAAGTAAGTTTATTCTACTAATTTCAAACTGAAGATCAAAAAATTTTCTCGAAATTAAAGTTCATAGAAATTGAAGTTTCTTAAATTTAACAATCTCCCCAGTCAAATATTAATTTAAATTTTATAGTAAATACAAAAATTAATTAATATAAAATTCTATAGGGTCTTGTCGTCCCATAAAAGAATTTTAACATTTTAATTAAAATTTTAAATTCATTATATATATATAGACAACATATATATATTTTCATTAATCCTTTCATTCAAAATTTCAATTCAAGATTTCATTTAAAAATCAATTGATTATGCTACCTTTGTACATAGTCGGTTATACTGCAGCCATTTAAATTTCACTGGGCAGACTGAAAATTATTTTCAATAAGACATATTTTTGATAAACAGGTGAATATAAGAAAGGAGACTCAGATAATCAAAGGTAAGAATGGAGAACTTGAAAAAGCTCGATCTCAATACAAATAAGAAAACTTGTTGCTGACGGCAACAATTTAAATCGTGCATTGATTTATAATTATTAGAATAATATAAAATTGTTCATGATATTTCCATCTTACATTCTCCGTGATAGAGTAAAGAAAAATTAGTAACCGAGGACAGAAATGGAAGGAGAACGCGTAAAAAAACCTGCTGTAATCAGGAAAAGAAGAAATTCTTTTTCCGAGCGAAACGCTCAAAGAATCGCTTGTTAGAACTCTGAAACTATTAATTTCTCGACTCGTGTTTATTAGAACTTTTTTTTTTCATGCGTTTCGGCGAGTACTATCCGTCCTAGAAATTACGAACCCTTTTTTCCATTCACACTGTGTGTGTATGTGGGTGTGTGCTCGTATTAATCTTCCGATTGACATGACGTTGCTTCATGCGACCGAAACAGTTCACAGGCCGCTGCAACGAAACTTACTTACTGGACGTTCAATCATTTCGATCGATTACCCCCCTCGATTAATTAATTTTTCTTGTTACTTTCGAGTAACGACTGGTCATTTTATCGATTCTATCCAGGTATTTCCTTTCTCTGTTTCACTCAGAACGCATTGAAAATCCATGACGCAATGCCACGAGCGCTGGTTAAATAAAATTCGTAACCCGAATCATGGGGGCAGAGCAAAGTCGAAAATTTGTTAACTAAAAAAAAAAGCCGCGCATTCCATGACTTGGAATTAACATGGCTAAATTTCGTTTCCGTCTTGCTTGTTAAACCGTTTAATTTTCGTTGAACACTTATTACCGTAAAAATTGCGTTCCATGTTTCCCCCTCCCTCTGCTTTGAAAACAAAATTCCAGCGCTCGATGCTTTCAGCGAGCAAATTTCACGCTTTCAACCTTTCGCGCACCTTCTCTCTTTTTTCCCAAGTTTACCAGATTTTTCTTTTTTTTTTTTTATCAGCGCCGTTAACGAACGCGTTACGTGTAAATATGCATATAATCGAGAAGCTAAAAGCTGCAATCGCATCGTTTACGCTGCAAATGCAATGCCCGAATTTTCGACATCCGGTTTATCTCTGGTTGTCGAAGGTTTATCTCCAAGTTGTCAGCGATAATTGTAATTTGCAACAGAAACGACGCTGGTGAGTTGACGAGAAAAACAAATGAATCCGTCGTCTCTTTCTTTTATGACGCGTTATTTATAATATTTTACGTGCGGTATATTATAATATTCTGTATATATTTAAAGATACATTTCAGCATTTAAAGTGATTATACGATTGTTTTTATTTAATTTACAGGGTGGGAGGAGAAACTCGTTCTCGACTATCATAGATGAATTGTATCGATTGACGAATCTTCGATTTGACGGAGATACCGTGTAAAGAACCGTGTAAAGAACCTGCGGCAAAATTGAATTTCAAGGTCAAAAATTTTTCTTTTCTTGCATTTTATTATTATTCTACTCATCATGAAAGTAAAACTTTTCCAAGGAACCATAGGTCTCAATGTAATAGGTCTTTTAAAAAATGGCAGAAAAGTTCCTTAATCAGTGCGGACTAACAGCGACTTTATGACTTTGAACGAGTAGATGCCTGTTTTACGTAATTTTCGTGTGAAGTTTTACTAATATTTGTTTTATCGTAGTTGTAGCATCAGTGTAAGTCTAAATAATCAAATGGCGTAACTAACGTTGTTCGAAATATAAACATTACATGCATTCCATGCGTCCAGAACCGTAAAGTCGCTGTTAGAACGCACTCGTCCACAGTGTTAAAATTTTGCTGCTTTTCAAGAGAACTATTAGATTGCAACTTTGAAAAAGTTTCACCTTCGCAAGGAGTAAGAATACAATGCAAAAAGAAAATTTTAACCTTGAAACTCTAACAGCGACTTTATGCTTCTTGACGCGTCTTACGTAATTTTCGTAGATTTCATTAACATTTGATTTATCATAGTTATAGCATCAGTGTAAGTCTAAATAATCAAATGACGTAACTAACTGTTAACGTTGTTCGAAATATAAACATTACGCAATTTAGACATCCGCGCGTTCAGAACCATAAAGTCGCTGTTAGAACCCACGCGTCCGCAGTGTTATGTATATATATATATATATATATATATATATATATATATTTTATCAATGAAATATATATTTTCAGATACACAAAAAGAGAAAAAAACATGACATTTTTTTCAATTAGAATCGAGAGAAATTTTTTAACAAAGTGACCAATTTATAATGTTTCAGAATATTCTGTAAATTTACAACGTCGTATTTTTAACGATTACCTTTATAAAATACACGAATAAATGCTTCTGTAATTTTGTTGTATTATAAACGTTGCTATTCATTTTTGCACTCTAATTTCTTCGATCACAGTCTTTATATTTTAGTTGTCGGTGATTCTAAAAATATATCTCTGTATCTACTTATTAATTTTCTTCGCTGTCTCTACCAACTATTACGAAACACTTACTAAAGATCTCCGTTGCTAAGCATTCGGAGCAATGGACGCTAATTTCTCTCAGATGAAAAGAAAAGAAAAAGCGACTCAGTTTCGAGTAATTGCTGAAAAATGCTCGGGGCAAACGAAATTTCGAAGCAATTCACCCTAACAGGAAATGATCGCTTATCTATACGATTCGGCTCGATCAGTCGCGATCATTAAATCTGTTCTCATTAAAATTCATTCAGTCGTGAATTCGCGCAACGAAGATTCGACGCCTGCTAGGCAAATGTATGCCACGTGTAAATGTTATCCGCGGTGTAGGGCAATCTGCAGTTTGCTCGCAGCGGTTCAGAGTACAAACGTGCCAAGTAAGCTGTAAGGTTTATGGCTACGATTGATACACGAAAGTTACACGCAGAAAAACTGTCCGCAGAGATCGATGGAGGCGATCGAGCGTTAAACGACGAAGGCTTTGCTCGTCGACCGTCGACGAAATCCGTCGAAAAAAGGTTCGTTTCTTCGATCGATACGTCGGGAACGTTCGGAAGAGAAATCGACTCGAGTCGACTCGCTTCATTCTTCTTTTTTTTTTTTTTTCTTCGAATCGATTTCCTGATTCGAAGCAACGGCGCTGGTTACACGTCGAGTAATTCAAAACGACAACGCTCGTCCGATTACGTCGTCGAAGAAAGCGAGGTACGTGTCCCCGAAACGGGACGGAACGAAAACTTGGAGGCAATCTGATAACGAAAGACCCTGGCTAATTTAGCGACCCGATTATTCGAGCTGTTTTCTTTCTCTCGAGAGCTGGAACGAGAATGGCGGTGAAAACGTACTGACCCGTACGCATCCAGAAACGGGTTAACAATAACGGCTTGTCTCTCTTCAGAACGGTCCACAAAACACAGGAGGAATTTTCTACAGCTGGTTGAAGCTAGCTACGCCATTAGCGGCGAGTTGAGAACCACTGGGACGTGAAATCGGACGGCGGAGGGGAAAATTGTGCCGAGTGCATTCGCGGGAGGGGAACGAGAGAACAACAGAGGAGGACTCTCTTCTATGGAGAAATTCGCTTCGGATAAAGGAGTCCAACCCCAATATTTGATTTGACTGACCTTGACTCGCCGTTACCCACCATTCCCCGTTCTTAAGTCCGTCTTTTATTTCCTCTATTTCTGTCACCTCGTCGAGCCTTGCGATTAAACGTCCGTCGTGGTTTTTCACTTTTTCGTACATTTCCGTTTAATCGAGCACTTCGTCAGGTCGGCGATCAAATTCATTACTGTATAACCTTTCGCTTCGAAATAACGAACGCCAGGGGCGGGGGGAGGGGGTGGAAAAAGAACCACGGTGACGAAGATCTCTCGCCGCAGCGGACTTGATTAAAACGAAGAGCACGCGCTTTTAATTAAAAACTCGCCACAAAGAGTTTACGGGATGACGTTCTCAACGACGAAATTCGCCGAAACGCGCTTTCACGCGCGAAAGAGCGCGCCGACGCTCGCGACTTTGTTACTGAAATCCGTAATCCGTAATGCTGAAACGTATGTGAAAAAAAGAATCGGGGCGATCGGTGCTTAAAGCGACAAGTGGATTCTCCTTTCCAGCGGATAACATCGGGGTGCACTCTTCCACTGAGGTTTCTTCTACGTAACGAGAAATCTGAATCGCGAGCGATATTTCGATATAAATGCGCATCGTTGCAACACGCACGTTGGAACGCAGTAAATCGCATAAAGTCTCAGACCAAAGAGAACGCGCAGCGACACTTGTAATTTGAAGAGGGTTTATTCTACTCTGCTGTCACACGCTCTACGAACAGGAACGATAGAGAGAGAGACTAGTTCCCACAAAACCCGCGAAAACTGCGATAGAGACGTGTGAGAATGTGATCGAAAAAAATAAACAGAACGAAAGTCATTTAATCTTCCAGCCTAATTAGCTAACTCAGGTTTCTTTCGGTCGTGATATTTCGATGATTTCTTACTTTCGGTCGTTACAGGATCAAGGCGAGGTCTCTATTCGAACTTTCGAGCTAATCATTCCCGTCCAACTAGTCGATATTTCGTTCGTAACTTGGAGCAGAGATGGCTAATTGGCGGCCCTTGCCCCCCACTTTCCTGATCGCTAGCGCTACCCCCCTCCACTGCACCTCCCCACTCCTCGCCGTGCGTGAACTCTACGCTGGTGGAGGGGGTAGCGCTAACAACGAGGAAAATGGGGACAAGGGCCGCCAGTTAGCCAGCTCTGACTTATAATTATTAGAGGCTCATAGTCCTTGGATCATAGATCCTACTAAACCAGTTCGTCGAAATTGTCGCGCATTTATTTTTTTCAGATTCAACGAGACTCCCATCTGTGACACAACCGTGACACAAGGATGTTAGAATGTCTCAAGTTTGCTTGAAATGGAAAAAAAATGCTGCTTCCTCTTTTTTTTTTTGGCAAATCAAAGAAAGGCGGAAAAGAGCGTAGAGAGTGTATTACTCACTCGGTATCAACACTGACAATGGTCATCCAATAGAGTTTGTAGTCACGGGTCATCGAGGAAGTGCCATTTCGAGTGAATCGTTAATCCTCGGGTGAAAATTGAAACCTCTCGTCCTTCTATCCCCCGGTCCCCAGGGGTCTTCGACGTTGATGTAAACGTGAATATTGAATCGCATTACTCACGGTCGATAAGCGGCGACATGACAGTATGCACTTGAGCAACAAATTTAAAGCAAACGTCATACATACGGTAGCAGGATGATGTCGGGCATTTGTTACTCTGTCAGTTCACCTAATCCGCCCATCGATCAGTGAATTTTATCGTGTGTTAATTTCACGCGACGCGATACCTCGGCCCTTTATGCCTTTTTCATATAATGGCCGCGGCTTATATTTTCACTATTCGCGTTACATCGTTGTCGTAAATTTTGCAAGCCGTAAAACTCGATATGTAAATTTTGCATGCTATAAAATCGCAGGATATATGGTCGGGGGCACGATGATGTTAATATTTCACAACGTTAACGTGTCACTTAACGAAAATTGTTCCTCGCAGCCGGCGGAAAAATATCAAACTCTGCCGAACGGGATATCTGTCAGTCCGGATCTTTTTTTTTTTGTAATATTTAAAAAAAAAAAGATACATTGAGAGACGTCTCTGAAAGAAACGTCGAACATCCATAAATGAAACAAAAGTGTCAAAGGGTAGAGAATTCCATAATGTAACGAAACTCGCTGTCCAAGTTGCACCAAATCCATCAAACTGTTTACCTTGATTGCAACTACATGCTTGACTGCATTCATTTATTTAAAAAAAAAAGATGCGATATAGATATACGGGGTGTCTCGCGACTCGTAATCAATTGGAAGGTAATTCTTCATGTAGAAATGTGATGAAAAGGAATGGGTAACATTTTTTCACCAGAGCCTTCGTTTTCGAGGATATCGAATCGAGTTTGAAAATTTTTATCAGCTATATCTAAATTTGCCTAGACTTCGTACTGGACAGACACGAAAATATTCCAAACAAAAGTCAAAACTGTAGAATTGTAGAAAAGTATTTGATAAATTTTCAAACTCGCAATTCCTTCGAGAACAGCAAGGAGCAACTCGTGGATAAATTTTATTCTCGACTTGTTTCTATATCGTCTGTTAATTTCTTTACTGTCACGTTTGGAATTAGAGTGCACTTGATAAATTCAGGTGGAAAAATTTTACTCTTTCTTTTCGACACGTTCTCACTTCTCAGTCAGTTGATTGCGATTAGGTAACTCTCCAGGCAGCTGAAAATATTTTCTTTCCCGATTGTTTTGTGCTGTCATTGCCAATCGAGTTATGGTACAATTAACGACACCATGAAACCTACTCTGCCTCCGATTTATCCAGACTGTCGTGTGTCAGCGGAACTTGTCGACGATCATCATCAATTCCGTGGGCAACAAATGTTGCGAAGACACGCATACTGGGCACGCAAGCAGGAAGCAGCGCCATGTAAATTTCAGGCTTGCGTAGCAATTCAATGTATCGTTAGCTACTTCCTGAATCGTACAACGACATGGCCGTAAACCAGCAACCTTTGAGAGGTTGGCCAACGCGGTCGATCCTTAAAATCGATCGTTCGATTAACACGAGAAACAAAACAAGTGGGATTAACAAACAAGCATTTCGAGCACACGACGTGTACGTAAACACGACGCGTTGTTCATCGATGATAAAATAATATCGCTTGGATAATTTTCTTTCTCTCTCATTTTCTCCTCTCACACACGCTCGATATCGAATCTGTCGAGTGATGGTTAGAGCAGACCTGGGCGAAATTTCTTTCGAACAATAATTTGTAAATAAATCTTTGAAACCGAACGCTCTATAATACTTGGCAAATGATGGATTTCACTTAACAATACGCACATAGTTCGTTTGGTCAATTAAATTAAAGGAATTTGAAGCTTTACGCGAGATCGCTGGGAGAATGATAAATTGAAGGATCGATCATTTGAGAAAATAATGTTTATCTGATAATTGAAAACTTGCCTTTAAAAATTCAGTGAAACGGAAATACACGAACGAAAAAGAGAAAATGATGAGTGAAAATCGAAATGATTTATTAACGTGCGTTATCACGGCAGAAATTTGTCTTATCGTTAGATATTAATAGGACTCGTTCGTCAAATATTTGGTCAAACGTTAACGAACAAAATTTGGAGAACATCTGTTGAAGTAGCTAAAGAAAATGAGAAATGGTCTCTCTACTTGTTTTATTAATACATGGTCGTATCTAATTTTCTTTTACCGTTAGAAACTCGAGCAACATCCATTTCAACTTGTGTCTGTAGATGCAAGCGACTATGCCCTAATCGCAGAATAAGAGACAGTAAATACTAAACTTTGAGAAACCAGTTATTTCTTTTAAAATCAAATAAAGATAATTTTTTCCGTGAAGTAGCAAGCAAATAAATTAATTTAACTCTCGTATGAAATAATTTCGTTATTTTACGAAATAGACGGTTTCCGAGATGACTTTGAAAAAGGTAATTGAAAAGTAATGTTACGTGACAATATTTCAAAGAATCCAAGTCTGCGTTGGAGAAACCGGGGATTTCGCGTGTAATCCGCGTTGCTTGGCGAACATCTCGATGAAAATTCGCACGCTTGGTTTTGATATGTTCGACACCTTTGCGGAATGTGGTCGATTCAGAGTTTTCAAAGTTCACGAGCGTGGAATTCCACGGAACGAGAATCGCGCGCGTGACAAATTCCGGCAGAGACTGATTTTACTATCGCGAAGCGGTAGCGGACTTCGTTGAACACTGTCACAGCTGGAACAAAAACGACACGCGGCTGGTCGCGAGTTATGCGAATGCCAATATATCCCTGCGCATTGTCCGCGTATCGACACACGCGTCGCGTCACAGAATCGTGCGAGACACCATCGCCACTCGTTATTACAGCAGTCCCCAGTTAAATATCCGCACTTTTCCCAAGTTAATCGTCTGCCGCTATCCCCACCAATTTTTGCAATTACCCCTTAGACTATTCCCCCATTCTACCTTACCAGGGACCCTTAGACTATTCCCCCATTTTACCTTACCAGGGACCCTTAATCTATTCCTCCACCCTACCTTACCAGGGAGTCTTAGACTATTCCCCCACTCTACCTTACCAGGTACCCTTAATCTATTCCCCCACCCTACCTTACCAGGGAGCCTTAGACTATTCCCCCACTCTATTTTACCAGGTACCCTTAGACTATTCCCCCACTCTATTTTACCAGGTACCCTTAGACTATTCCCCCACCCTATCTTACCAGGGACCCTTAGACTATTCCCCCATTTTACCTTACCAGGGACCCTTAATCTATTCCCCCACCCTACCTTACCAGGGAGCCTTAGACTATTCCCCCACTCTACCTTACCAGGGAGCCTTAGACTATTCCCCCACTCTACCTTACCAGGGACCCTTAATCTATTCCCCCACCCTACCTTACCAGAGAGCCTTAGACTATTCCCCCACTCTACCTTACCAGGGAGCCTTAGACTATTCCTCCACTCTACCTTACCAGGGAGCCGTGTGAAACTTGAACAACACAAAACGTGTGATATATATATATATATATATATATATATATATATAGGGTGATTCACGTAACATGCACATGCCTGAAATAATTTTTAAATTATGCTATGTAATGAAAAATTGTTTAATACAAAAGTTTTAAGCGAGGCGTGTGTTGAGGGGTTTTATCAATATGTAGCAAGCAAATGGTCCTAATGTTTTCATCCTCGAGGCAAATTATCGTCGAATATTAACCATTAGGTTCAGGACTAGTGTGGTTTAATACTTTTTTTGCGAATTTTGATATTCTTTCGATTTATGATGAAAAAATACACAATCCAACTAAAAAGAAAAAGAAAAAAATGTCCTTGAAAATTTCGAAACCCATTTTTTCCCTTCTTTAAAACCATACAATATCTTTTGTATTAAACAATTTTTCACTAGATGCGCAATTTAAAAGTTACTCTACGTGTGCAAGTGAACTGCTCTGTATATCGCTTGTTTTGTGTTCAAGTGCCGTGTTTCACGCGGCTCCATGGTAAATCAGAGTTGATAGAATAGTCTAACAGAGAATTTCAAGAATTTGGTGGGTATAAATGGCGGACACTTGCGAGGTCAAAAGTGTGGTCACTACTGTATACGATACCGATGACATTGTGTCGTGTCGATAAAACAGTTGACGCTCATCCCTTCTCTTTCCTTCGGCGCCAATTCGCAGAATTGATTTGCACCGCTTTCCGGTTCCAAACTGTGGACGCTTGACACATTATTATGACGTCTTCTGACAATTGACTGTGTGTTATACAATTTGACTGTGGCTAAGCGATATTTGAATTTCAATTGTGAAATTCTCTCAGTTTGTGGATAGACGTTATTATGCTTCTTACCTTGTCGCTTTTACGTAAAATCGCCAGCCACCCGGCCACATAATGTGTTGACTGGAAGAGGGCTAACTACTGTACTTCGGTCGCTGTAAATCCGCGTAGCCGATCGACTCCTCCCCGAACCCCGCGTAAACAGCGCGCTTCCAGCCGTGCTATTAGCGAGCGAAACTTCCCTCGAAATCTTTCGAAAGGCGGAAACTTCGGAATAGTTAACCGTTGCAACTTTTCCGGCAGTTGCTCGAGGAATCTAATAACAACGCGGGTACTACGTATCTCCGTCTCCAACTTGGACATTAAACTTTCCAAATATCCATATAGCGCGGGCATCGATATCGCTACAGGCGTAGTACGTAATTCGAAAATCGCCATATCTGAAAAGAGCATCGCGCGTAAACGCATTCGAGGGTGAAGGAGAGGGGGGAGAGAAGTCGTTGCAAAAGTTCGTGCCCCCGATTTCGACAGGTGTCGTTGTTCGAGAGTTGCACGTCGTCCCCAATGGCGCTGAAGCTTAACGTTCCGCTGTTATTCGAGAACGAGACAAATTTCATCGTGAATTTCCGAGCGAACGAAACGCTCGAAGATGTCGCCAAAGATTCCGCGTAAAGGAACGACACACTTGTAATTATGCAGCTACCGAAATGGTCGAAATGGCCATTTGAATATTTTTGGAGACTCGAATGATTTTTCGTAAAATATACAAATAAAAGCTTGCGCACCCTGATTGTATCATAAAAATTTTTTATTTTTTTTTTTTTTTTTGTTTTATTTCAACGTCTCTGATGGAAATTTTATGCTTTAGTCGTCGGTAGTTCTAGTGTTAAGAGGATGGTTACAATGTCTCGAGTTTGCTTGATGGAAAAGGAATTCTATTCTCGGCATATCTATCTATTCACGGCAGATCGAAAATTGACAAATCGAGGGAAATTCCATTTTGAAATTTGCCAACGAAGAAGTGTTCGCAGGTCATCTCTAAGGGGACTATTACTGATTCATTGTTAGCCAATATTGTCGAGTCATCCAACAAAAGAGACGCGCGATGAAATAATACACTTACGACGTGTTACGTTCTATGAGTTTCATAAAACAGTAAAAAACATTCGTGTTTACAAAGAACGTGCATTAGGTATTCGAACCGCTAAGAAATGGCTCGCGTGATCCACACGTGGCCATTTCGATCTGGACGATTAGCCACGCTCTGATGTAAGGTAAATGATGACATTACCAAATTCAGTGGAAGATAATTCGTGAATTTCCACCGAAGAGACTGCTCAGACATTAAATATTGACAAATCGACCGTGTTTCGCCGCTTAAAAGCAACTGCATACAGTTCGGAGCTTGAGCACGCGTGGCTGCCATATTTGCTTTCCGCGGCTGTTTTCTTCACTTGGTCGTTTAAGCAACAAGTCTTTCTTCGAACAAGAGGACAAGTAACTGATATGATGATATGCATGGAAAATTAGCGAACCAGAAGCGAAGACAAGAATCAACGCCAAAAGCAAATTTGAGCATCCTAAGGAAATTGTGCTCTCTGCTTGGCGGGAGTGATTTATTTCTGAATTAATTCAACTCGACGATTCGAAAATTTCGAAAAAAAATAATTCAAAAGAAACGATGAATTTTGGCGAATCGAAAGGGAAAAGGTTTCGTTTCGTCAGGATAACGCAAGACACCACGCGTAGTGAAACAGGCTCTGCAGAAATTGAAGAAGTCAAAGTGAGGATTTGTTCTTCGTATTCGACATTACTCCGTCACTTGTTTCGAGCGCCACAGAATTATTTCGATGGGGAAAAAAATTCGATTCGTCGAAATTCGCCTCAAAAACCACGTTTCTTCGTTTCTTCATAAAAAAAGAAAAAGAAAGATTCGAATGCTTCCCGGAAAAATCAGAAGAACTCGTCGGTAATGATGGAAGCTACGTTTCCGATTGATGAAAGAATTTCACAGACTAAATTAGGTTATGTTTAGCTCAAAGATTTCCTTGTTTCACACAAAACTTTCACTAAGCTAATAAATTAGAAAAGAGTTGACGATCGAAGCTCTCTCACGTTTCAGAAGAGTACTCTCTCTCTCTCTCTCTCTCTCTCTGTCAAGGGAACACATTTTCGGAGGCTCGCTTCTCGCGTTTCAAAGGGCCCACATTCTCCAAAGTGGCGTGGAACTTGCAAACTTGCTTTCGAAGCTTGCGTTCGAAAAGGCCTTAAAAAGCCTTAAAAAGTTTTTAATTGCTCGAGCGCGTTTCAACGATTATTTAGCCTCGGAGAAAAAGAAAAAAAGAATCGCCAGCTGGTCACACAGAGTGGAAAGGAAAGGGGAGAGAAATCGGATTGCAAAACCGATTTGGCGATCGACGAGAAACGACTGTACACAGCGACGCGAAATCGACTGCGGTACGAGCAATCAGAGGTAAAAATATCTTACAAGCAATTAGCTCGGCCCGGCGTGAAAAGCGGCGCAAACAATTACTTTTAACGAATCGTCGGCAATTCTCTCTCTCTCTCTCTCTCTCTCTTTCTCTTTGTCACGATGGCGGGGGTAATTACTTTTGCCCAGCCGGGAACAATAGGAGCGTGATCAGCGATCAGGAGCGTTAGGCGCGGGCGATTGGCGCGACGCACGACACGATATGACGCGGAATCGCAACGGTGCGCGACCTACCTGCCGATATAAACCGGTGTCGCGTCGGTGATGGTAGTTGTGTGGTGGCAGTACCGCGTAGATTCGTGTGCGGTCGCACGTGCATTACGATGGCTCGTTACCAGCCGGTGTATCTAACCCAGTTGTCAATTCGTATAGCTTGTTTCGCACTCATTCGGCGTATCGCGTCGCGGTGAAACGCCGCCAGAATACAAATAAAGTTTCGAGAGCCGCGAGGCGAGCGAGCGAGCAGCAGCTGCACAGCCGTTCCAAGTCAAACAGCAGCTCCATCGGCTTTAATAATATTCCTCGAGGACGAGCCATGTCACTGTGCGACGCGGATAAATAAATAAAAGTTTTCCCGAACGCCCCCGGGGACTTGGACGAGAGAACGAAAGAGAGAAAGAGAGAGAGAGAGAGAGAGAGGCAATAGGCAAAACCTGAAGGGAACTCTCTGCAATTTCACGAAAATATCGACTCGGCAAGTCTCTCGCTAGCTCGCTCGCTCTCTCTTTAGGTCTAAAGGAGGCACTCGTCGATCGAGCCATCGCTTGCAAACTTTCCATTTCATCGACGAACGTTAAGAAAAATATTTCCCAACCTCTCGGCCTATTGCATCGAATCCATTGCAGTTTTCAAACCAGCGCAAACGTTACCGCTTGAAATTCATCCGAGTCCCGCCCGCGTAAAATCATTATCGATTCCTCGTCATCCGTTCTTTTCCCCCTATTTATCTCCTAGTTGGCGATCGATGATATTCCGTCAATATTCGGACACTAAACATTTCGAAATTTTGTAAAATAGAGAAGCACGATGATAAATTTGGGCTTGTTTCAAAGTGATCGTACTTTCCAAACGCATCGTTCATTTTGTTTTCAAACTTCTCAAAAAATACTACTCCCTCTGTCCGAAAATATGGTACACGTTTGAAAGGAAATCTTATATTGGTATTGTTTACATTGATAGCTAACATAACCTAACATATTTGACAGCGTTGCCTTTCGAGTTCAGTTGGAATTCGAAGACCAAAAATTAGTGTTTTCAAGAAAAATAAAATAGTCACCGCTGTAATTTCAAAATGGAAAATTTTAACCCAAAATAACGTGAATTTACAAATATGGTATACATTTGAAAGAGAATCTTAGATTATCTAGAGTTACGAAAGCAAATTGGCAATACTCATTATATTGGTATTCTTTACATCGATAGCTAACATAACCTAACATATTTGACAGCGTTGCCTTTTGAATTCAGTTGGAATTTGAAAATCAAAAATTAGTTTTTTTAAGAAAAATAAAATAGTCTCCGCTGTAATTTCAAAATGGGAAAATTTCAACCCAATTAACGTGAATTTACAAAGAACAGATGGCAAATCGAAGCAATTGACTAATGAACAACGTCATGGTGTCTTGCAACAGCTATCACAGTATATGAAGAACGAAAGAAAAATTAGAACACGGTGCTATCAATGAATTGATCGAATGTGTTCAAGATGCATTTAATAAAATCAGAGAGAAATACTCTTGACAACGTTTTTTATAACATTACAAACGTGTCGTGGAATCAATTATGTTGACAGGAGGGGGAAAATTCTTATAAAACACCTCATATAAATCAGGTAAAACTTCGTCGTGAGGGTCGATTAGCTGAAAAGTATATATATGTTCAAAAGAAGCGTTCAACAAGGCTGAATCTCACTTCACTAAATTTCGATTACACTGAAATTATTTGCACTTAGTTTATATTGTGATGATAAAATGAATTTAATATTTTTTTCATATTTAATTTTAGTTTTTATCTGATTTTTCTCGCAAATGTACACCATATTTTCGGACAAAAAAAATATTAAAATGTATACCATATTTTTGGACAGAGGGAGTACAAATTATCGTACTACGTAGAAACGTTGGGCAATTTTTTTTTTTCGTGAACAAGTATACAACGGATTTGAAGACTGAAGCCTCTTCTTTGCAACGAACTCTCAAAACTTGCCGTGCAATTTTTTTCCTTTTTTTTTCTTTCCTTCGATTTATCGAACTGTGAATACGAATCTATCGACGAAAATTTAACCCTTTGCACTCGACCCTGTCCATTGTAAGAGGACGTTATACTTAAATTTAGTATAATCGACAGTTAGAATTATAAAATTTCTTATTCTATTAACGAACGTAGGTATGGTGTAATGATAAAGTCTCGAAAGAAGAAATCACTATCATCGAACACGATCATCTAATTATCGTTCGAATAATTCCGTGCGAAAGTTAATAAAATGGCGAAGGAAAAGAGAAAAGAGTGGCCACATATCAAAGAAATAGAATCAACAAATACTCATGCTAAATTTAAACGTTTAAACAGGATTGTTCCCAATGATACAACAGGAATGAATGTTATATCATTTGATTTGAAGCGATCTCACTCCAATCTCACTATTTCGTAAACAAATTGCGAGGGCAAAGAATTATAAATATTCTTGAATTTCCCAACTATACTGCTGTAACAACTCGTAACATTATTCCAGAAGAAAAGTAAACGACTCTTCACTTCAGAATGAGACGAATGACATTTTTTTTTTTTTTGAAAGGTTTAGAGGTTTCAAAGCTTCGAAAGTCTGCCCCATTGCGTATAATTTCCTTCTATCAGAGCTGCGACAAGTTTTCAGTATATTCAGTATTATTATCGGGAGCCGCTGCGCACGCAGAACAGAACCGCGATTCTTTCGATTTCGAACTTTACGTCGACGCAATTAGTTCGCGCAACGTTGCAAACTAATTCGAGCCCCGATTGTTTACTCTTTGCATACAACTGGGATCAAAGGTAGAAACCTTTGCGGTCGACTGAAATGAGAGGCATCGCGTCGTATTTATTGTAAAAAAAAAAAAGAATAAAAAAAGAAAAAAGGAAAAACGCAGAAACGAACGAAGAGAGCCTCAAAGTCGATTATTTATTGTTTGTAAACTGCTTGTTGGTTAACGTGGACTTAGGTCGAACGAGCAAGCAAAACAACAGCGAGAGCAATTTAACAGCGCAGCAATGATACATTCGATACATTCGAAAAGAAAATTCGTCGATCGTTCGCGCATTCGTCGAAGAGAGATCGCGTCTTTGTTCTCGCCAACGTGACACATTGTTGCTGATTCGTACGTGTGGGCTCCGGTCCGGCTTCGTCATCCATCTCGAGCATTCCGCGAAACGAATCCAATTTCTCTCGCGACTAACAGTTGAAATATTGAGGTCGAGAGTGAGACGATCGAGAGCGATTCATTCTCCTCGCAGAGGCTGAGAATCAGATGGAGAGCTATCGTTTCGAACAAACACATCGGGGACGACGCTTTCCCCCTTTCCCCCCATCGAGCGTCGAGGGAAGCAATTATTCGCGAGAAGTTTGAAAAAAAGAATCACGCGTTTGCACTTTTTTAATTAAATTTCGCAACGTCGGACGACGTTGCGCGACCGCGTCGCGGCCACGCGGTGGACTTGAGAACTTTCAGGAATTTAATTGAAGCCCAGGCATCCCGACCCGTGGGCTGCCCCTTTACCGACTAGAAAGAATATTCCCTGGCAAATTTGCGGGAAATCCGCCGCAGACCGAGCACGCAGCCGGCGAACAACCGCTCTTGTGCTGGCAATACCTTCTGCCAGGGGAAAGAGTATCACCGAGCATCCACGTCGTAAGTTCGAATCTAACAAACGATTTCACTTGAAAGTTCATCTGAGAGCGAAAAAGCCAGCGTACTATCGTTTCATTTAAAAGCAGAAAAGCTCAATTAATTGGATGGCCATAACCATTGGTTTTGTGTTGACACTGAGTTAGTAATAGTGCTGTTAAGAGTGATCTGCAAACACTTATTCACAGGGCAAATTTCAATTGATCATGTACTCCAGAGGTGGCTAACTGGCGCACAGTGGGGGCCCTTGCCCCCACTTTTCTCATCTAGCTAGCGTTACCCCCTCCACTGCACCGATCACTACGTTGATACTTCGGTAGAGGGGGTAGCGCTAGCGATCCAGAAAGAAGCAGCAGGCTCCTTTTCCCCCTCCCTTCGTTTCGTCAGAAGAAACATGAAATAAATTAAGCGAAAAGACGCGCTGAAAAAGAAAACGAGAGTGGCACACCCTCTGAGAATAAAACCCCCCTAAAAACTATAAGCGAAATTCGACGTCATTTCGAGGAAGTTAACACTTCTGTTGAAGTGTACTCTTCAACAAATTCAGCACACACATATTGAAAAATTGAAGAACTTTGAGATTACATTATACAGTATAATAACATAATGATAATTTCAACGAGTTTTGTTCAAAACAGCGGTTTTCTTTTGCACCCATCACAGAATGTATCGTAACGTTTCTTACTCACGTTTCTACTAACATTTCCTCCCAGCAGTGTTTCGACCAAAATTTCCCGACGTAATCGCGCGGTTACTGTGATTTCGCGTTTTGCTTGCTGCGTCAAACGGCGTGATAAACGGAAAGATAAACAAAGGTAAAAGCGCGCGTTACTTAACGCGTTAATCTCGAAAGGGCGCGGGAAAAATGTAACTCGAAAAATACACGCACTCGACGAAACGGAGTTAAGCACGTTACGTTCGCAAAAGTTTATTCAAAGGCAGGGGGGGACAAACAAACCGTCGTTGCTACAAACCGTTTCACCTGTTGAACATTAACGCGTTACGCGGCTCATTTTTTTTTTTTTTTTTGCGGCCTCTTATTTCGGCGACGCTGCCGTCGAACCGAGAGTATCGAAGCAGATTTACACGGTATTTCCCCCCACTGGGAATCTAATGAAACGCTAGGGAACGCGCAATTTTTGCCTGTCGTCCTTGTTCCACCTTGGTGAGAAACGAACGACGAACGCGACGTGTCACGCGATAGGTGCACTAAGATTTGGAAAGATCAAAGGATGCAGAGGCGCGGAAGAACGAGGAATCATCGTGAACGGAGAAGCGAGTGGAACGCGAGTCGAGAGTCGTTTGCTCGGATGCCATTGGCGAAAAGAAGATCAACGATACTGTAGAGATGAAATATAAACGATATTTATTTGATAACAACGTGATAAAGCGATAGATGATTAGACAAGACGAAGACCTGCAGATTAAAAACTCAAGTAAACAGCACAATCAACTCACATAAATATACTTTACATACACTACATAAATATACTTCAATATACTTTTATTTATGCAGAATTTTAAGAAAAACTTCGTATATCTTTCATATATATTATATTTTATACATGTAATGTATTTTAGTAATTTCTCTTGGTGAACTGTAGTGATATACAAAAAGTTTCGCAAATAAATCTGGTTCCGCTGCGATAAACTATCAATTTCCACGTTCGCTACGATATATTTCAAAATCACTCGGACAATCATACAAAGCGTTTGCGTGTAATTCATTGAAAAGTTCTTCACCGCCGCGATTCGTCACGATTGGAAATTTTTGCAACATGCAAGACTGCAATAAAAATCTCAAGTATCAAAAGTAATTTTTAAGAATTAAAATAAAATCTAATATCAAAAGTAATTTTTTTAATTAATAACGATAAAATAAATATCAAAAGTAATTAACGATAAAACGATAAAAATCTAAATATCAAAAGTAACTTTTTTTTTTAATGACAAAGTGAACACGACGAAGACAGATATTTCACAATATCCTGTGTGTCAAAAAACAATTAAAATAGCTAATGCAGGTGCAAACACGAGTTAACTCGTGACCGGTCAACAATATGTTAAGAGTTTTACAGTGAATCGGATGATCACGGTATTCTCGCGAGAAAATGCTTCTATTTTACCTTATATTTATCGTTCCTATCATTAAGCCAAATATAGATTGCGCCAATCCCCCTAACCCTAAATAAAAGCGAAATTAATTTCGATTTCTCAACAGAATGACATATATAGAATCATTTTCTATCACCAAAAAAATCGAAATATATATACATTCTTCCTTGATTCTGGATTTATTCGAAAAAAGAAAGGCAAAAAACAAAATTCGCGTGCCGAAAATTTTAAAATTCCACTCTGCCCAACTATTTACTTCGAAGCATACCACACCATAAATAAATATTAGGTTCATTGTGTATAATATATATATATATATATATATATGTGTGTATGTGTGTGTGTGTGTGTGTGTATTTTTTAGACTGTAAATTTATAACATTTCAAATTTAACAAGTACGCATACATAACTTTTTTAATTTTTTGAATATTTAGTATTTGATCTATTGTGTGGCAACCCTAGTGAAAAATCAAGTGTTTTTTTCTTCTTTTTTTGGTGCAAATTATATCCTAATTGATTGTGGCTCACCAATTATGCAAGTAAAGGAATATTTAAATTATTTACTTATTAGTAAAAGTACATTTTCCTTGAAACTGAAAATACGCGGCGATCAAGAGATTGGGAAAGTGCTTCTATTTTACCTGATTTATTTATCGTTCCTATCCATTGAACCATATATAGATCGTTTGCTTAATTGATCAATGCTTCTGAAACTTCGTTTAAGACTTCATCTCTCGGATCCCTGACGTCAAACTAGTCAAATAATACAAAAAAATATCGTCTCGCGTACCCGTCGTACGTGCCGTTCATGTTTTTTATCGATGAGAAATAGGCTGTGAGGGGGGGAGAGAAAGGGTTAAGCGAGCGCAGAAGTCAAAGGACAGAAGTCGATCGTACGCCGGCTCTGTTTGCCTTTCTTATTTCGCTTAGTTCGACGAAACGGTAACATACGTACGAAGGAAAACGCACGAACGTGTCCCAACGAATTTTCCCAGCAGTTTCGATTTCCGATGAAAGATGAATCCTTGATAGGAACACTCACTTCCGCCGTTTCCGCGATTCTGGGATACACGTCGCGCACGCTCCCTCTTCCAATTGAAAACGCTGTCCGTATATTTCTGTGTATTCTACTATACGTTCCAGAAAGAAGCTCACTGACTCTTCCTGGCACCATGTTTTTTTTTTTTTTTTTTTTTGCTCGAAGACAATATTTCGTATGTACTCACGAGCGAGTACGAAGAAACACGAAACGCGAATTAAACAAAAGTCAGGCGGCCGATCACGTTGGCTGTGATTATTCGATGACGTGACACATTTTTGGCGACCAGGAGAAATCTTTTTTCTTTTTTTTTTTTTGTCGGAGTAAAACCGGCGGCGCTCGATTTTCGGCCAGAGAGGAAAAATGACCGCGACACACTCTCTGTGTTGGACAAGCACGGCGTAAAAGTTACACGTTACGAGCAAAAAAGGTCCGATTAAAAAACAGATACATACGAAATCGAATTAACCGGCCGCGGCCAAGCATTTTTTTCCTCCCCATTTCTCGATCCTCTTTGTGTGTGTGTGTGTGTGTGTGTTTTTTTTTCTTTTCGGCAGCGACATTCGACGCGAGAAGCACGCGCGGGAACAACGTGATCGGAATGCTCGTTGGTAATCCAGAGCGTGGATCGTGCCATCGAGACCCTAAAGGCGTCGAATCGGAATGAAGACGGCACAAAAGTCGAACGTTGGCTTTCTCGATCGCACCGAGATCGACCTTTGGTCAAACGAGGCGAGCTTAGAACAGCGGCGATGGAAAGTAAGAGGATCGAGTCGAGTCATAACGAGGAAGAAAAAAACCGATTGAAACGCAAGAAGAACGCAATGTATCTTAAACTCTACGCACTTTCCTTGATAATTATAGTTTTCGTACTGTTGTAAAAATTAACTAGACATACCGCAGAAACAAAACTATTAATCATAATTACTAAAAGAAAATCAACAGTAGATCTCGACTCTTGTTAGGAATTAGGGTCATCCAGGTGTGAGTACAAATCGGCAAGGATACGCAACGAATTTCGTGCGTAGGCCGATTTTTGGTTACGTTTCTTTTACTAATTACGATTAATTTTCTTTCATTAATTATGATTAATAGTTTTGTTTACTGCGGAATTACGTTCTTTTACTAACTGATTAATTTTCTTTTAGTAATTATGATTAATAGTTTTGTTTCTGCGGTATGTATGTCTAGTTAATTTTTACAACAGTACGAAAACTATAATTATCAAGGAAAGTGCGTAGAGTTTAAGATGCATTACAGAACAAAGCGACGAAGCAACAATTTTTCAACGATGTCGAAAAATTAATTTCAGATGAAACATTTTGCTGCAAATATTCTTCTCACGACACTGAATAATGATAATTTATATAATAAATTATATAAATTATATTATTAAATTATTATACTTATGCTTGGGATCCTTATCATATAAATCATATAATGCAACAATACTTAATAAGTAACATTTACTTTGACTTTGTTATTTTCACTTTTCGACGTTATCTTGACAAGTCAAATTTTACAGTGTAGGATGTCAATGCGTGACATTTTTAAAAAATTCTTCCTCTCACAATGAATATCAATGAAAATCCAGGTGTTCGAACGTCAGTTTTTAGCCAGCAAAACTTCTGTCTCGTTCGTAATAAAAGTAAAAATTGTACAGTGTAATCTTTTTATTATAATTACAACCGATTTTCGCGGAAAATCACCTTTCGGAACGAAAATCACCGGAGCGTCCGCTCGTTAATTACACGCGTCGCGGACACGAAGTTCCGGAGCAGGCGTTGACAAAAGAGTTGGCGACGAATCGAAGACGAATGACACCGGTAAGGTAAAAAAAGGAACTCGATCCGGCGCGAAAGGTGTGACGCGAGAGAGGCGCTTACGCCTGTCAAAAGCCCGACCCCCTCCCCCTCGAGGCTTTGAAACCGAGGACTCGGAACGCTTGGCACTTTATATTAAAATCCTTCCTCCCGTGTCAACCCGATATCCCGATTTCTCGCGTTCTCCCTTGCCCAAACGTTCATTCAGCCGACGTATCCACCCAACGTTTACCGATCCTACCTCTTCTTCAGCGTATCGTACGTTCGAGCGAGCGAGCGAACGAACGCGGGCAACCAAACCAGCGGAGGAAACCAGCGCGCACGATCGACCGGATGGATATCGGACAGAACGACGACAACGACAACCGATTTCGTCCAACCCGAGACCAAGCCCTCCTTTCTCTCTCTCTCTCTCTCTCTCTCTCTCTCTCTCGCTCGTTCGCCTAATTAGCTGCAACTCTGCAACTCAGCGCGCCTCAGCGTCTAATTGCAAGCGTTTAAACCCGCAAGGCGTTTAATCTCGTTCGTTCTCGAAATGGAAATTTCGTCGCTCGTTCGTAGCTCAATGGTCGACGAAAAATCGTTAAAAAAAAAGGTCATTCGTCGAAATAATTCGTTTCGTTTACACGCGCACGCATTCACGCGAAATCTCTCATTAGGATTTTTAATGCTCGCGTTGAATGCCGGGAACAGTCTTCGTCAACGTGAGTCGAAATTCACGATGCGAAGGTAACTGAGAGATTTATCAGACGAAACTGACTTGTTAGGAATTTGGTCATCCTGAGGGACCAAAATACGAATTATCTTTCATAATTAATATAAATATATTTTTTATCGTTTCACTACGAAGGTTTTAATTTCACGCTCGTAAATAATATAGGCTACATTGAACTGATGAAAAAGAAAAAAAAATATGTAAACTATCGCGCGGCACTTGACAGATTTTTTTTTTTTTTGTTGGCCAATGAAGCCCAGAAGATCTAAAAGGGTTGGACACTCGATTGCAGCAAGTGATAACTCAGTCGATACTGTTACATTTCGAATAAAGGTGTAATTGAATCTGGTATGATTGAAGGTATAATCTATAAAACTAATGGTGTAGTTGAAAATTAATAATAATAATATTAACATGGTATAATTGAAAATTGAAAGTGGTAAATGGTATAATCGAAAATGGTAAATGGTACAATTGAAAATGGCAAATGGTATAATTGAGAATTAATAATAATAACAATATTAATAATAAAAAAAATATTATTAATGGTAAATGGTATAATCGAAAATGGTAAATGATATAAATGAAGATGGTAAATGGTATAATTGAAAATGGTAAATGGTATAACTGAAAATTAATAATAATAATAATATTAATAATAAAAAAATATTAATGGTAAATGGTATAATTGAAAATTAATAATAATAACAATATTAATAATAAAAAAAATATTATTAATGGTAAACGGCATAATCGAAAATGGTAAATGGCACAATTGAAAATGGCAAATGGTAATAATTGAGAATTAATAATAATAATATTAATGATAAAAAATATTATTGACATTGTTGATAAAATTAATAACAACGATAATTGCAACGTAATACAACCCGTTCAGGTGGAAATGAAAGCAACGCGTTGTGTGAGAAATGGCAAAAGGATGAGCGAGGATCGCGCGCGAGATCGAAACAGAGACAAACAACTCGAGGGCCAAAATAACCGATCGCCAATGAAACTCTGGCTCTATATTCGAGAAACTGAAATCTGAACAGCAAAGCACTCGCTCAGAGATGCTTACCGGCACTGTTCCTCGCAGAATGGTAACGACAGGGGAGATTCGAAAGCGGCTGTTTGTCGTCCACTCGGGCCAACCCTTCTGAAAATTGGCCCCGGTGTCACTCGAGAATTTTAGGATCCTTTCGCATTACGTTTCGTCCCGGTCAGCGTGAAATTAAATCGACGACGGTGCTCGTCGTTGGAAAACGATTATCGCTTCGATTTCTGCGTATCGCCATAATCGAACGCATAGTGGAACGATGGAAAATCAATCGATCACGATTTGAACTGTTTTAAACCCTTTGTAAAAGGACATCGTTAAATGGGACGAAATCTGCTTGATGCCGTTTTAAAGCGCAAAGCTTCTACTTTGACCGCCATGAGTGTTTGTTTACCGCGTAATCGTGTAATAGGTGAAATTCGAACGTCTCTAATGAAAGAAAATGTTTATTCTTTTTTTGGGGGGGGGGGGGCTTGAAGACTGAAATTTTTTCGTCGCAATGAATCCTTACTTTTTTTTTCCAGAAATTTACACGTGTGTAAAAGTACTGGAATATTTTATTTACGACTAAATAAAGTAACCTAACCTGAACCTTGAATATCAATGATTTCCCTCAAAGCTTGCTGCACGATTCTCTTTTTGCCATTTTATTCAAGTTTTGAACAATTCAAGGTTGAGTGACAAAATTTTGGGATTCCTCGAAATGTTTCTTTTCTTCATCGTTTAACTCCGATATTCAAAGTTCGATGAAATGACGAAAAAAAAAATTGTACAGGAAAGCTTTAAGGGAAATCTTTAATATTTCAAGGTTTAGATTAGGTTACTTTGTTTAGTCGTAAATAAAATATATTCCAGTACTGTTGCACGCGTGTAAATTTTTACAATTCTTTTTAGAAGAAAAAAAAAAGAAAAGAAAAAGGAACTGTCGTATAATTTCTCTTACGAAGCTCTAACAGTTCAAGATATCGAAAACTCACTCCGTCAAACAACAGTTTGTATCTAAAATATTGATGGTAACACGTGTGGAAAAATGTGTTTAGCGCTTTTTGCGTTCCACGTGCCAAATATACTCGATGAAATATCAATCGCGTTGAAATTCGAACGTGAGTCAGTTTTGTTCGTTATTCCCGATGCTTGTTGTTTTTCACTCGTGGGCCCATGATTTCGTCGCCGACTTCGCCAACGAAGCGTTAGAAAACGATTGGCAAGCGCGAAAGTGCATGGCGAAGAAGTACCTCGCGTAATTTCAACTCTCTCAGCGCGGAGTTCTTCGGTACTTTCGACCAACGACACGTTGCATCGATGACACGAAACTATCGAATTCGATTATTTTTGCGGGGGCGGAAGACGCGACGACGAGAGAGAGAGAGAGAGAGAGAGAGAGGCGCACAACGTTCGCGAAACTTTGAACGGCCCTTGAAAGCATCTTATGCAGCAGAGTATCAGGAAATGGAACGTGAAAATGAATACTGGCTGCTGCGTCTCCGTGCGGTGCCACTTCTTCTTCGCCATATCTCACGCGAATGTTTTATCTCGCCGAAGAGAGACAGAGACAGAGAGAGACAGAGAGAGAGAGAGAGAGAGAGAGAGAAACTTCTCTCCGAAACTCAAGTAGACGAAAATGAAATACTCCAAACTCGTTGCAACTTTTTTATTACGCGGCGGAATACACGCGCGGAAATACGTGCGCGGCACCCGCAGCTGCAGGCTATCGGCCAGGATATCCACGACATCGCGATTGCAATTTCGCTCTCTCTCTCTCTCTCTCTCTCTCTTTCTGTCTTTTACACTGTACCTCGTTCACGTATTGCTCGACTATTCACGCGACTATTCATATCCCCGATTAACCTCTTGGCTGTGAACGACGAGCGAGAAAAGTCATTACAGTTTGCCACTGCCGAAAAATTGAATTATTTGTGGAAAATAAAACGTATTTGTAGATCTTGGACATTCGAGAATATCGTGGCAATAGACTTGACCTGGTGTCGAGATTTCTTTTTTTCAAATTTAACAATCGTTAAGCCATCTAGTAATTTAATTTATTGCTACATGATATTCTAGGTTATGTGATAACCTATTTATTGCAACATAACCTATCTTCTATTAAATACGTCAACGCTTAGCGTGCGAATCATATGAATCAATCAGATTGAAACTGTACCAACTCATAGATAAAATGAAATTTTGTGCAATATCAGAAAAGGACTAGCGTTACACCTTTGTAATTTGATTGCAATTTAACAATTAGCGTGCGTCGAGCATAACCTAGGCAACGCCAATGTAGACACACGTTTTTCATTTTTTTTCCAATATATATTTTCTGATTAATCAGGAAATTACGAATGTTCGAGTTTCGTAAACGGTATTAATCAAGTCGAACGACAGAGTTACTGATTTTTCATTCCTTGTTTAATTTAATTTAATGAACTTCACAATTAGCAGCTGCACATATTCTGTGCAACCTGACGAGCCTAACCTAACCTAACCTAACCTAACGACGCAACGTGGACACACACTTTTAAAAGCGGCAACACAGCTATGAGAGGCTGATAAATTGTCTCGAGTTGTTGATCCCCAGGATAAGAAAGACGAAACGAACCGTAGCCTGAAACGATGGTGCCTGCTATCGCGCGAATTCAGCTCTTTCCAACGATCGGCCGGTTCTACCGGAAGCGAAGGAACGACCAGCGCGAGGTATATATCCGTTGGACATATTCCAGTGCGCAGCAGCAGCAGCAGCAGCTTTAGGGTCGTGGTAGCAGCGACGGTTGCATGGCTGGTATTACCGATATTAGCATCGCCGGTAACTCTTTCGAAATAGTCTTGGCACGTAGTCTGCTCTCCTGCACGCTTCTGCACGCTTCGCTTCCTACACCTTGCTCGAATCACGCGAGTACTTCCAACGCTCTCTCTCTCTCTCTCGTCGTTGATCTCGTTGCCCAGCTTCTGCTCGATCGCCGAATAATAAAATAATCGCCAAAGTGTGTCGTTTCATCCTCGTGACAACTGACGACCGTAGAAAATTCTATTTAGTGTGGCGCTGTTTCGATGAAAAAAAAGGCTGCCTCGTTTCCTTCGCCCCTCCCCCCCCCCGGTCCAGCGAACGCAGCAGCTTTGTCTGGGCATGTGGACGATCGTTTCCTGGTACAAGCGGGTTTCATCCCGTATAATTATCCGCGCTTCGCCGTCTGTTTACCCGTTCCTCTTTTCATCCACTATCTACGCATTTTCACTCGTACGTTGCGAGATGCAACTAATTAAGGCCGTGTTAACCCGGTTTTAAAGAACACTTCGCCGTTTAAAGGGGCACTGACAAGCAAGACTGGTGCGCGCGCGGTGCCAGGTTAAGTAGCGGCACATGTATTCAATTTCCCTCCAAATTTTCGAAAAAAAATAGAGGAACACGAGAATAGACGGAGAAAGGGACGAAAAAGAAGTCGAAGAAAATTCGGTCTCTCGCAACGTTTCCGGATAAAATGGATTTCATTTCTCTCCGGGGACATGAATATTTCACGCATTCGATCTCAATGAAAATCGTCTTGGAGGCATGTCAAAAATGCAGCTCGCGCCAGAGACGCAAATAGTATTTGGTCAGAGCTCGATAAACTCTTCTATCCTTTTTTCTCCCGTTTTTTTTCTATTTTTTTTTTTTTTCTTTTTTTAGAAAAACCTCGTTTCAACGTTCCAAAGCGGCAAACTTTTGCATTTTTATACGTTTCACGTCGATCAAAGCCGACTTCTTTCGCGGGTCCGCTTTAAACACGCGTACGCGTCGCGTCGCGGCGACTCGGTTGTGCGCTTCTGATGATGATTTTCAATTGGTTGGCGAAAGGTGGTTTGATGAGAAATAAAAATCTGTCGCGTTAGACGCACGAAATTTATTACCTGCTGCGCTGTATATCCGAAAAAAATGGATGCCGCACGCCTCTCGAAAATAATTTTCCAGCGTTCGCTAACATTCGCGAGTACGAATCTTGAAAAATCTCGGAATAACGGGCGATAAGTATTATTAGGTATGAAAGAACCGTGTATCCTTTGATCCTCCAAAGGCACGGATGGACAAGATCAAAGCTGAAACATTCAACTGACCGAGTAATACGCAAAGAATCGCAAAGAACCAAGGGTCCTTTAACCCTTGCTCACAAAAAACGTTCGCATCGCGAAACTTTACGTTTTATTTCTCTGATACAAGTACAAGTGCTCTTTGTTACATTCCCCCTGGTGTTTTAATTATTCCCGAGCTTAATAACCGCTCGGTAATTAGTACGCGGGAAAGAAGACTCGACGTGGAAGACACAGAGAGAGAAAGAGAGAGAGAGAGAGTGAACAGTCCTCTCTCTTTTCTCTTGTACACGTAAGTATACGTATATCGTGGCCAGATTTTTACCAAACGAATATTACACGTAAGCTTGCGTCTTACCGATATCACTGGCGATTTCGACGATTCGTTGTCCACGAGTTTTCCCACTTTCCCGATGACGATCCGGCTTCCTCGGAAGACAAACATGCACCGCCGTAATCCAGTTACCGGCGTGCAAATTCATCGGAGGCGGCCGATGCCTCGCAAACTTGCTGTTTACACACTTTGTCACACGACATTACTACACACTGATACACACTGATACAACTGATTAGCCGTGTTTATTTAGATTGTATTATCCGCGCTACGAATACCACCACGCGCGTTCACGAACAAAAGAAACGAGCAACGACGTTCACTGTGATTCGAGACAACTGAGAAACAAAGGCTAGAGTAGCGTGGTATTATTGTGTATCGGTTACCCTGAATGCCACTCTCGACGCTTAAATTCAGAATAACAAATGGAAGGGAACCTCAACGCTCGATTATTTCACACACTCTCTTTCTCACGTGTACTTCGAGAGAATACCAGAGGTGACAACGAAACGACCAGGTCGTGTTTAACCTCTTGCAAAATTGCAATATATTTTCTCAGTTTTAAGTATATTTAAATATAACCCAGACAATAAATAACAAATTTATTACTTCTTAGTAATAATTTCTATCCAGTGATCGTCATACCGACGAGTTCGAAAAGAAAGCGACGAATTATTGTATACGGTTTGGTCGCTCGTTATGGTCCGCAAACCAGTTGCCAACGCAAGAAGTTAACCTTAAATGTCGAGAACTTTTTATTCCAAAATTGCAATATCTTCTCGGTTTTAAATATATTTAAATATAACCCAGACAAAACAAATAACAAATTTATTACTTCTTAATAATAATTTCTATCCAGTGATCGTCATACTGATGATAGTTTAAAAAGAAAGCGACGAATTATTGTATACGATTTGGTCGCTCGTTATGGTCCGCAAACCAGTTACCAGCGCAAGAAGTTAACCTTAAACGTCGAGAATTTTTTATTCCAAAATTGCAATATCTTCTCGGTTTCAAATATATTTAAATATAACCCAGACAAAACAAATAATCAATTTATTACTTCTTAATAATAATTTCTATCCAGTGATCGTCATACTGATGATAGTTTAAAAAAAAAGCGACGAATTATTGTATACGATTTGGTCGCTCGTTATAGTCCGCGAAACGTACTAACACTTTACGTATATCTACCATAACGAAGGTTCTTTTACGAAAATAGTACAGCCAATTGTCAATTCAATATAAGAAACAGCGCACGCGAATAGATAAGAGGAGAAATTACGTATTTTCATCCTTTTCGCACGAGAGTTGAACGAACGAAACAAGTGAAACAACGAACAGGGAATTTCTTGGAAATGAAATTTTCGTTGGTACGTTTAGCGTTAACTAGAGCGAAGCGAGTTTCAGCGAATTTCTTTTATTCCCTTATGTACACGAGGAACACAGGTTGATATTTACACGCGTTCTCATGCGGAATCGCGGCGAGCGTCTACGTAAACCGATTACCAAATTGCCAATCTTTGCCAGCGTCGGGTCGAAACGACACCGACGCCAATCCTTGTAATTAATTCCCGAACGCGGCGATTTAACACGCGAACGATATATCCAGGTTTCTTTCTCGGATCGGTTCGTAACGCGAACGAAATCCAATTGGCATCAGGATCGATCGTACTTCGTCGTCAACTCGAGTCGTGGGGACTCGTTTCTTTTCGAGTGACGAAAGACGACTGCGATTTATTCGTTTAGCCTGTCGGAAGTTTCGAAAATTCTCGTCGTATCCGTCGCGAAACATTGAAAGATCAAAATTTCCGAATCGTGGTCTCCGTTGAAAATCGGCGACTCTTTCATTGATCTCGGCGCGCAAAGTCGATAGCAAAGTTCTCTCTTTCACTCGATTTCCAACGAAATCGCGGCGTTTCAGCTGGATTTTCCATCCTCCGTTTTTCATTTCCCGACGGCGAGAGTTCGGCCTCTCGTGGAACCCGATCTCTCGCGAATGGAAAGAAGATCGGTTGGAACGTCGAAAACGTTTTCACGAGACCCGTCGACGGTGGTCGATTTCATTCGCGAGAACGAAAGAAACACCGTGGAAACCCAAGTCCAGAAGCGGAACTCCAGGAACACTTCGTCGTGAATATTCATTCGCATTACATTATCGTCGTTTGCACGGAACACCTCGCGGACAAAGGATCCTCCCTCCCCTCCCCCCCCCCTCTTGCTCGGGAATTTTAATCCCGAGGCACTTGCGAGGCGAAACACTTATACCCGCGGTTCGAGAAATAAGAAACGAACGAATGCAAAGAGTTGAATTATGCGAAGGGAATTCGCGCGAAGAGAGTTGCTCCGATCGATAAAGAGAGATCGTCGTCGATCGTCGTCGATTCGAAATTATAGGATCGAAAGTACAACGCGAAATAAAGTTAACGACGGAAGATCGATAGATTCGAAGATCAATAAGAGAAAAAAAGACGAGCAAAAAAAAGGTTCGATTTGAAACCGCGTCTGACACGCCGAGCCTAAATGAACCGAAGCTAGCGTGAAGATTCTCGTTACACGCGCCACGAAGAATCAGCTCACTCACGATTTCGCGAGAGAGCGTGCCTCTCGCTGATTCGCAGGGACTTGCGTGCAGTTGAGAAATCTAACGCGAACGATGCACGTTTGCTTCACAAGCTCGGCGGGCACGTGATTCTCGCGGACTGATCTCTCGCGATGCCCCGTCCCGAGGGCTAATTTCAGAAACAACACTCTGCCTCTGGTATTTCTCGAGTTCTTCGACTCTCGCACATACTCTCTCTCTCTCTCTCTCTCTCTCTCTCTTTCGGTTTTGAAAACACCAGAACCGCGTCGAGAGATTACACCGCTTACGATTACACTGTAAACCTCGAGCACCGAGGCGACACGAAATCAGCTTCGCTGACTTGTTGGATGCTCGAAGTATCGAAGAATCGATCGATCGATCTCGCGAGTGACGGCGAGTGAGGGGCGATCGACACACCCCGACACGCGACGCGCGAGTTACGAAAGCGAGAAGAAGCGAGCCACCTTCTTCGAGGGGGTGAAAAAAAAAAACGGGAGCACAGGAAACCACGGGTAGAAACACGCGCGCCGGGCGCCGAACGACGAATGAAGGAAAGCGCCGCGACCGAAACTTCGCGAGCCCCACCGCCCTTTCGGCGCTTGCGAAGTTACGCGCGAATCCGGTCGATCGCCAGCGAGCGCCGCCGAACGTGTACGAAGATCGATGGACAGACAGCCGGCGGGGGAGTAGAGGTTCACTGTGTCGCCCGCAACATAATTAATCGGTGGGAAATATAATTCTCGATCGGTAGTGGCCTTTAACGCCGCTACTTTACGTTTTCTTAATCCCCGCCGCGCGATCCTCGATATTTGATGATCGTTTCGATCGTATTTCGCGCGCTCGAGCCTTGTTTCCCTCGACATTGTTGAAGAAAAAAAAAAGAAAAACAATCGACGGAAGTGAAAACTTAAAACTACGAAATCACGGTGGTTTTTTTTTTTTTTTTGAATTAATCAAATTAATTGCAGTATCAAAAAATTAAAATTTCCTAATTTGTAAATTAAAATTATTAACATTAGTCTGGCTTTCACATCTATCGGCACTCCGAGCAACAATTATATACAATTTTTATACGGTTTATTTGCTGGTCGAAACATGTGATGAGCTGCGCAAGTCCAGTGCAAAATATAAATACAACTTAATTGAAATGATAATTAATAGACACTTGTATTGTTTATACATAGTATTTGCATTTACATAAATTTCAATGAACTTAACTTTTCAACATTATTTTCATTGTTTGCATCATTATCATCATTAATTTCAACAATACTCGTTTCATTATATTCTAAAAAAGGATACAACAGGCTTATGGTAACTGAAGTAAGAAACATAAGTGTTTGGAATTTATGTAAATATCGTGTAAAAACTGCATCGATCGTCGTTTTATACTGAGTTTTCGATCAATGGACATAGTCAAACCTAATGCTTCATTCAAAAATTCAATTAATGGTAGATATATATATGCTTTCACTGCTGGCCAAGCGCATTATGTCATTGCATGTCGGTGAAAAATCGCTCAACGCGCCTAAAGAAGTTTTCAATTCCAAAAAAAGAAAAGAAGAAAGAGAAAGAAAGAAACGGATAAAATTCAATGATGGCTCTACTTCGCTTGCCTTACGTTTTATTAATTTGTTTACGAGGAGATTCAATCGCACGACGTTGATCGACAAATGTGTCAAATAATAGAGCAAGATTCTCGATCGTGGCTTTCCGTTTTATTAGTCCGGCTTGCTTGCGAAAGAATCATACGATCTAATTAATCGATGGAAATGTAATTTACGACGCCGTCACTTCCGTTTCATTAATTCGTGCCTGTTTTACGAAATCATTCTTTGCCACACAAACCACGTTCGTCAAAAAGAAAAAGTGTCGGAAAGAAGGGCAAACTTCTCAATCAAAGTTTTACTTCCGTTTCGAAATGTAAGAATGTAAAAAAAGAAAAAGGAACTTCCGTTTTATTAACCTCTTAACACGCAATGACATCTGGGACTATCGAATTGTTTCGTGTATTAATTTGTTCTTTCATCATTTTTTTTTTTTTTTGTTAATCATTTTAGAAGCACTGTCTTCACGACAGTTTTGCGGTAAAAATGTATAAAAATAATTTTCTTTTTTTGTCATATCAGTTTCTTGATCATTTCATTTAATTCGTCAATTTTGTTCGCGACATTCTGCAATACAAATACAAGAGTATAAAAATTATCTTTTGTCAAGTTGGAATTACGAAAACGGTGAAGAAGATCAATTTATAATTTTTCTAGGCGTGTTTTCAGAGATTTAAATAATTTTTCACAAAATGTACAAATAAAAGCTTGCATACTCCAATGTATTATAAAGTTTCTCCGTTTCTTTTTTTTCTTCCCTTTTTTTTTTGAACCTCAATCAGTCTCTGATTGACATTTTATGCTTCGATCGGCGGTAGTTTCAACGTTGAAATGAAAAATAAATATCATTTTTTAATCACGTCGAATTTCGTTTAATTAGTTTCGTATGTCAAGGGGGTTAATCCGGCTTGCTTCGAAAGAACTTCTCCAACTCCGCGATATTTCGCGAATCGAACGGATTGCGCGACACACTTTGAACACCTTTGAACAAATTGACTTTATCGTTAAATCGATCCATCACTGGCGAAATTAGCAAGCCATCAAGTAGAAAAAAAAATACAGGTAACAATTGTCCTATTATACCAATTTAGTAGGACAAAAGGTAGGTAAAATAATTATCCTACAATTTTCCAACAATTTCCAGCCGATCGAAACAAACAAGTATCTCGCGATCTTCCAACAAACGCGAACCTACAGTTAGAGCTTCGACTCTGGGGAATTTATCGTGCAAAGTCCCCCAGCCTAGGTGACAGAAATCCGCGGAATCGATAAAACCGGACAATGAGTCGCCGTTTACCTGCAGGCAGCATCGAAAAGCTCGAATCCTCGAAGTGGAAAAGTCCGAGGCAACGAATTTACGGTCCCGCTGGCCAATGGTATTTCTCGCCTAAAAAGGGGAAAAAACATACACGCACACACACGCGCGCAATCACGCACACGAGGGAACAACTCGAAAGAGACGAAAGGCAGAGAGGAAAAAAGAGAGGAGACGTAAGTACTGAAGAATTTCATTGTATACATATTTTCGAAAAAGTCGCAAAGAAATTAAATTATTATAGCAATGTGATAATAACGTTGTATGTTGGAAATTATACGCGAAAGTTTGAAAACGGTCAATTTGATTGATGGTGATAGGTTCAGGTTAGGTTTAAATGGACGCTACTGTTCCAAATAAAAAGAAATAATGAAAATTAAAAGTATTTCGACCGGTCAAATTGGCTGAAAAATTGTACACTGTATACATATTTTCAGAAAAGTTGCATGTAGGAAATTGTACGCAAAAAAGTTTGAAAACGGTCAATTTGACTCGTGGTAGGTTTAAGTTAGGTTCACTAAATAAAAAAAAAAAAGAAAATTAAATTAACTGAAAAATTGTACATTGCACATTGTATACATATTTTCAGAAAAGTCGCATGTAGGAAACTGTGCGCAAAAAAGGTTGAAAACGATCGATTTGACTTGTGGTAGTTTTAGGTTAGGTCGACTAAACGCGACATCTGCCGGTCGAAAAATTTAAAAAAAGGTTAAAAATACTTTTCGCAGCATGAATCACCGGTGTTTTCACCGAGACTCGATAAAATCCTATTCCTTTTTACGGAGAATAATACTAATTGCACTGTTGCCGCGTGAAAAAAGTAAAGAGCACCGATTATACCGCGAAAATAGAATCGTACGTATCGCAGCTGCGAACGACGTACGATCGTATCGTACAATTAACACCACGGTCGATAAATGCTGCATCGATATAAATACCATCGATGTAACAATAAACGTTGCTAATATTTATTTATTCATACGCCGGCGTGTACATCAGTTATTGGTATAAATTGATCACTTTGCCCGTCTACTGAACCGAACGAGCGTACGTACGAAGCGAAAATGCACCGGTGTGCGGCAAGAACTTTTTAAATTTTGCAAAACACAATTTTACGCACGCTGTGTGTCAAATCCCCCTTTTTTGCTTGTTGTTGGAACAACACAGCGAGTATGAATCGCGAGTAATATCGAGAGATTATTCAGTTTTTCGGTTCTTGCATCTCGGTTTGTTGTCACGTTGGGGGGGAGCGTGAATGGAAATCTTCTTCGTTCGAAGGTGAAAAAAAACAGACAGCCGTTCGGACAGACAGAGGTTTTAACAGAGGTTTCAATTGACAGTAGACTCGTTTCCTCGGCGGTTGGATGATTAAATACCGTACAGGCTTTGATCCCTCCAATCAGCGCGCTGCGCCACGAGTTCGAGTAAGGCGCGCGCGACCTTTGTACACTTCAAAGTCCTCTTGTGGACCTCTCGCGCAGAATGGACCCGAAACGGACTCTGAATGTTTAATGTCTAGACACCTGCCCGTTTCGACCCAAAACGGCACCCCGTTTCTTTTTTTTCACCCCCTCTCTCTCTCTCTCTCTTTCCCCATTCACAGAGACTCTGTCCGCGAGTTGCTTTGAAGTCGGCCATTTATTCGATAACGAGCGGACCACCACCGAGCTACAAACCGCTGCCTGCCATAATCAAACGCCACGCATCTCGCGCGGTTCCACCAGTCATTTTATGCAGTCCCACTCACCGGAGTCATTTGCTGTGCCGGCGGTGTATTCAAACTTCGAATTTGATATCGTGTCTGAATTTAATCTGTATTTGATCTGTCGACCTTTCGGCCTCTCGGCTTTCCCCGGGATTTCACTTCGATTTCACAGCGCCGAGTTCCATCGATTTTTCTTTTTTTTTTTTTCTCTTTTTTCCCACGAGATTTCTACCCTCGAAGAGTCTCGCTCCGCGACAACGACCAGCTTGAACGAAATCAGGATGTCAACCGTGCGTAAGAAAAACCGTCGGCAACGACAGTCGATGAAATAACACTGCTGACAAAAATTAGGGGATATTTCAAAATAAATACGAAGCGATAAATTTGACTTCTTTTTTTTTCAATAAAATCGAACAACTTCATTTCGCTTGTCGTTTGCTTTTCTGATGTTCTTGTTTAAAAAATCAAACGCTAACTCTTTTTTATCGGTTCACATTCATTGAAGCGATCTTTTGAAGTGAAAATCCCCCGTGATTTTTGTGTAGCGTAGTGTACATCTGTTTCTCTGTTTCTCTGTGTTCTGATATATCGAGAGTATGTTACGTAGGAAGGATCCTTGCCTCGCCAGCATCGTTCACGGTAAATATTTGAGGAGCAACTGTGCTGTCTCGCCCTGATGAGGGCTGCTCGGCTGCCGTGTTTCGTCTTAACGTCGACGTTCGTTGCTGCGTCACTTTGCGAAATCAAAGCTTTTTGATGCGATGCTCGAAGGCAAGGACGGCCTTGATGATCTCAATCTAGATCATCCGATGAAAATTCGATTTCCGACGAATGTCGGGTGAGAAAACCTGGGATAATTGGCTCGGTGTACCTTTTCCTGTATACGGTATAAGAGCGAGGCAATTATCGTCGCGGTGAAGGAAAAAAAAGAAGAACAGACTTGGGATTGTCTGTCTAGTCAGGTTCAAAGATATTTTACGAGTTAAAATATTAGGGGCGCAGGGAGAGATTAGCGAGACGTGCAGATCGAGAGGATACTGATCGTGAGGAAATTAGCGAATTATAGTGAGTTGTGAGAATGTGACAATCGTGAGATACAAATTTTCTAGGAAAAAGGCGAGATTCCTAGAAGAAATAAGAATAAAAATGCTACCAGAAAACTATAAACAATACTCGAAAGTAGAGAAGTCTCTGCTGCAAGATTTTTCAAAGTTTTCCTGCAAATTGCACAACAGTCGTCACCTACACTTCTCAAGCTAGCACCTGACTTGTATGCAGGTACTCAATTTCAAGAAAAAAAGAAAGGGAAGTCAATCGAATTCTATCGAACGAGTTGTATATTTTTTTTACAAATAGATCTGCAAAGTATTATATAGCGAACAGCGAATTGCGATTGCGCGAGATATCTTTTGTCATCGTCGTATTGGGATTTTTCCCCAGTATCTGTTAATTCCTCAAACAACAAACCTCGTTCATGTTTATTTTAAACCACGTATAAGTTAAAACTTTTGTTATTATTTTCACTTGGACAAATACCAAGAATCAAACAGTCAAGATTTGCCAGTCAGTGCTGGAAACGATTGACTGGCAAATCTTCGTACAGCGATTAACCCTTTGCAGTGTGACGTCGCAAAATTGCCAAAAAAAAGAAAAAAATAATTGAAAAATATTTTGGAGTGCAAACGCGCGGGTTAAAGTACTGTTATAAAAACAACGCGTGTATCGAGATTCCACACGTTGTTCGAGCACGTTCGATTTTGCGTTCGACGATTACAGTATTATCCAAATTGTTAACCTGAAAATTTCCTCGAAAAAAAAAAAAAGAAAAAGAAAAACCCAGAAGGAAAAATCGTATACCGCAAAACTGACTTGCGCGCGTGTACGTGTACTTTGCGCGCACATACGCGTATGTGTATTGGCTATATATGCGTTATCTATAAAACATAAGCATTATACTTTCTAATGTATTAAAGGACCGCCAGACCCTTTCCGCCGGTCCTTTAACGAAACGCAAATGACACAGCCGCGGCACAGAGCCAAACGATCAAGCTTAACGATCGTCTCTCCCTCGATGGAAAACTCGAACTCGTTTCGTTCGACATTTCCATCGATTATCTACGAGAAACTGGGGAGAAACTGTTCGCCGTGAATACACCGTGAACGCCACCGTGAATACCGCGAGTCGCGCGATTAATTTCCTCGTCTCGCGACGAGAAAATTAAATTATTTTATTATATACGCGTGTTCGAAACGTCGCGAGTTTCGAACTTCGATCCTTTCGAGTTCGCTCGTCTCGCGTTATTTCATCTCTCGTGTTACGTAATTTCTCAATAATATCTATATAATACAGATTGGTTGCGTAATTGACGCACGTAGTACAAAGAGGCAAGTGAAAATAGATCGCAGAAAATGAAAACTTTGACTCTGACCGAGCAATATTATTATTAACGCAACGATAGACGTCGATAAACGACAAGAAACGCGTGTTTTTTTATCGGGTAAGATTCGTGCAGCCTTTCGATCATAGTTTGCCTTTGATTGTTCGAGCCTTGCAATTTAATTCGATATTACGTAATTTTTAATAATATCTATTGCTGGCTGCCGTAATTAATGAACACGCGAAGAGAGAAGTCCAAATAGCAAATGAAACTTTGACTAACGAAAACATTCACGCTTCTACGTCACTTCTCTCCGTGTCTGTTTAAAAAAAAAAACAAGTAAAGTACTAGCAATGAAATCAGTTGTTTTCGAAAATAAAACATATTTACGAACAGGAAACAATTTCAGTGTACGCTCCGCTTTGGCACGTCCAGCGAGAAATATTTGAAAATGATGAATTTCTTTTACAATGGAAAAAAATCAAGATTCTATTTTGTCTGAACACGTAGAAAAATTTTCATACAAACTAGAACATTGAAGAAAATTTATTAACGTTTACTTTCGAAAAACTTATAAAAAAATACGGGATTTTTATTATATCGTTGATATATATTCTTAATATATTGTTTACACAAAACTCATATTTCTCCTTCCTTAAGATATAATAACTTTTCATTAGACGCATAATGTTTAAAGTTATTTCAAATTCGCTTGTTTCGTGCAACTTGGGACCATTGCCTTTTTCGATGCCTGCAAGACACGAGACAGGTGAAAAAGATTCTCCAAGTTCGCGAGATTGTCAGAAACTCGTTGAATTCCACGCCTTTAACGAAATGTTAATAACGAGTGATTGCACTGTGTGACATGGCCGATAATTACTTCTCTCAAGCTCGCTCGACTTCGAAGCTTTCGTTTCTCCGAAAACTTTTGTTGCGCCGAGTCCGAGAAACGATTCTGCAAATTCAACCCTATCGTTTCGAGCGTCGGATATATCCAGTATCCATATGACGTGTATACAAAGTACTAGTCAATAATAAATTCTTCGTTATCGGCAGAACAATTTTTGTTGATTTTATTGATATATTGGATTAATCGCATATTAAAGCTACTCTTTGTCGTTACGACATCAAAACGATTGTTTACTGTTTTCATTCCAAAAATGATCCATTGAATCCATTCGACAGTGAAACGATATGTATACGTTTCATATGTATACGTTTCTTTTTTTTTACAAGAATTAGGAATAGATCGGCTTAATATATTAACTAATTTGCGTTACATTGTTAATTATATTAAACGTTTGATCGCAAAGTCTTGTGAATATAAATACCTAAAAATAAAATACCTAAATAAAATATCTAAATACCTGAATTATAATAATTATAAATACCTAATAATTATAAATAATTATAATACCTAATAATAATAATTATAAATACCTAAAAATAAAATAAACCCTATAATAGTTATAAATACCTAAACCCTATATAATTATAAAACCCTATATAATAACCCTATATAATACTAAAACCCTATATAATAACCCTATATACCTAAACCCTATATAAACCCTATAATAATTATAAATACCTAAAAATAAAATAAACCCTATAATAATTATAAATACCTAAACCCTATATAATTATAAAACCCTATATAGTAACCCTATATAATACTAAAACCCTATATAATAACCCTATATACCTAAACCCTATATAAACCCTATAATAATTATAAATACCTAAAAATAAAATAAACCCTATAATAATTATAAATACCTAAACCCTATATAATTATAAAACCCTATATAATAACCCTATACTAAAACCCTATAATAACCTAATATAACCCTATAATAACCCTATATACCTAAACCCTATATAAACCCTATAATAATTATAAATACCCAAAAATAAAATAAAAATATAAATACCTAAAAATATGTCAACAGTAATTAATCTAATGTTATTTAGAATAACTAATACAATTTCATACAAGTCTTTTCATATATAAAAACGCGAACTATACGCGTTATATTAGAACAACGATTGTTTTGTTAAGTACAGTTTAGATATTTAAGACTTAAGGAGAAACGTACGTACAAAAACCACGTGCGCACTGTGCACATTTCTGGCGCGTGCTTCCGTTCCAGTGAACTGACGGCACTGGACTGCCGAAGCGAAAGGGTTAAACGCGTAGACGATGAAAAGCGAAATTTCGAAACACCGACAGAGAGAGAGGGAGAGAGAGAGGTTTCAGCAAACTAATACACACGGAACGGTGGAGCATTGGCAAGAGAGGATCACGCGGTCGGAGAACGGTGAACGATGGCGATAGTTGGGGGTGGTCGTTAAGGGACTGTGCGGGATTGCACACGCTTACACACACACACACACACATATACAGAGGAGGGGTTGGGGTGACAGAGAAGCAGACGAGTCGCAGGGATGGTTCTCCGTGTGGCCCTGAGGGTTAATAGATGGCCGATGTCCCTGCACCGAGGTCAGACACTGTGTCACCTTCCACGTTCGTCATTACGAATGCAGATTAGACGCTGCCGCCATTACGCTGTCGCCTATCTAATCGTCGGGCCGAGGCCACGAAACTTCTCTCCTCTCCTCTCCTCTACTCTGAAAATTGTCCGTTGTCTCCGCGAGCCTCTCTACCCTCTTTCCTTTCAGAACGAGTCAGAGAGAAAGTCGAATTTCTGGCGCCGATATGCCGATACAGTCGCCCGATACAGACTTTGCTTGTCGAAATCACGTGGAAAACTGCACTGCGCCGTATGCTGTCGAGCATACCGCTACGAATGAATCGATAGCTCGACAGCGATAAAGGAAAGCTCGCGCAGTGGTTTGTTCAGTGCGTGCATGCTTTCACACACTGTCGTTGTCGTGTTAGAATTCGTTCAGGCTAGACCGATTTCTAGCGATCGGCGGCGCGAATCGGTGAAAACGAACGAGTGCAACGCTACGTCTTTGTATACCGGGTGTCCGTAAAGTGTCCGCGTGAAATTGTCGCGACTCTGTGCGAACACAAGAAAAAAAGAACTAGAAAGCTAGATATTTTTGGTCTTTAAAATCTACCGCCGCTGTCCGAAGAATGTTAGAACGAGAAAGAAGCATCGTACAATTGGACGAATTGAAAAAATTTAAAGAAACGGATAGACCGCGTGTCAGTGAAGAAACTGCAGAAGAAAACCTTTCAAGCAAATCATCCAAGGAAGTCATCAAGACTTTTTTTATCGCCTTCATCACTTTTCAAAGTCCACTGGAAAACAAGACTTCGTGCGAAATTCAAGTGCATCAAATATTGTTGGAAGAGGATCATCACAGACGACTAACTTTCTGTCACCGGTTCAACGAAAAACTTGATGCAACGATGATGCATCTTTTTGAGTAATTTTGAGCAAGTTTCCCCGATGAAGCGTCATTTTACATGAGTGGCAAGGTCAGTCATAATCAGGCATAATTGTCGTATTTGGGGAAATGAAAACCACAAGAGTTTGTTGAACAAAGAAAGAGATTAATACGTGGTTTTTAGGGAAAAAAAATCGAGTTCATTCTTTCTTGAAGAGAAAACTTTAAGTAAGACTGACAGAGAATACAGTGTTTTCAACAAGATGGTGCCAGACCATTTTTTTTTTTATAGGAAAACATGTTTATTCAACCGAAGTTCGAGCTTGCGAAGAAGACTTGCAATCTAGGGCAAACTGACGTGATTGCTCGTATTACTGGGAAATTAGCTTGAAAATTTTTCTCAACAGAGACGTACTACAGAATAGTATTAGTAACGACGGTGTACATCGTTGAAAATTAACAAAACAATGTAAACGTTTTCTTCTTTCGAATTCCTTCTGTCACGTGTACTTGCAAAGTTACAACAATTTCAAATTGCACGCGGGCTCGATGGACTTTGCGGATTGTATAATTGGAAACGTCGTGCATTTCAGTGTAAACGCACGTAAATCTCAACGGAGGTTTCTTCCTAGAATTATCTCGTCGCGAAAAATTACTCGCTCGCTCGTTTTGCGTCCATCGACCGGGTTTCAACATGGCCGCCAATAGCCACGTGTCACTCAACCGCGAGTTCTTCGATTAACGACACAGTTGCCGGCACACAATTGGCAACCTTCGATATTCCCAGTTTCCAGCGAGATAATTCCGACAGTGCTTCATTAAGTGATCGTTTCGCGATCGACAGAAATCCAGCAACACATCCGTCAAATTTTGGCAAATGAATGAATGCCGAAACAATAGCGAAGACCAATATTTTCCGTCCAGCGCGCGCTGTTTTACGAATGCAAATCAAACAACGAGAAATAGGTAGCGAGCGAGAAGTATTGAAGAAAGAAAAGAAAGAAAGGGAGATAAAAGAAGGAAGGAAATACAGACTGCTCTTCGGGCATAAAACAAAGTTACACAAAAGTGCGATTATTTCTCGCTCGCGTTGATTCATGCAAATTCCTCGGAATCCATCGGAAAACGCGCGCGCAGGAAATTGCATACAATCCTGTGTTTTGCACGTGTATCTGTGTACATGTACGAAGGCGAAGAAATTAAGAAGAAAATAGGTGAAAAAAAGAATATTGAAATCGCCCCTCGTTGTGTATCGTCTCTAGCTAAAGTCACGAGGGCAAAATATTCTCTTTATTTGCTGTGGATTATGCAATTTGTGTGAATTTTTTTGCATTTCACCTCAAGACGAGCTGAGATTGTACTTATTTCGAATCTGTTGGCTATCTTTATTTCATTCTGTAATAATTCAAATGATCGAAGTATTATAGAAAAAGCTTCCATTAAAATTACTTTTATTTGTATTTGCGCGCTTCAGCTCCTTTCTACATGAGTTTAGAACTCTATTCGCTGTTTATCGTATCACTTCATTTTATTATTCCTTTATCAACAATTTCTTATCGTGATTTCGTCGAGGTACTTCAACTTTCGTTCTTTTAGCTCTTCCTTTTCATGAATTCGTCACGTTTTTCTGGAAGCTTCTTTAGACCCTGAAGTTGAACTTCCTCCGCGTTAAAAGTTCACTTTTCAAGTAACAAGAGTTATGTTGGTAGGGCATCAAGATTTTAAATGATCTGTGATCCCGAAATATACGGGATATATATTAAGTTTCACGTATAATATATATTATACGTGAAACTTAAATTTTCAAGGCCACGTTCTTACATATCTTTTACCACGATACAGTAAAAAAAAAAGAAAAATGTATGGTTGCATCAATGACCTCGAAAAATCCTTGAAAAAAAAGAATATTCTTCTTCCAAGGTCTTTCGATACAATTTCGCGTTGAACAGAAAATATTTTTTGCACGTATCTTTTTACCAGTCTTTTACAATAAAAAAAATGTATAGTTGCATCAACGACCTCGAAAAGGCCTTGAAAAAGAAGAATGATCTTGGAAGAAAAATATTGTTACCAATTATCGATCTTTCGATACAATTTCGCGTTGGACAGAAAATATTTTTCGCACGTATCTTTTTACCAGTCTTTTACAATAAAAAAAAATGTATAGTTGCATCAACGACCTCGAAAAGTCCTTGAAAAAAGAAGAATGACCTTGGAAGAAAAATATTATCGGTCTTTCGATACAATTTCGTGTTGAACAGAAAATATTTTTCGCACGTATCTTTTTACCAGTCTTTTACAATAAAAAAAATGTATAGTTGCATCAACGACCGCGAAAAGTCCTTGAAAAAAATGACCTTGGAAGAAAAACATTGTTACCAGTTATTGGTCGTTTCGATACCATTTCACATTAGACAGAAAATATTCTTTGCGCCATCACGCAATTCAAAAAAGATATTCAAGTGATCTCGCTTAAATGGACCACCCTGTGTATTCGTCAACAGGCGTGTGACCTTCACCGTCACGTGGCAAATTTGACACACGCGGCACTGGCGGAAGGTGTCAACGTCGAAAAACGGAGAAGTCGTTGCCGCGCGGCGGAAACAACTCTCCAGCGAATCACGTTCGTAATTCAAACGTCTGGAATTCCCTACGGATTTCACCGAGCTAACCAAAGCCGCGTCGCGCCGACGCGAAATTTTATTGTGAACTTGAAGGGGGTGCGAGACACAGAGTATTTCGCCGGGAAATTTTCAGTGAAATTCCCCATGAATAAAGGAGCGAGACATTTTCCAAATGAATGAAACGAGCGTCGTAGCATTCTCCCGGCGATGGGGGTATCGTCTAGACGAGATCTGACATTCGAATATCCTTCACCGCGAACGGTGATTCGTTGTCGCGCAGACAGGCACCGTCTTATTCCATCATGCCCCGCGCAATGGCCCGGTGATGCTTTGACCCTTTGCGGCGAATGTCACCCTCGTTACTTTTTACGCCGTCGAAATCCTTTCACAAACTGCCTTTTCAACGTGACGGCGGATAGGATCGTTGCCCGATCCTATCCGCAGACAGTTACATCCACGCTCGTTTTTTTCTGTTAATTATACAATTTTCGATATATTATGTCAGATCGACATAATACTCCCAGTATGCGGGCAAACAAGCACGGAAGAATAAGCGAACATGTAACGGAAAATTTTCTTAAATACGTCGGACGAGATTGCAACGTCCGTTGGATCCTGTTAGATCGTTTAATGCAGCACGATGTACGAATCAGTAGTACGAGTCAATAATACTCGATCGCGTATTCTGCGTGGCTTTCTGACGCGGTTTCTATCACTTCCACCAATTCGTGGCAATTATTAATAGTAATATGATTATATATAATATAATATGTAACATGTAATATGTAATATAATGTATAATATGTAATATATAATATAATATATAATATGTATATAATATGTAATATATAATATAATATATATAAGATGTAATATTATAATATAATAATATATAATATAATATGTATGTAATATGTAATATATAATATAATATATAATATGTAATATATAATGTAATATATAATATGTATATAATATGTAATATATAATATAATATATATAAGATGTAATATTATAATATAATAATATATAATATAATATGTATGTAATATGTAATATATAATATAATATATAATATGTAATATGAATATGATTATATATAATATATAATGTAATATATAATGTAATATATAATATGTATATAATATGTAATATTTAATATAATATATATAAGATGTAATATTATAATATAATAATATATAATATAATATATATAAGATGTAATATTATAACATAATAATATATAATGTAATATGTATGTAATATGTAATATATAATATATAATATGTAATATATAATGTAATATATAATATGTATATAATATGTAATATATAATGTAATATATAATATGTATATAAGATGTAATATTATAATATAATAATATATAATATAATATGTATGTAATATGTAATATATAATATAATATATAATATGTAATATGTAATATGATTATATATAATATATAATATATATTTGATATTATATTGTTGTAGTTGATATAATGTAATTGTACATTATATAATGGACACGCGACCCGGTTATTCGAAATTGGCAATTGTACTCCACAGCAAATCAATCGTAAGGAATAATACGATCACTGTAGCGTGGATCCTCTGCCACGCTGGCATAATCGGAAATGAAAAAGCCGATAAAGCGGCTAAAGAAGCAGCTAACTCACCGACCGTCGACCATTACGCCAACAGCTTGCATTCCGGAATCTATACTTCTCGGCTTAAGACACAGGACCAAAGGAATCTGAAACAACAAACGAAAATCCTCGTGTAGAAGCTGGCTAACAACGATGAAAAAAAAGATGAATTTTTCGGGAAGACAATTGCTCGTTCTTTACCAAGGACGATCTCCTAGATAGCAAAGAAGATCTCCCAATTCGTGATTTCTGCAAAGTTCAATTCACAGTGGAACGTGTTATCATCCAGTGCAGAAAATAGACCGTGTATAGACGTCAATTGAACACAAGTCCTTTCCTGAATAACAACCTATAGGATAAAGAACCGGTCCAAAAATTAATACATTTTCTAAGACGGTCTAATCTTTATAACAAATTGCAAGATTTAGTTTCCAAGTCGATAATAATTCACACAAGCGGTTGATGACTATAAACAATGAAAATAGAAAAGAAAATTCTAAAACTAACACACCTAACCTAACTAAGACATTCTAATCTATATAACAAATTGCAAGATTTAGTTCCAAGTAGTTAATAATTCACACAAGCGGTTAATACGATTTTTAAAACAATGAAACCTAACCTAACTAAGGCAGTCTAACCTGTGTAACAAATTGCAAGATTTCAAGTTTCAAGTCACTGATAATCAACGCAAGTAATTGACGCAAGTAATTGACTATAAATAATGAAAATAGAAAAAGAAGTCCTAAAACTAAGACAGTGTAACTTATATAATATAATTGTAAAACCTAACCTAAATCTATATAACAAAGTGCAAGATTTAGTTCCAAGTAGTTAATAATTCACACAAGCGGTTAATACGATTTTTAAAACAATGAAACCTAACCTAACTAAGGCAGTCTAACCTATGTAACAAATTGCAAGATTTCAAGTTTCAAGTCACTGATAATCAACGCAAGTAATTGACGCGACTATAAATAATGAAAATAGAAAAAGAAGTCCTAAAACTAAGACAGTGTAACTTATATAATATAATTGTAAAACCTAACCTAAATCTATATAACAAATTGCAAGATTTAGTTCCAAGTAGTTAATAATTCACACAAGTGATTAATAAATAATGAAAATAGAAAAAAAAAGTCCTGAAACTAACAAGACAGTGTAACCTATATAATATAAATTGTTAAGCCTAACCTAACTAAGCTATTGTGACCTATATAACCTAAATTGTAAAACCTAACCTAAAACAATGTAACCTATATATAACAAATTGCAAAACTTCAGTTCCAAATCGCTAATAACCCACACAAGTAGTTGACTTCAAATAATGAAAATAAAAACAAATTAAATAATTTGATAATTATAATACAGATATTTTTCCTCAAAACGCTTTCATTTAAAGGTAAACAACGCATGAAATTGGTTAATAATCACCAGACGCGTTACCGGCGGGTAATTACACGAGTCGTTTTTTATAGACAGTCGAAGACGTAGAATCGCGGGAAAACAAACAGAACTCAACATAACAGAGACAGAGTAGACAGAGTAATTCGAAATCCAGAATCGTAAAAGACACGCGGCCTCGTAGAATTGCCAAGACAATGGGCACGCGATCGTCCAAGTGTCGTCCTCTTGACGTTTGCGAAGGACACGGGCGGTTAATTAAGCAACTCGAGTGAGCACAGGCTGGACGTAATCATGTGAAATTACCGGGCTCCTCTCTCGAACGTCGTTTCCGTTTTATTTCGCTTTCGAAAGAAACTGACGCGAGGGCATCCCCCTTCCAAGAACGAGCGATAAGCTCCGTTCGTTCGAGATTAGCTCGACCGTAACCAGCCCGCGGAATTACGTCGAATTAACGGCGCACTTTCGGTGGCCCTTTGCCCGATAATTTCGAACTAAGACCCCGCGCGAAACGAACAAACACGCAGGACATGATTCCAATTTCGTTGAGAAACGAAACGAGCCGAGTTTTTTTTTTGGTGTCCGATTCGCATCCAAAGCTGTCCAAGTTCCTGTCCAAGGAGTGCGAATTTCCCGCACGATTAACGATTCGATTCGAATCGGCCAACGACTCGTCGAAGGCAGCCACTACAACAGGTTCTAACGTACCGTGAAAAACTTGAACTTTATCCGTCGAAACCGTTGACTCTCGGAGTCGAACACGACGATTCTTCGATACCGATGCGTTTGACGAGGCGTTTCCTGGAAGCTACCGGAAACTGCGCGTCGTTATCCAAGTTCTGTCTGGAGGCGGATACAAGGCGGTTCCATGCCCTCTTGCACCGGGAACGTTAACGACGACAATGGACGGAGAATTAGGAGCAATTACACTCTCGAAGCCGAGATATATATTTTCTACTAATTCACTTTCTACGACTGAAAACAGAGACTCGCGCGAGATGAAAAACTCGTTAAAAACCGAGTGCGATTCGTTTTGGACAGTTCGTTCGCGAAACTGTTTCAGCGAGTTTGTTCCACTATCGTATTCGTATATATATCCTCGAAATAAACCGTGATTTTCGCTCGTAGAAATCCCGAAGCATTCTTCGTTCAGCACGATACAGGGTGGAGAAAGAAAAGTTTGTCCGTGGCGGAGATCAACCTTGAATTTCAGAAATTTTCTAACGCGAAGAAAATCTTTTTTTCTGCATTGTATTCTACTCATCAGGAAGATAAAGTTTTTCAAAGGAACCACAGGTCATAACCTGTATAATAGTATAATAGTTTTCTTGAAAAAAAAAACGAGAAGATTCGTTAAATTCAGAAAATTCAAGAGTTTCTACATGAAGTTTCTACGTGCTCTGAAGCAGAGGTGGCTAACTGGCGGCCCCTGCCCCCACTTTCCTGATCGCTAGCGCTACCCCCTCCACTGTATCGATCTCCCCACTTCTCGCCGTGCATGAGCCCCATTCTGTCAGTCTGTTGATTTCCCCCACCACGCAACTGGAGAGACTGATGCAGTGGAGGGGGGTAGCACTAGCGACGAGGAAAGTGGGGGAGGGGGGCAAGAGCTCGCGAGCCGTGAGTTAGCCAACTCTGCCGTAAACGCTCGTAGAACAGCAACGGGGAAGTCTTGGTACAATCGTTGGCGTATTCATCAAACTTTCTTTTCAGACTTTTGCCCTCAGATTTCGTTGCAGATAATCTCAACGTGGTAACGAACGATTCCTGTTGATAATTACGAGTCGGGGAACTTTTATCGCGCGAATCCCTTTCGTTCCCCGTTTGTTCAACGAGTTAAGCAAATATGTGCTTCGATCGAGTGAGAAAGAACGAAAGCGAACGAACGAACGTTTGGCACGTGCGTTTCTTTATTGCCATAGGCGAAGCTGCGTAAGCTCGACAAATAAATTGACAGCGTATCGCGAAAAACAAAAAAAAAACGTCTGGACGAGTTGAAACGAGAGGGGAAACAGCAGCCAATGGCGAGAAGGAACAAAAGCTGCGAAAGACGGGCGGTATCGATTCCAGCGAAGTTTCACCACCGGCGTTTCAGACCGTTTTGCATACATTATCGCATTTGCATAATTTCGCCAGTTTTTTTCATTACACCGAAATACCCCTTTCGTCGAGTACGGGTATCGTCCGTCCGATCCCCTTACGAGCACAGCCTAGCGCCGGCTTTCGCCTAGCCGCCTCGCGCCATAAATGGATTTTTCTATGCAATTTCTATTAGCATAGTTTTTACATAATTGCACGCGGTAGTACTGCCGCGCGCCAGGTCGATGTTCGCGGCCAGCCATTTTACAGGGGAATAAATTCTACCACCGTGTATACAACGGGAGGAAGAAGAAAGCCTGGACAAAGAGGAAGAACCGGAGAACGAGAAAAAGAAGGGTGAACCGAGGGAACGAGCCAAGGAAAAGAGACGAAGACGGAGAACAATGGCAACGACGCGAAACGGAAAAACTATGCGGCACGACACGGTAAGAAGGCGCACCGCGGCCTCGCTGACCTAACCTAAACCTGAATCCACGCGCGTGCTACCTATACACACACCGTGGATGCACTTGACTCGCCTTTTCAATATCTTCTCAACTATCCGCAAGGCGGTCTGCCTGCCATCCACGGTGATGCTTTATGAGAAAAGTTGTGGGTCGCGCAGGTCCGACGATTACGATCGGACAAAACGGACCTCGCCGCTTCTGGAAACTTTGCAACGCCGAGTGTATATTTCTCACGCTCGAGTCGCGTTCGATCAGTATACGATTTACGAGCTTCGTCGTTTTCAACGAACTATATAGGTGTAAAGAAAGTCGATAGACTTTCAATAAAATTCACATTGAATGATCGATAATAAAACAGAGGATTTTCTAGGAGCGTAAGCATGGACGAGGTCAAGTATGTTCTATCACAGATGAATTACACACTTTTGATTTGATGGGAATACGTGCAAAGGATCTGCTGCAAAATTGACCTTGACCTCGAAATTCAAAGTCGAACAATTTTTCTGTCATTCTATTTCATCGCGAAAGTAAAACCTGACAGTTCTCTTGAAAAATGGCAAAAGAGTTTCTTGATCATATAACATTTAACATTCGTGCGTTCTAACAGCGACTTTATGGTTCTGTGAATATCTATTTCACGTAATTTTCGTATTACGTTTCACTAATATTTGATTTGTCACAGTTGTAGTATCATGTGTTAGCTTAAGTAATCAAATGACTAAACTAACTGTTAACATTATTCGAAATATAAACATTACGCGTTCAGAATCATAAAGTCGCTGTTAGAACGCACTCGTCCACAGTGTTAAATGGTTAAGAAATTCTTTGCTACTTTTCAAGAGAACTATTAGATTGCAACTTTGAAAAAGTTTTACCTTCGCAAAAAGTAAGAATACAAATGCAAAAAGAAAATTTTAACCTTGAAACACTAACAGCGACTTTATGCTTCTGGACGCGTCTGTATTACGCAATTTTCGTAGATTTCATTAACATTTGATTTATCATAGTTGTAGTGCGAGTCTAAATGATAAAACATTATTCGAAATATAAATATTACATCCACGTGTCCAGAACCATAAAGTCGTTGTTACAACGAACGCGTCTGTAACTTTTTTACCACTTTTAAAGAAAACTATTGGATTGCGACCTATGGTCCGTCGAAGAAGTCTTACCTTGACAATGACTAGAATATAATGTAAAAAAAAATTTTAACCTTGAAACTTTAACAGCGACTTTATTGTTCTAGACGTGTCTACATTACGTAATTTTCATATTAGGTTTCATTAGCAATTTGATTTATCATAATTGTAGCATCAGTGCGATTCGAAATAATCAAGTGATAAAACTAATTGTCAACTAATCGTTAACTATTATTCGAAATGAAAACATTACGTAATACGGACGTCCACGCGTCTAGAACCATAAAGTCGCTGTTAGTACGCACGCGTTCGTAGCATTAAATGATTCAGAAACTTTTTGGCCATGTTTCAAAAGAACTATTAGGTTTCTTGGGAAAGTTTTAATTTAACGATGAGTAGGATACAATGCGAAAAAAGAAAAAATATTTCTTTTTACCTTGAAATTTAAGAACCTCTCTTTATCTCACATGCATTAATGTATCTCCATACATCTTCCACATCTATATATGTATTTCTATTAAATTAAAGGTATAGGAATTCATCTATGACAGCCACCGACAAACGTTTTCTATCTATCCTGTATTATCGACTTTCTTTACATTTCTTTTCGGAAATTTTCTACAATCGTTCTCGCCTCGACGATAAACACCCGGTACACCGGTCGTCAATTCTCATAAGCAAACGTTCATTTGTCGCGACATTTATCGAGTCAATAAAAGGAAGCGATCGTTCTTCCGCTTTAATCGAGACCAATGGGCACGAGGAAGGGGAAGCGAAAGAACCGAGAGTGAACATCGAAACGAGAGAAGAAACTCGGATTCTTTTCGCTCTTGCTTCCGATTTTACTCTACCGGGTATCACGAGGTTCTTCAAATAACCTATTCAAATATCGTAAATAAATTAGAAATTTCAACCGGATCTTTGCTCGACGTCTTAGCTCGAAGAATCGCATTCGCCGGCAAATTTGCACGATCGAGTATATAATAAACAGACGAACAAGAAACAAGGTGGCGACAGGAAACGACGACGAGCAAACGAAGTATAATCTCCCTCCGCGCGTCTTTTCGCTGGCAAAGTAACGAAGCCGCGTAATCGGAATTCCTTCGCGCCACGATTAAATTGCGCGATTTATTGTTTCGCCTTGGCTGACGCACGCATGCATCACGGGTCTTTCATAACACTTACTGTCGAGCTAGATACTCGCCTAGAGTCACTTTACTGCCGGATAAATTCCAGCGCCGTGGCCTAAAAAAGAAAAAGAAAAAAAAAACTGGCGAACGCGCGTGGCAAAACCTGAGAGATTAACCGCGAAGGGGGGAGGACAGTAACGACGAGCAATGACACAACGAGTAATGAGAAAAGAACAAATTCGGATAGACATGATCGCACGCGTAAAATGTCGAGAAGTTAACGCAGTATAATGCGTAGAGCCTCGAATTTTTAGCCGCGGATGCACGCGAGTACCGCGGAGCAAATGGGGTTCCATCAACCTAATGAAAAAGCTGATATACCAGCTGCATTTCCGTAACGTATTACCATGCGAAATATGTGACACGTCCCTTGTAATATTTATACTCGCTTAACTTCCGCTTAAAATTACTCGAAGAATTAAACCAAAGACCGAGAACTGTTAGCACAAGAGTATCAAACAGCAAGTTCGTGTGTTCTAAATCCAGGTGGCTAACTGGCGGCCCTTGCCTTCCACATTCTTACCCCCTCCTCGCTATATTGAAATTTCCTCACACTCTCAGTCTGTCGATTTCTCTACTAATTGTAAACTCATCCTCAAACAACGCCAGTGCGAGCGTTCTATCGACTAAAGAAATTATCGCTCGCTCGATACTGATATTTGATTTTATGCGATTGTTGTCGCAAAAACATTCTTTAGTTGGCGCCGAGTCTATTTCTTTTCCTCGTTCTTTTGACAATTTCGGACGCTATATTCTAGATCAACGATCTAGGGACACCCGCGTGTGTCAAAAGCCTATTTTCCAATATTTATCTAGAGCAGAGACGGCTAACTGGCGGCCCTTACCCCCACTTTCCCAGCACTACCCCCTCCCTCCCAATATTAATGAATCTTTCGCCAATAGGGTAACAGGTTACAGTGTTACGTGGAATCAGAGTCGCTAGCGCTACCCCCTCCACCGCACCGATCTCCCCCACTCTCTCAGTCTGTTGATTTCCCGACCAAGCAACTGGAGAGATCGATACAGTGGAGGGGATAGCGACTAGGAAAGTGGGAACAAGGCGCCTCGCGAGCCGCCAGTTAGCCACCTCTGATTCTACGTAATACCGTAACCTGTTTCCCCATTGGCGAGAGAGAGATTCGTTAATTTTTCAGCGAGATTTTACGCACGTTAAAACCATGACGACCGAACGAAAGAAATTTTGTAAAGAATGGTGTATTCAATTTGCGTCGTAAAAGCGCGACGAGGAGCAGCTGTAAACTGAATAAATTCCGTATTCGTTGGAACTCGTTTGCTGCTCGTACTGGGGAAAATTATTAATTTAACCCGTTTCCACCGGTAATTTCCATTCCAACTGCCGCGCCAAGCTCTCGTTTCGACGCTATCGGGTCAATCGCGGCCCTTTATTTCGTTCGACTTCCACCGAATCGATGGCCTTCGCGAACGCGTCGCCGCTCGTGCCTCCTCTTAACGGTAATGAGACAGAAACTCGCCCGGATATTTTATCCACCGACCGTTCGTTTCGGGATGCGTCCCTCCCTCTGCGGGGACGCGATTGGAAAAAAGGGGGATTTATCGCAGCCGACGGGGATCGATAGGTTAACGGTAATTCACTTTGAGACGCGACTGCTGCGACAGTGTTAAGCCAACGAATCGAATTGAATAAGAAATATTTATGCTTCTGGCCGAAGAATTTATTGGAGTTTGCGCTTTAATGAAGGAGCAAAAGAAGAAAAGAAAAAAATACCATGGAAATACGATGCGAATTTCACTGGACAAATTTTACTGGAGGAAAATATCTGGCTATTTTTGTAGTATTTTTTCGCCGATGCTATAGCTTTCAGCTATTTTTTGTTCTTTTTTCTCTTTAGCCAAACGCGCACCAACTTACTCTCTAAGCTGAAACGTACGAGAGTGCATTGTCTCTCGACAGGCAAAGTTTCTCATATTCCACAATGAATACGTTACACGTTTGACGACCAGAATAACTAATAAATCGTTCGACCAGAGTATATAATAAATCGTTTGACATTCGGCGACAGCGCACGCAGCGATCCGCAGGATCATTCCGGTACATCGATCTCGCGTTACATCGATCCGATTTTCGTGCGTCCCGAAAGCGGAGAGGAGGAATTACATTTTCTGAAGCGAAGCCGAAGATCGTTGGGGAAGAGTGCGTCGGCATTATCGAATCGCATTTCACGACAATGGACGAATCAACGAATTCACTGTCAAATAAACCTAGCTAGACTTTTATCCAACGATATCGAGCGGTTCCATCGTTCGGCAGAATTTATTCAGACACACAATGGACGTTGACTCGTCGATACTTCCATCGACGTCGGGGCGATGCTTTGTCCGTGCAATTTATGATTTCGCATAAAGTCATAAGCCCGTCCTCTTGAAAGTAATAAAACGGAACCCGGCTATAGCGGGATGAAGGAGGGGGGGAGATTTTATAGAAAACTCGAGGCGAATCGACCAGACGTTGTTCACTCGCGAACAACAAGCGCAAAAAGCACGATCATCGCGCGCGACTAATCACCAAGCGCCAAGTGGAGATTCGTTCACGAACAGAGGAAACAAAAGGCGCGACAAAGGGTAAAAGTGAAAATAAATGACGAAAGCCACTATCACGGGGTGAATGAAGAGAAAAATAAGATAGGACATACGAGCGCGAAAATCTTAACCCCTTGACTGCTATAATGTTAATGACATAAAATAATTGGCAACAAAAAAATACTGGATCAAACGTAAGTTGAATTCCAATCACATCTTCCATTAGTCGTATATTATTATTTAAACGTGTTTATTTCATGTATTTTACATTATTTCATGCAAATGTTATTGATGAATAACTATATGACTATATGATTATGTGACTATGTGACTATGTGACTATGTGACTATGTGACTATGTGACTATGTGACTATGTGACTATGCATGCAACTATATAGCTATAATTTGTATGAAAGCAAACTTCGTGTTGGTTAAGGTCAGACGTACGATGAATTCTAATTCAACAATTCTATTAGTCATGTATCATGACATCTTCTGCTGGTCATACATTATTTAAACGTGATTATTTCACAGTTACTGCATTATTATTTATGCATTATGATATACATTATTTCGTGTAAATATCATTGACACATAATTGCAGCATTAATCACATATTATTTAAACGTGATTGTTTCACGTTAAATATTTCATTTAATACTCGAAACGAAAAGGTGTAACAAATTGATCATAGAAAGCCAATGTACAGTGTGTAGAAAACATAACAAAAGAAGGGAGACGCGTCACGAAATGCAAGAAATGTGACGTTCATTAGGATTATATTATCGACCCGTGTTGTCGAATTATACCATTCGTACTCTTTCGAACATTCCCCTAAGGATGTGTTCCAACTATTTCAACCGTGACACAAAAGTTCGCGAAAATTGGAACTATTAATTTCTCGTACCGAGAAGGAGTGTACGAACCTTTCTTTCAATTCATCAGCTGTACGTCTGCGTTTCGTAACTTCGAAAAACTATCACACGTTCGTTACAACTTTTTCACCGCGCGTTGTTTCGACGAGTACATGCCCATCTACCCTAAAAGTTACGAGCCATTCTTTTCCATTCACCCTGTGTATATATCGCAGGCGTTACGTTTGTACATCGTAGGAACAATAAGCTCCTGTAATTGCGGTTAATATAATCCCGTCGGTAAATTTTAGCGAATGGAAGCAAATTACCATCGTTCGAAGGGTAGAGAGAGCGGGGAGAGAGAGAGGGAGGGGGGCATTAAATACGGAGAAAGCCTCTCGTGTCATCGGACTATCGGAGGACGGAGTGTACCAGGAGTCGGCTGGCAAAACTTGATCGAACATGGCCCGGTCGCCCACTATCGACACTGTTGATTATACTTCGACGTCGAAACAAGCCTACGAATGGCAGCATTGTCGGGGGCAGGGGAGGGGAGGGGGGAGAAAAGGGCCAACGTGATCTATCTATCTATAGCCACGCGTGGCTCTCACTACCCTCCCCCTTTCCCCGGGGGAATAGTGAGAGAGAGAGAGTTCACCGGCATGATAATGGGGATAATAAATGGACTCGAACCGCCCTTTGAAATTCACCCCTGGCTCGCGTTCAACCCCTGGTTCGAGGGACACGCTGTCCGGACAACGCTTGCAATTTCCGTTAAGCGGCAAACTCCGCTTTTACGAATACCGCCTACGCGTTTATCGTTCACCGACGTCCAAGATACTCGTCGCTAGATAGATAGATAGATAGATAGATAGATAGATAGCTAGAACCTGTGCGAATCCCGTCTGCATGAACCAACGGCTTCCTGGTGTTTTTCTTTTTTTTTTCTCTCTCTGTCTCTCTCCTTCGAGCTGGATGGATTTACGAGTTTTCACGAGCGACGTGGATTTCGTGACGTTATCCGAAAGAGTTTGGCAACATTTTTCGGGTGCAACATGTCGGAGTGATCCCGCGTGATCGCGAAATCTTCTGTCTATGCTCTATGATTAAATTCCCCGCTGAAGATCGCGCGAACTCGCGCGAAATATGTTGGCGTTTCACTGAGGGACGTTCGGGTAAGGTTGATAAATTCCGTTTTGAAACTGTCGCGGATCGTGGAACACTTTCCGGGACAATGCTCCCCCTCCAAGCACGAGAGCAGACTGAATAAATAAACGCTGTTGGAAATGAAAACGTTTGAGAATTAGGGTAGAACTCGCGAAGAGCGTGCGAAATAAATATTGTTCCGTCAGCCAGGTACAGATAATTTGTTGATCGTCATTTGATACGAAGAAAATCAATAGTAATTGAGCGAAACACTGGCGTCAAATATTATTCGATAAATATCATTCGAATATAAGATCTTCGACTAAACGGGATTTTCGTCATTTCGCAGATCCTAACGAGCACGCTGTTCAAAGTGTGACACTTTGCTCCATAAAAATTCCACGAAAAAAACAGACATCGTTTCACAGCGGAAGTTTCGATCAAAAGGAAACAACGAGAGAAACGAAAAAGAACCTGTCAATTTCGATTCGAAACGAATGCAGGCTCGTAGTTGAACGCGATTCACGCCAGTCACGGGGAATCAATCGTGACTAGATAATCTACTAGATTTGTAAAACTCCTCTCCTTTTCTTTCCTTTCGCCCTTATTTTTTTTCCGCACCCGACGTCCGTCCTTTCAAATTGACCACGCGCACCAGCAAATCTTCAAAGACGCACAAAGGCCCCGTGGGTAGCATCGTGGTTCGCGCAATCAGAACAGCGCGATTCTACATTTTTCGGAAAGAAGAAACGCACACCGAGCGTGTTATTTCGCGCGAGCCCTCGCCCCAGGTTTGATATCAGCCGTCGGAGCGTTTCGCCGAAATATCTCTAAATGGAAATCCTCTGTCACCGCGAAAGGGTCCCCCTTTCTTCTCTCGCGCGTCTTTACCTCGAAAGGTTCGTGCCACGGTAGACCGATCTCGCCGGGGCGAGTTGGTCCGAGTACGGAAAGAGGGTTTGGATAATTGCTCGTCGTCCCTTTTAATTCAAAGGCTCCGTGGCTGCTGCTTTCTCACTCGTTTATTACACCAGATACACACACACACACACATACACGCACGCACGCACATATATATATATATATATATATATATAAAACATTACCACAGTTTGTCAAAGCGCGAGTTGATCCTCGTGATCGTGCAAGACTAGTTTCTCGACTAGCCATTAGATATCCCTATTTTCGGTTCTGATATTGTAAAGGGTGGGAAAAAAATTTGTCCGCGACTATCATGGATGAATTTTACGCCTTTGGTTTCGCGGAAGTACATATAAAGGTACGGAAGATGTATGGAAATACGTGTAAAATACATATTGAGATACATCTCAAGAGAGATGCTTGAATTTCAAGGTCAAAAAAAAATTTTTATTCTACTCGCAAAGGTGACCATAAGTCACAGACTAACAGCTCTCTTGAAAAGTGACAAAAATATTTCTTCAATAATTTAACACTGCGAACGCGTTCGTTGTAACAGCGACTTTATGGTTCTGGACACGTGGATGTAATGTTTATATTTCGAATAATTTTTTATCATTTAGACTCTCACTGATGCCACAAGTATGATAAATCAAATGTGTGTGAAACCTAATATGAAAATTATGTAATGCAGACGTTAAAGTTTCAAGGTTAAATTTTTTTTTTGCATTACATTCTACTCATTGCGAAGATAAAACTTCTTTAACGAACCATAGGTCGCAACCCAATAGTTCTCTTCAAAAATGGTAAAAAAGTTACACTATGGACGCGTTCGTTTTAACAGCGGCTTTATGGTTCTGGACACGTGGATGTAATGTTTGTATTTCGAATAATTTTTTATCATTTAGACTCGCACTGATGCCACAAGTATGATAAATCAAATGTTTGTGAAACCTAATATGAAAATTATGTAATGCAGACGCGTCTAGAACCATAAAGTCGCTGTTAAAGTTTCAAGATTAAATTTTTTTTTTTTTGCATTACATTCTACTTCTACTCATTGCGAACGTAAAACTTCTTTAACTTAAGAATAGTTCTCTTCAAAAATGATAAAAAAGTTACACTATGGACGCGTTCGTTTCTTAACAGCGGCTTTATGGTTCTGGACACGTGGATGTAATGTTTGTATTTCGAATAATTTTTTATCATTTAGACTCGCACTGATGCCACAAGTATGATAAATCAAATGTTTGTGAAACCTAATATGAAAATTATGTAATGCAGACGCGTCTAGAACCATAAAGTCGCTGTTAAAGTTTCAAGATTAAATTTTTTTTTTTTTGCATTACATTCTACTTCTACTCATTGCGAACGTAAAACTTCTTTAACTTAAGAATAGTTCTCTTCAAAAATGATAAAAAAGTTACACTATGGACGCGTTCGTTCTAACAGCGGCTTTATGGTTCTGGACACGTGGATGTAATGTTTGTATTTCGAATAATGTTTTATCATTTAATTATTTAGACTCGCACTGATGCTACAATTATGATAAATCAAATATTAGTGAAACGTAATATTACGTGAAATACACATCCAGGACCATAAAGTCGCTGTTAGGACGCAGCGTTAAATGATTAAGAAACTTTGTCACCATTTTTCAAGAGCACTATTCTTTGGAAAAATTTTATCTTCGTGATAAGAGTGCATACTATGCAAGCGAAGAAAGAAATTTTTCATCAAATGGAAGATGTAGAATTCATCTGTGACAGCCACGGACAAACTTTTCTTTTCACCCTGTATTTGCGTCGTGTTCATGGCAAAATCACGAGACACGATAGAATCTCGGTTTATCCAAACAAAGCTGTTAGGATAACCGAGGAGTTAATAATAAAGCTTTCTTCGCATCCCACTCCTATTTATCTAGAGTAATGGAGGATAGACGAGGATAACGCGGCTCGATCAATTATAAGTTTGTATATCTGAGGCTCGCTATTAACCAGGTGAGCTTTCACCGCACTGTAAATATTTTCAGGCAATTAGAGGAGCGTTTCGCTTCGAAACCGCCGGTTACACCGGTTGGTAATTCTACGCTAAATAAGACACCACTCTGATGATTGTGAGAAGCGCTCACGCGCAATGAGAATCTGATTCTAACCGATTGCTCTGACCGATACAGAGGAGGATTGAAAACGAAAAATACACTGTACCAACTAACCTAATCTGTTAACAGCTAACGTCTCTTCGAACGTTGTCAAATAACGAGCCATCCGCTATCGAGTAATTCTCGTTTCTCGAACGCGGAGCCGGCGTTGTTTCGCGACGGTGCGTTCCACCTGAAACGAGATTACCGGGTGTGTCAGAAGTGAAATGTTCGCCATCGCGTCTGTACGTGTGCGTGTGTGCACGCTCTATGAAGCTCCTCATTCCGGGACAAGAATACGCAAACAATAGAGCGTTGCGAACGTCGACAATGCATCTTCAGCTGACAAATGCGCATTGAAGGGAACGACTGGTTTTTACCACGACTAGTGATTCCGACGCACTCCAACCCGCGAGGCGTGCGTCACGGCTCATCTCGCCGTGAAAAAGCAAGGAAAAGAGGAAAAGGAGGAGCGGGCGTATCGCGATATCGTCGCAGCGGGCACGGAATGAGAAAGGAATCTATTACACGGGGCTGGTGTCAGTCAATGCGAGCCGCGTCTATATCTATAATCCGTGCGAAACGGGGCGTTTGCATTCGCGTTCTCATGCCACGCGGAATACTCTGCTTTCTCTGTGTGTCTGTGAGACACTCTAGCCAGCCGCTAGTGCAGCGAGGCAAACTTCTTTCAGTCGAGGTCAGAGTTTTGAAACAGATGCGAGCACAATTGTTAAGAAACTGATGGAAAATAATTGTGATGGCTCGTGATCGTAATCGTCGATTAAAAGCAAAGTGCCTTCATATGTGTCTAAGTTTCGCGTGTCTGCACCATTTGTTTGCAGCTTTTTAGGATCATTTTCTAATTTTTTTTTAATTTTCGCTATTGCTGGACAATGCTTTTAAAATTGGCCACTGGCGTTTTTTTATAGTCTTCTACTACTTCCGTTTTTTTCGGACAGATTTTCAGAAAAAGCTGAAGGAAATGTTCGTGAACGGCTGCATATTTGGTTGCAGTAACTGCGAGTTCTATTCCTCCGAGAATTTCGAAAGCTGCTAAATCATTTTTGTCACCTTCGTCCATTAAAATATCAGTTACCGTTCTCACCGTATTTCTCGAAAAAAAAAAAATATTACGAAGCCATTTCTGTGGAAATAAAAGTCCCCGGGCGGTTTCAACGTCACGATACTATGTCGCATAAAATTGTTCTACTTAAGCATATCTGACTATATGCGAACTCATTCTACTTGCAAACGCCCGAGTACACACGGACTCGTTCTACTTGCTAGTACAGAATCAATCTATTTGAAAGTGCTTGACGATATGCGAACTCGTACTTTTCAAGTCTGGACACATACACTAATGCTACTTGAAGGTCCCTATACGAACTCATTCTACTATACAAGTCTGATTACAGGTGCAAGTTCTATTTAAAAGTGTTTGACTACATACAGGCTCATTGTTTTTAGAGACGACTGACCACATACATGCTCATATTAATTGCTGGTGTCTGGCCAAATATGGACTTGTTCTATTTAAAAGTATCTGACCAGATGCGGACTCGTTCTACTTGAATATGTCCGACCATGTGCGGATTCATTCTATTTGTAAATGTTTGACCAGATACGAACTTATTTCACTTCATGGCTGACTACGTACGAGTTCGTTTTACTTGAGAATGTCTGATCAGATGCGGGTCCGTTCTACTTGCTGGCGTCTGATCACGCATGGTTTTATTCCACTTACGAAATGATACATTAATCAAACATGCCTAACTTAGAAAACTAAACAACGAAAACTAAAAAAATTTTAAAAGAGAACCGTGGTATGTGTGAAAAATACCGAAACCATCGGTCCTTCGTGACTGTTCGAAGGACCGAAATCGGCATCACAAAACTCAAGGTTTTATGAAACCCTGGTCAAGATTTCCACCACGGACCGCGGCAGAAAAATTCCCACCAGAGGAACTTCTCGATAACTACTGGATCTACTTCGATGACGAGACCATGGAACGAAATCCGCGAAAGAAAACGTGCCTAATTAAACAGCCTTCTCGCTTTTCGTCCGTTCGTGCTATCGAGTGTTACTACAGCGCATTCACGGAGTGGCAGCAGCCACATCTTCTTCGGTACTGAGAAAAATACTTTGAGGCTGAAATTTATTTATGAAGACCGATACGTCTAGCTAGAGCAGCACGCTGTGTCGCGACAGTATGGCCGATGAACGAACGTCTATCAACGTCTGCTCGGGAAACAGCTTCGGAAACGGTGGTTTCCCAGAGTGATCGAAGGCGTGCTTCGCTTGTCTGTTGCCTCGATCGAGGATCGACTTTATTTATTCACGGGCCAAGACAGAACTCGTGCGTCCAGGATGAGCAAGGAGAGAGAGAGAGAGAGAGAGAGAGAGAGAGAGCTTCGATGTCACTTTGGCAATCTTCGGGTTATGTTACGTTGTTACAGTATATTTCTATTAAAGGCTCGAAGACACGCTGCAAATCACTCTCGCGAGGGAGACCACTTCTACGGCGTGAATAGAGAAAAATAGGATCGGATAGGACACATGAGCGCAAAAATCTTGACCCCTTGGCTGCTGTAATGTTATTGACATAAAATAATTGGCAACAAAAAAATACTGGATCAAACGTAAATTGTCTTCCATTAGTCGTATATTATTATTTAAACGTGTTTATTTCATGTATTTTACATTATATCATGCAAATGTTATTGATGAATAACTATATGACTATATGACTATATATATGGCTATATGGCTATATGACTATATCGCTGTATGACTGTATAACTATGCATGCAACTATGCAACTATATAGCTATAATTTGTATGAAAGCAAACTTCGTGTTGGTTAAGGTCAGACGTACGATGAATTCTAATTCAACAATTCTATTAGTCATGTATCATGACATCTTCTAGTGGTCGTACATTATTTAAACGTGATTATTTCACAGTTACTGCATTATTATTTATGCATTATGATATACATTATTTCGTGTAAATATCATTGACACATAATTGCAGCATTAATCACATATTATTTAAACGTGATTGTTTCACGTTAAATATTTCATTTAATACTCTCCGAAACGAAAAGGTGTAACAAATTGATCATAGAAAGCCAATGTACAGTGTGTAGAAAATATAACGGAAGCAAGGAGACGCGTCACGAAATGCAAGAAATGTGACGTTCTATAGGATTATATTATCGACCGATGATTGTCGAATTGTACCTTTCGAACATTGCCCCGAAGATGTGTGTTCTATCTGCTTCAACCGAGACGCAAAAGTTCGTAAAAAGAAATTGAGACTATTAATTCCTGGTTCCGAGAATGGTGTACCTTTCTTTCAATTCAGCAGGCAGGACTTCAATGTCACTTTGCCATTCCTCGGGTTATGTCACAGTATATTTACATTAAAGGCACGAAGACAAGCTGCAAATCACTCTCGCGCGAGGCAGACGAGTTACCCAGCGGGTAACAATCGCGAGATGAGCAACGAAGGCAAAATTGGGGAGAAATGAAAGAGGTAGAGAAAAGAGGGGGAGGGAGGGAGGTATGACTTATGTTATGTACCAGCAACGATTTTCTTCGTATCGTATCGTCTTCGCATTGTTCATATGAAAGTCGGCGTGGAAAGTCGTGGAGACTCGCGTCCCATTTATTGCTTGTTGCCCCTCTCTCTCTCTCTCTCTCTCTCTCTCTTCCTCTGTTTCTGGCCCTTTTTATTTCCGATACGCCCCGGTCATCGCGTCGGCCACAACCTCGCAAGAAGAATTATTTATCCGGCAAGTTTCTTCGTTGGTAACCTATGTTGCCACAATGGCGAGCTACGCCGTGCGCCATTGTGGAAAACACCGTGCCAGGAAATATATAAATTCTCGGACGCGTGGTTCTCCTAAAGTCGAGTTCGCCTATTCGTTCGTGAAACGAAATGCTCGTAGTAATCGACTATCGCCAGCGATCCTTCTTATTGTTTATTCGCAGCATGTCAAGGCGACCAGCTGCATCCGCTCTTTCAGTTGGAAAGAAAAAAGAAATATTCGAGAAAAGAAATATCCCTTTTGGAAGATATTACATAAGGGGAAAGGGCACATGCCGTTGTGCCGAGCGCAACGTGTTAACAGCGCGTTAACTTACCGATTAGTCTCGCTCGACTAAGCCGAAGCGATGCTTATTAATTTCTAGATGCAGACGTTACTCGAAACACGAGCAATGGCGGAGTGCATTCCAGCCGTATGATCCATTGTACCGGTTGAACCAGTTATTCACATATATATCGTTTATTAGAAATCCGCAGTTTCTGATGGCGAAATGTACATGGTGTCCTTGCTGCGTCGGTAGTAGGTGATTTCGCGTGAAAAAGTAACCCGGGAGTAAAAAGAATTTCGAGGGAATCAGCTTTGATTGTTCTTACTCGACAAACCGAAGGCCTCGAACGTGAAAATTTCATTTCGTATTTTCGACATTTATTTCCTTCGTGTAGAAACACCTCCTCTTCGCTTGCATTACGACATAGAGACATTATATATATATATATATATACAGGGTGGTTCATTTAAGCAAGGCCACCTAAATATTCTTTTCGAACTGCGATGATACAAAAAATATTTTTTCGTCAATGGTATTCGAAAGACCGATAACTGCTACGAATATTTTCCTTTCAAGGTCATTTTTTTCAAGTTATTTAAGACCTTTCGTTGACGTTTTCTTTCCGCATAATTATATGTATATATATATATTTTTTTTTTTTATTGCATCGTGTACTTGGTAAAAAAGCACGTTCAGATATCTACAGATCATGATCTTCAAATGTGAAACTGAATAATTTTATGTATAAATTTATCTCCATCGAGATGATCATTGATCTCAGCTAATAAAGATAAATATTGAAACATTCTGGAAGATTTAATGAGTAAAATTTACTCTTTATTCTCAATTTATTATCGTCACACAGTAGATGTTCCATGTGCTGCACTTTTTACAATGATACACTGTGTGAAACGAGTAACAAGCGATTATCGTAATCTTTCGATTGTTTATATACACGTGTCTGCTTTTTAATCTGCTTTCTGTACAATAATGTTCTGTACAATAGTATCGAAATTATTATAATGAGTGGTTACATTTTGTACATTACATTTGAAATTATTATAATGCGTAGTTATATGTTGTACATTAAAATTGAAATTACTATAATGTATAATTATATTATTGTACAATAATATTCTGTACAATAGTATCGAAATTATTATAACGTGTAATGTAGTTACATTTTGTATATTAAATTTGAAATTATTATAATGTGTAGTTATATTATTGTACAATAATATTCTGTACAATAGTATCGAAATTATTATAACGTGTAATGTAGTTACATTTTGTATATTAAATTTGAAATTATTATAATGTGTAGTTATATTATTGTACAATAATATTCTGTACAATAGTATCGAAATTATTATAACGTGTAGTGTAGTTACATTTTGTATATTAAATTTGAAATTATTATAATGTGTAGTTATATTATTGTACAATAATATTCTGTACAATAGTATCGAAATTATTATAACGTGTAATGTAGTTATATTTTGTACATTAAACTTGAAATTATTATAACGTGTAGTTATATTATTGTACAATAATATTCTGTAGAATAATATTCTGTACAATAGTGTCGAAATTATTATAATGCGTAATTACATTCTGTACATTAAATTCGAAATTATTATAATGTACAGTTATATTTTTAGTTACTTTTACTTCTAACAGATGTTTGCTGATGCGTGAACGAGAAAGTATAGTAAATAAATAAATATGATGTGAGATGCGCAGCGTTGGCTTCGAGCGCTTTTCTTTTTGAAAAGAAGAAAATCGTGCGAGTGAAAAAAAAAGAACAGAGTCAGGGAAGAGTCATAAAAGAGCGGATGAGAGTGGTCATTCGTGTTGTATAAAGAATTAATTATGTCGTTTGAGTTCGTTCGAATTATTGTTGTCTGTGCTGTCTGCCTTGTACTTATTATTTGTCGTTTTGTTTCCGTTTCCTTTGTTATTCAATATAATAAACATCATTTGAATTACATCATTGCAATATATTCGAGCAGATAATACGATGATAAAGATAAAGATAAACGATACCGGGTGGACAGGTATCATTCGGTCTCATTCAAGAAGAATTCACCCGACACACGCGAAAAAATACGGAAACATTGATAGACTCTTGAGGATGGCCTCGAACGTCCGAGTATTCTATTGGAAAATCCAGAGAAGCATTCGGAGAAGTTCCAAGTAGTTTCTAGAGATTTAAGAGACAGAGAGAGAGAGAGAGAGAGAGAGAAAGAGTTATGCAATCTGAAGATCTCTTCGAGTGTCTGTAAATATCTCTTCTTGACGAAAGAAATCAATAGTTGATATTTCGTCGATCTGTATTTGTCTTTCGTTTCTCTCTCTTTCGAAGGAAAATTCGACGAAAATGCAGCAGGCCACCACCAGTTTGGCAACCAGGTCCATTATCCGCGCGATAAAAAGCTAAATGACCGATTTCCCCGAGATAAACGACGTATTATTTTCCGTGGCGCTGCGGCCGACAAAGCTAAACGGCGCGATAGCTTGGATTAATTTGCATGGTAACGAGCGAAAACCACGGCACAAGACAAGAACTGCTGAACCCTATTGTGAAATTATTAACCCCCTTGTGTAAGTTGCTCGTCAGTCCGCCACCGTGTATTCAGCACCTTTTTGGTCAAAGTGCACAAAATTTACGACGCTGTCCGAGCACATCCCCCCCCCAATCGATCTTCCCTAGTTTTCTTTCCTTTTTTTTTTTTTCTCCGATTCGAAGGAGATCCGAATTTGTACGTGCGTCGCTGACTAATTGTAAGAAGCTTCGATAAAAAGAAAGAGAGACAGAGAGAGAGAGAGAGAAGAAAAAAGGAGCATCCTCGATCGAGGATGAGGAGAACGGAGAAAGAGTTTTCTAAAGGTTTCTATCGGAACGTGTGTCATTTTTTTCAACTTCTTCTCTATCGTTTATTTCCTCCGTCGAGGAGGAGGGACGACAGTGAACCAGTCATCAGAAAACCATTCTATTACGCTCCTTACAAGCCGTTCCAATAACGGTTATCGAAAAATAAAAATACAACACGGGCCGATACATATCTCTCTCTCTCTCTCTCTCTCTTCCGTATGAAACTACGGGGGGTGCTCTCCATTATTAGCAAAACTCGTTCGCAGAGAGCGTAAACCGATGAAAAGGCCGCGCGATCCGCGTATTAGGAACATTCCGCGAACCAGTGCGGATCGCCGACAATGGTTATTCGAGGAACTGCGGCCCCCGGGATCAGAGCACGATACACGACAATTTCGAGAGAATAGTCCAAGGCAAGCCACACATTATCTCCGGAAACGAGGTTATGGCCGTTTGAGGTATCCGAACTCTAGACGGAACACTTTGAATTCCGATTGCTTCTGTCTAACGCGTTTATCACTACGAAGCCCTCAACCGTCTCGTACGTACCGCCTGCACATACATACATACATACATACATACATACATACATACATACATACATACATACGTACATACACGTATAGAATACGTATGTACAGGGTGACAAGAAAAGTTTGTGTCGGTGGCTATCATAGATGAATTCTGCACCTTCGATTTGACGGAGATGCAGGTTAAAGATACAGAAGATGTATGGAGATATATTAATATATGTAAGATACATCTCAAAAGAGATACTTGAATTTTAAAATCAACAAAAATTCTTTTTCTACGTCATGTTCTACTCGTCGCGAAGGTAAATCTTCGTCAAGCAACCAGTTCTCTTCAAAAATTGTAAAAACGTTACACTAAGGACGCGTGCGTTCTAACAGCGACTTTACGGTTCTGGACGCATGGATGTTTATATTTCGAATAATATTAACAATTAGTTTTATCATTTAATTATTTAGATTCGCACTGATGCTACAACTATGATAAATCAAATGAAATCTACGAAAATTGTGTAAAACGCGTCCAGAAGCATAAAGTCGCTGTTAGAGCTTCAAGGTTAAAATTTTCTTTTTTTGCATTGTATTCTTACTCCTTGCGAAGATAAAACTTTTTCAAGGTTGCAATCTGATAGTTCCCTTGAAAAGCAGCAAAAAAATTTCTTAATCATTTAACACCGTGGAAGAGTGCGAAACAGCGACTTTATGTTTCTGGACGTGTATTTTTTATATTTCGAATAATATTAGCAGTTTTGCTATTTGACTATTTAGACTCACACTGATGCCACAACTATGATAAATCAAATGTTAATGAAATCTACGAAAATTGTGTAAAACGCGTCCAGAAGCATAAAGTCGCTGTTAGAACTTCAAGGTTAAAATTTTCTTCTTTTGCATTGTATTCTTACTCCTTGCGAAGATAAAACTTTTTCAAAGTTGCAATATAATAGTTCTCTTGAAAAGCAGCAAAATTTTAACACTGTGGACGAGTACGTTCTAACAGCGACTTTATGATTCTGGACGCGTAATGTTTATATTTCAAATAATGTTAACAGTTTTGCCATTTGACTATTTAGACTCAAACTGATGCTACAACTATGATAAATCAAATGTTAATGAAATCTTCCGAAAATTGCGTAATACAGACGCGTCCAGAACCATAAAGTCGCTGTTAAAGTTTCAACGTTAAAATTTTCTTTTTGCATTGTATTCTTACTCCTTGCGAAGTAAAACTTTTTCAAAGTTGCAATATAATAGTTCTCTTGAAAAGCAGCAAAATTTTAACACTGTGGACGAGTGCGTTCTAACAGCGACTTTACGGTTCTGGACCCATGGATATAATGTTTATATTTCGAATAATGTTAACAGTTAGTTTAGTCATTTGATTATTTAAGCTGACACTGATGCTACAACACATCAGATGTTAGTGAAATCTGATAAGAAAATTACGTAATATACGCCATGGTCCAGGACCATAAAGTCGCTGTTAGAACGCACGCGCCCGCAGCGTTAAATGATTAAGAAACTTTTTTGCCATTTTTCCAAGACAATTATTAGGTTTCTTGGAAAAATCTTACCTCTGTGACGAGTAGAATAATAATACAATGCAAAAAAAAATTTTTTTACTTTGAAGTTCAATGTCAAGGTCAATTTTACAGCAGGTTCTCTAGAATGTTTCTCGTTGAAATCGAAAGTGTAGAATTCACCTATTATAGCCACGGACAAACTTTTCTTTCCACCCTGTACATTCATAGAATTTCATCTCATTTCCGCTTCGCTCTTTCGTTTCGCCTACTTCATCGACAATCTCTTACAGACGAAACGCTAGTTTTATCGCCTAAAAGTTTTATCGCCGACGAAACTGGGCTCGATCGATTGTCGCTCGAAGAGGGATTTTGCGATTCTGAATTTCAAGCGGCTCGCCCGGTGAAATATCCTCGCCGATTAGCTGAAAATAATTATGAAAACGTTCGACTTTTGGCTCCAACCAATTGGCAACTTAGCCAATGTCGATATTTTTGCCTCAAACTTTCCCCGCGTGAATACGTGAATGTTTTCTGTCCACGTCACAGATCATGAAAACTGTGTTACTACATTTTTAAATACGAAAACGAGCGATCCTTTTTAACATCGTTATTAACGTCGTTCGCTCTGGGATTTTCAAGGAGAGAAAAAAAAATCGAAGCTTTTATAACACGAGAAACTCCAACGAGACACAAAGGATATCGCGTGACCGGCGATACGCCTGAAAAAAAGGCTGATTCCGTATAAAAAGAACAAATTGATAACGTTGAGCACGATTTCTCTTTTTTCTTTTTTTCTTTTTTTTTCGTTCAAATGTCCATTTTTCGAAAAAAAAAGAGAGAGAGAGAAACTTGACATAAAGCGATGCTTTTCTCGATCGCGCACGACCGGATACGTGATATTCTAAAATAAAAAAAAAAAAAAGAAAAAGAAAAAAACATGTGCGACCTCTTTTTCCGCAAAAATTTTGTCCCGCCAGCTTTTGAAATAATACGACACGTTTGTATTATTCGACTGTCATTATTATCGAGATACTGGTAATTATCACCGACGTGTCGGCACGAAACGCGAGGCTACGGCGGCGGAAAATTCGAAAAGCGAGAACGTTTCTCCGTTTGTGAATAAAATTTAAAGAAAAAAAAAGAAGAAAAAAAAACAAGAAAAAAGAATAAAAACACACGCGACGCTATTTGAAGGAAATATGAAACGATCGTCATATTGTTGTCATCTTTCGCGCGACGTGACAACGGAACCAGACCCGTTCGCGAAAACGCCGAGAGCGTGAAATTGCCGAGAGTTTCCATAGAGGATCGAAACGCCAGCGATGGCCTTTTACGCAGCTGCGATTTTTCACTCGGAATTTTTTATCCGACTGAAATGAGTTGGAAGCCGATTCCGCTGACTGAATTCCGCCATAAACGAACGATGGACGAGAAAAAAAGCACAGCGAAGAGATCCCTGGCTCGCCGTTTCTTTCGCCGCCGAACAATGGAGAAGGAACGTATCGAATGTATCGAATGTTGGCGCAGCCAGCGTGCGCAAAAAAAAAAAGGCGTTCGCGAGTCCATTCGGCCAAATTACACGGGATTAAAACAATCGGGTGAAAATAGAAGCGACTCGAACACGAAAATTATGAAATTATATAAAGCACGTCTCGTCTGTCGTCGTCGTCGTCGTCGTCGTGTATGTGTGTGTGTGTGTCGTCGTCGATAGAATATCGCGGAACGCTGGGCGAAATTTCGCGCGAAGCGGCGCCCGACGCGAACACTCGAACGACGAGTGGCGCGAGTTGACGATGTTAGGCGTCGATGCCACGCGCACAAGGACATCATTAGCTGAGTCAATATTTTACTCTTATCGCTTCGGAACATAAACACTGGAGCAGCTGCCGTGTCTCAATCAGAACGGGAATATAATCGCCTAGCTCGACAACTACAGTAGATACACATATGTGTATCCGTCGATCCATCATCGCCCACGATAAACAAAGATTAATAAACAAAGCGTACAAACGTGGACATGGAAGTGTTTATATTTTCACGCTCGATGAAAATTGATTTTAAACTGTCGTAACTTCATAAGAGAAGCACAACGATTTTTACTCAGTTCGACTCGCCTTAACACTAGAACTAACGATGACTGAAATTAACACTAAACGTATCAAGCGAGTTCAAACGACCCATTTTCAAAATTTACTTTAAAATCGTACATTTATCGTTATTTCTTTCGTTAATCTTTCGTTTCTCTAAATTCTTATATTACCTGATCATTCGATTTCTCGCTTTCTGTTTTCCCCTTAGTTTATCTTTTACGAAAAGAAATTCTCTGCGTACCTTATGTACCTTAGCGAGGGGTCATTTTACGTATTTTTCCGACTGAATTTCTAAATCAAAACCAACGAAAAAAAGTTGCGATACTAAGTTCGAGACATAAACGCGTCGAAACCGAAGACAATGGAAAGCGAACACCCGAAACAATTAGTTATTGTAATAAGACTAAATTTGGCGTCGATGTGGTTGCACAAAATGGCGCGAAAATGACAGCGTCAAATTCAAATGCAATAGACGGCTTGTGCACGTGTTCTTCAATATCCTGGATTTAGCTGGAACCGATGCATGGATACTCCGTCGGGAAACAACTGGAATGAAAAATGTCAAGAACAGCGTTTCCTGTCTACAATTAGCAGATGAACTAGTCACAGAGTATCACGAATTTCTCGAAGAAGAAAAAGGGAAACCTACAACAAGGAACATCAAGCAGCCCGAGCAATATCTCCCAATCACGAAGAAAATGTCAAATAAGATTGCGAGCGGGTAACAAAACCACTGAAACTTGCATAATTTGCAAGAAATTTGTCTGCGGACAAACGTATAAAGGAGGAACCAGTCATATGTAAAAAGTGCAAATGATTATTTTTTTCACGTAAATAAAAATATATATGTTTGATTATTTTATTAGAAATCAGAAGTTACGTTGTGAATTATTATTTCCTTTAATAAATTAAGACTTTCTTTCTAGAAATCAACGCTTATTCATAAGGGGTCGAATGATCTCTTATGGTAAGATAGGTATATGCAAAATGCCGGTACGTTTAGTATTAAAAGCGTAAAATGTCCGTCGGTGACGTTAAAGTAAAAAAGGAACGGAAAATCTTTGGTGATAAAATACGGCAAGCTATTATTTATTTTACGAAGAACTCGGCTCGAATCTCCAAAAATACGTTCCAAAAATGTCCGAAGCGAAAACTATTCAAAATGGCCATTTTGACCATTTTGGTAGTTTCAGCGTGAATGTGTGAATTTACTGCGTTAGTTTCTTTCGAAGATGTTTTTTACACGGTGTAGCAAAGCGGATGCTTTTGTTCGCGAGAAAATTGCGAAAATTCAAACTGTTGGGAAATTTTCCACGCTGAACTGAATCTATATCGTTTGAAGATCGAAGTCCCCTCTTTGCAACCATCTTTCAGACCGATTCTTTTCTCTTCGTCGTTCCGTCGAATTTTGCAGAATCTTCGGCTTTCTTGAATTTCTGCCGTTCAATCCTAATGTTCAAGATTGAATAAAACGAGAAAGGGAGGGAGAAAAATTGGAACAGCAAATTTTAAGCGGTTGACGTCAGGAGAAAAGTCTGCGATCTTCGAGATCACGGTAGATCTAGGCGTGAAAAAACAATTTCGAGGTCGTAAATTTTTCACAGTATCCGTCGACAAAGGTTCACCGTTGCGTTTTTAACGCAACCAATTTAAATCAGTGCTTTTCAACGAGACGTGAAAATACAATGGGCATCCATCATCTTCGTACTTTCAGTTTTCGATTCAACTACAGACAGGCAGGCGAAAAAAAACTTTCGACAGTCTCGGGTCAATGTTACGTGCGCTAAAATTTCGATAACGCCAGACGACTCGAGCGCATTAATCGAGGAGAAAGCCAATTCACCGCGCTTAGCGGCCGAAGAAAAAAAAGAAGAAAAGTAGAAAAGAAACGGAAGGAGAGAGAAAAGAGCTTGATTTTCTCGATTAAAGGAAACAATAGAGACAATATCGCGGATAGCGTTCCCGCAGGAAACGAAAAACCGGGGGGGGGTGGGAGAAGGAGAAGAGAAACGTGCGCGGGGTTTCGCTTTCTGGCTTCTGGAAGTCGCGGCCGGCGGGTCTTCTTTCTCTGATCGACCGCTTCCGGTTTTCCGTGGTATAATGCAAGTCGCGTACCACCCGGAAAATGAGCGCGGCTGTTCTCGTTCTCTGATTGGAAAACTACGAATTGCTTCCTGCCGACGATGGATTCGCCGGGACGAAACTGGGACAGACCGGTGGCCCCATCTCCCTGTTCGGAAGAAATCGAGGGAGAGCCTCCCTCGCTCTGCCTCGAATATAATCGCAGCCGGTCTATGTGTCTTTGATTTACGCTCCATGTTCCACCATGTATTGGAATCACCAGACAGCCGCGCGATTGAAATCAATCCGCCGGAATGAAGGGAAAGAGCGCATGATACTTTACAACTATTTTATCATCTGGTCGGCCAACTTTTCCACTGCGTACGTGAGGTAATGTTGATTTAATGACGATGCCGGTGACTAAACCAATGGATGATTAACCTGTTAGGCACGGCTGAATTTTACGCGAGGGCTGTTTCTCTGCACGACAGAGAATTCAACGCGAATCGCAAGTAAACGATACAGCACTGCAATGTGTGACACGGACAATGCTGTTCTCTACGCGAGTACATTGGAATGAAGTTATTTACTGGTGATTAAATTAATAATTTTTCTTAAATATATGATACGCATACTTTAACTTTAACAATTAATGTTTAACGCGTTTGTGACAGTTTGTCTGCCTTAGGTAGGAGTTGTCGGGTCTCGTTTCACTTACGCGTTAGTAGTGTACGCGTACAACGTCGCAGACGCGTGAAAAATACACAAATTCGTACGCGTCACGAACGACTCGACAAACAAATTTTTTTCAGATTTTTTTCGATCAATTTTTCGAATCAACTAGCCTCGATGCTTGAACTCCTTGTATCCGAAATTTTATGAACTTTAAAATTCAGTCACAGTGAAATTCTGCAACACTTGCGACACTAACTTTAGAAATTTGCGTCTACATTTGTGCTTGCTATAAATACGGCGATTTTAATCGATTTAATCGACCAAACTGTAGATTAGTTATTTATTATTTTTCTCAGTTCTCTGTGGAAAAAAAAAGAATCGTAGCACGATGTGTCGTTTAATAGTCGAACGGTAACAGAGGGGGGAGGGGGTAAAATGTTGGCTGACGTGACTAAAAATGTACAGCGAAACGCGACAAGATCCGTATCGATACGAACGTCGAACGTTTGTTGCCACCGTTACACGAGCGTCAAATTTGACAAACTGGCACGACCGTTGGCATGCATTACGTTGCAACGCTTTCGAGGGACGCCGCGGAACGTTTCGATCCTCGTGTGACTGCGACGCAAACAACTCAAACAACTCATCCTCGAACAACGCCCAGTCCGGTTGTTCCATCGATTGAAGAAATTAAATTGCTCGCTCGATATTGATATTAATTTGACTTTACGCGATTGTTGTTGCAACAATGTTCAACATTCCAGAGTTGGCGTTCGGTTCATATCTTTTCCTCGTTCGTTTGACAATTTCGAACGCTATTTACTATTACATTACGGATCGACGACTCCGTTTGTCACGGGCTCGCGTGTACTTCAATATTATCGAGAATACTTTCAACAGTTTTAACGTGACGAACTGGCGGCCCTTGTCCCCACTCTTTCGATCGCTAGCGCTACCCCCTCCACTGTATCGGTCTCCCCACTACGCCGTGCATCAGCCCCACTCTCTTCGTTTCCTCGCTAAGCAAGTGGAGGGGGTAGTGCTAGCGATCGAGAAAGTGGGAGGAGCAAGAACCGCCAGTTAGTCAACTCTGTTTAGGAATTAGTTATGTATAAGTCGTTCTAAGGTACTTTGACTAAAGGGACCAAAGTCCCTTAGTCATAGGGAAGAATATAGCAGCAGTAAAGATCCACAGGCAGAAATAGTTTAGCATAAGCCATTATACGATATTTTTACGCCTCTAAGCTCTAAGCTCTTGTCTTGCTCAAATAAACTGTAAAGTTAATTTAAATTTTTAATTAAACTCTTATACTGCAAAAAAGGCAAGTATGATTAGACTAGGACTAGCTAGTTCATACAAGACACCAACACTTGGCGGGCGGCCAAAATTACAATCTCAAAAGTTTCTATCGAGTGATCATCAGAACGTAGAATCACGAAAGTTTTTTTATCAAGTAGAATCTCCGAATCGCCGAGTAAGTCAATCTTCAATCAATCTCGTTAAACGAGTGAAATTTATCAGAACGCGATCAGACAAAACCAGTGCACGCAGTCCGCTGCTCATTTCTGAAGTCGAACCCGATCGTACGAATGGCACAGCGACAGATTACGCGACATCGACAGCGAGGGAAAAAAAGAAAAAAATTACGGAAAGCGCGAAGATAGTTCGTCCTCGATTCTCATCGAACGAGTTATGAAATTTGAATCTTGGTTCAGTCGATTTATTCGTTATTAGAGTCCGATAAGAAACAAGTCCGCGGCGAAGTCGTGTATTTTTTCGTGTTTAGTCTTTCGACATCGTTTCCCGGGCGACGCATCGTGCGAGGCGAACCTGAGCAGCAGCCTGGGAACGCGAGAGGGTGAGCGGAGAATGGTGTGCAATTAAAGTTAAACTACTACAACGAGACATCGATAGGCGGCTAGATCCTGGCGCGAGTCTCGAAAACGATTAGAAAACGAGAAAGAGAAGGGAGGCCGCGAGGGTGCACGCGAGAACGGAGGTGGAAAAGAGCGGGAGATAGCTAGAAACTGGCTGGAGTTCGTAAGTTTTAATTGGCAGAGAGCACCACGACCTCCTACCATTTTACCCTTCGTCCCCCAACCTCTGGCCGCAATTTCGAGCCCGAGCTCTCGCCATTTTCGGCCCGGCGCCGCGATAATAATTATAGTTACTCTTTGTTTTATAAATTAACTCAACCCTCCCCCAGCCGAGGCTCAGGCCCGCCACCTTCGCGGATTCTGCGACGAAAACCGGGGAGCAGTCGACTCGAGATACTTCACATTCACTTCAATTAACCGGTAATGGATTAACTGCTTATCTTCCCTCCAGTTTGCTTACCCTCCTTCTCTCACCTTTCAAGCCGTTCGAATTCCATCCCTCCAACCCCTCCTCCCTTTCGCGCATTTCGCGACTGGCCTTCGAATTACCTCTCTCTCGCTCTCTTTCTGCTTACGATTCGCGCTGTAGATACGATTGTTGGTAAGACGAACGTTATCGACTGGATTCATTAGCAACGATCGAGAGAGAAGATGCAACGAGCAGAAAGGATGAAAACTGAAGGCTGAAAGAGCGAGATGGAAAGTTGCACGACAATGATTTTTAACGGGGGCCTTTACACTTTTACGTTGATTGCTCTCAGAAAAAAGAGAGAGAGAGCAATCTTTTACTGCCAATTTTGATGAAATTTGGCAGTAAAAGCATGAATGTAGTTTTTCGAAAATACGAAAAAATATTCGTATTTTCTTTTTATCGGAAACGGTCGACGTTGAAGGGGTGAAAAATATCTTCAAATTCGAGGCTGCGCGAAACGATTGTCAAATATCTCGGAAATCATTGATGAGTACCGTTTTTTGTGTACATCGATGAAATTAATCGAATGGCGTATACCATTGTCTTTTGCAAGAAAACCTTTTTTGTATTTAAACGACATGAACTTGGAAAAAACCGTATTCTTGAAACCGTGTTTCTCCTCGAGTAAACGTTAACAAATTTTCATGGATAATTGCTTACGAATACTACACAGATAAAATGGAGCCTCGATTCTTTCGTCGTGGAAGAAAAATTCATTATTCTCGAATCTTTCAAAACAATTGTTCCATGCCCGTGAATATGTTTCAAAATGTTAATATATTTTATTGTCCAGCACTTACTGCTTTTTTTTTTTTTAACACTTTTCGTTGGCGAGAAATTATTATCCACGTCGTCAGCCGCCTCGCGTCTCAATTGTCGTTCAACATGATAACGCGTTATTACGCGCATTGTACAACGTTGTTATTAATTATTCCGCGACGGATTTGGCGATCTCTGGAGAGTCTAGAGAGTTATGTATATCTACGAGACGAAATCTCCGGCGTTGAAAATATTACGCTCGGCGTTCCTCCTCTTAAGATTAATCTTCGCTTTGTTATCCGATTGCAGCGTCGCCGGAGTACCGATCTTCGTCGGTCGACGATGCTCGTTAAACGTTTCCCCCCTCACCCCTGGCTCGTCCATCTCCATCTGCCCGCGGCTTAACGGTGTTTTTCCAGTTGGAAAAAAAAGAGAGAGAGAGAAGAGAATAACAGACAAGGTACGAGATAGCGATCTTAGCGGTGCTCGTGAGTTAAGTATTCACGAAGCGTCCTCGAGAACTGTGCCGATTAAATTAATCATAAGCGCGTAACTATTTTCGTAGATATACGTACGCGGAGGGTATAAAGTGAAAAATGAAAGAACAAAAGCAAGAGATATTCGCCCGATTTAAAATGGAATGAAGCTGAAACCGATGGACACCGATCCCGAGTATTGTCGGGGACAATAGGCTCGTTCGCTGCCGATATTCCACAAACGTGCTCGTCGTAAAAAGCTGTTGTTTCGACTTTACGTACGTATCGTTCGAGAACACTTATGGTAACTTCGTCGATAAGAGAAACGTCTACGAATGGCTGCAATTCCGGTTCTTTCTCCACCAGAAATTACGCCAGACGATGAATTGAACGCGAATTAACGCGTTGTCACGTTGCAACAATAATATAATTAACGCTAAACGTACATATCTTACCATAAAATGGTAATTCATAAGTTTATGAGGTATTCATAAGTTTATGAGGTATTCATAAGTTTTTTCGCCTGCCTGTCTGTAGTTGAATCGAAAACTGAAAGTACGAAGATGATGGATGCCCATTTGTATTTTCACACGTCTCACGTTTAAAAGCACTGATTTAAATTGGTTGCGTTAAAAAACGCGGTGAACCTTTGTCGACGGATACTGTGAAAAATTTAAACGACCTCGAAATTGTTTTTTCACGCCTAGATCTACCGTGATCTCGAAGATCGCAAACTTTTCTCCTGACGTCAACCGCTTAAAATTTGCTGTTCCAATTTTTCTCCCTCCCTCTCTCGTTTTATTCAATCTTGAACATTAGGATTGAACGGCAGAAATTCAAGAAAGCCGAAGATTCTGCAAAATTCGACGGAACGACGAAGAGAAAAGAATCGGTCTGAAAGATGGTTGCAAAGAGGGGACTTCGATCTTCAAACGATATAGATTCAGTTCAGCGTGGAAAATTTCCCAACAGTTTGAATTTTCGCAATTTTCTCGCGAACAAAAGCATCCGCTTTGCTACACCGTGTAAAAAACATCTTCGAAAGAAACTAACGCAGTAAATTCACACATTCACGCTGAAACTACCAAAATGGTCAAAATGGCCATTTTGAATAGTTTTCGCTTCGGACATTTTTGGAACGTATTTTTGGAGACTCGAGCCGAGTTCTTCGTAAAATAAATAATAGCTTGCCGTATTTTATCACCAAAGATTTTCCGTTCCTTTTTTACTTTAACGTCACCGACGGACATTTTACGCTTTTAATACTAAACGTACCGGCATTTTGCATATACCTATCTTACTATAAGAGATCATTCGACCCCTTATGAATAAACGTTGATTTCTAGAAAGAAATTCTTAATTTATTAAAGGAAATAATAATTCACAACGTAACTTCTGATTTCTAATAAAATAATCAAACATATATATTTTTATTTACGTGAAAAAAGTAATCGTTTGATTGCACTTTTTACATATGACTGGTTCCTCCTTTATACGTTTGTCCGCAGACAAATTTCTTGCAAATTATGCAAGTTTCAGTGATTTTGTTACCCGCGCGCAATCTTATTTGACATTTTCTTCGTGATTGGGAGATATTGCTCGGGCTGCTTGATGTTCCTTGTTGTAGGTTTCCCTTTTTCTTCTTCGAGAAATTCGTGATACTCTGTGACTAGTTCATCTGCTAATTGTAGACAGGAAACGCTGTTCTTGACATTTTTCATTCCAGTCGTTTCCCGACAGAGTATCCATGCATCGGTTCCAGCTAAATCCAGGATATTGAAAAATACGTGCACAGGCCGTCTATTGCATTTGAATTTGACGCTGTCATTTTCGCGCCATTTTGTGCAACCACATCGACGCCAAATTTAGTCTTATTACAATAACTAATTGTTTCGGGTGTTCGCTTTCCATTGTCTTCGGTTTCGACGCGTTTATGTCTCGAACTTAGTATCGCAACTTTTTTTCGTTGGTTTTGATATAGAAATTCAGTCGGAAAAATACGTAAAATGACCCCTCGCTAAGGTACATAAGGTACGCAGAGAATTTCTCTTGGTAAAAGATAAGCTAAGAGGAAAACAGAAAGCGAGAAATCGAATGATCAGGTAATATAAGAATTTACAGAAACGAAAGGAATAACAATGAATGTACGATTTTCAAGTGAATTTTTAAAATGGGTCATTTGACCCTGCTTGATACGTTTAGTGTTAAAAAATTTGCAGAATTTTCTTTTTCTTTTTTCTTTTTTTTTTTTTTGTTCGAACAAGCCAAGACTTTTCACTTTGAAAGCTATATACTCGATGAAAAAATGTTGCAATTTTGACTCTATTACATACTCTGGATCCTTCTTGTCGCGCTTATATATACAGTGTGTCTCAGCATCGGTCATAGAAAACCAGAAAAGGTGTGATTCCGTATGAAGAAGTAGAGCAAGTTGAAAATGAAAAGTGAAATTTTCTTTTCGTACAATGTTTGACTTTTTCGAAAGAATCGATTGTTTGAAAATTTATCGAGTACACTTGAGTTAATGAATTCCAGACCTGACAGAAAGGAACAATTAACAGGAGATTGCTGTACCTGTGAAAAGATAAAAGATAGAATAAAACATTTTCTCTCTCAGAAAGTCGAGCTTGAAAATTTCAACGAAACGAATGCAAAATTGATTCTCTCGAAAATGCGAACGAAAAGAATTTTGCTCCACTCTTTTGACTCCTGCTAGCCTCCTTGAATTAATCACTCCTTCCTTAGTTACGTTTGGAAATCTTTCAGCTCGATTTTTCTCGAGAACGAAACGGTCTAACAGAAAGATTCCACTCTTCATATTCTCGACTTTATTTTCTTCGCGTATATATAAAATCGTGTTTTGCGCGTACTGTCGATACTGGGACACCCTGTATATATCCTTTACGATTTGTACTTTGGGCTCCGGTCCATCTGATTCTGCAAACTTCAGATTCGAAACGTGATCGTAGTAAAACATAGGTGAGGATCGAACGAAGTGAAAAGTCAATCAGCACGTTGCCGTAATTCCTTAATTCCACAAACGTGCGACACCGTTTGATAAAACGGCAAAAGGTAACACTTTTAACACTGTGTGTATGTGTGTGTGTGTGTGTGTGTATGTGTGCTCGCGGAATATTTAATTTCAAGGCAACTGCACCCGGCAAAGGGGCCAATCCAAGAGCCAATGTCGCGGAACTAACGCCCGATTCTTTCTCGCGCAAAATTCGTTTTTCCTCCCTCGACACCCTTATTCGTTTCCTTATCTACATCCTTCCTCCATATCGGACCACTCTCCGCGACCCATCGATGACCTCTCCCCGCCTTCTTTCTCTCGACAAAGCGAGGTGTTCGAGACCCGTTTGACGCGTTTAACCGCGTTGCCCAACCAACGAAATGGACTCGCCTCATCTTTCCTATTTATTACTCCCTCTGTCTGAAAATATGGTATAATTTTAATATTTTCTTTTTTTTTTTGTCCGAAAATATGGTATACATTTTAATTTTCTTTTTTTTGTCCGAAAATATAGTGTACATTTGCGAGAAAAATCAGATGAAACTAAAATTAAATATGAAGAAAATATTAAATTCATTTTATCATCACAATATAAACTAAATGCAAATAATTTCAGTGTAATCCAAATTTAGTGAAGTGAGATTCAGCCTTGTTGAACGCTTCTACTGAACATATATATACTTTTCAGCTAATCGACCCTCACGACGAAGTTTTACCTGATTTATATGAGGTGTTTTACAAAAATTTTCCCCCTCCTGTCAACATAATTGATTCCACGACACGTTTGTAATGTTATAAAAAACGTTGTCAAGAGTATTTCTCTCTGACTTTATTAAATGCATCTTGAACACATTCGATCAATTCATTGATAGCACCGTGTTCTAATTTTTCTTTCGTTCTTCATATACTGTGATAGCTGTTGCAAGACACCATGACGTTGTTCATTAGTCAATTGCTTCGATTTGCCATCTGTTCTTTGTAAATTCACGTTATTTGGGTTGAAATTTTCCCATTTTGAAATTACAGCGGTGACTATTTTATTTTTCTTGAAAAAAAAAAACTAATTTTTGGTCTTCGAATTCCAACTGAACTCAAAAGGCAACGCCTGTCAAATATGTTAGGTTATTTAGGCTATCGATATAAAGAATACCAATATAATGAGTATTGCCAGTTTGCTTTCGTAACTCTAGGTAATCTAAGATTCTCTTTCAAATGTATACCATATTCGTAAATTCACGTTATTATTTGGGTTAAAATTTTCCCATTTTGAAATTACAGCGGTGACTATTTTATTTTTCTTGAAAAAAAAAAAATTAATTTTTGGTCTTCGAATTCCAACTGAACTCAAAAGGCAACGCCTGTCAAATATGTTAGGTTATTTAGGCTATCGATGTAAAGAATACCAATATAATGAGTATTGCCAGTTGCTTTCGAAACTCTAGGTAATCTAAGATTCTCTTTCAAATGTATACCATATTTTCGGACAGAGGCAGTACTTATTTTATATCAGCACGCGAAGTAAATATATACTCTGCGCGCCTCTCCCTCTTAAACGCTTCAAAGTCACGGACGAAACGCAGATTTCTTTTTTAATGCAGATCTACGCTTTATTATGTTCACCACCCAATTATGGATCGCGATCTTTTTCGTTCAGTAATTTTACACTTGTCCGACGAACATATTATGAGGATAAAAACATCGCTTGTACGATGCAAACACTTTGGAGGGGCTTTATTCTGAACAAATAATTATCAAATAATATATATATATATACAAATAATATAAATATATTATAATATATATTATATATATAACCGTACATGAAACCGTATATAGAACCGATGAAATCACGAGCGAGAATAAATTGCCCCACAGCTCGTTCGATTCAAGCAGCTCTCGTTCGTCCTTCGGCAGCTGCCTTATGGATAAATCCGCGATCCATAAATAAAAGCGCGAAGCGTGGCGGGCTTCGTATTATTGTACGAAGTTACACGCGAATTGTTTCGCAAAAGATGGTCGAGAAGAAAGGTCGAGCCGAGGGTAACGGCGCTTAGGTTTTTCATGTGTGTCGTGCCGAGACTACCGAGAACTAACCAGCGATAAACGAGCAATAAAGAGCGTCTTACGATTGTCCAGGGAGTGCTGGGAACCAGGGAGCCCAATCTTGGATATTTAATGCGAGAAATATGGGGGGAAAATGGAAATCGACCGTTGCGGAAAAAACAGAAATTTCGTGCCGAAACTGAAATTCACGCGTGTCACACACACACACACACACACACGCACGCACATGCACACACGTGTCTCTATACGGCCTGCTTCGAGAGTGAGTGCTCGCGAAGCGTAGCAATTTCCTCGTGAAAGTGATTTCACCTTGGCGTGGCGCTGGATAACGCCAGAGCAATAAAGAAAAATATGATACACCGATTTCTGCGAATCTAGAAGTTATCTCGTTTACCACTTCGTCCGACAGTTTCGAAAAAAAAAAGAAAGAGACAGACTAACACGTCCGCGAACAGGAATAACACGACGAGAGGAGAGGAAAAGTTTGAAAAGAAAGTCGACGAGTCAACTTTCGAGTCGAGACGTTTCAACAGAAAACGACAAGGATGGAAGGTGTCCAAGATTGTACAGCCAAAATTGAAATAATTTCACTACTTGAATAATTCTAACCGAAATTTTTACGATTTAATCTCCAACAGCCGACGAAATATTCTTTTTCATTTCAAACATATTTATTCGCATATCTGTTGCTCCATTCTCAGTTCAGATGTCAACGTGTTGCCATCGAGTTGCAATCAGACGCACAACTCGAGGAGAAAGTTTGTCCAAACGCCTTTGTTAGACTCTTATAAACTACAAGAAGCCTAAAGAAAAAATATTCGGCGCTTCACAGTGTCCTTTTTCGAGGATACTTATATTTCGCGAGCAGATTTTTCTTCTCACTTGGAGCACACAGAAGAAGTAAAATACGAACGAAAATTTTAGAATCTTGAAAAATACTCTTCGTATTATTTAAATCTATCTCGAGAAAAACGAGCTCGGTGTGTTTGAAAAAATTTTCACATTTCTCCATAATTAATATAAATACACTTTTCTAGTGAACGTATTGTTTCGCTATAAAGGTTGCTTCGACATCCTCGTAAATAATATAGAATTACCTAAATCTATCTCGAGAAAAACGAGCTCGGTGTGTTTGAAAAAATTTTCACATTTCTCCATAATTAATATAAACACACTTTTCTAGTGAACGTATTGTTTCGCTATAAAGGTTGCTTCGACATCCTCGTAAATAATATGGAATTACCTAAATCTATCTCGAGAAAAACAAGCTCGGTGTGTTTAAAGAAATTTTCACATTTCTCCATAATTAATATAAACACACTTTTCTAGTGAACGTATTGTTTCGCTATAAAGGTTGCTTCGACATCCTCGTAAATAATATGGAATTACCTAAATCTATCTCGAGAAAAACGAGCTCGGTGTGTTTGAAAAAATTTTCACATTTCTCCATAATTAATATAAACACACTTTTCTAGTGAACGTATTGTTTCGCTATAAAGGTTGCTTCGACATCCTCGTAAATAATATAGAATTACCTAAATCTATCTCGAGAAAAACAAGCTCGGTGTGTTTGAAAACATTTTCACATTTCTCCATAATTAATATAAACACACTTTTCTAGTGAACGTATTGTTTCACTATAAAGGTTGCTTCGACATCCTCGTAAATAATATAGAATTACCTAACTCTATCTCGAGAAAAACGAGCTCGGTGTGTTTGAAAAAATTTTCACATTTCTCCATAATTAATATAAATACACTTTTCTAATGAACGTATTGTTTCGCTATAAAGGTTGCTTCGACATCCTCGTAAATAATATAGAATTACCTAAATCTATCTCGAGAAAAACAAGCTCGGTGTGTTTGAAAAAATTTTCACATTTCTCCATATTTAATATAAATACACTTTTCTAGTGAACGTATTGTTTCGCTATAAAGGTTGCTTCGACATCCTCGTAAATAATATAGAATTACACTGAAATTATAGAAAGAAATACGTAAACTATGTGCGTGATATATTGGACGTCCATGGTGTAAATACACAATTGAATCAAAAAACAATCGAATCGATAGGAGAATGCAATGAAAGGACGAGTAACGTCTGATGAACGCGAAGACAGCGAGCCTGACCGACTCGATTGAATGATATAATTGAAAATTATAATAAACCACGGCGAAGATTGTGATTCTAATGTGAACGTCGGCGAAACAGTAAAGCTACTTAACTCACTTTGTTATCTGAAACACACTCTCTCTCTTGGGCTCTACCAGCAGAGTGAAAGCTGCTTAGCGCGCGGTTGACATCGATTATCTGTTTTCCACGAAATTATTTACAATAAGCGGGATACAACAAGTGGCTTTGCTTTAACTAAAAAGCAGAAGGAGATCGAGAAAAGAAAAAAGAGAGAGAGAGAGAGGGAGAGACGAAATCGAGTATTTCGCAGTGATATTCACATTTGACGTCGTACCTAATCAATCTTAATCGGATTTCACTAACGCAGCGTCGATTAATCACATGGCTGCAATAATAAGATTACCGTATTAATAACGTTACGCGTAAGTATCACCGCATACGATGACATTAACGCTACCGCATTAATATCGGGCGAAGCGGGTAGCGAGCAATTCAAATCGATGAGGGGGAGGGGGAGGCGCGCGCGTGTCTAACTATATCGCAAACTTGGCAATCGAATTGCTGCATCGACGTTTCAAATCCATTTTGAAATTACACACAGTAGTCGGCCAAAGTAGATCGATCCGGGAAATATTATCGTCGATACGGTTTTTACGATACGTTCGAAACGACGTTCGCGCGCGGTTTTTTCCCTTTTTCCTTGTCGTTTTTCACCTTTCACAGCTATTGGAACCCGTTGCTGTTTAACGCTGCTTAACGCTCGGTTTATTTGTCGCGGACGATTTTGTCGAACGAATTCACCTTTGTCGCGCGATTCCATATCCATGTTTCCCTTTTCACCCTCTCGTTAACGCGCGCCGAAGTAATCACGTGTGAAAAATGCATAATACGCTTCAGCTCGCCGAGACTTTTTTTCTTTTTTTTTTTCTTTTGTACTCGACGGAAGATGGAATGTTTATGCGATGAGGAATAAGAAGTGTTTCTCAAGAAATGAAAGATCTTTCTGAATCCATTGCAATTTGGAAAATACCGGCTACAGGTGTAATTGTTGTTCCCTTGAGAATTTGAGGTTAGATTTGAAAGAAGGCTAGGTTAGATTGCATCTTCTATTTTTTCACACACAGTAAAATACAATATCTAAGCGATAAGAAATCATTGTAGTAAAAGATCTTTCTCAATCTATCGCGATTCGAAAAAGCTAGAAGTTTTCACTGTTAATCTTTAATTCTTAAAAATTTAAGGTTTGAAAAGTTAGGTTAAGTTAGGTTTTTCAATATTTTTCCATTCGACGGTGGGATATTTATCCGATAAGGAATTATTATAATAAAAGAGTTATCTTAGGTTTGAAAAATTATGTTAGGTTAGATTACATTCTCTATTTTTTCCATTCGACAGTGGAATATCTAAGCGATAAGAAATCATTGTAATAAAAGATCTTTCTCAGTTCATCGCGATTCGAAAAAGGCCAGCTAGAAGTTTCACCGTTAATCTTCAATTCTCAGAAATTTAAGGTTAGATTCGAAAAGTTAGGATAGGTTAGATTAAATTTTCAATATTTTTCCATTCGACGATGGGATATTTATCCGATAAGAAATTATTATAATAAAAGAGTTATCTTAGGTTTGAAAAATTATGTTAGGTTAGATTACATTCTCTATTTTTTCCATTCGACAGTGGAATATCTAAGCGATAAGAAATCATTGTAATAAAAGATCTTTCGCAATCCATCGCGATTCGAAAAAGGCCAGCTAGAAGTTTCACCGTTAATCTTCAATTCTTAGAAATTTAAGGTTAGATTTGAAAAGTTAGGTTAACTTAGCTCAAATTAAATCAAGTTAAATTTTCGTTTCGAAAAATTTAAAAGTTTGTTTTTAAAAAAAAAAGAAAAAGGAAAAAGTATTCCAGGCTTGTCAACGCATCACCGAGAAAATTCCAAAGATCTCGAAACGGATTAACAGATTATTTTTGACTATCGTAGCGCAAGAGTTAAACGAAAATGCGGGGGAAAAACGCGTCTGGATGAAACTCTCGCGAGTAAATCCAACGCGAGGAACTTCTCACTTCACGTTCTCGGTGTGTGTGGCCACCCAGCAGCTTTCGAGCTCGTCGTCGAACGGAAATACCGGATTAATCCCGACGACCCGGTGGCAAATTTCACAATAATCAGTTTCATTGAGAAGGCGTAAGAGATGGCGTGGTGAATAACGCCGCTTGTACAAAGCACCGGGAATGGTTTCCTCCGCGTCTCTGCGTCTCCGCGTAATGCGCATCGTGTGTCAGGATCAGCTTGTCCATAACGCGCACAGGATATCAGGCCGTATCGGGGGGGCTGTGTATCTGAATGAAGGATCGACCAGGATCAAGGGGATCGAAACGCCAAATCGGAGCTGGGCTCTCCCTCGGCTCGCTCTGTCAGCAGAGTATACAACAGTCCTCGTCTACAGAGACACGCTCGATGCAAACTTACGCAGTTAAATACGTAATTCACGCCCCCGCCCCCCCAAAACCAGTTACGTTACGTTCGTTTTTTCTGGAGAAGAAGAAGAAGAGGAAGGAAATTACGAAAATTCGCGAGAAACGTTCATTTTCGAATACGAAATCCGTATCTCCGAAACTACGGCATCTCGATTATCTTAACGAACCAACCAACTGAGTCAAGTAGACAGAGAAAGGACAACGATCTCTCTCTCTCTCTCTCTCTCTCTCTCGCCGGCTATTTCCGCGTTATCGCATTATCGTTCATCCCGTTTGCCAAATCGCATTCCGCTGATACGATTTCGCGCAGAACGCAACGTACTACTCTACTTCACACGAGTGTGGTATATGCGTTACATGGCATTAATCGCGGAGGTACCTTATTTCGCGTCACAATTGAGTCGGACGTCACAATTTAGTAATAGGTAAATTCTTCGGTCGATCGCCGCATGTTAGACACACTCCGTTCGTGAAATTGGCTAAATTCACCGAAATGTAGCTGCGATTATTATTATGCGAAAGCTCAAGGCGAATCTTCGAAAGTTCAATCCAATAAATAAATAAATAACGAAAGGCCAATCCAATAAATAAATAAATATATATATATATGTAAATATAGATATTTATATATGTTTGTAAAATGTAATTGACTTTACTTTAAACAACTTAAATTCATTATACTATATATATGTGTATATGTGTGTGTGTATGTGTCTATCTGTTTTTAGCCAATTATATATATATATTCATTCTTTATATATATATATATATATATATATATTGTGTGTGTGTGTGTGTGTGAGTCCATCTGTTTTTAGCCAATTTTATATATATTCATTCGTTTATTCATTCGTTTATTCATTCGTTTATTCATTCGTTTATTTATTCATTCATTTATTTATTCATTTATTTATTTATTTAATTTATTTATTTATTGGATATATATATCTGTAAAATGTAACTAATTTCAAACAATTTAGATTCATTGTACTATATATATATATATATATATATATATATATATATATATATATATATATATATATATATATATATGTATATATATATATACATATCGTGTGTGTGTGTGTGTGTGTGTGTCCATCTGTTTTTGGCCAATTTTTTAAATATATATATACATATATATATTTATTTATCTATTTATTTATTTATTTATTGGATATATATATATCTGTAAAATGTAGCTAATTTCAAACAATTTACATTCATTGTACAATTGTGCGTATGTGTGTGTGTGTCCGAAAAAAGATTTGTTGGAAAAAAAAATGCAACTACTTTCTGGCCAACCCAATAAATCAACAATGATTTCGATCCAATTCCCGCGGTGTTGTAGTCCGATAATTTATGCGCGGCTGTAACGACGAAGAAGAAGGAGAGCGAGAAGGATCGAGATCGTTTGTAACGTCTCTGTCGAAATGGCGCGAATCGTAGGGTAAAAATTTTCAAATCACACGACAATCGCCAACAGGTTAGCCAACAGTGACACTCCCCTGTCCACAATTTCGAAATTCGTTAGGCGTTTCGTTTGAACGAGGTGAAATTAAAGCGCACAACACGTGATTAACTTCGGTGGATCCAGTTTAATTTTGTTAGCCACTTTTTAACGGTGTTTCGATTTACCACCGGCTGGTAATTAATTCCCGACGATTTCGTACCATGGCACACGTAACTATTTATGGAGGATTAAACGAGATACGTTAAACACGCTCCGGTGGAGCCACGGTTTACTGTATAATCAGCCAACCAATTATTACGTCGGTTTATTAGGTAATAACGATTAAATAAATACACCGTCTAACGTTTCCAGCACTGTCTAGCGAAATTTATCCGACGAAAACGCCTCAATGATGTACTCACAATGTGTGTGTGTGTGTGTGTGTATTCGTGTAATTTTATTTCTACTTTTAACGCAAGCAATTTAACAGAATTTCGAGAGAAAGTAAATAAAATTATTTAAACGTACCGTGTATATCCCAATTAATTCGAATAATTTAAACTTAGATTCAATTTAAACTGACACCGAAAGAAGAAAAAGAAAGGAAAGCCGCTTTGTTCGGTAGTTGTTTCGCAAATTTAACGCCAGCTGTTATTTTAATAATTAACGTACACATTCAAGAGCAGGGGAATCGCTTCCCAACTATAATTTATAAATTGGAGAGAATTTATTTCGCAGGGAACGCCTCTTGCACGGTTTTCGGGCGAACTCGGCGACGAACATGATAAAAGAGACAATCGCGACTCGAAGACGCGGCGACACTTTCAGCGATTACTATTAATGAACGAAATTCCATCCCTCTTCAATTTACAACGAATTTGCAAAGGCATAACACGAAACTGTGTATACACGTAACATTCGAACGAAGAATAATTGTACTTGGTTACACGTGCTAATTATACACGTAACATTCGAACAAAGAATAATTGTACGTAGTTACACGTGCTGATTATACATGTAACATTCGAACGAAGAATAATTATACCTAGTTACACGTGCTAATTATACACGTAACATTCGAACAAAGAATAATTGCCTTGGTTACACGTGCTAATTATACACGTAACATTCGAACAAAGAATAATTATCTTGGTTACACGTGCTAATTATACATGTAACATTCGAACGAAGAACGATTGTACCTAGTTACACGTGCTAATTGTATGTGTAACATTCGAACGAAGAATGATTGTTCTTAGTTACACGTGCTAATTATATTTGTAACATTCGAACGAAGAGTAATTGTGCTTAGTTACACGTACTAATTATGTACGTAACATTCGAACGAAGAATAATTATCCTTAGTTACACGTGCTAATTATACACGTAACATTCGAACAAAGAATAATTGTACTTAGTTACACGTACTAATTATGTACAACTTAGTTGCACGTGCTAATTACAACTGACGCAACGAGCAAGAATTGCTCCTTCTACTTTAAGAACATTTATTTCAGATTAATTTTCGCCCGACGTTAATCCTTACCATACAGAGGTGGGATCATTCGAACAATAACTCCAGACAATAAATCGTTTCATTTTCATTCGGGGAGTCGAGTGCAAAAACGTTCCCCTAAATACGAACTCTCGCGACTGAATACTGATAACGAAAGCCGAATCGCCGAAGTAATTAAAATGGTGTTCTGCCTGGCGTGTGAGGCACGCGGGCTGAAAATACGTGATGCAATTAGCGTGACGACCGTTCCTCAACCCCGGAGATGCCAGTGTTAAAAAGCCGCTGTTACATTTCGCTTGCGAAATATCCTCGATTGCCGGTCGCAAAAGAGAAAAGAAAAAAAGAAAAAGCAGAGAAAAAGAAAGAAATTTATCTATGACACTTGCGATCCTCTCTCTCAAAGGAAAAGAAGAAGAAGAAGAAGATACGATCAAAAGGATCGTACGTAAAATGGAGACGCGCCACGTGCGTCAATCCGAGTGAAAAAACAGAAACGCAAAGCGACTGGTGGTGGTGGACAACGCAAACTGATTGACGAAGCATGCGACGAGTGAAGTTTCCGGTTGGCCGGCCTGCCACGAGTGAACAACGCTCGCTTATAAGAACCACGGTTAGATAAATACAAAGCGGAATGGAACTTGCGCCCCGCTATTAATTCCGACGCCTCCCGTAAGATAGACCTGCTACCCCCTTTCTACCCGAGCTTTCGGGCTAGAATAATTGTTAGTAGTAACGATATATCTCGGCGTTAGGTATGTGAGAATAACAGCGTCTACGTGCACCTAGCCTGCACGGGATGGGGAGGGGAGGGGGGATGCTTAATTAAACGTTCGTGTTAATTGCTGGAACTTGGCGTCAACCTCTCGACCCCCGCGCTACATGGAACGAAGGACGCCCGTACGGAAGAACTTCCGCCTTCCATCGGTTCCAAATGAAACGGTAGACATAAAATCATCCTTTGTTTCCTCCTCCTCTCATTATGTCCTCCGACCCCTCCCCCCTTCCACCGCCAAATCCGCCCTTTGCGCCCTCCCCCCCCCCCGGCAAGGTCGCGTCGAGTTTATCGCCCCCGAGGCTCGCATATCCCACGCGAAATTAAACGCCCGAGAGAATTAATATCGAACGAAACGCTCTGCATTAGGCGTACCAGCAGGCCTATGCATGTACAGGGTGGAAAGAGAAGTACTCTATCGTAAATAGGCTATCATAAATGAATTGCACACGTTCGATCCGACGGTGATACATCTCGAGGGAGAAATATTTCAATTTCAAGGTGAAACGAATTTTTTTTTCCCTTTTGCGTTGTATTTTACTGTTCGCGAAGGTAAGAAAACAACTTTTTCTCTTGAAAAATGGCAGAAAGGACGCGTTCTAACAGCGACTTTATGATTCATATCGCGTGATTTATATTTCGAATAACGTTGACAGTTAGTTTTAATCGATGGTACAACCACGATAAATCAAATGTTAGCGAAACTTAATGCGAAAATTACGTGAAATAAACACCCGCGCGTCCGGAACCATAAAGTCGCTGTTAGAACTCACGCGTTCGATTAAGAAACTTTCTAGAGAGTTATTAGATTCCTTGGAAAAGTTTTACCTTCGTGATGAGTAGAATACAACGCAAAAGAAAAAAAATTTTTGACCTGGAAATTCAAGGTCAAGGTCGATTTTGCGGCAGATTTTGTTGTTTTCTTTAGACGTTTCAAATCGAAGGTGTAGAATTCATTTATGATAACCACGAACAAACTTTTCTTTCCACCCTGTATACGTGCGTACCACCGACTGTGCGTGAATCAATGCTCGCGGGAAACGATCATTGGAATATCCCCTGTGCACGTTTATTCCCGATACTCGAGCTTCTAATGAAATTGCAACGGACTTTGCAAAGTTTACAGTCGATATCGGCGTCGTTAGAGAGGGACGACGAGGAGAAAGGGGACGCGAGATAATTACTTTCCGGTAATCGAAACAAAGGGAAGATGCAGACCGAGTTGATAAAACGTACAATAAAAGATCTCACACCATTTTTCCGGAAGCAACAACTTCTCTCGGTCGATTGTCGCGTGAAGAAGGTCAATGAAGTCTGACGAAAATCTATTAGCGACCGTCGAGGAACTAATCGAGAAGTTTCAAAAATTTTCGAACACAGACACAATGAATATGGAATGCCGTGATTCTCCAATAATTCTCCAATAAAAGCGTTTCGCCTTTTCTCCGTCACTTTGATTAAAAAAAGCGCGAAAATCGCCCTTCCAAAAGTACAGAAAAGTTGCAAAAATTGCGACGTGAAGTGTAGCTGTGAATGTAAAAGCATAATTGAAGATCCGAGGAAGAATATCGAGCGAATGCGAAGAAGGGGTGATCGGTTCATGGTGAAACTGACCATACGAATTTGAGATTGTCGGGTTCGAAACGCGAGTTCGCTGACCCGTGTTCCGTGTAAAGCACAGCGACGTTAAAAAATATCTCGGATTGCAATCGAGGAACAGACTTCGCGAGCGGCGATGGTCGAAACCGCGACAAGTCGAACGTCGACTTCTTTTCGGCCGTTTTTTGCAGGGCAAAACGAGAAAATACGGCGGCAACTTGTCAGCCGAGTAACTTAACTAGAGAAACTCCTAACAGGAGTTGTAAGGCGAGAGTGAGAATGGCTCCGAATTTCACAGTGAAATACGTGAACGCGGAAGAACTTTTGGGAGAGCTGAAGAAGATTTTTCATCCAGCTGCGGTTTTCGCCCGGCGAAAGTTCTCTCCACGCGTGAGAATACGGGGAGGGAGCAGCGAACGTTCTCCAAAGATAAAAGCAGCCGAGATAAAACGTAGCAGTAAGTCGCGACGCACGATGGGATTAAACGTTTCAGAGATTGTTTAAATTTTCTTCGCTCTGCGCGAGCGATAATCACGGTTCAAAGAGCACGGTGAAAGACGTCGTGCCGATGCTTTGTTGATACACCTCGCCGAGTTAGACAATGCAGCGGCACGATACTTCTAATTTACGGTGCAACGTTTGAGTATTCGGTCGGTAACCTTCCTTCTTCAGCGCGGCGGCTGTTTCCACTTGGAATGCTAATTCCAATCAAAGCACGCTAGGCGCCTCTTCGCGTTCGAAGTCTCTTTGAAGTTGGCAATTTCCAATTGCACCTTCGGGTTGAAAAGTAACCCGAATTTTCTAGCGGTACGATGCTGCACGTATCATCCTTACGAATTTGCCAGCCAGTTGTCTTTCACCGAACTTGTTACTTTCGACTTGTTTGAAAGGGATGTTTCCAGGAAACAGATTCCAGTCGATTCTTTCTTCTCGTTGCAAAAGATCGATTTCGTGGAAAAATTATGGCGAAGAAATCCGAGGAGGATCATCAATACGTTTGTAAATATTCTTCAGAGCAATGGTAGCTAACTGGCTGATGTACTACCTGCTTTTACCTTGTAATATTTATACTCGTTCCACTTAAAGTTATACGAATAATCGAACCAAGGTGGGAACGAGCGACTGAGAATTTTAAGAATATCACAAGAATATCACACGTTCGTGTGCTCTGAATCATAATTTAGAGGTGGCTAACTGGCGATCTTTCCTCGTCGCTACTCCCTCCACTGCTTTCATCTCCCCACTACGCTGAAATTTCCTCGCCGTGCGTCAGCCTCACTCTCTCAGTTTACCAAGCGAGTGGGGAGATCGACGCAGTGGAGGGGGTAGCGCCAGCGATCAGAAAAGTGGGAGGTAAGGGCTCGCAAGCCGCCAGTTAGCCACCTCTGCTTCAGAGCATATGACTTATCCACGATATCTACGATCATCCTTACTTAAATTTGCCAGTCAGTTACCTTTCATCGGACTAGCAAAAGACTCGTTACTTTTTGAGGTTTGAAAGGAATATTCAGCAGTCGATCTTGCGGTAAAAGATCGATTTCGTGGAAAAATTGTGGCGAAGAAGGAGGATCATCAATACATTTGTAAATATTCTTCAGAGCAAAGATGGCTAACTGGCTGATATACTACCTAATTTTTCCGTAACGCGTTATCATACGAAATATATGACAAGTGTAATATTTGTCCTCGTTCCACTTAAAGTTATACGAATAATCGAACCAAGGTGGAAACGAGCGACTGAGAATTTTAAGCGCAAGAATGCCACACGTTCGTGTGCTCTGAATCATAATTTAGAGGTGGCTAACTGGCGAACTTTCCTCGTCGCTACTCCCTGCACTGCTTTCATCTCCCCACTACGCTGAAATTTCCTCTCCGTGCGTCGTCAGCCTCACTCTCTCAGTCTACCAAGCGAGTGGCGAGATCGACGCAGTGGAAGGGGTAGCGCCAGCGATCAGAAAAGTGGGGGGCAAGGGCTCGCAAGCCGCCAGCCAGTTATCTTTCATCGGACTAGCAAAAGGCTCGTTACTTTTTGAGGTTTGAAATGGATATTCAGCAGTCGATCTTGCGGTAAAAGAATAACTGATTTTATGGAAAAATTGTGGCGAAGAAGTACCGGAGGAGGATATTCCACGAGGATATTCCGCGGGATTAACAACACGTCCCGTTTGTAAATCGTATATCCTTTGGGGCGTGTAACTGCACGTGGAAACACGTATAACCGGCGGCGAGGCCAAAGTCCATGGCCAAACAGTCGGGAACGTTAGGCAGAACGATAATAAATTAAGCTCAGCCAGAACTCGGAATTGAATCAAACGCGGTAATCTCTAACGCAATTGATTCCGGCATTCAAACACTCGCCGAGCACGAGCACGAAGGCTGCGCCGACGATCTCGGGGAGTAGCCTTCGCGAGTATAAGAGAGCAAAGAGAGGACAGAGAGAACAGAGAGAACGTGGAAGGGACTAGAAATACGCATCCATCGTCGATGGTAACTGTCGTACTAATGGCGCGTTTTGTCCTTCGCTCTTCTCTCTCTATTTCACTTCGTTTGCTGGCGTTTTCGCTGCCGTCGTATTTGCTGTTGCACTCTTCGCCCCGAGACGCTGCGGAAACTCTCTCGAAATCATCCGATCTGACAAAAAAAAAAAAAAAAAAAAAAAAAAACGTTGTTTCAATAACGAATCTCGATTTCGCCGCGGCGCTGAAAATGTCGACGAGAGAGGTATTTCGTTTCCGTGAAAAATGAATTAACCCCAGTTCCCCTTTGTCGCTGTAAAAACACACTACCCGACGTTGTCAAATTTTCAAACCGAATTTCGACGAACGGGGGGCCGGGGGTTTAAAAATTTAATGCGTTTCGCGTTCAATTTTGGGAAACGGACTGGATCCTCTGGTATTATCCCCGGCGGAGAGAGAAACCCACCTCTCCCTCCAAGTCCTCCAAGACTTTTTCGACGCGTGAACGACGATAGGACGACGACCAGTCACCGGTTGGCGTTCGATCAACGTCGACGATTTTCCTCGTTAAACTTCCTCGTTACTCGTTTACACGTGGAATCCCCGCCGCCCATGCTGATCTTGCTGGATCAATTGTCCCGTTTAAATATCGGACCACTGTATACAGCAAATGCGAGAAACAAGCACGATTTGCTAGGATCTGCTAGATTTACTAAGCAACGGCCTGGATAATCCGTCGTGTTTACTGCAGAGAAGTACCCACCACCCTCCCCACTTCTCTGTGTTGCCTGTTCACCAGCAGTCTCGTTCCTCTTTCGCGTTGTAAATGAGGCCTCGAGCACGTTATCATACGCCGTTTGCTATCTGCAACAACGGAGACACGCGAAACACTGACACTGACAATTCGTTTCCAGACGCGTTTCGATCACGAATCCACGCGTCGGCCGGATTCAGAATGTCACGCGACATTTTTGAACAACTGTCGACTCGCAATGAAATTTATGAAGAAGTTCCTTTCCTCAACGATGTACAATATCATATACCTCGTGTTCGTTTCATTGATTTTATAAACAAGTTTACGAACTGTTTATTTCGCAGTCTATTTTACCATGTTTCTGGAACTAATTTCACTAACCACGCGTGAATGAAAGTTTCAATTTTGAAATCGAGTACTATTGAACGTAGCATTGAACGAAAATATATCGCGTAAAATGTAAAATGAAATTAATTTAAATATTTGAATCAAATGTAAAAAGTGAATAATTAATCATATTTTTTGTTGATATTGTAACATTTAAGTAAAATTATAAAGATTTGTTTGAAGTACTTTCTTGTTAGAAATAAATTATAATATGAGATGAGATTTAGTAGTGGATCATATTTAAATGTGAAAATTTATTTTGAGATTTAAGTTGCGTAGAATTTTTAAAATTTAAATAGTAATAAAAATAGGTAGGTTAGGCAAGTATATATATATATATATATATATATATATATAAATGAAATCTTCAAATATATATATATATATATATATATATATATATAAATGAATACCCAAATATATATATATATATATATATAATGAAATATTCCAAATATATATATATATATATATATATATATATATAAATGAAACTTTCCAAATATATATATATATATATATATATATGAAATCTTCCAAATATATATATATATATATATATATAATGAAATCTTCAAATATATATATATATATATATATAAATGAAATCTTCAAATATATATATATTATATATAATATATATAAATATAATAATATATATAATAATATATATTATATATATAAATATAGACATATTATATATATATATTATATATTATGTATATTATATATATTGTATATGTTATATATGTTATATGTGTTATATATGTTATATATATGTTATACATGTTATATATATTATATATATTATATATATAAATGTATATTATATATATATATAAATGAAGTTTTCCAAATATCCAAATTAATAAATTTATTATATAAATTGTCACATTTAATTTGAATCGAAATTTTCAAAATGTCCAAACTTTATGTGTCTCGGTATCAACTGAAATTATTACCATTTTTTTATTAATTTTTTTTTATTCTCGAGTCGTATCCCATAGTCGACACATATTTGAAAAATATAAAAATAAGATTGTTGCTTTTTTTTTTTTTTTTTTTTGTAAAATAGCGCGTCCGTGAGAAAAATCAGCGACTGCGAATCGCAATTGTCTCGCGCTTCCGCGAGATTGGCTCGCGTTCCGTGCCAAAGTGGTGAAAGAAAAAAAAAAAAAAGAAAGAAAGAACCAGCGCGGACGATCGATTTCGCGTTTCGCATTTTCGCGTTTCGATCGTTGAAGCGAGTATAAATACGACGATGAATTGTTCCCCGGCTTAATTGGCAACTGAACAACGCGATATGCACTTGTATAAATAAAAACCATCGTGTCGTGTATTTATATCGATACGGTGACTTAACGAACGCAACGAACAGCGAGTTGCCAAAGCGCGTTCGTTATACTTTTAAGCGAGTCGATCCTTTCTAATACGTTTTTACGTGGTCGAAAATCGAACCGATTAGATTAGTCGCTGCATCGCGAGCATACTGCGGTATATTTCAGAAAGAGAGACACCGTTGGATTCCACGTAAAGGAATAAAAAAATTTATACGTTTTATTATAAAACGTTGTAACACGTGGTCAAGGATGACGTCTAGGTTTCTCTGATGGAAAAGAACGATCTTCTTAGGACGTTTTTATGACTTGTAAATTCGAAAGGTATTACTGGAATCAATTGCTGCGTGGAATTATTCGATGCAAAAACAACCGAAATATCGTGAATATAATTATCAATATTGTCAATATTTAATCAATTAAATATAAAATTTTTAATTCATTTTATGAACAAACTTACACTTGGAAATTTATCACTGAGAATAATATTAAATTTCTCGACGCAAAAACAACCGAAATATCGTGAATTTAATTATTAATATTGTCAATATTTAATCAATTAAATATAAAATTTTTAATTCATTTTATGAACAAACTTACATTTGGAAATTTATCACTGAGCATAATATTAAATTTCTCGACGCAGAAACAACCAAAATATAGTGAATCTAATTATCAGTATCAGCATTTGATAGATTAAATTTTTATTTTATGCACAAAGTGATATATTTACAAATGTATTACCCTACAATACTGACAATATTTTCACAGGTCTGTTACTGATTCACAATCAGTGTCAGCAAACCTAGTTAATCATCCAACAACACTGTTTACGTTAAAATCTGTGATCGAGGGGCAAAAAGCTCTTTTTCCTCTTCAACGTAACGGCGTTAACCATTACATCGTCTGAGGAAGAGCCGCGAATAAGCAAGCAAATAAACAGAGAGAGAGAGAGAGAGAGAGAGAGAGAGAGACACGTCTGAACGTTGCGAGAAGCACCAAGTAAGTTGGAAGCTGCACGAAGAAAGCACAACCGTTTACGAGTGACAAATACATTCGTCGGTTTTAACGCCGACATCCGACGGATTAATCCTTTTCGTACCCTCTCACCACCCTCGTATGTCTGTTTTTAATTGAAACGTAGCTCCCGCGTTTAATAACGTCTCTCTGTTCCGCAAACGTATCGTTTCAATATCAGACGCGAAGACGGCTGTCGAAAAGGAATTTTCCAACACCGAGACTAAGTGTATAGAGCATGTTACACATCAGCGGGAAAAGAACACGACCGATGCGACGACGCATGAAGAAGAAGAAGAAGAAGAAGAAGAAGAAGAAGAAGAAGAAGAAGAAGAAGAAGAAGAAGAAGAAGAAGAAGAAGAAGAAGAAGAAGAAGACTCTCGAGAGCAGGGGAACGTGCAGAAATGTTGGTACACGCGAGCCCGCGTGTCAAATGCCGCATTACAGCAGACCGATATAGAGCCACGCATATAGAGCTGCCGGGAGAATTTCTCGAGTGCCGGGGCGGAGGGGAGGGGGTCCTAAGCTCAGCCACGTGTTTTGTTACTTACCGAAGATTACCGGCTTACAAGAAACCCAACGGCGGCGGGAGCAATCTACCGCCCGTGCAACCCTCCTCGGCAGCAGCCCCTCCCCCCCCTCCCCCTCCTCCCGCGCACCCGCGACTCCACCAAGCCGTTATCACGGCCGCCTTCCAACTATGCCCCGCGTCGCAAGCTCGATGTGCTTGCGAAACACCAGCCTGCAGAATGCACGATCCCCTCCCTCACCCGCTTCGCGGGGGGCTCGGCAAAGACCGAGAGATAGAATAACGTCCCTAAGTGTACTTACTGCAAAGACCCGAAATTGGGGAACGATGTAAATCACTTACGAGATACACTCGCGCGCCTCGCCTCGCCTCGCCTCGCCGCGCCAGAGGAAAAGCAACGCGCGCGCCGCCATTTATCGTCGCTGCAATAATTCCTGCGGATTCGCGCGCACGAGTTTCCTAGCAGGCTGCATCCGAGAGAATAAACGCCGCCGTGCCGCGTGCGACAATCCCGTCACTCTCCTCTCTCTCTCTCTCTCTCTCTCTTTCTCTCTTTCTGCGTTGTCGTTGGCAAAAATAACGCGAAAATAACTTTTGCCAAGCGTATTGCTCGATCGAGTAGAGGGTCCGCGCGGACTTGTTAAAGCTCCGCGAAAGGAGCAATTTTTTCAGATCGTGAACTAATATCGAAAATAACAATGAAAGGATGTGGGGTGCGGAAGTCTGAATTTTTAGAATTTCTGTTCCGATGCGAGGAAAAAACCAGACTTTTGGGACCGTTTGTCCGGTCACCCTAACCTCAAAAAGAAATACACAGTGGGCCAAAAATCACTTCTTACTAAAATGAATCCGTACCTTTTTCATTGTACAAAATTAATAATAATTTAGTCGTAATTTGTAGCAGAGGTGGCTGAATGGCGGCCTTACCCCCACTCGCTGGCGCTACCCCCTCCACTGCATCTCCCCACTCCTCGCCGTGCATGAAGTCTACTCTGGTGGAGGGGGTAGCGCTAGCAACGAGAAAAGTGGGGACAAGGGCCGCCAGTTAGCCAGCTCTGACTTATAATTAGAGGCTCATAAGTCCTTGGATCATAGATCCTACTAAACCAGTTCGTCGAAATTGTCGAGCATTTATTTTTTTCAGATTCAACGAGACTCCCATCTGTGACACAACCGTGACACAAGGATGTTAGAATGTCTCAAGTTTGCTTGAAATGGCAAAAGAATGCTGCTTCCTCCTTTTTTTTTTTTTTTCTTGGCAAATCAAAGAAAGGCGGAAAGGAGCGTAGAGTGTATTACTCACTCAGTATCATCGATCTCCCCACTATACTGAAATTTCCTCGCCGTGCATGAGGGGAAAGCGCTAACGATCAGGAAAGCAGGGCCGCCAGTTAACACGTTACGGCTCTGATTTAGAGAGTAATGGATATCGTTTCTTTCGTTCTCAGAGATCATTAACGCAGAAGGCTGAGCGATAATGATACTGAAATGGCGTACTTACGTCAGTTTCGCTCGAGGAAACGAGTTTACCACGAGACGAGCTATCGCGAAACTAATAAAAATCTTCTTGTATCCTGGCTAAAGATCCGTTTGCGTTGTTTGTAAAATAATAATTCGTCGAACGCGTGTTACGCTCCGTTTTAAATCACGTTTTAAAGTTCTGAACAGAAATGTCGACGTAGGAAAAATGGCGACACAAACTAATGAAACACGCGAGGGAAAATATGACAAATTCTCCCCTCCCCGAAGTCGTTTCTTCGCGTTTATTTTTCGTCTCTCTCTCTCTCTCTCTCTCTCTCTTTTTCTCTCTGCTTCCTGGACGAAAAGAACTGAAGCTGACACTTGGTGGTTTTATTAACGTAAGCAGTAGAAACCAGTCGAGAAATACGTCGCGAAACATTTAGAATCGCAAGGAAAGAAGAATGGCCCTCGCCGGGGATCTCCGCGACAAATTATCGCCAGGTTTTCTCGCTCTCGCAGCTACTACCAGACGGAGTGGAAAGGTGTGTTTTGTTCTACGAAGAGAAAACTACAGACTCGTCGAGTGTTTAATAAAAAGAATAGCAGCGAACGCGGTGATAATAAGGAGGCGGAAATGATAACTTATTACGGATATCCCTGTAGCGAGAAGAGGAATAACTGAAGTAACGTCCTTTTTTTTTTTACCTTCGATAGAGTTCCAGCTCGGTTTCTATTTTCCAAGAAAAAAAAGAAGAGGAACAGAATGACCAATTACACACTATGTCGTAAATGGAGATGCGACAAAATGGAGAAGCTACTGTCGAATCGGGTTAAAGTGATCCCGCGAATGATGATCTCGCGAAATTAAGAGAAATTCACTTGTCGAACCAACGGAAAGGAGATTAAGTCGAATTTTCACGATAATAAATGATCGCGTCGCTCGAAAATGATGATTGAAGAGCCGAAATAGAGGAAAGGATCGCACTCATGCTCGGACTCGGGCCCAGATATATTTCGATTCAGAAGCCTGTCAAATTTTCGTCCACGTGGAAACTGTTTTAACAAGAAAGCTACGGAAGAATTCTGCTCGGAGGGGGAAATTCCCGACGATATCGGCCACTCGGGACTCTCGTCGGGATTCTCGTCGAAATTCAAACTACACCGTCGAAAGGAAAACGTCGTTATCGCGGGAAACAACAGGTAGAGGGCACGAAACTCCGGGTTTCGCGGATCTGACATTTTGGGATCGAGTTGGCCAATTTGCGCCGGACTCCGGAACTGTCTCCTCTAACTCGTTTAGCAGCAACGGGGACTATACTTACACCAGTGTTCTGCGAACAGTTCCGCCACCCCTCCCCCCCCCCCAGAGAATAATAACGCCGATAATCGCGTCACACGCTGTGAACTCAACCGTGACGCGATCTCTCAGCGCGTGTTTAGCACTTGTGATAGAAACTTTGTTCGTTGTCCGTGACGTGTGTCACTGCAAATGAATACCGGGGGCGCGTGTACACCGTATGTATAAAATTTTTTTCGCGCCTGCGCAAGCGTTTCTGTGAAAATTTCCACAACCACGGCGTGGTTTCTCACCCTTTCGGTGATTTTTCAATATGCAAAACATTGTTACTCGTTGGGATCACTTTTAACTTTTAACTGGCCCGCTTTTAAACGCAAACGCGTTCCCGTGCAAACGACATTATTCGTTGCTTCTTTTTGATTTTAACGTCGCTTTTGCGCTGTTTCGCATTGTTACAACAAAAAAAAAAAAGAAAATGTATCGTTATCGAGCATCGTTTTGAAACGAGCCTTTTTTCGAAATGGTAAGAGACTAAGTTAATTGGCGCGAACGTCCTCCGAAACGCGATTTTCTCGGCCAGCTGATCGGATAACGCTATACAATAACATTAAAAAAGGCTCGTACATCCTCGCGGAGTCCCTTTCTTGCGAGAGAGGAACGCCTGTGATACCAGCGTCGAGCACGTTTTAATCTTCCGGGGGGAGATCAGAGGCTTGCGACGCCAATAACGCGGCACCACTTTATAGGTCGTTGCTCTTGGAACTTTCATCGATAAAGGACGCGCACGACACGTCCGTGAGAGTGACTGGTGACTCTCCGGTGCAATTTTCATTTCTAATAACATGGTTTTTCAAGGACAGTCACGACTGGTGTCGATCGTGCGCCTCCGCGTATGTCATTTTGGAGCTCGATGGACCAACCACTGTTTAGAGTAAGAAATGAACAACCATAATTGGCGTGGACTGTTTTTATTGTGTGATAAACTTGATTCTACTTTGAATTATTAGAAATATTAAAGATCACTGATTTGAATACTATTGTTAAATATTATTGTTAAAAAGCTGCCTACTGCTTAAAATATTATCATTCGATATTATTAACTTCTACTAACTTCTGTATATACATTTAAAGAATAAAATATGTCATAAAATTGACCTTGACCTTGAACTTCAATGTCAAAGTTCTTTTTTTTTTTGCATTGTATTATTGCTCTACTCATCACGAAGGTACAATTCTTCCAAGAAACCTAATAGTTGTCTTGGAAAAATGGCAAAAATGTTTCTTAATTATTTAACGCTGCGGACGCGTGCGTTCTAACAGCGACTTTATGGACGCGTCTGTATTATGCAATTTTCGTTAAATTTCATTAAAATTTGATTTATCATAGTTGTGGCATCAGTGTCAGCTTAAATAATCAAATGACTAAACTAACTGTTAATATTATTCGAAATATAAACATTACATCCATGCGTCCAGAACCGTAAAGTTGCTGTTAGAACGCACTCGTCCACAATATTAAATTTTGCTGCTTTTCAAGAGAACTATTAGATTGCAACTTTGAAAAAGTTTCACCTTCGCAAGGAGTAAGAATACAATGCAAAAAGAAAATTTTAACCTTGAAACTCTAACAGCGACTTTATGCTTCTGGACATGTCTATATTGCGCAATTTTCGTTAGATATATTAAAATTTGATTTATCATAGTTGTGGCATCAGTGTCAGTCTAAATAGTCAAATGGAAAAACTGTTAACGTTATTCGAAATATAAACAATACGCGTCCAGAATCATAAAGTCGCTGTTAGCACGCACGCAGTGTCAACATTTTTGCCATTTTTCAAGACTATCAGCGACTTGCGGTGACCTTGGAATAATTTTACCTTCGTGACGAAGTAGAACGCAAACGTTGAAATTCGAGGTCAAAGTCAATTTCTTGTACTCGTCCATCGAAGATGTAGCTCTACGATAGCCACGTACAGACTTTTCTCTCCACCCTGTAGAAGCTCCGATCAAACCCGAGGGACTACTGAACGAAATTTAGAGGAAATTTCGCGGAATCACCGGCCTTCCCACGCGGGGGAAACAGAAACGCGCGAAGATCAATCTGGCTAACATGGTTCGCCATTCTTCGATTCGCCACCCGTCGGTGATCCCGTCGGCAGCCGGGGAAAACGGCTCCCCCTCCACAAAAGGAGCTTAATCCAAATTGAAGAATAATATCGTTGGTTAATCCTGGCCCCCGGGGGAGCCATTCAGGAGATTCGTGAGAGGAAAGTCGCCGGAACACCGGCTCGAGAATACGAATAGCCTCGACGGATTTAAATATTTCGAATGGCTGGGCAGACGTTCGACACGAACACAATAGAGAGAGACAGAGAGAGAGAGAGAGAGAGAGAGAGAGAGACGTAGCGATAAGCATTTCTCGTCGGTCTGACAATGAGACCCCTTTGTACTCTCTGTCTGTTCGCTTTTCCCCTGTCCGTTCCCGCGATACACCCTGCTATACCCTGGTTAAAACCATCTTCGAACGATTTTATCCCTCGAATCTACGGCTTATAAACGCTCTCGAACTGCTCTAATCGGAATGCCCTTTGCTCTTGCGTTTACTCCCGCTGTAAACGACCCTCTCGAACCGGACGAAAAGTGTCATTCGCGCTTGAAGAGGATCGTAATCGAGTGAATTCTGCTTCTCCGGTGTTGTTGTTGTTGTTGTTGTTGTTGTTGTTGTTGTTATTATTATTGTAGTATCGAAATCATTGTGTATAGTTATATATTTAGTTATTTTTACTTTTGATAGACGGCCTGTTTGCTGAAGATTCGTGAATGAAAAGTATAAATGTGATGTGAGAGGCACAGCGTTGGCACTGAGCGCTTTTCTTTTTAAAAAAAGAAGAAAGTCGTGCGTGTGAGGACAGAGTCTCGAAAAAGAGTGTTGAACGAGTGTGGCCAAAAGAGTAATTTGCGTTGTATATTAATTGTGTCGTTTAAGTTTATTCGAATTACTGTTGTTTGAGTTATGTCTATCTTGTATTCATCATTTGTTGTTTCGTTTCCGTTTTCTTCATTATTTAATACAATAAATCATCTAAATTATATCCCTACATTATTATTATTATTATTGATTGCGTCACACGACACTGCAGTTACATTTGCACGCCACGACTGTGGTAACGCAGTGACTTCATTCGAGTCGCGTGTTTTTTTCGAATTACAGCGATCATGTAGCAGCTTTCTAAAGTCTTGTTCTTCGTGTTTCCCGAGAAATCAGAAGAAAAAAAAAAAAAAATGGGTAAAAAATCGCCGAGTTTGAAATCGTCGAATTTCAATTTCAGCCACAGCCTAAGCAGGTGAATTCCGACGAAACAACCACGGGGGGGAGGGGGAGGAATAACCAACGAACTTCGCACGCGCGCGGCCAAGAATACACGAATACACGCCAGATGAACACGGGATGAGGATGTTTGTATATATATATATATATATATATGAATTACTGAAAACATACTCGTTATTTTATTAGACAAAGTAAATTATTTTCAAAACTTTAATTAATAGTTCTTCGCTTCTTCGGGTGAATTTGGCATAATTTTTACAACAGGCACTCCTTCAAAAGGTTCCAAAACGGGTTCTATGTCAGTATCAGACCACAAGTCATCTTCAGAATCACTATCATTTTCAGAGTCACTATATTGTAAAGGATTTAGACGTGGACGTTTTCTTATCGCAACAATATCACTATCGTCACTGTCGTCACTATCAAAATTAGATTTTAAAAGATCTTCAATGTTATCACTAGACTCACAATCAGATAAATTGTCCGCACATATTTCTTTTCCGTTCTCCATTTTAGATTTACTTTATTATTTGATTTTGATAAAAATAAGTTAAGAAAATTAACAGTAATATCACTGAAATTTCTTAAATATCCGAACACCCAAGTGCTTAAACTTTGAATAAACTTCTTCTATACGCAGTACCGACTAATAAGTTTTCAAATTAATTTTTTTTTTTTTTGCGTTTGCATCCTTGTACGACGCAACTGAAGCTGAAATCAATTTTTTTCGTAGAATTATCTCTGTTTGGTAAAAATTACGTTTTAATTTATTCGGATTTAATAAAACAACAATCGATTATCTACTGCAATATACAAACGACGAAAATTCGTCATTTGGCCGCTATAAATTTATAGTAATTGTCTGTGAAATGACGAATTTTCGTCGTGCGGACGGATATGTGTTAAGTTTAATCCGCCTCGGATTAAATATATGCTTAACCTTTTGATTGATGCCGCATTTTTTTTAACGACCGCGCATCAGATCGCCGCGTATTTTCAATTTTAAGGAAAAATGTACTTTTACTAGCAAATAAATAATTTAAATATTTTTCACTTGCATAATTGGCGAGCCACAATCAATTAGGATAAAATTTGCACGAAAAAGAAAAGAAAGAAGCACTTGATTTTCGCTAGGGGTTGCCACGCAATAGATCGAATACTAAATATTAAAAAACATTAAAAAAGTTACATGCACGTTTGTTAAATTTGAAATGTTATAAATTTATAGTCTAAAAAATACACATATATATTATACACGATGAAGCTGATATTTATTTATAGTGTGGCATGCTTCGAAGTAAATAGAGTGGAATTTTACAGTTTTCGGCACGCGAATTTTGTTTCTTGCCTTTTTTTTGGGTAAAAAATCGCCGAGTTTGAAATCGTCGAATTTCAATTTCAGCCACAGCCTAAGCAGCTGAATTCCGACGAAACAACCACGGGGAGGGGGGGAGGAATAACCAACGAACTTCGCACGCGCGCAGCCAAGAATACACGAATACACGCCAGATGAACACGGGATGAGGATGTTTGTATATATATATATATATATGCAAATGGAAAACTGTACAAGCTAAGTTCCTCCATGAGCGGCATTTCGCCGCTGTGAATCTCTTCAATTGCTTGTATCGCAACAACCGACGAACGTTGCATTAACACCCAACCAAGTCGAGCCCCGACGGTAATCCGAGGCATTAGCCTCGTTGATTTACGTGGTGGAAACGGTGCCCTAAAGTTTTTCTCACCGCCCGGCCGAATGGCAAAATCGGAAAGACTTTCGAAAACACGTCGACGCGATTACTCGCGTTGTTTCGTTTCAATTTCGTTCGAAATTCTCCGACTCGTTCGAGAATTACGAGTCTTGTTATGGTTGATGATTTCTTTGATCTCTTGTCTTTCGATCGAGAAGAAGAATTTCGGCTTTCGAGAAGACACAGTTTGAGACTGACAAGGTTATCAATGAGTAAACAGTAACGAGAGCTGATTAGCCAGAGAGATTTTTCGGCCTTGTACAGAGTGATTCGCGTAACTTCGCAGACGAGAAATTTGGTTTGGTACAATTTTTTTACACGGTTTTAAAGAAGGCAAAATATCTCTATTTTTTTCAATTGGACAGATTATATGTGTATATATATATATATATATAATTTATTATTTTTTTTTATTTATATATTTATATATCTTATATATAAATATATATATATTTTTTTTCATTACAACTCGGATAGAATATCAAATTTCGAGTGAAAATGTATTAACCTAAAAGATATATGATGACAACTTGTTCATCAACGTCCAAGAAAATGGCCCTAATGCTCTGCAGTTTTCATTTCTCGAGACAAATTATCGTCAAATATCTCCCTAATCATTTAGAATTCAATGTGACTAAATCCTCTATCGCATGAATTTTTACGACGAGTTGAAAAAAAAAATATATGGCTGTTAGTCTACTTAAAAACGAGTGCGGTCGTGAAATAAATAATATTCGATTTCTAATTTTATTAGAAAATGTGTTATTTATTGCATTTTATGACTGTTGGCAAACAACAATAACTACCAATAAATTGTCTACTTAATTTACTATAGAATATTTGAACATTTAAGTTCCCAATTGGGAACGGGATGCAATAGAGGGTTAATTTAATGAACATTTCAACAAGTCTTTGCACAAGATGGCGTTTCTGTAAGTTGTTGAACACATAGTATATTCTAGAGATATAATAACTCGTTATGGACAGATCTAAAATTATTAATTTCGTATTTCGTGTGAATTGTTACGTCCACCTGATATATTCGAAAATTTGTAATTTTTCTTAACCCTCTATTGCATGAATTTTTATGACGAAAAAAAATATACATATATATACATGGCTGTTACTTAAAAACGAGTGTGGTCATGAAATAAATGATAAAATTTTGTTTATTGCATTTTATGGCTGTTCCTGTATGGAAACTAATAAATTGCCTACTTAATTTACTATAGAACATTGGAAATTTAATTGGGAACGAAAATGCAATAGAGCGTTGATACATTTTTACTTGAAATTTAATATTCTTTCTGACAAAAAAAAAAAAGACACACGATCCAATTAAAGAAAAATAAAGATAAACCTTGGAAATTTCGAGATCCTTCAACAAATCGCAATTCACACGCTCGTACTAACTTTTGTATCAATCTTTCATCAGTCGCGTTTAATTTAATAGTTATTTCAGCTTAATCGCGTGATTTTCAGTCCTCAGTTCCACAAAGTGATCTTCGCGATCACGTTCATTGGGCCTGGCCAGAAAAATTCGCAGGATATTTCCTGGTGGCTTACAGAGAGAGAGAGAGAGAGAGAGAGAAAGAGAGTGACAAATACATATTGAAAGCCGTGTCGAAGAAAAATCGACCAAAAAACCGTCGATGAGAATTGAATTTTCATTTGCACAGAGGTACACCGAAAAAAATCGCTCTTCGAGCCGCTCGAGGTGTGTTGGCTCGAGAAACAGCTTTCCCCGCCTCGATGGCCCGGTAACGATCAACTATTTTCTCCTGTTTCTTTCTCGCCTGAAACGGTGCAACCGGTTCCGGCTATAAATCACGAATTTCTGCCAGTTTTATGCCGAACTGGCGAATTCAATTACACGCGACCCGCGAATGTATAACACATTGGCCCGACGCGGCCGAATGAAAACGTCATGCGTACCACGCATGTATCACCACACATGCGCGCGCGTGTGTGTGTGTGTGTGTGTGTGTGTTTATTATTCTTCTTTGCGCGCCCTTCCATCGACTCGCGTCGGCCGTGTAATTAATTGCTCGTTGATTGTGCGACGCGAAAAAGTGAATCTAAACGACCGCCACCGATACAAAGGACGGATCAACAAGTGTCCAATTTCGCGCGAACGACGATGAAATTTCTCGTAAACGTAACGTTACGAGACGATGTTTAGGGTGTCCGCGGTCCAAGACGAAACACACCCCCTTTCTTATGTGTTTTTTCTCATCTCGGCGCCGAGAAGCTCGCGTGTCTGAAAACAGTATGATTCAGGCTTCCTTCTGTTTCAGTTCACGCAAACGCTGTTTCAATCGTTGACCAAGAGTCACTTGACCGTTTTAAGAAGAAGAAAAAAACAGGAAAAAAGCGCGACGTCAGAGGTGGCGAATTTCCTTCGAATTTTCGTATCGAATTCGTCGATATCGAAAATTGTCGCGAGCACAACGTGCAACAACGCGAACAAACAAACTCGCGTCGCAATTTTATTCTCGAATGAATCCGCCTGTCGATAATTATTAGCCGATAAAGTCTCTCCCGGTGGAATAATAATTCCTTGGAATAAATGATCGATTTCGTCGCTCGCCCCGATGAAAGATTCTTTCTTCTTGATGAACGCGGAGATTGATAACTCGAATCGAGAAACAAATCTTCGACTCGTCGTTAGCTCGGATGTTAACCATTTGCGGTCGTATTAAGTTTAGTCATGCCGGTCGGAATTAATTTTCGTTGAACGAAAACAGTGATACATAATGTGCAAGATTACGAAGAAGAAACGAAATTTATTAATTGTTAAACTTTAGATATATGTAACGCAATAATACGATCTGATTATATGTAGAAATTATATTTTATATAGTTCTCCATCGTGTGGTATTTTTCAAAGCAGTCTCCAATATGAAGCCCTAGTTTTCGCGAACACGTTTCGCAAAAATAACTAAGTTTGGCGTCTTCCGTCTTTAATTTTTCCGTTTGAACATACAGAACAATCTTTGCTCTTTGCATCTTTACAGTGCTGCAACATGTATCGGGTTGGTGCATAATTATTGCGCATTTTTTCGCAACTTTCCATTCTTCACAGTGCCGCAGTATGGCGTAAATGCGCATTCGTTTTGCCATTGCTAGAGTATTATTTTTAAAATATTTCACGAAGCGAAAATATTATTGTCGTATTCTACGTATCTCCGAAGCTTGTCGACTTGATATAATATAAGATCAATATGGTTCTTTGTTGCGGTGGCTGAGAGTAGACATACTCTCAAAAAGATGTTAATTAATCTCGATCACGGTGTAAATCGGGTGGATTTCTTGCCAGGAGTCCAAACAATATTGCAATCTCGATTTACTCCTCCTAGTTCTAATGCTCTCTTTCGTGTTTTCTTCTTTTTTTACTATTTTCTTTTTTTCTTTTTCAAATCTCAGTCAGTTTCATTGAGATTTCATTGAGAATTCTCTCGCATGTAATATTATATACTTTTATACAAATAAAGTAGTACGCAACATCCTCGAGATTTAATAACAGCAAATTGCGATGAAGTAATTTAATAGTTTACTTAGATTGCTGTTCGATCATTTAATTATTAATTAACACATTGAATGCCATGGAGGTCAAGATTGGTAAAAATTCAAGTGAATGATACTTTGAATAATACTTTGAAACTTGTCAACATTAGCTGGTGTGAAGAAATTAACGCAGTATAGAACATATAAAAACAATTTCAATTGCGTATAATATTATTCGCGCATATTCTGATGTAGCTATTAAAGCACAGCAAACAAAGAGAAAAAAATGCAACTAGTATAGTCTTCGCAATATATGACGAATTTTTCTGGTTCTGTTCTGCTCGATCATTTCGAATTCTTTTCGTAACATCCTCTACAAAATCGTTGCCCGATCCTGACCTTTTTCCATCTCGTGGCATAATTTTCTCTGCGAAGTAAACCTCGATTTCACGATATCGTAGGAAATATACGAAAATAAAATGAAATATCGTGAAAAAAAAGTGAAAATCGAAGAAACAGCAGTAAAATAAATCTGACAAACTAAAGTAAAGATAAATAAATAAAATAGATAAATAAGTGATATATATATATATATATCAAGAATAAGAGATAAATAAAATAGATAATAAAAAAAAATAGTAAAATAAGATCAAGTAAAGAAAAAAAAGAAAATAAATCTGTTAAACACGGTTACTTCAACTTCATCTGTGGCAGATAATTTCAATAATAATATCTATCGTATAGTAACAGATTCGTATTGGCCAGTCATGTAAAATAGAATCGGCTAACTGGCGCTCCCCCCTCCACTTTCCTCAACGCTATCCCCTCCACTGCATCGATCTCCCCACTACGTTGAAACTGCCTTGTCGTTGCATGAGCCCCATTCTTTGATTTCCCTATTAAACAAGCGGATGAACTTGTTAAGACGTAAGATCGATATATGAACGAGATAATTTGCGGAAAAATTGCTCGGTGTCGTCGTCATGTTTGTTTGTCAAACGCGTGTGGCAAACAGCGTCGAGCCAAGACTTTTGACTTGTCGTCAAAAATTGTTTCCTCTCAGTTTTCTTTCTCTCGTTCTTCTTCTTTCATTTTTTCTTTTTTTTTTTTCTCTCAACCATAATGAAACCTGCGGTGTTCGTTCCAACAGTCCGACAGAGTTCTCGTCGTTGGTGGCAGAAACACGTTGAAGACCTTCATTCGAGTTCGATTTAACTTTGCCATGCTGGCCGGTACCGTCGGAAGTTAAATTAGTAATAGAACCGTCCGAACAGAGTTGCATCACGTTGTAACGAGGAACATTCATCCATTCGGCGAGGGAGGACAGCCGAATAGAAGCATTATCTTGGAAACTATAAATATCGCAATTTCATAAAATCGTCGTTAACTTCGTTCTCTCTTTTTCATTCGACTTGATTTAACAGACGCGATTTCGAAGAAATCAATTAGACTGCCCATTTGCTCGATAGCTCCGTATCCGGTAACATACTTTGATTTCCCACCAATGCGAATATATCGCGTGTATGGAAATTATTAACATAATTTCTAATTTCATAATTCGAGCACACGTTGAACCTTGTACGATTAAACGCGTTAGCCCGAGGATGCCAGGCTACGCGTTCCAGGTTGCGCTTAATCAATTTCAACTCCACTTCGTTTTTCTACACCATGCGATTTCTTAATTTCATTTCTCGAGAACGGAGTATTAAATTATTCCCCTCGAAACAAGCAACTCCCGCCCGTCAACGGGAAACGAGATTATTCGAGCTGGCCTTGTTTGCGTTACGAGGGAACACAATTTACGTTTTTATCTCGTTCCGTTCGTTCATTAATAAAATAATGTTGCAATCCTCGGCGTTTCTGCGAGGATAAAAACAATTGAACTCCACGTTTTTCCACCTTGGCGAGGGAGACGGGGGGGGGGGGGGAGGGACCTCTGAAGAGCGTGAATTTTTTTTCTATTAATAACTACCGCGGCGAACGTTTACCAAATCGCAGCGCGACTTCTTCGAGTCGTCGAAAAAAGAAAAAGAAAGAAAAAAAGAAAAGCGAGGGAGAAGAGAAGTTTCATCGGGTGTTGAAATCAGGCTGCGATGATCACATTAGAAGGAAATTTTCAATGAACCGAAAAAACCGTGGCTCGGCAAGGCTATTACAGGATTTTTCATTCGATATCAACGAATGGTGAAGAACTTGCCAGACTGTGAGAAAAAACTCTCTCTCTCTCTCTCTCTCTTTTTCTTTTTCTTTTTCGCGCGTGTTCGTAGCCGACGAGTCAGCTCATCGGCATTATTACACGATGTCACTCGAGGTACGTACGTAGTATCGATTTCGAATCACACATCGGCGGACCGATGGAGAAATTTAATTGGGGGCCGCGGTAATTCCCAGTTCAATTCGGCGCCAGCCTGCAAACGCTCGACGTGCCGGGGAGAAAAAAAAAAAAAGAAAAAAAAAAATTAACCTAACTGCGAATGCGCTCGCAGAAAAGTACGGGGGCCATATCCGCGCTCCGGATTCGCGCCCGTTAAAATCACTCGGGGGAGAAATTTATCCATTAAACCGACCGCTGTCTGCAAAGATCACTCACCGACAACCTATTGTCGCACAACCAATCTCTCTCTCTCTCTCTCTCTCTCTCTCTGTCTCTGTTTCTCGTTTTTATTTCGAACGATGATTTTTCATCAACTCTGCAACTCCGCCTGAAACTTTGTCGAAGAACCTCGAGAGAACCGTCGTAAGAAAACATAAGAGCAACGGAGTGCCAAGTGCCATAGTACATTTCTTCATATTTCTATACATTTCAGAGTTACCAACCAATCAGAAACGAATGCTTAACACTCGTACTGAACTGCGTTAATACAACGTAATTAACACATATCCGTCCGACATTGTTTGCATCGCCATTGACCAAATGCCGGCATTTTTTTTGACACTATTTGTAGAAACGGTATGCTTTATATCTAAAAACAACCTAACTTTTAAAAAGTCATATGTTTTTCAGTGAAATTTTGGGAAATTAAACAAAATGAATTTGCATTTATACGTACACCTTTATTTTTGATTTTTTTTTTTCTTTCTGAAGTTAAGAATAAAAATTAAATTCACAAAAAAGTTGAAACGAATTACTGAAAACATACTCGTTATTTTATTAGACAAAGTAAATTATTTTCAAAACTTTAATTAATAGTTCTTCGCTTCTTCGGGTGAATTTGGCATAATTTTTACAACAGGCACTCCTTCAAAAGGTTCCAAAACGGGTTCTATGTCAGTATCAGACCACAAGTCATCTTCAGAATCACTATCATTTTCAGAGTCACTATATTGTAAAGGATTTAGACGTGGACGTTTTCTTATCGCAACAATATCACTATCGTCACTGTCGTCACTATCAAAATTAGATTTTAAAAGATCTTCAATGTTATCACTAGACTCACAATCAGATAAATTGTCCGCACATATTTCTTTTCCGTTCTCCATTTTAGATTTACTTTATTATTTGATTTTGATAAAAATAAGTTAAGAAAATTAACAGTAATATCACTGAAATTTCTTAAATATCCGAACACCCACGTGCTTAAAATTTGAATAAACTTCTTCTATACGCAGTACCGACTAATAAGTTTTCAAATTAATTTTTTTTTTTTTTTTGCGTTTGCATCCTTGTACGACGCAACTGAAGCTGAAATCAATTTTTTTCGTAGAATTATCTCTGTTTGGTAAAAATTACGTTTTAATTTATTCGGATTTAATAAAACAACAATCGATTATCTACTGCAATATACAAACGACGAAAATTCGTCATTTGGCCGCTATAAATTTATAGTGATTGTCTGTGAAATGACGAATTTTCGTCGTGCGGACGGATATGTGTTAAGTTTAATCCGCCTCGGATTAAATATATGCTTAACCTTTTGATTGATGCCGCATTTTTTTTTAACGACCGCGCATCAGATCGCCGCGTATTTTCAATTTTAAGGAACAATGTACTTTTATTAGCAAATAAATAATTTAAATATTTTTCACTTGCATAATTGGCGAGCCACAATCAATTAGGATATAATTTGCACGAAAAAGAAAAGAAAGAAGCACTTGATTTTCGCTAGGGGTTGCCACGCAATAGATCGAATACTAAATATTAAAAACCATTAAAAAAGTTACATGCACGTTTGTTAAATTTGAAATGTTATAAATTTATAGTCTAAAAAATACACATATATATTATACACGATGAAGCTGATATTTATTTATAGTGTGGCATGCTTCGAAGTAAATAGAGTGGAATTTTACAGTTTTCGGCACGCGAATTTTGTTTCTTGCCTTTTTCTTTTCTCGAATAAATCCAAAATCAAGGAAGAATATATATATTTTTCGATTTTTTTTTTCCAGTGATAGAAAATGATTCTATATACGTGTCACTGTTAAGAAATCGTAATTAATTTCGCTTTCATTTAGGGTACAGGGATTGGCGCGTACTGATGCGCGCAAGGCGATCAAGAGGTTAATGAATTTCGCTCGCTGCTTCGCTCGATTTTATATAAATAATACACCGACAAGTGGAAGCCGACAGACGCGCGATAAACGAATTTGACACGCGCACAATTTCTGTTTATTTATGGGGAACGCTGTTACGGCACGTAAAACAGGCAGCGAAGAATTTACGAGAAGAATTTTCTCCGCGTGTAAGGACGCCGTCCGTGCAACAACGCCGTACGTGCCTTCGCGAATGCAGCGAATTTCAAATAAAAAGAAAAAAAAAAAACATCTTCCCTGACTACCAGCTGAAACTTGACCCGCTTCCTTTTTTTTTCTTTTTTTTTCTTTGTCCCCTCCCCCCCCGATGAAGATTAACACTAAACGTACCAAGCGGGTTCAAACGACCCTTTTTCGAAATTCACTTTAAAATCGTACATTCATCGTTATTTCTTTCGTTTCTGTAAATTCTTATATTATTTGATCATTCAATTTCTCGCTTTCTGTTTTCCTCTTAGCTTATCTTTTACCGAGAGAAATTCTCTGCGTACCTTATGTACCTTAGCGAGGGGTCATTTTACGTATTTTTCCGACTGAATTTCTAAATCAAAACCAACGGAAAAAAGTTACGATACTAAGTTCGAGACATAAACGCGTCGAAACCAAAGACAATGGAAAGCGAACACACGAAACAATTAGTTATTGTAATAAGACTAAATTTGGCGTCGATGTGGTTGCACAAAATGGCGCGAAAATGACAGCGCCAAATTCAAATGCAATAGACGGCCTTCGTGCACGTATTCTTCAATATCCTGGATTTAGCTGGAACCGATGCATGGATACTCTGTCGGGAAACGACTGGAATAAAAGATATCAAGAACAGCGTTTCCTGTCAACAATTAGCAGATGAACTAGTCACAGAGTATCACGAATTTCTCGAAGAAGGAAAAGGGAAACCTACAACAAGGAACATCAAGCAGCCCGAGCAATATCTCCCAATCACGAAGAAAATGTCAAATAAGATTGCGCGCGGGTAACAAAACCACTGAAACTTGCATAATTTGCAAGAAACTTGTCTGCGGACAAACGTATGAAGGAGGAACCAGTCATATATGTAAAAAGTGCAATCAAATGATTATTTTTTTCACGTAAATAAAAATATATATGTTTGATTATTTTATTAGAAATCAGAAGTTACGTTGTGAATTATTATTTCCTTTAATAAATTAAGAATTTCTTACTAGAAATCAACGTTTATTCATCAAGGGATCGAATGATCTCTTATGGTAAGATAGGTATATGCAAAATGTCGGTTTTGCTAACAGTGACAGGGAAACGCGGAAGCTAACGATTGGGAGAAAACGTGAGAAACTGCGCGAGCCGAGTGTAAAGCACGAAATCGTCAAAGAGAATGCTAAGGAAGCTGTTATCGAATTCTTTTTTCCAAGGGAAAATCTTTTCGAACTATTTAAATCGTACTGCCGGCCCGGCCGGCGCGTAATTCGCCGGAAACTATGCGGAAAGTATTCGAGGCGGAAACGGAGCAGTGAACAAACTATTCCGCGTTATACACGCAACTTTGAGATTTCTGGCAGCCGAGGGAAAGCCACAGTAACTAAAGCTAGCGCCGAATGAATCCGGACGAAATTACTGTAGCTGGGTGAACAGCTTTATTTAAAAAAAACCCAGGCATCGCGCGCGATTTTCGCAGTTTTCGATTCGATACGTATCCGTGCACGCTGAAAAGTATCGGGACGCTTGTTTTTAACGGACCACCGTGTATACATATTTTATAATACAATGTAACATATTAATGTATCAACAGACTTTATTGTATAAACCATGTTTTGTATTTCAATTATATTGCGCGTATTCTATTTAATTTCAATTTGAAATTTCATTTTATCGCACGTAATTGTAATATTGCTACACCGACAAAGTCATTATTGTATAAAGAGTGTTTCATGTTTATTGTACTTGATTATATTGTACATTTCATATTGTTGTAATTTATATTTTCATATTGTGTAATTCACGATGTATAAGGAGTGTTTCATATTTATTGTACTTGATCATATTGTACATTTCATATTGTTTTAATTTATATTTTCATATTGTGTAATTCACAATGTATACTTTATAATTTTTATTGTACTACTTTCATTCTATTAAATTGTATTGCATATATTTAATTTCAATTTTATATTGTACATATGTATTGCAATATAATATTACAGAGTTATTGTTGTATAAAATATATTTTATACTTATTGTACATATTGTACTATATACTGCATATTTCTATAGTTTTGTATATATTGTATTTATTGTACGTAATTTATAATTTATATTTATTGTACTATTTTCATTATACAAATATAGCACTTGTCCCAGGATTTCTGTACGAGGGTGTACAAATTCTAAAGTATCAAAGTACCTGAAATCACCCGAAATTTTCACAAGATGGACGCTCACAAGATGGACGCTCACAAGATGGACGCTCACAAGATGGACGAAAGGCTTCAGAAATCAAAGATACGCGTAACTTTTAATAAAAATATACGATGGAATATACTTTGTTGTTGAATCCGTGTAAAGACTAGAATATATCGCGTTTCGGGCAACTTCCTCCTCCTCCTCCAAAAAAAAGAAAAAAGAAAAAGAAACATCTCTATCGTTTTCAAACATTTCTCCTCTGTCCGATTAAACTTCAGTCACTTGTGAAATTGTCCCAAAGTAATCATAATCGTGATCGGGCACTGGCCGAAACAAGCGTGTTTCCTTCGTCGCTTCAACGTGCCAATTTCGCTGATACAAATCTGACGCGAGTAATATTCCCGCGCCGTTCTCCATTTCGCGCCCGATCTAATTTACGATTTATTCGACACGGCGAGCACCGGAATTACGATTAATGATATTATAATCGACGTAACGCGGAATTATAGTTATTTGCTGTTATAATCATGCGCCGTGAACTATGCAGGGACTTTAACAGTGCAACTGCTGTAATACAACAAAGCGGAGTTACGAGGCACCCTATCTCAGACACACACGCACGCACACACACACTCACGTGCGCGCGTACGTGTATATCTATGTACCGTGGATAATTTCACATTTCAGGGAATTCGGTGTGCGTATTCGCGTCGATTAAAATTGTTCAATCGGACGGTTCGTTCACCACGCGCGCGCGCGCGTAAATCCGTGAAATTTTTATAAACCTCGACGCTAGATGATCGAGTTTTATAAATACCGCTTGCCCCCCTTCCACGCGATGATAAAAAATGTACACGATAATCCAGCTTCCCTCCGAAAGGATTAATCGCAATTAATTCTCGCCAGACGATTTTTTTCTTTCTTTCTTCCTTTTTTTTTTTTCTTTCTTTCTTTCTTTCTTTCTTTTCAGGTAGAAGAAAATACCGAGGATCACGTCATGCGCACGTCACTCGCAGGTCACAGGTGCACAGAATCGCAAGGATGCAATTTAAACAGGCTTGCAGGTCGTGTCAATCGTTTTGTTTCCTCCACGCTCGTGGGAGGATCGTTACAGTCTTAGAGTAAGGCGATGTCTCTCTCTCTCTCTCTCTCTCTCTCTCTCTCTCTCTCTTTGAGCTCTCAAGCTACGTCGTACGTAGTGAACTCGTGAAAGAGAACATACGTGGTTGCCGTTTAGGCGAGATTGCTTGCCCCAAGGGTTTAATAACAAGTTCCGCTAATAGATTCTCAGCGTTGCGCGAATCGTGTTTCCCTTCAGCTGCTCTAGGAAGCGCCGAATTAGCCTGCCAGGCTGGAGAGAATTCGATTTCTCGAGAGTCTCGCCGTTTCTTTTTTCCCCCCCTTTCTTCTTTTTTCACAATCGTCGCGCCTTTCTCTCTGTCTCGTCTGTAGCGGCGACAAATAAATCAAATTATCCGACTGAGGGGCCTGGGCCCCGGTATAACTCGGGCTAACTCGGCGAAATGAAAAAGTATTTCATTTGCCGGCCTTTTTCGTTCGGACTGGGTCAAGAAAAGGGGGGAAAAAAATAAGAAGAAGAAGAAGAAGAAAAAGCGAGAAAGAACGGATTACACTCGATATGTTATAGAAATGAAATTCGATAATTAAATTCTCGGCTTCTCGGTGAGAGTAACTTTTACAGCTACGTAGTTCGTAGAGGAGGCGGATTGATGAGTTCTAAACGATCTCTCGAACGGTTCCTCCCGGTAACTTCCGCCAAGCTCCGTGGACCGAAAAACGAAAGCTCCTTGAAGAATCTTCGCCCCTCTTCCTCCCCCCCCCCGGGGCTGGAAACGCTTCAAGGTGGCACGTAAAGGAAATTGAACGCATTCCACGACTGCGTCCTGCGCGAAAATGACTGAAACACGCCCGACAGCCGTCAGACTGATTTTTTATACCGCGTTTCTTATACCTCGGCGATATTACGCGAAACCACCCCTCCCTCCCTCCTCCTCCTACCGTTTGAAAGTTCTCCCGCGATGCTTCTCGGGAAACTTTCAAAATCCAGCAAAAAAATTCGCGACTTTCGCGAAATATCTTTTCGTAAATGTAATCGAACCGTAGCGTGACGTTCAAGCGACGAATGTTATTTTACACAAGGCACAGAAGTTTACAGACAGAGTATGAAAAATTTCGGCTCGAAGAGTTTCAAGTGCTTTTTGCGATTCGAGTGATCGTTTTTTCTCAGTGCTTGCAACATTCATCAACAGTCCATTCAGACGAGTTATATTTGTATCCTCCACGGTTCTTACAGAGTATTTCGAGACCCTCTTCAGTATTTCCATCCATTTCAAATTCGAGGAACAATGGACAATGTGTGTGTTAGCGATATGTACGATACAAGTGTCTCGAAGAGCTTTACTTTTGTTTCGTCGATCGAGATACACGTTGAAATAGTTGAAATTTTTTTTAGAAATGCGGTAAAAGTTTCTAAACCAGTGATTTACATAATCATTTTACATGACAGGACCGAATAGAATATTTTCATATTCGCTAAGATTATCGAAAGTAACTGTTTTTTCTACTGTTTATTGCGAAAATAAAAATTTGACAACCATATTCCGTTATCGTCGCATAGCTTCGATTTTTTCCAAAAAAAAAAAAAAAAAAAAAAAGGTTCGGTCACTTTCTTCGCTGTATAAAGTCCAATTGAGAGAATGTTTTTTTTTTCTTCTTTTCTTTCGCCATAGTGATTTTCTAGTCACGAAGCTGAATACATTATCCGGCTTTGCCCTGTGTCTACATTTTGTCGCCGACTGAAAATAACTTTCGACGCGTGAGAATCACTCGCAAACGAGAAGATCATTCGTCGTTTCGATTTTCGACGGGCGAAACAACGGGATTCCGGAAGCGGTCGAGTTAAATTTCGAAAATTTTTCAACGTACGCGCACCACGAGTCTAACTGGAAATGAACAACTTTCGGTACAGAAGGCTGCTTTCTCGTTAGGCTGACTCTCTTTTTTTCAACGATTTTATTAAATACTTCTCTCAATTCGAAGGTACACAATTACACGCGCGGCGGGAAGGCATTTGAATTCGAAACACGGCGAGAGAAAGTTACGGTTGTTCGGCAACCGCTCACGTTACACAATTAACTTTATTTCGCGATCGGTTTCATCAGTTTTCCGCCGCGCGTGAATATTTAACCGGGTATGCGTGCTCTCCACGGTATATCGACATAACCGCCGGATACGTATGAATAAATAAACGAACGATTTGACACTCTAAGGGGCTGTTTCTGGCGAACTGATTAATTAGTTAATTAATTAAGATAATGATAAGCAAGCGAGAAACGCAACCGTTGATTAAATTTAATCGTTGCTGCCCGGCTGCTGAAACTTCGCGTTTCTCCCTTTAATAACGGAATCATTGGCCATTCAATCACTCCGATTATAATACTTCGATCGTAAATAGCAATAAACGAAACGGAATGTAACGCGCGTTAGCGTAATTGTAATAGCAATTTGTAATCGCGTTAACGAACGTCTCGGCGAAGCACGGTTTTGTACGAATGTAAAAAGTAAAAGTTTAGCACTAGCACTATCGAGTTAAGACGAAGTTATTTCTATCAAAATTATTTTGATTTCTAATAAATAAAAATAAAATAAAATTCATTATATTATTTCTTTAATTATCACTGTAAAAGTCATTGCATCGTTGCGGGGAAAAAATTGTAACATGAAATAGAAATTTTAAAATAAAATTGTATAAACCAATCATTTCGGTGTGGTAGTTTTAGTGTCAACAGAGAGAAGAAAAGTTTCTACGATCGTTTGAAACACGATAGAAGAAAAAGAAATATTCCTACCCTAACGAACGAACAAAGTTGTTCAACGAATTATTGGATCTCTCTGAAACACTTCGGAGATCGGTAAAACATCGGTATTTTCCAGGTGATTATTCTAGTGAAACTGGTACATGTTTATAATGCCGGTAGATATTATAGAACAAAGAAACTTATTGGAAACAAATTGAATAAAATCGTTTCAGTGGAGTTTCGAGTGTGTAATTGTCGACAGATTTCACTGATTGCAGACTGAGAAAGTTAAAAAACTGCAGGCTGGACTTATCAGAATTGTCATCAGAATTAGAGGAAACATGCTTTTTGATAATGACTATATTTTATGGCAGAATTATCCCTTCAATATGTAAGTTATAATCTGATATCGAGTTCTTTCAACGTGAAAGAGACCTCAACGTTACTTGCGTTAAAAACGTGGAAGCACATTGCAAAAACGAAAAAATGTAGCACGAATATCGGTGAGAATTGCCGATACGAGCGAAGTAGAAAAAGGTACAACTGGAGCAGCAAAGATGAAGCAACAGATTATGCAGACGCCAGCTTGAAGTTCAAAGGATCAATTAAAAACATTTTCTGAAGTTGCTCGATTAAAGTCGGAGGAAAACATTTCCAACTTCTGGAAAAAGAATGGCAGTACTGTGCCAAACATCTGCAAATTAGCTAATATAGTTTTTAACTGTTCCTTGTGGCCAAGTTAGCATTGAACCTATCCTAACTTTTTCATCGTCACACCCTCCGTTCCAAAATAAGCGTCCACGTTATGTACTTTCATCATATTAAGGTTAAAAGAGAATCACTTGTTGTCAATGAACAACAGAGACATTAGAGAAGGTTAATTCTAACCTATAAATCCAGCTTTCATCATATTAAGGTTAAAAGAGAATCACTTGTTGTCAATGAACAACAGAGACATTAGAGAAGGTTAATTCTAACCTATAAATCCAGCTTTCATCATATCAAAGTTAAAAGAGAATCACTTGTTGTCAATGAACAACAGAGACATTAAAGAAGGTTAATTCTAACCTATAAATCCAGCTTTCGTCATATTAAGATTAAAAGGGAATCACTTGTTGTCAATGCACAACAGAGACATTAGAGAAGGTTAAATTCTAACCTATAAATCCAACTTTCATCATATGAAGATTAAAAGGGAATCACTTGTTGTCAATGAACAACAGAGACATTAGAGAAGGCTAAATTCTAACCTATAAATCCAGCTTTCATCATATTAAGGTTAAAAGAGAATCACTTGTTGTCAATGAACAACAGAGACATTAGAGAAAGTTAAATTCTAACCTATGAATCCAACTGAAGGTTATATGAGAAGCGTCTAAAAGTTTCGAAAAATGTGGTTTTTATTATTAACTGTAAGGAGATGATCATACTTAAATTTGGCTAACAGCTAAAATTATAAAATTTTTTATAATCGCTGATAAATATAACAAACGTAGGTATGGCGTTGTATGATGACGTAACAGGATTAATAAAATTTCAAAAGAAGATTCTTTGGGCTGTCAATGCACAACAGAGTTTATGTTGTTTATGAAAAATTACAGAACGAAGCAACAGATTTAATTTCAAGGTATCATCTCGACAGATCTTGAACCAAATATTTTTAGTATTATCGTTCACGTGTTTCAATAACGATGCATAATAATTAATTTAACGTATATAAATTATATAACATTATGCAACAGATGCTAAATAAACAATATTTACTTTAACCTGTTTGTTTCAATTTTTTAAACGTCATTTTCGTAACAAATTTCACAGTGTTCATTTTTACCGAATTCTGAAAAGCTGATCTTCGCAGACAGTCGGATAGAATGAATCGTCACGCATGCGCTGTATGTATTATTAAGATTGTCAATACATGACAATCACAATTGTCAATCAGCAAATTTTTAAAAAAAATTCTCCATCTTACAACGAGACCATTCCAAATGGCTTTGATAGCACTTGATAATTCAATTATTCCGGGGCGATAGAGAACCTCGCCAGCGACCTCGCGAACTGTTATTCAAAATAAATATTTTTCTCGGCGATGGAACGTCTGTTAAAAAAAAGAGGGACGGCAGGGGGAAAAATGAACGCGTCGGAAAGGGGTGAAATATTTCGTTGGTTAGAGTAAGCGTGTTTGCACTCGTATTATACCGAGGAGAGAGGAGAGAAGCGGCGTGTGCCGGAAGATAACAAAAATCACAGCAGGCTGTGTGACGAACGTCGCCCGACCGAATTGGGGGAGGGGGTGGAAGAGAAAAAAAGAAAAACGATAGCGGCTCGATAGATCAATCAGGGAAGAATCGTTTTTAGAATCGGATTTACGGGCACGGGTTGTGCGCGCGCCGGCTATGAAAATTTAAGCGGAGCCGAAGCCGCGCAAACCATAGCCCACCTGCACTAGCCCGCTCGATAATTTATCAGGATCATTGCCTGAGAGCGAGCGGCGTGCACGCCACGCGAGAATAGGCCGCCGCCGAATTTATGATAACGATAACATTGAATAATTCGCGGCAACGATTGATCGCGCGCACCCTCTCCCGCGACGCGACACACTCTCTCTCTCTCTCTCGAAATTAACCTCCGATAAATATAAGCCTGTCGCCTCGCCTCCACTCGTCGATCGATTCCTCCCCTTTCCTCGTCTCTCAGCTCCGCGACCGAGAGATCGAACACGAGAGACAGACGTACACGTTTCGAAGTTTCGATACTTTATCGAACGGTGTTCGAGTTAGTGCGATGAATGTTAGTAACAATCGCTTCTCGATCGACCCTGTTAATACCGGTTTCTTTTTTCTTTTCTTTTTTTTTTTTATTCTTTGCCCTAGAAAACACTTTTTTTGTACCGTCTGCCAGCAATTTATTTTATTTGCGATAACAGTGAGATTGAAGTATCGCTTCGAATAAAATGATGTAGGCATCGGGAGTAATTCTGTCCTGTTTAAATCTAGCGTGAAATGTTTTTTTGTTGACTGTATTCGTATTGATACGTACGTTAAATTTGTATTCCTTTAATATACGACTTCGTTTAAAAAAATCGTCAATATATATATGTATGGAAGTTAATGATACATAATTTCAATCTCTTCCGAAAAATTCCCTTCGCCATTTTACAAACTTTCGTAAAGAGCGGTAAGAATTTTGGTTCATGCGAATTAGTCCTGAATTATTCGAATGATGGTGTTATTCGATGATAACAAGTGTCAACTGACTCGCGATTGCCTTATTTCGATGAATTCCACTATCACGTGGAATTTCACGTGGTTTCGAAAGCCACGTTGCCACAGAAGCTGCTCCGAGAGGCCATAAATTTCAGGCTCTCGAAGATGTGTTACTTGTTAACCCTTTGCGCTCTCCGTTGTCGCTGCTGCGGCGACATCAAAAAGAAACATTGTTTTTTTTTTAATTCAAATATCTCATATATTGAATTTAAATATTCTTTAATTCTTCTTGGAAGCCTATGCCACGTTAGTTTTGTACAAATAATCGTTAAAATTATTATCATTTTCTTGTACCACAAAATGAGGAAATTCAAAAAGTAATTTTTTTACCTATTGTATTTTTATATATATTTTTTTTTAATTATACTGTATATTGATAAAATATATTTTTAAAAATGTATTCGTTCGCATGTATGTCCGGAGTAGCTGGCAGCCGATAGTAAAAATGACTCGGAGTTGCTCGGATAGGTTATGTTAAGCCTCTTTCATAAAATGGCTGCCGTTTCTACGTACTTATTCATCTTTAGTCGCGTGACAAATTGTCGTAAAAAAAAATAGAGAGAGAGAGAGAGAGAGAGAAACTTGAACGTTCCGATCAAGACTGATGTAAATCCAAAAGTCTTAAAAATAGTAATTGGAAATGGCCAACGCCGTTTAATTGGAATCCAACCTGATCCATCGAGCCGGGCCAAAGCCAGAGAAACCATAATCGACATAAATGTGTTTAGCTGTGCCGATTTGAATTTAGAATGACAGAAACGAGCGGAAATCTCTGGCTGATTTGAATAATTTCGATTTCTCGATTGGATGCATATGAATTTACATCGACGCTGATGCAGAAACGTGGAAAAAGGGGGGAGGGGGGGCGGGAGAGCGATAACAATAATACCGCGATACTATTCCGCGAAGAAAGTGGCATGCAATTTTTTACCGAAGGTTAACACTATTCCTACCGCGATCGGTCAAATGAAATCTTTAGCACAACTTATATATTTTTTAACATAGAATGAAGATAAAAGCCAGTTTGACAGTATAAAAAATATAGTTTCTTTCATTCAGAAGTATATAATGTACATTTTATTCGTTCTCGCCGCATTTTTTACACATAGGCTTTTCGATTGTACATTTTTCCACATGCGTACTTTTTTCATTTTAGACAGATTTTGTTAGTCTTATTATCTTTGCGATATCTCATCCGGCATGTTTTCCGTTCACGTGAACCCGTACTTGTATTTGTGGCGGATGTTGGCTGATCTTCTTTGCCTAGCTGTAGCACTTTTTGATATTCGATGGGCAAGTTTCTCTGCCAATTGAAATGAAAATTCTTGTCTCGAAATTTCTTCTCCCGTGGTTGCTTTATGTAAAACCCATGCATTTATCCCTAGGCTAAGTCTAGGATATTGAAAAATATCCTGTAAAGGCCATCTCCGACATTTAGATTTTGTCCGTGTAATTTCTGGCCATTTGGTCGGTCGCATCTGCACCGAATTTAGTGTTATTATATAATCTTATTGTTTCCGGTATACGGGTGTCATTTTCTTCGACTTGTACGGAGGTATACATTGAACTAAGAATCAGTACATTTTTTATTTGGTTCAGCTTTGTAAATTGTCAGAGTACAATTATTCGAACGACATAATTTTGTTGAGAAACGTGTCATATTGTCATTTTTCGGTTTCGCCAATTTTGGTAGCTCTCTTCTATTTGCTCGAATTGTTCCAACAACCGTGGTTTTTTTTTTCTTTTGCTAAAAGTTTTGTTGCTAGAGACACGCTTGTAAGAAAATTGTCCGTGGTTACACCGCGAGGCCGACAGGCGAGCGAGAACTATATACACTTGAAAGTGCCGTAAATCAGTCCCTGGAAGGCTACTTTTCGGCTAAAATCATGCCACAACTGCATTGCCTTTCGTTTGTAACGACTTTATATAGTTTTGGAATTGAGTCCTTGATAGAATACTATTACAAAAAGATATAAATCGTTTTATCGGTCGAATGACCGGTCGTGGTAGGTAAGACTACAAAATTTCTCTCAACAAATAAACAATAAAAAACAGAAGTGAATATTGAAAAATGTATTACACGTATATCTGAGGAAAAGTCGAGAAGTTTAAAGTCGATTTAATTAACGTTGTATATAGGAAATTTCTAATCGAAATTTTAAAAACGGTTTCGTTTGACCGGTCGTGGTAGGAATAGTGTTAATAATCGTCGAGAGAAAGAAGTGAAAATTCAACGATCGACGTGAATCTTGAAACGTGTCTCTGAACGAATGTCGACGGTGAGATCCGAACGTGCGTGAACTGATATGCAAAATGTAGTGAAATATAAAATATTTCGAGAAAAAAAATATCAATCCAACGTGCAGAAGGAAAAAACTCGCCGAAATACCAAATTCAATTTGTAAGCTTTCTGAAAGTTTCTCGCGAAAACTCTTACTTTTGAAGCGAGCTTCGGCCGTGCAGTTTAATTGGCAGTAAATTAATTAACAATCGCCAGAATGTTAACACTGCGGGGAAATATCGAGAACGCGTGTTAAAATATCCGCGCGTAGTTCTCAAGTTGAACTCGCGAGAAAAAAGTGAACACGTTTCGCGATTAAAAAAAAAAAAGAAAAGGAAAAAAGAAAACAGAAAACAGAATATTTTCACGGATTTATTTTGTTTCGTTTCTTTTTTTTCTCCCCCCTCGCTTTTCACGTCGCGTGAAAGTGCGACAGCGTAAATCGCAATGGTCAAGCACTGGAAACGAGTTTCGCCGACGAAAGATTCCCTCCTATTAGGAAAACTACATCTCGCGGTGATTCGGGGCTGCATCTTTTACGAGCCCGGATATCCCGAATATATCTGAAATATCTGAAATTCCGCAGCTACACGCTTTGCCACTCGAACACGCGATCCGATTCACTTCTTCTGGCTCCAGCTTTTTCCAAAAAAAAAAAAAAAAGAAAATTCCGTTTCGAGAAGGAAAAAACCAAGAGCAAGAGCGGGTAAAATTATTTGTTTCGCTCAGGGATACATCGTTCTCGGGTTCGATGTTCGAGAATTTGACGAAAGACGAAGCGGGGAAAAAGCGCAAACGCGGCGGAAACTTCTCCAACTTTAATTATTTCTTTTCGAACCGGAGGAGGGGGGATGGTGAGAATTGTTGAAAGTGTCCGGGCCCCCCTCCCCCCCTTTCTCTTTGTCGTATGCAAAGTCTTACTTGTTGAATTATGCATGAACGAATTCCTCGGAGTGTTCCCCTGAATTTTCAATTACCGGTAGGCAGCCGGAATGATAAATTGTCTCGTTTAATCGGCGCTTTCAATATATCTCGCGAATACATAACATTGATTTTACATCGTCGGAGTGGGAGTGACGTTTATACAAAGTACGGCAACACCGAGCCACGGTGATTGATTGCTTTCGCTATTGACAAACGCTATCGGGGAAAAAACGTGTGTTTTTAAAATAATTTCCGAAAAGAAATGCGTCATTTGTTCTACAAAGTGTTGTCCTACGTGTGACTGTGTGTGTGTGTGTATCGTCGCGCTCCACAGTGAAAATTCGAAAACAATAAGAATAAGAATTTTATCGTTTTGAATGATTTCGATCACGAACAATCGTGTCTTTTTCTCTCTCTCTCCGTTTTTTTTTAATTTAGCGTCGGAGCAATTAACTACGAATAATTTCCAAGAGCCAACCAGAAATATTTTTTTTTTTCTTTCTTCGTTTCAAACGGTCGGCATATTTGCTACTCCCCATTCTCAGTTCGGATCGTCAACATGTTGCCAGCGATCGAGATGTACAACTCGACGACGAAAAATTTATCCAAGTGTCTCCGTTTTATAACAAATTCGTACTTTTATAAACTACAACCGGTTAAAGAAAAATGTTCAGCGTGAACTACAGGCGTGCAGACTTTTTTTCCACGTGAAGCGCACAAAAAAATAAAATCAGAACGAAAATTTTAGACGAACAGCTTGAAAATACTTCTCGTGTTGTTCACCATCTGTATCGAGCCGAGATATCGACGAACTGGTGAATGAAAAATTTTCATATATTTTTTTAATTAATATAAATATATTTCTCTAATCAATGTATTGTTTCATTATGAAAGTTGTTTTAATATTCTCACAATAATGTAGATTATATATATGTATATACAATATATATGTATATATATATATACAATATATATACATATATACAATATATACGTATATATAATAAGTTATATATGTTATATAATAGGTTATATGGGTCAAAACCCATAACCTAACCTAAACCTAACCTAAACCTCAGCGCTAGCTTAAATAAGATAATAAATTATAGAATATGTATACAACAAATTATTATTATTCTAGATAACATATACTATATAATATGGTTTAGTTTAGTATAATACAATAACATATGCTACTATATATAACACTATATAACATATACTATTCTAGATAACCTGTTAAGTTATAATATATAATCTACAATTTATAATATATATATATATAATCTATATATAACCTATATTAGGTTACATTGACTATTGATACTTGAATATTGACTATATGTACATATAACCTATAATATAAGTTACAATGATAAAAAAATATGCAAGCCACGTGACAAATTTTCGTTGGCCAATGAAGATGCAAAAGGTTGGACACGTACTAAATCGCTCGATCGCTCATATTTATCGCGTCATTTCGTTCAATTGCTGGTTCCATCTCATTAAAACGAGATAAATTTTAATTAACGCAAGGCACACAACGCCGATTGTTTCGACCAAGCAGTAATGATAGTATCTGAATCGATCGAAGTAGTATCTGAAAGTGATTTTTTTTCTGTTTCTTCGTCTCTCTTGCGCTTCCGTCCCGTCCTCTTCGTCAGCGGTTGTTGAATTTTCCACATACGTACTCTGCGGAGCTTTGTTCTCTGTTAACACTGAAAACGCTGTTTGCGGTAGAACCATGGCCCTAGACACGCGTGGCACGACTTGACGAAACTTACGTCTCATATTTATTATCTGTTCTCTTAGAAGAGTCCTAAGAATCCTGCCGCGCGAGGTGACAATCGATCGTCCTGTAACACGTGTATGAAAAGAACAAAATGAAACCTAGTAATACCGAACAATACACGTACGTACGTGTGTCTGACTCTTTAAACTTGTTAATAATTGTTTCGCAAAATAATAACGAGAGCGAAGCCTGTCGTCTTCTTCTTGATTTTCAAGTGTTTCGAGGCCGAACGGGCGAAGAGGATAAATCACCTCTCGCGGCTTTCTCGCCCGTGGAACTTTTTTCTCCCGAAAAAACGGCTCCCGGTTTCTCACTTGCTCGAAAAACTTCGAAACGAGCGAAACCAAGAAGGCAAACAGCGAAAAGTTTCCCGACCGATTACCGGCCGATTCACGCGGAAGCGTTGTTCCGCCCGATACGACGACACGATTTTGCAATAACCGTGTGAAATGATCGATCGATCTGGCGATCGTATAGGCCAAGCGTCACCGGTGTAATTGGGGAACAATTACATTTTGGAAAATTTAAAGAAAAAAACAGCTGCTCCTCGAAAGATCTCCATTTGAAAGCTAAACTTGAATTCAACGACGAACGGTTCGGGAAACGAAATGTCTACGGCCAATCGCCGCCAATTTTTGGAATTGGGGCTACCACGATGGGGACACGTGAAACATCACATTTGAACAACGCGAAATAAACGACATACAGGGTGATTCACGTAACTTGCACGCCTGAAATAGCTTTTAAATAGCGCGTGTGTCTAATGAAAAATTGTTTAATAGAAGAATTGCATTGGTTTTAAGGAAAGGAACATATGGGTTTCGAAATTCTTAAGGTCTTTTTCTTTTTTTTTTCTTTTTAATTGGATCGTATACGTTTTAAATCATAAATCGAAAGAATATTAAATTCGAAGTAAAAAAGTATTGAGCCACTTTGGCCCTGAACCGAATGATTAACCTAGTAGAGGATGAAAACTATATCAGGATCATTCGCTCGTCACACATAATTAATGTTGAAACCCCTCAACACACGCCATGTTTTGCCTCCCTTAAGACCATACAACATTTCCATCGCAAACAATTTTTCATTAGACGAATAATTTGAAAGCTATTTCAAGCACGTGCAAGTTAGGTGAACCATGCTGCGCGTGATACGGATGGTAACAGTCTTTCTTTCGATGACAATTTACAAAATACACCACCCCTTCTGAAGCGTTCACTTTCGGTCACAAAGCGTGGACGCTTAACTGAGGCCTACCTGTACCTGTTCCCGTATTAGCACGTGACAATTATAGGTTTCTTTAAATTACAATAGGGCCGTGTACCGGGGATTTCGTCGCGCGAGAACGTGTAATCTCGTCACGCGTGAAATGGGAGAGAACAAAACCCGATTACAATCCCGCGCCAGCGTATTTCGACGCTTCGGAACGTTTTATCTAGTGACGAAAATGGAGACTGCCAATATTTCGCGAACGAAATTCTATTTCGCGCGTTATGCAGAAACACACTATATATAGTATACATATATGCATATATATATATATATATATATATATATATATATACACACACATATATATCGTAGTGGTAGAAATATTTCCAAAGCAACGGAATTAAAGTACCCGGGCAAAAGAGGATTGCCCCGACTAACACTAAAGGTAAGCAACTCGAGTTCTCGATGAAAAACCAAAAAAAGGGAAAAAAGCAAGGAAAAAGGGAAAAAAGGAAAAGAAACAAAATGCCATCCACTCTGCCGCAACGACATGCATTAAAGCAATACGTTTCACGCGATCACCTATAACTGTCCCGGTTCGATAAAAATCTACATGTTAATAAACGAGTTCGTTTTATTCACGGGGCAATTTTTTTCACTCTAACGTTTTTTGTACGCGGCTATTCCATTTATAGCCGCGTCGCGGCGTCGTCCTTTCTTTTTACGTTTCGGATACGGCGCGATACATCAAACGGCAAAAGGCAAAAACAAGATACACACGAACGACGTGTCCCCGATAAAAAAAAAGAAAAAAAAAAGAAAAAAAGAAACCTTCGCCGTTTTATATACCGATAATACGTTTCCCAATAAAAAGAAAAAAAAAAAAAAGAAACGAAAGCCGCGCGTAACGAAAACTGAGTACAGATCAAAAATCCATCCGCGTTGCATTATGCAATTTCACGAGGAAAAGGAAACTATACGTTTACAGGGAGTAACGTAGTTTTCGTATGTGAGATTCGTGTTTGTTGCTGACAATGAAACGAGACCACATCATTCACATCTGTGATTTTGCCAGACTAGAACAGAGTCAGAGTTTCATTATTTCCATTATCGCGAGAACTCGAGGAAAAACAACGAGAGAAACGCGCATATTATCCTTAACCTCTTGCGCTGGCAGCTGGTTTGCGGACCATAACGAGTGACCAAATCGTATACAATAATTCGTCGCTTTCTTTTCGAACTATCATCGGTATGACGATCAATGGATAGAAATTATTATTAATAAATAATAAATTGATTATTTGTTTTGTTTGGGTTATATTTAAATATATTTAAAACCGAGAAAATATTGTAATCTTGGAACAAAATATTCTCGACGTTTAAGGTTAATCCTCTTGCGTTGACAACTGGTTTGCGGACCATAACGAGTGACCAAACCGTATACAATAATTTGTCGCTTTCTTTTCTAACTCGTCGGTCAGACGATCACTGGATAGAAATTATTATTAAAAAGTAATAAATTTATTATCTGTTTTGTCTGGGTTATATTTAAATATATTTAAAACCGAGAAAATATTCCAATCTTGGAACAAAAAATTCTCGTTTAAGGTTAACCCTCTTGCGCTGGCAACTGGTTTGCGGACCATAACGAGTGACCAAACCGTATACAATAATTTGTCGCTTTCTTTTCTAACTCGTCGGTCAGACGATCACTGGATAGAAATTATTATTAAAAAGTAATAAATTTATTATCTGTTTTGTCTGGGTTATATTTAAATATATTTAAAACCGAGAAAATATTGCAATCTTGGAACAAAAAATTCTCGACATGCGTGGCAAGAGGTTAATTACAAGGTGTCTGGAGAAGAATCGATCACGTTCACTGTTCGACCACCGTTTGTGAAAACGACGGTGCCGGGCGATAACGGCGATCGGAAATCGTCGAATGGAAATCGGCGACATCGTGAACGATTCGCGCGCGATTCTGCTCGATGGTGCGACATCGGCAACCACGATGGCCGCGAGTGTGAACGAACAAATGATATTTCCGTATTATCGCCGTTATCGAGAAACAATGGGCTTCTATGGAGCCAATAGTGCCAAAGGTTTTTTTCGTGAGAATTTCGCGAGAAATCGACGTCGAACTCGACGGTATTATTTTCTAGCAATTTCACGTTCGATCATAGGATCCCCGGGATGAAATCCCCGGCCAGACCTGCATTCATCACCGCGAATGCTGTTTTTTACAGACGAATGCGCTGCGTCGGCGAATGAAAAAAGGAAAAAAAGGTTGAAGGTTGTTTAATGTCTCTCTGCCTCGGTCTCTCTTTTTCTCTCCCTTTTTCCCTCTTTTTCAGAGGCTGTCTCGATTTAGCTCCCACGAGGTTAAGCGATACGCTTGCATATATATATATATATATATATATATATATATATATATACGACGCGTCGATACGAGCAAGTGCATTGGAGTGGAGTTTTTTGACGGATTGCCGGCGAAGAATTCGACTATTCCCCGCGTTTACGGCATTAATTTCAGAACAGGACATGAATATCGATCCTCTCCTCCGCGATATACATATTTATCCTCTCTCAGAGAAAGAGTTACAGCTCTAGCGATGACAATGAAAAATTGTGAATACCGATATAATTTCGCAAAGAAGAAGAAAGATCATACGATCATCCATTTGGTCTCAAGATTTGAAGAGCGAAGCTTCCATTTCGACAGTCGTCTCTTTCGAACGATGATTTCACATTCGCAAAAATCGTGACAAAACAAAAGTGTAAAAGGCTCGAACTATAAAAATATTGAAAATTTCTTTCTAGATCTGCTCTCGTCGTTTCGAAGATTGAAGTGATTCCCTACAATTTTTTCTTTTGCCGTTTTTATCGAATGTTGGATACATCAGAGGTAAATTCGACGAAAATTTCGAAAATCCCAATGTTCCAAATTCAATGAAATAGCGGGGGAAGAAAAGAAATGAATAAATTGAAATCGCACGAGTCTTAAAAAAAAAAAATGTCAATCTTCAAGAATCTACCGTCGTAGATTTAGTCACAAGAGAAAATTGTTTTTACACACGTTTGAATTTTTACAATTTTCGAAAGAAAGTTTCCTCGCATGATGTGAAATTAATCTCGAAAAAAAGAACAAATTCACGAGTTCGTATCAAGGTACAAGGTGTTTCCTTGAATGATCTCTCTTTACGAAGTTTTATCAGTTTGAATTATCGACAATTTTGTTCATTGTCGTTGGTACATACAGAGTTATCCTCTTCACTGTACATGGAAATTTCACGATCGAAGGAATTTCTCTCGCTGATATTGCGAACGATCCGAAACCCGACAAAAACCGCGATTTAATTAAATATTTGACGTATTTAGTCCGTTGTTTCCAATAAGTATATATTTATCTTCATTCTGATCTTAGGCTTTGCGAATAGCGAGTCTCTCCGCAAAATGAAAAGTCCAGCAAAAACATCGTTCAACGCGGTGGGGGGGGTTTCTTTGTCGTTACTTTCGCAAACGAGATCTTTCTCTCGGAAGAAAAGAAAAGAAAAGATGAATTAATTAATTTAATTAAATACCTTCGATCCTTCCACTATAACCGGCAGTGTTTCTTCGTGTTTCGTTATTAATCGCAAGAAGAAAAAAAAGAAGAAGAAGAAGAAGAAGAAGAAGGAAAAAATCGAAGAGAATCGTTATCGGCTGTTCACTCGTGACGATAGTAATTTCCTCCTCCGGTTTCGTCGAAAAATTAACAAAACAATAAAACAAATAAGTAAAATAAAACAAAAAAAGAAAAAACCAGTTCTGTCGCTAGTGTCGTGCGTCTCACTTTTACTTTCAGATCGACGACGATCTCGTACTATCACGTACTAACCGCGTACTGTTTCCAACACTGGAAACATCCAATAACGTATCTACCTATACAATGTCCGCTCGTCATGTGACAATGACATATTAGCACCGAGGTAGCAACCTCGGAGCGCAGTTGCAAATTTCGATAATATTATCTGCCGCTCGTAGAGCGAGGAAAAAAGAAAGAAAGAAAGAAAGAAAGAAACAGCGCGCGCGAGACTATTTTTTTTTTTCTTTTACTGCCGATTTTCTTTTACTGTCGAGAGGTTTCAACTATCCGAACGAGGCCGAATTACCCTTTCAAGGTAAAACGTTTCGACGTTTCAACTTTCTCGCCCGTAATATTTAACGCGCGGAACGAAACTACCCCGGCGAAATAATCAAACGTAAATTTCAAACGTCCGCGGTAAACGTGACACTGATACGATAAAAAGATTTGAAGTTACGTTTGGCGAACGAGACAGGCGACAGAGACTTTCGCGGTAAAAAATGGTAAAAATTTCGGTTGGCCGTGCGTGACCAGGGTCCGATACAGCGGATCGTTTGCTCGGAACCCACCATCGGAATTTCTTTCCTCCTTTCAACTTGCTCTTTCTCTCTTCCAAATACACGCCGATTTCTATAACATCATTTCACTTATAGCATATATATATATATATATTTATACATTGCATATAGCATATATATATATATATATATATACATGCATATAGCATATATATATATATATATATATATATATTTATACATACATATAGCATATATATAATCACTTATAGCATATATATATATATATATAAAATCACTTATAGCATATATATATATATATATATATATGTATATATATATATATCACTTATAGCATATAGAATATATATATATTTATATATATATATATATATATATATTTATATTTATACATATTTATATATATATATATACGTATTACTTATAGCATATATCATATATATATCATTTCACTTATGGCATATAGCATATATATATTTATATATATGTGCTATTTATATATATGCTATTTATATATATATATATATATATATTTATATATATATATATATATACGTATTACTTTATAGCATATAGCATATATATCATTTCACTTATGGCATATAGCATATATATCATTTCACTTATGGCATATAGCATATATATATTTGTATATATGTGTATTTATTTATATGTATTGATATATATATTTATATATTGAATATAACATATATGTATATATTTCATATATATATACATATATATATATATATATATCACTTATAGCATATAGCATATATATATTTTCACCTATAGTATATAGCATATATATATTTATATATATATATTTTTATTTACATACTATTTATATATATATATTTATACATTGCATATAGCATATATATATATAATCACTTATAGCATATATATATATATATATATATATATAATCACTTATAGCATATATATATATATATATCACTTATAGCATATAGAATATATATATATTTATATATATATATATTATTTATATATATATATTTATATTTATATATATTTATATACGTATTACTTATAGCATATAGCATATATATCATTTCACTTATGGCATATAGCATATATATATTTATATATATGTGCTATTTATTTATATGCTATTGATATATATATTTATATATTGAATATAACATATATGTATATATTTTCATATATATATATACACATATATATATATATATATATATATATATTACGATTAAACCGATACGTTTTGGTTTCCGATTTCTCATCGCGCGCATTACAACATCGATCTCGCGGCGGAGACGAGCCGCGAGTGAAATAAATTCCGAGAACCGAGTTTCTAACCGGTGGATTTCCGGAGTAATTTCCAAGACTATCGGCGGATATCGTTAACGATCGGATCCCTAAAACTGCAGAGCCGATTCTGCCCCCTTCGCGGAGAAATTTTTGTCCAATTTCCTTTTCTTTTTTTTTTTTTTCTTTTCTTATGAAAAATGAATGAACCGCTGCCTGGCAAGGACAGAAAATTAAACTGGGAATTGTTGTCTCGATCGATTCCGCGAAATCGTTCTTTTTTCTTTTTTTGAGGAAACAAATTTTCTCGTTCGTTTCGTATATATCCCCCCACGAAGCTTAAAATCCTCGTAAAATATATTTGAAAATCAACTCCCGATCTCGCCGCGCGATTCCACGAACACGGAAAATTTACTATAGAAAAGTAACGCGTAACGTGCGGGGGGAGGGCCTTTTCGATGCGATCGTCATCGGCAGGCGATTTATATAACGTTGCCTCATCGAGCAATCTTGTTAGCGTGATCAAGTTTTCGCGAGATCTGCAAGTAAATTGAAGAGTTCGATCGGACGAGCCAATGGAATATCCACGGAAACGATAACGAGCACTTTTGTCAATTATACCGCGCGCGCTATAATATATATATATATATATATATATATATATATATATATATTCATCCCATTTCGACAGCCTGCCGTTTCGTTTCTCTTTTCAACTCTTGCTTCCATTTTTCTTTTTTTCTCTTTTTTTCTTTTCTTGCCGCCGTGAAATTATCATTAGACGAACAACTGATCTACGGATTATTTATATTCGAAATACGAGGAGAAGAAAAAAAGAAAATTAAAATTCCGTACAGTATCAAAACACACGAAACAAAATTTTCAGCATGTGTGCACAGAACACGAATAAATAATTATTGCGATTACAATAATTAGTCTTTTCAATTATCTCGATAGTCACTTTCTGAGAAGTTACTACGCCACTTTCTGAAAAAATCTCGCCGATCCTCAGTTTCAGTCGCCA